>CM059208.1:19010461-20345461 GCA_030347435.1 Clarias fuscus
CACAAATAACAGAAAAAAAAGTCAATGCTTGCCACAGTAGAAAGGCACCAGAACACAGAATGCACCACAGCTTGCCTCACCAAGGTTACCGACCTGGCCTCCAAACTCCCCAGATCCCAATCCAGTCAAGCACCCAAGGGATACTCCGGATAAACAAGTCCAATCCACTGAGTCTAGCAGGGAAATCCTGGTTTCACAATGAGGCTGCAGGTTCCCTTGTTTGTGCTACAACACAGAATCATCATTTAAATATCTTAAAAATGGGAGGGTTTTGTTATTTGGTGTTGTTTTTTTATGGAGTCACTCTTGTGATGGAAAATATTACAAAGCTTTGACACTTTTTTATAACTTGTATAATAATTTCTGTTGAATGTCTATAGAAACAGTATCAATAATGAAAAATAGTGCATTAATATAATTTAATTTTGAATTACACTTGTTTGAATTATTAAGTTTTTATACTGTCAGATTTGCAGATTCAGTACCATTTTGGTAAGGGCAACCTAACATCTTAGCATCATTCTGCATCCAACAGCCATCACTATACTCGAGCCTGTAAAAACACATTTTATAGAAACACTTTCAGTTCATCAGGGTGTAAGACAAATTCAGTATTTCTCATTTTGTACTGTATGGTAATGTCCAATATGTGTCAGTGGATAATTCGAGATGAAAGGGAATGTTAATGAAGCATGATTTTCTGCTGTGTTTCTAGCTTTTGGAGGGAAGATCAGAAATCCTCTGCATGTGGTACTGGTGGCAACGCACGCCGACATTGCGAGTCTGCCGCGCTCTTTTGGTGGAGAATTCAGCTATGACAGGGAGAGAGCTTTACTAAAAGAAGTCCGTAACAGGTAAGATTGTTATAGTGTATTTTAAAAGGGTTGCATTTAAAATACACAAATTTCACTGTGCATTATATGGTATGACTAAGACACTTGGAAAGTAGTATTCTGTACAGATACAGGATAAATTATTTGACTTTGGAAGAAATTTCACAAGATTTCACCATTTATATGAATTTGTTTATATGAAGATTTCTGATGATGAAAGGTTCTGATCACTGCAATGCAAAAAGATGTATTGCTCTCTTGTTAATAAGTTTCTTGTTTTGTTTTAAATGGGGTTTGTTTTGCACATTTTTTTCATTCCTTGTTCCAGAATAGTATTTTACAACATTTTATTTGCAATGAAAGTGCTGACCCAAGTAATTCCTCCTGAGTCGGTAGATTAGTGAATGTACAGCAGAGGATGGATGTGAGTTGTCCATCAATAAGGGAAACCCTTTCCCTGTGTCTTATATCCAAGAAAAGGGACATTCTAAAAAAATTACACTTTTTTTTCTAGCTTACTGAGAATATTTGTTTTACAGGTTTCATGTGTTTGCAGAGCCAGGACTTTACTTCACATTTTTGAAAGAGCTCTTCATTCTTTCCTTTTGTCTTGTTTTTTATCTATATATGATGAACAAAGGACACCAGAATATAGTCCAACAATACTGCACCTGTATATACCCTCATAATAGAGGATGTAAATATGGGAAAACACCAAATGCAGAACAAGTATACACACTGTACAACACTGAATCTGAGCAGTAAGCGAATAGTAGGACTGCAGGACATGCAACAGGAACTAAGGCAAATACAGGTCACTGATGTTGTATTTGAAATACATGCTGAGAAATCCAAATTGTTTGGCAGAATCACAGTACAGGCAACAAGCAACATGGACCGGGCAAGAGTATGGGCAGAAACAAGATCAACGTCAGACACTGAGCATATACTTAACAGTGAATGAAGTGAGAGTCCAAATTAGTCCTTTTAGAATGATCAGCCATAATATAATATTAACACTACACAACAGGTGACAGGATTATGGGCACCCAAGACTCATCTGTGCCTTTGGGGAACAAAGACCAGCCCATTCAATCTGATCCCAGAGAAAAGACAATGCAGCACAACTCGCCGAAAACTCCTCAGATCCCTATCCAATCAAGCCATGGTATGCACAAGGCAAATACACACGCGGACAAAATTGTTGGTACCCTTCGGTCAATGAAAGAAAAACTCACAATGGTCACATAAATAACTTTAATCTGTCAAAAGTAATAATTTTTAAAAATTCTATGAATGTTAACTAATGAAAGTCAGACATTGCTTTTCAACCATGCTTCAACGGAATTATTTTAAAAAAATAAACTCATGGAACAGGCCTGGACAAAAATGATGGTACCCCTAGAAAATACTGAAAATAATGTGACCAAAGGGACATGTTAATTCAAGGTGTGTCCACTAATTAGCATCACAGGTGTCTACAATCTTGTAATCAGTCAGTGGGAATAAATTTAGGGCTCCAGGTAGTCACTGTGCTGTTTGGTGACATGGTATGTACCACACTCAACATGGACCAGAGGAAGCGAAGGAAAGAGTTGTCTCAGGAGATTCGAAAGAAAATTATAGACAAGCATGTTAAAGGTAAATGCTATAAGACCATCTCCAAGCAGCTAGATGTTCCTGTGACTACAGTTGCACATATTATTCAGAAATTTAAGATCCATGGGACTGTAGCCAACCTCCCTGGACGTGGCCGCAGGAGGAAAATTGATGACAAATCAAAGAGACGGATAATCCGAATGGTAACAAAAGAGTCCAGAAAGACTTCTAAAGAGATCCAAGGTGAACTTTATGCTCAAGGAACATCAGTGTCAGATCGCACCATCCGTCGTTGTTTGAGCCAAAGTGGACTACATGGGAGACAACCAAGGAGGACACCATTGTTGAAAACAAATCATAAAAAAGCCAGACTGGAATATGCCAAACTACATGTTGACAAGCCACAAAGCTTCTGGGAGAATGTCCTATGGACAGATGAGACAAAAATGGAACTTTTTGCCAAGGCACATGAGCTCTATGTTCACAGATGGAAAAATGAAGCATATCAAGAAAAGAACACTGTCCCTACTGTGAAACATGGAGGTGGCTCTGTTATGTTCTGGGGCTGCTTTGCTGCATCTGGCAGAGGGTGTCTTGAATCTGTGCAGGGTACAATGAAATCTCGACTATCAAGGGATTCTAGAGAGAAATGTGCTGGCCAGTGTCAGAAAGCTGGGTCTCAGTCGCAGGTCATGGGTCTTGCAACAGGACAATGACCCCAAACACAGCTAAAAACACCCAAGAATGGCTAAGAGGAAAACATTGGACTATTCTAAAGTGGCCTTCTATGAGCCCTGACCTCAATCCTATTGAGCATCTTTGGAAGGAGCTGAAACATGCTGTCTGGAAAAGGCACCCTTCAAACCGGAAACAACTGGAGCAGCTTGCTCATGAGGAGTGGGCCAAAATACCTGCAGAGAGGTGCAGAAGTCTCATTGACAGTTACAGGAATCGTTTGATTGCAGTGATTGCCTCAAAAGGTTGTGCAACAAACTATTAAGTTAGGGTACCATCATTTTTGTCCAGGCCTGTTCCATGAACTTCAATGAGTTAATTTTTTTTTATAATTCCGTTGAAGCATGGTTGAAAAGCAATGTCTGACTTTCATTGGTTAACATTCATAGAATTCTTATTTATTATTACTTTTGTCAGATTAAAGTTATTTCTGTGACCATTGTGAGTTTTTCTTTCATTGACCGTAGGGTACCAACAATTTTGTCGACGTGTGTATGTCTGATCCACGGAGGCCCCACCCACAGCACCCAAATGATCCGCTGCCAACTTTCTGGAGTGATTGATCGAATGAATTATGTCTGTGATGTGGTCCTTGGCAGTTCATAGGCCACGTTGTACTCTAGACATTAACTCTAACATTAAATAACACAGGTCGTGTGTGTGTGTGTGTGTGTGTGTGTGTGTATGTATATATATATTATATATATATATATATTTTTTTTTTTTTAAGGTAGAAAATTTATGATTAAGCATTTCTAAGGTTTTAGAATAAGAGTCAGGTTCCCAAGATGGTTCCTATCACTTGCAATCCTCTGGATTCTACATTATGGATCTCAATTTCTGTAAAGCTTTATGACCGTGTCTTGTCCAAAGTGCTCTACAAATTATATGTTGTCTAATGTTGATCACAGGTTCTTCAAAGTCTTGTCTAGCAAAAATCATGTTTTAAAACCTTTAAATGTCTTTACTACTTAAATGAGTGATTTCAATCTCTCCCAGGTTCGGAAATGATCTGCAAATTGCCGACAAGCTCTTCATAATGGATGCTGGAGCCTCTAACTCAAAAGACATGAAGTTGCTGAGAAACCTCTTATTAGAGCTGCGCAACTCCATCATCTCAGTAAGAACCTTCTGTTGTGGTCTTTTAATTGAGGGTGTGTGGTTTTGTTAGAACGATGAATCAGATTTTTACACTTTAAGTGCTCTAACGTTTACTTAGCATTTCTGTTGTATTTATTTATAAATTTGTAAGTTAAACACATTTGTAATGTGGGGATTATCATAAAGCTGTGGCAGCTTTTACATGGTGAAAGTAATATTTTCTTCTGTATGTACAGTAATTCCACAAATCTACCTGAAATGAATTGTTTGTTTTTGCATGCATCTCAAACCTGACTAATCTAACTGTGTGAGAAATTCACACGTGGCTAGCAAGGCTATCAGATATCAGTCTGATCATTTTTACCACCACGTTTGTTAAAATGCCTGAGGTATTTGGGGGAAAGTAGGGCGGGACGCTCCGGTGCTGCATACTCCTAAAAGATTCAGTGGCGTTACACATTATTGGAAAGAGGGGAGCAGCTTCCTAAGCAGCTATTATATCATCTATACACTTTGTCTGCTTAGTAATTGCTTCTGAATTCCCTCGGAACCATCCATGTTTTGTTTAGATCCTTCATACCTGATACTTAACACAAGTGCAAGCTTCCGCCAGCGCCCTGACGGGTTCATGTTCATCGCTTCGTTCATGGTTGAAGCAAGCTACAAATCTTACTAGCTTCTAACACAAGGCTAAAACCCAAATCCCTCTCTAAACCCGATCAAGGTCACTATTTGACGTGTTGAACAAGGGACACTCTTGATAACACACTAGCTTTCCATTGCATGCTGTATTTTTATTTTTATTTTTTTCGTTTCTTTGGAACATTTAGTCAGCTGATGCTTTTCACAAGCAGAATAACTGGAGATACAAAGAAACATTTGTGAGTTACAGGACTGTCCACCTCCTCTATGGTTTATTCTCCTTGCCTTTTTGGCAATATAGTGTCGGCATGAATGTAAATCTAATTTCATGCCTGCCTACTCAAGGTTTAAAGTTAAATTAAAAGATCCATTCGTTTTTAGCGTTCATTTCAAGTTGAAGCGTCGAAGTAGGGTATAAGAAGATAATATGTGTGAATGAATATGGATGAACCCCGATTTTTGTATTTTCTAGAGCTTTGCTATCATTTCTGGCACAATGATATTCCGGAGGTTTATAGGATATAAATGGGTATTCCTTTAAGTCTAAAATAGAAATGCAACTGTTTTTAAGAAACGATTTAAGAACCCGAGTTTCCAGTATGGTGCAGACATTTTATTCCTTATCATGGCTGAAGTTTGTGTGGTTCTGATGTTTAACTTTATTCATCCATCCATGTGCCTCATATACTGTGTGCGGGTCTTTGAGCTTCTCCCAGGGAACTCTGTGCATAAGGCGGGAGACTCATGAATTATGATAATTTTATTAAACTTTATACAGCACCGTCTTAAAACTAGTTGAATCAAACAAAAGTTGAATGTTGACTTGAATGACGCAACATAA
This sequence comes from Clarias fuscus, assembly GCA_030347435.1. Taxonomy (NCBI): domain Eukaryota; kingdom Metazoa; phylum Chordata; class Actinopteri; order Siluriformes; family Clariidae; genus Clarias; species Clarias fuscus. The sequence goes on from CM059208.1 coordinate 19,016,213, forward strand.
TTGTCCCAGTTGAATCAGCCTAAAATGCATTGTAATAGAGGCCTGGTATAAGTCATCCCAAGTGCTTGAGAGTCCGTTTGTAGGTGTAGTAAGTGACTCAATCTCAACCCACTGTTAATAACACATGCCCGCTAGTCCTCTCCTCTTAGAGACACACACAGCCACATACATGTATCCAAAGCACAGAGTGTACAGTATCTTACACATTCTCTGTAATAAGACCCTCTCTCCTGTCCTCCTACACAACTTTTTTCTCTTCGCCTCCTACACGTACCTGCAGCCGTCTCCTCGTGATCTGCGTCTCTGTCTGAGCGAGAGAACGTTGCCTCATACCTGCAAACATTTGATCTGACAATTTCTTCAATCTCAAGAGGTTGGAGTGAACTAAACATTAAGGTTCTGTTGTTTAATATTCCATAGTGAAACAAGTGTTGTCTGCCTCTCTTTTTCAGAGCTGTAGGCCTATGACACAACTAGCAGAGAAATTATTGTCCACTCTGCCCTCGTGGCGTAAAGTGACTGGACCGAACCAGCTGATGTCCTGGCAGCAGTTTGTGGTGGATGTACAGGACCAGATCAACCCTCTGGTCAGCGAGGAGGATCTGCGAGAGCTAGCTTTACAGCTGCACACTATGGGAGAGGTGTGTTTGTAAATTATTCTTATATCATGTGCTAATGTATGTACAGTCAATGGCAGAATTATTCACACCGTTCAAGAGACAACATATTTAACATAATATAATGCATGAGCACTCATCATGCCCTGTGTCCCATTTTGTCTTCAGGAGATGATGCGTCTCCGTATTAATATACAGCCAAAAATATTACCAAAATATAACTCATTTGCTGTGGTGTAATGTCTGTGTACCATATATTTTCTAATTGACGGTAGAAATGGTTTTGTATGCAAATGAATGAGCTGTGGGCGGCATTGCTTGAATAGCAATCTCTCTGTTGTTCCATTTACACTGCCTACATGGCTTTTAGCACTGTAACAGCATCAACACAGCCAGCGTTAGTCATCTGGCATATTATGTAAAAATGTTATGTTGTGCTGTGATGAACAATTTTTTAAACAATTATTCAACTGCAGCTTTGAACTGCTGTTACAATGAAGTGACTCTGGGGGAAAAATACCTTCAAATAACACTAGATGGCAGTATAATTGCATCTATAATTGCTTGTCCCTCTTCTCAGTCTCCTACTGTATTTTTTGGTACTATATTGTTCCAACTGGTTTTAATATTCACCAGTGCGCTGGTACTATAAAGAAAGAAATCTAACCAGTACTACCACTGCTTGGAGAGTTTCATCTTTTTCTCATTTTTATTTCCACCTTAGATCAACATTATACAGAGTGAAACCGTCCAAGACGTGGTTCTCTTAGATCCCCGCTGGCTCTGCAGTAACGTTCTTGGCAAGCTCCTGTCCATTGAAACTCCCAAAGCAATCCACCATTACAGGGGACGCTACCGCCAGGAAGAGCTCCAGACGCTGGTCTCGGAGGGGGATGTAGACGAGCTCCTTCAGATCTTGGACGCCATGGACGTATGCGCCCGCGATGTAACCAACCCCGGCATGGTGGATGTGCCCGCCCTTATCCGTGCTGGTGACCTGCAGCATTCCTGGACTGATGAAGCGGATGAAGAGGTGGAGGACTCCTTGCTTTACGGAGGTGTCCGCATAGTCCCGGCCGAGCACTTGACGCCGTTCCCTTGCGGGCTTTTTCACAAACTCCAGGTGAATCTTTGTCGCTGGAGCAGGCAGCAAAGACCAGAGGCCGAGGTGGAGGAAGTTAGGCTGTGGACCGGAGGCGCTCGGGTTGGAGTTGGTGGAGCTGATGCTTTAGTACTTCTAGTTAATCATGGACAAGGACTGGAAGTACGACTGAGAGGCCCAGAATCTGAACGTGGCCGATGCTACGCTTTGCTAGATACCCTGTGTGGAATGGCAGAAGGGCTGCTTGCTGCTACACTACCAGGCCTTCTGACTGCACGTCATTACCTGAGTCCTCAGCAACTGCGAGAGCATCACGGACCCGTCATGCTTTACCAGCCCAGGGACTTCTTTAGAGCTCAAGCCCGGGGTGAAAATGCATTAACCAACACCATGGGTGGCTACCGGGAGAGCTTTGCTAGCATTGTAGCACTAGGCTGCATCCAGGTCTACAAACAAGGAACTCTTGGCGGGGATGTAGCCGTTGCTGAGGTTAGCCACCTGGCTCGTCGCAAGCTCAGCCGCATGCTTGATCCACCTGACAACCTTGGCAAGGACTGGTGTCTTCTAGCCATGAATCTGGGTCTTAGCGAACTGGCTGCCAAGTACAGCCCCGGCACCAATGGAACCCCTCCCCTTGACCCGTTTGCTGTCCCAAGCCCGACAGCGGCACTGCTTTATGAGTGGAGCCAACGTTCAGACTCTACCATCGGTGTCCTGGTAGCTAAGCTAAGAGAACTTGGCCGACGCGACGCAGCCGATTTTCTGCTAAAAGCAGCACCCGTGTTCCGAGTCAACATGGACAGCCTCGGGACTCCACCAGAACATTGCGGCCCAGTCTGCAATGGAGGAACGTCTTACAACTCCATCAGCTCCGTCATCTCGCGCTAGAGTGCCACCCATGTGCATGGAAGAACATGTGCAATTTAGCCTGTGAAGTGTTATCTTCCAGTTCCTCTGTTACACAAGACTGTAATCTGTGAAGTTTGAGACTTTGTACACATCAATCTTCCTGCTCTCTTCTTTCTGAATGTCTCATTTCTGTGAGCGCGCCTACCTTAAGAATCAATTTTAGCTCAAGGGTTTTTTTTTTTTTTTTTTTGTGAAAGCATTGTAATATCAAGGAAACCTAAAGGATTTCTCAATTTCGGATTCTTTTATACATTTAGATATGTATGGCAACGGTTTTGTATACGACCTTTTGAGACTCCCTGCATAGTGAAGTGCTTGTCCCCCTTATTAATGATTCAAGTAATTGAGTGCCTTTACGGTAGAAAGCCAATTCTTTATGAGCCATTTTGAAATTACCGAATGCCCTTTGAATCGAATTCAAAACCCAAAGTCTTCTAGCCCCAATCATGGGCTTGTCAGTATTTCAGGCATCAATTTTGAAATTCATCTTCGAACCATATTGCTCATTCAATAGAGCTCGTGATTTTAAAAGGTACAGTTTACTGTCATCTTTTTTTCTCAAGTTTACATTTTCTTATGCTAATAGTTTTAGCATAGAGCTTGAAAACTGCACCTGTATGCACTAGAAATGGGGGGGGAAACTCGATTCAGTTATGTATCTCGATATTTTCATGTGGGAAATCGCGCATCGGCACACTAACACGGTCATCATTTTTAAAATGGATTTTAAATTTAAATATGTCTGCATTTGAGGTGATAACATATTGCCGTTCCCCTGTAATTAGAACTTTTAAAATAAATCCGGAAAAAATATTAAAGTGGAATATTTATAAAATCATAAGAAAGAATTGCAATACAGATCCAGGTATCATGATATCTTATCACTGGTGATTCCTCTCCCTAGTATGCACTCTGGGAAATTTCTGGAGCATGAAATCATAATTAAATAAATAAACAGATAAATAAATAAATACGTGTTTTTTTTTGTTACCTATTCTCAAACAGTAGCCAAATGATCTTAAAATATTCTCAGATACAACAGTTAATGACAGGGTTAGAAATGACATAGAAAGCAAACGGAAAAACCTTAAAGAGTCTTTGAGCTTTTATTTGACATGAAAAATCCTCTGATTGAATCGAATTGCCATTTTCTTTCGAAAAAACAACCGGGGGATTTGCTATGACAATTCTTCGTTTTAGACAAGTTTAATTAATAAAGTCAGATACAGACAACGTTTCTCTAAACATTGCTTTTAAGCTGCTGTATCTATATTGCTTATTTAACATCGGAAACGTTTCAAGGCGGATTGTATTATTAACGTGGTTCCTTTTGTAATGTGTTTTAAAGCATGATCTAAATATTGTTACAGTTATCAGCTTTAATGTACGTTTTATTTCCCGTTCATTGATGGCATCCATGAGGAGCTCAGACGGTTTGTTTCAGACATGCACTTAACTGCAAGCTAATGGTGCTCTCTTCAGTGGAACTTTAACCAAAAGAATGCCTTTCTGCGATGGATCGAGCGAAGGCTTTGTGAAATGTTGGAAGTTAAGAAAATGTATATTCAGCTTCATTTAGTTCAGTGACTTGTAGAAACCACATCTGACTGAGTCTTTAGCTTGGCTTAGCTTTCGTTCCATCTTACTTGTACTATATAGAACTGAATTTTTTTTTTTTTTTTTTTTTTTTAAACAGAACTGAATGTATTTCTTGTGTCCGTCTACTGCAGTGGCAACTTTGTCTTGGTGTCTCTCTCTCACACACACACATACACACCTTGTTTCTCTCTCAGTTCTCTTGTGCGAGAGAGAAAGAAAAAAGGACACTAGAAAGCTCCATGAACTTCCAAACAATCCCCTTGTAGTTTATCATATCTCCATTACTTGCCCAGTTCAAAATAAAATAATAAAAGGGAAATGTGTATAATTGCTATCCTAAAAAGCACATTTTTATATAACGTGATGGAGTCTTTTGTCGTATTCAGCATTCTTTTTCTCTGTTTCCAGGCAATTGTTGAGGTTCACGATGTCCCTCTTTTCGAAAACGTCTCTGGCTTCATAAGTGGCAAAGTGAACGGGCGTATTAAAGACTTTGTACAGTCATCTCTTTGCACAAAATGTTTCTTCTATTTATATTATATTCCTAAGCATGTCTCTAAATGCCATGTCCTTAATACTTCCTTAAAACAGTGTAGTACATTTTTATAATAAATTGTTTACCTGATAAAATTTGGCTGTCTTTTTTTTTTTTTAAATCAATTATTTCTAAACTCTTGTTTCGACCAGTTCCTTTTTACAGTAGAAAAACAATCATTGGATTTCATTGAACCTCTCGTTACTGCTGATCAACGCGTTATGATAACGAGTGTTCTTGTGATGCGGGATGATGTGTTTTTTGGAGTGTTCAAAAAAAAAAAAAAAAGTGCACAGCCTGGAAGTTTAAGTAACATTAGGATTTTTTTTCTATTATTAAGGCTGCAGTTGGGGTGTTAAAGATTTTTGAGAAATGTAAATTTTGTGGAAAGAACAGTTCAGGGTTATACCAATCAGCTCATAACATACTGTAAATGAGCCTAAAAACTTAAAACCACATGAATAATATTGTGTAGGCTCCCCATATGCCTCCAAAACAGCCCTGTCCCCTCAAGGTATGGACTTCACAAGAGTGCTGAAGATGTGCTGTGGTGTCTGGCACCAGGACAATAGCAGCAGATCATTGAAGTGCTGTAAGTTGCAAGATCAGGCCTACATGGACCAGATCTGTTTGTCTGATATATCCCATGGATACATCTGTGGTTGATGATCTGTGGAATTTGGTGGGCAGATCAACAACCTTGAACTCTTTCCCTGCTAAGTCTTACACACATCAAGCTGTGATGCATGGAGTGTTCTAATACAAAGACCGGACAGGCTAGCTTTTGCTCCCCACAGGCATAAATGAGTCTCAGACGACCATGATGCTGTCACCAGTTAACTCGTATGTAATTGATAATCATTGTTATTCAATTCACCTTGCAGTGGTTTTAATGTTATGGCTGTCTTTATATTCACTAAGGCTATTGTATATCTTTGTCATTATCTCATCTAGTTATCTACGGTACATTGTGCTGAGGTTTTTATTTCCACCTACTTCTTCTGAATGATTGTTAGTGCTTAAAAAAAAACCATGGATTACTAGTCTTAGGTGGAGCCTAAGTAAAATGAAAGGTGTGTATTTCCACAAATAGTGTCAGCACAGGACATGTCAAGACACTGGTTATTTCCGATGTCTCTTTTGTTTGTGTTGTGGGAAATTATGGCTGACTTGAATTGCAAGCTGTGAACAGCTAACGTTAGTTAATATCAGTTACGTTATTAAAATCCACATTCACAAGAATTTATGAAGTGTAATGAAATTGGCAGTAACTTCTACTTCCACTGAACATCTGGAGCATTGTGGCCAAGTTGGCTCACAGACCTCATTCTAGTTCACCATGTGGTTGTCAATGATCCATTCAGAAGAACACAAGGCTTCTTATTTGAGAATCTTGAGTCATTTTTAGTAAATTATGAGGTTGTGTTAAGGCGAGTCTGGTAATAGGTTTACATCAGGCACTTGACATCTTGTGGTAGGTTTGTCTAACCTTTGGTATTGGTGTTATCAGCTATTCTGAGAAATATATCATCTGTAAGATGATCGTTATAAATTTGCACTATGCTCGAATCATAACCTACAAAAAGTCCAAACATGCTCTTGAAAGAAATGATATATAATGTACTCTTGTCACTTCAATGATTGGAAAGAGAGTATACTGTAAAGGTATTTGTAGAAATTGCTTTGTGGATGTTTTTTTTTTTATATATATATGCTTATCTTCTTTACGGGTTGAACTTTTACACCAAGGTTAAATCAGTACACAATCAATGGTCAGGACAGATTAATGTGATCTAGTCTGGTTTCAGTGCAAAACAACAGAATCATCCAGGTGTATTCTGCTAAGCATTTTGCTACTTAGACCCACTTTACCATGTCTTTTTACTGTGAAAACCTTTGACTTGATTAAACACAAACGATGATTAAATAAACTCAACATAGTCTAACACGTTTGCGTCTCATCATCATAGTGCATGACTGTGGAAAAACAATCCCATCAGCCGGGAAGTGGATCACGTGCATGAAGATCACATGCTGTGTGATTAATGTCGGTGGGGGCGGAGTCAGGCAGCTGTTCGACCAATGAGATGTCAGGAAATAGCGTCTTTGAAACCAGGGTTTATAAACTTGCAGTTGTTTTCGACAAAATCCCATTCTTTCCAGGTATATCGTAAGGAAGGTAAGAACCTTTTTTTTCTTTTTAAAGTGTTTTAGTATTATTATTTTAACATGTTTAGTGTAGAGACTGTCTATTTCTGCAGGGTTTGTTTACATTAGGAATAATGGATGTGAAAAAATATATATGTATGTATTTCAGTCTGTATTTAGAATAACCCTTCTATATGTTTTGTTGGATTTGCTGAAACCGCTTTATTTTTGCTATTTTAAACACTGTAATGTTACATTAGATATAATAGCTCTGGTGTTTTATTCGTCACTGTTTTGGCTTGGTTAACACACGGTCATGAAGGTTGTTTACTGCTTTTATGAAGCATAAGTATTGTTTAAATTCCTTTAAACAATTAATTTTCATTGATCCCGACAAGACCCATTCATTCTCCATCCAGTCCTTTCATGTTTCCCCCGGTTTTAGTGCTTAGGTTTCAGTCTCGTTTTCGGTTTCCTGGAAGCTCGAGCAGCTCCATGGATCCCAACAGAACAGCGCGTGCCTTGTCTGTTTTTTTTCTTTTTCTCCCGACAGACGCCATTATGTTGTTCAGTCAACATTTTATCAGACGATTTTTTTTTTTTTTTTTTTTCATATGAACGAGTCACATGAACCAGCTGAATTAAACCCCAGCCCTGTTTTTGTTTATGAGGGATATCCGGCCTGGTTTTTTTTTTTCTTTTTCTTTCTTAAAGCTCTTATCTTTTGTGCTGCAGAGTCGCGTGTTGTGACGTCATAGGGACGAATTCATTGGAAGCTGTTGCTTTAGTGTTTCGACTCAACTTCGTGGAAACCGTTTATATCGTGTCCCTTCATACTCAGAGCATTTAAGGCCTTCTCGTTTTGCCTTTATATGTAGCATGTATAGGGTTGAGGATTGTGCAAAATAGTGTCAAATTATTATTCGACACAAAATGGGCCTTATGATAAGCTGTTTTCCTCCCTTCATTTTAACCAACTAAACAAACATGACTGTGCAACAAAAAAAAAAAAAAATGCAACAACACCGATAATGTAGTGTTCTGGTTGTTTCTATGCCCATAAGAACAATAATATGCTCATTTTGAGAGTTTTACATTTTTGTGATGTCATTCCCATATTCTGCTAGTGGCCAAATTTACACACACAAATAACAACTTTTGTTATACCTGACACATCAGAAAACCCAAATGCACAGTGTGATGTCTGAAGCCTCCCCATTAACACACACCAGCAAGCCTTCCATATAAACGCATTCTTTTTTCTTTTCCTTTTTTTTTCTTTTCTTTTTTTCGTAATTGACCCATGCTGTGTTGTCAGTACAGGTCTGTGCTGCTTGAGTTTTACGGGTTAATTAATGAATATTTGATTTGTTTCAGGTCTTCACCATGAGGTTGTGTCTGGTCGTGCTGGCTGTGTGCCTCAGCGCAGTGTTTGCTGCTCCCAGTCTGGACAGAGAGCTAGACAGCCACTGGCAACAGTGGAAGGACTGGCACAGTAAAAACTATCATGAGGTAAGCTTTTATTATTACATGTGTTAAAAAAGGGGGGGGGGGGGGGATGTTAGTATTTCGGCTGGTCCAGTCAAGGAGTCACCACAGCACACCATCTAATTCGCACCCAACTTGGCCTGAGTTTAATGCCAAATGCCAGTCCTCCTATTCATAGTTTTTTTTTTTTTTTTTTTTTTTTATGGCGGTTGTTTGGAAAGGAATGGAGGGAATTTGACCCAGGCCTTCTGCAAGGCAGGATAAGAAACCTCCCACTGAACCATCAATGCCCCTTTTAAAATATAAAGAAACTTCAACGTGAAACATGTCTCATCTGATGGTCACATGATGGTGCAACTAATGCCATCTTTAAAGGAAACTTAATACTTTTAAAGTTCAAGTGCTACACATTGCTGCCATTAATTCAACTTGCGGTTTAGTAAAGGCATGGATAACTGTCTAGTGTTGGTGTTTAGTCTTTTTTGTGGACTGACTTTATTGCTTTCTCAATGTAGAAGGAAGAAGGATGGAGGCGAATGGTTTGGGAGAAGAATCTGAAAAAGGTTGAGCTGCACAACCTGGAGCAGTCCATGGGAAAGCACACCTACCGCATGGCAATGAATCATTTCGGTGACATGGTGAGCATGTGAAAGTTGCTTAAAGTTTTAACAACAGTCAGGGAAATGTGTCTGGTCACAGAAAGAGCAGTTTTTTTGTTGTTGTTTTTGTTTTATACAAATGTGTATTGTGTGTTTTTGTGTATTTGGTTGCACAATGAATGACACATCATTTCCTGGCCTTGAGGACAAATTGTTTTTGGTTTATTTTTTTATTTTTATTTATCAGAAGTGAACAGATGCCCTGGTGGGGCTTGTTTTAGCTAACTGCCTTAAACACGAATCACAAAATTTGATGAGTGTCAATTGTAAGCGTGTACTTTAAAGTGGGTGAAATATTTTGTATATTTGTGTAGTTTACTTTGAGTGACCTTAACAAAATGTTTAAACCTGTGTCTTTAGACTCATGAGGAATTCAGGCAGGTCATGAATGGCTACAAGTACAAGAAGGACAGAAAGCCCAAGGGATCTCTCTTCATGGAGCCCAACTACCTCGTGGCCCCAACCATGCTGGACTGGAGAGAGAAAGGATACGTTACTCCAGTCAAGGACCAGGTGAGGGGTCTTGGTTATCCAATCTTGGACAGCTTGTGTGTGGGTTTCTGTAAAAAAAAAAAAAAAAAAAAAGCTTTTTAAAGGCTCCTTGTTCTGTAATCCTATTCAAATGTATTACTGTTTTATTTTAGTAAATGATGGTAAAGAAAACATGGGTATGAAGGCTATCTGAGTTTTATCTTCCCCCATGAATGAGCAAAATGCTTAGGCTGTTTTTAATGCATTTTTGGATTCGTACACGATCAGCCACAGCACTTAACACCACTTTTTAGACAAATTTGATATCAATTCAGTAATTCAATCAGTAAACTGCTGACGGGATCTTGGACACCCAGGTCTCATCTTTGCCTGTGGGGAGTAAAGGTTAGCCTGTCTGATCAGATCCCACGGAAGGCCCCACGTCATCCAAAAGTCCCTGTGTGCTTGTTTAGTTCTTTAGTGACATTTCCTTAACACATTATACAATTTGCTTATAGGTTAAAACTGGTTGCACAGCTTTGGAACATGAGGGAGGTGCTAGATGTAATGGCTGTAGGCAACAATGACACAAACATACAGTACATGTTATAAGATAACACAAACATAGGACACATGGCCTTTTTTTGTTGTTTTTTTTAACCAACTTTTTCAAAGTAAAAAGGTCTGAACCCATGTTCCTTACCCTAGTTCTAGAGATTTATTCCTGAAGTAAAAGACTGTAATGGTTATCTTTGGTCACATAGGGTCAGTGTGGTTCTTGCTGGGCCTTCAGCACTACTGGAGCAATGGAGGGTCAGATGTTCAGAAAGAATGGCAAATTGGTGTCACTCAGCGAGCAGAACCTGGTTGACTGCTCTCGGCCTGAAGGCAATGAGGGCTGTAATGGTGGACTCATGGATCAGGCCTTCCAGTACATCAAGGACAATAGTGGCCTGGACACTGAGGAGTTCTACCCCTACCTCGGAACTGTAAGTTGTTCCTTGAACCAAGTTAATTTAGAAGTTAAGGCTGTTGTAAAAGGTATGCTGACATGTTTGGGTTCATGACACAAAACGCGTGTGTCTTAATGGAGTATATTGCACTTTTTCAGGATGAGCAGCCTTGCCACTATGATCCTAAATATAGCGGAGCTAACGACACTGGCTTTGTGGACATCCCCAGTGGTAAAGAGCATGCCCTGATGAAGGCTGTGGCTGCTATTGGTCCTGTGTCTGTGGCCATTGATGCTGGACATGAGTCCTTCCAGTTTTACCATTCAGGTAAGATTTTAAGGTTCATTTTGTGCTTATTCATGACCTTAACCAATTTGGTCCAGTTCATTTTGTCTGTATTAGTTGGTATGCATTTTGGTTCAGCAGTAGACGGTGCTACTGCTGATGTATCTTGGTGAAACCTTGTGTCGTATGTTTAACAGCTCCGTTCTGTGATACAATCCTTTTGTTGTCTTGTTCTCAGGTATTTATTATGAGCAAGACTGCAGCAGTGAGGAATTGGACCATGGTGTTTTGGTGGTTGGCTATGGCTTTGAAGGTGAAGATGTAGATGGGAAGAAGTACTGGATTGTCAAGAACAGGTATGATGTAACAGTGACTAGTGGTGACTCAACTTTTCTGAGTCCATGACTAAAGCAATGAGGTGTGTACACGTGCACAAAAGTGGCAGAACCTTTGAGGGGGTTGCGTGCTATATCGTTATAGATAACCAAGCTCTACAGTGGATGGTGGAAGTACTGTTACTGGATAGCTTTATTAAAAATAATAAAGTAACATGATGACAAGTAACACTTTTTTTTTTTTTTTTATGCCATATTTCATATTTTCTGGCACATCACCGTCAAAGTAAGAAAAGAGAAATTAGAAGCTTTAAGTCTTAGCTGAACTTTAGAAGGCATTTTTGCATAAAATGAGGGTTGTGGAACTCATGTTCTGAGTAACGAATTTCACTGTTGGTGTGCAAAGCAGGAAAATTCATAATGACCAAGTCTTATTGTAATGTACTCATGCACATCAATTTCAACTTAAAAGAACATGAACTATCCCTTTGGTGCCACTGGGGATGTTTATTGATGTCGTTAAAGCCTGGAGCCTGCCAAATTTCACACCACACGATTTATTGTGTAGCACTTCCTCCTTTTTCAGTACATGAAAGAAGACTTTACTATCCCTACCTTGCCTGTTTGTATACCTCACTGCACAACGATCGTGGGGAATTTGTGGATGCATTTGTGTTGCATTGGCAACTGAGAGGGAACTCGAGAAGACTTTGACAGACAAACCAGCAAATTACATTCATGCGCTCTCACACTTTTTCCTGTCCAGAAGTGAGCAGGATCACAGCAGACAGAAATTGTGGTCACAGATGCAAAAGGATTATAGTAAATTGCTGAAACATTCCACTTAAACTTAAACACCAGAAGTTATGATTCTAAGAAACTCAGAATTGAGAATGGAGTGGAGTAGTGACGGTTGTCAGGCTAGGCATTACTGTCTGTCTTTTTTTTTTTGTTTTTGTTTATTTTTTTCCCTCCTTTTTACTTGAACCTAATTCTGTCTCTTCTGTTTACAGCTGGAGTGAGAAGTGGGGTGACAAAGGTTACGTCTACATGGCCAAGGACAGACACAACCACTGTGGTATTGCTACAGCAGCCAGCTACCCACTAGTCTAAAAACATCATCCAGCAAGGCTTTCAGAAGGTCTTGTCTCAATTTCTTCACTACAATGGTGTTTATACTGGTGCTGTGACTTACAGCAACAGTGCAATGAAAAGCTAGCTAATTGTAATGAAAGGGAAAGTAATCAGCCCAAATTATGTTAGTGTGAGAATGAAGGCTCTTAGAAAAAGAGTAACTAGGCACCTGTTTTTACATGAAACACTGTTTTAGGCTTTTTATGCAATTATTTTAAGTAGGGTTTTTTTTTCCTGTAAATATTTGTTGTTGTTTGCCAAAATATAAATGCCCTTTCGTAGTTTCATGATCATTAAAAACCAAACCTGTGAAGGTGCAACATGTGCAATAGTATCCAGTTGTTTTAATGTACATTATGATCTTTGCAGAATTCAGTTCAGATTCCTTTCTTTGAGTTTTTTTTTTTTTCCAAGCAATTAAATCTTATCCAGATACAAACAGCATGGTGTTTCTTTTCCTCTTTGAGTGGATGTTTTTACATTTGAGCTGATGTTCACACAGGATGGTTACAATGATTTGCCCTTGCTAATGAACATGTAACATTTCGGCTACTATCCATCTGTTAACCTCGGGTTGATTTGCACAAATAATTAGTGAGGTGTTGAGCATGCTGTGCCCAATGGATAAACTATGACCCTGACCCAGTAATTTTGTTTTGTTACTTGGATAAAAGGACTTATTATTTTTGGTTTTGCTGTTTAACTCCTTATAGCAAATGGCTTTCATTGCAAGCCAAGCTTGTACATGGTGTTGCTGTTTTTTTTTTTTTTTTTTTTTTTAATTCTATCTGAATCAGTTGGAATTACTTAAAATATTCACTTGCAATTAGTGAATGTTGTTCATTTAATTTTGCCTTGTTCCATTTTATTTCAAGAGTAAACTGATCACTTTAATGTGTGCCTACAAAGTGTCATGTCTAATTTGTTTATTTGAACGTACAGCAAATGCAACATCAATGTAGATTACTCCCATCATACGCAGAATATTTAGTGTTTTGTAGTCAATAAATCGGGACAAAACCATTGACGCTCCGGGTATACGAGAGTTCACAAGCTAATGAAATTAAACACCAATTACAACATTTCTGGAGAACTGAGACAGGGAGGAGGAGCACACTGCATGCAGCTGTATGCTGAAAACTTAACAGGACATAATTTGGACATGAATAAGAGTCAACATGTTCTTACAAGACTACTACAGTAAAATGCTTAAAAATAAAATAAAAAAAAGGCAATAATGCTATATTAAATTGTAGACTATTAAGAGTCTAGGGCTTTTCAGACCACAAATTTAAATGTAACTTCCCTTGATGGGTTTGACCCATTTAACTGTTGGTGCATGGCTATTTACTGAAATTTAATTCACATCCAGGGAAAAAACAGCTGAAATCCATAGGAACAAATGGAGCAAACATAAACATAGGAAGCACACTATTTCTGATATTTTTTGACAAAGGACAGGTATTCTTCCACATCATCCGGAGACCCTACTACGAATGGAGCCCTTTGATGCACAGCCTCGGGCTTCACGTCCAGGACTCGCTGTGTGCCTGTGGTTGCCATTCCTCCAGCCTGCTCCACTAGGAAGGCAATGGGGTTACACTCGTAGAGCAGCCGCAACTAAACCAGAGAGAGACAGACACACAAGAAGTTGCGTAATGTCTCACTACATGTTCACTTCACTTAAGGGCTCATTTGCGTACATTATTTCACATTAAGTAACCTTTTGCTTTGCAGTGATTTGACATGGTAACTCATATTTTCTGATAGGAATCTTTGATTTCTCTGATAGATTACTAGTGTAAGTACCTGTTGTTGACGGGTAAAGAGTTTTTAGTAAAACCAGTTTTATGTAATAAGAGATATTATTTTCAGGTTGGAGTCCAAGTATATATGTCTGCTTTTTTGTACAGCAGAACTCTCTGCCTAACTTAATACAAAGAAATAAAATTTTGTCAGGTTGAGTATCTTTCCCCGTTTTTAAGTTTAAAATAGATTATAGCGCATAACGCTTTAAGTGGACATGTTTGCTCTAACGACCAGTGTTGCATCTCATAGTGGCGCTTCACATTACTGCTTTAATTATTTTTTTTGTTTTCGGAACATACGAGGCAAACTTCTTATAGGCTTTCCACAGGGAGAATAAACATACAATGATCTGTCCATCATCGAAAGTTTGTTTTTTAAAAGTTGCATACCTTATTTTTTTGGAGTAAGTCATGCTGTGTCGTATGTTTATGTTTTAAGAGGATTTGGACACTTTGCAGAGGCATTACGGTCGTTTGTGTCTCTTCTGCAGTTCACACTGTGAATTGATTCACTGCTGCTACAATAAACTTTTGCGTTGATTGGCTCTGTTGACTGACGCATGTAGCCACGCCCACTTTGGAGGCACTATATTTGCCCAAAAAAAGTGCTGTCTGCTGTTGTGTGATCTGGCATGAAACTGCTCATTAGTCCAAGTATATATGTCTGCTTTTTTGTACAGCAGAACTCTCTGCCTAACTTAATACAAAGAAATAAAATTTTGTCAGGTTGAGTATCTTTCCCCGTTTTTAAGTTTAAAATAGATTATAGCGCATAACGCTTTAAGTGGACATGTTTGCTCTAACGACCAGTGTTGCATCTCATAGTGGCGCTTCACATTACTGCTTTAATTATTTTTTTTGTTTTCGGAACATACGAGGCAAACTTCTTATAGGCTTTCCACAGGGAGAATAAACATACAATGATCTGTCCATCATCGAAAGTTTGTTTTTTAAAAGTTGCATACCTTATTTTTTTGGAGTAAGTCATGCTGTGTCGTATGTTTATGTTTTAAGAGGATTTGGACACTTTGCAGAGGCATTACGGTCGTTTGTGTCTCTTCTGCAGTTCACACTGTGAATTGATTCACTGCTGCTACAATAAACTTTTGCGTTGATTGGCTCTGTTGACTGACGCATGTAGCCACGCCCACTTTGGAGGCACTATATTTGCCCAAAAAAAGTGCTGTCTGCTGTTGTGTGATCTGGCATGAAACTGCTCATTACGTCCCTTCTACTTAACATTTCCATTTAATTTATGGCACAGATTAAACTACAGGAAAATATCGAAGGACTGGCAAAGTTTCACTAAATTCTGTCTGGCCATGTTTGCGTGATGCTGTAACAAAATCGGCAGGACAGACATACAGATATACAGACAGACGGAAATTTTTCTGAGACTGGTTTCTGGTCGTCCAATGTATGAATCGTAAAGAGATCATTGAAAGAGCGAGTTCTGACCAATGTACACACAAGCCTTTCTTTTATTTATATAGATAGGAAGGGTTCAAATAATGGCAGTCATCCAGAAACCACAGAACTCTCCTGTAACCTTGCTAGCCAATTAGTGAGCCTTTTAATGCATATCATGTCCTTAGTCTAGTTTTCTGGCCATTAATAGCATATTGAATAATGTATAATGCTATGTAAGTATGATATTTGATTTCAATTTGATTAAAGGTCAGTCATGTAAAAGCCTCGATTGAAACAGTCTGACTGTTCAACTGGAATGAATTTTCAGTCTGAATGAGAGAGGTGGTGTAAATATCAGCCATGTACAGTGAACACTTGATCTGATCATACACTACCAGTCAAAATTTGGACACACCTTCTAATTCCATGGTCTTTTTTTTTTTTTTTTTTTTTTCCTACATTGTACAACAATGCTGAAAACATCCACAATATGCTTTGAACAGTTTACAGTTTAACACACGGAGATGTGTTTGATACCTATTTTCTGTAAAGCCTTCATAATCTAATCTGAGGTGCTGCTTGTAAATTGGAAAATGTTTTAGGCTTGTAACTCTAAATGAACTTTTGGTCTTGCTTTCCTGCGAAGGTCTTCATGAGAGCTAGTTATATCATAGTGATTAATTTTTTTTTTTTTTTCAAATCCTTTCGACAATACTGTTCTTGCAAAGAACTGCCTACCTCTTATCTAATGCCTTATGTGTTATTTCAAAGTTTTGAAATCTTCTATATTGTTATAGAGCGTAGAAAATAATTCACTAAAAAAAAAAAAAAAAAACATCTGACTGGTACTGTAACTCTCTTTTTAGAATAAATATATTAGTTCTGCACGTTTGCAAATATTAGGTGATTTGACAAGTTTCCTGGAGGGAAATTTTGTTTCTATTCTTGATCGGTAAACTGCATGAGAATAACTCTATCCGAACTTTTATCCATCCTGTCTTTAACTGAGGAAGTTCACCATTTCATATGTAGTAAAGCATCTATTAAATCATAGACATGACTGAATTCATGCCGCAGAAGGAAAAGATAGGAAGTCTAAACTGGTTCTGATTATACTTTTCCTACTTGTTATATCTCTTCCAGATTAAATTAAAAAACTTATCTGATTAAATGTTTGGCGCATTATATGATCAGTAACCATGTAAACACTTACATCGGTATCTCTAACTGAAAGTATTCAGTCAGATTGCAGAAATGTTGCCTACCTCGTTTCAGAACTGGTTTTCTATCTGCTTAACAAAACTATACAACCTTTTCACCCGTGCCGTTACCATGCATTAGTGTCTTTTTTTTTTTCTTCTTCTTTTCTTTTTTGTAACCGATTTGAGTTATCTTAAAATAACTGCAATCCTTTGTTGTTGCTTCTTCTTCTTCTTCTAGTGAAAGATTAATGTTCCTGGATGTGCTGCAGGAACACGACGCGACCTGTACCTGCTGACAGGAGCAGATCTGGGTCGCAGATAACTCGCAGATCACTATGGTCCTGCAGTGTTTGTTCAGCCCCTGCTCACTGACGTATCTCATCTAACATTACAGTGTTTAATAGACAGACTGTAAACATCCTGAGCTAATCTTTGACCTGATTCAGAGGAGCACTGCACACAGCTGAGATACAGCATACAACAGAGAGGTAAAGATTTACATTGCACAAGACTGCTTAATCTGTGTGTGCAGATAATGATGAAAAGTATTGGAACAGCAAGGTCAGAAGTTCACTTGAGAAATGGGCAGAGTGAGACAAATTGTGCTATGTCCTAATTTGTATAATGCAGCTATTAATAATTAATACTAATTAATTAGGAAAGTTTTAATCTCAAACCCAAACACATTGCCTAGCCAAAAAAAAAAAAAAGTCTCAGTTTCAGACGGGTCCTTGCATCAAGCAAAGAAAACAACTAAGGAGAGGACCCCTTCATCGCATTATCAAACCTGGAATGATGGTGCTGTCAATTTTGTGGAAGAAATGTGGTTGGAAAAAATCATGAACGGAGATCATGTCGTATGGTCAAAGAAAATTGACGGTAAAACCAATAGCTATGTTTAATACTGAAAGTAAGTGCATTTCCATACACAAACCATGTGATGAAAGCTCACAGGGTAGGGACTTTTAATTTGCTTTGGAGCAATGGTGGAAAAGGCCATGTGGTCGGATGGGTTCAGATTGACCCAGAGCAATGGACGCATCATTATGAAAAAGGGAAGCGCATGAAGCGATGCAACCATCATGCAGAGTAACCCTGTACAAGCCTCAGAAGGCAGTGATGTGTTTGATCTCGGGTTGTTTCAGTCGGTCAGGTCTAGGCTTAGTAACGTTATGTGGCAATAAAATAAAGTCAGCTGACGACCTGAATGTTCTGAATGGCCAGGTTATTACAACAGTGGAGTTTTTCTTCCCTGATGAAACAAGCATACTCCAGGACTTAAATTGTGAAAGGGTGGTTCTGGAAGCTTGAGGAAACATTTTCATACATGAACCGGCCACCACATTGTGTGCTGTAAGCAAAGTTAAAGGTGACTGAATGAAATTTTAGATTGTACATCAATTTTTTCTTCTTCTTCTACTTTTTATTTTTTGCAAGGGCAGGGGGGCTTTCATATGGCTTGATTCTCTAATACTTTGAAACGGGACTCTATACAAACTTTGAGCTTATTTATAGTACATAATTTGACATATTATTTTTAAGAACCTAGAAATATTTTCATTTGTACAATGCAACATACATAGTAATAAAGGCTATATAATAATAATAATAATAATAATAATAATAATAATAATAATAATAATTACCATTAATATGGTGGACGTGACATTTTCAGAGTGAGGTGGGAACAATGGTCATCTTAATTTTGAAACTAATGTTTCAGAAATTCAGACACTATTAAGCTATTGATGTTCTGCTTTAGATCCCCAGTGATGTATGGAAATTATGGTCCAGGCTCCAGATGTGGATATACAGATATATAGATGTGATCGGTATTAGACTTATGGAATATAATGAAACATATTTAAGGGTTAATTAAGTTCTGAATCTGGGCAGTCAATACTTTTATGCTTTTTTAGTGCTTTTTTTTCCCCCTCTTTTTTTTTTTTTACCTACTACCTAGTAGTAGCTGTACTAAATTTTTAAACATGGCTACTACTACTAGGTAGAACCATAAAATAGAGGAACTCATCAGTTCTCGGTTCTGCCTGGTTTGTTATTTAAAACTGTATAGAATGCAGAATACAGACGCACATCCTGTTTCTGTTCTTACTGTCCATGCTCTAGCGTCTGGCCTTCAGATGCTTCACTTGTCTCGGCGCAGAAACCTCAATGTACTCTTTGGCTTTCCCTCAATTTCCAGTGCTTTAAATCTGTCACCATGCTAAACAACACACCTTTCCTTTGGGGCTCTTCTCATTGGCAGGGTACAAGAAGATGCCTCCATAAGCGATGGTCCGATGCACATCTGAAACCATGGAGCCCACGTATCTGGCGCCATATGGAGCACCGCCATCCTGCAATACACAAGCATGAGATAATTGCAACTTTCGTTGTATTTTTTCGTAGTGCATAGCGATTTTATTGCAACATAGCAGCACATTCCAAATTGCAATGTCAGGGCTCCGACATGTGACTATTACTACAGAAGAGTTTCCAGGATGACAGTTCATGATTTAGCAGAATTAATGTACAGTGTTTAAAACCTTGAAACGTACTGTACTATAATTAAACACTGGTATCATTTGTGAGGGTGAAATGAGGGTGTTACTGTATAACACTTGTTTCAGTACATCAAAGCATCTGCTTTTTACAAATGATTTAACGGTTTTTACACAGTAACCATTTATTCTCATGACTTTCAGGAAATTTAGTTGATGCACACTCCCACTGATCATGTGTCTTGAGGAATATTCAAATATTACAGTCAAATATAGATGTGCAAGTAACACTTTCATTTTCATTCATTTATCTTTTGCCTTGCACCTCCAGGGTCCAGGTTTGATTCCCGTCTTGGGTCTGTGTGCATGCTCCCCCCGTGCTTGATGGGTTTCCTCACTCAGTCCAAAGACATGCACATTAGGTTCAGTGGTGTTCCCAGATTTTCCGTAGTGTGTGAATGAGTGTATGCCCAGCCATGGCTTTGGCACCCCGTCACGTCTCCTGGGAAAGGCTCCAGGCTCCAGGCCCTGCACTATGTGACCCTGTATACTGGATTAAGTGGTTTTTATCCCCAGTGCAGTAGTAGTTTCTTTGTTAATAGACTTGCTTTAAAGTTATTCTTTAAAATCTGATGTTTCTTTCTTTCTGTCATAGTGGAGTTATTTCATACTATACTGAGCTCGTGACCAGGGCTGTCTTGATTGCGTTAAGGCTTAAGCATGAATTTTAATTGAATGTAAACCCTGTGTACATTGGAATGCTCCTTTCCTTTCTAAGGAAATCGCAGGGTGTAAAAAAAAAAAAATGTTTTTTTAAGCTCACCAAACTAGCACGTTTTAGCGATACAGATAGGCTGATAGAGAACGACAGACAAGCACTAATCCTGATCAAAGTTCATACTGGAAGAGAAGTCAACATCTGAAATATTTGTACATCACTTTTCAACATAGCTGTGTTTGTGTTTGTGTGTGTGCGCGCATGCGTGTGAGTCAGGTGCCCCTTAGTCACGTTATAGCTGAAATGATGTGGCGGAGAAGTATGCAGGTTTACGCAAAAAACATGTCACAACCACAAACGCACGTTAGCCTTGTGAGCACCATCAGCTGACATAATTAGTAATGTAACTAACTAACACTATGAACACAAGTAAACTTCATGGGGAAAAAAATGAAATTATTAAATCTTAATAAACAAAGGAATACTTATTATTATGTATTATTATTATTTAAATAAATTCTACAGTTTACATTAAACGTAGTAATTGTTTTTGTGAAAACTAGTCAGACGTCCCCAGAAAGACATTTTGATCATTCTGTCTTAATTTATAAAGCATTAATGAATGAAAAACATAACAACCCCATGACAGATCGCTGTATTGCGATCTTGAATGGCCTGTTAAGGAGTAAATGCTGACAGAGTTTAAATGTAATCTAGCAAAAACATTTAATCATTAATAATCCGCAATTTCCTGAGAGGTCACGGCTGGTAAACCATAAAACAGCCGGATTCAGCATTATTTGAGGAGCCATCGTCATGTGAGCGTTATGCTCAAGCTGCTGAATCTCTCAGTTCCATACAGACGCAGCGAACATGTTGTAACCTGTGGGGTAACTCTCTCATCAGCACTCTCGGGTGGGGTATCGGTGCTGACTAAGTGTCAGCTGACGCAGGAAAAAAACTGCCAGCCGCAGAGGAAACCGTGTCCTCACACGTCCAGCGTCTGTCTTAATGACGGACACGGGTTTGGGAATGCACACGACCGGTGTATTCTCGTCATATTTGTCATGTCATGAGCATAAATGAATTTTTAAAAATGTGTCACTGTCACTCCTTTGCCCCAGTTTGCCATCTGTGGTCAATAAAGCATTTTTAACCGCAGCATCCATCATTTCATCCATCATCATCCATCTTCCAACTATACTTCATCCATTTATCCATCTCATTCCATTCGTCTGTCTGTCCATCCATTCACCCATCCATGCATCTTCCCAAACACCTTCATTCAAAGAGACATCACTACACAGTAGAAACCCTGAGCATCCCGATCCCTGGTCTTAGGGTGACTCCTACCTCAGGAAATTTCTTGTGTTTGATGTACTCTGTCACTGCAGGATCGAAGTACTTGGCATAGCCTTCGTTTATGCTGTAGGTCTTCCCCTTCTTCTTGATCTTCACATTTCTTTCTGTCAGGATGAACTCGCCTATGGCCTGGAGAGGAACAGCACAATGTTTACATCTGTGCATTCTTTTGATCTGGAAACTGAGACAATATGTGGGAAAGAAAGGGGAAGCAAGTGTACTTTTGGGGAAACCTTAAATGTGCCATACTATTCTCTGAAAATAGCTTTCTACCCAATTAAATGAGAAGTGGGCATTATGAGTGGACATTGTTGTTATTGAGAGGCATGACTGGTTTAGGCTGCTGTCTAGGCTAGAATGTATAACATGGTTGAGAGGTGAAAAACCCTTTCTGATTGTTCTACGCTGAGGTGCTGCCTAAAACATCCTGTGCACATTTTTGCACATGAAATACAAAACAATTATTGCAAGTTTGATTTTTTCTTAAAAAATATACCTATATAAATACCTATACTATATATATATATATATATATATATATATATATATATATATATATATATATGTATATATATACTTTATATTAATATATATACTGTATTATCTCAACCCGGGCATAATGAGCATATTAAATAATCACAATAAAGGGTCTCATATTCCCATAGAAACGTCCTACTTTTTTTGTTTGTTTGTTTGTTTTTAAAGATGCATAAAAGTATATCATCATACGCAGATATTTATGGTCTTGATTAAAAAAAGTTCAATTAAAGCACAAATGTCTGTCTGTATTTGGACAGTTAGTGACTCAGTGATAGTTCAATTTGAAATAAAACCTACATTTGTCTTGCTGGTACTCACTGGATCTAACATGAAGAAGTTGAGTCCAGCTCCAGTACTGAGAGCCACTACAGTGGCACTGCCGTACAGCGCATAACCGGCACACACGATTTGATTGCCTGGCTGGAAAGCATCCTTTTCCGATGGCTCATCTTCTGTAACCTGTGAGAAGGAGATCAAGAGGCAGAGAAATCTCTTCAGTCATTAAATCACATATTGTGATGTACAGCACCACCTAGTGACCATTTTTGTTAGTTTTCACACTAGTATACAGTAGAAGGGATTGTACAGTACATTTGTTTTAACACCTTTCTATTTTGCATGGTTAGCACATGCAAGTGTGTTGTAGTGTTGTTTTAGATAATAACAAAAATTAACCACAATTACAAACAAACTGGTGCGCACTTAACTTATTACGATGACAATGACATGCCAAACAAAGGGGACTTTAACAAGACAAGAACCAGTGCATATAAGAATAGCTAAATATTCTAAAACATTAAAACATTTGTTATTGTTTTTATTTTTTTATTTATTTAATCTACATTAAAAATAGAAAAAAAGGTAAAGTGGACCAATGAGCCACATATTCCTATACTTACTATACTACATCTGGATGGATTTATGTGTGGAGGAAGCCAAAAAAAAATCTTTAAGTCCATACCATCTGCTTCCAAATGCTTCAGCCCAGTGGGAAATCCATAACAGGGAAACATTAAGTCCATAGAATGCTTTGCATGTTTGTTTTTTGTTTATTTTTTTTTTATTTTTTTTTTACAGCCAACACTTCTGACAATTTGATCGGACCTTGTACAGTCTAAATACTCTTTCCCATCAATGTCCCCATATTCCAGAATAACTCTTGTCCTGCTAGAATTATTCAAGATTAGAGTGAAAAACACCAGAACAATTTCTCCATTCACCAGATTTAAACACTTGAACCTTTATCCCAAGTCCATCACCAACCATTCAGGACTGGTCAGTAGTATGTCAGCATTTCAGGGATTTAGGTTGCATTTCTTACAAAAGGTTGCTTGACTCCCTCCATGTATGCTCCAGATGTTCAATTCTCACCAACATACCAGCCTGTGAACCTTTGACAGCTGTGTTTGACCAAGAGTGTGTGTGTGCGTGCGTGCGTGCGTGCGTGCGTGTGTGTGTGTGTGTGTGTGTGTGTGTTTAATGTAATTCTACGTACTTTATTTAAATTTTTTTAATTGAGATATAGAAAATTGTAAACTACCAGAAAACATTGAGAAATTGTCCTAATCTAGAGATATTAGAAAGAACATAATTAAGGTATTACGGTAACATAAATTATGGTAGTTTTGACATATTTGTTTGTTTGTGTACTCTGTTCATGCAGCTACAACTGGGTATAACTCACCTTCTTGTAGATGGCAAAGATGGTGCCTATAGGTGCCAAGCAGTCAATGTTGGATGAGCCATCCAGCGGATCAAAACACACCACGTATTTACCCTGGAGTTGGCAACAAACATCATATGCATCATTCTGGGATCAAATATCAGGTAATTAAGCCAAAGACTTTACCTGTAAAAGCATGAAAAGCATTTAGGTGCAGTTTTATTTTTGAACACTAGATGCCGCCAAATCCACAGGCATATTTTCTTCTTCAGACATCTAGTATACTGATCAGCCATCACATTATGACCACCTGTCTAATATTAATTAGGCCCTCCTTTTTTACCACCATAACAGCAATGTACTGTCTGTTCTGACACCTTTCTATCACAACCAGCATTGACCTTTTCATCAATTCGATGTTCACTAGCTCTTCTAGTGGAGCTCCGATCAGGCTACACGGGCCAGCCTTCACTCCCCATGTGCATCAATTGAGCGTTGTCGCCGATTCCACATTATTATTTCCTTGGATTACTTTTGGTATGTCCTGACCACTGCAGACCAGAAACATCTTACAAGAGCTGCAGTTTTTGAATTTATCTGGCCATAACAATTTTGCCCTTGTCAAAGTCACTCAAACCCTTGTTTGCGTGCTCATTTTTTCTGCCTAATATATTCCCACCACTCCCAGCCACCATCGTAACAAGATATTGTAACTGTAGCTGCTGTGAGAAGGGCCAAATTGTGATGGCTAGACAACTGGGCCGTTTCTTCAGCAACAGGGTTGCCAAAACTGCCTCTTCACAAAATACTAAACAATACCTCAAACCATGTATTTGGAAGTGTTGATATTTAGCTGATGCTGGAATTTGGTTACTAAAGTTGGAGGAACTAAGATCAGTCTACTGTCCATTGTACAACTTTTGCTCAGTTATCATATTTCACGTACTGAACTTTTAAACAAAGAAGGGAATTTTGTCACATTGCAAGCTCTGTCATTCCTTAACAATGAGGAACCTACTCGCTTCTCTTTGGGTGTTATAATGGCGTCTTTGTTCTCTTCGGATACGAGGACACAGGTGCTGTAAGAGGCCTGCAGCATGTTGATGACCAGATCGTTGGACAACACATCCAGCTTCTTCACCTCATCGCCGGTGACGTTAATGTGCCCAGCGATGCCCTGACTGAAATATAAAGAAATACAGAAAGTATTACACACACACACACACACACACACACACACACACACACACACACACACACACACACACACACACATGTACAGTATATTACAACAATATAAAGCAATATTTTTAGATCTGCAGCTTGCAACAATTGCAGTCAGGGATTGAAAGAGCTGCATGGACATGTGTAGAGATTTAGACTTTTATTAATATAATCATTTTAATTGCTTTAATTTCTACAATAAATGTCTAAATCTGCTGTATGTTGAGGTTTTGTATGTTTATACCCTATGACTGAATGGGTTACCTCTGGGTTCTAGGGGTTTCCCAAAAGCAAGCAGGTCGGCTGATAGGTTAATACTTGCCCAAAGGGTGAATGTTTGTGTTCATGATGCCCTGTGATGGACTGGCATCCCGTCCAGGGTGTATTCTGTCCTTACACTATGTTTCTGGGATAGGCTCCAGATCCACCATGACCTGGATGCGGTGATACGGTAACTATCCAGCATGGTAACGATTTTTCCATCTTCCATTTCCGTAACCTAATAGGCTAATAGTAAAAATATTTACAGTTTCCTTGTCGCAACTATGAAATGATCTATATTACAATTGGAATTAATATGAATTAAGCATGATCTGATCTTCATCTGGTCAAAAAAAAAAAAACAATTAAGACAAATTGTGTTGAATAAGTCTGCATATTTTCACCATACAGTATTAATCAATTTGAAATATTCTGTTTCCAGTCCTAATGGGCACAAATGATTTCTAAAAGCAAGATGAATTGATTGTGCCTTCAAATTGTGTGTCCCCGTTACAAAGGTCATAGGTCTCGCGTATCAGACGGTGGGTCAAATAAAAAGGCTATGATGCTATTTTTAAAATGATTAAATAGAGTAATATGTGTGTGTGTGTGGGGTGGTGGGGGCAGTGGATGGTTGGGGTGTGGGGGGGGGGGGGGGGGGGGGGTTGTGTAAATCTAATAGATTTATTTTAATATTAGTTAGTATGTGGATTTCTCCTTTCACCCAAGATCATGCAGCATGGTGGAAAAACATCAAGACATCATGTTGAATGACATCGCGCTCAATGACATCACGTTCAGTGTCATCACATTGAGTGACATCATTGTGCGATGTTTTTTTTCCAGCATCCGGGGCGTTTTGAAGGTCTTTGTATAAAATTCCCAGTATTCTAAGAAATATGTCGTAATGGTATTAATATGTCCCCTTTAAATGCATGTGCCCACTGGGCCCGCTCATTGTTGGTTGCAACTATTAGGTGATTTGAGATTCAAACCCCCAACCCTGGAGGTGCAGGGCCACAGTGCGGCTCTCCATGTGACCCGTCAATTAGACAAAAACAGTGAAGAGACTTTACAAACCACACAACAATGATCTAATCTGCATGTCTTTGGACGGAGTTAGTATCTTGCTTCGTGCCTCAGTAGACATCCCTGACTCGCTCTCTCACCCGTGCTCTATACCACTTATCCTGTTCAGGGTTGTGGGAGGACTGGAGCATATCTCTGGGCACTAGGACAGGTGACAGGGTGCCAGTCCATCACAGGGTCCACAAGCACACTCTCTCACACAGTGCATGCTATATCTCTTCTTGTCCAGTGCTCTACTTTCTTCTTGACCTCCACAATTCCAGAACATTAGAAATGTACGGGTGTAGTGGCTGTTATTATTGTCTCTTGCTTAACATATTGATCACGATATCATGATATATTTGGTCAAACCATGTTTCTACCATGATACTACAATCCATCCATCCATCCGTCTAGAAACCTCTGTAGTCCAATTAGGGACAGTGGAGGCCAATGGTAATTACCCTTGTTCTTCTTCCCACTTTACGACCGTGGTGCAACAATCGTAGTATTATAATATGTTGTCGTATGAGATGACAATGTAGTTCTCCATACAGTTAATTCATTTATCAAGTAAACTAGCTAGAACAAACACTGACCGAATAAAGTAACTTGCCTGTTGAGCAAAAAAGAATAAAGCAAATCTCATCCATCTCTTTGATCTCTTACATTCTAGAGCTGTCACAATCAGAAGTCAATATTTAGCTCACACGCCAACAATGTCATAAATTCTAATATTTATGCAATCGATTTCGAACGTTACATTTTGAGTTATTTCCTTATGTGTTGACATTGTGTGTGTATAAACGGTAACCTGTTCCCTAGCCAAGTGTTCTCCCTTAAAGAATAAAGATTGTAACAATAATTGCTGCATGCATGGACATGATGCTACAGTATGTTATGGTCATGGTTTTCATTTTCTTGTTGACTAAATCAACATTTAAGCTTCAGTGCAAAGCTAAAGAAACATCTGCACAGCCAAAACATCTTGCCTGATTTACTAGATTTGGAGTCAGATTTAAAAAAAAAAAAAATTTTTTTTTTTTTTTTTTACTTTAACCACAGATTTAGCACAAAACTGGCATCCCATAATGCCCACCCACCTTTCATTCCTTCTCCCCACTGCAACCATAGAACATCTAACCAGGACTTACAGGTGAGCCAGTCCAGCTTTCCGAACAGCGGATGAAATAGCTTTAATAGCTGTTAGAATGGAGTTGATAAGCTGGGTAAGTTCTCCAGTGGCACCTTTAGTTTGTCTCCCCGTCTCCATGACAAACCGCGTGAGAGTCCACACGTCTGTGTCAAAAGCCGATTGATCCGACATGCTGCCGTTTTACTCGTTCGTTTGAACCCGAGATCCGAATGGAAGACAACTGCAATCTGGAGTTGAATTTGAATATACCGTATGCAGGGCACGAGTAAAAGTCAAGGGCTATATTTGTGAGAGGTGTCAAGTGACAACAGAGTGACTTGTGAATTTGAGACTTGTGAACCACAGACGAGAGCTGCTCATTGAAATAAGCCAAGGTGATCTCTCTTGTTACAGTCAAACATCTGATTACCGACACTTTAAAGTAGAAACAAAAAGCGTCATGAGCTTCTATATCTTTTATTTACTCCATCTTAAATTTCCTTTGATTTTTTAGAGCAATATTTAAAACGTGGCATATGCACATTGAGAATTTTCAACTTATTATGGTCTAAAAACAGTAAATTAAATGTAACAAACTTTTTTTTTTCACAGAATTTATTGTTTTGTTGTTGTTTTTTACAGTAAAAAAAAAAAACAGGCACAGAAATGGCACTTCATTCTTGTTGCATAGATTTGAAAGAAAATTAAAAAAACAACAACATCTGGTTAAGGGAACTGGTCCGACTTGCTGGTATCTCAATCAACAAAACATTCATCAAAATCTACTAAGTGAGTCTCCGTGTAAACATATCTCAGGGAGTGTAAATGTGACAATGCTGCTTTTTTCAAAAGGTATATTTGTTTTACAGTATGCAGAATTTATGGAAAATGAGTGCGATATTTGTTATGGATGTAGAACACTTCTGTGTTTGGTCTTAGAAAAAAAAAAAGATAGAAATTTGGTCTCATAGTACGCTTTTAGTGTTGCAATCCGGTCACTTGTGATGTTTCTGGTAGAGGGAGATGTACTCTTGAACGTCATCCGGGGATCCCAGGACCACCGGGACTCTCTGATGGATGTTCTCAGGCTGAATATCCAAAACGTTCATGGTCCCTGTGGTGGCCATTCCACCAGCCTGCTCCAGGATGAATGCCATGGGGTTGCACTCGTACAACAGTCGGAGCTATGGCACAAAAATAATCCATACATTTATAATATTAATTTGCCATTTTTAAAAGAAAGTCTCAGGGCTCTTACTGATGATATTTTACTGAAAAATCAGACAAGGTATTTCACAAGCAAATCCCATATCAGAGGCCAATGTTGATTTTATTTCACAACCCTGCTGATGCAAAATCCTGTGGACTTTACAGGGTGTGACTTACAACTGAAGTAGCTTTAAGTATTTCTGAAGACAAAACAGCATGTCATCTTTCACCATACCTTTCCTTTCGGACTCTTAACATTGGCTGGGTAGAGGAAAATGCCTCCATAAACAAGGGTCCGATGCACATCTGCTACCATGGAGCCCACATAGCGTGCGCCGTAGGGTGCACTGCCATCCTGCAAAGGAAACACAAACATCATATCAGGTACTTACAGATTAAATGCTGGCATTAGGGTTAAATATTTGAAAAAAAAAATATATATAAGGCAAAAAATGAAGTTCAAAATAAGTTCACTATAAAGGCCTGATTCAGGACAGATATCTGGATAATACAAAGATTCCATGATGAGTAATAAGAACACTACTAATAAATAAGTACACTAATGGTTTAGTAGGAATACTTTCAGGAAGTGATATTCATTCATGTTGCAATGCTTAAAAGTTGAATACAAGTTCAGGGTTAGTGGTACATTTTAGGCAATGAAACGAAACTAAAATAGACGTTCATCATACGTGAAGCTACAGTAATGGATTACTTGTAGAATTGTTTTCAGATGTTCACTGCAAGATGAGCTGACTACATGACACTTCAGCACTACCAGGTCTGCTTTGGCATGGGACTACTTTTGAACTGCTGCCAAAGAAAACTTTACCACCAACTCATTAAGGTGAATGGCACAACATTAATTATATCACAATTAATCTTAAACTGCATTTTGCAATAGCTGTCCGTAGGAAAAATCGATTCATCTATGTGTTCTTTTTGTTTGTATGTGTGCGGCAATTTCATTTATTTATGCTTGCATTTAAAGTGCCAAAATGTTGCCATGCATCTGTAATCCTACAGAGGATTACTTCGAGATTTGGACTGCTATGGCAACCCTATCACACTGAACCGACAAATAAATAAAAAAACAAAAGTATTTGTGGTGAAAGAGGAAAAATTACATAGATGGTGGTTCTTTTTTTATTATGCACAATAAAAAAGGGGATAAGAGATGGAGAAAGGTCATATCTTGAGGCAAAAGTGTTTGTTCTGCTGCTTCTACAACTGCAAGTAAATGTGCAGTACGTAGAAATCATGCTGTAATGCAGGTGTGATAATATAGGAGACTAGTAGCAAAAGATATAGTGGTTAGGTATTCTGTCTGTATGTTCACACAAGCTGTAAACAAACCATCTGCTTATACTGAATGTTTGCTAAAGATATGAACCCAGGTGCAGGGACGTACCTCTGGGAATTTCTTCTTCTGCACGTACTCTGTGACAGCGGGATCAAAATACATAGCATAGCCCTCATTGAGACTGTAGATTTTCCCTTTTTTCTTGATTTTCACATCCCGCTCGACTAGAATGAACTCCCCGATTGCCTATGAAAGAAAAAAAAATTATTGACACCAGATCATTCCACATGTAAAGGTAACATGTAACAGTACTTAACTATTCAGAAAAGAAAAAAAAAATACTCACAGGATCCAGCATGAAGCAGTTGACACCTTGGCCGGTTGAGAGGACTATCATGGTGGCGCTGCCGTAGAGCGCATACCCAGCAGCCACTATGTGTCTGCCAGGCTGCAGGGCGTCCTTCTCACTTGGTTGGTCATCTGTGCACTTAGGAAAGACCAAAGTGTGAGAATATACTGTATATATGTAAAGAACACTGGATAAATTCTGTTTATACTGTTGTGAGCTGAAAGGGACTTTATGGCCAGATATTATTTAGTTTGAGAAATGTTATAAATGACTTTGCTACAGAAATAATAATTACTACAATAACTTGTATCATGCACATAAATCTAGGACAAATCATAATTCCAAATGATAGTTTGTCGTGATGACCTATGACCTCAACTTTTATTGCTTAAAGGGAGGATATGTTTTGCTACAGGACCGTTTGCTACTCAGGGCATTTTGGAAATGCCAATCAGCTTATATGCATGCTTTCGATCAGTCTGTCCACCAAGAAGACATAAAACATGTAAACTCCACACACACAGAATGCGAGGTGAAGGTGCTAACCGTAATACCTTTTTATAAATAGCGAAGATTGTCCCGATAGAAGCCAGGCAGTCAATGTTGGAGGATCCATCCAGAGGATCAAAGCAGACCACATATTTACCCTTTGGAAACAACACATGGACATATTTTAGTCTACAGGCTAAAGCAAGGAATAATGTCATGCTTGTTTTCCTGCTCATACCCTGCGCTCTGGCTCCACTATAATGGCATGCTCGTTCTCCTCGGTGACCAACACACAGGAAGTAAAGGAGGATTTGATCATGTTAATGACAAGGTCATTGGAAAGGACATCCAGCTTCTTCACTTGGTCACCCGTCACGTTTGTATTGCCAGCAATGCCATACCTGTGTAATAACATGAGCAGTAGATATTCAGTATACATTAACATCAGGGAGTTTAAAGCAGGCTCAAATGAATTTGAGTCTTAATGAGTAAGTGAGATTCAAGAAAAAACTTAAAGGTAAGAAAGAAATCTTGCGAAAGAAGGAACCCATTCTATTCTGATGGGTAAGAGCAGATAATGAGATTTTGATTGTCGTAGTACAAGAGTCATGCAGAAGGAAAGCAAACAGTATTAACTCCTTTGAAATACAGGCTCTAAAGTACAGTATGCGCATGTGAATAGGAGCCTGGAAATAACCAGTATTGCCATGACAATACTACGTTTGACAGCTAAAGAATGTGTGCTTAGGTTTTACAAGACGAGTGATGAAATCATAAACACACTATGGTTATGTGCACTAGAACTTATCTACTGTGCTAAAGTAAAATCCCAAGTTTGAGTGTTAAAAAGCTTCTATTCGGCATTGGTTTAGATTTGATTGATGATAATGAATTTTTCCCCAATCCTGACCATGTATCGGCACACAAAACAACAACTGGAATTAAACATGATACCAATATGGGACTAAAGAATAAAGTATCCATACTGAAGTATTGATAAATAATAATCCTATTTTGACTCAAACATTGTTTACTTCTGTAGATGGACATCAGAAAGTTTTTCACACAAGGCAGAGACATGGAAACAGTAATCAGGCAGAGATTGAGATTGAGTTGCTGACAGACAAGCTATCTAGCTCGTCTATCTTAATTACAGGTCTGGCAAATTAAATGCTTGAAGCATTGTATGAATTTGCAGGGTTATAATTAATCCGATTTCATTTCTGTTAAGGAAGAAGAACTTAATCAGATGACTGTGACTCAACTTACAAACTACTTGGCCAAAATGGAAAAAAAAGAAGATTAAAAGAATGCTCAAGAATATGAACCAACTCAGTTTGGACTTTATGTTGAACATGAACGCCACTCTCAAACAGCTGGGGAATGCTTTATTTACTGTTAGATTATAGATTTTTATTTACTGTCCACTTTAAAAGGAACAGCTGCTAATTTATGCAGCTATCCAATCATCCAATAATCATGTGGCAGTCTTTAAAAATGTCTTGTCTTTCGGCTTGGGACCGGCACTGCTTCCCATGTGGTTTGGGTGGGAATTGAACCCAGGCCTTCCGCTTGGCAATCGAGAAACCTACCACTGAGTCACCAATGCCCTTCTGAGAAATTATGTACAAATCATAATTATCAGATTGTCCCCGATGAGCAAGCTGATGGCAACAAGTAAAAACTCCCTGAGATGGCAACAGGAAGAAACCTTGAGAAGGACCAGGTTCTTCTCAAGGTTTTGTCAGATGGACGGGTTGAGTTTTTCAGAAACTGCTGTTCTCCTGGGGTTTTAACTCACAGCAGTCTCTAGTGATTGAGTGCGTAAGTATAGGCTATATTTTAAACTGGTGACATTTTGAAACCCCCCCCATTATTGTGGAATGCAGACAAATGCGATTACGCAGATGTTTCAGTAACTTCAGTAGTAGTGGACACAGGAAGGGACGTTTGTATAGCATGTATCGGCATGTTTTGTACATGCAACAGATATTCAAGAAAAAAAAGTGTGGTTTGAGTGGTGGTCTTGTGTCCCAGGAGACCTTTATGTCCATGAACGCTTATGTCCAACAATTGACAGTGTCATCACCTAAAACATTTTAAATCACATACGGATTTGAGTGCAACCTTGCATCATGAGGGACAGGTGCTGCTGAATAAATGGTTCTTAAGATGTGATTTGAATGTGGTTGGTGGGTCTATATTGCAAATGTTTTCAGGAAGAGAATTCCAGAGACGAGGGGCAGTGTGGCTAAAGGCTCTAGAGAGCCCATGGTGGTCAGGCGGAGGGGGGGGGGGTTAAGGAGGAGCGAGATTATGAAGTGCTTTAAAAGGTAAGAGATTTTGAAACTTTATACAGTATTTAATAAAGAGTTGTTTAAGAGTGGGGGTAATGTGATACATTATAGGTATTCAGGTTATGATACGGGCAGGAGACCAGTGCATTTATGAGAGTGGCAGCATTCATGATCAAGAATTAACCAAAGAAATTCTTCTAGGTGGCATGAATGTATAATCTCTGATACACGTACTGTATACGGTTTTATGCTTGACAAGAAAAATGGCAATATTATTTTTACACAAGAGATGGCGACCCTGCTGGTAGACAAATTTTGCCAGGTCAGACTGGTAGATGTTTTTTACCAGGTCAAACTGGTATTCAGTTTTTGCCAGCTGGTAAGTGCACGCTGATGGAAAATGATTTCTGAACTGCTGCTATTAAAGGCAGTGTAGTAGACAAGTTGTATTTCAGCAGATAGTTTACAGAAGTTGCTGGAAGATCTGGTTAGACCAGAGCAGCACCAAACAAGGAATGCAAAACAATTCAAGCAGGGATGACTGTTCTCTACTCAAACATATGCACAACATGCCGTGGCAAAGTCATTGAAAAGTAATTTTAACACATATATTTGTATAAAATTGTAAAGCTGCATGGTTGAACAGCAGATGTCGGTTGAATGTGAACTTACAGCTGAGCGATGCCTGCTTTCCTCACAGCACTGGAGATGGCTTTAATAGCCGTACACATGGCGTTCAGGAGGGTCGTCAGCTCACCTGTGGCTTTCACTTTCCTTCCCTCCTCTAACAAGAACCTGGTCAGAGTGACCGCGTTGGTGTCGAAAGGTGAGCGGTCCGACATCTTGTTTATAACAAGGTTTGAGGAAAGTAAATAAAAGAAGTACTGTTGCTCCTGCACGGACACGGAACTAAGCAGGAAGGGGGCGTGAGACTGAACTCAGCCAATCAGGAGCGAGCGGGGAAGCGCGCGCGCGGCGTGACTGTGCAGAAGTGAAGTGTGCAGCTGTGAGGAGGAGAATGAGGCGTGTGTTTATGCTCGGCGTCGCAGAACTGATCTGAAGTTTGCTGTGTCACGAATTAGATATGTTAAAATATGTTTAAACTTGTTGGGGAAAAAAAATCTGAAAAAAGACATTATCTTGTTTATGACTCAAAGGTGCCACAGTAATCACAGTACTAACTGTTCTTTAGATCAGCAGGATTAGTATTGATTCCTTCATTTATTAATATTTTGCAGTTATTGCGACAAATTTAATTTTTTTTAATTATATTATATATATGTAATAATAATTAATAGAGGGTGGTGTAGTGGTTAGCACTGTCGCCTTGCAACTTCAGGGACCGGGTTCAATTCCCGTCTCTGTGTGAATGGAGTTTGCATGTTCTCCCCCTGTGCTTGGTGGGTTTCCTCCGGGTTCTCCGGTTTCCTCCCACAGTCAAAAGACATGTAGGTTCGGTTAATTGCCATTCCCAAATTGCCCGTAGTGTGTGAATGAGAGAGTGTGTGCCCTGTGATGAATTGGCACCCTGTCCAGGGTGTACCCAGCATTGTGCCCTAAGTCTCCTAGTATAGGCTCCATGACCCCTGTGACCCTGAATAGAGGATTAAGTGATATAGATGGTGAGTGAGTGAGTAATAATTCATATTTTTTTATTTATTATAGTCAATATAATTTAAAATATAATTTAAAATGTATTTATGCGTCATTATATATTTTTTAGGTGGCACGGTGGCATTGCACCTCCAGGGTCCAGGTTCGATTCATGCCTCAGGTCTGTGTGCATGAAGATTGCATGTTCTTCTCGTGCTTGGTGGGTTTTTCCAGGTACTCTAATTTCCTCCAACAATCAGATTAGGTTAACTGGCATTCCCAAATTTCCTGTTGTACAGTATGTGAATGTGTGCCCTGTGATGGATTTACACCTTGGACCCCAAAGTCTCCTGTTGAATGAATGAATATGTTTGTTTTAATGTGTATGTATATATGATTTGTATAAATGTAATATTTCATTGAATTTAATTTGTATAAAAATTAAAAATTATATTTAAATTTGTACTCCAACAATTCCCCTGTGGTTAAAGTGCACACTCATCATTTAATCATCTCTATTCTTTTTTCTTTCTTTTTTTTAACATGTACAGTATAAATTGGAACACTTTTACACGTTTTACCCTTTTATTTCTTAATTTAAGCATTTTTTGGTGTTTAATTTTCAATTATGTATGTTTGAGTTAAACTGACTTATAAAAGCCTATTTTTGTACTGTTTTTCTTTTCATTGTATTTATTACAGGAAGTGATTCAGTTAAAATAAAAAGTATTATTTAATGATTTATAATTACTTTATTAATTGCTTTATTTATATATTTACTTATTTATTTGGTATTGGTACATGCTCAAGGGTTCAGTATAATTAGTATATTATTATAATTAATTAACTGCTTTATTAATTAATTTTGATAAATTAATTAGGGTACATCCTGGCCATGTGCCAAACACACTCAATCACACACTACAAGCAATTTGGGAATGCCAATTAGACTAATCTGCATGTCTTTGGGAGGAAACCAGAGTACCCAGAGGAAATCCACCAAGCACAGGGAGAACATGCAAACTCCATGCACACACCCTGAAGGTGAACAGCAACAACATAAGTAAATAAACAGTTATCAGAAACCCTTTTTATGAAATGCATTAAAGGAATTTAAGGAAATAAAAATATTCTAATGAAAATATTACTGTAGCCCATTCTACATAATTTAAGTTGTCTACCATTGAAGCATGCAGTGTTATTTAGTTGTACACACCTGTGATCTTGGTTGTTACTTTGATTTTATGGTGCAAGTCTTTGAAGACTGATTTTTGCAGACCTTCTTCTGACACTAGAGGTCAGCCTTAAACCACATTTATTTTTAGTCAAACCTGAAAACCCAAAGAAATGGTAAAAAAAAAAAAAAGCTTAAATATAATCCAGATAAATACCTTTTAGTAAATAGAATAAAAAGAACTGCATGCACATCAAGTGTGACAACACTGTGTACAGGGTACACAGTGGATCCCTTTAAGGATTATAATGATTCACCAAGAGATCCACTGGTCTTTAAAATAAGCCTCATTAATCATTATGACAAAGCAGGAACACAATCACAATATTATAGTAGCATTATAATTGGGACACAAAACAAGGACACAATGTACATAGAAAACCAAAAAAGAAAGAATACAAAACAAGAAGAGAAAAATATGCATAGTATACGGTCATGCTTGTTAAGCTGTAAGACATGAATGAGACATTCTTTACTTCTGTAGAATGATCACTCTTACACTGTAGTAGCAGACTATATTTTACTTAACTATTATATGTAATCCAATCCAGTAGTTCCCAATCTTTAATATCTTGCAGTCAGCAACGATTTGGAATAAAAACCAACCTTCAAAGAGGCCTAATACTGTTTAGTCACTGATTAGAAAAAAAAAAAAAGCTGCCCAATCAAATCTTCAAAATAAAGAGTGTATATCTGAGCCTTAAGATTTTCAGAACATTGAAACCAATCAGGCTGCACAGTGGCACAACAGTTAACCATGTTGCTTCACCTTCAGGGTTGGGGGTCAAATCTTGCCTTCAGTCTCCCCATGCTAAGTGGGTTTTCTCCATACGTCTGTAGGTTACATGAAGGTTGGGCTCCATTTGCAATATAAGTTTCCCTACTACAGCAATGAACGATAGCATGAAGCCATGGGTCACTGCACCCAACAAGATGATGCAACGAATAGAGGAAACCAATAAATCTTATCAGTTCACTTATCAAGTCACCTATATTGTATAAATGAAAGGGTCATTCATTAACAACACAAGAGCACTCATATATATATATATATATATATATATATATATATATATATATATATATATATATATATATATATATATATATATATATATTCTACAACATATTATATGAATATTAATGAATATTAATTTTTAATTTATGTTCTAATTTTGTGTTCTGTAAAGCTGCCTTGAATGTCCACTGTTTGAAGTGCTACACAATTAAAATTTAGCTGAAATTAATAATTTCACATAATATTCTTATATTATATTATTTAATAATATCATAAAATATTTTTCAGTAAAAGTTATAATCCTTATCCTTATAATCCTATAATTATTTTCCAGTGAAAATGGTTTGGATAAATGGACCCTTTTATTACTAATGGAAACTTTCCGACAAAGACAGACTATTTAAGGAATCAGTTAGGCAGGCTAATAGGAAAGATTATAACGAGACTGACTGGAACAAAGTTAATGTTTGCCTGGATATAGAGCTACGTGTCTTGTGTCTTGTGCACCTGAGAGCTGTGGGTAAAGGACAATTTCAAGGACAGTTACTTTCTTTTGTTTGTTTCAAATTAAAAAATTAATTGTCACTTACACAACCACAGTATGATATGCAGTGAAATGATTATATGACTGTCCCTGAACTAAAACAGAGAGATTTTACTACCAAGAAAATATTGTATTACAGAATACAATTAAACAAAAGATTTGCAATAAAAGTACAAATAAAAATAGCCATAAAATATAAGTTGGAAATTCACATCGTGACAAAAATAAAATAGAATTAGAATAGCAATTTATAGGAACCGAATATTAAAAAAAAAACTGGAAGTGCAAACTGTGAGGTATA
This sequence comes from Clarias fuscus, assembly GCA_030347435.1. NCBI lineage: Eukaryota > Metazoa > Chordata > Actinopteri > Siluriformes > Clariidae > Clarias > Clarias fuscus. The sequence continues at coordinate 19,053,677 of CM059208.1, forward strand.
AAAATATAAAATTATGGAAGCATACATTTATGACATTTCGCAGATGCCCTTATCCAGTGCGACGTATATTTTGTCTCATTATACATCTGAGCAGTTGAGGGGTAACAGTGACAGTTTGGTGGTGCTGAGGTTTGATCCTGTAACCTTCTGAGCAGAAGTCTAATGCCTTAACCACTGAGCTACCCCTAAAAAAAAAAAGTGTTGTGGTTATGACAGCAGCAGTATGATTAAAATATGGTGTATGAAGTATGTAGTGTTAAATTGTATGCTTGTCAGCAGCAGTGTGGTTGTTTATTCGTTCATTTATTTATTTATTTATTTATTTTCAGAAATATATTTTTTATATAGGGCATTGGTGACTCTGTGGTAGGTTTCCTGCCTGCCACGCAGAAGGCCCAGGTTCAGTTCCCACCCAATGCCCAAACCCCAGCCACGGGATACACTGCAGGTCCCAAGCCCAGATCATATCATATTATTATTATACAAGTATGATAACAATAATAATAATAATAATAATAATAATAAATATATGTTAATCATGATTTAAGTAAGCCAGTCCAACAGATTTCTCTTGTACACTACACATTTAAAAAACTAAAACAACAAAAACATATATTAGACAAGCCCCAAAAGAAATCTCTGTGCAGAAAGACAACATTCAGTATAAGTGTGCACATACTTAATACACCTATATGTGCATATTATATAAATTATATAAACATAATATGCACATAAACGTTTAATGCAAATATATTTAGGTTAAACTAAAAGCTCAAACGTGTTCATTCGACATACTTCACAGGTATATTAATAATGTACTGAGTGTTTAATGAGGCGCAGGAGTTACCGGAGCACCTGAGCTCGTGCGCGTCACGCCATGTTCATTGTTGCACGAGAACCAACAATGCCGCGTTGCGCGCATGCGCGCCGAGGAGCCGAACTGCGAATGCAAAACTGGCAGAGCTCTAAGTGGGACACGAGATGTAGACTTGTATAGACTTCTTCGGGGCTTCTTATGGGAAAATAAATTGATAAATACCAAAAACTTTGGCTGATTTTTTTTAAAGGATGTGTATAAATACTAGTGCCAAATAGCTGTAGGGGACAAAAACAAGCGGACACTAAATTCACAACTTCATTGACAATCCTGCAAAAACAAACCACGCGCTTTTAAAGGACCGGAGGTGAGTTTAATAAATAAACGTTGCTTTGAAGTGACTTGCTGGTGCGACATTGTAACATTCTTAGCGTAAAAGCTTTTGCGCAATATGCAGCTTTGAGTTTGCCGTGCGTCTTCTTCATCTTTTGAAGTCTTTCCCATTTCCTTCATTTGCGTTTCGTGCTGCAACTTTGTCACAAAACGTCTAGCTTTTGTTTGACATAAAAACGTCGCGCGAGCACGGTATTTGAGCGCGAGCTTGTGTTTCCTTAATGATGGCGTGCTTTTGCTCTTACCCTGTTCTCTCCCTCTCTCTCTCTCTCTCACACACACACACACACCTGCTCGCATATCGGCTATTATGCGCTTAAGGTTCGTACGTGTTGGCTTGGTTTTGTTTCTGTTGTATTCTGCTGGTAAGAGCAGTCACGTTTGCAGAATGTAGTCAGTGTGTGACCTCGTGTCGAAGTAAAGTCCGCATACTCTGGAGAAATGGCTTAACCCTTCAGAAGACACGTGCTTTATTCACTGTTCCTACGTCAGGAAAAAACAAACGCATTTAAGTGTTGGGAAATCACGTGGGTTGTTAATTTTTCATTATGAAAAAAAAAAAACATTTTTTTTAAAACTAACTTGCCCTGGATTCAACATTCTTCCAAGTGAATTTTCATATATTTTAGATTAATTTACACACTGAAATATTTCAAGCTTTTTTGATTTTCAGTTTCAAAAATCTAGTCTTTCAAAATAACAATGTTTCATTCCGAGTTTGAGTAAATTAATATTCATACAATATCCTATTCAGACCGAGTATCTCTCAGACTAGCTCAGTACACACAACCAGATTCAATGGGAAAACCCCTGGCTTTACATGTTCCATAAGATGTATATCGACACCCTGAATAACAAGGGTAATCATGGAAGCATATTCATGAAAAGTTAACTGGAAGGGAAAGACGTTTGGTAGGAAATGGTGCAGGCATAAAATGATCTTTCCAAGCAAGCCAGGTCAAGAACATGAAAGTGTGTCATGGAAGTGAGGCTGGAGTCTGTTGAATCAAGAGCCACCATGGACAGATGTCTTCAGGAAATGAGTTACAACTGTTGCATTCCTAGTATCAAGCCACATCACATCTGAGGCAGATACAATGTCAGAAGCATCTTATCTGGGCTAAAGACGAAAAAGGTCAAAGGTCTTGAGAGGCACAGAATCTGGGTTGCTTGAAGTCCAGGGTGAAGTTTCCACTGGTGTTGGTCCACTGTGTGTGTCAGGTCAGTGCAGCCATCTACCAGGAGATTTTAGAGCACTTTGTGCTTCAGGTGGCTAAGAAGCTTTATGGAGCTCTAGGTGCTTGACTGGCAAGCCAGCTTACCTGATCGGAAACCTCATGGAGAATCTATGGCCTAATGTCTGGGAACATGAGCAATACTTGACCCAACAATACAGATGAGCTAAAGGCTGCTATGAAAGCAACCTGGCCTTAAAAATCGCATCAGCAGTGTCAGGCAAATTGCCTCCAAGCAATGCCATTGATGCAGTTTAAAAAGTCTGAGGAAATAAGTTATACTTATCAGTTTGTTCTTGAAGTTTACCATATATGCATGTTGTGTACTTATAAAGCTTTGTTTTTCTAAAATAATCTCAATGCATTTATATATGCACTTTCAAACATCATACTATCAGTGTTTATAGGTGAGTGTGTGTGTGTGTGTGTGTGTGTGTGTGTGTGTGTATATATATATATATATATATATATAATAAAAAACCTTGTGACTACCACCACCCTAATGACAAGAAAATGTGTAGTTTAATGCTTATTGTTTTATTATTAGTGTTTATTTAGAGCTAATGACTGTAATGAAAACTTTTTTTCCCCTACTTAAATGCTGATACAGCCTTTAATGACACTTTATTGCTGAATGTAGTGCTTTTCTTTTCAGTTAATGAATAGTTTAAGTCTATAGTTTTTGTGCTGTTCTGTTTGAGTCACCGTTTAATTATCTGTTAGCATAATACAAAATTGTTAGACTATATAAATATAACATATTGCAGCTAATCTTTATTGAATGAGGATTGATTTTTTTTGTGGAGCAGTTGTGCATTGTTCCTTTCATTTTTTGGTAGTCGAAGATATTTTAATAAATGCATGCATGCATGTGGGATTCCTCTGAGATCTGTGGTTTCTTTTCACCTCTCAAAAATTGGCTATGGTAAATTGCTTCTAGGAGTGAACTCCCAGTGTTCTTGGAGTTAAACTGTGGATACACTGTGACTATAACAAGGAATTAAACAGTTTCTGAAGGTGGGTAATACTGTATACTATAGTACAGTATATAATTTTCTGTTTTTTTGTTTTTTTTTGCTAGTTTCATTAATAAATGCTTCTGGAAAGGGGAAAATAAATTTAGGCTTGCCAGCTGAATAAAACAGGGATTTCTTCAGGGTCATTAGTTCCCTAGAGAGGATGTGATTTTCAGTAGTTTTTCCTTCCTGTTTGACTTTCCAGGAACTTTTCCTCTTATCTTCAACACTGACCCTAAAGTGATTTCAACTTTAATGGACTTAACGCCTGATGTGTTCAGGGCAAAATACAACGTTCATTTTTAGCAGTGAGATGCTTATATTTCTTTGGTTGATTCATATTTAATAATAGAATCCTAAAATTGTCATTTTATTTATATAGTCAATTGTAAAGGTGCATGTGTTTGACCTTGGTGTACAGTTTGGACGTGATCATTTTTCCAGCTCTGAGATGGAGGAAGATAGCCATAAATTCTGTGTGTGTGTGTGTGTGTGTGTGTGTGTGTGTGACCTGCACTAAACAAAAACATCATTATTCGATGGTGAAAGGAGTTGTCATCAACTTTCACATGTTATCGGCAGAGAAAATGAAGCCTCTTGTTGCAGACATCTGAAGCGTGGGACCGCACTCCCCTATTCTCTCAGTGTTTCATCAGAAGACAATTTTTGGATCCTTTCTTTGCCAATTTCTCTGGTAGAAATGTGGGAACAAATCCATATCCAAATCTGGGCAAGCCATGTCCTGTAATATTGAAAGATTGGAGATGAAAATTGGCTTATACAGAATGAATCTGTTTATTTATTTATTTATTTTGAAGATTATAAAGAATGGTTTCAATGTAATAGTTGTAAATCGTACTTTCTTCAGGGACATAATGAAAGACTACATTAAAGAATGAAGAAAACAAAAAAAACAAACATTTTCCAGCTTTTATGTCTCGAGCTCAAAGAGTTTCTTGTGTGTTTTTTTTTTTAACACTAGGTACAATGGTGGTCCCTTGTGCCAGTCTCTGTATGACTGTGCTTTATTAGAGGGATAAATGTACTGGAGACTGTGTGTGGAGCGAGGATTTTCGTGTGTGAATATGGGTTTGTTTCAGGCTGCTGGCTGGAGTAATTGTGGCTGAGAAAAACCTGTTGTTGAGGTTCTGCCTGGTATCTTTTTAGCTGCGTAACTTGCACATGTCAGAAAGTCAGAGGTGTACTGAAAAGGATAAAATATTGTTATATATATATATATGTTTAACGCAATCCCATTTGCCCAAGCATCTATATACACACAGTTAGGCCGTAGTGAACATTTGTCTGGAGTCTGTCTAGGGTTAGTTATCACCTCGCTGAGAAGACTCTGCATATTGAGATCAAAGATCAAGTGTGTGGACAAGGGAAATGTCACCTCAGGCACCCTGGCAGGCTGTAAAACCGCTCCATGTTTACCCAGGTGAAATTACTTCCACTTTGCTACTTGGTTGGAAGAGTTTGCAAATCTGGTGTGTGTTGTTGCCGTCACTGCAGGCTTGCTGTTATGGATTTTCATTAGGTTTAGTGTGGGAAAGGTGTAACACCCGTCAACGTAATAACAGCCCATAAACACAATAAACCACAAACATAATGCAGATCGGCAACTTTTAATGCAGTAATCCCACAAACATATTACATTTATTATAATTATACATTATTACAATTTTGAAAGCTGAAGATTTTTACTTTCCCACAAATATATCAAATCCCTGCAAATGTAACATCAACAGCTGGAAGTTTTGTGGGAAATGGTCTGTTTGTTGGATTAATACACTAAGAGATGCCGATCTGTATTGTGTTTGTTATATTATGTTTGTGGGCGGTTATTACGTTGCTGGGTGTTAGAGAGCAACACCTGTCCTGTGTGTAGTTTTTTTTTTTTTTTTTTGCACAAACAATATGTGAAACTAACCTGATCCTCAGTGTAGTCGGTTTAAAGCTTTGTATTTGTGTACACTTCCTTTTTTTTTTGTTCTCTCTCCAATTAGGATCGAAGTGATATCCTAAATTGGTCAGGGATTAACACTCTGTGAATATTTGTACCTCAATCATTTGCATGAGCTTGTCTGCTAATTTACTTATTCTATAAAAGAAGTAAAGAAACACACTGAGCTCTTATTGGTGTCTGTTATCTGCATTGAGATTTACTCGATATACTCATGTTGTCAGAGCACACAAATAATTAGACTCCTCAAACATTAGTGAAACCTGATATTTTTGACTTGCCAGCATTGTTGAACAAATTGCTGAATTTTCATCTAATCAAGGCAATCAATCCCTACAATGATCTTGTTTACTTGATTTAATTGTGTATTCAATAAGCACAATGAACCTGTGATCTACTGTAGAGTGCCGTTCTCTTACTATGTGGAGGTCTTTTCATGCTTTTACCTCCCAATAAATGTTATTCAGGATAAATGTCCTAACTAGAAATATATAAGGTGATCAGGTTTATGATTTAATATTGAATTATGATATAATTTTCATAGGAAATTAATGATAGTAAATTGTGATGACAAATGCACTTCATTTGCTTTTCTCTTGCTTTTAAATCCATGGACAGTTTAATATAGTCCCCTGAATAATACACTGCCTGGCAAAAAAAAATACACACACACTAAGATGTCATCCATTCACCTTTAGCTTTGATGATAGCACACACTGTGCTGGTCAGTTTGTCTGAGCAAACAATTCATCCAGCTTCCAGAACCACTCTTTCACAACTTGAGTCCTGGAATATGCCTTTTAAATCAGGGAAGAAAAACTCCACTGATGTGATGACCTGGTCATTCAGTACATTCAGGTCGTCAGCTGACTTCATTTTATTGTCACAACTTTGCTGAGCCGAGATCTGAGCCACTGAAGCAACCCCAGGTTATATAACGCTGCTTGTACAGTGGGCACTATGCATGACTGGTGCATCGCTTCATGCGTTTCTCTTCTTACCCTGACATTCCCATCACTCTGGAATAGGGTCAGTCTGAACTCATCAGACCACATGACCTCTTTCCATAGCTCCAAAACCCAATATTTATGCTCCCTAGCAAATTGAAGCCTTTTTTTTCTGATTAATGCCCAAAAACAAGTGGTTTTCATATGGACACAGCTGTTTAGTCCCAATCCTGTGAGTTCATCATCAGACTGTGTATGTGTATGGAAATGCTCTTATTTTTCTGACCATACTTCTTCCACAGAGTTGATGGTTCAGCACTATCCCTGCAGGTTTTTGTGTGTTGAAGGGTTCTTAACCCAGTTCCAGTAAATTCAAATCTCCTGTTTTCTTTTTTTTGTTTTTTTTTGTTTAATTCAGTCCAGTAATGAAACCCTTCTGAAATGGCCCTTTCTTCCTTTTTTTTTCTATTCCTTTTTTGGTTAGCCAGTGTATTTAAAATGTTTAAAAATAATATTTTACCCCACAGGATGTAATGGGATTTTAAGTAGTTATGCAACTAGTGTTAAGTCCATTAAGTATTCAAAATTATTAGAATTTTAGAATTAGTAGAAAAAGTTTTTTTTTTCTCCCCCCTGCACTGTTTTAGTTCATTTTAAATCCCCACAGCTTAGTTAGTTCACTTAGACCTCACTACATTTACAAGGTTACTCAGATTTCTGCTTGGCTTGATTTTGTTGCGTATATTGTGTAATGCAGTCTCTAAATTACAGTACAAATAAAGGTGTTAGTTTTGGGGAAATATACCTCCTGTTCATTCGATTTGGGTCTAAATTTGCATATTGTTTCACAAGGGTATTGAAATACTGATCTTTAAAGAAAATAGCTAATAAATTGTATGAAATGTGTTTGTATAGCGTTGGAATGAAATTAGATATTTTTAAAAAAATGTTGGTGCTGGTCTGACATGATCGGACATGGCTCTTTAAAGTGATGGAGCTCATTGTTTTCTCTCATCTATTATTCAGGGTTTTGTTGTGAGTGCATTGCTGTGTTCTGTCTTGTTCTTGAAATAGGACTGAGCAAAGTGGATATTCTCAGTAATAACAAGTTTCACCATCCGCCCAGGATCATTGTTACATTGTTGAATAAAGACAGTCTGGAGGCCATAGTCTGCAAAGTTTGGCTCTTTTCCAGTTTTTCCCTCACCAGAACTTCTGTGATTTCAGTAGCCATCAACGAGGTGACCAAACGGACCAGCTGACGGTAATGCGAGTGACCCATGTTGGTTATATCAGAGACCCCTTGCTGTGGTCATTGTGGCCAGATAGGCTTTGATTGAAGGGTCTTTTGTCAATGAGACAGAATCGCACTGGTTCTTGTTTAGCTTTGAAGTCGAAGTTTGAACTGGTCAGTGTCACGGATGACGTTTCTTTCAGGGACAGGTTCCGAAATGACGAGACAGGCTTTTGTCTAATTGTAATGTCCCCTAGAGGATTCTGAGAACTCTCAGAACAAATGAACAAGTGTATATTTCCTTATTTTAAAGTGTTCATGGAATCCAGTTGCTCACTCGAGATCTGATTACATGCATATTTAAGTGAAGAATGGGGTTCGCTTGTATGAAGCGTAGTGTCATATATTCACTCAAGTAAAAAGAACTCGTCTGAACGGCTCATGTGGAAACACTGTAGATATAATCCCATCATGATCTGATTTCAGCAGTTATCAGATTATTCAGGAAGTATAAGAGAACAGCTGAGATCTTAAATCGGATTAAGGTAGTTATCGGATTTTAAGAAACCGGATGAACACCTAGATTGCAGGTTGAGTATTTATACTCCTTTTCTACAAATACAAATGGAAATGAGCAGAGAAAGTAAGAACAACTGCCTTTGGCTCATGTTAGATATAATGAGGATGATGTGAAAAAAAAAAAAAGGTGAATGCATGAGCACACTTGGTAGCTACTAGTGACCAACCCATTGTTGTTCCATCTTTTTCTGTGTTTGTATCCAATTGAACAAAGAAATATTTTTGTTGGTGGATAAAATAGTTTGTCTACTTGGAAACTACTTAAAAACTAATGAGCGATCTGAATGACTGAATCTTGTATCTCTATAGTTTTCCTTTTGTTATTTTACTGAAGAATCTAAAGATGTTGGAGAAAATTAATGCCAAAAGCAGAATTTTATCAGATTATTCTGTATATCTACTCTAATCGAATCGCTGGTCAATGTTGAACCATTGATGAACTTGTAGCGTGTAGTTTTATGGATTCCATTGCAAACTCAGGAACGCCTTTATTAACTCTGTGTATCTAAACACTCTTAGAGCATTGTTTGTGTAACATCTGTACATCTAATCATTAATGCAGTTATCTAACCAGCCAAACTAAAATCATGCAGAGACAGCCCACAGCTTCAGGTAATGTTCAACAATGTTGATTCCATATTGCGGAATCCACGCCACTGAGACTTGAGATATTTTGAGGTTAAAGGCAGGTCCTACCCTGTATTCATATAGTGTTCAGTGGAGGGTCTATACATTTAAGTACTGAACATGACACAGTAACCTCAGGCAGTAATAAAAAATTTTCGTTCATCAGCATAGCAGGCACAGATTTGAATAAACTTTCAGACACTTCCAGAACTTTATTTGGTTGCAGTTTTGCTCATCAACCCAAGTTTTTTATTATTTTTATTATTTTTTTTAATCTAAGCTGCTTATTTATGGATGTATACCCTCAAGTTCTTTAAAGACGTCCATGTGGTCTTTGCTTTAAAGTGACTGGTTAATGCATGTTTAAACATGAAGTTGCTATTCAGGACGAGTGTGTTCTCTGTCAGTTGCTAGGATTACACTATGAACAAAAAGGTTCTACATGGCAAATTTCTCAGACTTTTTTTTCTTTATAATGGTAAGACATTTCTTGCAGAGGCAAAATTTTGCGTGCTTAATCGCATTCCGTATTTGTATGAAAAGGTGGGGTTAAGCTATAATAATGAGCAAACCTCAATGTTCGGGAGAAAAATGCATGATGGATGTCTGCTGTTCAGTTATGTGTGCATTCTTTTACCTATTTTGGTGGCCTCATGTTTGTCTATGAATTAAAATTAGGGGGAAAAGATGTGGAGTGCATTTTGTGCCTGAATCAATATTTTCTCTGTAACCTGATGATTAATCGAATAAAATTAAAAGCTACAAAAAAGAAAATGCTCAATATGTGCACCAGATCGATCATCTTGATGAGCTCTGAAAGCATATAATTTCAGAAAAGATGGGGTATCTTGTTTTAGATGCCTAAAATTCCCATGCAGTTTAGCTTAAACTAAGCATTATGGATTTGGTAATGTGCCATCAGAGCCACTGCAAAGAACCCCTTCAACTGCTCGGCTTTTCAGCTCGGCTCTGAATAGATTGCCCCTGGGAAGCGTGAGGCGCGCATTGCTTGACGAGGCCTGCCGTAATTGAATGTTTTGATAGCCCTTTATGATGGAGCCTGCCGAAAAACACAAGGGGGTGAGTCAGAAACTGCTGTCATGCAAGGAATCCAATTGCTTGTTAAGGCTTTAAATCTGGAGCTTTTTCCTACCGTGATTTTTTGCCACTTATTGAAGATTTGAATGAAGTAAAGAAGAAAGTTAAAGGAGGAATAAGCCGACCAGAAGCCTGCGTATACTGTAGGTTCACCAGGAAATGGAATGTAGCTGGGTGTAAATCGAGTTGGTGCATTTCAAGGCGGAGGTTTTGGGCAGGAACAGGCAGGCCTGAAAGAAATATTCTCAAAAAAAGAAAAGGTGTTTAGATAAGCAAAACTTGGATATAAATGGTGTTGGGATGAAAGTGTGTAGTGAAGGGTTTATTGCTGTGCTTGTGTCATTTCAGTTAGTTAACTTGTGTAATACTATTAATCATTAACTTGCATAATATTAGTTTACTTAAGCATGCAAAAGAATCTTTCTTCTCAATGAAGGTTTGCTTAAAGCACATATCTCATTGCTTTACAAGAATTCCTGATGTTTTTGGTGCAGGAGGAAAATATCTTGGTGTACACTACAGTATGTTTGATGCTTGCATATTTATACAGTTCAAATATTCCTGGAAGGATGCTTTTTGTGTTTCCTTGGGACGACATTTTAAAAGCAGCCATACAGTATGTGCTATGGAAAACTGGGCTCTTCTGTATTTAGGCCAATAAACACCAGTGTCCTCAGGTTTCAGTTGTAGCAGCTTGCTACGCCCAGTCGTCCTACTCGGATTACCCCTATACTGTCAGCTCACTATCTCTATGGGCTCGGCAGCTGACCTCACACTCGCTGTCCCTTTGGGTGTTCCAGTGTTAAAGGGCTGTACAGTAATGCCAAAGAAAGAAAGGACTTCAGTGTTCCCCTTTTTTTTCTTTTCTTTTTTTTTAATCCCCTGCCTGCCTGCTCCAAAGGAATTCTGCTCCTACTGGAAAGTTTCTGAACTGCAGTAATGAAACATTCTACTTGAAGAAAATGGGCATGTGATGATAACTACACTATATAACCAAAAAAAATGTGGACGCCTGACTATTACATCGATATACAGGCCTTTTCCAACCTAGTGCCTCAAGGTTGGAAGGACACACTTGGAAAGGATGTCTTTTGTATCCTTTAGAATTACAATTTCTTATTTTTATAGGCAAGAGGCCTGAACCTGTTCCACCATGACGGTGTATCTGTGTACAACATGAGACACATAAAGACATGCTTTGCCAAGAAGAACTTGGGTGGCCAGAAAAAGCCGGGGTGATTTCAGCATCATCCTTTTTGAACATGGCTGACCTTGCTGGCAGACCACAGAAATGTCACTCCCTATTTTAAACTTTAAGATTAACCGTGACTTGACTGAACTTCGACAGCTTGCCTCCGGATGTCTGACTTACACATTTTTATTGTCGCCGTTCTCTTCCTTTACGACGTTCCACCATATGTTGCTTTGTGGCCAGATTTGTTGTACATTCTCCAGATGTCTTAGAAGTAGTCTTCAATTGAACATCATACAGTTAAAGGCACAGAATCCATGTTTAATCTTACGAACTACATTCTCAATTCCTGTATTTCTAGCTTGACGGTCTAAAACCGTCACCATTCGGCCCTGTAATCTCCAGATGTTGTGGCCACCCTTCTAATTTGTTGGTATACCCAGCAAACATTGCATTCCCCTTTTTAGACACAGCTGCAAGACATGGTGGAATGTCGTATCTTATGGTGTTGATTGGTATGTAGGAACAGAAATTGACGAGAAAGCCTTAAAATGTTCTTTTCTTTTCCGAGGAGCTTCCAGTTACAAGCAGATGTGATGAGAATGTGTTATCATTCCCTATGTCCTCAGTATGGCCTCAAGCAGGGGCTTGCGAATGACACGGAAGTACAATGCTCACTGCTTGAATTCCATGGCTGGGATTCAGGAGATAGCTGACATTCCTGTTTTTGAATCCATCAGTGCGAGCGGCGACACCATCAAGTTGCGGTTGTTTGTATGGAGAATAGAGCAATTAGCCCTTTCACATGCCTTATGATGTTGGATTAACAGCATTTAAACAACCACAAAGGGCTTCATATGTCTGAGAGGAAGCATGTATTTTATTAGAATTATTCAAGAATGCCTGTAGTCACAAAACTAAAATAAAGCCTACCTTCATTAGGTCTCTCATGTTTCTGTTTTTTACAAATAAGGCCAGGTTGGCCAGGGTAACAGAGGTTCCATGCTGAGGAAGCCTCCTGGTGGGGTAGTTCTCTAACCCTAACCCTTCCTTTTTGTGCAAAGAAAGAACATTTAATACGCACTTACTGAAAGATCATATCTTTCTGTCTGTGTGTGTGTGTGTGTGTGTGTGTGTGTGTGTGTGTGTGCTTGTTGAGAGTAATGCTCAGGGCTACGTTCCTGAATCGAGCCTAGTTTGTTTATTGAAATTAGTGTGCAACGTGACATTCTCAGCTGGCCCGATGAAAACCTGTTCTGCAAGGGTTTTTATCCCTTTTCCTTGCTAATCATTTTTAGTGTTTCCAAAATTATTTTGACAGCCATACTGACATTTTCTTGATGGCGATGATGGTTCAGCAGCTGATTCAACATGGCTGGAGTCCAAATTTTATCGAGTTGTTTCCTAGGGGTGGTTATTCAAATCTCTGCTTTCATGTGCTTGGCCCTGTTATGTAAATGATAGGTAGGGAATTCTGTCTGAGGTACCTGTAGGCTTTGTCGTCTATCCAATCATTAATGGAAATGTACGTGACCTACATTTTTTCATTTTTGTATGTCTGGAAAGGCTCAGATTTATTTTTAAAAAAAAATCACTATTTTTTTTGCCATTTTGCTGCTTTTTATACTGATTCTGGGGGCTGGAATTGTTTGGAATTTGGCTCTAACAAACAATGCATTAGATGCTTTGGAAAATGGTGCTTGTTCAGAGGACCATGAAATGATGGCTTAATTAAAAATTCCTTGACATTAGTTGGCAAGACGATCTGTGCTTTAACTAGATAGAACATGCCTCAACACACACATGCGCGCACACACACACATACATGTACACACACATGCGCGCGCACACACACACATACATGTACACACACAACTTGAAAGACTGTGGCTCTTAAAAACAGGGATGTGGTGTGAATTTTGCACTTTAAAATACAATTACAAGCAGAATTAAAATTGTTCACCACACCCAGTAGTTTATTATACTATAAAAACTAGTTTCTTTGCACCAATTACTTTTATCCAAAACTGTGTAAAACTGCAATAAGGAGTTTTGTACGAAAAAATTAAGCCAAAGGATATTACGCGAGAACACAATGTCAAATCTGATATCGTAAAAATACATTACCTCATGTTATTATTCTCTGATGTTCACCTGTATAGTCTGTGTAACTCTTTTCTGATCAGATAAAAGAAAAGGAACAGTGAATAAATTTCAGGGGGACTTGGCAGGAACAAAGAATGACCTCAACACAACAAATAAGACTGATTATCTCAAGAACAACCAGCTTTTTTTTCCTTTTGGGATTCTTTTAACAGTTTTTTTTCCTTTTCTTTCTTTCTTTTTTTTTAATACACCAACTATATAGCTCAAGTTTCTACAGTCTTTTTGCAGTGTATAACTGACACAAAAAACAAACAAACCTGACCCCCCCCGTTCAGCTTCAAATGGTCCAGAGGAATTCGGTGATGAAAATCTGTCGGCTTTGTGCACTCGGTGGACAATGTGTTTGCTAATTTGATCAGTGCTCATTGATTCGTTAAGCACTGCACGCTGTTACTGAACTCCTTCCCAGGCATGGAATTTGGGTGCCAAGGTCATACGCGTTGCCTTGTTGTATAACAATACGCCACTCGGGGTGCCATGTCTAATGAGCACATCTTAAGGTTGGAGTGACAAGACCATTTGACTCGTCTCGGTCTTCTAAAGGAGAAGTGAATTCAGTTTAATGAGCCCCTAGTCGTACAAGCCACAGTAGCTTTCACTGGAGAGTTCGGTGTGTTTTTGTCACTGAATGGCCAAGAAATGGTTAGTTTGACAAAACCAGACCTGGCTTTGCAAGTTACGTAGAATTTTATTTGAAGCAAAACTCTTTTGTGTAATGTGTAGTGATTATATCCTGCTGTGGAGAGCTCACTTTGTGCATATACAGGGAAATATGTAAGATTCTGAAGGTTGTGGTCAGCTAAGTGTACAAAAGGTACAAGGCACTGTGTGAGGCGTGGGTGAAGTGTCTAAAGATAGCACATGTTAACTCAGCACTGGCAGTTTTTGAAAAGGAGTGAATAGGTTTAGTTTTTTTTCCACGTTACTGTAGAGACACCAGAGACGTTTATTATTGTTATTTTTATGAACCTTTTAATCTTTAGTATAGAAAACAAGGCCAGGAATCATCCTGAAGTTTAGAAATTGAAGGAATAAAAAACAACGGTGTGTAAGTGTACTGAATTACACAAGGTTCTTTTTAACCATTTTTGGACCCCATTTTTGTCAAAGTAGGTATTAACAGTGATTTAATCGTCAACTTTTGTCCTTCTCTCAAATCAACACCATCTGTTGAATTCAATTTAAAGATTCAGCAACAATACGGTATAACTAAAATGAAAGAAAATACACATTTATTTCTGACGTGCCAATGAGACGACAGTCATGCTAGAATATTCAGCCGCTGTACTGTACATGTACACGCATTACACTTCCTGACCCACTTGTCAACATCCATGTCTCTTTTGGGATTTTTTCCTGTGGGAACATGAGTCCTGCTGTACTCGGGTCTCGTGTAATTGCAGGGTCGGATAAGAAGTGTACTTTCCACTTTGATGTCTGGAACTGACTTCCAGGTCACAAGGTCACTGGCTCTCTTATTATCATTGTACATCCTGCTGAGAGCACAGTTCCTCCACGTTCGCCATGGGACAGGTCAAAGCATTATGAGCATAAGGGCTCAGTAGTGTTGTACCATTATGGCCTTTTGACACCTTCTGAGATTGGTACTGAAGCACAAAAGAAGTTGATAAGATGGAAAATATCGCTTTGTTGATGGCACATCTGGGATGCTTTTTGTGGATTGTATAAAGGTAAAAGGTATATGAAGAGATGCACTATGTAACCATGTCTCATTTTTATAAGGATTATTAATGTCAAATGAGACTTAAATGGAATGCTCAACTTTATATTATGGTGTTTGTGTGAGTATGGTGAGTTCTGATGGTGCAAGTAACAGATAAGAGTATATAAGGCTTACATCCTATCCCAGGGATTGTTCTTACTCATCTCCTCTGAGTATTCTTTTGTTTAGTCTTACCCTGTAGCTACTCATTTGTGAATTATTATTAATAATGTATAGAAGTGTGAAGGATTCCTTCACATGTATTAAGAAATAACTAAAAACAGAGAGTTTGATTCCATGGTGATGCTGCATCCATCTGTAGCTGGGGGTCTAGGCAGCAGATTGGCTGTGTTCTCCTAGGGGGCAGGGGTGGCATACTCACTCAGTCTCGCATCCATCATTGCGACACTAACCAATCGTCTGGGAGCTAACACTAGCAGAGCAGCCGGATTCACTTTCCTTCAAGACAGTTGTTCCGCTCACCAATGCTGTGTGAGCAGCAGTTTGAAAAGATGTGGTTGGCTGGTGTTGCGTTTCTCGGAGGAAGGTGTGCTCTGCTGTGGCTGGTTGGTAGTTGTGGCCTTGAAGGGAGAGTGCTCCAGGAATTGTCTCTGCGCGCGCGTCTGTCCCTGTGTGCGCGCGCGTCTGTCCCTGTGTGCGCGCGCGTCTGTCCCTGTGTGCGCGCGCGTCTGTCCCTGTGTGCGCGCGCGTCTGTCTCTGTGTGCGCGCGCGTCTGTCTCTGTGTGCGCAGACGCGTGTAATAATTTTGTATTTTTTTTTATACAAATCAGTTCAAGGTTCAAGATTGAATCCAAATAATGTTTTTACTCTGGCCTGTTCCAAAACTACAATAAGATAATTACATGTTTTTCTCCTCTTTTCCGTTTAGAAAAGATTTCCTCTGGACCACATGGGGTACTTTTAAAGAGTTTTGAAAGTGCTTTCTGAAAGTGGTGGGTGCACGCCTCTCAACAGCAGGTAATTCTCTCTTATACTTTCTCACACTTTCAATAGATTGTGCTGTTACCCCTACCCTCACTCTCCCTTCCACCATCACCTTTAAAGCACTTTGTTGTCCTCTGGAGTCTGATAACTGTATGACTTAAAAGGGCTGATTGCTGATAAAGGTCATGTGGCTGTAGGCTAAACGTTGTACACCAGGTTGGCTGAAGCTGGCTAAAATACGTCAATTTGGATGGACAAATTTGGCATTTATTCCGCCTCATATTTATTCAACACTCCGAGGGCTTTTTTTTCCATGTAAAAAGGCCTAATATTTTTAAGTTTGAACGTCAGATTGTGGTTTCCCCATCCTACTCCTGTTGCTCGAGCACGTATGCTTAGACAGAGCTCCATTGTGAAGGTGCTAGCTTTGTGAATGGGTGTCCGGATGCTTTTGACACGCTGTCATCCACAGCACTCCACACACATCATGGTGTAACAAAACACCACATGGAGTACTGTGCATTAAAAAACCTAAAGCCCCCAAGACATCCCTTATTTTTTGCTCTACAACCAAACAAAGTGTTTAAAAAAAGATGATAATAATTGTGGAAATCATAGTGACATTATTTTTTGGTCGTGACACATTTCATTGTTTAACTGTTTTTTTCAGGTTTGGTGGACATGAAACCTGTAGGCTTTAAGTGACTCTTTGAACAAATCTATTTTATCTATTCTATTTTATTTTTTTTCTTCCATGCCAAACACATTTAACATTGTCAACCCAAGTTTTCCTGTGGTCATGATATGTAGCCACCAGTCTTGAAGATGACAGTTTGATTCTGTATGAAACTAAGGTTTAAGCTGATGGAATCCATCAGCGCTTCCTGATTTCAGTCTCTGGATTGATGTTAAATTTGATTATTTAAATATTGGATGTTTCTGCACCTTATGGCAAATCTTTGTTCACCAGGTCAACTTCACTTGTGTGTTTTATTTATTGCTTTAGAATGATGTGGATAATGGAAACTTGTTTGGCTTGTGACTCCTGGGTGATAACCAAAGAAAGAATGGTGTGTCCTGATTATTATTTTTTTTTTCCTTTCTTTCTACATTGTAAAACAATACTGGGTGCATCCAAAATATAAATAGTCTCCTTTGAACAGTGATTTTTGAGGCCGGTGTTGTACCAGACATGACTTGATTTGTACAGTAGCCATTAATGGTTGCTTTTCCCCCTTCCCACTCTCCAGTGTTGACATGTTTTTATTTATTTATTTATTTGTTTGTTTATTTATTTTTATCTCCGTTCTCGGGCACACTTGCATATTTACGCTCTGTTACAGCAGGTGTCAGTATGCACCTTCTTGGTTTGTGAGCCATCATTAAACACGGAAGTTAACTTTTGCACTAAACCTAATATTATTGATATTTCGGCAAAAATGTCAAGAACAATGAACTCGCTTGCTTCCCTGCTTTCTGAGCGAAGCCTGTGTAGCCTTCGTAGGAACTCGACAGCACTGATGAAGTCATGTTTAAACAGCAATCTCCTTCCGTTCTCGGGTACGATTGGATTACATATCTGATTCGATCCGTGCTCGAGTATGCTGTACTGTGCCCAAGACTCACCTCTTCAAGTAGACTCGAGCGCTCTTCCCAAGCTTGGAACAATTGTTCTCACTGGTCAAAAAAATTGACTTAAGGCACCTTGCAACATGCCTTAAACACTAGGGATGGTATCGCAAGCTACGATGCGTTATGATATCACGATACCTAGGTGCCGATTTAATGAATTGTATTGCGATTCTGTACTGTAAGTATCCAAATTTTCTAAATATCCTGATTCTATATTCAATTTTGGAGACTATGTGGCGATACATGAATTGCCACATAAAAGAAACGCAGTCTTTTTTAAATGTATTTTTTAATTTAATTTTCTTTCAACCTTTACTGCTTCGATTATTGTGCTAGATTCCACCTTGGCCTTTCTCTATTGTACCACAGGAAGTCATTTCACAAAGCAAAATGATAAAAAAATATGTAGGCTGTATCTTCTTGGTTTCCACATTTCACTAGGGTGAAAATGTAACAAGTCATAAATAGTTTTATGCGTTTACACATTGAATCACAATTAAATGTAATGATAAATTTTAATCATTTAATGCGATCAAAGACATCTAAGCGTGTTTAGCATTTTTGCTCGTCACTCATCCTACTCTGGTTAGGGCTCACGCATAATCACACATGATTATTAATCAGCCCAGGGATTACATATACCCTCATGTCAGTTGGTCCATGACTAAACCCCCCCGTCATCAATACGCCCATTCCATATCATGCATCCTAATATCAATCTGAATAGCAAAGAAGGTATTTAATCATTCCTGACCATGATGATGTCACCCCATGTTGTTCCTCTGGGCAATCCCCACCACTGAAAACAAAAGGCTAGCTATGTCAGGGGGAAGTGGTGGGACAAACAGCTGTGCCTGCTCACTGCGCAGCAGATGGAGAGGCATGAACAGTAGATCAGAGTGTTGAATATGGATTCCAGGAGGAAACAATAGGACCAGCCACACGGCAGCGAGAGGATTCATGATTATGCAAAAGCTTGCCTGGTGGAGTCCTGTGACACAGCGATTGTGTAACACGTGTGTGTGTTTTCCAGCTGAGTTCCTCAAGGTCATTATTATTCTTGTCAGTTGCTTTTTAGATCTATATATATGCAAAGTGAAATCGGAAATGACCTTTAGAGCACATTTAAAGACGAGTCGACAGGTGGTTTGTCATACGGGATGTTCTTTCTAGTTCTCGTGTTTGACACATGGGAAGTCCTCCTTTGTATGGCATGGACTAGTATTTGATAAGACTACCTTTTTACTAGTTGGTGATTTAGCTGTGGCAGTGGATCAGATGTGGCTTTGTTTGCGTCGTACCATTTCATGCTTGGACAAATACTACTTGCTTTTAAACTCGGCTGTGTATAAACCTGGCAAGGTGAGTTTGGTTGGAAGTTCATCCCACTATAGATGAGTTGGATGAGTTGTACTTCTCTGATGTTTTAAGCTCAGTTTTGCCAGCAAAAAACTGCCTTGATCCGACATCTTGGCTAAATGATTTTCTTTAATATTTTTACTGAATTATAAATAATAGTTGCTAAATCTGCCGTCTTCACATATGCAAGGTAAGACTTTGTTACCTGGCACTCTGTTTGCTCTCCATTTCCTTTTGTATGATGCCAGTGAATATTGAATGATGTCATCCCGAGCCATTTAGGTTTAAAAGTTGAACTGATTTCTTAAAAGGATTTTTTGGAATAAATTGGCCTTTTGGTTCAAAAGTCAACGATCCGTCTCCATGGGGTTCCATGGGAAGGTAACCGGACACTTCACGGGTCAAACAGGCGAGCTGACAGGTTGCTGACTACAGTTGTTTGAAGTCAGGTGAGAAAA
Organism: Clarias fuscus; assembly: GCA_030347435.1. Classification (NCBI taxonomy): domain Eukaryota; kingdom Metazoa; phylum Chordata; class Actinopteri; order Siluriformes; family Clariidae; genus Clarias; species Clarias fuscus. The sequence goes on from CM059208.1 coordinate 19,073,064, forward strand.
GCCCTGCGTTTTTGTTTTTTTTCCCTTGATTTAACTACAGCTTTCTGTGTGAGCTTGGGAGTCGAGACTGGACGGCTTCTGAAGATCACCCAACTTGTCAAGCCATGGAATTCCTGGGTGGCGTGCAAACATTTCTTTCAAAAGTTGAAAACGTACAATTCTCCTCAATGCTGTCTCAGTTCAATTTTGCCCAGGGTGTATTTTTGTTTGTTTGTTTTAATTATTATTATTTTGTAAAAGGGCGTTAGGATTTCTTTATCACTGTATTTCAGAGCTCTGAAGTAGGAAAGACCAAGCATGGGCCCCTCAGTCAGCCTGGCTCCACTGGAGAGCTAAACAAATAGCTGGCTCCAGCCTGTCCTTGGTCAAATGGACAGAAGAGGGCTAATAACAAAGAAAGCGGGTGGGGGAGGGAGGGTAAAAGAAAGGGCATGAGCAGCAAGGAATGACCGAGAACTAGACCAAGTACGAGACCTTCAAGATCTGAGTGATTAGTGAAAGAAAGCTTGCACTGAGAAAGAGTTGAACTTGTCACAATGTCTGTCTGTGTGTGTGCGCGCATGTCGGACACAGAGGGCGTGACCGATTTAGACACCTCCCAGCCCCTGCAATTGTCTCATGGGTATGCAGAGAGGGGGTCGAGCCATTGTTGAATGACACTGTGAGTTTGGCCAGAGCCTCACTTCATGCAGTCGCTGTGCAAGCCATGAAGATGCATGCATTTTTCAAGCACAATTTTCTTTTTTTTTTTTTTTTGTTAATTAATTTTTTCACATTATAGTTGGGTTGAAAATGGCTTTATGACTCTATTTTCATTGGGATATCAGGAGCATCTTTTTATTCACACAGATATTTTGGACTCTGCTGGAATCATAAGACAAAGCAGTTTTGAGGTAATTTTGATATCTTTGTGAATGTGACACCTGTATGCAGCCGATAGAGACTTTTAACAGCGCAAAGTTTTTTTTTTTTTCTTTTTTTTGTTTGCTCTCATTAAAAAAAAAAAGCTAAATCCCTTTAATAGCTTGATGTCTTGTTAAAAGTAAATGAGCAGGTATTTATTGATTTTTCTAAATAGTTTTGTCCTTGTCTCTAGATGGCAGTGTTGGCTGGGTGTAATCACCCAAACATGCAGAAGCAAACAGAACAAATTACATTTAACAGATTTATTCTTCACCTCCTAGGTCCAGATAACCTACAGTAGAGTATTGTGTTCTGTAGATTAGGTCTGATCAGTGGTGGTGTTTTATCCAGTGTGCTGTTTAACTGCTTTGAGAGAGTGGATGGACAGGGTATTTTGGCACATGAATACAGAAGGAAAGAACGAAGGTACTGTTGTTAGTGAACCAACCGAAAGGTCGACACCATCCAGCTGTTTTTCTTACGCAGTTTTGAAATCCACATTGGCCATTTTGTTTGTGTTCCTTGTTTTTTTTGTAATGTTTCATTAATCGGACGCAATCACAATTTTTTTCAAAGAATAGGATGGAGAAATATGATGTGTACGTGGCCTTTTTCTTGTTGTTATTCTAGTGCTGTAATTTAGCAGGAAGGGTAAATTTTGTTTTTGCTGGTTATTTTAAGTTCCTCACGTTCTCCAAGTTAATTTCTCTTCCTCTAAAAGTGGAGATGACTTCTAAAGTGGATCAGTGAGCTAAAAGAGAACTTTTTTTTCCCCTTCTTCTTTGGAGTGAAGGATTGAAATCCAGTCCTGTGCCCTAATCTTGGGATGTCCTGTATCAGTGCGTCCAGACACATTAACATTCCTTATTCCTATTAAAATTCAGCTGTCGTTCCAAGCTTAGTTTATTCTGCCTTTCTCAGGTGTTTTAGACCGATCACCTGCTGCAGCATACCATCTCCACACCTTGAAGTTCTGCCTATGAAGGAATGCAGCTCTTTCATAGAGGAATGTTGCTTCGACGTCAAGCAGATCTTTAAAGTTCTACAGAAAGGGAGTGTTTCTTTCTTACTGTAAGCAAATGTGAAATCAGATATGCTTCTTTTATTATTAAAGAATGTCTGGCTTTCAGGACACTTTTGAAAGGTTATTTGAGGAAAAAAATTAAGGAATGGTTAAAATATCTATAGACCGCAAAATGTTTTATTCCGTTTTTTTTATTTTATTTTATTTTTTTTAAATAATTGATCTATTTCCTCATGGATCAAAAATGAAATGAATGAAGGTACTATTAATAAAATAATTATTCTGTTTTGTTATGGATTACCCGAGTATACAAATTTTTGTTCTTCGGATTTTTAAGCACTGCTACGTTCAAGGACCAGAATAGAAACTGTTCTTGGAATGTATACATGATGCCCAATTAATTAATAACCAGACATTTGGCCTCTCCCCAAGTTAGCTATTTATTTCTGATTTGTCTGGCCATGATGGTGCTGAGGACAAAAAGTAGATCAAGATGAAGTCATTCTCACCGCCTGGCTCAAATGAAGGTGTATATTTAGCATGACTAAGTCGGGGTTGGCTCCACTTTGTCAGGCCTTTTTTTTTCATTTTGAAATCTTTATGTTGCCTGTGGAGTGCATGGCCATCTTTAGGAGGGCAGATTGACAGCTGAACGTTCTCAACAAACAGATGACGGGCATTTTGCATGGCATTGGTGTATGCGATTTTAAAGAGCCAGGTAATCCAGTGCATTTTTAGTTTTTTTTTTTTCACAAAGAAATCATTGTGGTGCCTTGCATGGGTTATGTTAGCATGTTGATTGAAATAGCTGTGAAATTAAATCGATTCTTTAGCCTCTAACCTCTCAAAATTAAAGAGGCTTTAAAAATTGCCATTTTAATTCGAAAGCCCAATCTTTTGAGGAAAAAAACAAAACAAACAGGCCCAACAACAGAGAAAGGAGGTAATTCAGGACAGTAGAAGGGATAAAGAAAACTCACCTTTGATTCTGGGTGTTCATTGTTTTCTCAGACGCTTGTCAAGATAATTATATTGCTTTGAAGCTGGGTTTGAAAGCAGAGGATGAGGCACAGTGTGGTGGCTTTGGTAATAAAAGTGTGGTCGTTCCAGCACCGCTAAGCTCCAGTGCCTTGGCCTCGATCAAGACTAATGCGAATGCACAGGTGTGCAGCCCTCCCGCCTTTTTTTTGTTGTTGGAGTCCAGTCCCTGAATCTGCCATGGTTGAGTTAATGAACTCCAGCTGCTTGCATTCAAAGATGGATAGCTGCGAGTTAGGCTTATGTACAAGTGTTCATAAGTGGGTGAGGGGTAGAAAACATTGTGCTTGTATGTAAACACCACTCATTTTTCCCATCAATGGAAACCATCCATGCCAGCTGGGAAAATCACAGACTTTTATGATATGATAGAAGCTCAAGACCTTTAGCTGCTGCGGCGGCTAATGAGGAAGCAGATGTCCGAGTTTCTGTTTTGGCGTCTAAGCAGGGTAGCGTATACAGTACATTGGTCATGGTACTTACATCCACTCTTTCTAAAAATATTTCTCACAACTGTTTTGATCAAACCAACTAGCCCTTTTGGGGTTTGCACAATTTGGTCAGCACCTGCAGTATCCATGCTGTGTGTTTACAAAGGACACAACAGTGGTCCTAAGTCAAAGAACTGGTGAATGAAGTGGAACGACTGGGTGTTTTGGAACGGTAGACCTCTTAAATGCCACTCCTTCCTCTGGAACAGGGGTTTTATGTTACTCCCAGCACCATCCACCCCTCAGTCAGGATAATTGCATTGAATTAGTTGGTTATGGTTCAGGGATAATTTAAAAGTGTTGATGTCTGGACGATATAAAATAGGTCTCTAATTTAAAGCAGTTGGTGCTGAATTGTTTGAGACTGGTAGAGTGAAGACATCAGTGTTTGACAGTAAAAATACCTAGTATGTAATGGCTATGTTATTTTTCTCGATGCTCTTTACATAATGATGTATAGTATGAGCTACTAGATCTATTGCCTCTGCATACAAGGTGTCGTATGATATTTGAATTAATTAAAGCACCTTGTGTAGGATCGTCCTACCGTTTCGGTCAAGTCTTTATGATACTTTGGGGAATTAGTAGGGTGTTTTGTTTTTCACTAGACTGCACATGCTGTGCACATCTGCACTCATGAAAAAGGAAGGCATGTTTATTGTGGTTTTGTGCACATTTCAAACAGTATGTTGAATGGTCAAACATGAGGATGTAGATTTCTGGTTATTATTATTAAGGCTTGGTTCAAACACACTGAGCTATATTTAAGTGTGCTTTCGTGCTAGGCACACTTGATTCATACCGTATCCAGGAACGATTGCGAGTTACGTTGCATCCACTTACGGTATAATCTTACGTACTTCTGTATCTGGTTCGATCTGTGCCAAAGTACGCTGTATAGTTTTTGAGTTTAGCAGACATGGACCAGGGTATGGGTCCTGTGCGTGGAACGATTGCGTTCACACTGAATAAAATGAACCAGACTTTGGGGGTCAAGTCTTCTCAGAAATGATCCCGGGTCCCTAAAGTGAAATTGCTGAATAAACTGGATTAGCTGTGGCTAGGCTAGCTTAGGAAGGTGCAATATACAGGAATTCAATTGTTACTGGGTGTGCAAATGGCATTGTTTGCGTCATAGCAACCTTGTGAATGTTAATAGCTCCGGTAATGATTGGGATAGAACAAACTGTTAATACCAGTTTAGCTGCAAGAAATCCATTAGGAGTGTGTCGTCTTCGTTGGTGGAGTTCTCTATGACGCTCCACCTAAACCCGAGATGCATTCGGCCACTGAGTGAGCAAGCTGTGACGGGTAAAGGGAGGATAGAAATATCGCCGCATTTCTAAATATTTGCACATGAAGATTATTTGAAGGGTTGGAACTGTTGTTGAATTAGTGTTCCTTTAGTCATAATTGTCATGGACCCAAAAGCCATGTCATGTGTATTTAATTTTGTGTTTCAAACAGGTTTAATATTAATGTTTGCTTGGATATCAAATCGAACGTTGTCCTTGTTTTTCTTCTCCCAGATGGATCTGAACCAGTACTTTGCATAGACCTGCACACATCTGCAGAATTTTGCCTCTGTCTGGGTGGAACCGTCAGGCGATTCCTTTCGGCGCTTTAGAGACTTTTAGGAATGTGTTGGCTGAGGTCTCTACCTTTATCTCACACCAACAGTGGAACACGATTTCCCCCTATTTAATGTAGAGTATGGTATAAATCAGAAATTTGGGGCAATATGGATTACTGCTGGGAGGAAATCTGGTCAGCTTGATGATTATTTTACAATTATTTTTTTTGGTTGAGGAACATGGTCTGGTCTTCTGCTCATAAACTGCTCCATGTGTTGCACGGTGTTATTTGATCCATACACGCCATGTCCAAGATAATTCATCAATGTTTTGGGATCACCTGTGACATAATACATCTTCAACGTAATAAATCTTACTGGCTGTTTAATTCACCTGCAATCAGGCCAGGACATTTATGGGTTGGGTGTTGTTCTTGTAGGTGTGCCTTGCAAGTTTACACCGATTCGCATGAAATCTCCTGCATATCTTAACGTCTGTTAATAGCAGCTTTAGTGCTGTTGCAGTGTTAGTTTGTGGACATGGTGGGCTTGGCATCCCGGCTAGTCTTTCTACCTGAGGGTCTTTTACAGGGTGCAGACTGTTAGACAGTTCACCGATCTGTCCCGTCAGGAAGTGTCATTTCCTGATATAGGACCTAGATCATTTCACTGTCATCTCAGCAACTCTGCTAATTCTGGCTGCAGCACATTAGGCACGGCGCTAAGCGGGGTATTGCGGTACTATGATCGGAGTATTCCCTGCAGCGAAGTGCTGCAGAAGTGGAAAGGTTTTAGGATGAAGGAAGCTGGTAGGTCTATGTTGCTTTGTATTTTGGGTATGCTGGGTGTTTCTACTTTAACTTTAATTAAATATCTGGTATATCAGTTTAAAAAAAAAAAAAGGGAAGTCTGAGTTATTCTGAACCCCGGTTAACTCTCCTGTGTATTTAAAGCATGGCTTCTTTGATGCATCATAATTGATATGATTAAATAGGAATGGTGGATTGTCTGGTCCATCCTCCTTAGAATATTAGGACGTCTACATTTTGCATGAGCGCTTACTGTGTATATAGTGATGTATAGCATCCTTGCAAACGGATATGTAGAGTAATATGTTTTATTGTAATATCGTTAGTCATACTTTAATAAAAAGAAATAATTATATCGATTTTTCTTGATTTCATATTCTATTTTAGCCAGAAACTGTCGAACCAGTTATGCTGTACTTTGAATTCGGCAAATATTTTAATACAAGATAAAACAAAAAATAAAGATAAAATATTATATTTTATAATTGGATATATAAAATTAATCCTTATATTTTAATATAAGGATGATTCTCAATATGCAATAAGCGTTTCAGTCCTGTGACCATTGCAATCAGGTTTACACAGCATTATTACGAGTGCTGTAATGCTAATGCTGTTCTGCATCATGTGATTTCCACACTGGCAATTTTGCTGGGAAAGGAAGAAGCTTTTTCGAGCTTTTTGTCTTCCTTCAGCCAGAGTCTTGCCGGATATTATTGAGTCATAGAGTATGAGACCCTGGGGAGATTTGGCAAGCTTTCACTTAAAATAGCAAGACATTTTGTGCATTGCGCAGCTGTCTGGTCATGCCGTTTCTTATGGTTTTATTGTTGGATGACCAAATGAAGCATGAATGTGTGTGTGTTTTGGATTGAGTGGTGGAGTTGAGAAAGTGTGCCCAAGTAAATGAAAAACAGTGCAGTTCATGTTTGTCAGACCATGTTCTTTCACTGCTCTTAAAGACATACTTGCATTTTTTTTCTTTTTTCTTTTTGTGGGTTTACAGAACAAAGCTTCTATGTCGTATTCTATTCTCAGAAATGAATGCGAAGACATTTGGGATTCAGCCTGGTTGCACTTCAGAAACATTCGTTTGAGTAACCACACGGTTCTGCTTCGATATTTTCCACCGTTCTCGGTTTGTTTTAGGAAGTACCACTTTTTCTGTGTTACTTTTGGCACTGGTTATAAAGATTATCATCAAGCATTGTTTAACATTGTTTTTGATCAGCTCTTCTGGGAACAGCGCCACAGGCTTCTACATCCTGCTGTTTTTTCAGGAATTTTTTAAGCATGCTGTAAACTAAGGCTCGACCTCGTCTGCACATCTTTGTATCTTCTACAAACATGAGTGATAGCATCAGAGAGTTCAGTAGTGGCAGTCATCATGGTCACTTTCCCACCATGGACTTTAGCACTTGAATTGATGACCCTGTGTCACATGATCAGCATTACATGGTCAAAGAGCCTCATTCTGGCCCCTGATTGGTGGGATCCATGTCTACCTCCTTCCCTGTTTATTTTCACAACAGAGATAAACGACGGTAGCTGTTGACCTGGCTCAAGACGAGAACGTAGTTTCTCCCAGTCTATATTTGTCCTCATTGCATTTAAAATTTACCCAGGTTTATTTAGAGGCTGTCTGAGGTGCCACTCTGGAAATGGATATGTTGTTTTTGTTGCTCACCACTAACAGTAAAAAGCGAAGACGAGCTCTGCTGTGCTCTGATATAAGGGCCTTATGTGCAGAGACCCAGTATTGACCCAGTATGCTTTTTCTGGTTCTCCTGTATTGTGTCTATATTGAACGCAAAACAGGCAACAATGTAGAAATGTGAAAACTTGATTTATAATTTGCTTATTTGTCTGTCTATCCATCCATCTGTCTCTCTGTCTCTATTTATGCATCTGTCCTTCTGCCTGTCAGTCTATCCATCTGTTTGTGTCTGTCTGTCTGACCTGCCTGTCTGTCTGTGTCCATCTGGCTCTCTCATCTATCTATTCGTCAGTGCGATCCCTCTCTCCATTCATCTGTTTTATATATTCTGTCTATCTATATCTGGTTGGTTAAATCCTTTTCAAATGTTGTTAGCCTTTCGGCGGCTCCCGCTGAGGGGTCACCGTCAAAAACAACCAACGTTGCATATGAATTGGCAACATTACACATAGGTCTGATCCTGAGACCAAAAGCACAAATTTGTCAATGAAACGTCTGTATATACTGTATATAATAACGTCTGACCTGTGCATGTTTTTACAAATTTTTAAGTGTATAACCAGACTCACATTAAACCTGCACATGTGGCACTAACAATTGATTATTTATATGCAATAAGCTTTTCTAACATTGACATGGATACTGATGCTGTGCTTTGCATGATGTTTTACCTAGATGTTGTGTGTTTCTTGTCATCAGGTTGCATGGTAAACTGGATTTGATGCATGGCATTTGTATGACCCCATTCAGCACCTGTGTGGGGTTGAGAGAGACTGGTTGTAGCCATGGCCCAAACTACACAACTTAATGGCACCCCTGCAGGTAAGACTGCTTCCTCATGAACTATATTTCAAATTACACAAGACGTACACTTTTTTTTTTTTTTTTTTTTTTTGCCATGATGGCTAGATGTGTGTAGTTTACACTTCAATAGTGCATCCAACTGCTGTGGATCAGTCGTGCGTTGTTTTGTGGTGCAAGAAAAGTGAGATTGACACCTCATTAATGAATTCCAGTTAATCATCTGCTCACTAACTTTTCTACCTCAGAGCTACCAACTGAGGGGGGGGACTTTTTTTTTTATTATATATATTTTTTACATTGTTACAGTACAGCATAAACCATTAACATGCTAACAGGAATATTTGTTAAAAGCTACCATGAAAAGGCAGGATTTTTTATTTATATTTTTTCCCCCCGATTTTCTCCCTGATTTAGTCGTGTCCAGTTCCTCCCCGTCACTAGGGGGCTCACACATTAAGGCTACTACTACCACTCAGTCGGGAGGCCGAAGACTATCACGTGTTTCCTCTGAACCACGTGACGCCAGCCGACCGCATCGTTTCAAACTGCTCGCTCGCGCACCGTTGGGGGCGGAGTAACACACTCGGAGGACAGCGCTATCCGCTCCTTCCGCTTGTGTGAGCTCACGGACGCCCCTGATTGGCTGTAGAGCCGTGATTAATGTGGGAGCATCCCTCCCCTCTGAGAGAGCTCGGCCAATCAGCTCTCTCTAGACCTCCGGCTGCGAGAGTTTACAGCATCACCCGGGAATCGAACTCGCAATCTCCGGATGATAGGGCGAGCGCTTTACCACTGCGCCAAAAATAATAATAATAATTTTTTTACATTAACCCTTGATAATATACTTTGAACCTAATTCTTTACTTCTTAGAAAGAATATTCAAGTCACATTTTAAAATGTGAAATCTCTAATCGCCCCTGTTTTCTTTAAACCATGGTTCAATATGCTTCGAAAAAGATTTGAATCCACAGGGATTTATCACATCTGTGCATTGTTCGAAATGGCACACAGGAATTTTGAACTTCAGAGTTCAACTGGTTTTAAAGAGCACACAAATGCGTATGAGCTGGATTTTCTCAGCGTGGTGTGAAATATGTGCTGGCAGCCGTGCTAGACCATGCGCACACATTTTTCACCTCTTTACACATGGGTAAGAGAAAAGGAAAAGGCAGAAATATACAGTTTATTTTAAAATACTTGAATTTTGTCATGCGTTGTTACTTGAGTCGTAAATTAAATTGGTCAAATCCAGTGCTAGTAGTTTTAAATTAGTTTTTTAGGATCATATGACGGACACATAATTTGCCCCAGTTATAATCCCTGTTTGAGCGTAAGATGGAATTTACATTAAAGCACTGATCAGAACTTCCCAAGCACTGATAAAATGATCAGAAGGTTTCTTGTTTAACATGGATGTGTCTCAGTCGGTTGTCCAGCTTGGACCATGTGCATGAAGAGTCTTCAGTTCAGTCACTTTGGCTCTGGGATGTTTGCACAAAACTGTTTGTCACTGATGGTTTAAACAAAGTCTTGTCTATTTTGTGCACTTCAAATGAAGCCAGAGCCGGGCACCTTGTTAGAAGCATGTTGCTAAGCTGTGCCTCTGGGCAACGAGGAGCTGTAACTGATTAACAGCTCTGTAAATAGTGGAATCCTTTCCATTCAGGAGGGTCAGTTTTCTTACAATTGCTTTATACAGTAATCAGCAGGAAAGCTGGTTTTCTCCTCTATCTAATTGAAAGATAATTAGCTTTTTGCTTTACAGTATAGATATTTAATAATTTCGCATTCTCAGTAAAATTCTCAAAAAGCTGTTCTTTTTATATTTGATTGTTTCATGTATAGATTGGCACCCTGTCCAGGGTGTACCCCCTAAGTCTCCTGGGATAGGCTACAGCCCCCCCCGATCCTGTATACTGGATAAAGTGGTATAGATGATGAGTGAGTGTGTGTTTTGTGTATATTCCATAGACTTGAGTATAACTACAGGCTGTTAAAAAGTGCAAAGCGGTTGGTTGTTAAAATGGTCATCTGTGGCAAATCACTAAGCCACTTTGCCTTAGACCATTTCATTCTACCACATCGTGGATGATTCTTGCACAATACCACTGGTATCTCTTACTTGTACTGTGGCACAAGCTGAGCACAAAGGTTTGGCAAAGGCCAGGGCTCTTTGAGTCAGAAATGCACATTGTTGAAGTACCTGGTGCTAGACGTTATCCATAGTCCAATACAACTAGCTAACCCTTATAACTTGACTGATATACATATAAAATATATTCATATATATATAAGCGCTCTCAATTTTTTAGGTGTACATAGCTTGAGTTAAATCAGTTCAACTTTGAAATCTCCTATGTATTGTTTATTTACATGTAATTCCATTTGTAATTCTCATTTCTAGGATTCTCTCCTTTCCACTTCATTATGAAATTCATCGGGGTGCATAATCGCCAGCTGTAGGTCCTCTGCCAGACCTGCAGAAAGATTGTATTCAATTTAAAGACTCAATCCCGTCATAACTAATCATTTGCAAAGACATCTTCTGCACACATCGTCCCTGTCACAGGTCATATTCTTGGATGCTACGCTGAAATAAACGAGGCCTGATTATAAATATAAACCACCAACTGTGGCGTTTGCTCTCTTGTCACAACCATTTCCATCCCATATCACATATGGAGTATTGCAGACTTTTATTGCTGGAACCTGGTATCGTTTTAGTTGTTTCTTCCATGGACCATCGGGTGTAAATAGCCAGAATCCGGACAACCGCGCATCAGCTCTCAGTACACCCCATAGACTTCCATATGTGCTCGATTGAACTGTTAACTCCGTTAGCTTAAAATTAGGAGTATAAATATGGCTGGAAGTGTATTACTCCTAAGCCCAGCCTGTCCAGCAAGGTGGATGAATTGTTGGTTGTTTTTTTAATTTTTTTTTTTTAAATCAGCCGGCTCGTTTGCCAGAGTATGACGTGAATTCCTAGGATAATTAAACTTCGGGAGCTGACGTGGTTTCCTTGGGACAGGTCAGGAAATACCAAACCGGCATGAGGAAAAACGGCCCGTGTTTTTTTTTTCTCCATTTAGTGCGTGTGTGTGTGTGTAAGAGCAGCGTCTCAGTGGTAACCAGCTACAGCACTGCTTGCACAGCTCTCGTCACTAAATGGAGCTCCCTTTCATGTATTTGCGGATCGAGAGGTGAGTGTGGATTAACAGAATGGTTGTTGCCTTTTAACACGTTCTCTTGAATGATGAATGATTTCAAGGAAAAGTGTTAAAAAATGTGTTGAGAATTGTACCAAATGCATTAAGAAATGTGTGAGAGTTGTGCAAATGGTTATACTCATGACTTTCATGTGTCACTTTACTCTAAGTTGTAAGTAAATAGGTCTACTTTTATTTAGTTGGGGTGTCAGGACAAGTTCTGTGTCTGTATCTTTTAAAATGAAATTCTACCCAATCTAACTGATAATAATCTAATCTGCTTGAGATCTTATGCGTCATTTGAATAATGTTTTTTTTTTTCCTTTCTAACATAGTCATGCTATCAAAGCTGTCACTTAGAGGATGTGCCAAAACACAAATGATCTATGGCCAATATGCTTGAAGAACCATGACGCATGTCTGGTATCTCCATATGCTGTGAGATATTTATTTTTAAATCTTTTGCCTCATCGCCCACCAAGCTTAACTTAAACGTCTTCTTTCTTTAAAACTTTTACCTTAAGATTCTGCTAACATTATTCTAAGGACTGATACAGGTAAGGCTGAGAATGAGTACCATCGAGGTCAATGTTGAAAGCTGAGCTGCCTCCCAAGATATTTGCACTTTGTAAAACGATCTGCCACGCGATGTTTATTTTTCTCCCACATTATGAATTTGGGCTCAATCAAGGCCAAACATGACTGTCTGCCCTTTATTTTCCCTGCAAACATTTGCCGGATTCCACTGAGCTGGCCCTCTTAAGGCCTGTCTGAAAGCGACTCACAGATCCCACTGTTTGAAACTGTGAACGTTGTCTGCAGAGAACTATTGATTCACTGTAGAAGAAGAAGAAAAGTTCTCGAATATGAAAAGCATAACCATGTCATAGTGACATTGACTAGTCCTCTTAAAAGTATATTACCAGCGTAGTGTAGGGTTTGTAGAATGTTCACAAAGTAGGAAGCCGCGTTAAATTTGAGAGGGCTTCTAGTTGTGGTCTCAAGATTCGAGCTGAATTTTCCCAATTGAGGATTTATTCATTTAATTATATTATTTTATTTATTTATGTATTTATTTATTTATTTTAACCAGATGGTTACATGGTTAACATTCCTTCTCAGTGACCACTGCTAAAATTCCTTCTCTGCATGATTGCTAAAAACATGAATCAGAAATTTACAAGAGGTTTACAGACCATAGTATTATACCAACGTTTTATGAGTTTATTTAGTGACCTCATCACTCATCAAAATAATTACATGTAAAGTAAAAAAAAAAAAGACTTGTAGCTAATATATTTCCTACTATACAGTATTATAGTGCGTCTATCTTAAATTAGGAACGTGAGCTTCACCTTCAACTTCGCTACCTGTATTTATTTTCTTTCTAAAAAGTTGCATATGTTGCACGTTTCTTTTTCTCCAAAAGTAAATATTCCCATTCCTCAAACTTTATCTTGGCTTGACTTCACTAGTTTGCAGCTGCATGGAAGCAGATCCACCTTAAAAAAGTGGCATAATAACAGTGCGGTTTGAGCAAGTGTCACAGATATTCTTAAAAGGACCTCTGCCATTTTTGGGGGGGATATTGCCCTTTTATTATTATTATTATTATTATTATTATTATTATCATCAACATCATCATCATCATCATTATTATCGTCCTCAGTCATTTCTTAGTTGCAGACAATTATTTTAAACTCTTCTGTTTTTTTTTAGTCCGTGTAACTGAAATTACTGCAGATCTACAGTATGTAGCCATAGTTCATTAGTGAATGTGAAAATAAATTGAGCGGATGCTCCGTGCCTTGATAGATGCACTCTTTAAATGCCATATCTGTTGTTAGTTATTTTTAGTTATCTTTGAGTTGTATTTGGTTCATTTTGGTAAAGGTAAATGATCAAACCAAGAGAACTCTTGTATTTACAGTAGGTTTCATAAAGAAACGCTGGATGAAAACCAGTGGTGGAAAGGAACAAAAAAAGTAACTTTTTTTAAAGTAGTTTTTAAAATCTGTAATTTTACTTTTACTCAAGTATGTTTTGTTTGAAGTATTGTACTCTGCTACATTTTAAATCAAATTTGCTACTAAGTAAAAAATAAATGAATGAAAAATAATAAAAATAATGCAGCGGGGAAGGAAAAAAATTGCACCCCGGAAACCACTGCACTGATTGATTGATTGATTGATTGGGCGGGGAGAAAAAACACGCTAAACTCACAAGAACGATGGAGACGGATAAAACAGATGCCAGTGATGCAGACCCATATGAAAGCAAAATGACGTCAAATTCTTGTGACGCAAACCATATTTAAGCGACCACTTTGATTTTCAAGCACATGAAAGGCAACAGCTTTATTATACAAAGGTGTTCCTTCAATTAAAAACAACTAGTTTGAGATTTATATCCGCTTGTCTTTATTGAACTACACTAGAATCCCACATCTCACCATGTCGCTGTAAAAAAACAACAACAAAAAAAACTAACTTTTACTCTGAGCACATTTTTTAATGAGCTACTTTTTACTTGCATAGATTTTTATAATGGTAACTTTTACTTGTACTTCAGTAAAATTTCACTAATTATACTACTCGTATAAAATGTTATTACTCTTTCCGCCTCTGATGAAAACCGTGTCTATTCACTGTGGAGATGAGTCTGAGTACAGATAAAGCTTTGTCATTATTCAAAGGTCATTAGGCGTTTTGAAAGCCAAACACTGTCTTGTTTCCTGTGCTCCATTTTAACCAAAATGAAAACAAATTGTCCAAGATGATTTTCTTTAAATCGAAACATTTTAACAAGCTCATCTCTACTGTGAGGTTTTCCCTCTGGAACAAGTGAGCTCTTACTCGCGCTCCTGTATGCCGTCCTGTATTAGTTGAATCCGAGTTTGTTCACAAACAGCTCAGTGATGACACAATCATGCCACTCTGTCTGGTGTGTTTGCTAATCCAGCCGGAGCTATCTTTGGGGTCATCTTTTACCGCAACCCTATTGGCCGATTCCGTTTCCTCGTTTCTGCTTTAGCCACTCACCTTTAAATAGTTATCTAGACATGTACCGTGACAAAAACATCGCGCCTTCGCGACTGGAGGCTGTGATTACTTGCTCACAGGGGTAATTAAACAAACAGGTGAGGACAAATGACATTTTCAAATGGCGTATGTTTGTGAGCGAACCATATAGTAGTCTTCCTTTGTTTAATACAAATATTATGCATTGATTCGAGTGTGTATCCTTTTGTAACCAGGTTGCAGAGATAGCTGGTAGTTAAATTTTAACCAGAGTTACACATGTTCTTTAAATGTTGTTTCTGATCTAAGCAATGATGTATTGACCGAGCGCAATTACTGTGAGTTTTGTCAGCGTTGTTGCATCGGGAAATTTCTACTGCTTTAGTTGGACTTGTCCCTGGTGCCCCCTATTTGGCACAGGTCTTGCAGTCTCCCGGGTCACGAGCGCGCACACACACACGCACATACTGAGGTCAGAACTCAGTTGTTCCTTCTTCGATACTGTTCTGTGTCTGCCTGTTTTCCAACAAGCTAGGGATTGTTGTCAAGCATGTACTGTAAGATGGCTGTTGTCCAAGAGTCTGAACGGGCATTTTATTTAAAACACATTTATTTGTCTTTTTGGTACAATAGACTTAGAATAACCTTTTGATTCAGTGTTTGAAAGGAGGACTGTTTTATTTTGTCCATCTATATAATTTATACTTATAGCCTGCGACATTGTCTTGAAGAAAGGCTTCCCTGTCAGAGCAGAGTGGGTATGAAAAAAAAAAAAATTATTGCAAGGGAAGCAGAGGCAGAGCCTTGTAATTGGCTGAATAGCTGAAGCAGCCAGCCTATGGGAGCTGAGTGGAGCTTGGCTAAGTTTACACCAATAGTGGAATTTTTCCCCTTATGGAGTGAGGATTGAGAAAGTGCCTGCCTTTCGCCTGCTCGTTCTGGTTCCTCCAGTCTGTTACTGCCAAAAAAAGTGTGCGAGGAGCTCCGAAATAGGGACTGCTGTTTGATGCATGGTAAGTGGACCTTGAAGAATTATGGGTTAAATTACCCGACTTCCCTTTCTAAATTATGTCTCTTTTATAAAGGAATTCCTCTGGCGGACCTGTCTTGTTGAAAAGTTATGATTGAGAAATGATGATTTTGATCTAAATTAAGATGTTTTGGTGGCTATTTTAAGCAGAGAGTATAATGCTTAATACTGTGTAGACTTAAAAGCCTGGCTGAAAATGTCAGGAATCCTATTCGGTGCGGTTTGGAATGTGGTATATACAAGGCTCGTGAAGTTTTTGTTTGGTCTATCATGATATTCCTAGTTTATGCAGTGGTAATGAATGATTTTCTATTTTTAAAGCAGTGGCTAGATTTTTGGTGCAGGGAAAGATCTCACCATTTGCCTGGAACCCCACCCCTGGAACGCATTCTTTGTCAAACTTATTAAAAACAGGGTTCCATATTTATCTTGCGTTCTATTCAGGTTGCCTTGATAATATCTCCGAGGTGTTCTGTTTACTCCACTGTGAGAAATAGAAACTAAATTAGACCTCATTGGGCATTTGTGTTTCCCAGTGGCATGCCAATAATGTCAATTTGGTTCCTTGAGCTGTCTTGATTGATGTGTGCAGCTTTCCATACATTGTTGGAGTTTACATGTTTCTACTTGCAGGAGAACTTTATTTTGGTGGTCAGTTACTATAGAGAGCTTACAGTATGCTGTGCATGTTTGTTCATGTAGTTGGTTCAGTTTTTGGTTCGATACAATCTTAGACACTTTTAAAAGTTAATGGAATAATAAATTAATGTATTGCATTTTTCCCCTTTTACAGGCTTAGTAGACATTAAAGTAGCTCTTGGTATGTGTTGCGTTAAAGAAGAAAAGCTTTTTTTTCTTTGGCTTGTCTCAGTTTTATTTATTTACATTCATGGTTTCTATCTTTCTCATTCTCCATAGATAAAGACGATGGTGACAAGGACCCTACGGCCCCCTATTGCTTGGAAACCCCATATGGTTATCAGATAGACTTGGACTTCCTCAAGTATGTCGATGACATAGAAAGGGGCAACACCATCAAGAAGCTAAACATTCAGAGAAAGCCCAAAGTGACCAGGTCTGTGCCACCCGCTCAGTCTGGTCAGGCTGAATGGACCTCTACAGACTCTCTGTCGTCATCCAACAGTGATGAAAGCAAGCAGTCACCAGTCTTCTTTGCAGCCCGGAACCAGCTAGCCTCCCTGGGCCACATTGCACAAATCAATGAGGCCCCACAGACTTTTGTGAACGTTCTTGAGGCCAAGCAGCAGCAGCTGCCACCGCCTTCACCCCATCTCCCCCGTCACAACCTCCAGGTGGAGAAAACACTAATGGAGACTCGGAGGCGATTAGAACAGGAGCGGCTGCTCATGCAGCCTCCAGCAACTGAGCCACCCCGCCGACGGCTCGCCAGTTTCGGGGGAATGGGCTCCAGTAGCTCTTTGTCATCCTATGGTGGCTCATATGGGGCAAGCCAGATTTCACCTAGTTCAAATTCTCT
The DNA here is from genome assembly GCA_030347435.1 of Clarias fuscus. Taxonomy (NCBI): domain Eukaryota; kingdom Metazoa; phylum Chordata; class Actinopteri; order Siluriformes; family Clariidae; genus Clarias; species Clarias fuscus. The sequence goes on from CM059208.1 coordinate 19,090,181, forward strand.
TCAGCATAATGGACATCTGCCCAATGGAGAATACAATCTCTACTTAACATCCTCCATGGGCAGCTCAATACGTCACAGCCCACTGAGCTCAGGTATGACCACGCCTGTAACTAACATCAGCCCCCAGCACCTTCAGAATATCCGTGATCAGATGCTGGTGGCTCTCAAACGACTTAAAGAGCTTGAGGAGCAGGTGAAAACCATCCCAATTCTTCAAGTTAAGATCTCTGTTTTGCAGGAGGAAAAAAGACAGCTGGTGTCACAGATAAAGAACTCAAAAGTACCGGGGCAGGGCCAACCGGGGGCATTTCGGAAGCGATCCTACAGTGTAGGAAGTGCTGACCAGTATGAGCCTGTGGCACAGCTTCAGTCGGGTTCCGAGCTGCACATTGTTGAGCCAGAAAACGTAGAGCAGAGCTCACAAAGGCTACAGGAATTTCGGCAACTGACAGCTGAGGTACAGGCTTTAGAGAGAAACATACAGGACACCAGTATGGACTCAGAACATGCCTTACACCAAATACAACACAGTACAAACCAAAATGCCTTGCATAGACAATGGAACCGTGAAAGTAAATCCATTGGTGTCGGTGCAGATGAGAACATGAATGATGTAGTAATCTACAGAAAGTTGCCAGGACAGAGCAAGGATGTTGCTGTAGGGACTGAGCAGGAAACGAGGAGCACAGGAGTTGGGGTTACTGAGGCCATGCTGGGCATGACCACTGAGGCTGAGGCTGAAATAGAACTGCAGCACCAAACCATTGAGGCTCTTAAGGAGAAGATCTACAGATTGGAGGTGCAGCTCAAAGAGACCACTCATGAAATGGAGATGGGCAAACTTAAGCTAGAGCTACAGGTGGCTGGCTCAAGGAAGAAACTGGACAAAGGTTCACTGGCAAAACCTGAAATGTATAGCACTTCAGTAGAGGCCAAGGTCTCCACAAAGAGTCAAGGGGTGGGGAATCATGCGGAATGCAATGAGGTCAGCACAAGCCACGTGCCACAAACACACACTGTTGGTGTTTGTTGTAAACCAGATTCTCAACATATCGCTGTGGGTCCAGATGTGACGATGAATAGGTGGGTTGTACAAGAACGTGTGGAGGTTCAAGATAAGTGTGTTGGAAAGGAGGTTATAATGTGCCACCAGGAATCAGGGGTAGAAATATGTACGTGTGAGGTGGGAGTGAACACTAAGTTGAGTGTGGAAGGTTTAGACCTTTTTAAGACAGAGTCTGAACCGGCAAAAGTATTCAGGTCCATTGGGTGTGGAGATTGCACAGTAGATGTTTTGGTTAGTCCAATTAAGGAGGTGCTGTCCAAAGCCACAGCGACTGAAACTGTTGGTACATTGGACTCGGCTGTTATGGTATTACCCGAAGTGTTTTCACAACATACGAACACAGAATTTAACACTGTTAATAACTTTACTAACACTGAGTGCATTGTTTTCACTGATTCATGCATGAACACTCAACAAATTTCTGAAGACAAGCAAACCAACACAGTACCATTGGAGACTCGCACCATCGCTGTTGGCGATGGACTTGTAAAAGATGCACAGACCACGGTAAAGTCTCGCTCCATTGCAGTTGGTACCACGGCTTCAGATGAGACTACTGAAAAGGTCACCTGTTCTAAAACCAAAGACAGTGGAGTTGGGCTTACTAGTATAGATGAGAACTTTTTGGTTGGTCTTAAGACACGGAGCATAGCTTGTGGCCCTTTTCAACCACTAAACCAAGAAGTGGAAAAAAGCATGGCAGTTGAGCAAGTGGTCACTGCAGAGACTCTCGTTTCACAAAACAAGCCTGGTACTCACGTTGACTTGGATCACTATATAGAGAGAGTGCAGAAGCTTCTTCAGGAGCAACAGATGTTGCTGGCTGAGAATTACAGTGAGTTGGCAGATGCGTTTGGTCCACCACAACAGTCCCAGTTCAATTCCATCAACAGTGAGTTGGTCACCACTCTGTCATCCATCAACTCGGTGATGAGGTACGGCAGCATTGAGGATCTCCACAACTTGGGGCTCGGGGGCCTGCAAGCAGACTCTGACAATGTCAGGAAAGGTTAGTCATGTTTCTTTATCATAAAAAAAAAAGAAAAATAGAAAATAAAATAATAAATTGACATTTAGATGTCATAATTGTTGGTTGTTTATTTCAAGCTAAAATGTTTCAATGTAACAATGTAAATATTAATTGTAATGTCTTGCAATTAAACAGAGATTAATAGCCACCATGAGTCATTACATAGGCTACATTTACATTACGTTTATGCTCAAATAAAATTTTTTTGGTCAGATTGGATGTGCATGTAAGGTTCACATCCATAATTATAAATGACTTTTATCTGGCTCTAATGTGGATGAAACGTGCATCTTGCAACTCGTCTGGATTTTGCTCTGGAGGATGCAAGCAGTTAGTCAGCTGTATTTGTTGAGGTCCAGAAGAAGGAAGAAAGTCAGATGCCTGGCTTTAGCTGTTTTATCAGCTATTGCTTGCACCGCTGTGAAATCCCTGTGCTGCCGGTGCTGACTGATGACATCAGCGAGCTCCCCACGCGTGCACAGAGGCAAAAAGTTGCATGAATTCCGATCTGCCCGTTCTCATTCATGGTGCACGACCACGTATTGAATATATAACAGATCTACGACCACAAACGAAGCTGACTCGGGTCTGATCTGAAAAACATCACTATGTGGGTTCTGACAGCTCTAAAAACAAAAAAAAAACATATGGTTTAAAAAAATAACAATTGCGTCACAAGTGGCTGGTAATGTGAACAAAGTTAGTTAACCACATTAACGCACATTAGCATTAATGACCTTAAAACATAGGCAAAGTCCAACAGAAAAACCTTTGAACCTATTATTTAAACTTCTTGGAATAAATGTGGAGAAAATTTGTTTTCCACACCATGTCTTTCAACACGTATATGAATAAGTGTTGCATGATTATCTTTGGGTTATTTTTACTCTATGGGTCCTCCTGAGTGTGGGGAGACAGATGAAAAGAAGTTAGATGTAGGGATCTTGCTGTGCTTATGTGCTCACTGAGACTTGCTAGGATCTGACATGTGCAAGCTGTCACGGATCCTGAAGAATGCAAGGAACTGATATGCAAGCTAATTACAAATGGGTGTTTTTTTTGGTGACAGAACTATATTTATCCTCATTTATATGTAAATTAAATCAACTTAATTTGTAATGTAGTTTGTGAATTGTTAATACCTGTTTGACTCGGCTCATGCTGAACATTGTGCAACACCCAAGCTCACATGTCTGACCCAGTATGATGCAATGTTTCATTTTAATTCCTATACTGATGAAGTCAATTTCCCTGCTGTTCATGCCAAATGCTGTGTAACAGTTACTTTTTCTTAGGAAACCATTTTTTTTCCTTCTATACAACTTGTAAATAAATCAGAAGAAAAAAAAAATCAAAAAAGTCAATGAAAAGTTGATTAACTGTTATTATATTTTATATTCTTGTATCCTTCCTGTCTTTGAAAAATTTGCATCTGAAAAATATGCGTACTGGCACATGTTTAAAGCGATGCTGTAAAAGATGTAGCAGTAAATAATTTAAGACAATACAGCTTTTATTGCCAGTATAACATTCAGTAACTCGGACCAGATTTTATTATTTTTTTTCTTCGTTGTACACAAAATGAATCAGCGCTGTTAAAATTGAAACAGCAATGTTTTGTGCCTCTTCTAGAGAAATACAAAAATGTTTCAAGTGCCTGCATGTCAGGTCAATAATATGCTTTTTTAAAAAACATTTTTTAGGCTAAAACGTCAGAATATCTACCACTACAAAAATACTTAGTAAGAAGAAAAACTGAAAGCCAGAGTGATTACAGAGTGAATATGGATCCAGTTGTGTTCTAACATGTCTTTGGCTTTGTTATAGTGTAGTGCAGCATGTCGATGCAGTCGTTCAAATGCATCGACATGCTCCTCATATTTTACTGTTATGTCCATTTATTTCAAATGAATGTAAGTGTATACTATAATTTTGGTCATGCAATAACTATCCTAAATCTTATGCTTTTTATTCAGACTCCCAGATTGCCAGCTCTCATCTGGTCAGTGCAAATCTGGAGGTCTTTCGTACAGAAAGTGTGTGTGCAGAAGACACCGTGACCCATGAGCAGTGTGCAGCTTTACAGAAAAGCCATATGGACCAGCAGATGTCCACTGCTCTACATGGTAAAAAGAAAAAAAAAAAGTGATCTATACAGTACAGTTAAACATTGTTATTTGAGTGCTGGTAATCCAACGGCCTGTTTTTAGAAAGGTTGCTGAATAGGGTAGGTCTTGTGTGAAAATCATAGACCTCTATTCTTAGCTGTGAAAATGAAGTAAATGTCCGTGACGACTGCTTTTGCCATATACTGCATGCGTGCGGAGTGAGGCAGGCAGAGGCCACATGTGTAAGGCATGTTCTGGCAGTTCACAGGACTGTGTTTTTCTTCGGCTGTGTGGAGAGAGGCGGAGGTCCTCTGGGGTATTTGGCAGCACAGAGCCTGTACTTAAAATGTTTGGGATAGTTTGGGTTTTGGACAGGTTTCTGTTGCGTGTTGATTTTTTTTTCTTTTTTCTTTTTTTTTTTTAAGGTAGCTTTTCTTTCAAATTTGATTACTATTTGATTTTGTATTTCTAACATGATTTTGTTTATGTTGGGAGTTGTTTCAGTCAAGAAACATGTAGAACTTGGCAGAATACTGCGTTTGGTCTTGATTAGTGGTTAGTCTTTGCTGGAAATGTTGAGGAAACTTGCTAATTTCCCTGCAATCGCAGTAAAATGACATGGTGTGCTTTGCATGCCAAACAACATTGTCAAGTGTTGAAACGTGGCTCATATCAAGTCCTGGTGTGACTTGTTTGTTTTTCTGTTCGCTTCAGGAGTACATATTTTTTAGTGCTCCACCTTGTGGTTTTAATGGAAACCTGTCTGAACATCCAGTAATGCATACACGAAGCTAGAACCTTTTGAATGTATAATGTCACAATTATAGTATTGGCTTTAATCAGGACTAATACAGATTATTAATTCTCCTTCTTTGTAGGTAGCCAGAGTGCCCTGAAGTCCATCATGAAGAAGAAAGACGGACGCCAGGTTCCCAACAGCACCAAAAAGAACTTGCAGTTTGTTGGTGTGAATGGAGGGTAAGAGCTCACACTCGTATCTTTTTTTTTTTTTATATATATATATATATTTGCAGTGTACATTCTGTTCATTTTTATAACTCTGCTATTCCATATACATCGATATTCAGATATGAGTCAACCTCAAGTGATGAATCCAGCTCAGAGGAGAGCAGCTCTTCAGGCTCTGATGGAGAAGAGGATGAAACAGAGGACAGGAGGAATGATCAGTTCAGTAATGAGGGAGCAGGCGATGTAAAGAGAGACGCGGAAAGTTCTGGCCAGGAGAATCTGGAGACACGAGAGAGGTACTGTAGACGGTCTGAAATATCTTCCATCATCAAAGTCAGAGGATCCTCTCCAACGGAGGTAATGCATTTCTAGGTATAATGGGTATTTCCTTTCTCGACTCTCTAGGCACGAGTTGAGCGAAAAGATGCTGTCTGCATGCTGTGTTATCAAAACCTACCTGAGTGACCCGAAGGCACCATCCCCTAAAGATGTGGTGAGTTAAAAAAAAAATAGTTTAACATAAAAACATAAACAGCCCTACTTGTGAAATCCGCCTGCATCATGGAAAATTTTCCGCACATCTATTTCAGAATCCTCTCTTTTCTAAACACATAAAATAAAAAAAAGGAGGGGAAAGGGGGCTGAAATCAAATTCAGATTCTAAGTAGTTCCTAATGCCTTACCGCTCGAGGCAGTTATGGGGTAATTCTAATAGGCTTGTTTTTGACTAATGTAGTGGAAAAAAAATGTTAGAGGAACAACAAATCGGAGTGGAAAGCAATGATTGAGGCCAGATCTAGCTGTGTGCTGGTAGGGTTCAGCCAAATCCTTAGCCAACTGATATTCCTAAAAAAAAAAAAAAAAGCTTTAATGACCATGGTTAGTACTAATTAGGATTCTTTAGAAAAAATTAAGAGTTCATTATGAGGAGTGAATTTTGTTGTGATTTGAGTTTTGGTAGATTTGGAAAGAATGCAATGTTGTTGTTGTTGTTTTTAAAAAAAAATATGATTTATTTAATAAGAAGTGATTTGTTTATTTTTCTAGTTTTAGCCCAGTAGTCTTAAAAATGCAGTTGCTCTAAATAGTACTTAATACTGATCAATTCTTAATATTACTTCAATTATTAAAGCTATTATTACTGTTGCACTTACTCCTACTTTCATATCACAGAGAACATGCATGAACACGGTGCAGCACGAGTGGTTCCGTGTGTCCAGTCAGAAGACGGCAGTAGCAGCTATGGTGGAGGACTACCTGAACGCTTTCCGTAACGTCTCGCCCACACTGCTGCAGCACGTGGTGAACATGGCTGATGGCAATGGCAACACCGCACTGCACTACAGTGTTTCCCACTCCAACTTCCACATCGTCAAGAAGCTGCTGGATGCAGGTAACTAGTTAGCACCATTTTTTAAAAATTAATTAATTTATTTATTTATTTATTTAAACATTTAGTCATTCCCAGATGCTTTTATACATAGACACAGGAATACGAAGCACATATACACATACACAACCTGAATGATTGATTGATTGATTAGAAACGTATTCATGTTTATAAGCGCTCCATGCAGTAATGAAAGGACAAGTTAAATCATAAAAGGGCAACAATAATATAAATTAGATCTGAAATGCTCTAAACAGTAGGTGTGTAATTTTTAACCACAAATTGGAAAATCATAAAGACCGTGTATAATGTGGCGCAGAGCTTTTACGAGGACATGTTTGAATTTCATCCTTGCTGCAACAAGAAGCAAGAAGGAGTGACCTTATTAGAACGGTCAAATAAAAGAATGTCAGAGTTTATGAAGCAACATTCTCAATGCCCGGTTTGGGACACTCTCTACAGGAGGTAAACCTGCAAGAAGAGGAAAGTCTGGAAAATTTCGAGCTTTGTTACAAGTTGCGAAGAATATTTTCTATAATGACATTTCAGAAACGCAGTTAGATCGCCCAGGACGTCTGAATTAAAACGTTCTTCTGCAAAAAAAAGAGTGGGCCATAATTCCTCCACAGCGATGTGAAAGACTCATCGCCAGTTATTGCAAACGCTTGATCGTTGTTGCCGCCAAGGGTACTAGTTATTAGGTTTAGGGGGCACATAGGGTCAGGCAGGTTTGAAAAGCTTTTTTCCCCTTAATAAATGAAATCGTCATTTAAAAACTACATTTTGCGTTTACTTGGGGTATCTTTGTCTAGTATTAAAATTAGTTTGATGATTTGAATCATTTGTGTGTGACAAATATGCAAACAATATATATTTTTTCACAACGCTATCTTTATCGACTATATCACCTACAACTTTCTATGTAGCAAATTTTTTGTTTTTTTTTACTTGTAGTAAAAAAATATATATCTGCTACGTATTTTTACATTCAAGTCTTTCTCAGGCAAACTGATAAATTTCACTACGCAACATTGCCAATGAATACATTCATAATACTTTTGCTAATCGTCCATTAGAAACCCCTCTGAAAGAACTGGATAAGTGGTCTTCTTAAAGTCATTGTTCTCTGGTTCTTCTTCAGTTCTTTTATAAATATCCCATAATGCTGCTCATGATGAGGTGCCAGCATTTGTTAGAGAGAAAAGCCCATTGTCCGCTTCCTTTCGAGCTTCTCCAGTCCCTGATACCCCGTGTCCCGAGTGAGGCCCCCTATTCTTCACTTTTATTCTTGGAGCTTGGACCAACTGCCAGTCAATAAATCAGTGCTTTAACCCTCAACTTCCTTTTCTTTTTTTTTTTTTCCTCTCTCAAAAAATACGTGTTCTCAAAAGTTTGCATGTAAAGTGCCTTCCCCTCTTGATGGCTAACAAAGGAAGCCCTTCATCCTTGAACATGAAGAGTGGCCTCTGGACCCTCTCTGATATTCTGGTTCCCATTATTTCTGTCGCAGATGTCTGCAACGTCAATCAACAAAACAAGGCAGGATATACCCCCATCATGCTAGCTGCCTTAGCTGCCGTCGAGGCGGCAAAAGACATGAGGGTGGTGGAGGAGTTGTTCAGCAAAGGGGACGTCAATGCAAAAGCCAGCCAGGTCAGTCCATCGTCTGTACAATCTTTTTGAACAATCAATTATTTAACAATAAATATAGCTTATATATAAGTTGCAGGCTGATACTTTTTTTGTGTTGTGCAATGATGCAGGTACATGATGTACACATGCTTAAATAAATAAGCTCACCATGCATCTACATATATGCATTACATGCAAGTCTGGAAATATACACCTGTTGTCCACTTTATTAGGAATACCTCTACACCTTTACTCTAGTGCACTTGTCCAATCAGCCAATTTGCATTCATGTAAGAAAAAATTTCAACTGGCCCACGACGACCAATCCATTTTTCAGGAAACTCTTCATCTAGGAATGCTCGGACCTGACACCCATAATGTGGTGGTGCACAATCTTGCTGGAAAAACTCAGGGAACGTGCCAGCTTCAGTGCATAAGGAGGGAAACACATCATCATGTAGCAATTTCAAATATCCAGTGGCCTTGAGGTTTCCATTGATGAAGAATGGCCCCACTATCTTTGTACCCCATATACCACACCATACCATCACTTTTTTGTTCCAACAGTCTTGGAGGGATCTATCCAATGTGGGTTAGGGTCAGACCAGTTGAATGGCCCCCAAGGTCTCCCGATCTGACCCCCTTAGACTTTTATCTTTGGGGTCATCTGAAGGCAATTGTCTATGGTGTGAAGATACGAGATGTGCAGCACCTGAAACTACGGATACTGGAAGCCTGTGCTGGCATTTCTCCTGCGGTGTTGCTATCAGTATGTGAAGAGTGGGAGAAGAGGGTTGCATTGACAATCCACCACAATGGGCAGCACATTGAACACATTTTATAAGTGGTCAGAAACTTGTAAATAACTCATAAAAGAATAGTTACGTTAAAACCAAGCACACCATTATTTTTCTTGTGAAATTCCCAATACGTTTGATGTGTCACATAACCCTCTTCCTATTGAAAAAACAAAAGTTGGATCCAAGATGGCCGACTTCCAAATGGCCTCCATGGTCACCACTCATTTTAAAAATTTTGCCCCCTCACATATACTAATGTGCCACAAACAGGACGTTAATATCACCAACCATTCCCATTTTATTAAGGTGTAATATATATACAGGCCCACCCGGTATATCTGGGCAGTTTAGCGGTTAAGGGACTTGTATAAGAGCCGACAGATACAACTTGGTTGTCGGATTTGAACCTGGGACATTCCGGACCGTAGTCCAATGCCTTAACCACTGAGCTACCCCTGACTACTGTCATGGTTATTGACGCCAGGTGTGCTGGTTTAAGTATTTACGAAATTGCTCATCTTCTGAGTCTCAAGAGTTTACACAGTATGATGTGCGAAACAGAAAACGATAATTGTGTTTTGTTATAAGAGAGCTCGGAAGGGTGGAATGGCCAGATTCGTTTGAGCCTTGAGCAGAAAAACCTGCTAAAAAATAGGAATTTGAGTCTATTATGGGAAATACACTCTCATAAACTTTGACCAATAGTCATGGTCATAGGTAAAGTCACAGAGATCACATCTTCCCCATATAGGTGTTTAATGTGGAAAAATGAACTGAAGCTCTTGACCTGTACCTGTCTGTTCTACATTGTGCCGCAGCGACATTATTGGCTGATTTGATACCTGCACGTGTTCCTGTTAAAGTGACAGATGATTAAGTCAAGTCTTAAGGCTTTTTAGCCTTAATTAACTCCTTGGCTTCGCCCTCTAGGCTGGTCAGACAGGACTGATGCTGGCAGTCAGTCACGGCAGAATGGACATGGTGAAGGCACTGCTGGCCTGTGGCGCCGACGTCAACATCCAGGACGATGAGGGTTCCACGGCGCTCATGTGCGCCAGTGAGCACGGGCATGTGGAGATCGTCAAGCTGCTACTGGCTCAGCCGGGCTGTGACGCCACACTCCACGACAATGTGAGCAAATAAACGAAAACATGTTGCATCGATGACAGGTCGCATCGTGATTAGTTTTATATTCATAATTTGCCTTGTGCTGACTGATTTTAAGTGTTAGCTACTGACTGATTAATTTTATAAGTGAAAAGATTTAACAGAAATCTACACTAATATGCATGTGTGTGTGTGATTCAGGATGAAAGTACTGCTCTGTCCATTGCTCTGGAAGCTGGACACAAAGACATTGCAGTGTTGCTGTATGCCCATGTCAACTTCTCCAAAGCGCAGTCACCAGTAAGTCCCTTCCTGTCTGCGTTCTGTAAAACCGTCTGCTTTAATACACTAATAGTGTCTCATTTAGTGCATGCTCGAGTCTTCTGTTAATCATCCTTCATCACAAGACACATAACATTTAAGGATTATAAGGTTATATTTGGATGACAAGCTGTTTTGAGATAAAAGATGTAAAAGTTCTAGCACTTTAATCAGTTATCATTTTTATATTATATTTTAATACATTAATAATTAAGTTATTTAAACAGTATTTTACTCTAATTATTTAAATAATGAATGAGATAAAATCTTTATTTAATTCCCAAGGGAAATTGCAAAATCCCGAAATAAAATGTTAAAGCTTAGAAGTGTTGCAATCATACTTGCTTTTCAGTATTACATTTCCGGAACGTATTCTCTATTCAATAAAATGTTTTTTGTGTCATCACACGGACACGTCTTCTGTTTAGCAAACTTCTACATGTAGCTAATAGACGTAAGTAATGTTTAATGCCAGCGTTATCTGATCTTGGCCACAACATTAACTTTCTACAGCTCTGAAGACTTTTCAAATGTGCCGGAATATTTCAACATTATGAATTTGGTGCGTCTAGTTGTTACATGTTGTATTTGTACTAGGGGAGTAACGGTACACGTAATCGAAGTCTTACTGTTCGGTACAGGATGTTTCCCAGCATTGTGATGAGAGGATACCGTCTAGCTTTAACTAGTGCTGCGTGATTTCCTCCATTTAATTTAGTTCATTCAGATTGAGTCGAGGACTTGTATGGAATTCGAACAGGTTTATTTAAAAAAAAAAAAAAAGTTACAGTATTCCATTCCAATCTCTAATATGGACAGAATTATGTCATTTCCGAAGTTGGCATGTTCCCAGCAAGTGGGAAACTGAATGTCTGGGATTCGTTAGAACTTTAAAAGAGCATAAGTAGCAGACACATCTTAATATCAACTGTTCAAAGGAGATTATTGCATATTTTGGATGCCTTCAGTATTGTTTTACAATGTGGAAAGAAATAAAAAATCAGAAAAAAGTTTAATTGGAAGGTGTGTCCAAACTTTTGACTTGTAGACTGTGTGTGCCTTTACAAATTTTTGCAAGTTTAAATGTTTACAAGTCAAATTTATGATAAATGAATAGGGAAAAAAGTTTTTTTCTTTTCATAGTAATAAAAACTTTGCGTGGTTCACCCTGTATATCGTTTTTATATAGAATATGTCGGACATCTTCAGCTAAATATCACTTTCTCCTACATGTTTGTTTTTGTTTCTGTCAGCGTATGATCAGAATATATATATATATATATATATATATATATATATATATATATATATAGATTGATTGATTGGATTAGGATGCCAATGCTGTGTTCATTCTGGATGCTGTCAGATAAATAACAGATTGCCTGTGAATCATGAAACAGAACTCCAGAATTTCACAATATTCGTTTTTTCCCCCCACAGGGAACACCTCGACTTGGCAGGAAGACCTCCCCAAGTCCCACTCGGAGAAGCATGTTTGATTAAACAAACCCTGCCCCATACCTCCTTTAATTTTTCTCTGCTGCTAATTATATAGTTCATATGTGCCTAGCATTCATAGCCAGCAACTCATCAAATCCTGGAGAGCGGACTCCTCAAACCCTGATGCTCCAAATCCATCACAGACTGTGAATGGACTTTTATTCAGCACTTTTCTGCCTGCAGCGTCACCCCTTCATCTTCCCTTTCACTTCTGATTTGTCAGGTTACTTTTGGGTTCCACAGAGTACATGTTCATTTTGTGCCTGAATTCACAATCAAGCCATGTTGGAGGGGCAACGGTAACAATGTAAGCTCAAGTCAGTGTAGATATTAAGGTTAATGTTATTTCTTTCAATAAGTCGTCTACGTGTCCACTCTGTATTTACTTGTTTTTAATCAGGAATCTATTCTAAGATAATCTGAAGTCAAGCTTTATATTTGAACCCTGTAAATATGACTCAGATTCACAGCAAAGTGGATGTAAATCAGTCTTCGTCTCAGTGTTCCCGGAGACATAGTGTGGCAGGTAGGGCTACAAAAATTCGACAATATTATTTTAAACATTGCAGTAAGTTTCTAAACTGAACATGGTCCTTACTTTTATACATGCCATTTTTATTTAATAATCGCAGTATTTACTTATTTACTATCAAAGCCTAACAGGACATGAAGTTATATATTTATCAATTAAAGGTTTTATTAAAATTAAACGTATTTTCATGGTATGTAAATGTTTACAGTACATGGTTATTATAGGTTTAAGTCCCCTTCATTAAATCAATTTCTATCAGACTTTATGGTACTCTTTCCTGAACTTTATTTGCTTAAGTTTCATATCACTTTCCAGGTAATAAAATTCTCTTTAAAAAAAAAAAAAAAAAAGTGCTCTTTTTTCCCCCCTATTCTCCTCCCCCATTTTTAAATAAGAGCACTGGATGCCCTTCACTTTTCAGAACTGTAGCAGTGTCTCCCTCTAGTGGATTTTGCCAGTAAGTTCCACAATTATCTCAATGTTTTTTTTTTTTTTGTTAAATGTCTTCATTAGAAGTTGTACCTGTTGAAAGTTGTAAAGAATCGATTTCCAATTTAACATTAACATGCTTCAGACATGATGGTGACTAAAGGGTTTTTGGTCTGAGATATTTGATGTTCCTAAACAAGCTCTTAATGCATCACAATCTAGTCCAGGCCTGTTCAGATTCCTGTTCAGGGTCAGTGAGCAAAAGAATCACCAAACTGTACTGAACAAACACGCCTAATGCAACTAATCTGTTGTCTATTTCTGTGCATATGTTTGTGTTGGTGTACTGGATACGTGGCATTCTAGGACAAGATATAAACAGTTTTTTTTGGTCAAAAACCTGATTCTCTTTGAAGTCTTGTTTGGAGTCCCTTTGAGACCTTACATGCCCATTACGATCCGGCGCATTACAGGCATGGCATGCTATTCATCTTTCATAGAAATAACTTCTGTTTTAAAAGCTTGGTGTCTTCCTGAAGGAATCCCTGGATTTCTTTTTCATAAAACTTGCAACAATGTCTTTAAATTTATTAATGACACAGTAACCAAAATAAATAAATATGACCGTGAGAATTAGTGATGGATTATTTAATTTTTTTCAACTAGAGAGAGACCTTTTTGTCCAACTGCTGGTCTCCCTCTGGAGGCCATTGAGGGATGGACTAGTGCAAAGGACAAGGGTGGTGCTTAGGGTTATTCAGAGAGTCCCTCATTATCAGGGTACTGTACCTGTCTATAATAATTAGGAGTCGGCTCAATTACCTAAATCAGCACAATATTTTCCAACACTTTTTGTTATTATATATATATTTTTTTGTGCTACCATTTGTTTGTATAGTATAGAAACTGCTCCCTTATGTGACCTGACACCGGGCATGACTCTACAAGACCTCTGAAGGTGTGTTGTGTCTGGCACCAGCACGTTGGCAGTGGATCTTTGGGTGCTGCTGGTTGTGGGGTGGGGCCTCTATGGATTGGACTTGTTTGTCTATGTGCAGTCTGTCTGTGCTTGATCAGATTGGGATCTGGGGAGTTTGGAGGCTGGACCAATGGCCTTGGGCTCTTTGCCTGCTGGGCCCTGGGCGTGGTGGACTGTGGTGCACTAGCTGTTCTGGTTCCTTTGTATTGTGGCCAGCATTGACTTTTTTTTCCTCAGCAGGTTTTTTGGGGGGGACTAGAGACCTGCCTTTGTTCCACACATGAATAAATGAGCCTTGGGTGCCCATAATCTTGCCACCAGTTTACTGGTATATAATTTATAATTGATGTTAGTGTGTTAATGTTATAGATGATTGGTGTGTATTTTAAATGTAAATAATATACATCAAATTTAAGAAAGATTAATTTTATCTGCAAAAGTAATTATTGTGATTTTTGAGAAAAGATGTCCACTAAATGACTCATCAACTTTTCAAATTAAAATTAGAGGAGGCAGATGTGCAATTAGTGGTGATAGACACCAGATTAGAAAGTGTAACTACATTACCGTTTGGCAAAATGTTTGAGTGCTTTTAGTTTCTAGTTTTGGCAATAAGCATAATTGTGGTAAGCCAGTAAAACACCAATTACCTTTGCAAATTGGGGCAAATTTCCTGGTTTGTCAATCCATCTTTAGGCTTTTGTTCAGAGCAGCAAAATCCAAACCTGTTCTGGGAACACTGTTTAATCAGCCCTAAGATGTTTCCAAGATGTTTTAAGCAACAGACTAGTATGTTATTCGTCCAGGGCTTATTCCTGCCTCACATTACCAGGTTTTACAGATAGCTATTTAAAAAACGCCAAGAAACAAATTTGAATATGGATATTCACTATTGAGGTTTTCTGCCACGGTTTGCTAAGAACCGCAAATGGAATTTTACATATTTTAAGGAAACCAGGCCACACTCTCCAAGGTCACGTGTAATTTGTATTCAAATTTTAAGTCATGGATTCCATAAACCAACCACAAAGGTTATTAAAAAAATTCCACTTTCGCATTTGATGCATTAGTTGATTATACAAGCTACACCCGGAAAATAGAAAAAAGGCCAGCCACATTTTAAATTAAAAAGATCAGACACATGAAAAAACTTTATTACTTATGACCAAAATAAAACTAAAGAACATTTAAAGTAACCTGAGCATGTGGTTGTATCTACCATGGTTAAGGAAATTATACATATTTATTTTTAAAAAAAAGGATATGAACAGTTGAGTCTTCAATCAAGATCGTTAGAAACTATAATTGGGATCAGAAGTAAAAATTTAAGCTAAGCACGATGAAGACAAATGGTTTTTAATTTAACATAAAATTATGTAAACTAAAAATAAAGGAACCAAACCACATAAAATAAAATACATAAAGCTTGGGTACTGCGGCACAGTAGTATAGTGGTTAGCACTGTGGCCTCGCACCTCCATCAAGGTCGAGGGTATGATTCCTGCCTTGGGCCTTTGTGTGAGGGGTTTGCATGTTCTCCCGTGTTACTCCCAAAGACATGCAGTTTATGATTATGTATATACCTCCCAAAAGTGAGTACACCCCTCTAATTTCAGCTAACATTTTGTATATCTTCCCAAAGGACAATACTATAGAAATTAAAGTTGGATATATTTTATAGTAGTCAATGTGCAGCTTGTATTAACAATAGAGATTTATTTATAATTGATGTTAGTGTGTTAATGTTATGGATGATTGGTGTGTATTTTAAATGTAAATAATATACATCAAATTTAAGAAAGATTAATTTTATCTGCAAAAGTAATTATTGTGATTTTTGAGAAAAGATGTCCACTAAATGACTCATCAACTTTTCAAATTAAAATTAGAGGAGGCAGATGTCTGCAGATGTCTGCTGAAAATAACTCGATATACAGAAACGATCATTATTGGCTACTTTTTTAAAACTAAAAACTGGGATAATGACCCCAAACACACCAAGATGATAACTGCCTTGCTGAAAAGCTCAAGGTGAAGGTGGCAAAGTGCCATGTGTCTAACATCCAGCAGCTCTGTGATATCATTATGGTATAATGGAAGAGGATTCCAGCAACAACATGTGCAGCTCTGGTGAATTCCATGCCCAGAAGGATTAGGGCCATGCTGTATAATAAGTGCGCACAAAAAAATATTGCCACTTTGGACACAGTTTTAACATGTTCACTTCGGTTGTACTCATTTTCGTTGCCAGTTATTTAGACGATAAAGTCTGCATGTTGAGTTATTGTTGGAGGACAGTAAATCTGTACTGGTACAGTATATACACATTTAAACATTTTAAAGTGATTCATACTGTTTACTTGCAATGTCTTATGTGCTTTTTTAATTTACATAATGAGGTACCAAGCTTGGCTTTTTTTTTTTTTTTTTATCCTAAAAACAAAAGAGCAAAATTCTCACTCACCATTTTACTGTTATGTTCAGTGTCATTAATGAGAACCCCATTAGTAAATATAACGGAGAGTCTAAGCTCCAGAAAGCAATGCATGTATTTGACACCGTTGCACTTGATTACTTAGATTCACCTTGGCTATTTAGCAATCTGTGAGGTGAATATAGGGTAATGGTGCTCAAGGCCCTTAGTAGCGTAAAAGTGCAAGCTTAGGAACCTTATCTCTGTTTGAACAGAGTGTGCAGATGAGGAGGTGAGAGAGCGGACACACTAAGGGACTAGCTCTGCTGCATCGCTTTAGAGTTAGCAAGAGTTAAATCCCTCTTGCACCATCTTAAAATGTATGGGTTAATGCAGGAAACCGTTAGTCAGCATGATAATACACTGCCTGGCAAAAATAATTCACTTGAGCGTTAATTACAGCACACAGCGTGTTGGCTAACTCATGTCTGAAAATGATTCCTCATGCTTCCAGAACCACTTTTTCACAATTTGAGTCCTGAAATATGCCTGTGTCATCAGGTAAGAAAAACTCCATAGATGTGATAACCTGGTCATTCAGGTCATCAGCTGGCTTTATTTTATTGCCAAATAATATTGCTGAGCCTAGACCTAAAACTGAAACAACCCCAAATTATAACACTGCCTACAGAGGCTCGTGCAGTGGGCACTATGCATGATGGGTGCATCACTTAATGAGCTTCCCTTCTTACACTCTGGAATAAGGAAAATCAGTCCCAACTTTATACTCCCTATCATTTTTGTTTTTTCCAGATTAGCCTCACTAACGAGTGCTTTTCTTAAGGCCACACAGCTGTTCATTCCCAGTCCTGAGAGTTCACATCACATTGTGTGTGTATGGAAATGCTAATTTAAAGCATTGTGCAGTTCATGAGTCGGAGACACCACTTTTGTGTTTACAAAGAAATAATGTAACTGAAATGTAGAGCATGTTTTGTAAACATAATGTTCTTATTATATATGGAGAGTTCTGATGCACCTTATACACATTGGTGAATTTGGTGACATTCATACAGAAACAAATCTTGGGGGGAAAAAAAAAGTGTTCTTCATATTAACTTAAACACACAATATTTCCATTTATACTGAACTTCCAGCTTAATGACACACAGTATGACTGCAGATCAATCCCTGCTATGTGGTATCACAGAAACGACCTAAAACTGTCCCCTATTGGGTTCCCTATTGAGACCTCAAGATTTCTTCCTATTGCATTCTCAGGGGTTTTTTCTTTGCCACCATTATGATTTATGCACCTTTTGAACTCACTCACTCATCTTTATAGTTGTATACAGGTGCAAAAAAAAAAAAAAAATCGAAAACAGTTGCTTTGATTAATCTGGTCTGCATGTTTTTGGACTAAGAGAGGAAATCGGAATGCACTTACAATAGCAAGCAAGGAGAGAACATGCAAATGCTATGTGCACAGACTTCAGGCGGGAATCGATCGCTCGACCCTGTGCGAGTCGACGGTGCTAACCACAACGCTACTATGCTTGCAAAGTCGATTACATTATATTTAGATTCTATAAAGCTGCTTTACGGCAATACTTTTGCGACAAAAAAAAAGCTGCTTGCGAAAATGACCAAAGCAAAATAAAAAATATTTTAAAAATGGCATGTTAAGATTCTTGTGCATGTCGTTCAGGGTGATTTTTGGCATGATGGTGGGTTTTTTTTTTTTTTTTAAATAATAACGCGGGCACCAATGCCAGCAGTGGGGGAGGCCGCTCGGTCCCACTCTCCCACGCGCGAGCTGGAATGTTGCGGTATCTCGCGCCAAAAAACGGAGCGGAACAAAACGCACGAGCCAGCTCGCTCAGCTGCAGCAGAAGCACGAGGCCGCGCAGAGATGAGCGACGACGAGCAAAACAAGAAGCCGTTTCTGGATGACGCGGCCCCACTGTCGCCGGGGCCGGGGGGCAAAAAACAGCCACGCATGCCGAAGTGCTCCCGGTGCAGGAACCACGGCTTCGTCTCGCCTCTGAAGGGCCACAAGCGCTTCTGTAACTGGCGGGACTGTCAGTGCCAGAAATGCAAACTGATAGCGGAGCGCCAGCGCGTCATGGCCGCTCAGGTAGCTAAGATAATAAGCTAGCTGCACGTCGAAGCAACACCATGACGGCTCATGTTTTTAAAACTTTTTTTTTTCCCTTAAAAAACAAAAACAAAGGTGTTACTTTAATTCCTAGCTTTTTGTTGTTTAAATATTTCCTGAACTAGCTCGTTAGCTAGACACAATATACAGATGAAAGTATAACCATGTGAACAGGTGTTTAACCCTAATTAGCTTGTTATACTGATATAACAGTTTAAAAAAAAATAACAATGAGAATTGTTTACGTTAAAGATACACTTCTTATCAACAATGTATCAGCCTGATTGAGAGAAGTGCGAGATTTGAGGTTCAGCAAACAATAATAAAATACAGAGTCAGCCAAAAAGAAAAATGTATACACACTTCAGGAAAAATGTTATGATGCATCTTATATGAATATATAATATTTATAATATTGTCATGTTATCATAATAATATATACCAATATATAATGTATAGCAATACATTTAGTATTAAAATATGTATACAAGTTTTTTTCTTCTTCTGAAGTGTGTATATACATTTTTTGAGTTGACTCTGTTTATAGGTAACTAACTTTATAACTATAGGAAGTTTGACACACCTTCTAATTCCACAGTCTTTCGTGATTTTTATTTATTTATACATTGTAAAACTAAATATGCAATCTACTTCGAATTTATATATTGAAATGTGTCTGCTAGCTTACTTATGCTCTGTGAAGCCTTCATAACCGCTCTAATCTGACCTGCTGTTAATGAATGATTTTCGAGGCTGGTAACTCTAAATGAACAACTTCACTGGAGTGGAGGTAAGTTTTGGACTTGGTGAGACAGTAGAATTCAAGCCAAATCTAAAAGTAAAAAAATATATATGATAGAGATATCTAATCAATATCTGGGCTGAGAAATACTGATATCAGAAAATCATAACAGACATAAATAACTAAATAATAATTTTGAATAAGCATTCTGATTTAAGTACTAATAACTAATAAATAAAATTCACTATAATATTAATGGTGGTAAAAAATACTAGTGACTGTTGTTATTAACTTGTATTTCACTCAGCCTCTTAGTTGTTGTTAATAAGTTGCACATTTTTATTTTGTAGGATTTAACATTAATGTTAAGGTTTGCATGATTCAATGATACTTTTCTGTTACTGTTATTAAAACCTTGATTATCAGCTGCTACAGCCACCAATACCCATCTGATACTGCTTTTTTTTATTTTATTTTTTTAAAATAAAAATTACTTTAAAAAGCATAAACATTTTTTAAACAGTAACGTCTATTTATGAGTAAACATTTCGGTTTCTGGTAATTCTTGGCGTTGTTCATAGGATCTAATCTGTCTGATTCACTTTGTTTTTTTTTCCTGGTGTTTGATAATGTTCCTAGTTATTTGGTTAATGAAATCTCTAATTATTTCATAACAGTGAGGGATTTTTAAATCATAAAACAGCTGTTAGTGTGAAATTGTGTTACTGTGAAAAGCACTCACTAAGGTAGTTATCATTTGTTTGTTATTCTTACATAATTAGGCGATTTTTGGTCTTGATTTCCTGGGATGGTCCTCATGAGAGCATCATGGTGCTTGATGGGTTTTGCAAGTGCACTTGACAACACTGTTCTAGCAAGAACTATTCCAGAACATCTGACCCTTGTGTCTTTAACAACTGAGTGTTGTGGCTTTTGTTGTTTCTTAATTACATAATACCGTATGTGTTACTTCATAGTTTTGAAATGTTCTAGAATGTTGAAAAATTTAATTCAAGTTGCACATACTTTCAACTGGAACTGTCCAAACAAATAATTATTTGAGCTCAACAGTACATAATAATAATTATTAAAAAAAACAACAACAACTATTAGTCAGTAAACTGTGCACGTTTGTGCTCAGGTGGCTCTGCGGCGCCAGCAGGCTCAGGAGGAGGAGATGGGCATCTGCACACCAGTGAACCTCTCTGGTTCAGACATCGTGGTGAAGAATGAGCCGGGAAATGATTACGGCTTTGCAGTGGGAGCGAGATCGCCTGCCTCTTCTCCTGCTGCCTCTGGTGAGATTAATTACTTTTACCCCAGCCAGTGGGAGTCCAATACATTGTGCTGTTATGCTCTTATGGAATTGCTTATGTTGGCTTGAAACCTATTTTTTACCCAGAAAAATATACTGCATATCTGACAAAAAGGCATGTTTAATTCAAGTGTCAAATTGGCAGATTCCAACATTTCATAATGGAGCATATGTACAAGTAATCAGGTTAGGTACAGAAGATGGGTTATGCCAAAGAAAGCAACTAACCTTTCTTGGATTTTGTCCCACCTGTTTCTGTTTCTATCTGTTTTAAAATTTAACATAAATAAGGAAAGGAAATTAACAGGTGATGTTAAAGAGCTTTTTATAAATATTAAATAATAATTTTTCTTTCAGGATTTTTTAATTAATAAACATGCCACTGGTAAACTGTTTTATCACAATTATTTATTATTATTATGTGAGGGTGAAAACAGTAAGGCCAGACAGTAGATTTAATGCCAGATCTAAAAGGAAAAATGTAACAATTATGTTTGAGATGTCATATCAGGGCTGAAAAATTCCATGAGATCAGAAAAATCATAACAAATTAAAATTTTACTAATTTTGAATAACCATTCTAATGTAAGTACTAATAACTCATTTGAATTCAGCATAATATTTAATGTAGTATAAAAGTAGTAGTGACTGTTGTGAAAAGTATTTCACTTTTCAGTTATTAAAAAGTTGTACATTTATATTTTGTCAGATTTACATTAAAATTAAGGTTTGCTTGATTCAATGATACTTTTCTGTTACTGTTTTAAAATTTGAGTATCAGCTGCTACAAGCACCTATACCAATCTGATACTGCTTTTTTACATATAAAATTACTTAAAAAAAACTTGAAAATGTTTTAAACAGTAAAGTCTATTTATAAGTAAACACTGCCAGTTTTTTTTTTTGAATCGAATTATAATTCTTGGCATTGCTTACATGGTCTAGTCAGTTTTCTTCAATGTCTGATTTACCTTTTTTCCTGCTGTTAGTCCAATAAAATTTCTAATGATCATGGTGTGTTTTATAGCAGTGAGAAATTTTAACACCATGATTAAAACAGCTGTTTGAACTCTACTGCTAATAAAATGTTTAAACTGCAAAAAGATTGAGGAATTCTTATTTCACATAGCATTATGACCCACTTAACTTGTGACTCTTGAGAAATTATGTGTGTTTGTGTGTGTCTGTGTGTGTGTCTTGAGGCGGTTCAAATAGATCCCTGACCGTGGACAGCTTGTACCCATCTATCCATTCTCCGGTGTACAGCCAGTGAGATGCTCTCTTTATTTTTTTTAGAAAATGCAGGGAGGGGGGGAACAGAGGAGCAACATTTCCTGTAACATTCCGTCACTGCACCGTGTGCCTATCTCTAGCTCTGGTGATTGCACCTTGGCATGTTGGGCACAATTGTTTTTTATTGGCTCTCTGACCAAAGATCTGGAGTCTGGAAGGGTGGGAGAGAGACAGACTGTTCTCGCTTGTCTGATAGGACTGTGCTAGGAGGAAAATATGAGCCCGGTCAAGGCTGTTCAAATTGGATCTTTGCTGCTGTCAAAGAGGCAAAGCGGCCCTTACTGGTCATCCTCTGACACTAGGGCATAGGCGGCACATTCCAAACTCGCACATTAGATAAGGAGGAAGGTGAAAAGATTAAGAACTCGGTCGCATTTGCGGTATAATGACGCATTAAGGAAGAATCCAAGAACATTTGTATTAGCAGGATCACTGGTGTGTTTGACCAGCAGGTGGAGCTGTAAGCAACAACGCTGCTGATCTTTTACATCTGCTTTTTAATCACATCTTGAGACCTGAGTGTCTTCATATAAGGATATGACATTTTCTACCAACTAGGTTGTTTATATATATCATTGTATGATCTTCATCTGAGGAATGATGAATCATACGTTTTGCCACACTTATTCCTGTTTGAAGACACCGATTAAATTTATAATTATCAGGTACTCATAAAGAGATACAGTGAGCAGGAATTGCAATAAAACAGTGAGTAGTGTCTGGGTCTCAGAAGGTTAAAATCCATACCACAGGACACAAATTAACAAAATAAACATTTGAAAGTATTACCTTTTAATTTTTTTTTTCACTTAATCCATAGCTCTTTAACCTAAAGGTTTAGGTTGTGTAATTATCCATGTAAACCAGTAAAAAAAAATAAAAAATCAGTTTAAATGGCTCTGCACATGTAAGATGTTGTTGTTGTCAGGGACCCGCTCCTCTTTGACGCAGAGCCCCACGGCTGCCACCAGGGGACACTCTGAGGGCTCCACTGACCTGGTGGTGGATGCCTCCTACTACAACTTTTATCAGCCTTCCCGCTATCCAGCATACTACAGCAATCTCTACAATTATCAGCAGTACCAGGTGACAACGCACATATGCAGTCATTAGTTTCAATGTAATACATTAGTAAAACTAGTCATTTCTACAATCTCAGAATAGGCTTATACTGTTCCTTCATTTCCTTTCACCTGGAAATGTTTATATGGCATAAATTTGAAAAATAGATTTTTGGCATATACTTGGAATGTAATTAACTTTAGCGCAAGGTTTTTAAAGTACAATGCATTTTTGCTATTTTTATGTAAAAGAATAATCTTGAAGGTTAACACTGAACAATGAAAGGTACAGTTATTAAAAAGTATTTTTTTTTCCTGAGTGTGTATTTTACACACAGCATTTAGGCTGTTTGAATAAAACCCTGGTAAGTGTACCATCTTTGTGAAGTTAATTTGTTAATTAATTAATCAATCCAATTTTAATTTTTTCCTATAGCCTCACAATTTCTATAAAGGCTTTTGCTTTCTTGATTATAAAGTATGAACCTGAACCTAAATAATGCAGCAACTTATTGCACTACAAGATTTATATGCATTTGTAAGTACAGTATTATAAATATGATTTCATAATCATTCACCATAGCATGAAATAAACTGGAACTATAAAAAATATTATAATATCTAAGGGGGGGGGGGGGGGGGGGTATAGATATGAATGTGTGGCAAGCTTGTTTACCATCAAACAGAACGGCTGAGAGTTGTATACAGTGCTATTGAACAGAATTGTATTTGACAAAACAAAGAGAAGGGTCTCCCAAGAAGTGTGCAATGACAACCCACCCCCTCCCCCACCACAGTTTTCCAATCCCACTTAAAAATCTATCCCAAACAGGAAGAATTGCTCCATATTAACTCAACACCCATGAAGAAGACCACCATGGAACACTCATTTCCCCACTCACCTAGGCTGTGTCCCATGCAGTCCAGCAGTATGTGGTAATGAGCTGATTAAGTGGGTTGGAGCGCTTGTTTATACGGGTTCCTGTCAGTGAACCCAGCTGCCTGTTCTAACTTGGCACGGTGGCACAGTGAGCTTTTACGCATAATGCCTGTCCTCTCGTTCCGAGCCAGTGGCTGAGTACAGCAAGGAAGGTGTGTAGTCTTCATGCCATGCTGTCTCTCTTACAAACTGTTTACATTTCCCCGCTTCCCCCAGTCGGAACTGCAACTCATGCTGCCACTGGGAGTTCTCTAACCCTTATCCAAGCCATGCAATTGCACTGAACAACACTGAATTTGCACCCTTTAGTCACACAGTTTGGCAAATGATTTTTGTGCATGCCTTTAAACGCCTGAGCTGCAACTGTTGTTGATTATGGTTTCTGGTCAGTTACAGATGCTGACTTTTGCAGCAGAGTTATAGTAACACTTTAATGTTTTATGCACAAAAAAAGCAAATAACCTACAAACAATATCTTGAAATAAATCTCTTGATACTAACAATTTGCAAAAATGGAAAATTTTCAATAAAGGCCTTATAAATGGTTTTATTTTGTTGGAATTTGTTGTTATGCAGTGTTTAGTGTAACATGCTGACTATTTAATGAACATAGGATAGGATTATCATGGTGTTCATTATACTAAAATGTTTTTAGTATAATGTTATACTGTTGTATTTTTAACATATGAAATGCATGCAACTTGGTACATTATAAACAAGGACTTTAGATCCTTACTTTTAATAGTCTCTGAGCTGTGATAGAGAGCAAAGATGAGTCTTTTCACAAGGACAAGGCTGGTGGAGTTGTGATAGCATTATGTTTTATGTGAATAGGCTGTAAACGTATGACATAGGATCCCCTGGAATAGATAGTGAAATAATGTTGTTAGGAGTAGGATGGTGAATCGTGTACTGTATATAAACCATGTTAGATTTATTTTTTTATCATTGTTTAACTGTTGTAAAACAAATTAAGACCACATCTCAAGTAGTAAAATTACTATGTTTTAATAACATAGTAATTTAATATTTAAGCTATATCTTTGTATATATTTAATACTGTATACCTAAGCTGTAGGTGTGTAAGGTCTAATTAGGGCATGATGTCCATGGTGTTGTATAATGTTAAAGATTTCCATTTACTCAAATTGAATTGGACAACTTGAAATTGAGGGCATCCTCAAAGTCATGGCCCTTCAGCTTTGATATTCCATCAACTTAAGACACTTTTATTAACCTTTATCAATCAGACAGGAAACCACTGACATATGATGCACCCTGAACACTGTGACATGATTGTACTATGGGTATCATCATGTATATTTGCTTGAATTTATGTTACAAAGTATCCCCATTGTATCCAGTAGGATTTACTCATGTGTGGAATAAATTAAACCAGTATTTCTTCAGGGACTTACCAATGACTGGTATGTCCATGTGGGCTGTTGATGGAGCCATATTTCAGTGTGTTTGTGCAATAGGGGGACTGACGGCAACGTCCTGCACCACGCTCAGCGCTTTCATCACACTTCTTTGTGCCATTTGAATTGCAAAGGTTAATGATATTGCTATAGTGTTGCAGCACGCTTGAATACTTTAATGTTGATCTCATTATGCGTAATGGTACTACCTGCTAGATTGTAAGGATTTATTTCCACAGTGTTATGTTGTAAACAAAGACGGACCAGATGTGAACTGATGTTGCTTAGATGTTAAAGCAGAAAGAAAAAAAAATCTCAGTTTTGCAAGGATTTATTTTATATATGGTGATTTTTTTTTTGCATTCAGCTTTACCAATCAGCTGGAGACGTTTAATTTTTTTTTGTTATTGTCCAGCTATGAGTGTGCTTAGTCGTCATATTTAAGTTTTTTAGAAAATCCTTCAACTAAATCGTATTACATTTTAAGCAGATCAGTTTTGAATAGTTTGCATTTCCTGAAGAATGTAATCCGTTACCATGGTCGTCTACAGTCCCTAAGTGAGGTTGATACAAATCGGTTTAGCGTTGCTGTAGGGAAAAAGTTAGTAGGTGAAGAAAATGCTCCCCAGCTTGCGTTTATCTGAGCACGTCCATCTCCTGCCCTCTCCCACCTCAAGCGAGCAGGGCTGCGCTGCGCTGCAGGTGGAGAATGAAAATATGAGGGTGGCGTAGAGGATCCAGATAGCTGATGGTGCCAGATAAGAGCCCTCTGAGGGAGGTAAGGGAGATGAGCCAGCCCCTATTAATGGGGGCTGCACTGGAGCTTTCACACCAAAAGTAGCACTGCACCCACACCTTTCACTCTAACTTTCTTCCGTTCATTTTTTAATATGCTAGCTGATTTCCACATTTGTGTAAAAGTACTAATGTTAATGAGTGAGAGCAAGTTAGCAGCATGAAATTGAATTGAGTTGGATTAACGCGTCTTAGGCAGACCACAGTACGTCTTGATTCCTGTTGTGACACATTTCAAATGCTTAGCCATGTGTATTTCTGTTTTCCAATGCATGTTTCACTGGAGCATGTCCAGAAAAATACAGTTCATTTTTTTGCTGTATTTGTCATAAGCAATATGAGAAGCCTAGCATAGCTTAAATAACAGTTTATAAAGCTGTCTAGAATTGATGGGGTGAACAATAAATGGTGACATATTACTGGCTGACAGAAATCAAATTCCATAAAGCTGAAATTGAAAATACTCTCAAGCTGCTGTGTTGCTGACTAGACAGCTCATTTTAAAGTTCTCAGAAGATAGAAGGAGGAAAGGGTAAGAAAGGGAGAAAACTGACCAGAGATTGTGTTGCAGTTTATTTTGAGAATAATCGACCTGGTCTGAGAAGCCATGTGAGACATGGTGAGTTTAAGGACTGTAGACTATATTTAACTACTTCTTTTTTTATTTTTTATTTCATGATGAGACATGCTCAGGTTTGTTTTAAAATCTCTGTGTAATTTGTGTTGCGCATTTCTGTATGTGCAGTGATCAAGATGATATTCATAAGGCACTATTTTTCCACATAAAGTTGATTTGATCTGCCTTGTGATTCGAGTTACAATATGATGTTTATGTATGATGATATGTACATGATGACAACATGTACATATCAACATCAGAATTATTGGCACCCTTGGTTAAAAAAAAAAAGACAATAATGTTTAAACCCCCTTCTTAAGGTATCACACAAACGATTAACATTGTTAATTGAAGTAAATATATTTGTAAAAAAAAAAAAATATATTAAACAAACAACATGCATCGCACTCTTCTGTTAGCACTTAATGCCTCCCTTTGCCATGAGAGCAGCACCCAGTCTTTTTGTCTCACTGTATAGTGTTTGATGAGACATGGTTCCTCTTCATTTGACAATTTCTGCAGATGCTCCAGGATTGTACAGTCGATGGTTTCTTGTGAGTTTTCCTCTTAAACTCACCCCACAGGATGTCAAAAGCTGTGACGCCTGCTCTAGTTTTGTATGTAATTAACCTACAAGCTAATTTTGGGGTGATTTGTATTCATATTTCATATTTCCAGTTACATTAATCTTACTCCTTTGTGTATGTCTGTGTGTCTGCATGTGAATCATTTCACTTTGAAGCAGATGCCCAGTGGAGATAGCCGCCTGTCCAGCCACAACATGTCCCAGCAGTACCGTATGCACTCCTACTATTCTGCAGCCTCCTACCTAAGTCAGGGCCTGGGCACGGCCTCGTGCGTGCCACCCATTTTCGGCATGGAGGACGGCAGCGTCTGCCCCGAGCCGAAAACTGCAGGTCAGTGTCATCATTCTCCCATCCCCCTCCTCATTTCTCTCTTACACACACACACAAACACGCATGCACACTCTTGCCCATACCACTCACAGGCCCATAAAGTTTTATCCAGAGTTTATCAACGGCATGTGCAAAGTACATCTGAGGGAGGCTCAGTATGCAAGTCAAGAGCATCATAAAATTCACACAGATAAATAAATTCAAAAGTAAAACTTTTATTATGGCCATTTGTTCTTAGGTCTTAGGATTTAAGGTGACATGAGCTGCATGTACAAGTGCAGAAGTCACACTGTTTTAACAGTCTAGTTACTTCACTCTGCAGACATCGTTAATTCACACAAATGTCCGGCTGATGTCTGGATCTGAACTGCCCAGAGTAGATCACTGTATAAATGAAAGCTTGAGAAGTTGACAAAAGTCTTGGACGCTTTATGTTTGACCAGATTCAAGGTTCCCACCATCCCATGAAAGCCTTTACCTGTTGTGGTTCTTGATGAATTTACATGCTGCTTACCCATGAGGGTGCCTGTCTCCCTGCACTCTCACTCCGGGGTGTCTTACGGTCCATTACAGCACAAAAGCACTTCAGTTTGGGTGGTCTCAAAACACTGGTACTAACTACCCAGTTACTGGAGTGTTAGCAGGGTGGCGGCTGTTTCCTGTGGCTAGCATTAAACACATACAGTAATATGAGACCTGCTTGCACCAGTTTAATGTAAAAGAAAAATCCCCAATGCTCAAATAAAGTGATTTCACCTATTTACTGTACATCTTTTGATATAATTTGATAAATGATTTAGATTATATAAATTGGTGAAATTAGTTTGTTCCAAATTTACACAATTTCTTTTTTCACAATGCCTGTGTGCGAAGCCAGCTACCTATAAACCAATAAACATAGATTAACGTTCACTTATCTTTTAAATGCTTTTTTTCAGGTTTTGGTTGACATGTCTGGTTATTAGTAAAAATAACAAATAACAGAGAATATGACAATACAAATGAATACTGAAACGTACTAAAAATACACGGAGGTCAGCCTTTCTGGAACAGTTCTTGCAAGAACAGTATTGTCGGGTTCATTTGCAAAACCCATCAAGCACCATGTTGAAACTGTCTCTCATGAAAACCATCCCAGGAAAGTGAGACTAAAACTTACCTCTGATGCAGAGGAGAAGCTCATTTAGGGTTACCAGCCTCAAACATCATCAATTAACAAACACCACCTCAGATTAGAGCCGTTATTAAGAAGGCTTTACAGATCATAAGTAGCAGATGCATTTAAACCATAACTGTTCAGATGAGATTATTTCACATTTTGGACGCCTTTTAAGTGGTAGTGTAACTAGGTTGGGATAGGTGGATGACACTGCCACATTTCAAGTTTGCATGTCATAATTTTTTTTAAGAGTACAGAAAATATGTAACTGTTTAGGCAATTATATTTACTTGGACAGCAGTGCGGGCAAGAAGCTTTTCAAAACATTAGTCTATTGTATCCTGTTTAAACAGTCTTATTAGGCATGGAACGGCCATGACCTTGCATGCATGGCTGGGCTGGCATGACCAGAAAAAAAGCTGTTATCTGCAAAGAGTTGCCTCCTATACTCATTTGGCATAACCAGATTTTACATGCTTTCTGTCATTATTACTAGTACAGCCAGTACACCCAGGCCTGATAAACTACTGTACTTACATCAGGTTTCCGAGCACAGTATTTAGCATTTATATACTTTACAAATATGTTAAAGAGCTGTACCTGTTGTTTTGAACCTGTCCACTTTTTATTTTGTGGGGTTTTCGAATGGCCAGATCAATCGTCAGATGCTTACCCAATGAAGGAACATTTCACCTCCTGAAGAGTAGATTGAAAAAAAGATGAAACTTCCCAGAACAAACGTCTTTGAGAACTTGTAGTACAAGCCTAGAAAGTCATCACAAAATAAGCATGAAAAAGTTTTCTGATGTCAGTGAACACATGCTCGATGCAGCTAATGTCTGTTTGCATCCAAATATTAAGTGTTGTTATTTTTGCTCACCTACAAATTGGGTGGTCTGCCAATACAGGTGCCATATTCTAAATAGTTTTACACGTCAGGATGTAAATAAAAGGACATGAAAGCTGAAATCCTGACATCTCCCATATTAATCATTTGATCTCTTCAGTGTTTAGCTAAAAACAAAATAATCTCACCATCAGTGTAAAGATTTATATGGTGTAAATAATTAATCAATCGCCTCCAGATTACATTTTGATATTGGAGACCAAGTTCGATTCTTGGTCCTTAAGATGTAATGCTCTTGTAGACATACGTCTTTCTATGAGAAGGCTTATGAGTGCCCCGTACACCTGCTTGTGCCTCCCATGCTCCCACCCTTCACGATGTGTATTTATTTCCCCCTTGCTGTGTGAATGGGGTGGGGGTGGTATGGGGGGGGAAGTAATCAGTTGGCCAAATATGAGGCCAAATAACCTTCAGGAGTGCCATGCTGTCCTTTCTGAGCAGCCCTTTCTGCCGGTGTCTCGGGAAAATTGCCTCTGGGGTTAGTGAGCGGGAACAGTTAAGATTTACAAACAATGATGAAGCTTGTCATGCGTCTTTCTCCATCCGTCACGAGCGGCGGCCCTGCCGGGGCGTCCAAGTGTTCTTCATAAAAGCCAGCTCGCTGTGAAATACGCCCCTGTGCGCACTTTACTGCCGCGAGCTCGTCAGCAGCGCTTTGCTGTAAATCGTCTGTGCCGCTAGTGACACCACACTCCATCACCCGCCTGGGGTTGGCTTACATCCACCCCACATCTCTCTCCCAACCCATCCTCCTGCCCCGTCATGCTTTGAGATGATGTGCTCCTTGTGAGTTATGTAGGAATTTTAGTGTTATATGGGGCAGGTTTAACCATTTTCTTTCTCTCTTGTTTTTTTTTTGTCGTTGTTCTTGAAGTTTCACATAGACATGATGTCTTCTAGAGTCAAGTAAAATAAGGACACCAGTCAGTATACACTATAATGTACAGTAGTAAGCAAATTCTGAAAGTAAATATTAACTTTTTGACCTCATTGATTTTGGGTCTTAGTAGTTTTGTTCATATTTACACATTCAATGAATTTCAATCTCAAGTGTTTTATTTTCTAGTAATAAAGTGGAAAGCTTATCAAAGCTATGGATAGTTATTGATCTGACCGTTCCCTCTGCTGTCTCCCTAAACCACAAAGGTAATGGATGGATCCTATTATTATTCACATTCTACATTGTGTTAAAGTCGGACTCCTGTCTGTGCAAGGAATTTGCGATGTTTGCTCATACTGCTGGTTGCTTGAAATCAGTGCTGCCGAATAATAGCCTTTTTTTAATTTAATCATTTGAAATCTTAAAGTAAGCTTATCATGTTTGGCAAGCTTCCACTTTACTGAGCAGTCTGCCAGTTTATTTTGCACAGTTGTTCTGGGTGAATTGTAGAAATAAACTGTTCTTCATATATTATGTGGAACTAGTGTTACTTGTAAATCAGTTTTGAATGAGTTGCATGGTGTTCTTCACAATATTTTACATATTTGCTAAAAACTGTCATGTATACTAATGAGTTCCCTCCATGATGGAAATGGGCCCTGTTTGTGTCAATGTTTGGCATTAGAAGTTGTGAAATCATTTCTTAATCCAAGACCAAAAGTGTTGTTTTTCAAAATGTTTAATATTCCTTTACAGAAAACATCCTTTAAAAATGTAACAAAACAGGTTATTATAAAAAAAAGTTACATTTACAGCGTTTCCTAGATGCCCTTATTGCCTTAATCGAGGGTTGATTGCCTTGCTCAAGGGCCGGGCAGTGGCAGCATGGTGGTGCTGATGTTTGAACCTGTGACCTTCCGGTCAGCAGTCCAATGTTTCAACCACTGAGCTGTACAAGTATATAAAACCTTCTGCATAAGTACATTCAGATCAAGTACAAAGTGCATTTCTGGATAAACACAGTTTCACAGGAGTAGTCAAAGGGCCTATTCACTCTTTCAAGTTCTGGCATTAACAATGAAAACGTTCTTTAAATGCAGTGAAGTGGTAATAATGCAACAGGAAGAGGTGTAATGTCTCATGTAACAGAGACGCCATACAGCTTTCATCAACATCTCATTCTCTTGACATCACACCTACTGTAGCAGAGCAGCTAACTTAAATGTCAACTATAGTTAACTATAATGCCAACGCAGAAGGTGAGTTTTTTTTACCATGAATATTTAACTAATTCACCTTCTGCATTGGCATTATGGTTAATTATAAACACTTTATTTTGTTCTGACGCAAATGAAAAAATGTTCAGATTAAGGAGATTTCAGTCACAAATGTTAGTACTTAAACATTGTATTTTAATACATCAGCTTTTTTTCCCAACATTTTGCCATTGTGTGATATTTGTTGTTATATTAGCACTAAGCTTGCACTGTATAGTATTAATATAGGAAAAAATATACAGTATATGAAGGAAATTATTTTTTGTCCTATTAACATCCATCCAAACATTTAGCTTCTACCATATTCATATTATTTTGGTGCGTGTAGATAAGTGAAGGTTTATTCTAGACGTGCCCTGTGACGACAACTGTTCAGCTGTTATCACATGCTTTGTTTTCTGAGCATGGAAAAGTACATGATTTTACATGCCAACATATTAAAAGCCTGAATCAAACATAAGACACACAATACACACACGCATACATTTTGAAAACTTCCACTGTAACTTTAGCAAACCATGTCTTCATGCATTTACCTGGAATAGTTTGGACTCCTTAATTCCAGTGAAGAGAAATTGTAGACACCTGAAACCTGTGGCCTAAAAAATTTAGTATTCTTATACTTTTTTTGTCATGCATGAGGAGATAAAATTTATTATAGCTAATTAAATTTCATGGAATAGAGCACAAAATAAACACACCAAGTGGCATACCTTTGCTGTTCCCAGAGGCCTGGAGGTGAAATCCTTGACTGGAGTCTAACTACAGTCTGCTGTCTAAAAGCTTAAGGCACACTTAGTGACTCCTCCATTTCATGCTGTCTTGCCCTCTCTTCTGCTGATGCTAAATGCTTTGTCTTTTCGCTCTCTATGGATTGGTTAAATACCAGTGTAATTGCCTGCTCTAGGCTCAAGCACTGTTGTAATGTGTTGTACAACATCTCCATTAAGACTTGCCTGAGGCATTGGGGAGATTAAATGTGTAAGGAGCATTACTTTATGTTCTTCTCCAGCCTTTGCCACTGTCCAGTGCTCCAAATGTTCGAGCCACTTGGACATATTGAAA
Source organism: Clarias fuscus (assembly GCA_030347435.1). Classification (NCBI taxonomy): domain Eukaryota; kingdom Metazoa; phylum Chordata; class Actinopteri; order Siluriformes; family Clariidae; genus Clarias; species Clarias fuscus. The sequence continues at coordinate 19,123,006 of CM059208.1, forward strand.
AGAACATGCTGTGATGTAGACGGATCAATTTCAGCAGATATTAATGGACATAGAGAAAAAAAAATCTGATTAACCGTTCCTTGATTAATCAAGCTTGAATATTATAAACTACATCCAAGTTTATTTAATATATTTTTATATTTATAAAGTAAAGCCTGCCATTGAGCAGTGATGGTGCCCTGTAATGTCAAAATGCAAACAATGAGTGAGGAATAAGAGGAAAGGAGAGCAGCTTAGTGTTAAATTTGAACAGTCTTTTCAGGTCCAGATGTTAGTGTGGCTATGAAACGCATGTTTGTATGGTTCTGATCGATTCCCTGTCTGACGTTCTGTCATTAAGAGCCCTATCAGAATGTAATGACACACTTACTTCACCCTCGGGACTGTAGGCTGCGCCCCACCCCATGACGCTATTCTCATTTTCACATCTTTTATCCTACATTCACAATTATTTTTGCCCATTTTAACAAAATGACAAGAAATCCCTCAAAGCATCGATTCCACGTCTCAGGTCATTATAGTATATCCATAGTGTTTCGACAGATCAGAGCGTGTGTCCAGAGATGGACAGGTCATTTTGTGGGAGTTGGCTGAGTGCCAGTGATTTAACTTGGAGGAGGGCCTGTCAATTCTCTCAATGACACTCTCCGTCTGGGGACAGATTGGTTAACAATGCGGGACTGGAGGTGCTTATGTGTTTAATTAGCCTCTGACCCTCGCTTGATGCCTTCTGTCAGACACTGCTGGCCACTCATGCCGCTCTCTAATAGTCCAATAATGGTCATTGAAGGTGTCCGTTCTAATGGTAGTCATGAAAAGCTAGTGACGCAGTTGTGTTTATATGGGACCTTTATGCAAAATTGTAGTTTGCCATGAATACATATCAGAGACATTGCATCATGTTTTTGTTGTTGTTGTCCAGGTTATAAGAGAGCAAATTTATTTGTTTATTATTATTATTTTATTTATTTATTTAGAATTCTTGGTTTTGTTCACAAGGTACTTTTTCTAGTTTGGTCCATATGCAGTAAAAACCATTCTTTCCGTGTGAGAATGTCTCTGAAGCAGCCATTGGCTGGTTTGAGGTGTCAGTGTTTGTTTAAGGTTTAAGTCTCCACTGAATTTTCTGCTCCATAAAGTCCTGCCACCGCTCTAATGATAGAGAGTGATGCACATGTCGTTCCATAAGACAGAACTCTTTCTCTTTCTACCATCGTATCTTCCTCGAAATGCTAGAAGGGAGCTTTGCAACGTGTATAACTTTGAAACAGTAGATATATATAGATATATAAGCACATATTTGCGCTTATGAATATGTGATTTTATTTATTTACAGCTCTGAAGCATACAGACCCTATATGTCAGAGGCAGAGTGTATTTAGCTGTGTTTATCTAAGTGGAGGGATTAGGCACCCTCATGGCCCTGTGCAGGTAGTATATGAGCTCTGGCAGAGAAGCCTTATCCACAATAGATCAGGCCCAAATTACCATCTTCTCTCACATCTGGGCTTTTGTTCACTTTTTGTTCAGACTGCCAGAAATGATTGAGCTCCTTTCACCTTCTCCCCTCCCCTTTTCATGGGCTTTAAAAAAAAGGGGAAAAAAAGACTTCCTTTTGTTTAACTACACAAAGAAGGGTTAATAGTTTGGAAATATAAGATATTCAGTTGAACAGAGGTGAATAGGGCAAAAGTTCAAGGAAGAGAATAAGTTCTTTCTGAACACAGAGAGGGGCAAATCTTCTCTTGTTTCAGTACTGTTCTACACTTGATAGACATGTACAAGTTTTTTTAAACTATCAAGCAAACCTACCCAGTCCTGGCTTTTTTTTTTTTTTTTAAACATAAATACTGTTTGTAACCCTGTATACTAAAACATCTCTGTATGGAATGCCTGACATTAGATTTAGAAAGGAAATTATTAGCCTTTGCTACTGTTACTATATTTCACTCTCAAATTGGACATCCATCTTTTCGAACATTTGAAGCATTTAAAAACATAAAAAAATAAAGCATTTGCCAGGCTTCACATTTATCTGTATTAACTGGTAATTAGGTGATTATCAAATGCAACAAAGCTGTGACACAGAACAGGATTGCCTGCCACACAAGCCCCAGTGTGAACTTCACTTCTGTACAAATGTCCTACATGTAATCTGCAAATGCTTTAGCTTTTAATTACACCATTTTTTTTTCGCCCTCTGAAGAATGATCACAGCCACTATTAATTCCAAATCCCTTATCTTGTACACCATGTTATTGCTGTTCAAAGAGCATCTGTGCAGTTTAGCTACACAGACATTAGTATTAACGATTGGTTGGTTTGGGATAGGTGACAAACTGCAGACAGCGTGCCGAGTCCTGAAGCTTAAAACCAATCAGAAGGTTAATGAGGAGAAAAATTACTCCTTTTCTTTCCCCCCACTGGTGCTCCTTAATTACCTCCACGCCAGAGCAAAGCACCGGGTAGAAGGAGGAGGAGAAAGGGAAGAGTGGCTTGGAGATGAACTTTATATTGTCTCCTGTGAGTTACGAAGGTCAGCAAAACAGCTGAATTAGATTTTAAGTAATCCCCCTTGCTCTGTAACTTTGATAGACTGTACAGACACTGTAGTATCAGTTTTATATGTGCAGTTAGTTAAGCACTGAGTTCACCTGGCTCAGTGAACAAGCCATGATCCATGAGTTTATAGTAATGTAGATTGGTATAATAGGCTGCACTGAGTGTTTCAAATTAATGTTGACATTACAAATAATTTATTACTTCGAGTACAATGAAACCTGAATGGTAATACATAATCCATGGAAAATTTAACCTTTGTTACTGATTATACTCCTATTAATTTAATTACCAGTGCATTTTCTATCATTTTCCCACTCGTGGTTAGTCCAGAGAGTGTTTTCAAACCTCTGTGCAGTTGATACATTGCTTATCCAGCACTGCTCATTCTGTACCTGTTCCTACTGTGCATGCTCAGCACTCATGCCGGCTTAATACGTCATCAAGTTCAGTGGTTCTGCCCAAGTGGCTTGACCTCACCTCAGCCTGCTTGATTCATGTTTGTGAGCACTTTGTCTACTTTGTTGTAATGTTGAGAGCTGTCACTATTATAATTGCAAAAGGCTAACAGATTGCAGGTACACTGGCTTTCAGAGCTGAGGCAATAAAAAACTTACTTTCACCCATTTCTTATTTTATTATGTATGTTGCAACATGGACAGTATTGACTATTTATGCCGATGTTTCTTTGTTTTCATTTACAAAATGAAAAAGAAAAATTTATTGTGTTTAGACACTTTCAGGACATATATCCACTTAAAAATGTGTTTATATACATAAACAAAGATATGGCAAAAGATTTACTACAAGTTGTCATAGCTGTGCTTGGCATTTACAGTTTTGAGACATCTTATACAAGACATTTTTATTTTTTTTATTTTTTTTGCCATTATGGGTAAATTTTTGTCCATTTTTATTAGGAAGTCATATTAAATTCCCTAAACAAGTAAGGGTCCCTCTGATGCACTTGCAATTTCATAATGTTCAGTGAGATTCCTTGCCCTAGTATTTTTTTTCTTCATAGAAGCACCCCCTATATTCTAACGCTTCCACAGTTTATAGCATACATTAGCTTTAGTAGTCTATCTTATATGTACTATAATAGTAGTTCTGCTGCATTGTTTACATGTCTGAGCCTCTGTGCTTTGCAGCTTTCTCTGCTGATGGAGTTCCTGACACCAGCTTGGCCTGCATGCCTGTCAACCTTATGGTGGGTGCTGAGAACAAGGCAGAATGCGAGCCCAATTCTGACTCTGGAGCGTTTACTGTGGACTCCATCATAGAGGGAGCTGCTAAGTAAAAGTCTCAGAGTATACCAACTGCGCTTGACTTACCTCATGGCACTGTGGGGTTAAATGCCATGGAGATCAGGGTTATATGCTTAAAAAGGTTTTGACAATCAAATTTATATTGTTTGATATTGCATATCTTTATAGTTTGTTTAGGTTTGTTTTTTGCCAATACCTGAGTTTTAGGTCATTTGATATTATGTAGTTTGATGGAAAAAAAAGGTTTTAGGCCATAAAGAGTTTTATGAGTTATATGAGTTCATATAAACAATCAGAGTCTTTCATATATTTCAAGATCACAAGTCACTTTGAGTATAACGAAGACCTTCTAAATAATAAATGACATGTTTTGGTCAGGCAACAATTAAAAACATTTATTTTTTTCTTTTCCTAAAAGAGAGTTCATTCAGGTTTCGTACCTACTGTATAACTGCACTCATGCATTTGCAGTGAATTACATGTCAGCGTTATGACTGTTATCATTGATTTAATAAATACCAATGTTTCAACAAATAATTATTCTTTTTACAGTTAATATACAGCAAATGTATACCGTGATATTCAGTCTCGGATAATTTTAGCACCTTTGATCCAGACGAAAAGGCGGTGCTGTTATGGGTTAGTGTGCAGGAATGAATACTAATGAATTATGCTTCAATCTCACCACAACCAGTGTGTTGTTTATTTATGGCCATCAGCCAAAGGGCATCATTTAACTTTGGATGATTTGCATCACTATCTACCTCCTTGAATTGTGAGAGGTTCTTTACCACACTTTTGTTTATAAGCTGAATGCTTCTGCCCTTTCTTTGCATAATGTTGAGTTGTCACTGTTTGTCCTTGACAGTAATATCTCTGAATGATGTTTCATAACTTGCCTTAGTTAACGAAAAATACTCTACACATTGCTAAAGCAGTACCTATTCAAATAGAAGATAGTATTACATGTATCTCTTGCAGAGATAGATCACGATAATTAAGCTTAAACACAATCTAAAGAAAAAAAATCAAGCAAATATTTTATAATGAATCTTTTTTATAGTCCACAAAAATGAAATATCTTCAAGTTAAGTAAGGCAAGTTGAATTACACATTCAAGCAGTTATTATTTTTTTAATAAAGCAAAAGGACTGAACATCTCTCTTATCTTTCCACAGTTATGTTCAGTAAAGGGGGTTATCACTTAGACAGTTTGTTCCTGTTTAGATTTACTTTCTTAATTACCGCAGCGCTGAGTTGTGAGCTGTACCACAAAATGGTTCTATTGCTTTAACCACTGCACTGTGTTACTGTGACTGACTGTTATGGAGATTAATTTCAAATGCCATGTTGCAAAAGTGCCAGTTATTATTATGTCTTAATAAAACAGCAAGAAAGATTATTTAAAAATACTCTTGTGTTTACGCAGCTGTGTGCCCTGGGAAATAAGAAACTGTTATTGATGACTGATTTTCACACTGGTTGTGAATAGAGCGCACCACATAAAGCCAAAAATGAAAATTACTTGTATTTTCTTTGCCCAAGACACTGAAAACATTTATTCGATTCTGCTCCATCTGCTATAATCAATATTCTGACCATCTTGTTTTTTTATCCTTTTTTTATTAAACACACTTAACTCTTAATTTCATCCCCCAGTGGTTTTAGTGAGAAGAATGTGTAGTTACCTATATGGCTCTGACATTATAAATCACTGCCGCAGAGCGGATCGGGCAGCAGTATCGATTGATCCTGATATATCACAGAAATTTACTGTCACTTCTGTTTTCAATTAAAGATACAATCAGTCAGATAATGACTTAATTGGATTTTACAGAAGATTGACTTTTATTGCTGTGTGCTTTATGAGTTTAGTTAAGGAAGGCCCCTTCATCACGGGAGCTTGTCAGAAGCACCCGTGTCCTTCTGTTGCTACGAGCCTAGACCGTGGGCTGAATAGTGTCGCCCAGTTTGTTTTCCTTGAGCTGCTATTGCTCCATCAATCACGGTCACCAAGTGCAAGACAAAGCTGTGATGAAGCTGTACTCATCCTCAAAATGCTCTCATACACACATACACACTTTTGGACGGGGTGTGCTTCTCAGGTGCATTTTCACAGTCAGGAGTTCCGGATTTAAGGGAAGTGAAGCTCATAAAAGTGGTTGATGACAGAGTGGCCTCAGACAAGGATCAGTGTAATGCAGTTCATCGTTATGTGTGTGTGTGTTAGGGTGTGGTTGAGATATACATTCTTCTTATTCGAAAAAAAAAAAAGGGGGGAAACTCTGCAATATTCTGTGAAGTTGTTTAGTGAGAATCCTAAATACATTTTTAAAAAATACATTTAAAAAAACTTACTATAAGAAATCTGAGAAACCAAAAGAAAAAAAAATACACGGGTATTACCTTAAGTAAATCAATGATTTTGTGTTTCATCAGTTGAAAGTGTACACCTATTTGTTAACATTTTATACATTGATACATTCATAATATTTTTGACTGGCATATCTACTGTAACTAATATAAAGAGTGTTCTGTTTGAATGCCTAATCTGGAGACTTTTTTTGTTTGTTTGTTTGCATGTACTGTGCCCACACCATGGAAGAAAATGCAACACAAAAAGAAAATAATGATAATAATAATAATAATGTTTTTTTTTTTCAAACTAAATAATTTAAATTCTAAGACATTTTAAAGAATTAAACAAAAACATAGGTAAATGTTTTCTTTGTTTTTCTGAAATGGGCTAGTTTTGCCATCTTAGAAAATAAGGTGTTTGCAAACACTCTGAGCTGGCTAAAAAAATTAATTGGGCTTATAGTTGGACTTGTAAAGATTTAAAGTTCCCAAGGGTTCCTTGTCCTTTTTCAAGTAAAACTTGCACATATATTCAAAAAGCACATATATTTACATGTATACAAAAGTACATATATTCTGTTCAGAATAGAGTAGTGTAATAACCAATCGTGTGTTTTATGTGATTTGGATTTCTGACTTAATACATAACATTTTACGTTCTTTAAATTGCGTAGTATAGAGGAAGTTTGCAGTTTGAGCCCATCACAAATAATCCCACCCTTTAATATGTGCAGTCATTTCTAAAGTGCAGTTTGAGAACACCACTGTCTTTTTTTCTTACTAGTCCATTAAAACAGTTCATTCACTTAAGCCCAATGGGAATGTGAGAGTGATGAGTATCCCATTGTCACTGTTTGTACTAAGGTAGAGAGGGTGTGACTGGGAGGAGATGCTGCTGTCAGAGCTGTAGTGATTTGGATGCTCTAACTCCCTCTGAAATTAGCAAGACTTTTCACTGGACAGATGTCCTGCCATCACTCACAAGCAATCTTTTGATGGCCTGTCAGCTGGATAAACTGATCCACTCACCAAAATAGCACAACAAGGCCACAGCTCCTTCAGTCTGCACAATTTTTATTTTTTTATTTTTATTTTTTTACAATTTTTGGTTTGACATTGCAAAAGTACTTAAAATGAAGTTATTTATTTATTTTTTATGTTAGCAGTAAACTTGACATGATCATAATAACTTGAGAAAAAATGGCTTTCAAAAGGGTAACATTTTAAGAAGGTTGAATAATAATTAAGTATTTTCTTTGCAGAATATATCACACTGAAGAATATTCCAGATTGTTCAAATGAATTATGTAATATGAGAAAAACTATATAAGTTTTTACAAAAAAATCTTAGTATTCACATTCTTTTTACAGTTAATTTTTCTAGATGCTCAAGGTTGGGGGACACATTCCAGCCCCACCACCTTTTATTCACTGGTTTTGTTTCATTTCAGTTTAACTTAACTCAGAGCCATTAGATTGCATTAAAGTTGGATGACTGGGCAGGTCGTTCCTTTATATACAATATGACACTGACTCTTTCGGCCCTGAATGTTACAGAGCTTTCAGAGGGAAATAATTTTCTTTCCAAACATGTGTCAAATTGAGTAACTGTCTTACAATTTTTCCTCAATTCTCAATCAGGTCACACAGCGCATTTCCAGTCGTTGATACCTTTTCATCACAACTGAAATTATTTAATTGCAATAAAGAAACAAAAATGAGTATCAAGTCATACTCATTGCCAGAACAACAATAATAAAAATATAATAGTCTACAGTGTTAAAATACATCTATATCAATACATTATATTTGTTCTGTGTCTCCATGGCCTGGTGTTTCATCCAGGGTGTTACAATAAACAATTACTAAAAGATAATAAATTAATATTTAGATGAGTCTTAGAAACCAGACTTTTATGTGTTTACAAAACTATAGTTTTCAGCATATTTTCATTAATAATATATTGTAGCTATATTCATATATTGTAGTTGGCAATTTTGTGTTACTGGTTACTGCAAGTACAGCAGGACACCAGGTCAATTTTCAGTGAAATGTTCACTGTTTGTTATTGGCCAATTTGAATGGTGATTGGAATTTCAGGCTTGGAGTGTTTATAGAATCTCTGCTGTCTATACTCTTTAGTCCACTTGTCTCCACATTGCTTTGTTTCAAGCTCACTTTGACGAAAGCTCATGTTCTTTATTAACTTAATATATTAACCTAAAGCTTTTTAGCTTTAAATAGATTACTGTTTCCCTATTTATCAATTCTAATGAAATATGTAGATAATTATTAATTAATTAAACTGTTAATAAAATCTAAATTTAGTTTTCATCCTAGTAACAAGTTTAATTTTTTTTTATATCCACTAAAAATTCTAATGGATTAATTTTCCATATAGAGTTGAAAAATGGCTTTAGCAGAAATTTACTGTTTAGTCAAAAAATGAGCCTTACTCATTTAACCATATATAATTTAATCATCTGTTTGTGCTTAGTACTCCATATAATTGTTGTTGTATTTTGCCCTTTAAATATTTTTATATTTATTTATGGGAAAAGTTGAGAGTTTATTTGTTAAAGATTTGCAAGCACTGCTCATGAACTGAAATCATTTGCACTGAACGGCTTTATTTAAAATACTAAGTTGATTTATGTCTGTCATTATTTTGATGTTTATTAGCGGGGATTGATAATTGCGCTTTTCCGTTACTCATAGCTTTAATTAATTGCATCTTGTTTGCATTAATAACGTAATATCGACTAAATTGTTATTTCAGGTTATTCAATCAAATATATTATCATTATCTTGCATGGATATGTGCTTGGAAAGTATAATTAAATATAATACAGCTATAAAAAAATATATAGATATAAATGTGCAGTTTATTTTATAGTAATGTATCAAATGTTCTTTCCTGTTGAGTTTTTGTTCAAGCTCTCTCTTAACCAAATGATCCTCGTCCTTCTTTGACGCTTAATATGCTTTCTTGCATGTTTATTTGGTTATATATACATTTCTTTATTTTGTTTTAATAATGTCCCTAAAATATAAAATACATAGTAGACATGATATACATTATACACTGTGTGCTAAAAGACATCTGCCGAGTTTCTTGTCTAAATGTCCTTATATTGCCGTTTGAATATGTTATTAAAAATATTAGTCTGTTTAATATTTCTTATATTATTTTATACTATCAAAATATTAAGTTCAGTGTTAATGTATTATGCTTTGTCTTTGCGTGCATCATCAGTAATCTATCTGTGACTTTAGCCGTCACTATTCTCGTCTGCATCATTTTGTAGACAACAAACACGGTGCGTTTTATGCGCAGTAGTTCTATACATAAAAACGTAAATAATTTGATCACACACCGCTGCTCGATGTGCTCGGCCCGAACCTCCCCTTCACATTCACACGCCGTATTATCGTCACCTTGAATTTTCCTCCGCTGTTTTCCAATTAAAAGCTTAATAGCCCTGGAAACGGAGTTCATGTGGGGAAGTTTGAGAGCGGCCCCTGTTCTCAAAGTTGTTCTGCTGCGATCCCATTATGTGCTTGACTAAACCCTTTTAGGCGAAGAAACGAGACTCGGGCTGTACGGTGTTCAGTTTCAATGGTCTCTTAACGCTGTAAGACACAACATCTCAACATCTTACACTCTGCCTTGGGTTAAGGTGCGCTATAGCCTTCTTAATGCATAAGAAAATGAAACGCATGTGACTGACACATAAAGCACCAACATGAGGATATCCACAAAGCACACTTAACATTTCGCTTTATTTCAAAATAGCTGCTTTGCTCTGATTGGTATGCCTGTGCATCCTAATTTATACATTTCCCATTCAAGTCTATATTATGATTACATTTCCCCCCTCACTAAAAACCCTATATACCGAATGCAGTCGCTCAATTAACCGGAATAGCGCTCATTATTGTCGGCCCGGGTAAAATTCCTCATGGGAATAAGTTAAGCACGCATTCAAATGCAAACCAGCGTATTATTTCTTCACTGTTTAATTCGGATGCGCAGCATGTGGTTAAACAAAGTAGTCCTACCGAGCGGCTTCATGCAAAGCTCTCAGCACTGCAGGCTTTCTAGACATATTCTCGGATGATTTCTAAAATGACTGCACTGTTAACACCTTCGAGCATGTTTGCTGAACTAATTGCTTAGGATCAGATTGCCGGTTGCCTAACCCTAAAAATTCACACTGTCCTGCAGTTTGGGCGCGTAATCGGGGCATAAAAAATAAAAAAAACAACGTACACAAAAAGAACGCAAAAATGTGCATGTGCTGTATGACTGATTGCATTTTACTTCAAATGAAAAAAAACAAACAAAAAAAAAACAACTCGATTTCTTTTAAAATGTTATAACCCGATCTATGTTATAAACCCAAAGCTTTTGTTAATTTATGAAAGGTGTTTGATGAGACCTCCCTCTGCGGATTTAAACACTATATGACGTGAAGTTGCTCGCTTTTGTCAGCGCGTGTCTGATTGCACTGACGCGCGCCTTTATTGCGGGCCGAAAAGGTGGATCCTGGTCTTTGAGTCAACGCCTCTTTATCACGAGTGTAGCAAGCGGGGGGGAAAAAAGGGAGGGGGTCCTGAGCTTGGCATCTTCTGACAACTGACATTCACTCTCGCCTCTCGTCGCTTTTATCTGATGCTCTTGTGGAGCTGAGCGTCCGTCTCGAGTTGCGCGACATGAACGGCTACGGCTCGCCGTACCTGTACGTGGGCGGCCCGGTGGCGCAGGCGCGCGCGCCGCTCCAGAGGACACCCAAGTGCGCACGGTGCCGCAACCACGGCGTGCTGTCCTGGCTCAAAGGCCACAAGCGATACTGCCGCTTCAAGGACTGCACGTGTGACAAGTGCATCCTGATCATTGAGCGCCAGCGCGTGATGGCGGCGCAAGTTGCGCTCCGGCGGCAGCAGGCCAACGAAAGTCTGGAGAGTTTAATTGCCGAGCCGCCGCCACCGCCGCCGCACAGAGCCATGGGCAGCGGAGAGTTAAGCTGGAGCGCCGAGCCAATCATGGCCACGCAGTCACCAACAGGTAAAACATACATGCTGCAATTACACTACATTTCTATCAGCTTGCTTAACTGAAGAACTGAAAAGTTTCGTTACACTTGGCATTAGATGAGATAGATATCGACTGCAAATCAAAACTGATTGATATTTATTTTCTTGTTAAAAAAAAACATTGCATAAACAACTAGAAAGTAAAAAAAAAAAACATTGCATAAACAACTAGAAAGCATGCATTTAAATTTAGAATGATTGTACTGTCTGATCACAGCTGAGGTTAGATTGGAATCTTTCCCGGATTAAAAACAAAACAGATAAGACTCCTTAATAAGCGCCAAATTTACAATGTTTTTTTCTTTTTGGGGGAGTTGTTTACGACATTTTTGTTACAGAAATCTAAACACTTTTAGCAAAATGCACTTAATACATCTACAACATATAATTTCAGGTAAATTCTAACTATGTTAAAATAAACAGCAAACATAAAACTGAAACTATAATAATAATAATAATAATAATAATAATATAAATTGAATATATTATTCTTATTATTATTTAAACATATTGTTTAGTGTCTGAGCAGCAGCAAGTAAGTTCGTCACTAAGTATGAGATACACCTTTAAATGAAGAAATTAGGTGGTTTTGTTTTGCATTAAAAAAAGTGTTTGTCCCCCTGCAGTTTTGCTGCAACCCAGCTGTTCATCTGATGCTAATTTCTCTGTTATTTGCCAGTAACTCTTTAATAGTTTTCCCCTTTCTGTGATAAATCTCTCACTGAAAGAGTGAAAAGACATAATGCAATTAAATGTTAATTAATCTGGGTTGCAGTTTTAAGTTCATTCGTGTTGCCATGGCTGATGTTCTGACGAAAAAAAGCGCAGAGGAAGAAAAGTGACTGAAGAAAATAGACATCGACTTTCCATCAGGCTTTTCTCAGAGCAGATGATCCTTGTTCGCTCTAAAGATTACTGTAATCAAGGCGGGACAGGCCAAATCGAAAGCAATAGCAATAATTTTCCGGGGAGGTCAAAACTCGGGTGAAATGTTACCAAATAACAGGCAGCTTTGCTAAAAGAGGGAGAAGGAGAATTGACGACAAATCTCCACGTGGCAGCCAGTCAGCACATTTGTGTGAACAGCTAAAGGAGAAAATAAAGTGAGGAAAAATAAATCAGCCAAGTGCTGACAGTTTAGCCCATCACTGAATGTTGCCCTCATAGTGTGCAGGGGCTGCAGTCTGAACCTCTGAGTCTAATGCACAGTGTGCTCTAAAACTTAATTTTCCATTTGTATTTACTCTCTCCTTATGTGCTGTTATATGTTATGGGCATTCAATTACTTTTAGCTGTAAGTAACATAAACCAGAGTTAAAGTCAGGCATATGATAAATCTTTTATATATTTATATGTTTAGTTTGCTCATTGGCTGATAAAAATATTTTAGGTTCTCTGAAGAAGTTAAATGTTTAAGTGTTTTTTTTTTCTTCTTCATATTTACATGTTTTACGGCATCAAGGACAGAGATTTTTTTGTGGCCATCATACAATTGTTTTAAATAAATTAGTTTAAAGTTTTAAAACTATTAAAGGATCCATCTCTGAACTTTACAAGGTACTTGGGTACAACTCCCTTTTCATTTTTCACTCTAAACTAATAAAATGTAGATTGCTCTCTGTATTGCTCTGGTGCTTGTTATAAGGGCATGTTATCTTTTCGTTATGCATATAAATTCATGCATGAATTTCTGTCTGTTTTTAGACTTAAATGACGATCTCTCAGGTGAGCAATCTGGAGGAGAGAACAGCGGCAGCACCAGCGATCGAGAGCAGGAAGCCGCCAGCTCACCTGAGGAACCCAAAGCTAACTCCTGCTTCACTCCTGAAACCCCAGACCCACCGTCTAATTCTGATGAGCCTCGTTATATCTCACCCAAACCCTGCGCTGACCCAGAACCAAAGCCTGACAGCCCCAAGTCTCCCACTGAGCCCAATCTGCTAATCGAAGGTCTCACAGGGTCTGTGTCTCTGCCATTCAACCTGCGAGCCAACCGTCCTCCTCTGGAGGTACTGAAGAAGATCTTTCCTTCTCACAAACCAGCTGTGCTCGAACTGATCCTGAGGGGTTGTGGAGGTGACCTGGTGGGTGCCATTGAGATACTTCTCTCCAGTCGCTCTTCCAATACAAAAATGGATAAGCCCTCATCTGACAACTCAGATACTTTAATCTTGCCCTCTAATGGCCACCTTTTCGAGCCCTTCAGCTCTTACCCTGTCTCTTCCTCCAAGTGGTCAGTGGGTTCAGCCTTTCGTGTGCCAGATTCACTTCGCTTTACTCCAGAATCTCCTGGTGGGGTGATGCCGACTCCCTTGGGCGTTCCTCTGCAGCCTAGCTTTTCTCAGGCACACCGTTACCCATTGATGCTGCGCAACTCGCTGAGCCGTGGTCAAGCTGGGCCTTTTATGTCTAATGACATGACTTTGTGGAATACCATGAGCTTGCAGCAACAGTACCAATTCCGCTCGCAATATGTCTCGCCTTTCTCAGGGCCATCATTCCGTGGATCACCTCTCCTGCCCTCTAGGTCAGCTCAAGAAGAGCAACGCATAAGCATTCAGGAGGATGCGGCCAAACACACTGTATATGCCGCCACCGACGAGGAGTATGATGAGAGATCTGACTCATCAGACTCGAGGATCCTCAATACATCTTCATAACCTACAAAAGATGCAAATACACCAAAAAACATGTTACAAATTGACTGGGAATGGCAAAAGAGACATGGCAGACAGTGCCCATACTGTATATTATTTGACATATTGTGTTGCTCTCATAGTGAAACACGTGGGCATCTACCAAAAATGCTGAATGAATAAATGACTGAACATTAGTTTGTGAATAATAACCACAAATTTCACCTTGCATGAAATGTACTGTGAATAGTAATGCAGTGTAGAAATAGGAAAAATACAGCATGTAAATGAATATGCTCTATACCCAGTATGAATTCTTATTGTCATTTATTCATGTGAACTAAATATAGACAGGATGTATATGTTCATAGGAATTTCACATTAATTCAGAGATCATCATTATTTAATATTGTACTTGAATATATATATTTAAAAAAAAACCTTGAATAATTTCAGCAGATTTCTGTATTCCTGGAAATACTTGTTAGCTGTGAAATATAAGTCTAAAACAAGAATTGGTTTAATTTTATTGTATCAGGACTGTAAAGAACACATTTTCAATCAATTAATCAAGTACATAATTCAAGAAATGTATTTGAGCACCGAGAAGACATTCATCAGGTGAACTGACAGCTGCAATAGAACAAAAGTCTAAATTGGCGAGGATGTAAACTCTGAACTGTACAAAGTAATATATCTAAAATAATAAAAGCAGAGTGTGACAATATTTTTGGTGTGTGTGAATATTATTTATCTAAGCCTCTTCGTTTAGTCACAATGTATCCTTATTGAAGGCCACCTTAGGAGTGCACTGTGGGCTTGTCGTTGAACAAAGTGACGTTAAAGGGGGAAGCTTCCAGGTGAACCATGATGAAGTTCTTCCATTTGTTCCTAATGAGGAAATACGTTTCCTATTACAATATTTTTGAAAATTGTGAAATCAGTGTAGCAGGATGTGAGCCCATGGATGTTTGAGGTATCACAGATAATATCTTTGATTATAATCTTTGTATCGGTTTGATTTTCTTCGGAATTCAGTTAATATTAAACGAAAATACAATATATGCGTGTATTCAAGCACATATTCACACCAGTAACCCAGTGTTCAGGGAAAAAAAAAAAAATCCGATTTGGTTTCACAGTTGAAAACTGAGGTGACAGCGACATCTAGTGGAAAACTTTGGATAGTTACACAAAGCGTTTAACATTATGTATATCAAGCAATAACCTAGAAGTAAAAGTACGAAACAGCTGCAAAGTAAATCGTGTGGCAATTAATTAATAGGGCTAAGGTAAAAACAGTCTTGTAATAATTTTGAGAAATATGTCATGAAGGAATCACAGTTTTTAAGTGGGCGGCTACATCTTTTTTTTTGCTTTGAAATTAAACATTTGTATATTTTTGCTACAATATACATTTACGGACATAGTTACTAGAGGTCACCGGAAAGATTATTGATAACTAATTTGTATTTCACAAGGATAGAGAACATGGAGAAACAGGCCCCACATAGAAGTGTAAAAAGTCTGGAACTGCACAATGAGCTGTTAGCACCATCTTGTGGTCATTAATATGGGTGCACTATAATTTATCTGTCCACCTTTTATTCTCCCTATGAACCTGATGTATTTGTTTATTTATTATTAATTAATAATATTACTATTAATTATTATTTATTATTATAAAAAGGTGTGTGTGTGTGTATCTCACAAGCACACACACCACCGCCGTGAAGTTAATTGGCTAATAAATTTATGCATTTATTATACACTTATTAGCCAGTTACTTACAAGAGAAAACTAGAAATTACACTGTACCTAGAAATGGTAGCTCAAATATAATAGTATTATTTACATTAACGAACACTGTAAACTATGGAAATTGTTGAAACATTTACAAAATGGTAACATAGTTGCAAAATAGTACTTACTAAATAATAGTAAATAGTTGCAAAATAGTACTACGTGCAATATTATTGTTATTACTACTACTATCACTAGTGCTACAACTAATGTAAAATGTAACCTACTTATGAACTCAAAAGTATTACATTTAAATGAAAAGTATTATTATGAAATAGAATTAAAGTACACCGCAATAGTGAAGGATACAATCTAGTACTGAGGGTGTATGTATATTTATTAATATTATTGTGTAATCATCTTTTATTATTGGAAAACTGATCGTCCGAATTTTGCAGCCCCGTGCGTCATTTGTTTCCAGTTGGACTTACATAAACAGTGTTGGATTTAATCCTGCTGTGTGGCTAAATGCGAGTGTGTGAGTGTGCAGGTGTTGCACTACATTAAACACGCGTGTTGACTTAACCGACAGAAAGCTTTTCGTGCAGCCCATTTGAATACGCGCCTCTAAGTCAACACATTTCGGTGAGCTCGCATACATCACATCTGGCCTGATAAATTATGGGAGGGAGAGAATTCAGCACAAAGCACGTGCTCCAGATCCATCAGGGGGTTGCTTAAGGTGCTTACAGGCCAGCTGTGAACGCGCGTGCGCACACACACATCTCCATTACACTGACCGGGTTGCGCTCAGTGTGTGACACTTTTAATGTCTCCATCAAAACGTACACACACAAAAAGCTAATTACAGTAGTCTAATAGTGTGTTATTTTGACATTTAGTACAGTAGAATGCAATGCGTATCTTTTCTTCTTCTTGCACTCACGCCACATTACGTCTATGTCCAAATTCAACCCAAATGAAACAGAAAATGAACTGCTATGGCACTTTGTATTTGTAAATCCCTGGTTATACTTTGATAATGTTTTTGTACGCTGTTTTATGATGTAATTAGTATGATGTAATTTTTTTTATGATGTAATGATTAAGTGCCTTTCAGTTTGGCACCCCAGATCCATGTTAGAGACAGGACAAGCTCAAGACGCTCAAAATCAAAGCTTTCTTCTTTATGTAGAGAAAATTAATGTTGCAAGGCATCAGCTGTTCGGTTTTAATTGGCTGTGCTTTCAGATGACGGAGGGAGCGGCAGACTGCACCTGCACTCCTGAAACACACCACATGAGTGTAAGACACACTGCACACTGTTGTGCTAAATTTACGAAATACACATACTCTACAAGTTATTTTGATATATATTTGGATATAATTTTTTATTATTTTAATATTATAGCTAATGTTATATATGTCTTTAGTAAGAACAATCAGCCTCTAATATAGTATTTAATTATACAGGTTGAATATAAAGTACTTTTACAAAGACGACATTTTGAAAATATGATTGTACACATTCAAGGATGGACTTCCCTCTACATAACCTAGTAAGATGTGCACATAATTCTGACTAATTCGTTGAGCTGTAACCATTGCAATTATTTAACTCACATTTCACTTGGTTGCAATAAACATGTTGCTTAAGAGAATGCATTTTATTTGCATCGAGGGCGTGCACATGCACGCATGCGCATTAATTTACCTGGATAATTTCACGGGCACTTTCATGCCCTGATCACTTTAACAAACGATGGACCGAACTTGTGCATACGTCACCCACATTTAATCATGCTGACAATTTTTTTTAATTTATTTATTTTTATTTTTTATTTTTGCTGACAAGAAAATTTATCACATTGCAGGGTGGTTACATTTATTTTAGTCTATGTGTGTTAATGTTTTCTATCTATCTATCTATCTATCTATCTATCTATCTATCTATCTATCTATGTTTCTCATTTTTGTTCTATTTATTTATTGATTGATTGATTGATGTCTGCAGTTAATGCATGGTGTTAATACTCATTGAGCTTTCCCTCATGATCATCAAGGTGCCAGTTATTAGGTGTAATGTTATTTTACTTTGTTGTGAGACAGTTCACACATTAGGACAAAGCCCGAGGTGAGTAGTTTCCCCTTCCTGATGCTTTTACTCATCTCGTTTATTTCGACAACTAGGCAGTCTCTCCCAATCCTTTATAAATTCATCAGAAAGAACAGTGGGAAGTGTCAATAGCGGTGCGATTAATTTTCGCATTTTTAAATGACAGGCAATAGAAAAGAGAATACGTTTTGGACTGGATTGTGAAATTATTGACCACTGAAGTGCATTTCGCAGATGTAATTTCTGATTTCGTCTATGCAAATTTCTTTGTATGCTATGCAAACCTCTCGTAAGATAATAACTCAGAAGTAAGCCAATTCTGTTCTCTGCTTAACCTTTGGCACCCATAAAAGCAATGTAGGCTATCTTCTACGCAAATAATAACTTGCGGAGCAATTTAACTATTAAACAACATAAAGGAAAACACGAGCTGGACTGTGAGGAGGGTTTGAATGTCGATGAAAATCAATCACCAATTTTTTTGCATTCTCGAATAGCCTGGTTATTTGAATAATTTTAATAGTGGTTACATTGACTATAACGAACCTATTCTAACGAAATGACACCTTTTATAGAAAGACAATATACAGCTTGCAAACGCCGACATTGATTTGCGTGACAAACTAGACGTCAGGGCAATTTCTTTCCACAGGCCGACCTTAATGAAAACACGTCACTGGTTTATTCTGTCCAAAATAACGTTTTAGGAGAAACGTGTCGTTTATTATGTGTGCAGAATGAACCCGCAACACTGCACGTGAGCTTAACATGGACTGCGTTTTGGCTTATCCTCCTTTACCACCGGTGTTGTCTCTTTGTGTTACTACAAGCTGATAATAGTTTCCTGGAATTGTTGTATTTGTAACTTCATCCCAATAAGACGCAGGATTGAGGAAGACGTCCGGAGACAGCCAATTGGAGCGCGCGCCTGACAGAGAGCCAATCAGAACACGCGCGCGGCTGCTGTTAGAAAGGGAGGAGGCGTGGATGTGGGCGCACTGTGTGACAGCGGAGCCAGTAAATAACGCGCACTCACTCACTCCAGGATTTGTCTGTGGAGCGAGCAAAAACAAGAAAGCCACTACAGGCATTTAAAACTAAACAATACAAACTGAGAGGATATAAGCATACTCAGTTTTTTGTGTGTGTGTGTGTGTGTGTGGACAGCTGTGCTTCTACTTGGTTACCACTGGTGCGCGCTTTGGACTTGGTGAGTAGTTTGGATAAAGTGTTTTGGCATGCTTAGTCTAAACCTTTCTAAGAAATGAATGAAAGGCTCAAGCTAATTTATTATTATTATTATTATTATTATTATTATTATTATTATTATTACAGGGTAAATATAGCCAAGTGATCTTTGCACATTTATTTGGAAATGAGGCGAGCAAAATTAACCCAGATGACACTTTGTTTTAGAAAAAAAAAAAAAGAAGAAGAAAGAAAATCAGAAAATAAGCACCTGAGTGACCGAGGACGCGTCCGCACTGGACTCTGCGAACATGACGGAGCTCTCCAGTCCTGAATTTGAGATCGACGTGGAGAGCCTGGAGACGGACACGGCCGCGGAAGACGAGTCGGGCTGCAGAGACGAGGAGGAAGACAAGGCGAGCCACGCGAACAACCCTGGTGCAGGGGATCAGAAAAAGCTGAGCCGCACTCCGAAATGTGCCCGCTGCCGGAACCACGGCGTGGTGTCGTGCCTCAAAGGCCACAAGCGTTTCTGCAGGTGGAGGGACTGCCAGTGCGCCAACTGCCTGTTAGTGGTGGAGCGCCAGCGGGTTATGGCCGCTCAGGTGGCCCTCAGGAGGCAGCAAGCCACAGAGGTAAGAGCTGCTTTTCATGTGGTTTACCCGCACTAAACTACCATGCACAACTAAATCCCCATATTACAATGATTTAGCTGTGGTCAGAACTTAGGTGTTCTACAAACTTACAATCGGACAGGACTTATAATATAAACTATCATACGTGTCAATATTTAATAGTGCAATAAGCATAAATAATAAAATATATTATGATGATGATGATGATGATGATTATTATACATTTAAATAACGCAATGTCAATATTAGTGTTTCAAATCTATAATAATAATAATAATAATAATAATAATATACATACACATTTTAATATACATAAAAATTATAATTCCTTACAAAAAGTGTGATGAACCGAAATCACTATTAGAAATAATCTGTTTTTTGTTTTTTGTTTTTAAGAAAAAATTAATCAATAAATAAAATTGTATTCTTGTGTTCACTGTGTCATTTTGTCATTTTAGGATAAGAAAGGAATAACAGGGAAGCCAATACCAGCTGAGAGACGAACTATCTATCAAAGGCACATGCGCCCTTCAACCATGCTGGCTAAAAGTATCCTAGAAGGTAAGTGGAATGTTTAAAAAATATTTTGTACTTTGGAATAACCCTTTCTATAAGCTGTCCTTTTTTCCCTCAAAACTTTGATTCCTCTATTCTCTCTCTTGGCAAGCTAATATAATCCTTTTGTCTCTTCCTCAGCTTTTCTTGGATTTCTGATCTTTTCTCTTTAATTCACTTGGTTGCTAAAGGGACATTTTAATGCAGTAAGCATCTTTTGTTCAGTAAAAACATTTCATGATGCATGAAATATATACTCCACGGCAGCACTGTTCAGAGTTTTTTTTTCTTTTAATAATTCTTTCTTTTTTTGTAGAAGAAATTAATACGAGACTAGTACATGTTTGTCAGATTAACATATATGCAACTTATTTATTGAACACTTATTTATCAAACTGAGAAATTTTTATTTTATATAATAATTAAAAGCACGTGCATTTTAATTATATAATAATTAAAATTAATAATTTATATTACTATTATATTATATTTTATTTTTTACTTATTTGTTGCCAATAACATAATAATTAAGGTGTCTGTGTCCTTCTTAATATACTCAATAAATAATTAAAAAACTTTCTTCTATCTCAGGTTACCGCCCTGTCCAGTCTGACCCTTTCCTGGGTATGAATCCAGCTCTGCCACCACCTCTGAGTGATCGCATGAGAAAAAGACGTGCTTTTGCTGACAAGGAGCTGGAAAGCATCATGCTGGAACGGGAATACAAGGAGAGAGAACTCCTCGAGTCCAACCAGTCTGCTGCCAGCTCTTTGTTTCTACCAGGCAGCGTGGTGCACGCTGCCGAGTACAACTCTTACAAAACGGCCTTTGCCTCATCATCTGCTCCCACTGTAGCAGCTGACGCATCGCCAAAGGAGCTGTGCGGCTTTCTGCCTGGTTGTCTGGACCTGCCCCTGGGTTACAGAGCAGCTGGTGGAGCAGCCAATGTCGAGCTGATTTCCTCCAATGTGAGCGTGGCTACCACATACCGCCAGTACCCGCTATCGTCCCGCTTTGTCATGTGGCCGAGGGGTGGCAACAACCTCGGCGATGCGCTCCTCTATCAGCAGTGCCTCCTCAATGCAACTGCGGTGCAGAACCTCAAACCCGGTGCTGTCTGGGACCCCAAAATGATGCCATCAACTGAGAGCAACTCTCCTGAGCACGAGCCTGCAGCTTCTAGACTCGAGGGTTCCCGTGTGGCCCCAGAAACAAGTGAACTATCAGCTGGAGATGCCCACACAGGACAGAACATTAGGGAGCGCTCAGCATTTTCACCCCCAAAGAAGGCTTTTGGAGCAGCGTTTGCCAGTGGGTCACTCCCTCCAGGAGCTCATGAGCATTTGTTGAACAAGATTAGCAAAGATAGCAGCAAGCACACGCTGTCTATGAAGCTCAACTCATTTCACTCTCTGATCCAGCAGACTCTGAATGAAAAGGGCGCTGATATGAGAGGCCCCTATTGTAAAGATCTGTTGGATGGCGCTGCTAAAAGGTACAGGGACGGTGCAGTTAAAGACTCAGCTGGCTTGAAAAGCTCAGGACAGAGCGGTAAAAGACACGATGGTCAAGCCGTCAGGCACGAAGGTTTCATCAAGCGAGCCTTTGTCATTTTCTGTGGAAGCCATTTTAAAAAGGCCCTCGCTGCCCATAAATCGATCATCCCAGTAAGAATATCATTAAGAACAATCAATCACTAATGTACTTATGGACTAAGATTTCTATATACTGTGTATTTATTCTTATTGATAATTTTGCTGGTTGTGTTTCTATGTGAGAGTAAAAGCCTGGGTGAATATAGCACTCATTTATTCCTGAAAAAGCAGTCCATCAAATACTTGTGTAAATAGTCATGTAAATATTATAGAATGTGACACAAGCATGTTGTAAATGCAGTGTTGTAGAGTATTTAAATGCATTTTTACTTAAAACATGACAATAAACTTGAATTAAAACTCAAAGTATATGTTCTCATAATTGTATCCTATAATGTCGTAATAAGAATTTAAATATATAATCTATAATATATACATTTCTAATAGAAATAACACATTTATTGTGGTAATTATAATTTAAAAAAATATTATATTTAATATAAAGAGTAAATTTTATTCATAAAAAAATTACATACATACATTAAAGAAATCACTTTGGAGCGCTGTACATTATTACTCAATTTTTACAATTATATTATTTTGTGTTTTCCCTAAAAAATATATTTTTTTTACAGTATAACCACTTTCTTCTATGCTATGAACTTTTTTCATATCTTATCAAATATTCCTTCAAGCATGAAATCTTTTTAGAGTGACCTTTTAAAGAAGTCATACGAACTATACCATTATCCACACTGACATCTGTGTATCCATCTAATGTGTGTGTTTATATCCGAGACTGCAATTATTTACAATAATTATGCTGCTGATACAGAACACCTGCCCTGGTCGTGACTTATGTGAATATGTATCATAGACGCCATTATCCCGTTTTTTAGCAGAAATTTGAGATGCCCACGAATTGTGTACGGTTTACGGTTCTGAAGTTTTTCTATTTAAAAAAAAAAAACCTTTAAGCTTACAGTTAGCCAGAAGACACGTGTCCAAACAGATTAGTGAAGATATAGATGTAGTGGAGATTGCTGATTCGAGAGAAAAATAATGTACTCATCCTGGACCTGGGGTTAATGGTTTTATGTTAATTGTAAATGTTGTCTATGTATAAATGTATTTAAAATGTTTTAAATTTACTATATATATGAACAATTTTGTAAGTAGCCATAAAAATAAGAATAATTTGTGTCATACGCTGAGAAAAACAGCCTAGATATAAACGAAAATGTATAAGTATATAAAATGGGCAGGATATTAATACACACACACACACACACACACACACACACACACACACACACACACACACACACACACACACACACACACACACAGTTTATCAGAATTTGAAATAATAAGTAATAATTAGTACTCTAAATGTTTCTCACAGAAACTCTGTTTTGAGGACCCATACCCCAAGTAAGACAATTCTGGGTAATATTTGTTTTTTCCCCCACATTTTTTCTCATATTTACTGTAAACAATTCCCAAGAATAGCCTGGATCCAAAATATGTGGAAAACAGGTTTAAAAATTGTGCAGCCACCAAAAATTGCAAGATGGAAAAGATATATTGGTTTATTTGTGGTTTAAATAGTTCCAGCCTAGCAAAGATACATGAGCTAGTAGAAGTGAAGTGTTTAGAGATCTTAACCGCTGCTGATAAAGATCTGCTGATGCCATCAAGACAGATGAGCTTCATTCCCAAAGTGTCGAATTTAGCACGTTAGCAAAGTGCACTTACTAACATCGCAAACACAGCCGTTCAGCTCCTGTTACCAGCGTTTCCCATCAATCTAATCCTGCCTTCCTTTTTAAACGCGAGGGCCGACCGGGACGCCGTCGTCTTTATCGGACGCTAGTTATCTTATCGGGAGCCATCGATTTATTTAACAGACTGAGGGATTGTTGTGGAATATGGATAGTTTCTGAGGTAATAGCTTCGAGCTGTCACACGGAGGAGTTTGTATCCATGTTGCGCTGTTGTTTTTGGTGCTTGTGAGAAAGATTAGGGTTTCTGCTGGTTGCTATCTGATAATTTATGTTGCATTGCTGATGCAGCCAGTTCTCACTTTCACTATGTTGTATGGAGGGCAGGATTGTAAGATCAGGACGATGTCATTTCCATCAGGGTGAAGCTAGGAAAAAGAGATATCATCTTACACGTGCGGATTTATTCCTTTTATTTTTTCGTGCACTTTAGAAGTAAATGAAATGAATCTGAATTCAACGCAGAATGTTATAATCCAGAATGATTGGACTATTAACTGCGAGTTATTAACGATGATAATTCCCTGAAATGTTCCTGTAAGTTTAGACTCTGACTGGTGTGTAGTCTAGACCTGCGGTTTATGGCATCCCGATTCCCACCCTCTTCCCTTTTCACAGCCCTTGTCTGTGCAGGTGCAGAAATCTTCGCCATCTTTCAATCTGTTGACTTTGTCGCTTCAGTAACTCAGCACACTAGCTCGGGCCATGCTACAATACGCTCCATATTAAGCACCTATTAAGCTGAAGTGTATGCAAACCCTCTGACACACCGAAGTCACACAAGCAGAGGGGCTATTTTGACATGTGGAATAAATGGCGCACCATGTATTTTGCATAGATTCTCACCAATGCGTGACCAGCGGGGTAGGATCTCTATTAATTACCCTTCCTTTCTTGGCTGTTTTTCTATTCAATAGCAGCAACCTTGGTTCTAAGGCAGAGCATGGCCTTAAATTCCTGCGAGGCAACTTGTAATATAATAAGAAATGTGTAGCATGGGAGCTTTTGACAAGGTAGCAGCACTTAATTACCATGTTTGCTGAGCTGACAGTCAACGAAACCAATGCGGGCTCAGTCAAATCAGGGCTTGGCCTCGGTCTCGCTCTCTCTTCCATCACACACCAACGTAAACACACACATATGCACTTAGCCAAACACACTACCACTATCCTCAGAGTGTTTCCACAGTAGAAGCTCGTCTGGTCGGTTATATCATTAACGACTCTGCGGTGTTTTTCTCTCACACTTCTCCTTTAGCAATTAGCACGCTTAGACATGATGTGCTTCTTTGAAGCAGCAACTGTTCCTCGAACAACACACAACAGCTGAATACATCGCAAGCGTGCTACCAGGACAAACAACAACAACACGCCACATCTTCCCACACCGCTGACGGGTTTATAAAGTAAGCAGCCGGAGCAACAAGGGTCTGTCGGTGAGATGAAAGTTTCGTGTGAAACCTGAAACTAAACACCATTTTCAGATGCTTACACTGAAGCCAAGCTCTTTTTGTTATTTATTCAAAGGCGTCATTTACATGGATAAAAACAACACTGTCTGTCTTTGGCCCTGACTCGGGCTTTCTGCTTCTTCCAGCGTCTCTTTTTTTTTTTTTTTCGCAACAATTCCAAGACAGGCAAGTAGATAAGCAAATTGGCCCAAGTTCATGCAAATGTTTGTAAATCCTTTAGGAACATAAATCTACAAAGCTCTTCTTGGCAACAGCATTTCATCTTAAGCTCGATTTGATCTCGTTCTTAATGGCTCCAGATGTGTGCACGCATATCCATCGCGTTTCGCGTACGGCTCAAAAGTCTTAACCGAAAGGTTCCACGCTTTGAGATCGGAGCCCGACATCTACAAGATCACTAAACTATCTTCTGTATCCAGTGATGCATGGCCCTCATTTGCTATTCTGAAAGAAGGATGGAAATTCTATGGAAATCCGGGAAGGAAAGACATTAGATTTTCCTGCAGAGGTCATTTTCTAAGGTCTTTGTTTCGGCCCATTTAGACTCTGCTCTTCGGTAGACAAGCGCTATGACGGCACAGGGAAATGAAGGGTGGGAAAGGTGCAGGAGTGGCTCGTGAAAAGCTTCTCTTCAGTTTTGTACAAAAACATCAATTAAACAGAAACACTCTATTTAAGCACAAGGATTTTTTTTTTTTTTAATGCACAGCAATATGAACAAACGGTATTATAAAAACATTGCAATTACGATCTGAACTTGATAATTTAATGATGTCACGGTATCTCCCATGAGGCTTCTCAATGTCAGTGTTTTTTTCCCAAAGTGGTGCTCATGTTGATGTAGCAAAGGCCTTCTATCCAGTTATTATACAACACTAGGCTTAAAAAGGCAAGCCCAGGAGAGTATTTGACTTCTGGCCTGGATGTGGCCCTCTGATTTCCATCGACCCTCCGCTCTCATGGGGTCTGCCCTGCTGTGAGAGGGGACTTGTGTTATTCACGGGAGCAGGCTAAACAAAGACCTGATGACAGATCAGGTGAAGTGAAAGGGATTGTGTGTCAGGTTGAAAGTGTCTCAAACATGGGGAATCCCTCACGGGCACACGGAGGAGGCGGGAAAGATGGAATGCGAACAGGAGGAGCTGTTTGGGTTTGGCTGGGTTGGTTGTTGTTGACTGATGTTACGGCATGAATTGGAGAGCTGGCCTGATATGCCAGTAAACTCTTAATGGCATCAGTAAGGTGAAACCTTCTATAGACTGTCCGCATTAATATTTATACCGTACGTCCACCAGGAATGATTGCTATCTTGGAACAAAAATGAAGACCTGGTCATTATCACAAGCAACATATATAATGCACACGGGATTATCCTTTGAACCAGAGATTTTTCAAATAATCAA
The DNA here is from genome assembly GCA_030347435.1 of Clarias fuscus. Lineage (NCBI taxonomy): Eukaryota > Metazoa > Chordata > Actinopteri > Siluriformes > Clariidae > Clarias > Clarias fuscus. The sequence goes on from CM059208.1 coordinate 19,149,414, forward strand.
AAGGCTTTCCCAGGATTCATTCATTTTCAATAGCTGCTTCCTCCCTGTGCGAGCCGATCACCAGGTGTGAATTGGGCATTTCTGACCATCTCCACTCATTCACACCTTGCTGTATAGTAGCGAATCCGCCTTCCCACGAAGGAAACACCACACAGACAGTAACCCGAGCTCAGGATCGGACCAAAGACCCTGGAGCTGTTCGCAGCCACACTACCCGCTGCACCATCATGCTGCATGATCTACCAGCATAAAAGATAACACTGTGTACGCCTAGCATCGAAATATAGCGTCCAGTTTCATGAGAACAGGTTCTCAGTTTTCCTTCAATTTTTTACTTTAGAAAACATTAATTATACACCCTTCACACTCACCAGTCTGTTTTTTCTCTCTTATTCTGTCAAAAGAAATAAATTAATATAAAAAAAAATGCTATGATGAGATATAATAGATGGCTTTGTAAACATGTTGATTGTAATTGATACAAGGCATATACAGAAATTCATGTAAAACCTAAAAGAGAAAAAAAAATGCTATGGAAGAAGAACTGTTTTGGAAACATTTCGATTGTGTTCGAAATAACACCTATACGCCGATTCTTGTAAAAGTCGGAAAAATGCTACGAAATGATCAGAGGTGTTGTTTGGTAAACATCTGGACTGTGAGTGAAATAACACCTCTTGACCATTTGGGCTGTGGGAGGGTGTGGGAGGCACACCTACCCACTGCACTCTCAGGATGACATACCTCCTGAGAGAGAGAGAGAGAGAGAGAGAGTTTAATGGACAATTTATTCCACAATAGTTTATTCCAATCAGATTTGATAATGGCCTTCAGTATTTTAACCTTGACAGAGGCCACATTTCGAGCCGTTGCTACTGTGACACTTATGCCGTGTTTTGCCAACATGAGGTGTGCTATTCTCCATGTTGTCATGTAAACAGAGATTGTTTCCTGTACAATGTGGTGTCACAAAACTGGTTTATAATTCTTATCTGCTCAGGTTTCTGCAGGGGTTAGGACCAGACGTCCAGATGTCCACCTGCGGGGCTAAAACATCTCCAAGGGTCTTTTTCTGTTTGATTAATCATTGGACTGAATTTCATAACTTGATCTATAAATGCAAAAATCGATATAGCTGTGTGGATTTTTTTTGTGTTGTTTTTTTTCCCGATGATATTTAGAGGAGTTTTTTTTTTTTCACCAAAAGGGCCAAATGGCACATGATGTGAAGGAGATACAAGTGACTGATTTCCCTCCTCCAGGGACTCAGGTTTAGTTTCTTTACACTTGGTGGTTTGCCTACAAGCTTATGTGCCACCTCTAGTGGCTGATAGACAAAAAAGGTGGTCAAAAAACAAATAAACAAACAAAAAACTAAGAGCTGATGGTTAGACAGGAAAAGCACGGAACTGCTAACATTTGGTTATCTTGACCAATACATTTGTCTGTACACTGGTGCTATTATTCCTTTCCACAATTTGTTGCAGTATGGCACAAATAATGTCATTTTTTATTTATTTGTTTGTTTATTTATTTATTGAAAATTAACTGTTTGAAAAAATCTTTGCTATGACACTCTATTGAAGCTTTGGGGCGACACTGTGTTTTAATATGCACAGACCCAGCTCAGGTAAGACCTGATTTCATGTGGGATGACATGTCTCATCACCGGCTTATGGTTTTAAATTCAAATTCAAATTTTATTTGTCACATACACAATCCTACACAGTACGATATGCAGTGAAATGCTTAAATGCTTAAGTAGACATGTTTTACAGGGAAAGACGCAGGGAAACGTTTGGTACTAATGGGATCCATACCATATCTGAAATGAGGAAGAGCTGCGCAGGTGTCAGGTTCCTCCTCGTCCACCCAGATGTTGGATCAGACCATTGAAGAGATTCTCAATTCACACTTATTTCAAGGTAACTGAAACTATAGTGTTCATCTCATGGGCATGACGAAGTGATTCCAAATGTTAGACAGAAGAATTTAAGAATGGTGGGTTTTTTTTGTTTTTTTTTGTACCTTTCCAGTGGAAGTGACTTGATGTGACAGATGTTTTGATTTAGCACTGAGGTTTCCACATTTATCTCAAAATACTGTAAGATAACAACATATACAGTACCGCAGAAGATAAGATAAAATAAGATAAGATAAAACAGCTTGACATGTAACAGCACATAACAACATAAAGCATAATTACTAAGAGCATAACATAATATAATACAACACAGCATTACACACCATAAGATAAAATGAAACAAAAAAATGACATAATATAACACATAACATAAAATACCACTGCACATAAGATAAGATGAAATAAAATGACATACTGTACCATGACATAAGGTAATGTGATGTAATATAGCGCATAAGAGAACATAACACATGAAATACCATTACACATAAAATAAAATGAAACAACATACCTGTAATGCAACATGACGTAATATAGGACATAAATAATGAAACATAACATACTATTACGTATAAGACAAGATGGAATTACATGACATAACATAACATATCATAATATAACACATAAGATAGGATACCATACAGACACATACAGTATGAAACAGCATACCAAAACATAATATAACATAAATTCAAACAAATGCCTTTCAGAAAAGCTAACGTGTTTCTTAAAAAAATGCTTGATTAGTTATTGATCAAAATCATATTGCATATAAATGTCTTATTATTGCATATAAACGTCTAAAAATGTTTCATATTAATAATGAATAATATTAATGAATAATAATTAATATTAATGGTGCAATAGAGTACTTTGTAAACATCTAGTCTCGTGATCTGTAGTTATCCAACTGGTAAAAACCCTTATAAGTTTTTATATAAGAAATAAGAAAAAAGAAACGCTTTCCCCTAATGAGATTTTTCCGTTACTACTCTTGCAGAATACAGACTACCTTTCTTTCTTGACTACAATGAAAATAAAGTAATGCAGTAAAGTAATGTGATCAAAGCAAGATAATGAGGAACAAGTCTGGGACAGCTTTCGTAGTTGTCTTTACATGTACCTCCTGACACTTCCCTAAGGGCCTAGTAGGTGTTCTGGCAGGAGGAGTTTCCTGTACATCAGTACACTGACATGCATAGGAAGTCAGTTGAGTCATTAAAGCCAATTTGAACTTCGCTTTAATTATGTCATGCTGAATATAGTGAAGCTGAAGTTTGAAAGATGTTTTCCCAGCATTTCTCATGAATATCATATACTGTATAGTTGCACCTGAAATTATTCAACCCCCATTAGATTAGAAAATTAGATTTTTGCCCAAAATTACTAAGTTGCAGCTGTTCATAATAAATCAGTGAAACAAGCAATTTAAACAGCTCATATAGTATCACACAACTAATAACAACTAATATAACAAGTGATTTCTCGCCCCTATTAATGATTACTATAGTTTCAGAATTATTCAACCCCCTGAATAAAATCCCTCATTATAGCACAAATTTATAAATCAGGTGTTGTCTTAAGCATAACCCAAGAATCTTACTGATCTAGAGGCCATTGCCCATGAGGAATGGACTAAGATCCGTCAGAAACACTGCCAGAAGCTAGTGCCTGGCTATACATCACATCTGCAGCAGGTCATAATAGCTAAAGTACTGAAGATGTCACGTACTGTCTCCTAAGTACTGAAGATGTTTCTCATCAAGGGGTTAAATAATCTTTGATACTGTAGTAGTGTTGACTTTGGAAAAACCAATTGTTATATTAGTTGTGTTGAGCTGTTTAAATTGCTCTTGTGTCACTGATTTATTGCAAACAGCTGCTAGTTTTTTTTTTTTTTTTGATGGGGATTAAATTATTTTGAGTGCACGTATAACATAAAGGGTAGATACTTGCTATTACTTGGGAAAGAATAATAAAATATGACTTGGCACCTGTAGATGTAGTTAATTGACAACACCTACAGTAGTAATTCTCTGACAGGTGGATAAGATGGCATTTGATTAGCAGATAATTAAACTGACAGCTTATTTGTATTTCACCAATGTAATTATATTACGTATAATAAGATAAATTACTGGTTTGTTCATGAGCTAAATATAATTATTACTATCATATTACTTGCTCAGCATTGACTCAATTGTTTCTTAGTATTTCATTGATTTTTCCTGCTTCGTTACGCCTAAGTTAATAAACAATACATATTTAATAAACACAGAGGAATAGAGATTTTTTCTTAGGACACTGTATAGTGTAATGTGTTAAATATCAAAGGATTAATTTTTTTTTATCAATTTCATGATTAAATTTATGGATTAAAAAACAGGAGGTTTGGACCACAGATGTCTCCTATAAATATTGCACACTTCTTTTATGTGTAGCCTTTCCCTTACTAGGAAATAAGCAGAAACCGATATGAGGCTCGGTTTAAAATATGATATAAAATATGATGGATGAACGTCCTTGCCTTTGATTCTCTGTTTTCTGCTGCTTTAGGGAGCTGCTGCCTGAGTGATTTATGTTTCCGTGCTCATTATAGAAAATCAGCCAGCCTTCAAATATTCTCACCTGCAGAACAGCTCTGCGAGGTTGCCTACCAGTTTTTATCAAAGGGATTCAGCTGGAGAATTATGAGGAGGGGAAAAAACACACCCAGAGAGAGATTTCAATTTAAATCATGTAAAGTTGCAGTACTCTGTGTTTTACTTCACGAGTTTGAAAATGAACTACCTGAGGCAGGTATAGATTTGTGCACGTGTGAGTCTCGTGCTATTGAAGGTGCTCTGGAGGCGCCGCCATGTGCTGCGCGCTTGAGAAAGATTTATGTTCTTTGCTCCAAACCGGACCGCTATAAGGGACTTTGATTATTAGTCCCACACCAGGAAATAGTCTGTAATAAGCCCTCTAAAATGTAATAATCACGGTGATGCGCTTCATTTAGAGCCACTTAACACCACAGAAACAGGAATAAGAAGCCTTTTTGTAAACCACCTGAGAGTCATGTGCAAATCTACTATGAAACTACAATAAAACCATTGTAATGGGTTCTTATAAATCATGAATTTGGGTCATTTATGGACCGGTTGCGTATATAATGATATGAGTCACTAAAGGGTTATGCATTCAGGGAAATATGTTATGTTAAAGGAAAAATATGAGACTGATTGGTAACAATGAATTTCTTATCCTTATGTTAATACCCAAGAAAATGGGTAATTATTAGAAAATATAATTATTTTGAGTATGATTCACCAGAGCCTGAAGCTAAATAAATGATGCATGCATCCATCCACCCATCCATCCACCAATCCATTCATTTATGCATTTTTTTTTTTTTTTTTTTTGCAATTTATCCTGGGTTGCAGAAAGCCCTAAGCGCAGATGCCAGTCCATCACAGTGCACAAGCTCACACACACACTCATACACTACAGGCAATTAAAAATGAATAAATAAATAAATCAGAACAAATGAAAAAGAGAGAATTGGTCATGTCTTTGGACTGTGGGGAAACCAGAGGAAATCCATCAAGCACAGACACACCATGCCACCTGAGTAATGCATAATGGAAAAAAAAAAGAGGAAAAAAAAAAACAAAAGAGAAATTTAGTAAAGAATTCATTGCTGATTACATCTCAATTAATAATGATAAAAAACAGGTTTAATGAACAGGAAATATTCTAACCGGTGTGAACACTTATGTCTGAGTGAGGTGGTGAAAATGAAAGGAAAAAAAGTCTAAGATATTCAGAAAGAACAAACAAACTTGTAGGAACACAATTCCTGTCTGTCACATAAACATATTTTAAAAGCAACACACACTTTCAGAGATACCGCATATCACTGAATTGGTAACTTTCCAAGAGCCTTATCAATCTGATCTGTCTTATTTTCAAAAGCCTGCGTAGTCAGATTTACTTTCGGCACATTTTAAATTGTGTCCTGTCTGGACCATGTAAAGAATCAGGATGGGGATTATAATATTTTGAATGTACTTTTGATACTAATACTGATGCATGATTGTCAAAAGTGCATGATTGCCTTTACACTAATTAAATGATGCTGGGAAAATGTCTGTAAGGATATAGTGTATCTAGGAGATTTTAAACTCTTTGTAGAAGTAAATGGAATAGATATGCCATTCAGATGTGCATCAGGCTCAAACAATGCTGCTGCTGATTCAGTTATAAGGCACTTAAGAATCGCTGATATTTCACTAAATTTCCCTCAGTTTTCGTTCTGTCGAACGTAAATCAATTGCATCCACATTGTTAACCCCACTCCAGGGTTTTCAAGACTTAAATTTCAAAGAGGTGATGTCAGACTTAAGATATTAAAATAACCAAGATTTATAGTGAATTGTTCTATAACGCCAAATTATACACATGTTTCTTTCAAGCATCATGAATTCAGAGATTCGGGTGATCTGTTTCAACTCCGCCTGTCATAGTAGTCAAGTGTCCAGCTGTGTTGAGATGAGCCAGGATTACATTTTTGTTTCTTAGCATCAACAAAGAATAAACCCCCCCACCCCACCCCCTTCAAATCTGAGACAATACTCTGGGACATTTTTACAGTGACTTTACCAGGTATTAAGCCAGGGGTCATGAGAAGGAAGAAAAAAATCTGTAAAGGGTTCAGGGAAAAATCTGAGAATGGTGATATCATCAAGAAAAATAAATTTTGTCTCAATAAAGTGAAAAAAAAAAAAACTTTCCTCCTTTACTCATACTGTTATGATGTTTTATTAGAACAGTTATGCTAACTGGCTCCTAGTTTTCACAAGCCACTATTCCAAGATGTATTAAATTTATGTGTAATAAATTTGCTTGCTTATGACTACATTTCACTTTTGAATGAGCTAGCAATGATAGACTTTGGGATATAAACGAATGCTATCATCTACTGTATGGCATACAGTAATTGTGTTTGTTTAGTGCTGTAAATATCCAAATCATTTTCTGTATTAGGGTTGGACTCTGCAGTCGGTGTGGTCCAAAACTGAGATTTTGCCCTTAATTAAATCGCAGTTTCATCTTGATTCTGTTTCCAGCAACATTGAAAAAGAATGGAAATGGAAATAACCTAAGAGTAAGACATGCCAGCATTGTCAGCACGTTATGTGAATTCCAGTTCTGACTGTTTCTCAACCTCAGCTACATCACTCCAGTCCATAACTCACCTCAGCTGTAGATGAGACGTGCATGAGCTTGCATTTCTTTTTTATTCAATTTGTGTAGTCTGTGTTTTTGTGTGTATTTGTACCTGTCTGTAATATTCCCTATCAAATTTAGTTCCCAAGGGCCACTGTTAATCTAATTATTGCTCTGCATATGGGCGTCTGCCAAATGCCATGATGTAAAGTAAATACACAAACCTCGAGCAGTTACTAAGGTTGATGTCTGGTTTCTCCCAAAAGCTTAATATCTGAATTCTTACATGCGGCTGCACGAAAATGAAAATCTCCCACAAATCCAATTTTTATTTTATTTTTTAATTCTCTGGGTTTCCATTTCCACTGCACACATCTAGTACTGTAACAACCAAATATTTTATGAACCATTGTGGCAAGCTTTCAAAATAGAAAAAAAGTGCAAATCCTATGCATATGCGTATTAATATTCGTTTAGAACACACCAGTTCATCACAAATAAAATAAAATATTTATAGTACATTACTATCTGTTGTAGAGATGGGTAAAATAAGTATTTTTCAGATCTTTTTTTCTTCTTACTGTCTTTTTCAGTATTTTTCTAATATTGGACAACTATTCAAGTGGTCCAATACTAGACTGACTAGGGTCAGACTTAAACATTTAGGATTGTGCATGATAAGGAGATGTGTTCATTCATTCATTCATTCATTCATTCATTCATTCCTCTTTAGCCACCGTTTCCTGGCCAGATCTGGAGCGGATCTGGACTCTATCATGGGAACACTCTTCAGATTTAAGGCAGGAATACATCCTTTATTGCATGACAGTCCTTTGCCGGGTGCCATTATTTATCTCCTGGTCTTTCATATTGTCCTACATATGGTGCAGGCTCTGACATGTTCATTCTTCTTTCATGTATGTCTTTAAAGCGCAGTAAGAAAATGTGAAAATGGTTCAATAATTACAACTGTTTTGGTACAAAAAGTGAACCTCAGGGATAAACTCACATAAAAGACACACTAACAGCCACCTGAGACGAGCCAATCCTGTCTGCTGAACTGATGGTTAGAAAAGTTTTTACTTTTACAGCGTACAGGTTAGTCTTTCTTCCCCTGGTGGAAAAGAGTCATGCACAGAACTCAGACACTGAGTGACCAGTGAAGGCCTATATAGGGGTAGATACTGTGACCTATGTAAGGAAATATTGGTGCATTTGAAGTTTTAAAACCTTCTGCCTGAAAGATTTAATAGGACGAGCACAGGAGGGAATTGTATATGATAACCATGAAGGGGCCTTTTGTATAAATTTGATTTTTTTTTTTTTTCAAAGGAAGTAATAAAAAGAAAAGTCTTTTCTTTTTCTTATGTGCCCATGCTGATGGGTGCTTTGTGAAACTGGCTTTGGCTTTGTGAAACATTCTTTTATGATTACACTCCTATATTCACTCTCATTCTTCCATCTCTGGTGACTGAATCCTACACACTGAAGCAGCTTTAAATGGTTTAATTTAACTTCAAATAAAATAAAGTAAAAAAATATATATTATATGGGTTATTGTTTTGGAGGAAGCTCAGAATATTATAGGACTATCGAGGATGTGAACGTAAATTGAGCCAGATTAGATCGACTAACTGATGGGAAAAACAAAGGGCACATAATGGCCTGTATGACTTCAAAATGTGGCTCCAGATTTTAAAAGAAATGGCAGACTCTCCAGCCCGACATGCTTGGCTACACTGGTTATAACACACTTGACCCTGCCGAGCTGCCGGTGACGCAAGACAAAGTGCTCACAAAAACCTGACTGAACGCCTCCTTGATTTCATTGGGCCTATCATCTCCAAACGTATCAATTAGATTCTTTTTAATCACTTCTATTAAATTTTAATTAATGGCATTGCTCAATAAGAATGTTCTTTATGTATCTAAGCAAATCCCTTGTGGCAGATGTCTCGCATAACGCGTTTTTGATCAGCACCTGTAAAAGATCTAGGCTGAGCCTCCTTTAACAAGAGATCAGCCAATAGCATTTTATTAGTCCTTGACAACATTTCCTTTGCGAAGCTTCATTTGGTCTGTCTCCCTTTTTTGCAAGCTTTTGAATGTTAATGTATGCTGCAGTCATATCTTGTACGTCTTCCATTTATGCCATCATCCGCTGAAGACTTAATGCTTTCCAAAGGGTCGTGCTTAAAAAACTGTTCCCGAGTGTTTCTCTGAATCCAGGTCTTGTTAACTCCTTGTTATTTCTAGAAGACTGTCATATTATCAGCATCAATTAGTAAGAGTAATGAAGATCAATTATGGGATGTCTTGCTTAGGGTTACAAACAACCTGCTACACTGACGATTCATCCTCAGTGTGATTTTCCAACCATCACAAATCCCAAACACATCCATCAGAGTTTGCTTAGGGGAAGCTGACCGCATTCCTCGGATGGTTCCGTCCTAGATTGTAAAACGCCAGTTTACCCAAATGTCACAACTAAACAGATCAGTTCCTTTGAACAACATTGTTTCCTTTTCTCTGCCTCTAGGAACCTATAAAACTTAGCAAAATGAAATAATACGTATCTGTAATAAGTATCACAAAGCCCCCTTTCAGTCTTCTTCTCATGTATGCTTTCCCAAGAGAAGATGGATGTTATTTATGAGCAAGCTTCTCATTCTTCTGCTCGAACTTTAACACGAGCAGCTGTGGGCTCTGAAGCTGCGGAGCTGGTGGATGAGTAGTGCCGGCTTTTGAGCCACATCCCCGGGCCTCCTCCCCACGCTCTGGCACACACATTTTCCAGGGACACCCCGATGAGCCCAGCAGGGGTCCTGACAGGCAAAGCTGTCCGCTAAAGCTTTCGTAGATGTGGCTAGCATTGACCTGGGGAAGGGCTAATTGCAACCAGACGTTCACTTTCTCTTCGTGTCTTTTTATCTGCCGCCTGCTCAGTTCTTGTCCAAGCTCTGAATAATGGGCTATTGGCACCCTGTTCGATTGCTCGTACTCGTCCATCTTGGTTGCAGTGGAAAGATTTGGCCAGACATCAAACATTTAAGATGAAACAATTTGAAAGGTTTTTGTTTTTGTTTTTGTTTCTTCCTTTTTTGTCTATAGTACAAGTCCAGCTTTGTGCATGAGAAAATCGGAGTCTGAAAGTGAAACATTATTTATTTTAATATTTTTTCTCATGCGTAAGAATGAAACGTTAACTGCGTGGTTTCTTCCCAAATCGTTTCTTTCTGCACAAATATTGTGTTTAACTAAATATAAGTACAAGCTAATCACTACTTAAGTCACTTCAGTTAAGTTAACCATATTATAGCATTCATGGGTGTGGGATCCGATAAAAAACAAATAAAAACCCTGAATGTCCAAGGAGAGTGAGAATGATCTTAGGGAATGTGACTTGAAACCTTAGTCTTCTCAAAGCCTGACGTTCAAAAAACCAAACAAACACTTTGTCAACTAGCTTTACCATTTCATAAGCATGTTAATCCTGTCATGGGAGACAGATGAGTGAGCCTCTTGTCAGGACTTAGTGGACCTACAAGTCTCCACAAGCTTTTCATTTTTCAACTTTTTATGCTGACTCTTGTTCTTCAGTGGAATTCTTTACCCGTACCTCTTTTCTTTTGTACTTTTACACAAGTGCCCAACAACATCTGGTGACTGGACTACATATTAGCATGAATGCTAGCGGGTTTTCACTAGCTTTAGCTGACTTTTAGCTATCATGACTTCTCAGTAAAGTATTGCTTTAAGCTGAGATATTTCACCCTCATGGCTCTTTGAATAGGCTATGCTGTATTGCCAAAGCCAAAGATAAAAACACATCTAGTGAGGCAAAGCACTGCATTCCAAGTAAAGATTGGAATAGATCAGAGGTCTACTTGCAGTAAGGAATGTGGTCTTGGTGTGTCTTGTTGTTTATTTGTTTGAACAGATGAAAAGTGATATATTGCCAAGCATTTTCATTCGAGTCTGCACAATCGTTGGGTTATTTCAAGAATTAAAGAAGGTTATTGTATAGTAATGTATTCATACCAAAAATTCATACCAAAAATATAATGCATACAATGACAAAGTAGGATTCCAACATCCGACATTACAATATAGGTTCCCAGGACATCTCGGCCCACGGAGCATGACTTCACAAGCGTGTGCTGTGGTGGTTGGCACCAGGATATTAGCGGCAGATCCTTTGGATGCTTTGGGTTGCAGGGTGGGACCTCTGTGGATTGAAGTTTTTTGTCTGGTGCATCCCATGGGTACTCAATCAGTGTGGGATCTGGGGAGTTGTTAGCTGTTAGTGGCCTTGGGTTCTTTTCCTTTCAGACCATGTGTGTGGCAGGCCAAGGTGCACTGGGTATTCTGCTGTTTTCTCTATCCTGACCAGCATTGACTTTTTAAGTGATTTGTGCTGCTTTGGCTTTTCTGTAGACGAGCTGGTCTTTGGTCCCCACGGCTTTGGTTTTAATGTGTCAATATTAATCATACATACATACATACATACATACATACATACATACATACATACATACATACATACATACAGATAGATAGATAGATAGATAGAAAGTCATACACACGTTTCTTATATCATTTCTATAACATCTAAACAATGTTGTAGTAGTCATTAAAAGTAGCATTTTGTGTTGACTTTGGAGAAATCACTTGTTATAATAGTTGTGTTGAGCTATTTAAATTGCTCTTGTTTCACTGATTTATTACAAACAGCTGCAAGTTAGTAATTTTGGCCAAAAAACCTCATTTTCAATGCGGGTTGAAAATTCTTCTGGGAGCCAATCTCATATCATATCTACAAAATCTAAACAATATAGCTGACAATCTCATTTATTAAAGCAGGTAATTGTGTACATTGGAGTGATGTATGAGTTCTCAATAGGAATGCGAGGCAGGGTTCTAACATGTTCTCTGATATGTAGGTCCATTTTTCAAGTAACTTTTTTTTTTTTTTGGAAAACCACGTAAACACGATCTTGCCATGTTTCCATGTTGCCGTTCAGGCTTCTTAAACAGGACAGTTGAAAGTGGAAGCTCGGTCCATCACTGGATCAGTTACCGAGTCCTCCTGATTACTATAGACAGCTGGTTCAGTTGAGCACACAAAGCAGAGCACTTGGGGGAAAAAGGGAAGTGGATTATAACCCATCAGTCTTGGATCATCTCTTGCTCCTCTAACCCCAGCCCCACCCCTCATGACCTCTTAACTACACAATGGGACTCGAGATGTATAGCCTGCATTTGAACTTCCATCCTCTTCTTGTTTGTCTACCTGCTTCATTTACTTCTCAGATGGTGAGTGATTCATGGATAGGACTTTCCTTAAGCCACCAAACCTCAGTTGTGTGATGCTTCTGCTGGGTTTGTTTGCCTTTTTGGTATGTTCTCCCCTGGTGTGTGTGTTCTCTCCTGGTGGGTTATAAACTAGAGAAAACAGATGCTCCCCTCAGCCTTTCTGGCATTGTGATACATCAAGGCTCTAATACCTAGCTCACAAATAAGCCCAACCTCCCTAGCTGCAGCTTTCAGGATGACTAATCAAGCTGTGCTGGTGAGCTACTATGTAAGCAAGAAGCTTACTTGGCTCAGCAAGGGGTTTTCTAACTATATAAGAATGGCCACTGTGTAAAGGAAAAGACAGTAAAAGGAAAAGAAAAAAGAAATCACAGCCAGTGTCTGTATTGGGGGCTTTTCTCTTTAAAGCTTAAGGTTAAAAGCAGCTTCTGTACTCATTCCTTTTTATGTCCTGTGAACAGGGAGGAAAAAAAAGCAGCCACGCCAGGGAAAATAGAGCAGCGTATGCCGAAGTCCCTGACCTTACATAAGCACTTCCTATAAAAAGTTAACACGGATGATTTGAAGAGACATAGCCCTTTTCACAGGAGCACGAAGATGAACTCTCCAGACACGCTCACCTCTGAAGAGGGGCTGGCTTCAAGTGGACTTTAGGTGTGGTTACTTCAAGGCACCTCACTCAAACGGATGAGGTAGCCATTTCCAAGAGCATCCAATACCAAAGGAATGCTCGGAAAGCTATAAAAGCAAAACTGATCTGGAATCTAGATTATAATATATAGAGGCGCACATTAATCCTGGCTGGAAGTTTCCTTTCTGTAAGCCTCTTTCAAACCCCTGTCAGTCTACTAGCAAGTTTAGCAAGAACTCTTGTTCTCATCTTTTTAGTCTTTTTCTTTGTGATAACATTGGGGAGGAGAGCAAATCTGTGAAACATGTAGGGTGATGTGATCTACTGAACTAATCTTGTTCTTGGATACGCTAGCCTTTAAGGCTTAGAATAAATCAGTATAGAGATTCAAGTCTTTTCTTTCCCCTCCTCTCGGTCTTCGTTTCTTCTCTCAGTCTCTCACACATGTGCTCAATATATCACTTATAGTGTATCACCTTATCCCTTTGTTTATCATCTCCTTGGATAACCATGTGGAATCCTCATCTTCTCTCCTTTCCTTGTCTATAGTATTTCCAAACATATTTTACAAGCAGCTGGTTACTGACCCTAATGCTTTGCAGCAGCCGTGCCACTAGTGCACAGAATATCTTAAATGCTACAATCAAAGGAGAATTTTCATATTTCCACCCCATCCAAGTCCCGTATCTCAATCTACAGTGTCAGTCAAGCAGAATGGATTTGTGGTTTCGGTCATTATGTGCCAGGAATAATGAATACCTAAGGAAGCGTCAACTGTTTAATGAGTTACCTTAAACATACAGTGTTGTTATTATTACCAAGCAGTTTTAATTGGTGCCTGTATCTGGGAACATGAGGTCATTTACTGATTCAAGTTTGTAATAATCTTAGAAATCTAGTATGATGCGTGCCAAAAGAAAGTGAAAAGATTGTTTCGACACTGATGATAGCTGTGAAGCTGGAGGTACACATAGGTCTTTCTCTATGTGCCAGGACCAGCACTGTATAATTGACTTTAGCCAATTATACAGTGCTGGACCTGGCTGAGCTTCAGATACGTTTTGAGGGATGGAGTGTGTGGTTAGGGGGACACTTCTGGATTCAATGTGTCTTTATAAGCATTGACTGATGAGTGTGTGGAGTTCCTCTCAGTTTCCCCATAAGTCCAAGTTGGTTTCAACTTTGTCGGTTTGCTCAACAAAGTTTAAGCATATGTGATTTTAAATCTATTTTATTTTGCAATATAATGTATGAAGTTCTAAATGGGTATGCTTTCACGATGGCTTTGTAGTACACTGTTGAAATCAGCTAATGCTTATGGAACTCTTCACAGATGCTTTAAAAAATAGTAGAACCATATTGACTCGGCATGCACCTGAACATTAAACTGTAGGACGTATATCATGGTGTCTTTAGTGCATGATATTGATATGAAAAAAGAAATATGTGACCTTTAGAAATATCATTTTAATTACTGGTTCCCAAAATAGAAGCAATTACAAAATAATTGATGATGTCACAACAAACCAGTAATAATTTCATTATTGATCGTTAATAATTATGGTTTGTTATTATATGTGTTATTGCATTCTTTAGCTTTTATGCTGTTTGACTGTTTGGTCACCTACGTTACCTGAATTTAATCCAAATTGCAATAATGCAAAAATAAGCAGCATAAATAACCTAAATAGAATAACAATTTTTGATAGAAATTGCCTGGGGGGCTGCTAGAAATATGATCTAATAAAATATTATTGTGCACATTTAAGCAATTATTCTGATGCAAGAATAATATTAAGAATCTTGCAAATATGTTCATTAAAAATGAGCACAACAAGGGTAAAATTCGAGTTTCAATATGTATGCATTTCTAAAGTCTCACAGCGTGCAGATGCTGTTTAAGGACAAAGGCATGTCATGTCTAAGTTGGGTATCAGATGTGGAAATGGGATCATATCAGGGAGTCTGTTTTCAATACTTTCCAGGAGAGAGGAAGGCTCGTGTTCTGCAGATGCAGTTGCGTGCTTTGGATTATGTTGCAGTAACACCTTATCAGAAATCCCTCCTATTTCAAACTGACAGAAGTGAAGCTGAACTTTGGAACTGTAAAAAGCCAAAATTCCAAGGATCAGCAGCCAGATATGATGTGCTAATATGAGTAGGAAAAAGGCAATTCATTTTAATGTTTCTCATGCAAATAGTTTTATGGTCTTCCACTGGTTTGTATTACAGGATGCTGTAAAGTGGAAAAGAACAGCTTTTAAATATTGAAACTTTGTGGGCATGTTTGTCTGCGTTCCAACTCCATGTAGGCTGAACGGAAGTTTATCGGATTTGGCCTCAAATGCCTGATTGGTCAGTTTGATCTCCATGACAGAATATTACTTTGACCTAATTCCTTCAAACTGACCCTAATTTAAAGTTCACAAAGTTGTTTTGGGGAACACAGCATTGTTTGTAGAAAACAGTTGTTTAGGTGTTGATGCAGGAACGGATTAGGCGTTTTTTTTTTTTTTTTTTCCATGAATCGGCTGTTTTTCTACGAATTAACCTGTTTTCCAGTACCTGCAAGTGCACCGGTTAGGGTTTGTGCAATGGAAAATGTTAGCTTTGTTTTGACTCTAAACTGCATGTGCCAAAGCGGATGAGCATCTTCTGTGTAATTTTCTGAATAACAATGTAATGTTTTACGAAGATGTTAAGTCTTTTGCTTGAAGTGTGTGTAGCTATTATACACAGTTTCTGACATCCAACATTATGGAAGAAAACTGTTATTAGGATGCACTGGGTGTCAACCTAGGAGTTAAAAAAAAAAAAAAAAGGTGGCTTGTTTTTCATTATGAATCATATTATTTTCACAGATGGTACTGAATTTACCTTGATGGTACTGATACTTTATTGATTGATTTATTTTAAACATTGATGCATTAGCCGGAAGGTGTTAATGAGCTCTCCTGTACCGTATAATGGAAACAAATATATTTTGTAAGGTAGATTTGAAAGGGGTGAATGTATATTCTAATTCACCTTAATTCAACTCAATGTTTTTTTTGTTTTGTGACCTTTTTTCTACATTCTCCATTACTGGAAACAAAACAAACAAACAAACAAAAAAACATATGGAATTGTGTAATTAAGTAACAACGACAACAACAACAACAACGGCAACAACAACAAAGGTCTTTTTTTATTTTAAGACACAAATTTCAGCTGTTCTGAAACAATTCTTGAAAGAACAGTATTGTCAAGTGCATTTGAAAAAAAAAAAATCAATCCATCAAGCACCATAATGAAACTGACTCTCGTGAAGGCCATCCCAGGAAAACAAGATCAAAAATTACCTCTGCTGCAGAGCAGACGTTCATTTAGAGTTACCAGCCTCAGAAATCACCAATTAACAAACAGCACATCAGATTAGAGCCCTTATCAAAAGAGTGTTCAAAAGAGATTATTGCATGTTTTGGATGCCTTCTGTATTTTTCACAATGTAGACAGAAACAAAACTCAGGAAAGACCACAGAATTAGAAGGTGTGTCCAATTTTTTATTGGCACTCTATCTGTACAATACTGTAGATCTAACAATTTTTTTTATATATCTATATATCCATCCATCCATCCATCTATATTTGTGTGTGTGTGTGTGTGTGTGTGTGTGTGTGTGTGTGTGTGTGTGTGTGTGTGTGTGTGTGTGTGTGTGTGTGTGTGTGTGTCTGGGACCAGGATGTTGGCAGTGGATTCTTTGTTTTGCTATGGGTTGCAGGGTGAGGATTTGATTGGATTAGTTTGTGCTCGATTTGATTGGGTGCACTGGATGCTCTGGTTTTATCGTGGCCAGCATCGATTGGCAAGTTGTGCTGCACTGGCTTTTCTGAAGGATCAGACGAAACAGGTTAATCCTTGTCCACCACAATCAATCAAAGTATAACATTTTGCTTTGATGGAAGCTTTGCAAACTCTTGTCATTATGAGGTCTTATGAGGTAATCACCTGGAATGGTTTTCCAACAATCTTGAAAGAGTTCCCAGGGATGTTGAGTACTAGGTGGATGCTTTTCCTTTAACCTCTGGTCCAACTCATCCCAAACCATCTCAACTGGCCAAGTCATCTGATGCAACACTCCATCACTCTCCTTTTGGACAAATAGCTCTTACATAACCTAAAGGTGTGTTCGGGCTCATTGTCCTGTTGGAAAACTAAGTGCAAACCAGATGGGTGGCAGCCATGCTGGTTAAATGTGCTCTCAATTTTGACTAAGAAATCAACAGTATCACCAGCAAAGCACCGCTACACCATCACACCTCCTCCTCCATGCTTCAGAGTGGAAACCACACCTTCAGGAACTGTCTGTTCACCATTTAAACGTCTGACAACGACATGGTGCTTAGAACCAAAAATCTCATGATCTAATCTAACATATCGACTGTCCGTTGCTTGTGTTTCTTGGCCCAAACAATTCTCTTCTACTTGTTGTTCTGACGAAGTAATGGCCATAATTCGACCATGAAGCCTTGACTCACACAGTCTCCTCTGAACAGTTGATGTTGAAATATGTCTGCCACTTGATCTCCAAGAAGCTTTAATCATACCGTTTGATGGTTTTGGTGACAGCACTTGGTGATGCATTTAAAGTTCTTGAGATTTTTTGGGTTGACTGACCTACATTTCTTTAAATTATGATGTCTTTTCTCTTTCTCTTTATTGAACTTAAAGTGTTTCTTGCCATAATATCGATTTGTATAGTAGTTGTAGTAGCAATAAAAGGGCTTTTGACTCTTAGACAATTGATGCATTAATAGTACATTAAGAAGACAAGGAGTGTCACAGATTGACTCTTGACAAGGCACACCTGTCAATTGAAATCCGTTCCAGGTGATTACGTCATGAATCTGATGAGAGAATGCCATGAGTGTGCCAAGCTGTCCTCAAAGCTAAATTTAGCTACCTGGGACAATTTAAAATATAACACATATTCTTGGTTGTTGGACACTTTTCTGTTTAATACATATTTCCATTCTATGTTCTTTCATTGTTTGGATGTCTTCAGAAGTTATGTTAAAAATAAAAAAAAGAAGAAGAATATGTGTCCAAACTTTTGACTGGTTGTGTATATATACAGTATATACACAGGTATGTGTTCAACAGTAAACATTTTATGATATTCATTATTTGTTTGTTAGTGTGTTGAAATATATATATATATATATATATATATATATATATATATATATATATATATATATATATATATATATATATATATATATATATATATATATATACACTTAGCTGCTTCTCATTGCAGTTGCCAGCACAGCTGTTGGAGCTTTAACTGATGTGCATAACAATGTGTGGAATTACACTCATGGGAAAATGATTCAGTTCAAGGTTTTTATCGAAAGAAGAAGCATCTTTGTTTCCTAAATAGCTCTTTATGGAAATATTTAGTTATTTGATTTTACATGGAAATTTCAGAGAGGCAACCAAATGACCAAAGAGTATATTCGTATTTAACATTTTTTTTTTTGCCAAGTGTGGCAACAACTAGCTTGCTTTTCACCCTGATACAAACATTTTTGACACTTTCTGTAATTATGCATTGATTATCACCACACAAAAAAAATTATATATGTGTTTAAACTATCATAGGCGTATGTGGTCATTATTGGGTATTTATGTATGTTATAGTAATTCTAGATTGTACAATTTGTGTGTTTAGGGCTAAATATTAGTGTACACCACCAGCACAACAACACACATAAACACATAACCAGGTGTTGGCACAAAAACTGAAAACAACCACATAAAATTTAAATAACAGAATTGGGTCCTAATAGTAAAAAAAAAAAAAAAAAGATTTAATGGTATTTTAGTATGTTGACCGTGGGCAAGAAAAGCAGAAGTAATACTGTTTACACAATGTCAAATGACCTGTTGTATGTTTTACTCCATTTTTAGTTAAGTTTAATTAACGAGTAGTGACGACTGGTATATTTACCTAGTAAGTGCACATGCACACACACACAAAAAACTTTCTACTATAAGCAATTATTAACCATTTGTAATGCATAATAATCATTAGCCATGATTAATTATTCAGTAGCTACTTAAATAAAAAATAATTTGATTGAAAAATGTGAATCTGGATTGACTGTTAATTCTGGCATTTGAAACGGATTTGCATAACATGTCTTAGTTAGGACAATCTGATCTTTTACATGGCTAAATAAGGCAAGTAAGCATTTAAGCCCAATTCAGTTTGCATTACACTGTTGTTACTATTGTACATATTGTACATTTTATGGCTTTCAATAAGATCGCTGAGAAAAAGCAACAGTACTTAAATCTGCTGAAAAAGCCAATGAAATTCACTCAGCCCTATTTTATATGTCTTTACAGACTGCAATAATATGGCTTCTTCCCTATTGGGAATTAAACCGATGCTCCCATAACTTTATTCGTCAATAGACCAGCATGCAAGGGAAAACAGCACTAGATTATGGAGTGCTGTGATTTCTCTCTGGAGGCTGGAAGGCTATATAGCCATGCGATACAAGATTCCATCTGAGAGAGGGGTTAGAAAGAGATTAGCCCGTATTGTAGGCCTTCTAACCACTGCACCACATGAAAGCCGATGATTGTATAAACAGATTGCTCTGCATCAGTTGTGAGAGTGAGAATTTCTTCGTGATGCCACACTGATACAGAACATCAAAACACAGCCTTGTCATTCCATTCCATTCTGTAACAAAAAGGGCCTTTGTAATACTAGGATGGATAGCGTAAATGTTGTCAGTTTCACTCTTCCAGTTCCATGTGCATTAGAAATATTTAACACCACTCCATAAGGACGGTTATAAATTATATATAACTAGAAGGCATGATTTTCAATTTTCAGTTGAATAATTTTCTGATTCATCTTTCTTCCTGGAAATAACTACCAGTATCTTGGCATCAACAAGCTAGGCATTGTGAAATACCATGCCATAATGTTTGTTTAAAAGATCACAGCTTAACCACCGTTCAGGCAGCGGGTTTAATCCAGAGACGTCGGGGCTTGTTTGAAAGCTACAACGCAGCTCCGATTCTCCAAACCTTGGCTGTGTGATTAAGCACATGTGGAAGTCATTGCTTTTGTTTCCCCCGGCTTCCAAGAGCTGTATCAAAGAGATGCTGACAGTCCCCATATAACATAATCCTTTGTGAAAGGAAATAATACAAAAACTCCAGCTTGACTACTCGGCCCCATGTGTAAAGAGTGAAAGGCAGAGCGATCTCGGATAACATACTTTATTTAGTGGAGGTGTTAATTAGGATAATGTGTGTAAAAGACACTGGCTTGAGGAAGTTGTTGGAACGAGTTAAACAAGTGCACAGAAGCATTTGAAAGAAGGTGATATATATATATATATATATATATATATAGAAATATATACATACATATATATATATATATATATATATATATATATATATATATATATATATATATATATATATATATATATTTAAGACAGAGGAAAGCTTTCTTTTAAATCATTTGACTGGATTTTACGGTATCGTTACATTTCCATATCATTTCCACTATTTACAGTAGGACCAAGAGTAATCTGGGCAGCAACGCAGATCCCCACTAAGGTTATTGCCTGTATGCGTCATAGGAAAGTGTGCCGACCTCCTCCTCCTTCTCCTCTTCCTCCTCCTCGCTCGCAAGCCACATGATGGAGGGCTAGGAAAACTAATCATGACCAAAAGAGCGAGAGGTTATGTTGAAGCAATTAAAGCTTAGTGGTGGTCCCTACATCACCCTATAAACCAACAGATCTAAACCAGACATAAGGATCAGAGCACAGAGGGCACAAATAAAGTATGTGAGATGTTATGTCCACTTGTGGCCAAAAGCAGTAAGTGTAATGGCTGGAGGAAAACATTAGTGTGTCAGATACATCTTCATTTGCTCTTCATTTCTTTTGGTGTATAGACTGTAGATGAATTATGAAGTCATTATTAATAATAGCATCCGGACTGTCAGTACGCTAAGATATTACAATTCCTATGTATTTCAGTCAGAAATATATATAAATTACAAAAACAAACAAACCAGAAAAAAACATTTGACAGACATAATGGTTTAATAGTGGGAGTAATACACACCTATACAGAATATGTTTTAGATTATTACTCATTTTATCCTCTGTTGTCAGGAAAGTGGGTTTTAAAAAGATTCTTCCCATTTTTTTTAATGTAAAAGAAAATTAAGTATTGCAAATATATTTGTTATGCATCTGCAATGGACAACGTCTTTTACTGATAAACTCAAATTGTGCATCTACATCAACAATAACACTAATTCACACAATGCCGTCTTAACCTAACCTCATGTAAATAAAGCTAAGATTACATTTACATATATTTACAGTATGTCTGAATAAGAAATTAAATATTTTACAACGTTATTCTATAATTTATTTTTGCTACACAGATATTTCCCAAGTCTATATAGTTGTTGTGTAGCGTTATGTTAAATATGACCAAGACAAACATAATAATAATAACAACAACAACAACAACAATAATAATAATAGTAATAATAATAATAAAAAACAGATTTCAAATAAAATATAACCAACAACAACAACAACAATTATTATTATTATTATTATTATTATTATTGTTGTTGTTGTTGTTGTTGATGTGGTTGTTGTTGTTGTTGTTGTCATTATTATTATTATTATTATTATTATTATTATTATTATTATTAACAACAACAATAATAATATTTGGGTTTTTTTTATTTGAAATCTGTTAAGTAGAATATAGTTTGGACAAGTTGTATATAGTTGTTGTGTAGGGTTATGTAAAATATTACCAAGAAAAACATAATAATAATAATAATAATAATAATAATAATAATAAACAATAATAAAAACAAAAACATATTTCAAATAAAATATAACCAACAACAACAACAATTATTATTATTGTTGTTGTTAATAATAATAATAATAATAATAATAATAATAATAATAATAATAATAAAATTTGTTGTTGTTGTTGTTTATCTTTTATTTGAAATCTGGTAAACTTTAAGACAATCCTGAGTATAGTTAGAGGTATAGAGTATAGTTTGGACAAATTCCTTTCAGGTTTCATGTACTCTTGATTTGAGCCACTTAACCCCCCCCCCCTCCCCCCCCCCCCCCCCCCCCCGCCACATTTAACCTTCTTCACATAAACTGCTTTTCTTTCTTTGGCCTTGAAAAGAGGCCAGCTCCCACACATGGAGAAGGCATAGAGGGCAATTAAAAACACACTGTATTTCTAAAGGTGGCTTTTTGCACACATGCTTTTGAAAAGGGAGCGTCTGCTAAAGAGATAAAGAGTTTCGCCTTGCTTCTGTTACACTTTGGCCACCGGCAGGCACAAATTACACATCCGTTCTCTTCAACCCACCTACTGTTTATTTGCTTTCACAGCTTTAGGAAGGGCCACACGTTCAGTCGTTAGAGGTTAATTGTTGCCTGCACCTGTCTCAGCCGAGCCTGTTTGTTACAAAATCTGTTACTTCATTTTGAGATGGACGGGAAACACGTTAGGTAAAAAAAAAAAAGAAGGGAGGCCTGGAATGAAAACATTAAATACCTCCTCCATGTCGTCCCCCCGCCTGCTTCAAGCCTTTGCTCTGTCAGTCTGGATCAACCGTTTTACAGAAGATAAATTGGTAAGTCAGGAGGTAATCCGACACCACATTTACCACCAATTCAAGAATTATGATGAAGTGAACCATTTGCTTAATAAACTAATTCTTTTAACCACCACTTCAGGGACTTCAGACTCAAATCAGTTATATAGCACAAGTTCGGATTTCTTTCTCAAAATGATTATTTTTGTATTATTTAGAATTAAGAAAACAGTTTCCGAGAGCTTGCGTTTCAATAATGAAAAATGAAATAATTACATGCTTGTGTTATATATTTTTTTTCTTAAGAAATACACTTGAAAAATGATTAGACTTTATGTAAAAAGTACTGTTTGATTTTTTTTTTTCTTTCAGAGTACGTGCAGGAAACCTGAAAGGACTGTATGCTATAAAAAGTGAGCCATAATTCTCTCACAAAAATATTTATTACATCTCCAGCAAGTGGTTATTTTTCTGGCAACATTGTTTTCATATATCACATGCAGAACATTCAGAAACGAATCTGTTTCGTTTTTTCCATGGTAAGCCATGCCATGCTGGAGCACATGAACTGTGCATCGATGACTCCCACAAGAGTGCAGCTTTCTGTTGTAACAAGAAGTAGAAATGACATCTAAATCAATAGGTCTTAGTAAATGCTTTTGTTTTAACATCGGAGTGACTTGGAGTTTTACTGCCAGGCGGCTTTCTGACTGCAGACTTTCCTCTTTAGAGGCCTAAAACGCGCACCAAATGTTTCACATTACCGGTGTGAAAATCCTCCAATTCTTTTGCCTTTAGTTTTTTCCCCCCTTTTTTTTTTACAAGCCCATACATCCGTGGAAACTTGATATTTCATATTTCATTCTGGTTTGCGGATGTCATTGTGAGGGACGCTGGTTCACATGCAACTGACCGGCCGGTCTCTTTGATCAGCTTGACCACGACTAATCACAAATGGAGAACAAATGAAAGAAATATTGACAGATTTCATGGGAATTGGCAGGATGGCTTAAACGTTCCAATTCCAACGTGCAAATGGTCAACGAGTGCTTACTGATGGAAGCAGCGGACTTTTCAGCATGGGGTTAAGTGCAGATGTCCTTAAAGGGATTTTGGAAACACTGGTGGTACAAAAGCAAGTATGTTTTCTTTCCTGGCTCTCCAGAGGATTTTTATGGCAGATAATGTGAGCACTGGGAGAAATAACTGTTATACAAGGTATAAACGGCGTGACGTTTAAAAAAGAGAGCCAAAGAAATAGTACGTAAAACCACAACATTTATATAAATACACATTTAAAAAGAAATATGTAAATTCTGCTTTAATATTTAAAGCTATCGCTGATTTATAAAAGAAAAAGGCAATATATTCCAACAAATAATATAAAACTACAGCTGCAAAAAAAGGCCATTTTTATTTTATTGAAATAAATGTAGTTATTTATTAGAATGAATGATATCCTAACGTCAGTCCAAAATGTCAGACGGAAAAAAAAGTAGAGTCATGATCCTTCGGGACTGTTCTGGTAAAGTCTTTGTTTGTGCGCCTGGACATGTCCAACAAGATACTAACTTCCTTATTCTGAAAAATGCACATTCGAACGACTGCCTGACTGATTTACAATCAAGCAGATTTGGAGAACCAGAACATTTCCACATTTCAGTGCGCTGGATGATCTAAAACAGCATAGCACCAACAACAGTGAAGCGACTCTCCGAACCCACATGGTTTTTGCATAACATTTCTAAAAGCCTGCAGCTTTCTTTCTGATCATAGATGCCAGTGCCAGGTCACGCCTGGTCACAGCAGCAGGTGACTGGAGTGAGGTCATTATGTGGTTGTTAGGATGATTTGAAACCTTCAAGCAACTGCTGGGTTGGAGGTGAGAGCTATCACACACCCTGTGAGTGTGTTTGTGTTTTTCCTTTTCTCTCCCCCTTTCCATGATTGAGGATGTTGTCTCACACCAGGCTCACGTTTTCAGCCTAACTGGCGTTAAACGTGTCCCATCTTTAAACTGAAAGAAGGGGCACAAGCGACAATAATTCATGCTGATTTAGGAAGTCTCAAAACAAGATGCATTTTTTTCTTATGGCTTACTCGGACAAAACTGCTGCTTTTCTTATTTCTCTACTCACAGTAAATAATGGATTTACAAATTGCATGTTATGCTTTTTTAAAATTTGTTCACGCAGAAGACTCACCCGTGAATGTGTGAAAACTCTTCCTTTCATGTTTTCCCTTTGCCGAATTGCCATGCATCTCTTTACATCTCTTTTCCCTTCTGCATTTTTTGGCTTCCGCGCTGCAACTTATAGAGACATGGAGAGCATGACGAGCTTTGAAAATTTTCCAGCTGTGTATTTTCACTTGGCTCTGTTGTTTATATATATATATATATATATATGTATTGGGATCACTTTTCTACTTTTTTTCCCACTTGTTTTCTTTTCTACATTCTACAACAATACTGGGGATTACATAAAGAATTAGGTAATTATGGACACTCAGGTGTTATTTTAAGACACGGAGGTCAGCTGTTCTGCAACAGTCCTTGCAAGTACAGTATTGTATCAAGTGCATTTGTAAAACCCATCAAGCACCATGATGAAACTGACTCTCATGAAAACCATCCCAGGAAAGTAAGTCTAAAACCTACCTCTGCTGCAGAGGAGAAGTTCATTTAGAGTTTCCAGCCTCAGAAATCACCAATTAACAAACAGCAACTTAGATTGGAGCTGTTATGAAGGCTTTACAGATCATTCATATTTCTATAACTTAGAAACTCTTAGTGTAAATTTCTTTACAAATTCTTCATGTTTCTATAAGTTGCAGTGCAGATGCATGGAGTTTCTATGTTCTCCCCGTGCTTGATGGGATTCCTGAGGATTCTCCGGGTTTCCTCCCATAGTTCAAAGACATGCAGATTATTCTGGCTCATAATGGCTCATCATTTTTTTTTTTATATGAAACACCATAACTCAATCTGGATGTCATCTTTGCAAAACCCATTGGCCCGGCCTAGGCCAATACATTCTCTTTGCCCATTATTCTGCAGATGGGCCGTGCAGACACTAACTGCATTATCTGGTTTGCTTTCTTAACCCCTAAAACTCAAAATGTAGGCACAAAAATGTCGAACTTTTAAAATGAGCTTATTTTTGTCAAAGAAACAACCAAAAACAACAATACAATCATGTGTATCTGTGCTATTTCTTTGCCTATGTGACCTTTTTTTTGGTGCTGGGTTATGTTTGTATACAGTAGTTGGTTAAAATGAAATAAAATTCATTTGTATCATTTTGCCTATTTTATGCTGAAAATGATGTATAATCGAGAGCCCTATATATGTTTATTAAACACTAAAACAGCTACATGAAAAGTCTTCAGTGAATAAAATCAAGTGTCACAGTGTAATTAACTCCTTAAACCATTTGTTTTGCATCAATTGAGAACCTATATAAAAATGATGGATATCCGTATAGAATGATTCCCACAGGATTAACATCCATCCTCACAGATAAAGTACTTCTGTCACTAACTCAATTCATTCAGCCCGAACATCAGAGGCCGCAGGAAGCAGTTTCAACAAGTGCAGTCACTGCATACCACACTATGAATATCTTACCACACTCCTGGTGTAACCAAAGCAAACCAGATGGTTGTGAGGAGCAGGGCTCTATATCTGACAGTCATAGGACGTTACAGTTTGTCATGGACAAAGATCAGAGAGGGCAAAGAAAACACACATGGACTACCATAGTCAAGGGAAACCTGCATGCGAGAACTTCAAACGGTGTAGATGACTTATTCAAAGGGACGGATGTCTCTCTCTCTCTCTCTCTCTTTTTTTTTATAACAGCTTTAATGCATACCAAAATATCAACTGGTGATATATCAAAAGGACGGCTTACTGTAACTGGGGAGTTCTTTTTGTATTTAGCGATTTTACATAATCCGTCCAATTACTTCGATACATTTCTATTTGAAGTCGATATGACCGTAAAACATTTGGTGCTGATGCACATGAAAAGATAAAACATAAAACCCGATTGTAAAAATATTCATGGTTTGAACTAAAAAAACCTGTGTTCAAATTTCCTCAAGCATTCCACAGACATGCAAATCTATTTAGTTCTACACAGCGTGCTCATTTAATGGCCAACCACCTGGCCTCGGTGCTTAAAGTGTGCGGGGGAAAAAGCTAATTCCTCTTTCGGAATGTCAGATGGGAGCTCAAGACTGTGCACCTGATACTAAAAAGAAGTTCACAGGGCTCTACCGTAAGACAGATTGCTCCCGTGGGGATGACCTCAGTTTCTCTGACTTGAATGCTACAATGCACCCCTTTTTCATCCTGTTTGCTGGCACATCTACGACAACCTCCCACTTCGCGTCTCTGAACCTGGCAGGGGAGAAGATACATAACTCTAAGGCTGGTCAGAGAGGTTCTTACTAACAGTTGCCCCCCACCCCCCACCCCATCGGGACATTTTTGTGAAGGAACCAACCAACAGCCAGATGCATCTGGAGATCAAGAAGAGATGATGGGTGATAGGTATTTTGGAAAGAACTTAATGGAATCATGGTGATTTTTTTTTTTTTGCACACACCTGGCTTTAGGTTCACGGATACTGTTCAACATGGTGCTCAAACCCAGGCTTGTTCTTCTCAGCCTGTGTAACTTAAGGAGGTCTTGGTTCTGTCTAGATCCTGGCCAAAGCAGACAAGGTAAAAGTATACTGTATAGCATGGACCTCTGGATGACTGACACATTTCAGTGTCCTTCAAGTATATACTCTGATACTATCAAATGATTGCCTTTCTCATGTGATGGAGCTCCCAGATCGTCATTTCCTTAACCCTTAACACCTATGAAACTAAACAGCCTGGGTGCCTGCTGGCTGCCTCCAAAGACCTGTATTTCTGCTCAGGTTTACAGAGATGATTTGAAACAATGGTGTCATAAAGATTACAAGATTCATACACCTTTCCATAAAAAAGAGCCCACGATTCAAATGTCAGAGCCATCACTTCAACAGGTCTTTCTCATTAGCAATGAAATGCAATACTGTTTTATTAACTGGCTGGGGAAAGAACTAGACACTTCCTCTGCCTTTTGCAGTTTTATACTGGGAAAGCCAAGGATTTCTTTATGAACAATCCTCTTTACTGTTTCTTAGCGTTTATTAATGTAGCCCAGGTGGCAATATGTGAATGTGAAAGGCCGTGCATGATACATCGTCATACCATGGGTGAAGGTGAGGCAAAAAATTCAGCACATCAGTAAAAACGCATACATTTCACATATAGAAATTCTGCTATAGAACTATCAGTCACGCAGCAGGCAAGAAGGGCTCGTGTGTATCTCTATAAGATCCGATCGCCCATGAGGAACATGCACCATGAGGAACACATGTTCTCAAAATGTGTGACAGTTTACCCATGCACATTTCACAGTGCCTCCTCTGGCCTTTATTGTTCCTATCCACATTGCATATTTTTATAATTTAGTATTTTGTAAAAATGTAAAATGATGCAATGTGGATTTAGAATTTTAATACAAAATATTTGTATTATATCTAACATTTTTACATGACTTATTAAAGTTCATATACGTTTCATATTTTCCTTAGGTAAAATATTTTAGGTAAAATCTTTATAATAGAGTACACATTAAAATATCACATGATATAAAATGACTATGAATATATAAAATAATCGTCATCATTTTAACTTGCTTTTAAGTGATGCCTTATTATTATTATTATTATTATTATTATTATTATTATTAATACTTCAGCACCTAAATTATTTTATACCAGAAAATGGAGATGCTGATGGGGTTAGAAATATTTACATTTATAATGTACACGTTTTATACACCTTATAAACTTATTGATTTCTAGAATATTAAACAGTAATTATCTCTGTCTTGGTATGATTTCTGTTTATTTTTGTTCACCTTATTTAAAATTTAAAAGGTCTTGTGTATATCGCTATAAGATCCAATCACCCGTGAGGAACATATGTTTTCAAAATGTGTGACACTTTACCCATGCACATTTCAAAGTGCCTTATCTGGCATTTATTGTTCCTATCAAAATTGCATATTTTTTTATTTTTACAAAATGTAAATTATATTTAAAATTTTGTAAAAATGGAAAAATATGCAGTGTGTGTATATACTTGTATAAATGTTTGACCAGGGATCAGGTTTGTTTTTCCTTAGGTAAAATATTTTAGGTGAAATGTAATAAACAAATATCAAATGATATAAAATGACAATGATGATATAAAAATATAAAATAGTTACTCATCATCATTTTAACTTGTTTCTAAATGATTCATTATTATTATTATTATTATTATTATTATTATTATTATTATTATTATTTCAGCACTTAAATTCTTTCATACAAACCTTACAATGGATGGATTTTGTAAGATATAAACTCTTAACCCTGAGATGCTAATGAGATATATTTAAAAAAAAAAAAAACATTTTATTATTTATAAACGAAATGTACTGGTAGTTTCATACACCTTAAAAACTTATTGATTTCTGAAACATTATATCATAATTAACCCTGTCCTGACCCTTCATCTTATTTAAATTTGGACCTCTTAAACCAACCACAGGTTATGCAACAACATGCAACATGTTAGCCATGTTAATAAAATTTTTACACATTTTATAAAATATTAAATTTTTTTTTAATGCAGCACGGTGTGATTTCTACCTATAATTTTCTAAATGCAACAGAATGTATAAATTGAGGTATCATTTAACTAAACCTTATATAATATATAGTAATGTATATTTACAAAATGTACTTGTTATATTTACTAAGCCAGTGCAAGAAAGCAATACATGCTGCAATGCTTCTACTGTAAAATTTGAAAATATTATCAATGAAATGCAATACGTGATCCGGCCATTTGTTGGCGCTTATTTATGGGACGAAGTGTTCAGTGCCCTTGTGGGCATCAAATCAAAGTAATAAGAATTTAACGCCTTTAAATGGGTTCACTGGCCAAAAAAAGGTCGGGAACCCTTGATGTAAAATGACCAGATGACTGCGCTTCCTGCATAATAATGCCTAACTTGTTGGGACCCGTATAAATCCATAGTGCAGGCCTGTGAGAAAAAAAAAAAATTGCTTTGCTGTAATGTGAGCATCCCATGATACAGAAATTGTGCTTGCACTAGACCTCAACAGTGTCAACGTTTGAAGTGAGTGTCCCTTCTTATCCAGAGTTAAACATCAAAATGCCTCCATGAGGTTAATGCAAGCATAAATATATTCATTGTGTCTAACATACAATATGAAAATCCCTGTATGGTCCAAATCTTGTGTTTAATCAACACCCAGCTGGGGTACCTGTTTAAAATTCCCCAACACCTGTATGTTAGAATATTTTGCCATGCTCCACTGCTGGACTAGATACACCAAGGGGCTTTTTCAGTGAGGCAAATGACCAATCATTCACAGGAGAAAATCTCAGGACCCTTATCCATAACTAGAGTCCATGGCCGGTACATGAACCCTAGTCCTATTGGGGTAGTGTACAAACGTCTGAATGCCAAGTGCTTTGCGTACATACAGGCGGCACTGATTAACTGTTTGGCAGGCTTTAAGATATAGACACATGTGTGTATCTTCTGCCCTGTTTCTGGATCAGTAGCATTTCCAGCAGTGTTGTGTGCTCTGATGATGTTTGTAGATGTCGGTACTTGATAATACAGTGTTGACAGTTGTCATGGTAAATGTGGCTTGGATATAAAACAGACATTTTCTGTGTATGCTGTTTTCAACACAACTACATGTAATACCAGCACAACTACGTGGAACAAAAAAGTATGCGCAAGAGTGAGCAAAATATTTAGAAACCGAGAAGGTTCGTGGAAAATAGTTACAAAACAACAGGGTTGGAAAAGTACTGAGTGGATGTATACTTTTAAGTGAAAGTATAGGTATTGTGTCAAAAAGCGAATGTTTCCATCCAAACATGTGAGTGAGAGTCAAGTGAGATGGAAAAGGCTGCTACTTATGAAGTGTAAAAATTTGAAAGGTTAAAAAAATATTTTTTCACATTAATGTCTTTTTTTATGTAAAAAGAAATGTTTATGCACTGTCACCTTGCACCTCCAGGGGTTGATTCACATCACATCTCTGTGTGCATGTTCTCTCTGTGTTCGGTGGGTTTCCCCTGGGTTCTCTGGTTTCCTCCCAAAGTCCAAAGACATGCAGATTTGGTTAATAGACGATTCCGAATTGCCAATGTGTGTGTGTGTGTGTGTGTGTGCGTCTTGTAAAGAATTGCCACCCTATCCAGGGTGTACCTTGCCTCGTGCCCTAAGTCTCCTGGGATAGGCTCAAGGCTCCTTGCGACCCTGTATTCTGGATAAAGCGGTATAAAAGATGAGTAAGTGAGTGAGAGAGTGAGTGTGTGTTTAAGTAACCAATATTTTCCAGAATTTCCATTTGGTGACATGTGACTTAGCAATTATACTACAGTATGTCCTGGAAATGATTCTAGTCTTACCTGGCATTTGCAAAGAAACTAAATAAAAATATATGCACTATAACTAGTGAAACTTACCTTGACATATATATTTTTTTCTCAAATTAAATCGAGTTCATGCCATTTTAAGGAGCCAAAAGAGACATCTCATTATAAACTAGTCTTGGCTTACTCCAGCATAATGCATCATTTGAATGAAGTCGAGCCAGGCACATTCATCATCCTCAAGTTCAACACTGCGGTTCTTTTTCAAAATGCGCATAAATAGCTATAGCACTTACCGCACTGTGTAGCATGAGATCACAGAGAATGATGATTTGTCCCGATTGCTGATGCATTTGATTGGATGCTTGAAACTGAAATGAAAAGAAGACATGTAAAGTGAGCGCATTGTATTGACATATAGCATATTCATTGGCTTTATGGCAGAAGAAGAGACGTTCGAGATTTGTAACAAGTGCTTTTAATGTCGAAATTATTTTCCACCTCTGCAATTGTATTAGTAATAATTAATGAAATTTAGCAATAATATTACCGTGAAATGCATGCATATCCATTACAGTGTATGGTTTCGGTAATGGAGTGAGAATTGCTGGTCCTGGATAGACGGTATAAAAATGTTAACAGCTCATTTGTCATGAATGGGATACACGTGCTAAAGTACTCTCAGACTGATGGTGCGTGTTCTCATTCCTCAACTGCGCTTTACACTCTGGGGGATTATTATAAGGGATACAGAGTTTATATCTGCGCTTGAAATGGGCTATAAAATCCTCAATGATATCAAGCTGGGGCTTATTGCTAAGGCTTATTTAACTGCATTATGAAACGTTTTATATATTATACATGTATATGTGTTTACCTAAAGGGGAAGTGGAGGCTTTTCATTTCCATAAGGAGACTTAATCAAAAATATCTAAATTAAGATTTTATTTTCACTTATTATATCATCTCTCAGATTGAAATGAAATCTTTTTTTTTTTCCTCAAAAAAAAAAAAAAGGCTCAAATGTGTGTGTGGTCATAAATGATTATGCAATTTATTCGGTTATCTGTTACAGTTTATCTATTAAACAAGATTAATAAGTTTTATCTTGGAAAATACAGGTAGCATTTGTTTACAAAACATTCGTGTTGAAGAGTACCGTTTCTTTTTAGCAGAAATCTGTATTTAACATCAAACACAGAACTGGGACATACAGTGTATTCAGCCTGTTCCATGTGTATGTGTAAATAGAAGTCTAAGGGGTCTGAGTATTTTCATGAATTTTATTTTCTTCTTCTCATGGCTCTTTTCTCATTATACCTACACCTAAGTACTGTAGTGGGGATTTCACATTGAGTATATATGGAAATGCATTATGATAAAAAAAAAAAATAATAATAATTCCAAAATAAATTTTAATTCCAAAAAGAAAATTCTATAATAGTGTTACAATTTATTTTTTCAACATTTTATCTACGTTTTAACGAAAATAAAATGTAAAACTGTAAATGACATAAACATTAAAAATGCCTCTGCTAAAGTATGCAAGATCCAAAAAAAAAAAAAAAAAAAAAGTTGGTCATTTGTGTTTCATATACACACTAGGGTATTTGTTTACATTTTTATTCTTTTTTTTTACAAAAGAACTGGAAAATGTGTTTTATTTTCAAGTTATATTTAGAAATTTCTGAGAAAACCTAACGCGTTTTGGCAATTCGGAGAATCCAGAAATTTTCCACGCAGGCTCCTGCATCACCACTCTTTGCTTTGTCAGCTTGTTTAACTGAACACACAGTTTATTGACGATTTAAAAACAAACAAAAAAAAACAACCTACAACTATACAGTATAAATACCTAATTCTATTGAAGTAACAACAAATTTATGAATCCACAGTATTATGTAAACTAAAGTATGTTAGAGTATGTCACTAATGTTGTTCTGTAAGATACTGTTATATATTTGAATTTATTGAATTTCTTTACAATCCAGTCACATTTTTTCTTCGGGCTAAAATTCCATTCCGCGTGTTTATGTCGAACGGCATTTTTAAAGAAAGCCAGGTGAGAAACAAACTACCACTAAACCAGCTTGAACGTTCTTGTCTTAGCGTCAGCTTATCTCTTTACAACAGACTGAAAAGCCTTGTTACATGCTTCTCTGACACTTTTCATTAGCACTAACACTAAACTAATAGTGAAAGACAAGCAGGGGAAAGCCCAGCCCAGCCTCTTAGTCTAGTGCAATTTATCATAAGCCAAGGGTTGGGTGGGGGGGTGGCATCATGCTTTATTCCAATAAAGCCGTGTGAAACCAGAGCTGATTTCTTGCTAAATTCCGACATTAGTCACAGGTCCGAATTTCAGGATTTGCAGAGCCTACAGTCGGTAATTGTCTGGGGAGTGAGAGGACCTGATTGGATTACTGAACTTCTCTATTTAGACTTTTTTTTTTATATAAAAAAACAAAAAAACAAAACGCTGACACTTTGACTTTTACAAATGGTCCTTTTAAAAAAAAATTATTAACGGATCATTAATGCTGATGACAAAATGATCGATTTAGGTCAGGTTTGCACTGTGTAAAGGTAAAAGGTTGGGGCATGTTCCGTAATCGTCTAATGGTTACCATGCCAGAGTTTAATTGTTACTTACGTTTGCCCAAGAGATTCTTCACATAAAATATCACATTTCATGAGTTTCAATGAGATGTGCACAATAGCAAGGCTTTTTTTTCTTCTTTTTTGGCAAGAAAAGCACTTAAGGTTAGTGTTGATATTTGATAGAACTTCTAATCGCTGTTTGGGGAAAATGGCGCCTGTCTAAGCACTCTTGGATTGAGTCCTGGGCGCTACCATGCCATTTTTTGGTTCTCGCATATACATTATGTTCCACCCCCCTCCCCACTTCGGTGCCAAGCCGAATACTCTTTAATTCACCCGAGTTGTCAGCGCTGTACTCTGTGCCCTAATGCGAGCTCTCAAGATGATGTGATCATTTGCAATTTCAGAGGAGGCGTCTTATTTCCGTCCACGGGTTAAACGTTAATGCACCAAGATTCCACTTGGACGCGCTAACCAAAACAATTTAGCCAACCCTTCTCCTGTGGTTTCACTGCAAACCAGAGTGCTTTCATAGCCCACACTTAATAACCATCCGGTAAAAGTTGAACTCTCGGTGAACTAAATGTTAATGATTACAGCAAAGATACAGGTATTAAATAAGATGTGGGTGCTCGGGAAACTCCAGGGAACTTGTTATGTTATTTCAAGCATTTTATTCAAGGGATCTTTCAAGTTTAAGAAATTAGACAAAATAATGTTTACCGTGAGCTCAAACCACAGCTAATTTCTTACAGTCAGCAAAAAAAGAAAGGAAAAAAAAAAATGTATCAAAGCACAGACTTCCCCCCCCTGTCCTGAACCAAGCCAAATCTAAATCTAAAGATCCTTTTCTAACAGGTGCTGATGGAGTGATCAGGGTTTGACAATGGAAATCATATGATCAATGCAAACAGGGTAAGAGTGTGTGCACACCTTTCAGCACTTTGGAAGGAAAAGACAAACAGAAGAGAAGGTGAAATACAACATTGCGACATGGGTTACTTGAATCCATGAACGGAGAGATGCAAGTCAGAGCAACTCTGGAACTGTGGCCTGTAATGGCTTGTTAATGGGGATGGGAAGTAAAAGTAATGGATTTAGCCCTAGTGTGGTGATTAATGAGTAAGACTTGACAGTGTACAGTACAGTCAGACTAGGCTCTATCAAACACCTGGGGAATATAGATCTGTCGTTATCGGACGATCGGAGAAAGCTTGTCCACGTCTAACGGGTGGAGTTGAGACTTGTAGAGTCTACACTGCTGCCCTCAAATAGGCATTCATGAGAGATATTCTTTTGGATTTTGGACACATGATATGCGCCTGCCAGAGAGAAATTGCTGTTTGGGAATGTGAGAGGAAGGAAGTATCGGCGTCGTTTAGGATGTGCTCGATTTATAGTGTCTTTCTTTCTTTCGAGTTTGACTAATTCCTTGGCAGATTTCACAATATACTGTATGTGAACATGGGGCACAAATGACTTGATTTAAGGTTAACCTTTAATGGTTATTCCTGCTCAAGTGGTTGAAAAGCCTTTCATTTAACGCCCTGTCTCATAAATAAACATTACTTTACATGGAATTATGAAGGATTTCATTCAAAAAGGACTAGAGGAGGGGAAACCATAATTAATTATTGCATACAAATTTTTTTAGTACACGGTGCATGGTGCACGGTATACTCTGAACAAGGTGTCAGTTCATCACAGGCCACACAAGCACACACCCACCCACACACACATTATGGGGAATTTGGAAATGGCAATTAATCTAATGTGCATGTCTTCGGAGTGTGGGAGAAAACCGGAGTACCTGGAGGAGACCCATCAAGCACAGGGGGAGAAACATGCCAACTCCATGCACAAGGTAGGAATCGATCCATCCACCCTGGTGGTGCGAGGCCAGAGAGCTAACCACTACGGTACTGTGATGTCATCTTTAGTTGTATTTGTATTTCAGTGTATATTTTTGAGTTGAGATTTTTTTTATTTCAACTTATCGACATTTTGACTTATTAAACAGTTCCCTAAATTATCCACAATGCACTGTGTGGCATGGCTCAACTTTTCACATATGTAATGAAAATTTCAGCAAAAACCAACTAATAAGAACCAGAAATTCGAATCATTTATACGGTCCTGTCATAGGCGCCATATTATCTGTAGTACAATTTTTTTTCCTTCCCTAGGGTTTAGATTTAACTATTCATGTGGAGCGAGCATCAAACTGGCATACCACCCTATGAGATTTTCTTTTTTTGTTGTGTTTGCACAACATACAGCACACATACTTTCCCCCGCCTCAACAGCATTGGATCCATAGCACAAGCTACTGTACACGGTGCTTAAAACAAACTTCCATATCTCTTGTTTATTTAGGTAACCGAGAGGTTTGCAAGACACTGCAACCAAATGTAGCACTGCATTTTCCTACGCAGATGCTTTATCAATATGTTACAGTTTTGCTCGACAAATTGCGAAGAAGAAGAAGAAGAAGGTGTGAACGCGCTTCAGGTGTGTCAGTCACCAAAAGAAGCGTGGGAGGAAATGTATCAACACACACACACACACGTACTGTATGCGTTGCATCGAGGAAGCCAAATCACGCACATCCGTCACGTGTGCCAGATTTGTTTCCAGGGTGTTGTTTTAGCAGGACAGGACACACCTTTCCTTATGAGAAGCGTGGACAGGTTGCCACTAGCTAGCTTATACAGTAATTCACGGATCCCTGTTTGAACTGCGAAGCAAGCCTTCTCGGTCACATCCATTCCTCTATTTAGCTGGGTCATACCTCTGAGCGGCTTTTAGAGGATGAAAACACAAAAGCTTAAATGAGTCCTCGGTGCATGAGGTTTTCATGTTCTCTCCGTGTTTGGTGGGTTTCCTCCGGGTTCTCCGGTTTCCTCCCAAAATCCTCCCAAGACATGCAGATGCACGGTCCCTAGTTGGACTAGATGGATGGTTTAGTCATGTGTTCTAAAAGTAAAAGCTCTTTGACTTTTTCAACACAGGCTCTCGTCTGCATTTATGATAGAAGGGGTATACGAGTCTCTCCGTGCCAAAGAAAGAGGTTTTATGCCTTTGCGCAACTGGGAGAGTGAAGTTTCATCGATTCCAGGTGTCAAATTCGTCCGGCGTTGTCTGCCGAGAGGCGGATTATTTCAAACCTAGACTCTTTGCCCTGGAAATACTGTTCATCAGGCATTTTCCGTAAAGTCCTGTGTATGATTTAGTGATGTGAAACTGACCACGATGCTGAGACAGTGGCGCAAGATAAGCCCCTTTTTGGTCTGATTCATGGGTGCAGGTGGGAAGGACGCGCTTTTTTGCCAGAGCAGATGAGCTGATGTAATCGTAATGAACTCATAATGTCATGGCGCTTGACAGCGAAATCTTCTGTGTTCACTTTTCCAGCATTTCATGCTGGAATTCATCACAATCCCAAAACTAAATCTTTAAGAAGAAGAAGAAGAAAAATGGCATTGTAGTTTATCATGCACTGAGACATTGTGTGTGTGTGTGTGTGTGTGTGTGTGTGTGTGTGTGTGTGTGTGTGTGTGTGTGTGTGTGTTTTAACGTGCCTGATAATGGCATGAGGTTTATATATGGATGGAGTAGACCTCAAGTCCACTTAAACGAATCGGTAAAATTTCCAATAAAGTTGTCCTCATATGTCACCATGACTATGTTTGTTTTTCCTGTTCAAAGCTCATCGAGTGCCTTGATGAAGGATGCCCTTGTCATTTGCTAGCTGTTACAGGCAATGTAATTATTTACCCTGGCTCCATTCCAAATGCCATTCAGTCACCCCGATGCCGTCTTTATTAGCGACAAGTTGTCACAAGTATCAAACGCGTAAAAATGTTACATACACATCTGGGTTGCATGGGGGGGGGGCGGGGGGGGGGTATGGGATGGGGAAAATCCCTTGCTTAATCCTTGCTCGCAAAACAAGCAGGATTTCATCTGCTTCAGACAAAGAGTGTGGGATGGTTTGAGATGAGGTGTGTGTGCGGAGGAATCAGAAATTAATAACAGCCACAGCGAGCTGCCTTTGTGCTCAACCAAACGAAACAAAAGCAGAATATAAAGAAGCCGAGTGGTTAAAAGCTGAGTCTGTAGAGGAAGGAATAACACGGTAATGTACAGTACGTTTAGTGTATGTAATGGCAACGCGCTTGTCAAAAGAACAAGCGCACTTGGGTGATCACTTATAACAAATCCGTCATTAATTCTAAAAGGAGATAAGCCCAGGAGCGAGATCAGATTACAACGGTTTGACAAAGCCTGGAACTGTCTCGAGTCTGCATTCGTGCTTTAATACTTAGCCTTAACATCTATATGACATCTATATCTATATGACAGTGATTCAGGCTCAGCAGTTATAGCACTGTACTGTACCTCCAGGGTTGGGGGAGCGAATCTTGCCTCCGGGTCTGTGTGCGTGTGTGTGTGTGTGTAGTTTGCATGCTGTGCATGGAGTTTGCATGTTTTCCAATGACTGGAGGGTTTCCTCCACATACTATATTTCCCTTCACGGTCCCTTTGAAAACGTGTTGTAGACTGATTCTGTTTCCATATTGCCCGTAGTATATGATAAGGTGTGTGTGTGTGTGTGTGTGTGTGTGTGTGTGTGAGCGCATGTGTCCTATGATGCATTGATACTCTGCCTTGTTCCGTAAGCTATTCCATGTCTAGATGGAATAGCCATTAATCTGCTATTCAGAGAATATACTTTATGCCAGTTTATTTTAGTTGCATAATATTTGACATTATTATTTTAATATAATTTATCAATGATTAATTAGTATTTATTTATTATGAATCTGATAATTAATTATTATAAATAAAATTATTTAAAATATTTTTACAAATTATTATTATTAGTATTATTATTATTATGATATAACAATCTGCCGAATAACATGAATACACTCAATACGGAGACATTTTTCTATTACTATTCACATAAGCTGACAAAGATTAAATAAGCTGATCCAACAGTTTAAAGATTTAAACTCTATACATTTTGAGATATGTTCCTTATTTTTAAAATGAACGTACATTCACTGATTAATATTTAAGTATAGTACAGCATTATTTTCCCTAATTTATTAAAAATTTTTTATTAACTATTACTTATTATTAATTCTTATCTGGCAGAAAAACAAATCTTTTAGATTTTCACATATGTGGAAATTCTATCCAGCTCTGCGTGTGTGTGTGTGTGTGTGTGTGTGTGTGTGTGTGTGTGTGTGTGTGTGTGTGTGTGTGTGCGCGTGCGTGCGTGCGTGTGTGGGTGTATGTACACGTGTGGGATGATTCCTCCACAAATGGCTCCATGTTCATATCCATCAACTTAATATGTAACAATTAAATATAGATATCCTTAAGATAAAACGTGATGGGGAGAGGGAATGTGTGAGAGATTGCTTCATCTGCTTCACAGGCAAAATTGGAACACACACACACACATGCATGCAAAACACACACACACACACACACACACACACACACACACACACACACACACACACACACACACAGAGTGGGTCTATTGAAGACTGATGGTAGGAAGATAAAGTAGCTTTAACAGCTCCCAGATGCTGGTGGCTCCTTGGTGGTGGGCAGGTATTCTGCTGACATCACATGTCACGAGCTGCATGCATTCACTGTGACAAGTTTGAAACACATTGTGCACTTGAATCGCCAGATGCACAAGCCCTTAGATTCGGGGATAAGAAAGGTGCGAACCCCCTCCTTGCTTTAAAAGAAAATAAGAACCTCAATTGACAATATGTCTTAATTACATTTAAGTAGTAATAGCATGCTTTCCTGAGATGCTTTTCTTTTTCCCCGGTTTAATGTTGACCCCGTTGACCTTCCTAATCTTCAACCCCAGTGAACTCTGATCTTTACAACGCTGTTTAACGTGTGTTACTAGCACGTAGGACTTCCCAGGCCTCCGTGAC
Source organism: Clarias fuscus (assembly GCA_030347435.1). Taxonomy (NCBI): domain Eukaryota; kingdom Metazoa; phylum Chordata; class Actinopteri; order Siluriformes; family Clariidae; genus Clarias; species Clarias fuscus. Next base: position 19,189,263 of record CM059208.1, read on the forward strand.
GCGCCTTGCGCCGGCAGATGTGCTGCACGTTTGGAGCGGATGAGCAAACCGCGGAGGGATAATAGTTACTGGTGGAGCACCTGCAACAAAGCCGACTACAAAGGGCCCTTCACCAGTGGTGCTTCACCATACACAATTCACCCCCCCCCTTTAACCCCCCCCCCCCCTCCCCTCCCGTGACCCTTCTGGAATCCTGCGCCATCTTGGAAAAAGATTTGCTCTCCATCAGACGCTCTCCGGAGTGCGTTTAAAAAGTTTGCAAATTGGGCATCCAGTGAGACGAGTCAGCAGGGTCGAGCGAAAGGCGGCGATCCACACCTGCACATAAATTCACTCAGGTTCGTCTTTCATGAGGCCAAAATAAACAGTAAATACTGCCCTGGCTTGGGAAGATGAAAAAGGAGGCAAAGGAAAATAATTACCGTGGAGCTCTTGACCAGACGGAGAAAGATGCACTTTTCTGGATGACTGTGAAAAAAAAAGACGATATACTGTATATAGCTTGTTTTATAAAAGCCTTTCTCCCTTTTTTGCTTCACTGTTTCAAAGACAAAACAACAAAAGGCATTTCTGTTTGTGGTGTCAATTCTACATTTGCAATTCAAGTTAGGCCTTTCAGTAGCCTGTTCTAATTTACACATCATCTGTTATTTAAAATTATATATAGGTGTTCTGGAGTGGCTCGTTTTTTTTTTTTTTAACTAATCGTTAAAAATCACGACCATGACTCATCGTTAGATACTTAGAGGTAGAATCTCGGGGTTGTCCTATGATCAAGTCCTTCAGTTCCTCTGTGTGTGTGTGTGTGTGTGTGTGTGTGTGTGTGTGTGTGTGTGCGTGTGACTGTATCTTCATTTAAATGTGAAAAGGCATATTAAAGTAAGTGATCCACCTGGCACACAGGATCAACCGCGCCAGTGGTGTAAAACAAACAAGGCCCACTGACAGACGTCGCATGTAAAACTATATATAACGTGCCTTTTGTTGGCTCACACCTGGAATAGACTGGCTATTAGTCAAAGTATGGAAGCTACGGGAATCTGTCTTAAATATAGCCATGGCCGCTGAGCAAACACACCTTCTGATTAGACAGCAACACCGTGGCTCCATACAGATCAAGTTATAGAGTATATTTCTACTCAATGTGGCCTTCTGGAAACAAACATTATTATGGTTATAATCGTGATAAGGATTATTATTCTTATTATTATGTACATTGATATATTAATATATAAATATTAAGTGACCCAGATCATTCAAATTGTCCCTAGGCTAACTCCCCCTCTATACAAAATGCTCCATCACTTTGTACTGATGCGTCTGTGCCGCCGTTGAACCCGACTCTCGAACGCCCTTTGAACAAAATTCAGGTGTGCGCTGTGGTACCCGCTTCCATGTCAGCGGTGGCGGTTTATGGTCTCCCGCTCGCTGGTCTGTCTGCAATGCTGGTTCCCCCCGCTTTAAACCTCTTCATCCATCTGTGCACACTCTGCGCTCTTGTCAGTGGTGCCATCTCTGTAAACATTCTGTAGCCTTCCGCGGATGCCGGACAGCCTGCATGCCTGCCTTGTCGAGAACTCAAAGACGGGAGAACATTTCCGAAGAAGATGTGCAATTTGGATGAGGAAAAAAAGTTACTCCCACTTTTGCTCACATTTTATTATAATATATGTAACAACTAATGTTCGTGTTGTGGTTGTTGATATTACTATTATCATTATTTTAATGATATAATTCATATTTAAAATATTAATAAATAATATAATTTATAATTAGACTTTTAGATTTATATAATGACTTTTTACACATTTTATGTAGGTCTTCAAATACAAACCTTTTGATACATCGTAACCAGACGTTATCAGTCATTTGGCCTGCTACATGATTATCATTGGTGGCTTCTTAAAAGGCCTCTAATTGGGGTGTGCGTGTGATTGATCTTTGAATAATTCCATGGTGGTAAGCCTGAAGAGACATTGGTTTTAAGGCAAACTTACTCTGCAACCACTGTCATTTTCCCTATCAAATGAACACTAGCAAAGCCAATGCATTAAGAGTGGTGAAAGCAACCACTAAGGTTAATTAGAGGGTTTTATTTGGTTGCATTTACATTAGGGCTCACTGCACACATCCTTTTTGAAAATGGCAAGAAAGGAGAGGATTGTTGAGGAAAGGAAGTTCAGAAAGGACTGAAACCATACACTTTGTATATCTGCGTATGGGCTATTCAAATCCCAATCAGTGCATTGAGCTCACATTGTGTAGACTAACGATGTACTTTTTTGATGTTTAACTTGTGACATTATAGCTTCCACTGTCTGGTGTGATATATACTGTGCCATATATATGTGTGTATATACAAATACATACATACATACGTACATAGATGCGCACGCACACAAACACACACACACACACACACACACAAATATATACACATAAATTTAAAAATTTGGACACCGTTTAATTGAATGTCAGTTGTTATTTTAAGACATATCAGTTCAGCTGTTCTGGAATATTTCTTGCAAGAACAGAATTGTCAAGTGCATTTGCAAAACCCATCAAGCACCATGATGAAACCGTCTCTCATGAAGACCTTCCCAGAAAGGAGAAGGTAAGGTCCCAGGAGGAGAAGTTTCTTTAGAGTCACCAGCCTCAAAAATCACCAATTGACATAATCTCAGATTAGAGCCATTATGAATTACTTATGACACATGAGCAACAGGCACATCCCAGCATCAACTGTTTAAAGGAGATTATTGCATCGCATTGCTTCAACAAAGTGAAAAGATATAGAAAATTAGGAAAGACCAAAGAATTAGAAGGTGTGTCCAAACTTTTGACTGGCACTCATTAGGATTTGAATAGCCCATAGGCAGATATACAAAGTGCATAGTTTCAGTGCTTTGCAAACTTTATTTCCTCAGCAATCCTCTCGTTTATTCACATTTTCAGGAAGAATGTGTATACAGTACGTTTATAAGTAGGAAATTCTGCCATACTTTTTTTTTGCACAACAATACAATTTTTGGCAAGAATCTATCTATACATGCATGTTTTATGTATAGTGGAGGTGAGATTTGAGGCAACACTGTTAACCACTAAGCCACCATGCTGCTCTCAGGATTCTAATAACAAATAATGATGTAACTTGACAGTCCTCATTAAGCTGACATTATTTATATACCAAAATGTTTTTAAGCTACTAAGGTTTGAACTGAATGCATTCAGTTCAAGTCACAAGCCAAACAAAACAATAATTATAAAGCCTCCATAATTAATAACTACTTTAATAGCAGGTTGTGATTTCCAGCAATGTAACTAATATAATAATAATAATAATAATAATAATAATATTAATAATAATAATAATAATAATGGACTCCTGGTAATGCTTTTCATGGAACCCTGAACCCTACTTCAAGAACCACTGATGTAAGACGTATATTCTGTCAAGTCCCCCTCCCCACACTGTCTTACATCTTTTGGTGTGTGTGTGTGTGTGTGTGTGTGTGTGTGTGTGTGTGTGTGTGTGTCATACAAGCTATCACAACATGATCGTTTATCTAAGCCATTTATTTAAACCTGAGGCCTGAGTGAGAAAATCTGTAAGAGGAACAACCAAAAACACAATCTATCATTCCAACACTGGGCTTGCAATCAACAACATGCCTATCTCACCTGATAGCATCAGCCAGGTGTCCTTTACACACACACACACACACACACACAGACACACACACAAGGCAAATCTGCAAGGCAAATGATGTTTTGGGAATGTGTGTTAGTAAACACACACACACTCCTGGGGAAAACACTGAGTCAGCAAACTGATGTGTTGTGGCTTATTTATCTATTTATTTATTTCAAACTACAACAAATCAATTAAACCTTTCAGTTTGTGTAAAGTCATTTTTATTTTAATATGATTAGTGTATAGTTCAGTTAAATACATAACAGATTAAACTATTTTTTATAATCATTATAATCATTAAGCCTACGTTTTCAAATCACATTCATTTTAGATTTCCTACAAAAACGGTCTCCATTGATCTATTTACAGACAAAACTCGACCCCAAGCTTACAAAAGCTGCCGCCATTGTCATATGTTAGCCAGAGTCGCCACCGTGCGGCATAAATATGGTATTGCACAAAAAAAAATCTAGCCTAAAATGTGCAAATATCTGTATCAAATAATTAACCTGAAAAGGGTTGTAATGTCAATGTTATAACATTATCACATATATCAGTTACAACTATGCATGTTTGTGTTATGAGGATCAAAGCTGAGTTATAACTTTTAAGAACCTGTATTTACAAAATATTAAAAACTTAAATGTGAGAATAATTTACTGCACTTTATTTCTGCTCTTTATTAAAAAAACAAACAAACAAAAAAAACTTCCCAGCAGTGTTTGACTGATGGTACATAGCCGATAACCTAGTAACCTAGTGTAAGGATCTAAGTACTTTTGTAAGTCGCTTTGGATAAGTGGGTCAAATGCCTAAATGTAAAATGTAATGTAAAAAGTATTAAAAAATTTACAACAAATAGCTATAATGTTTCCTAATTCAAGATCGTTCAAGTCAAGACTTGAACATTATTTTAGTCTCTATTTTTGTTTCATTTGTGAGAATAAATAGAAAACACAATCCTGGAATCATCATCAAAGAATATAGTAATGTATTAAAGATATTTGGCTTATCTTTTTTTTTTTTTTTTTACCCTCCAAGATTGTCACTTATACACGTGATAATATACTCACATAATATACTCTAACGGCAACTCAAAAGGTACAAAATTAAACATCAAACAGGAAGCACTGCATAATAATTTATGGAATTAGATTGTGCTTTGATTTGTGTAGCACATCTCTTTATCAACCGTTCTTTTACTTCTTTCTAGTAGCATGTAAATTATATGATAATAATATAATATACGTTTTACGTACTATTTAGTGAGGGAGTGTTTATACTCATTATGTGTCTAGCTCACAATTCACTTTAGATTAAATAACCGTAGATACAACAGTCTAACAAACTGAAGCGAATTCTCAAGGCTGGGTCTCAAAATTGTTCACTCTCTGGTCCGTGAATTCCAGCACTTTCCTCAAGACGGTAACCACGAGAAGAAGAAATTCCCGCCCCAAAATACACAAACCATAAAATTGACGTGCTATTCGACCAATCACAAAGCAATGCCGCCCGTATTTCCGGTTCTGATACCAAATCAGAAATAGAAACCTATTAAAAAAAAAAAATAAAACTTCAACATGTCAGTGGAAAACACCCCCACAAAAAAAAAAACAGAAAGGAGGGTATGAACTAATACGAGTCATATTTTTGAAGCTGAAAAAAATGAACTAGACTCACTCAGTTCTTGACTTTTGACCCTCGAAAGGTAAATGCTGTTTTTCTTCAGCACTAGGAAGCTAGTCATAACTGTACATTCGCGGCTAAGCGGCTCCTCTGCTAGCGTTAGCTTGTTGCTATGCTGGTGAAGGTTTGAGTAACAGACGGAGCTCTGTGTAGCTAGCTGCAGAACTTTGGCAGGAATTTGGCCTTTTCTTTATACAACCACGTATGAATAAGAAAGCTGTCGTTGCATTGTAATACGCATGGCTGTTTTTTCGTTGCATCCCAAGCGCTTTGTATGTACTTACACACACATATGTACACAATAAAGCTTTCGAAACTTTTTTTTTCCCCCTGCCAAAACCAAACTGCAATGGCGTTAAAGAAGCGGTACAGACTGCGGCAGGGAAGCCATGATCTGTCCAACTCTGTCCGAAAATATCACCCAGCCTCACGCTACTAAAACAATTTCTCTGCTTCACCTAATAAGTAAATGAGTGCTGTGTGTTTTGGGAGAAGTTATATACACGGCGACTTTAAGCAAAGTTTCCGTTACTATGCGTTTTGTGTTTGCTTAGAGCAAAACAACAACGAGCTCACAACTCATCTAGGGGAATATGCACTTATGCATGAAGTTTATGTCTGCACAGGATATTATGCATTTTTTAATCTTTAGCTGTCAAACGAATATTAATCCGCTAATTGATTTGAATTATCCATTACCTGTCATATCAGTTGCAGTTCAATGTCAGTTTCTTGTTTTATTCGGATAAAGGTTTCTAAACATGGTGTGTGATCTCTTACGAGCAGATCATGCAAAGTAGTGCCTGTGATTGATTAATTAATTTATCTAGTTTCAGTGATGGAAATTAAACAATTACATACGTAATTATTAACATTTTTACAGTTTATCGATCTATTTGAGTGGACACGTGAGTCAAATACATGCAATCCAGACCTGAATAACTCAATACAGGAGCCCGTTTATAAAATGAACTGTATGTTCAGGATGTTTCAGGAATAATACTCCTTTATCATTCAAATAAATAGAAAAAATGTCAATTGCATTTAAATGTTTTTGTTAAATATCATAATTACCAGGGATGTACAAATCTGGTGATTTTTGAGGATTTAAATAAATGAATGCAACAGTAGGACTAATAGATATAAAGAATAAATTAATTGAGATTATAATTTATTTGAAATCAGTTATTTGACTGGATTATATCACAGTGAAGCAGATTCAGTGATCTACCCGAGGTTTACATCCGTAGTTGTTACACCTACATTCACTCACACAGACAATATAGTTAAGTTGAGGCTTTATTTGTGACATATACATGACCGTACAGTAGAGACGGGGGAAAATCGATTATGCAAGTTCACGAGTTTTCATTTTTGCTTAGAATTGTGAAAACTGGGGAATAAAATGAAATGTATAATAATCAGGATATTTATCAATATATGATAGTACAGAATCGCAATACAAGTCAAATCGATGCCTAGGTATTGTGATATTGTATTGACTGGGCGGGTCTGGGTTTGGGCGTGGAGTCAACCTTGATTACGGCACCCCATGACCGGTCAGGTTTGAACTGCAGACCTTTTAATCAGTAACCCAGAGCTGTAAGTCTCTAAGCCTTAACCCTATGCCCCAATAGTGAAAGTTCTGTAATATTATATTTTTGCCTATACATGCATTATGAGATTTAAGAGCAAAAAAAAAAAAACTCTAGACATAAATAAATGATGTTGCGTAAGTTTGTTATACACTGTAATACACTGTAATTTAAGGTAGTCTAACAAAAGTTTTGTTTTAATGAATGAATGAATTAGTTAGGCTGGGCAGGGTGCAAATAACATTCACATACTAATTACTATAAAGCTTTTGTTTTTTGCAAAAAAAAAAAAAAAAAGAGAAATGTATTTCATTTGAATGGAATTGTGTGGTTAATTTTAATATGAGGTGAATCAAAATGTGGTCTATGAAATATAAAATATGACAACTATACATAACACAAGTATGAAACAATGAGGTTTTTGTGCCAAACTTTTTAAAAGTGTGAAAGTTTTTTTTAATTGTAAAAGTTTTGTGCGTTTGTTTCTAAAAGTGTTATAGTATGTAAATTGATATTTCTCAAGTTATCAAGAAACTAAATGACAAAATGTGACTTATTTTGTAAATCCCATCATAGTAAATTATTTGCAATATACACTGATCAGCCATTAGATTAAAACCACCTACATAGTACTGTGTGAGTCCACTTGGTGCCTCCTAAACAGCTCTGACCTCCCGAGGCGTCGACTCCACCAGACCTCTGAAGGTGTGCTGTTGTCTCTGGCACCAAGACGTTAGCAATAGATTCTAGTCCCATAAGTTGCGAAGGTGGGCCTCCTTGAATTGGACTTGTTTACCCAGCACATCCCACACATGGGTCAGCATGGCCACTCTGACTGGTCTGCTGCTACACAGGACTCTACAAAGCAGGCTGCGATGCACTGTGTGTTCTGACACTTTTTCTGTCATAGCCAGCATTTACTTTTTTATCAATTTGGGCTATGGTAGATAGACTTCACTCCCCACATTCATCAGTGAGCCTTTGGTGCCCATGACCCTGTTGCCAGTTCACTGCTTGTCTTTTCTTGGAACACTTGTGTAGGCAATAACTACTGCATACCGGGAACACCCACAAGACTTGCCAGTTTGGAGATGCTCTGACCCAGTCTTCCAGCCCTCACAATCTGGGCTTTGTCAGAATCTCAGATCTTTATGCTTGTCCATTTTTTCTGCTTCCAACACATCATTTTCAAGATCTGGCTGTTCACTTTGCTACCAATTATATCCCACCCTTGACCGCAATCTGTCAGTGCTTTTAATATTATGGTTAATCGGAGTGAATATCTTATTAAACAATCTTATTAAATCTTATTAAAAAATTATTATTAAAGCCAATTTTCACATTAATCCAAAGAGCGATGAAATGACTGACTAGTTTGATGCCTTTTTTATAACCTTGAAACACACCCTGGTTAATGCAAATTATGTATAAAATGATGTATTTAGGTAATAGGGGTATAATGAATGTTTTTCATGTTTTTCTTTTCTTTTGTCCATAGCTTCACACCTGACTAATGTCCACTCCAACTGATCCGTCAGTCGGAATGTCCCACTCTGGTCCTTCCCCCGGTGCTGGTCTTTCTCCTGGGCCTATTTTAGGCCCCAGTCCCGGACCAGGTCCCTCTCCAGGCTCTGTACACAACATGATGGGCTTGAGCCCAGGACCTCCCAGCATACCGCATGCCATGCAGAGCCAGGGGTCCGGAGACTATCCTCAGGAGGGCATGCATCCCATGCACAAGGTAGGCAGGCTACATACTTGAGTCATACAATAATTTTTTTAATTGATCATAAGACTAAAATGTATATTGGCTCTATTTATTTTCTGATTCATTTCAGCCCATGGAAGGAATGCACGAGAAAGGCATGGGAGACGAAATGCACTATGGGCAGATCAAAGGTGTCAGCATGAGATCCCTGCACAGTGGCATGGGCCCACCACAGAGTCCTATGGATCAGCACAGCCAAGGTTTTTTTTTGTGGCAATATATACATTCACCCTCAACTTTATCAACTTCACCAGCAACTTTAATAGAAAATCTGTACCCTTGGGCTAACATTCCTCGTAACAGTAACTACTGTTAGTTTGTTTGAATTTAATTAAGTATTTAAATGATAGTAGATTCATTCATAGTGGATAATTAGTAGATCATGTCACTAGAGGAATTAATACATTATCTGCACCAGTCCTTTTGTGATAAGAGTGAAAATTATTAATAATTCAGATAACATCTAGCACATATCTAGCCGGCATCAAAACACATGCATAAATTATACCTCAGCGTAAAGTGGGTTTACATGGACCCTAATATTCCACTTCTTCTTTTTTGTCTGTTGGCTGTCCCCTTTCAGGGGTCGCCACAGCGAATCATCTGCCTCCATCTAACTCTATCCTTTGCATTCTCTTCTCTCACCCCAACTAACTTCATGTCCTCTCTGACTGCATACATAAATCTCCTCTTTGGTCTTCCTTTAGACCTCCTGATTGGCAGTTACAACTTGAGCATCCTTCTACCCATAAGCTCACAATCTCTCCTCTGAACATGTCCAAACCACCTCAATGTGGCCTCTCTGACTTTATCTTCAAAACATCTAAGATGGGTTGTCCTTCTGATGAACTAATTCTTGATCCTATCCATCCTTGCTACTCCCAAAGAAAACCTCAACATCTTCATCTCTGTTACCTTCAACTCTGCCTCCTTTCTTTTCTTCAGTGCCACTGTCTCTAAGCCGTAGAGCATCACTGGTCTCACCACATCTTTCCTTTTATTCTCGCTGATACTCTTTTGTTACATAACACACCTGACACTTTTCTCCACCCATTCCAACCTGCCTGTACAAGCCTCTTCATCTCCTTTCCACACTCACCATTACTCTGGACCGTTGACCTAAAGTACTTAAAGACCTGCACCTTCTTTTCTTTTGCTCCCTGTAGCCTCACCGTTCCGCTTAAGTTCCTCTCATTCACACACATGTATTCTGTCTTACAGCTAACCTTCATTCCTCTGCTTTCCAGAGCGTACCGCCACCTCTCTAGATTTTCCTCCACCTGTTCTCTGCTCTTGCTACAAAGCACAATGTCATCTGCAAACATCATTGTCTATGGAGACTCCTGTCTAACCTCATCTGTCATCCTGTCCATCACCAGAGCAAACAAAATGGGGCTCAGAGCCGATCCTTGAACTACCACGATCCACCTCCACCATGAACTCTTCTGTCACTTCTACAGCACATCTCACCACTGTATTACAGCTCTCATACTGTACATGTCCTGCACCACTCTAACATACTTCTCTGCCACTTCAGACTTCCTCATACAATACCACAACTCCTCTCTCTGCACCCTGTCATACACTTTCTCTACATCTACAAAGACACAATGCAACTTCCTATTACCTTCTCTGTACTTCTCCATCAGCATCATCAAAGCAAATACTGAATCTGTTGTATGGATCACTCTTTCTAGGCACGAAACCATATTTCTGCTCACAAATGCTCACCTCTGCCTTTAACCTAGCTTCCACTAGTCTTTCCCAAAGCTTCATTGTATTGCTCATCAGCTTGTTCCTCTGTAGTTGCCACAGCTCTGCACATCCCCCTCTGTTCCAACACTAATACACTTCTCTTCCATTCCTCTGGGATCCTCTCACTCTTCATAATCTTGTTAAACAGACTAGTCAGAAACTCTACTGCAACTTCTCTTCTCTTCTTCTCTACAAGCACTTCCGTACTTCCACAGGTATGTCATCAGGTACTTGAATTGACTTGACTTCAGGACCAATTGCCTTTCCACTCTTCATCCTTTTTAACGCCCTCCATCCTCTTTGTTCGCTTTCATTTTCCTCATTCATAAACTCTTCAAAGTACTCTTCCCATCACCCTTCTGGCACCCGTCAGTACATTTCCATCCCTACTGTATCTTTAATCACCCTAACATGCTGCACATCCTTCCCATCTCTCTCTTTGCCTCGCCAACCTGGACAGATCCACCTCTCCCTCCTTACAGTCCAACCTAGCATACAAGTCCTCATATAAATTCATCACATAAACACCTCAGCTGGAACAGTTTCACTCGATCCGGCTAGATCGGAATTCATTTTCAATCAGAATGAAAGAGGCCGTGTAAAGCTTTGATAATCTGTTCAGAAGGTAAATACTGTATTAACCATGTAAGCACTTGAGCTGATCGTTTCTCTTGTTGGATGAAATATGTTCTTGTTTGCCCCATGTGGCGGTAACATTAGGTGATTAGATGAATTTTGGGTAAGAGAATTTTTGCTTTAATTCTTGATTTTGAGAAATTGTAAGAGAACAACTCTCTCCCACAAGTCTTTACTTTCATTTACTGGGCCTCTGGCTCACAAATGGGCACTGACTGGATCACCATTTTATATGTATAAAAAAAATAATAAAAATAAAAAATGAACGATGAACCTGCTTATTGCATTGTGTACATTTTTAATAAAGCATCACCAAGACGTGTTTTGGTGTATAGTATAAATACGTCTAAGTATAAATCGCACCAGATTTGTTGTTAGGTCCCAGAGTGTCACAATGGTAAAGTGCTCGCCCTATCTTCTGGAGATCTCTAGTTTGAGATCTGCACTCCTGCAGATAGGTGCAGGCCTCATCTCTAATGTTAAAGTTGCTTTTACCTTAAAAGGACAATCCAAATGATCTGGATGCTAACGTCTTTATAAATATGCTGTTACTTCTTTATAGGATACATGTCACCTCACCCTTCCCCGATGGGCTCTGTGCCTGAGCATGTCTCAAGCCCTATGTCTGGAGGGGGTCCTACCCCACCTCAGATGTCTCAGGCACAGTCAGGCCCCATGATCCCGATGGAGGCTCAGGCGATGGGGCAGCAGACCCGTGGCCCCTCGGCCTTCAGCCCTGTTCAACTGCAGCAGCTCCGAGCTCAGATACTCGCGTACAAGATCCTGGGTCGTGGACAGCCTCTGCCTGAGAACCTGCAACTGGCTGTGCAGGGCAAGAGGAGTCTTCCCACAATGCAGCAGCAGCAGCAGCAACCTGTTAACACTGGACCTTACAACAGGCCTCCAGGTGTGTACTGGTATTTGGAGTACTGAGATACATTAAAAACATTACATTATAGATCACATTGTGTAGGCCATATAAATCAGTTACTTAAAAAATAAATAAATAAGCCATAGCAATTAATTATTTGTAGGACTGCAACCCTGAGTCTGTATATAATTCATTTATCTATTCACTTCACAATTACCGAATGATTTTTTAAAAAGAGTTTACTATTTACAATTAAAACATCTAACAAGGATTATCAGACTTCTTGATTGTTGAGTCATTCTTATTGATTTGGTTTAAAACACATACTTTTACTCTTAAACACAGTTTTTTTTGGTCTAGTCTGGATTCTAAAACAGGTTTATGTTACCGATACACCAACTGACCAGTGACTAGAATCAGCCGGCTTCCACCTTTACTGGCCATGAGCTTAATGAAAAGTTCTGTAACCATTAAAGTTATTTAATAGTATGTTTATTATGAACACACAATTGAAAGTTCCATTAATGTAAAGTTACAAAAATGGCTGTGTATGCTGTCAATTATAGTCATTAGAAAGAAAGAAAAGTGGAATCGATAAGTCAGATTATTATTATTATTATTTTTTATTTTATTATTTTTTTTAGAAAATTGGAATTGGGAAAGAAAATTGTAATATATAATTAAATTTACAGTACTGTGCCAACCCTTATTTCTTCATATTAAATGTAATTTTGCTGATTAAATCAAAGAAATATGTTCAACCGTTATTACTGCAACAGGCTACAAATCACTCATCATCTGTGCCTTTTGTGTTTTCTTTTCAGGCCTTAAGTTAGATGGGTTTTATGCTTGAATGATTCATAGGTCGCTGTGTGGTTTAAAAAAAAACAAACAAACAAAAAGAAAAACATTCCTTTGAAACTAGTCAGGTACACTAGACTGAAAATGTGATTCTAATATTTGCCAAAAAATTTGAGCCAAAAAGACTTTTAGGAAGCCTGGACAACTATTCCTTAAGCTAAATAAAAAATACAATAAGGTCTGAATCTTTGAAAGTAAAATATGAAGAAATTAGCATCAGGCATCCATAAACATGATGTAATCCAAATAATTGTAATGTTAGATGTATTTAAAATGACAGTATTCTGCAGTCAGAATATATTATATTGGATTCATTGTGCGACATTACATCACATCTACATCACATTCTGTAAAGATTATGTTTTGTTTTTAAATTACATTCTATTTTGGATTTTTTTCCCACAAATAAATAGTCATTTACATTTCACATTTGCTTTTCCGTCTTTGATCATGTGTGCTCATACGTAGGTATGTCTGTGCCCCATGGAAGCCCTGTGTCTGGTCCATGTCCCACTGTAGGCATGCAGACACACCCTCCAAGCATCGGGCCAAAGCCATGGGCAGAAGGTAAATCTGAGATGCTCTTCTATCTCTCATACTCGCCTTTGAACTAAAGCTTTCTCTTCATGATGGAATTCTGTTTTATTATTGCTCCTTGATATTGCTTTTGAAAGTCCCAAACCTTGAACCATTTTGCAAAATGTATGAAGTGCCATAAACTTGCTTCATATACTTTTGCAATAGTTTGAAAAAACTTGTAATACTTGTAAACCTTTATCTGGTCTCCGGAAATACTGTAGGTAGATTCAGATTTCAGTGGCAGAAAATCAGTTGACCTGAAGAAGTGGCTTCAAGTCAAAATTCTAGATGGACAAGCTTAGTACCAATGTTAGTAAGTAATACTAAAACATTCTGTATTTGACATCATGGTCCTGAGAGCCCCAGAGTTCCCAAAACTAATTATTATCCCTGCTTTTAGAAACATTAAAGGGCTGCAGTCTGCGTGTATAGTACTGTAGGTCATTTGACACTCTGATTCAGAGATACTTACACAATGAGCGAACAGCTCAAAGCCCAGTGATGCAGAGTACCAAGAAAATCTGTAAGAAACCTTACCTAGAGCAAGAAAAACAATGTAGCAACGCTGATGAAGACATGGGAAAAAAACGTGATTCTAGTTAAGCAAGTCTAGTTTTTTAAATGTAAACCAGGTTAATGTCTGTAACAGACCCTATTGTTTCTTATTAAAGCATGTCTAAAAAATGTAGACAATGAAAATATAAAAAAGACAAGTTGTCATTCGTTCTACCATGTCAAATTCAGACCAGGTGTCTTTTCTGTTGTTGCCATTGAGTGATGTAAGTTGCTTATGTGAACTTTGTAAGAAAAAGATTTTATGTAACTGAATTATTACAAAGTTATCATTGCAAATTTGCAAAAGTTAATTTAATACCCCTGGAGTAGAGTGTAATGGTGGTTTGTGAATGTGCTAAAGCAATCTAGTAACTGTTAATAATGAAAATACCAAAACTGAGTTTGCAAACAGAAAATACAAAGAGATTCGACGAAAAAATAAGTGCAGGGAAGAGCTGAAAAATTGTGCATTGTTTGGACAACAGTGGGAAGCGCCTTTTTCATACTAAGGATACCAAAACAGCAGCAACAATGTCTCTCTTTACGAGCATCTGGGGGAAAAAAAGATAATGAAACTCCTGGAGAAGTATTTTTTTTAGGTTCAATGATTTTGTCGTCTTCTTTTTTTTTTTTTTACAGGACCTAAGAAACTGTTTATTTGACCTGGGGTCCTTAAGATGCCACTGCCACATCATTTACTAGTCATTTACATTTACAAGTGCAAAGGCAGTTTTGAAAGTTCTGCTGAAATGAAATTCATAATATTCACCTTGTAATTTCTAAAAAAAAAAAAAAAAAATTACTTTAGTTGTGACGCCCAAAGATGTCTTTGTAGTTTAGCTTCTCTGCTCTTGAAAAAAAGAAATAATCAGAAAAAAAGGCTAACAGGCAAATTGTTGCTGATTCTAGTAGTAAGCAAATAGAAAAACATCAGTATTCACTGCTATTTATAACTTAAGAAATAGAAGAGAAGAAGAGTTGTGAGAAACAAATAAAGAAAAAAAACAAGCTGTGCAAAACTTTAAAACAAACTGCTTTAAGGAGACACTCTCTCTTATGACTAGAATGCAATAAGTGCATTTTGAATGCTGATCAATCTCTGCTATCCGTTATCACCCAGATGAGGATGGGTTCCCTGTTGAGTCTGGTTTCTCTCAAGGTTTCTTCCTATTACCATCTCAGGGAGTTTTTCCTTGCCACCGTCTCCCTCGGCTTGCTCATCAGGGACAATCTTATCATTTTGATTCATACACGTTGCATACAAACTTACTTCTTTTATTGTGTAAAGCTGCTTTGCGACAATGTCAATTGTTAAAAGCGCTATATAAATAAAATTGACTTGACTTGACTTTTGAAACATGCACACGCACGCAGAGAGAGAGAGAGTCATCGTTTGTTTAAAGATCCTATACTGTATCTGGATGAAGCTCCCCACGTCACACACCATGGCAGCCAGCTATTCATACTGTATATAATGGCACCTGTTGCAAATTCACAGGTTTATACTCACATTTCTAAATAATAAAACTAGACAGCCATATTTTTTATGCAAATCTGGTACACAGATATCTCATACACATTATATCTAATCGTATTTCAGCATGTCAAAAACATGTGGCAGTGGCTCTTTAAAGTGCTTTGATTGGCAACATCAGAGCGGGGCGTTCGTTTTGCCAGTCTACTATAAAAGCCTGATCGGGGCAGTTCTGTGGAAATGATTGTCCTTTTAGCAGTTACGCGCACCTGAGCACAGGACTTTACTTTACTCCTTACCTAAAACCCTTTCCACGTCTTAGTGTGATTGTATGATTTGGGCAATTCAAAGCAAAGCTGTATATATCCTCACATCTGTGCCTATACACAATCCTGTCTTTGAGGTCCTGTCTTGATGGTTCATAGTTTCATGATAGTTTACACTACAAAAAGTGATATCTTTATTAAATGAAATTATCCTAAATCTAGTAAATTAAATAAATAATATTTATACTAGATAAATATATCTAAAGAGAAAAGACAAAAATAAAAAAGGCAAATATGAGATTATTAAGCCTATTTCTATTAAGTAATTAAGTGTAAATTCTAAGTATTTGTCAAGAAATCAATGATTAAAACTAACAAAATTATCTTCTAATAGAACAAGAAAGTGTCCTGTAGCAGACGGTCAAATTTGTCTTGAAATAAACTCAATAATCTTTTTTTTTTTTTTTTTGTAGATTCATTTAATTAGATTCAATATATTTTCCCTTGAAAAGAGATCACTATTTGCGCTGTATCTTGCTGTTATTTTGTAACAGCTTCATCATCGCTGATTTTAGGTCAAGGTGCTGAGGCCTGTAGCAGCTCCCAGAAGCTCCCTGTGCCAGCCCCTAGTGGTAGGCCCTCTCCTGCTCCTCCTCAGGCTCCCACACCTGCCCAGGCCATGCCCAGTACATCTCTCACACCACAGTCCCAGTCACAACCCCAAGCCCAACAGCCTCAGCAGCAACAGGGCCCTGGGCAGACCTCGCTCATTATCCAGCTCCAGCAGAAGCAGAACCGCATCACACCCATCCAGAAACCTCAGGGCCTGGACCCAGTGGAGCTTCTGCAGGAGCGGGAGTACAGGTACAGAATACAGACTCCATAGTCCCATGGCTGAATGTCAAAACAGTTCATAACAGTTTTTCCTTCACTTGAACCAATATTTAAAAACTATTCATTTTACTTTCTGAATGCCTGCTGTCAGTATTTATTATGCAGTACAGGCTTTTTAAACGACACTGCCTGTGGCTCCATTAGCCGCCATTCATCCATAGGAGTCTCCACCATGAATGAGTAACTATACTGTATAAATTGTCTATGGACCATTAGATTATTATAAACATATTGCCATTGTGTGTCTGAGGACAGACCAATCATTAACTTAAGTGCAAGACGGCTTTATGCATGTCAAGTTGAAAAAGAGCATTTATTAAAGTGCCGTCAATTATAACGCCTCAGTGAGCTTTCAATTTCACTAGTACATCAGGCTGTCATCTCTGCTTCAAACCAATGTGTGGAACGAAGCAAAGACTTAATAAAGTATTCTGCAAGCTTATTAAAGGCTTGTTAAGTTCAGGCATGCAAAGACTTAATTTAGTTTTTAGGTATTTTAGGTATGGCACTGACCGACATACCCCTGTGTAAAATACCAAAATATATCTTTATCTTTTATGGGAAAATAAATCACAAGGATTGTGTGTGCTTTTGTACACACGTGGACAAAATTGTTTGAACCCTTCGGTCAATGAAAGAAAAACTCACAATGGTCACAGAAATAACTTTAATCTGACAAAAGTAATAATAAATAAGAATTCTATGAATGTTAACCAATGAAAGTCAGACATTGCAGACATTCAACCATGCTTCAACAGAATTATAAAAAAAAAAAATGAACTCATGGAACAGGCCTGGACAAAAATGATGGTACCCCTAACTTAATAGTTTGTTGCACAACCTTTTGAGGCAATCACTGCAATCAAACAATTCCTGTAACTGTCAATGAGACTTCTGCACCTCTCTGCAGATATTTTGGCCCACTCCTCATGAGCAAGCTGCTCCAGTTGTTTCCGGTTTGAAGGGTGCCTTTTCCAGACAGCATGTTTCAGCTCCTTCCAAAGATGCTCAATAGGATTGAGGTCAGGGCTCATAGAAGGCCACTTTAGAATAGTCCAATGTTTTCCTCTTAGCCATTCTTGGGTGTTTTGGGTCATTGTCCTGTTGCAAGACCCATGACCTGCGACTGAGACCCAGCTTTCTGACACTGGCCAGCACATTTCTCTCTAGAATCCCTTGATAGTCTTGAGATTTCATTGTACCCTGCACAGATTCAAGACACCCTGTGCCAGATGCAGCAAAGCAGCCCCAGAACATAACAGAGCCTCCTCCATGTTTCACAGTAGGGACAGTGTTCTTTTCTTGATATGCTTCAAGTATAATTAGCAAAATTTGCCTTGGCAAAAAGTTCCATTTTTGTCTCATCTGCCCATAGGACATTCTCCCAGAAGCTTTGTGGCTTGTCAACATGTAGTTTGGCATATTCCAGTCTGGCTTTTTTATGATTTGTTTTCAACAATGGTGTCCTCCTTGGGCGTCTCCCATGTAGTCCACTTTGGCTCAAAGAACGACGGATGGTGTGATCTGACACTGATGTTCCTTGAGCATGAAGTTCACCTTGGATCTCTTTAGAAGTCTTTCTGGGCTCTTTTGTTACCATTCGGATTATCCGTCTCTTTGATTTGTCATCAATTTTCCTCCTGCGGCCACGTCCAGGGAGGTTGGCTACAGTCCCATGGATCTTAAATTTCTGAATAATATGTGCAACTGTAGTGACAGGAACATCTAGCTGCTTGGAGATGGTCTTATAGCCTTTACCTTTAACATGCTTGTCTATAATTTTCTTTCAAATCTCCTGAGACAACTCTTTCCTTCGCTTCCTCTGGTCCATGTTGAGTGTGGTTGATACCATGTCACCAAACAACACAGTGACTACCTGGAGCCCTATATATAGGCCCACTGACTGATTACAAGATTGTAGACAACTGTGATGCTAATTAGTGGACACACCTTGAATTAACATGTCCCTTTGGTCACATTATTTTCAGTATTTTCTAGGGGTACCATCATTTTTGTCCAGGCCTGTTCCATGTGTTTACTTTTTTTAATAATTCCGTTGAAGCATGGTTGAAAAGCAATGTCTGACTTTCATTGGTTAACATTCATAGAATTTTTTTAAATTATTACTTTTGTCAGATTAAAGTTATTTATGTGACCATTGTGAGTTTTTCTTTCATTGACCGAAGGGTACCAACAATTTTGTCCACGTGTGTAGCGATTGCACTGGAACCGGTAAAGCCTAAGGTGTATGACCACAGGAGGTATAACAACAGAAAAAGAGGCCACTCGATCTTGTTTAGGCCTTAAATTGCCTAGCAGTTGTAAACAAAAGATACACACAGTAGCAGCTCTGCAACATCCTGTTTATTTTTTTTAATTATTATTACATTTTATTATTTTTTTTACAAAACTGTCTGACAGAGATATTTTGAACCTACAATTTTCTTCTTTACCTGAATACTAAGCAACTGTGTTAGATGTATAAAGCAGATAACGATCGCGATCAGATAAGCAGTCAAACCGGATGTCAACTCATACCTATACATCAGACTTTTTTGTGTGTGTGTCTATTTCTTTAAATTACATGCACACATCACTAAACATAGTGATTTATTCTTCATATTTCGACATTTTGGCATATTTGACAGATAACTTATACGTCCAGAAACCACAAAAATGTTTTACAATTTGTTCTGAACATTTCACTCAGCTGTAGCAGTATATGTCAACACACACACACACACACACACACTCTTTCTGACACTTACAGGCAACACCTGTATATCAAATGCTTTCCTTAATGTATGTGTCAAATATCTGAATAGGGAATAAATTGTGATCTTAATCACATTGATTATTACGTGCTTATCTTTAAGTTTATCTGGGGCAGTGGGAGCTTAGTGGTTTAATGCACAGAATTACAGATCAATGTATATTGAAGCGTCTACATACAGTATGCTTGCATTTAAGGTGGTAATATGCTGCAGTTTCTCTATAATTTAAATTTACATTAAGGCATTTGGGGGACGTCCTTATCCAGAGCGACTTACCAAAAGTGCTTTGAAGTGTCCGTCATTGGATAGATACTTACACTGGGTTACAAGGTCACTAACCAAGCGGCATCAGTCAAAGACATTGACTCTAATTTGTCAATTTGAGGGCTTTTTAAAATATTTTTTCTTTATTTATTTTTAATGTTTGGGGGGTCGGGGGGATCCTATGCTGGAGGATCGGAGGGTAATCCTACAGATGGAGTGCTCTAAACTATTTACACATTGGCAGGTGGAACAGCATCATGTAATGTATGGTACGAGCAAATTATTTGTTAGATTTTTTTTAGTATCTTAACAAAATCTGAAACACATTATATAATACTGAATCTGTATATTTATAAAATCATGATGTTTATGAAATCGCAATACAGATTAAAAAGTCTCGTGATAATATCTTATTCGGTGGTCAGTTCCATCTTCTCACCAAAGGTTGTCAAGAGTGTTAGAGTTACCATAAGCCTTCCTGTCACCTTGAACCAGTCTGGATTTTCTCCTCTTTTTTCCATTAGCAGAATTGCTGCCTTTTCTGTTTCTTTACTATTTTGGTTAAAGAAAAAAAAAAAACAGTGTAAAGATCTATGCAAAGATTGAAACTTCAAAGCACTTTTGTAAGTCACTCTGGATAAGAGCATCTGCCAAATGTTTAAATGTAAATGTAATGAAGTTTGCATTCATGAAATTTGCCAAAAAAGAAAAAAAAAAGTTGCAGTTACAGATGTGAAAAAAACCTAAGAAGATTGCTGAAATTTCTGGAACTGTGTTAATTTTCCAGCTCATTATTAAAACCTATAAGGTTATTGCCAAATCATCAATTTTGCAGAATAAATGTATTTGGCAAAAAATATATAATTGATCATTATTTGAGATCACTTAATCGCTGCAGGCGTAGCATAAAGCAAATGTCTGTAGAAATCACAGCTTTTATTTATTAGTGAAATTAAGGGCATTTACACACGCACTGTGCAGTGGCAGCTGACTGTGTGGTCGTAAGAAAACCTACTTGTTAGTGAGACTAGATCAAAATCAAAACCCTTCAGGTTACTAGGGAACATAAAGATTGGACGTTGGAGCGACGGAAAAGGATCGTATGCTCTGATGATTCCAGGGTAAGAAGTGAAGCACATGAAGAGATCCACCCACCAGACATACTGTAGTGCCCACTGTACAAACCTATAGAGGCAGTGTTATGATCTGGGGTTGCTACAATTGGTCAGGTCTCGGCTCAGCAAATTGATGACCTGAATGTACTGAATGTGACCAGGTTATCACATCTATGGAGTTTTTTCTTTCACTGATGGCACAAGTATTGTATATTCTAGGACTCACATTGTGAAAGAGTGGTTGTGGGAGCATGAGGAATTATTTCCACACATGAATATGACACCACAATGCACACTGTAATCAGTTAAATGAAGTACTTGTGAAGTGTTTGTGAGTTTTTTTTTTTTTTTTTTTTGGACCATGCAGTATATTACTGGATAACACAGTTACACATTTCGACTCCGTAGCAAGGGAATAAAAATAGATTCCACGGAAAGGGAATTATTCATATTCATATTTACATCTGGTCTCATTTACATGAGGATAGGTTACTTTTTGAGTCCGGTTCCTCTAAAGGTTTCTTTCTTGTGCCGTCTCAGGAAGGCGAAATCAATGAAAACTAGGGGAATCAAACTCTAAACGTCATCTGGGTTTTGATTTTCCATGCGTCAGAAAGCTGATTCTGGCACGTTTTAACTGATTGAAATGATCTAAATCACAGGTTGGGATGTGAGGTTGGGTTTGTAGTATGAAGTACTGTTTGATCAAGACCTTAATTTTTCTATTTCTTTGTAAAAAAAAAAAAAAAAAAAAGATTGCAGGCCAGGATTGCTCATAGAATCCAAGAGCTGGAGAATTTGCCTGGTTCTTTGCCTCCTGACCTGAGAACTAAAGCAACAGTTGAGCTGAAGGCCTTAAGACTTCTCAGTTTTCAACGGCAGGTAAAAAAATATTTTTGAAAAAGTATTTTTGAAAGGAACCTCTTTGGTGTCATTGTAAATGTTTAGCCAATTTTAATCAGTTTTTGGCAAATGAAAAAGTGATAATTGTTTATCTGCATAAACGCGATGGATGGAGAAAGAGGACTAGAACACACATTTGCTACAACATAATTAAAAATACATAAATCATCTTAATATTGTTTGTAGTATGATACATGTGTAAAGATTTTGACATATATCAGTAAACTTTGTGTTCTGGTGTGCTGTATATTTTAATATTTTACCATTTGTGCTTTGCTTCATTCACTTTATAGGGGGGTTAATGACTGGGTAAGATGTATTAGCACACTTAAACATGAGGTAAAGCACTTTCTAAGGTCAGAGTTGAGTGGAAAGTCAAGTTATTAGAACAACAACTACTGTTTTTGGTTTGCCAGTAAAGTTTCTGTACTGTTTCTTGGGCTGGTAACACAATCATTGTGATCACTGGCTAGGGGCTGATATTGCTACAGTGTATAATATGATATCTGTCTCAGTGCCTCATACCAGAGATAAAAAAATTATTAGGGCACCTCAGTTCTTCGTTAAAATGAAAATAAACATATATTGGATGCTTTACTCGGTTACCTGTACAGAAATGTACAGTAGCTGGAGCAATCTAAATTGCAGCAAAAAGGCCACACACACAAAAAATAATCTCATTTTATTTCTCCTATTATATATCTGTCATCTACCTAAATCAGAGTTGATTCCCTATTTGTTTCTGGTTGATTGACAGTAACTGCCCTGGAGCCTTGCCCAGACAGCTGCCTAGTAGAAAGAAATTACTATGAGAGGTGTTCAAGTCAAACTGGGACTTGTGATGAAACCTTTTATGAATGAAGGCAGAAACATTTATTAACATTTATAGAAGACTTCAAGTACAATACGGTGATTAGACTCTTAGCCGCACTAAAACATTTGAATGGTGCGAAAGTTTTAAAGATTGCTGTACATCTGTGAAGGGCGATCCTGTCCCAGGTGGCTCAGAACACACTGCAGTCGTTCCTGTGAACATTCAGTGAGTGGAACACATGATACGATTTCCTAAGAGGCCAGCTTTTCAAACATGAAGCAGGCAGTCCAATTATGGCTTCAGAGTGCTGAGAAAACCTTTTCATTATCTTAGAAAGTTTCTAACTATCCAAGCTCTAGTAAAACACTGGGATACGTGCATTAGTGTAGTAGGGGATTATATAGGGAATATAAAACAAGTTTTTATTTTCATAACTGTTCTGTTATTCTAACCAATCAAAAGTCCTGGTTTGTCCTGAACACACCTCGTAGAATGACTCTTATACTCATAGATATGCTGCTTAGTATGGTCACATCACCACCACAACTTTTTATTCATGAAAGCGTTTTTTGCTGCAAATATTCTTTGCTTTCTCCCACGTATAAACACACACATGCAGAAATAAAAAAATAAACCAAGTCTTTATTTGTAGAGAAAGAAATCAGCAGCCTTCCCCGAACCAATGAATACCCTGTTCGCATTGAATTGCACATGGTTAGCTAATGGGTTTTGTAGATTGTTTAGAGGATCATTTGGATTGGGTGGTACTTTCATGTTGGTGCCAAAACATGGAAAAAGAAATGGGGTATAAGTTATTTATAACAGAATTATGGTCAATTCATTTGATTCTAGATAAAAGTAACCAACCACAGTGAATCTTATGCAGCTAAGCTTCTCTGTGAGTCTACATATGAGTT
This sequence comes from Clarias fuscus, assembly GCA_030347435.1. Taxonomy (NCBI): domain Eukaryota; kingdom Metazoa; phylum Chordata; class Actinopteri; order Siluriformes; family Clariidae; genus Clarias; species Clarias fuscus. Next base: position 19,212,684 of record CM059208.1, read on the forward strand.
TAATTATAACATTTTAATTAGTTGTAAAATGTAGTTTTTAGTATACAAGTAACTATGAGTCAGTGTGCTTTGTACGTATCAGTTGACTGGCCCCATTGTTCATTTGCTCGTACAAAATGTACCCACCTTTCCGTCTCTCTAATCGCTGTGTGCCAGACTCCATCGACTCCGGCTGAAGTAACACCCCTCTCAAGCTTACAATGTGTTCCAAGATGTCCATTAGGGGGAGCTCTTACTGCATTTAGACCCTGCCAGTTGTAAACTTTCCTATACTGGGTCTCTACCAGGTTTGAAGAACAAACAATTAGCCCAAAATACTTGTTTAACATTTGAATTAGGTTTTGAATCAGATTGAAATTGACAGGTGATAGACAGGTGCAAAGCATAGTATGAACCTTGCCCCTCAGCTCTACCTTCATGTATCCCCTCAGCTGCGGCAGGACGTCGTAGCTTGTATGCGCAGAGATACCACTTTGGAGACGGCACTGAATTCTAAGGCCTACAAGCGCAGTAAGAGGCAGACCCTGAGAGAGGCACGCATGACTGAGAAGCTGGAAAAGCAGCAGAAAATTGAACAGGAGAGAAAGCGGCGTCAGAAACATCAGGTATTTCAGTCGATCTTCTCATGATATGGAAACCTTTGGCAGACAGTTTCATCTAAGCTCCTCACAGTTGATTTGAGCTGAGCCACAATCGGTTATCTATCTTAGTGTTTTGCCCAATTGAAACTCTATCACCCTTACATTTATTGTGATATGATTATGACACTTGTATCAGAAAACCCAGTATATTAATTACAGTAATCATGTAATACACGTTTGTGGAAATACATACTCAACACGTTTGTATGCGAAGTGTACATAAGAAAAAAAAAGGTCTAGTGACTTGATAATTTTTTATGTTCTTTAAAAAACATACATTACCAGTCGAAAGTTTGGACACTCCTAATTCAGTGGTACACTGTAAAGCAATGCTGAAGGCATCCAAAATATGAAATAATCCCCTTGAGATGTGTCTGCTTCCTATTTTCTGTAAAGCCTTTATAACAGCTCTAATCTAAGGTGCCGTTTGTTAATTGGTAACTCTAAATTAACTTTTGGTCTGGCTTTCCTGGGATGGTCTTTATGGTGCATGATGGGATTAGCAAATGCACTTGGCAATGCTGGTATTGTAAGCACTATTCCAGAACAGCTGACTTTCCTGTCTTAAAATAACAACTAATTATTGTTGTTGTTACTTGATTACATAATTCCATATGTGGTATTTCATAGTTCTGAAATCAAATCAAAATGATTATTTTAGAAAACAAACAAACATTGAATTCGAAGGTGTGTCCAAAATTTTGACTGGTACTGGGTTCAAAAGGCTTCATATACAATGTTTTAAAAAATACTACATAAACCAAAACAGGTGCATATTCATGTATTCAGTATGCTCTTAAATGGTTATGTAAAGTATGTACCTACTGTATGTTTTTGTTCAGGAATACCTTAACAGCATCCTCCAACATGCGAAAGACTTCAAGGAGTATCACCGCTCGATCTCTGGAAAGATCCAGAAGTTGTCTAAGGCTGTGGCCACATGGCATACCAACACCGAGAGGGAGCAGAAGAAAGAAACAGAGAGAATTGAGAAAGAGAGGATGAGAAGGCTTATGGTTTGTTTGGAACATCTATTCAAAACAATATTGGAAGAAACAGCTGAAAAAACATCAAACACATTTGTCTTTAAATGTCTGTTTTGTGTAGGCAGAGGATGAAGAGGGCTACAGGAAGCTTATTGACCAGAAGAAGGACAAGCGTCTAGCCTACCTGCTCCAGCAGACTGATGAGTATGTAGCCAACCTCACGACCCTGGTCTATGAACACAAGGCTGCCCAGGCTGCCAAGGAAAAGAAGAAGAGGAAGAAGAAGAAGGTGAAAAAACAAACAAACAAAAAAAAAAAACAGATTTGTGTCTTCACGTCATGTTTGTGTTTCTCAAAATGTGTCAGCTGTGCACTGCAGTATTTTTCTATCACAAGTGCAGTAAAATCATTTAAGTTTGGTTAGTTGCCCAGTTACAGTCTAGTTTTGCTCTGCGCTCTGTTTACATGGTTTGTCCAGAGTTTCCACATACTGTACCTACACATTTCTTATATATACTATATTTATAGCATTTTTTTTGGTGTGTTGTACCACCAGTTAAGTGCATTATGTTTAAACCTACCAAATGAAACTTTGACATTTGTAGTATTTCTTTTCTAGTGTTGTTAAACGCACTGCAAAAAATTACATCTTAGCAAGTGGCATATTTTTCAATCTCACCAAACTTAAATATATAATTTCTTAAAACAGGTTTACAACTAACAAGTTGTAAGATTGTTGAGATTATTTCTAGTCAAACGGTACTAAAATTGCAAGTGAAAAATGTCGTTATATTGGCAGATAATTTTGTTTCTTTCAATATATAAATTGCTCAAAAATGGCAGAATGATATGCCAAAAAACAAGACATTTTTCACTTTCAATTCTAGATTGAATATTTCACTTTTTATGATGTCTTTTTTTTTTTTTTTTTGCAGTGCATACATGCCTCCAGGGCAACTATGAATAAAACAACTGACAGCCCAACCCCAAAATCTACTTGTCTGGGATTATGATTTGTCCCACCTCTGTAATATAGGCGATGGCATTATTTGCAAAAAATAGCTGCTCTAGGGTTTTAAGTCATCACCGTGTATTTGAAAATACAAATTTGACCAATGACACCAAGTTAAAGGAACATGCTGGGTGTTATTTTATTTTTTTACTTCTCTATTAAATGTATTTCTCTTCTGTCACTGAAACCCTTTAGAAGGAAGATGGAGATACCGAGGGTCTTGGAACAATCGGACCTGATGGGGAGGTGAGTGAAATCGACGCAGAGACAGGCTGCTAATCAATTACTATTGTACAGCAGCAGTTTGCAGTATTCAGAAGTCAGATATAGAGATGCTGTCGTTTATTGACTCCCGTAGCCCATTGATGAGAGCAGTCAGATGAGTGAACTCCCAGTCAAAGTCATTCAGACGGAGACTGGGAAGGTACTACAGGGCACAGATGCGCCTAAGTCTAGCCAACTGGAGGCGTGGCTGGAAATGAACCCTGGGTAAGATTCACCTTTCCTTTTGGATATATTAATGAAGCCAAGACTTCAGTTCCTATTCGTTTTATATATATACAATTTTATGTGTATTGTTTTGCATGCATTGTTTTATGTTATTTCGTATGCATTTGACTTTTATCTCCTCAACCATTTTAAGCAGATCTTTGACATTTGAATTGCAGAAAGTAAAAACAATGGTTAATTTGTAAACAGCGACAGATTTTCGTGTGTGTGGATATGAACAAAGAAGGTTCTGTGTACACAGGCCCAGGCACTTATCTGTTATCTATACCCTTCTCAACATAGCTATGAAGTAGCCCCGAGGTCAGACAGTGAAGAGAGCGGTTCGGAGTTTGAAGAGGAGGTCAGCATTCTCCTTTTTCTTCCTCTCATTAAGTTCAAACATGCAAATGAGTCATCCACACAGATGGCTCAAGCACGCTCACACACACACGCACACCTTCATGCCTATTTCTCAGCAAAATTACCCATTATCCTTCTTTTCAGTCTTCTAAATCTGTTTTGCTCTTTTTTTCCCCTTCATGATATTCATTGAGCCAGTCGGATACACTGAGATTTCATTTTCTTGACTCATTAGGATGAAGAGGAAGTAGTCTCCCGGGCAGAGTCAGAAGAAAAGAAGATTATCGATCCCAATAGTGACGAAGTGTCTGAGAGAGCAGCAAAGCACATTATTGAGTATGCAACATTTTTTTTTATATCATAGAAAAGAAATAAAGTTTGTTTATACTTTTCATTGTTTAGCTACATCTTTTACCTCTTTTAAATTTATTGAAATAAAATGCTCGGCATAATTTGCAAATGTTTTGCTTGGCACGTTTTTGCAATTGAGCTCAACCTTGTGTGGTCTATTTAGAAATAACAAATCTCACAAAAATATTTGTTTGTTCTTTGTATGTTGAAATAAGTACTGCATATTCAGAGCCATACGCTGTAAGCCATAATTTTCATCAATTCCTATTTTTATAGGTCCGCTAAGCAAGATGTGGATGATGAATACAGTGTCCAGGCGGGTGAGACCAGTTCACAGTCTTACTATGGAGTAGCTCATGCCGTCATTGAGAGGGTGGAAAAGCAGTCGTCCTTACTGATTAATGGCACACTCAAGCAATACCAGGTGAAAAGCATACAAAGCATGTTAGCTGCCAATAGCTGGCCTGTGCTGTTTCACTCAAAACTTGTAAAAAAAATTGTTTGTGATTCAATAATACACTGCATGACCAAAAAAAAAAAGAAAAGTTGCACACAAAGATTTCATTCAGTCATCTTTAGCTTTAATTACTGCGCACAAATGTGATGGCCAGTTCTTGTATGAAAATGATTCCTCATGCTCCCAGAACCACTCTTTCGCAATTTGAGTCCTGAAATATGCTTGTGCCATAAGGGACAAGGGAAGAAAAACTCCATAAATGTGATCATTCAGTACATTCAGGTCATCAGCTGACTTCATTTTATTGCCACATAAAGTTCCTGAATCTACTGAATGACCTGATCAACACATAACACTGCCTCCCTATTCCAGAGCGAGAGGTGCATCAGGAACAGGGTCAGTCTGAACTCATAAGACCACATGACCCTTTTCCATTACTCCAAAGTCCATTCTTTATGCTCTCTAACAAATTGAAGCATTTTTTTCTGATTAACTGGTTAAGGCATTGGACTAGAGTTTGGAAGGTCCCAGGTACAAATCCCAAAACCACCAAGTTCTCTCTGTTGGGCCTGTGAGTGAGGCCCTTAACCCTAAACTGCTCAGATATATAATGAGATAAGAATGTAAGGCTGTCCGGCAAAATGTTTAGTTCCAATCTTTTGAATCTTTTGTGAAAATCCTCTTACTTTCAATATTAAAAATAGCTATAGTTTTCCCTTTTGTTTTTTAAGACCACATTTCATCCTTCCAGTTTTTGATAATGTGCTGAAGGCATAAAAAAACCTGTGTTTTTAACACACTTTCAGTAATTTGAAATAGTCTTACAGTAGTTGTTTTCTTTACTTGATGCAATGTAGAATATATTCAAAACTTTACACAGAAAACTGAGTCTCTGATACTGTATGTCCACGATGTCAATACACCCTTAAATTGTTTGGTTACATTTAACAAATCAAAGGCTTTAAATAGTTTAAAATTGTCTTAAATGTAAATATAACTGGCCTTCAGGTCTATCATATGAACATTCCGAATGAACGCTTCAGAGGATTTAACACTCAGCCTGTCTTTGCCACATTTGTAACAAGTGGGTGGTTACCCTGGACAGCGTTCGTATTTAGAAGACAAATTACATTTTACACCATATGCAGCACTGCGTGAACACCACAGCGGTGTTGCATATGCTGTCCCTCCGAATACGGGGTTTTTAAATTCACTTACGACAGAAAGACAAGCTAGGCGGCCCACGCTGTGATCACACTGCAACACTTTTCATTTTACGCCTGGAGCAATCACGTATGCATCGGTGTAGGCAGAAAGTGTGCACTGTAATTATTTCCTGTGAAACGTTATTATGAACATACCATGTTGCCACTGTGTACGATTAAAGTTTGTTAAGCAGCGGCAGAGAAGCAAAGAATTTTAACCATCATGAGGGCTCCTGTAGTAGAACGACAGGGTGAAAGGTATTCATTAGATTTCGGGTATAGGTGTATAATGGTGCATAATTTGGCCATTTTTTTATTGCACATAGCAAGTAACAGGCTAAATTATTCTTATGTGATTTTTGAAAATGCCTTTCTGATATTTATGGAAAGGATCGCTTTTTAGTCACCGCATAAACATGTCATTTTGGAGGTACAGCTGTATAGTATATTTAGGACATTTTCCCACCACATTCATTTTTAAACACCTGGCAATGTGAGTCATTATGTTTTGCATACATATGTATATATCATCTTAATTTACATTTGGAATGGCATCCCGCAGACAGCTTGCATCTAATCCTTTAATCATCTGTGTCACAGGATGAACTCAGGTGCTAACACAATGTAGGCTGTGCTAAGATGTGGGAATATCTTCCCTGGTTTTATTTTCCTTATTTGAGACACAGTAAGTAAATAAATAATAAGGAAAGGAAACATCTTATAACCCAAGGCTATTCAGTCGAGACTGCAATCCACAGGGAACCCGCACAATACAGTATTATCACTATACTTAGGTGCTGATGCGATTTGTAACACATTTCTATAAGTATCTCAATTTTATAACTACTCCGATTTGGTATTAGATTATCAAAATTCTGTCAGTGTGGCAATACATGTATAGATTTTTTGCATCTCTTCTATTTAGCAGTTTATATGCAAGCTTCTTTTGTGGTTGCCAACAACATACTAAACTGAAATTACCTAAGCTGACTAAATGGACAACACAGGAACCAAGAGCAGAATTACAAAATCATTAATCTAACGCTGAACACCATTTCCTGATTCTGTCCTATACTTGATCACTCTCCTGATAGCTCCACTCAGGACTGGGATTTATCTGTAGATTTAGAGAGAGTTATTTTCTTTTCTTATTGCCTTTTCTCCTGATTGTTTAAGTACCTTTCCAGCTGAAAATGCTCAGGGGTTCTCCAAATTGAAGAAGGCATTGCAAGACATTGTAGAATTAAATTAACTGATTTTTAGTTACCAAATGCATAAGGAGTCCAGCTTAGTTAAGATTTAAGCTTGAAATCTTTTTATAAACTGCCAAAAACACAAAGATTGGTTCTTTTTTTGACATTGTGTTACTGAAAAGTAAAATAGTTTATAATTTCTGCATTTTAACATCATTTTTATGAAGCCCAGCTGGAAACAGTAGGAATCATTTAGCAAAAGTGATTTGGCACCTTTTTCAATAGAGTTCTATTTAGATGATTCTTTTATAAACCAAATATAACCTTTAAATAGTCGTGCAAAAGAAAGTAATTATTCAAATTCAAGGTATATTAGTAAAATACGCATGGACAGTTTAAAGAATTAACTCTTTGAGTTACAGGTGGTCATTGACTTTGGGTTGCTGAACTGTTCCTACGGAACGTCATAGCTTTGCCTAGCCTGCCATAAACATGCTCAGAGCTCCTACATTAGCTTAAGTCTAACATTAGCCTTAATTTGATAAAAAGCTCTTTTATAAGAAATTGATAAATATATCATGTAATCTATTGAATATTGTGCTGAAATTAAAAACAGAATGGTTTTATTAAGCAAAAAAATCTCTCAGGAGGCATATGTAATATTACCTTTTATTACACTTTCCAAAAAATATATAAAATAATTAAAAGGACCAACCCAACAACAATAAATAGACATGATGGCAGTACTGTACACTTCAAATTGTTTTGGATATATAAGTATCTGTTGACTGGGAGCTGTGACTCGAGAAAGTTTCTCACTGTACTGTATATTGGACTCTAACCCAAAGTTCAAAATTTAACATACTACATACAAACAACATACAAAATGGTTTTTACTGAATACTGAGATATCATATGTCAAATTGTTGTGTTAAATTACATGAGCTAACAGTTTGGCAAAACGCTTGTTTGTTTTCCGTGTTTAGATCCAGGGGCTGGAGTGGATGGTGTCCCTGTACAACAATAACCTAAATGGCATTCTGGCAGACGAGATGGGGCTGGGGAAGACCATCCAAACCATTGCACTCATCACATACCTAATGGAGCACAAAAGACTTAATGGTCCCTATCTGATCATTGTGCCTTTGTCGTAAGTTACACCGTAACAGACAGATTATATGTGAATTACGAGATGAGATGGTAATTGATATATGATGGCCAGAGGATTTTACTTTTATTAAATATTAACAGTGTTTAAGGGCTAAACAAATAATTAACAGAGTAGCAAACAACTTACTGACATACAGACAATAAAATGACTTTTTTCTTCATCAAAAAGGTGTCTAACTAGAATTACTGGCATTTTGTATTAACATGTTTTCGGAAATACTGGCATCACTACACATAACGAGTTAATATAATGACTATGGCCAAAAGTATGTGGACACCTGACTTCTGGTCTGAATGTCAGAATTGCAACACCATGGCCATTAAGATGAAGTCAGTCACTCTTTTTTTATTATAATAACTTCCACCATTCTGGAACGACTTTTCACTAAACCAAGGAATGTGGATTTGGAATATGTGCTCATTCAGCCACAAGAGCGTAAGTGAAGTTGTGTCTCACACTGGTGAGAAACTGAGAAACCTGTATTAAAAAAAAAAAAAATGCATGTGGAGTATATTTAGATTGTCTCATTAACATATTCATTTACTGGAATTAATGGTGCTGGCACCCAGTTTCATTGTAACAGTATGAGGTCTGTAAAGACATCAGCGAGGTCTGTAAAGACATCAGGGAAGAATTTGAGTGGCCTGAGCCCTGACCTCAACCCCTGAACACCAGCATAGGACATTTCAGTATTACTTAGCATTTCTGCACCTTTTTTAGGTTGAAAACCTAACCTCCATTGTGTGAAAGTTGAAGACAAGCATTCACAGTAGATGCAATGTGGCATGCAGCGGGTCTAGCAGGTAGCCACTAGAGGGCCTCTGAAACATTTTGGCTTCACTTTTGACACCCTGTTGAATCAACCCGTATTATGTATGGTTATTTCCCCGTCCTCACTAATCACAACATTTAACAGAACACATTTCCTGAAAAGTGAGGGTTGCTGTAGCCACATAGAGGGGAACAAGTAATGCCTGTGGTTTGGCACTGGATATTCAAAAAGTGCATTGTGGTGTGATCGTCACATAGACCACACACATAGACTTTCTTATAGACTCCCACATACTGTACACACATACTCTGTCATTCTTTAACATAATTTAACACAAAGGTGTTCATTACAATGATTTCATCAGCAACAGCTTGTGAAAAGTAGGAAATCTCTAAAATATTTACATTAATCTCAGAACTTGATACAGTATGTTTCTTTCTTTTTTTTTTTTTTTACCTTTAATGACTTTGTGCTGACACAGACTCCTGTTTAAGCTTATTTTAAATGTAATGATTAATGCTAGAACAAACTCATTCGCATGTCTTTTGAATACATGCATCACTGGAGGAGATGAGGCTCTTGATGTTTTGAACAAATAAGGTTAACAAAAAATGCACTCAAATTTGGTTTGCTGTTTCATTTAACAAACATTTTACAAAATACAAAGAGTAGTACATTTTGGGCCATACTAAAAAGTTTTGCGATAGTTAAAAGTTTGCAATTGAATGCATGAGCACAATGTCCTCCCACACAGTGAGAATGTCACACAGTGAAAGCCAGGAAATCTTTTAAAAAGTCAGTGGCTGGACTGCAATGTTCTGGACTGTAATTGGTATGCCTTTGGTTAATTAAGTGTCCTACGATCATGGTGCAACCCCACTGGCTGGGTACGGGGCATTGGCTGGAACTTAAACTTGCGCTTTCCACATGGCAGGCAAGACGCCCACCACTGAGCCACCAATGCCCTTGCATCAGAACAATGTTCTAAATGTGATTTTTATGCTAGAATATGATTTTATATTTACCTCTTAAGGCCCTGTTGGCTAAAGCCTTATTGTTTCAGAGGGCTGTCAGTCAGCTCTGAGTTTATTAGGCACAACTATCTATTCAATGATTATTTCACATTTTCTCAATTGCTAGTTTACGAGGGTGTAAAAGGCAAGCTGTGAGCAGAAACTCAAAAATAAACTCTGCATAATGGATGACAAAAGATAGAGATTCAAGCAGAGCTGTTCCATTATATTCAGCTTTTTAAAGTCAGCAAAACAGATGTTCCCAGCATGAGATTTTCTGCATGACTAAATCTACATGCAGAAATATCCACCTCTTCGTAATCTCAGACTGGCGTTATCATTTCTGAACAATTTATTACGGTGCAGAACAAGTCTGAATCACTATGACCCAAAAAGAAGTCTAAAAAAAGAGCAGTTAAATAGTGCTTAAATATGCTGCATACCTTTTGTACAAATTGCAAATTTTTATTAATAGCAATGCACCGGTTAATGTATGTTAAACATTAACAAGCATGATTTGTTTGCAATGACATCCCTCACTTGTTAGATACGTATTTAACGTAATATAAAGTACACACACACACACATATACGCACTATATACTGTATACACACCAAAAGTATTCGCTCGTCTGCCTTCACATGCATATGAACTTGATGCTGACCCCGCCCCCAGGTCAGACACTGATGTTAGACGAGACGGTCTGGCTCAAAGTCTCCGCTCTAATTCATCCCAAAGGTGTTCTATCGTGTTGATCAAGTTGTCTCACAACAAACTCGCTCATTCATGTCTTTATGGACCTGGATGCGCAGTCATGTTGAAACAGGAAGGGGACCATCCCCATCCCTAAATTGTCCAAAATATCTAGGGATGCTGAAACATTAAGAGTTTCTTTCACTGAAAGTAAGGGGCCAAGCCCGACTCCTGAAAAACAACCCCACACCAGTTCCAACATGACTGCGCACAAGTGCACAAAGCAAGGTCCAAAGTTCATATGCATGTGAATGCAGGCAAGCGAATACTTTGGGCAATATAGTGTGCATATTGGTAAAAAATTTTTGTTTGATCAATAAAATACCTCAGATAATCTTCTGTTTCTTTAAGCCAACTTATAGTTGAACAGGTCATTTTAAAATGCAATAATTGTTCAATAATTTGTCTTTGTTTTTGTTTTTTTCCTTTCTTTTTTGCAGGACTCTGTCCAACTGGGTTTATGAACTCGACAAGTGGGCGCCCTCCATTGTGAAAATTGCTTATAAGGTCTGCTTTTTTAAAATAAATATAAGCTAACTGACAGGGAATAACAAAAAACTGTTTCTTCTCCCAGTGTTTGTTTGATATGTCACTATGGGAAACGCCTTATAACCATTGCTGTGCTGAGGATGGCCTCTTTAGCTGCAAAAAGGATTTTGATTGGAGCCGAAAAAGATGACATCTTGTTCTTGACTGCCTGTGGATTTATTATCTCAGGCAGGGAGCCCCATACCATTGTCAAGCCCAGAGCCAAGATGTTATGATGTCACATTCACTCATTTACTTTCACTGTTTCATTGAAATGATTCCCTGATGCGGTAGAGGCAAAGAGGGGGGGATGAAGAGGTACTTGCCATTTTTGGATGCCATTTTTATCAATGCGCCAGCATTCCAGAATGATAGTGGGAAGGCTCCTACCAATTTAAGAGGGAAGGCTGCCTGTTTACACTTTTTTTTAAAATTTATGAATGGTTAGTCCAAAAGGAGCTTTAGGTCTCCAGAGAACCTTCTTGATTTCTTTTCTTTACACATTAATTAAAAGATATAAAAGTTGTTAGGCATGGCAGTTTGAATTCTTAATGCCACCTCCCTCCTTACGGCCTGTGAAACTGAATTATTAAATTCAGTACACAATTAGATCTTGATTTCAACAGAATGTCAGTTCGTTACCAAATAACTAAGGTTTTTCAAGTATCTATACATCCATCCAATCATCCATCCATTTGTCTATCACTCCTTCTGCCTATTTATCCATTTATCTATCTCTTTATCTATTATATTTATTATCTAATATCTATCTATATTTATTTTTATTTTGCAAAAGGGCATGCCAGCCATGCGGAGATCACTGGTGCCTCAACTTCGTAGCGGGAAGTTCAATGTTCTCATAACCACCTATGAGTACATCATCAAGGACAAACACATTCTTGCTAAGGTGCATCCTTACATTCCTGCTTTTTGCAAAAGTATGTTATTCTGGTAGACAAAAAAGTCAAACTAGTGTTTCTCGATCATTTGTGTTTTTCTTTTATCGCTAAGATCCGCTGGAAGTACATGATCGTGGACGAAGGTCATCGTATGAAGAACCACCACTGCAAGCTTACACAGGTGTTGAACACACATTACGTCGCCCCACGCAGGCTTTTGCTGACAGGAACCCCTCTGCAGAACAAATTGCCTGAGCTTTGGGCTCTACTCAACTTTCTCTTGCCCACAATCTTTAAGAGTTGCAGCACCTTTGAGCAATGGTTCAACGCTCCATTCGCCATGACGGGGGAAAGGGTGAGAGAACCTCATGCCTCTTCAGGGTTACTACACTTTCTTGTTTACTTCATCAGTATGCATTTCCATAAATAATTCTGTCAGTTGTCAATTAAGTCAGACAAACTTTTTTTAATAAGTAGCCTGGTAGTACGTGATTGTGTGATTAATACATTAATGGCCTGAAGGCTTGATTAACCTGATCTAAGACTGGTCTAACTTTGCATCGATAATGAATTTACTTAGTTTTTTACTTTTATTTATTTATTTGTGTTTTTTTTCCCAGGTTGATCTGAATGAAGAGGAGACCATCCTGATCATCCGCCGTCTTCACAAAGTGCTGCGCCCCTTCTTGCTCCGTAGACTAAAGAAGGAAGTGGAGTCTCAGCTGCCTGAAAAGGTGATGATCGTTAGATAGTCATTAGGTTCATTTGATTCGAAGTATTCATGCCAGGATCTATGTTTATTTCTGAGTTTATTTTATTGACCCAAATGTTTCCTTGAATGTCCCCTTGCTTTGCAGGTGGAGTACGTGATCAAATGTGACATGTCAGCCATTCAGAAAGTACTCTATAGGCATATGCAAGGCAAGGGCATCTTGCTCACAGATGGTTCAGAGAAAGACAAGAAGGTAAGCGAAATAATAATAATAATTGAAAAAAATATATATTGTTTTCCCTTTTTCGATTTGCAGTTGAGATTTTTTTTTTACCTTATACTTCTACAGGGTAAAGGAGGGGCAAAGACTCTGATGAACACCATTATGCAGCTGAAGAAGATCTGCAACCACCCTTATATGTTCCAGCACATCGAGGTAAGTGCCAGCTGACAAACAATAGAGAAGCTGCTTTAATCTACTGCTGGAATGTAAAGTGCATCCAAATGTCCCGCTCTCGGTCGGCCTCGCTGAATGTAGGCACTCCATTTTCCGTCTCCTCTTTCAGGAATCTTTTGCGGAGCACTTAGGCTACCCAAATGGCATCATCAATGGGTGAGCAGTTTTTGAATTAAACCAAATCTTCCGTAGCCTTGATAACAAGCCAAAGGGATTAGTTATAGCCTAATTCATATGTGTACTACAAAAGCTGTCACTGCTTCTCACTCTGCCAAACTGAAAGTGTTGTTCCATGGATAAAAATTTATGAGATGTTCTCGTTTTTTTTTTCTTCTTTTTTTTTTCTTACAGTCCTGATCTCTACCGCGCTTCTGGAAAATTTGAGCTGCTGGACCGCATCCTGCCTAAGCTGCAGGCCACCCATCACAGAGTGTTGCTCTTCTGTCAGATGACTTCCCTAATGACCATCATGGAGGATTACTTCGCCTACCGCAATTTCCTCTACCTACGTCTAGATGGTGAGCAACACATCATTTGGTTTTTACCGAATAAGCTGTTTGGAACATATAGAACATTTGCAATGTTTAGAAAGTAATTTAGAAAGTCGTTTCTATTTTAATCCATCAGTAGGTGTTCACCCATTTTAACAAGGAAACTGTTTGTCATCGTGCATCAAGCATGATTGCCCTCCAGTGATGTTTTAATCCAAGAAACATTGTTTTTGCCAAATTTTTCGCAGGAACGACCAAGTCGGAAGATCGTGCTGCACTGCTGAAAAAGTTCAATGATGAGGGCTCACAGTATTTCATCTTCCTACTGAGCACCAGGGCAGGGGGTCTGGGCCTTAATCTGCAGGCTGCTGACACTGTTGTTATCTTTGACAGTGACTGGAACCCCCACCAGGTCTGACTGGAGGTTTAAGACTCATTAAAACCTTGGAGCTGAGTTCTCGTATATTTTAATATCATAGAAATGCTTTCGGGCAAAGATTTGGAAAAAGTTACATCATCTGTTCAAGCTGAGTTAAGTTTATGTAACAGTTCAGTCCACTTGTCTGTGATTGATATTCCACTTCTAGCATCTGTCCCACTGAAACCTTTTATAGTCACACCGGGACATTCGATTGTGCAGAATAACAGAACACAGTTATGACAGTAAAAACTACCTTTATTTCTCTGTATAATCCCCTACTACACTAACAGCGTTTCACTAGTGCTTAGATTCCATCAAGGTAGAAAGTTTTCTCAGTATACCAGAGCCACAATCTACCTCCTGCTTCATGTCTGATACGCTGGCCTCCCAAGGAATCCTTTAATGGCACAAGCATATGGAAATAACTAGGCGCAAGGACTGTGCAATAATACCAAGCCGAGTTCTTGTATCGTGCTAGTGGTGTTGGTGAATGATTGTATTTGCAAATGCGTCTCCTCCATGGTTGACAACTTTCGCGAGAAAAATAAGCAGCTTCATAAACAAGCTCGATATTACTATAGTATGTTATGTTAACATTAATACATTAACAACATTAATATACAGTACAGTGGAACCTTGGATTACGAGCATAATTCATTCCGGAAGCGGACACATATTCCAAAACACTTGTAAACCAAATCAAATCTTCCCATAAGAAATAATGAAAACTCATATAATTCGTTCCACAGCCCAAGAAAATAAATACAGAAAAAGAATTAATACAATATACAAAGTAAAAATAAAACAAATAAACCTGCACTTTACCTTTAAAAAAAGTTAAAATAAATCCCAACAGATAAGTGTTTCCGTTTGTGCGTGCAGGCGCCGTGTATTTGTGTGTGTGTGTGTGTGTGTGTGTGTGTGTGTGTGTGTGTGTGTGTGTGTGTGTGTGGAATTAGCCCCTTCCCTCGCCTCGTCTTACACAGTAAAACTCCTCCTCCCTCCCCCCACCTTGCTATTTAAGTTTCACAACAAACACACATACAACGGAAACACTGTTTTAATGGGAAAAAAGAAATCTCTCTAATAACGGAATCATTGCTGTAAAGTAAAAAAACAAAAACAAAAAACAAATGAACCAGCACCTTACCTTTGAAAAGAATCGCGACAGAGTAGAGTTTCTGTGTAGAGCAGAGTGCGTGTGTCTGTGTGAAGCCGGGAAGGGGGGGTGTAAAGGCGAGAGAGTGTGTGTGTGTGTTGGTGTCAAAAAAACTCGGCACTCGTAAACCAAGACATGCTCGTTTTTTCAAGTCAAAATTTATTTCAAATCTTTGCTCGTCTTGCGGAACACTCGTAAACCGAGGTTCCACTGTATATATATATATATATATATATATATATATATATACACACACACACACACAAAACCAGTCATAAGTTTGTATACATCTTCTAATGCCATGGTCTTTCCTGACATTGATTTCTTTCTACATTGTAAAACAATGCTGAAGGCATCCATGATCTCCTTTGATCTGCTACTTAGGCGCTGTAAAGTCTTTATAAAGGCTCTAATCTGAGGTGCTGTTTGTTAATTGGTGGTAAAGAGTTTTGACATCTCCAGAATTGTTCTAGACTGTACTGTAGAGAAAAAAAACAGGGTATGTCCAAACTTTTTACTGGTACTGTTTTATTTCTTTCTTTCTTTCTTTTTAAAGTTTGTGTTGGCAGGGACTTCTATCACAACCAAGCAGACTGCGAGATGGAAAAAAAAAGGACTAAAAAAATATTTGTTACTTTGTTATATTTTTCCATATTTCAATGTCTTTGTTTGCGGGATTCTTGAATAATATGAAAAGACTGAGCTTACCATGGTCAATGACATGATTTTTCCTCTGTGTGTGTGTGTGTGTGTGAGAGGGAGGGCGTTACAGTGCTGATTAGTGCGAGGTTGTGTAGACAGCGCCAAACAATGTATTTGGGGGAAAAGTAGACCATAAATGTAAAAAACAAGCCCAAAATACACCAACTGCGACCGTTAATATTTTTTTAAGCGACTTCTAAGAAAAAGAAGTATAGTTGGCGATAAGTTAATCATCTGTTTTCAAGAATCAGGCATTCAGGGTTGAAGCATTTGTTTTAACGTCTTCTGTAAACATCAATCAGCATGCATTCACGAGCAGTTTCATTACAAGACCCTGTTTGAGTTGAATGCCCCTCGAACTATAGTCTTAACAAAAGCATCAGCTGACGGCAATATTAGTTTTACCTTTTATTATAGAATTGCTGAGGATGAATAGTTTAGTGTTTTCTTAGACAGTCAACTATGAATATACAGTACCTAGTAATTTATAGTACAGCTAGTAATTTATAGTAATTTACAAAATATATGTTATTTACAATAATCAGTTATTTACTTTGCATGCTTTGGGGTCCTTCTGATGGGAAGGTGCATATTAGTTAGATAATATGACAGTGCCTAAAATCAGTATTGTATTAGACCATTTAAAACACCCTCATGTAAAAATATTGTGAACAGAATGCAATTGATTGATAAATGTTAATATATAGTTTAAATAAGGTTTAACATGTATTTTTTTGTAATTTTTTAATTAAACCAAACATATGGATCAAATTTTATGTCACTAGTTAGATATAAATTCGATAGTTCTCGATAGCACTCACTCTGTGGAACAATCTTGCCATCTTTAGGATTTGCAAGCTCAGGACCGTGCTCACAGAATCGGACAGCAGAATGAGGTGCGCGTGCTGCGTCTCTGCACCGTCAACAGCGTAGAAGAGAAAATCCTTGCCGCCGCCAAATACAAGCTCAATGTTGATCAGAAGGTCATCCAGGCCGGCATGTTCGACCAGAAGTCCTCTAGTCACGAGCGCAGGGTTTTTCTACAAGCCATCCTGGAACACGAAGAGCAGAACGAGGTAAGCCCAAAGGACACAAACAAAGAAACAAGAAACTGGTTCACATTTCACATTGCAGAATCCTATAATGTATGTTCCATTAAGAGTAAAGTGATATGACTGCTTTACTTCTTTAAGAAGATTCTTCCACACACAGGTGTGACACAGAACAACATTTTTATATGCTGCCTACAGTAAGTACAGGTCACATGTCTACCTGGTTGTGCTCACGTCATTGAAAAGTCTTTCTCTGAGCACTCTACATGCATATGTGTTGCTAACCTGAGGAATAGACGGTAAGTATTTTGTTTATTAGCAGCAATTTAGCCTAATAACATGGATTTTGAAATGCATTGCCCAGAACAAATTAGAGGCAGTGATCTTGTCCTGAGATGGCCTAATGAAGCCTATTGATTTGAGCATTGGTCTTAAATCTTCCAGAAAAGAGCAGAGTTATGTTGAAAGGAGGTGCTTACAGTACCACATTCATCAATATACTGTGGTCTGCTTTAACCACCACATCTTTCTGAGCATGTCCCGGATTTGTTTAAAAAATTATTCTGTTTTAGTTATGTTTATAGAAACTGGATTACCAGTAAAATTAGGTAAGCATAATGTCTGAACAAAATATTAAGTTAGAACTCTTATTGCTTAAACACACGTGGACAAAATTGTTGGTACCCTTCGGTCAATGAAATAAAAACTCACAATGGTCACATAAATAACTTTAATCTGACAAAAGTAATAATTAAAATAAATTCTATGAATGTTAACCAATGAAAGTCAGACATTGCTTTTCAACCATGCTTCAACAGAATTATTAAAAAAATAAACGCATGAAACAGGCCTGGACAAAAATGATGGTACCCCTAGAAAATACTGAAAATAATGTGACCAAAGGGACATGTTAATTCAAGGTGTGTCCACTAATTAGCATCACAGGTGTCTACAATCTTGTAATCAGTCAGTGGGCCTATATATAGGGCTCCAGGTAGTCACTGTGTTGTTTGGTGACATGGTATGTACCACACTCAACATGGACCAGAGGAAGCGAAGGAAAGAGTTGTCTCAGGAGATTCGAAAGAAAATTATAGACAAGCATGTTAAAGGTAAAGGCTATAAGACCATTTCCAAGCAGCTAGATGTTCCTGTGACTACAGTTGCACATATTATGCAGAAATTTAAGATCCATGGGACTGTAGCCAACCTCCCTGGACGTGGCCGCAGGAGGAAAATTGATGACAAATCAATGAGACGGATAATCCGAATGGTAACAAAAGAGCCCAGAAAGACTTCTAAAGAGATCCCAGGTGAACTTCATGCTCAAGGAACATCAGTGTCAGATCGCACCATCCGTCGTTGTTTGAGCCAAAGTGGACTACATGGGAGACGACCAAGGAGGACACCATTGTTGAAAACAAATCATAAAAATATGCCAAACTACATGTTGACAAGCAACAAAGCTTCTGGGAGAATGTCCTATGGACAGATGAGACAAAACTGGAACTTTTTGCCAAGGCACATCAGCTCTATGTTCACAGATGGAAAAATGAAGCATATCAAGAAAAGAACACTGTCCCTACTGTGAAACATGGAGGAGGCTCTGTTATGTTCTGGGGCTGCTTTGCTGCATCTGGCACAGGGTGTCTTGAATCTGTGCAGGGTACAATGAAATCTCAAGACTATCAAGGGATTCTAGAGAGAAATGTGCTGGCCAGTGTCAGAAAGCTGGGTCTCAGTCGCAGGTCATGGGTCTTGCAACAGGACAATGACTCAAAACACGCAGCTAAAAACACCCAAGAATGGCTAAGAGGAAAACATTGGACTATTCTAAAGTGGCCTTCTATGAGCCCTGACCTCAATCCTATTGAGCATCTTTGGAAGGAGCTAAAACATGCTGTCTGGAAAAGGCACCCTTCAAACCGGAAACAACTGGAGCAGCTTGCTCATGAGGAGTGGGCCAAAATACCTGCAGAGAGGTGCAGAAGTCTCATTGACAGTTACAGGAATCGTTTGATTGCAGTGATTGCCTCTAAAGGTTGTGCAACAAACTATTAAGTTAGGGGTACCATCATTTTTGTCCAGGCCTGTTCCATGAGTTCATTTTTTTAAATAATTCTGTTGAAGCATGGTTGAAAAGCAATGTTCATTGGTTAACATTCATAGAATTCTTATTTATTATTACTTTTGTCAGATTAAAGTTATTTCTGTGACCATTGTGAGTTTTTCTTTCATTGACCGAAGGGTACCAACAATTTTGTCCACGTGTGTATACTTTGACCCATAACAAGACTCTTTTTTTTTTATTATTACATTTTTAATGTTTTTTTTTTTATCATTACTGGCACTTTGCAATAATGTTCTATAATAAAAAATATACATACTATACATGCAAAGAAATATTCTTCATGTGAAGCGTCACTTTTTCCAGGCATTCTGATTTTCAGATGGTCTGCCGTGCCTTTTGCAAGAGCTCCCTTTCTCTGTCCAAACTTTCAGTGTAAATCCGCCCAAATCATCTCAGTCAGGGTTCAGGTCGACGGACTTTGATTGAGGTCAGGCAATTCTATTTAGGACAGCAGTGTTGTTTTAATATATTCTTGAAAATCAAAGAATAGTCCTGGAACAAAAAATAAATATATTGTAGTGACTGACATGTAGTGCGTTAAAGCTTAACTTTACCCCTCTGACTGCCATATAACTGCCAATTTACACTTCATAATCACTATTTATTTTTTATTTCTAATGATCCACAGTAGTTGTAGTAGTAATTACTGAAAAGATACAATATAGTATGGCTTAAGATGAGTAATAAATATAGGTTTAAATAAAACCTACCCTGTTCACGGTAACAGTAATACAAAAATATGTCTAATATGCCAAATAATTTCCCAAAAGTTATAATTATTATCAAATTAAATTTGAAAAGCTGATAGCTGGTACACCAAGTAAACAAGTGTCCTTGAGAGTATTATTATAATTACTTAAAACATCTTAAAATGATGTTAGAGAAGTTGTAAGTATTTTTTGCAAGCTCTCTGTCTGTACCGGACTCCCTGTCTGTTTCTCTCTTTGCATCACACTGCAGATGTAAATGAGGGAAAATCTATTTTCAAGCTCTCCGAGTGTAATATTAATTTCCCTGCCGATTTTATGATCGACTAATGGTCAAAATGAAAATGTAATAACTCACAAGGTAAATATGCATTGAACAGCAAGCATACCTTGAAAATCAAAAATGACTGTTCAGTCACAGTTCACCAGTGTGTAATTATATCTGTAAAAATGTAACTGTTTAAAAGTATAAATTATAAAACAAGCACTCAACACACAAGGTCGCAAATTAGATGGAAAAAAAGGTAAGATGAGGTACTTATTTGTGCAATTATTGAAAGGCATCGGCAAAAACATACATATTTTTCTTATTTTTGCTAAAAGCGTTTATGTACAGTATATAAACATCTTTGTGTTTTTTATGTGTGCTAGTCTGTCGTGCAATGTTTGTCTCACAACCAAACAAAAATATGCTATTTATACTCAGTGTTGATAAGGACCAAATAATAAAAAAATACAATGTAATGGTAATTCATAAATCTTTCATACAGATCTGGCTATTAAGAACGCACGTTTCTTGAAAAGGGATCTCGCGTGCTTTCGCGGCAGCTCGCGGGAAGCTGTGAAAATGCCGTTCATTACCTGTAGGGGGCAGTCGTGTTTCAATCTGAAGTATTGTGTGTCTACTGAAGCCAAACATGCGTTCTCTCTCTAACCCTAACCTATGCACCCATTGATAAGAAGGTACAGAGCTCATAAACGTGTTGAGCTCAAACTTTAAATACTGATATGTATTTATTCTTCACTTTCTTCTCAATGATGATTCTTCTTTGACTGCGCTTTCTCCATTCAGTATTATTATCATTAGTAGTATAAAATTACCGCTGATTAACTATCTCTGCATTAGTTATAACAGCGGATTAATTTCACTTGGGCTATTTCTAACAGACAATCTACTAAATAATAATGAATAGATAAAATAACCCAGCACTTTAACATTTAACCTAGCAGTTTTAAGAGTGTAACATAAAAAATATTCCATTTGTAAAATATCATAGGTGAAATCATAGATTGTGTAAAACCAATACAACAAAGCTTATGGCAAATAAATTCTCAGACTACCTATTTACAGTACATGGAACTTTACGGGGTTGTCACTGAATGATTTACCCTGACAAAGACCAATATAAGAATAGTGCCAGCTTGCACACCTTAAAAAATTATTCGGCATCTATTTAGAATCTAAATATTTTTTTTCTAAACTTGCTACTGTTGTTTACCTACAATATTTGTTAATTCATTTTTTTAAATTTAAATAGGCTTGGGCTCCGAGATGTTGAGCCTATTTCCTACTGTACGTAGTCTAATCAGAGCTCTACCGCCCGTTCGAGTGTAATTCATAAATTATGTTTATAATAATGAAATGAAATAATGAAATTCTAAATCACGCTTTAAAATTAATCTACAATTCATTTCAAATCCACGGCTCGCAGTTTCACTTTACAAAGGGCAGCGTTTTGATCAAAAGGTGATAAACGCATGCGATTTATCGATTAAAATGCAGACATACTGCATTGATGGATGGATGTTGTTGATAAATATTTAAAATGATAATTAAATAAATAGCTGTCCATCTTTTTTGTGTTTATCTTTTCGGTTTATTATACACTTCTGCACCACTTCATATAATAAATAGTTTTAAATGGTAGTAAAGGTACCATTTGGTCATGTACCAATCTGCATCAAAGTGAATCTCTCTGAGTAAGTAAGCATAATAATAAAAAATTAATCATTGTCACCCCATGGGTGAACATGACCAAATTACTGCATAAACACTGGAACACGAGGATTTAATAATTTAATTAAACACGAATATCCTTAATGTGTTAAAATGTTGGATTTTTATTTAAAAGCCCAATATATATTTATATGTGTGTGTGTGTGTGTGTGTGTGTGTGTGTGTGTGTGTGTGTGTGTGTGTGTGAAATGTGTGGCATTTGAATTCAAATCCAACATTTTAATGTGCGTCAGGGTGCATGGGCGTAATATTCCATTGTCATTCATATTGCCGCTGTTTTAGATCCCTTTACTAAAGCATTCGCTAGTTATCAAGTTGATATACAGGTCAATTGTGAATTACACTCAAAGTATCAACTGGGGGAATAAAATTTAGGCAGAGACGTCCGGACTGTCTTGTTAATTCATCTAAAACCCCCTACACTATTCGTCAACAGCGCACCCAGTTTGATAAATTCACACATATCTTGAATGAAAAGTTAGAAGAGATTCAGCAGAATCTTCTGACACCGTGCTTGCTCTGAAGGACTATATTCAACAAGAATATAGAGATTAAGAATTTTATTTCTAATAAGATAATTAATTAAATAATACAATTATATCAAATAACGTCTTTATCTAAAAGCCAGACCAAATTTCTCATTCACCGCTGAAGTAGTTAAATATGCTTATACTGTAGATACATAGGTTATATTTTAAAAGTACAATTGCAAGTAAATTACAAACTGCATGTAATGTAAAATATGAATAAAACAGTATTAGACACACATATATGATATGGGAGTATATACAATGAAAAAGCTATTTACACATGAGTGCTCAAATGTAAAGCAAACGCAATTATTAATTTATTGTGTATATCTAACTTCATTCAGCCGTTTAAGTTACATGAAAAAATAAGGTGCCTACCAGCCCACTATTATTTTCTGTTCGAATTTAAAGATGCACACGCTTGTGCAAAAAGACGAAGTAAAACAAAGAATACAAAAGTGTATATTTTTTATTAAAAGTTAGCCTAAAACAATATTGTCTCCAATGCTGAAGCAAACATTATTTTGTTTTTGTTTTAGTCTTCTCGCTGAATACAACGCGCTCCGAGGTGAACACATGCAGACCCCCAGTTACTGTAATCTCTCTTCTCACCTTTCATTCACAATAGGTGTGAAGTTATCAAACCGGTTTCACTGATGGGGGAATTGGCAGAATTGAGGAGTTTAAAAAGAATGAACAAGACCGAGCAGACGTCTCTGCCTAAAATGTATTTCACCAGCAAACCATAAACATGAATAGAAACACATAAAATGTTTAATGATATCAATTAAATCAGACTTCGTAGTTGGATTTGATACTTTGAGTGTAATTCATACATTTCCTGAATATATTCACATTTTGTAAAATAATGAAACCCGTTTCCCTCCTGGACCGCACGTCTAAGACGTTGGGGGAATTGGCAGAATTGAGGGGTTTAAAAAGAATTAACAAGACCGAGCAGACGTCTCTGCCTAAAATATATTTCGCCAGCACATTGTACTGGAGCTCAGCACGTCTTCTTTCCTTGTTTTAATCTGTAATATTGTGAAATAATAAGTGAAATGTATTTCGCGTATATGCTTAAATATTCCTTTTTATTTATGGACATGTGTATTGTGTTTGATCTGGATTATTGCGAGACGCAATGACTTTCTTCCATTTTTATCGATAAATCGAACAGGTTTATCAGCCTTTTGATCAAAACGCTGCCTTTTGTAAAGTGAAAGTTTACGGACAAATCGGAGTGCCGATGAACAGCTTTTTTCAGTCATAAATTCACAACCACATTCCAACTATTATTTCCAGCCATGGTCAAATAATGGATGAAATGCTGGACACAAACAGAAAGAAAACATTATGTTTATTATTATAAAAAGCCCGATGCACTTCGTGTGCATATAAGAATATTTACAAAAATATATAGATTTTTTGTTCATTCGTGTCTTCTGATGGTGCTCAATGTCGACACATTTTTACGTTTTAACGAAGATATTTTGTCATATTCATGAATCAGGACATTCGCATAGTTAACACTAACTGAACAACAGGTCTTTACTTCGTAATACACCTGTCCTTAAAAAGGAATATTTAGGCAAATACGCTAAATATATTTCACTTAAATATTACAGATTAAAACAAGAAAAGAAGACGTGCTGAGCTTCAGCTCATACAAAACGTCTAGGAAGGAAACTGTTGTCGTTATTTTACAAAATCTGAACATATTCAGTAAATTTGTGAATTACACAAAGTTTTTGTAACGACGCGGGCCGCGCGAGGGGCAGAGCCGCGCTTAAACTGTTCAGAACGGGCAGATCCACAGGCTGCTAGCGCGCGGAGTTCTGAACAGCCACCGGCGCGGCCATTTATACACGTGACTGCCAGACAGACTAAGCAACAGTTCAGCGTGCGCGCTCTGTTTACTAGTGCCACAGCCCCCCGCGCTCTCTCTCAAATAAATAAGGGCATAAGCCCCGAGAGGATACAAGTTTTTGCTTTAGTTTTCAGAGCCCGTCCGTTCTGGCATAGAGACGGCGGAGCTCTGTTTATTTTGTGTTTTCAGTTTCCTTTTGTTTCCGTTTAAATTGTTAATTAATAATCCCACGCCATCTCCAAACGGAAAGGTCTTCCCGTGCGTATCACAAGCACTCTCACATACTCCTATTTCGTTTACCCATCTAAAGTCCTGCGTATAGGTAACATTTTAAAAGTACAATTGTAAGTAAATTACAAACTGCATCTAAAATATGAATAAAACAGTATTAGACACACATATATGATATGGTAGTATATATAATGAAGAAGAGTGCTCAAATGTAAAGCAAACGCAATTATTAATTTATTCTGTATATTTAACTTCATTCAACCGATTAAGTTACATGAAAAAATAACTTGCCTACACGCCCATTATTATTTTCTGTTTAAATTTAAAGATGCACGCGCGTGTGCAAAAAGTCGAAGTACAACAAAGAATACGAAAGTGTATAATCTTTAATAAAGTTAGCCTAAAACAATATTGTCTCCCATGCTGAAGCAAACATGATTTTGTTTTTGTTTTAGTCTATTTGTTGAATGCAACGTGACTGCGCGCTCCGGGGTGAACACATGCAGACCCCCAGTTACTGTAATCCCTCTTCCCACCTTTCATTCATGATAGGTGTGAAGTTATCAAACCGGTTTCACTGATGGGGGAATTGGCAGAATTGAGGAGTTTAAAAAGAATGAACAAGATCGAGCAGACGTCTCTGCCTAAAATGTATTTCACCAGCAAACCATAAACATGAATAGAAACAAATAATATGTTTAATGATATCAATTAAATCAGACTTCATAGTTGGATTTGATACTTTGAGCGTAATTCATACGTACATTTACTGAATATATTCTCATTTTGTAAAATAATGAAACCCGTTTCCTTCTTGGATCGCACGTCTACTTTCTTTGTTTTAGTCTGTAATATTTAAGTGAAATACATTTTGCGTATATGCTTAAATATTCCTTTTTATTTATGGACAGGTGTTTGATCTGCATTATTGCAAGAGGCGATGACTTTCTGGGGGAGTATGTCTGCACCTTTTGTAAAGTGAAAGCACGCACGCTGATGAACAGCTTTATATCAGTCATAAATCCACAGTCACATTCCAGCTATTATTTCCAGCCGTGGTCAAATAATGGATGAATTGCAGTGGTTAAAGCGCTCGCCCTGTCATCCGGAGATCGCTAGTTCGAATCCCGGGTGGTGCTGTAACCTCTCGCAGCCGGAGGTCTAGAGAGAGCTGATTGGCCGAGCTCTCTCAGAGGGGAGGGATGAGAGGTATTTAGTGCTCCCACATTAATCACGGCTCTACAGCCAGTCAGGGGCGTCTGTGAGCTCGCGCAACGGAGGGAGCGGATAGCGCTGTCCTCCGAGTGTGTTACACCGCCCCCAACGGTGCGCGAGCGAGCAGTTCGAAAAGATGCGGCCGGCTGGCGTCACGTGGTTTGGAGGAAACACGTGATAGTCTTCGGCCCTCCCGGCTGAGTGGTAGTAGTAGCCTTAATGTGGGCGCCCCCTAGTGACGGAGGAATTGGACACGACTAAATTAGGGAGAAAATCGGGGGGGGGGAAAAAAATAAATAAATAATAATAATAATAATGGATGAATTAATTATTCAATGCTGGACACAAACAGCAAAAAAAAGCCAGATGATTATTTTTTATAAAAAGCCCGAAGCACTTCATGTTTATATTTGTTCCTTCATGTCTTCTGATGGTGCTCGACACATTTTTACGTTTTAACGAAGACATGTTGACATATTCACGAATCAGGACATTCGCATAATTACTGTATATGTGCGCGCGTCTAGGTGTATGTACACGGAGAGTTTGTGTATATGTGCGCACATCTCATAGGCGTGTGTGCGCGCATTTCATATGTAGATGTGTGAGCAGTTAGTAGTATATATAGATGTGTGACTGTTTCATGTATGTGTATGCAAGTGTTTCACGTGTGTGTGCATGAGTGAAGTTTGATTTAAGCCCTATACGGCGTCTCATTATTTAGGGCATCTCTTTTCATCATTATGAACATAATATGAAGCACATATACGCAGATTCATCATAAAATATTATTATTGTAAAACAAAATAAAATTCATGTTTGCTTCAGCATTGGAAACAATATTGTTTTAGGCTAAATAATTATACACAATTCTTTGTTGTACTTGTCTGGCTTTTAGATAAAGTCCGTCCATGCGCCATCTGGCGGATATTCAGTGAAGCACAGCACATTTATTTAAATACCCGAATGTTGCTTAAGGGATCTCGCGGCATGTCGCGCGCCAAATTGCGGGATCTTGTGGGAAAAAGTGCGCATTCTTAATAGCCAGATCTGTACAACGTCATGGACTTGCATCGAGCAAAGAGAACTTTACAATTACTGGAATCGGGTTAAAACCCATTCAACACATTATTAAAACCCAGAATCATAGTGCTACTATAAATTGCAAGCTTTGCAGAAGAAATGTGGTCAAAAGAATCATGAATGATCGCGATCAGAGATTACTGAAATGCATGGTGAAGTTGTATCAGCAGGAGCAGTCACAGCTATGTTTAATATTTAAAGTAAGAGCATTTCCACATGCACAGTGCAACACAAACTCACAGGTTTGGGACTAAACAGGTGTGTGGCCATAAGATAACCACTTATTAGTGAGACTAATCAGAAAGAAAGGCTTCAGGAAAAGGTTGTTTAGTATTATGAGTCCGGATTGGGCCTGTTCGTGAACGATTGGTGTGTGTGAAGCGATGCATGCATCATGCATGGTGGCCACTGTACAAGCCTCTGGAGGCAGTGTTATCTGTGAGTTGCTTCAGTTAGTTTTTACTTTTATCAGTAAGTATGTAATTGCATTACTATGCCTTTTAACACCAGAATACACTCTCACCCTTAGATATATTTTTCAGTCTATTGAAAATAATCTTATCTTATTTGGCATTTTATTCTGAGAAAATGTCTCCAAGTTATCTGTGATTTTAGAAGAGATGGAGAGGGACAGAACACTAGCAACATAAAATAAAAAGTGGGAAAAGCTTGACAGATCTGGTAAAACATCTTCCTTCTATATTAATGTGTAAATTACTCCCTGTTGGTTTGATTGTTACAGTAGTTGCTAACTTCTATTTACAAAGAAGATAGCAGCTTCACTGTTGGTCTAAGAGGAACCTGTAATACTCAAGTTCTCCCATTTTTTGTTTTGCTTCTTTCAGAGCACACAACAACAGCAGACCACGAGCAGCAAAAGTGACAGCTCATTATAGTACAGTAATGTTGTTTGTAATAGAGTGTCATGGAGTTGATGTTTAAACGAAATCGTTGCTGACTGATTTCTCTCTCTTTATATGGCATTTAATGAGGACACTGTGTACCTTTTCTGTCATTCGAATTGTAATAACCAACTTTTATGAAGTTTATGTAATACGTTTTCAGGCAGTTAATTAGGCTTGGGAAATAGGATTCAAATGTATATCAGTTTCTTTTTGTCACTGATTGAGTGTTTTTTTTTTTTTTAGTTAAAAAGTGCTAAAACTGCCGTATTAAAACCGTCTATGTCCGTATACAGCTACTGTATAAGCGTGCAGAATTTTACTTAAGTTTGATTGCCCGATTAATCATCATTAAGAGACATGATGTAGAGTGGCATGTTAGTGATAGCCATTCATTTCTCTCATTCATTGATTTTTAGTACTTTATCCTGACCGGGTTTGTTCAGGTAGTCCTCAACGAATGGACCGCAGTTCTTGTAAAAGGTGAACTTTTTAGGATGAGCCCCCAATTATGTTACGGTTTCCTACAGTAGGTCCGGTTCAATCACGGAACTAATGCCTAAAGCCTGCTATATTGTATGTGCAAGTGGGCGTGCAGGAGAAATGAGATGTCCTCACCGGTTTCAGTGAATCAGTCCGGAAGCACGATGAAAGAAAATGGCTGTTCTGATGGATGTCTGTAAAAATGTCTCCATTGGAAAACAGCTCTGAGGCAAAATGACTGAGAATTATTTCCTTAGGTGCAATTATGTTTTCATCCACATGATGGCAGTGTGGAGAAAAGGGACAAAGATTTAGTCAAGTGGATTGGTATTCTTTACGTTGTATATTTGTATCAAAGATGTACAAGACTCACTTTGTCAGACTTAAAAACAAATCTGACTTAGGAACGTGCTCCCGGAACGGAACTTGTTTGCAAGTCGGGGACTACCGTATTGGATTCAGATTCTAGCAATCAGCACATGATGGGAATACACCTCTAATAGCAGCAGCATACATACATGGTCACACACTTAGGACATTCTTTTACACTTACAGACAAAAAGGCTAACAGTGGTAGATTTTGGGAGGTGGGAGGGAACTGGAGAACCCAGGAGAACCTCCTGCAGAACATTTTAATATCTACACAGACAGTAACCTGAGACAGGAACATTTGCCTGACTTGATCCTTTATATTTTTTATATTTGTGTGTTTCCTTGTAATATCAGGAAGAAGACGAGGTTCCAGATGATGAAACACTAAATCAAATGATTGCCCGTCGTGAGGAGGAATTTGAGCTTTTCATGGTAAGAATGACACCATGATCACATCTTTTCCTCCTTTACATGCAATCAACTGATTATCCTCAGCTATATATATATATATATATATACCAGTTTTAAAATACTAAAAAGCTAAATAGCAAGCAATGAAAATGCATCTCGTCCGTTTAGCGCATGGACCTGGATCGGCGTCGTGAAGATGCCCGTAACCCTAAGCGTAGGCCTCGACTGATGGAGGAGGACGAGCTCCCGTCCTGGATCATCAAAGACGATGCCGAAGTGGAGCGGCTCACCTGTGAGGAAGAGAAAGAGAAGATGTTCCCCCGCGGATCACGCCATCGCAGGGATGTGGACTACAGCGACACGCTGACTGAGAAACAGTGGCTGAGAGTAAGGCCAAACATTTAAATTATTTTACTAATCAAACCAAGCACAGTGAAGATGCATGTCTCCGGCATAGAGCTCTAGCATAGTCCGTGTCTTGATGTAATATTACAGTATGTGATTGATTCAACAGAATTGTCTGATTTTTAACTTCCGACATTTCCGACACTTCTCGTATACAGCAATTTCAATTAAACTAATGTTCACATGCGATCACCTTAACACCTGCGAAGTTAATGTGTTAATCATGTGGATAAACTATTATTATTTTATGAGTTTGGTTTACTACATTTGTAATTTAGAGACATTGTCACCAAAATCCATACTGCTGTTAATGCAACTAGATCAGTTGCACTACACAGCACCCACAGTGATTTATTAAGTCTGAAAGTTCTGCTTTCAGAGTAGCATGTGTAAACTAATAAGATTAACTATTGTATATATCTAAAGGCCGGGTAATAATCTTTCTAATCCGGTTTCCTTCATCCGAAGACGAAATAAAATCATTTTCCTCGTCTTTAAAAGAAAAAAACATGCCTTCTCTAAAATTTTATTAAGTTTGATAAATTTCGTCCTTCTTGAAAACATTTGCACCATGCAAATCTTTTATCACAGCTAAGAGTCTGATGACTGTATAGAGTTCGAAGTCTTCTGTAAATGTCAATCTGTTTTTCACCCTAGTTCACAAGAAATTCCCGAGGTACTAAAGTGCTAAAGCGGATTCCGTTTTTCTAACCACTAATTTGGTTTGCAATATGTTAAATGGATTATGTCTGTCTCTTTACACTGCTATGCAAAATAATTAATTAAAAAGATTGTCTAACTTTTTTTTCTTTGCCTGAATACTGTAGATTTTCATTATTCTATCATTATATCTCACAGATTATCTCACTAACTACATCTGAGCAAGTCAGGTTGTTAAGTGTTAAGAGATGATTTTACTCAGGATTATTGCAGAAAATTGTTCACAAGCACATAATACTTTGTGTTATATATTTGCTAGAAAGAATCTCAAGCCATTTTGTCCAGCCTGTGCTACTTATTCTGTCTCATATTTTTTCATTCTCCCTGCAACATGTTCACATAGCGCTTCTTAGACTGTCCCACAAATGAAAACAACCTTAGTCGGACTCTGTACTCGCTACAGCTAGTGGAAATAAGCAACAAATTGGCCCTGACACTCCATCTGACGTCTCATTATTAACACACTTGTTTCATATGCTGAGGTTGTCCTCGTGCACCTCCATTTCCCTGAGGCACACATCTCTGTAAGATGCCAGCTCACATCCTCATTGCCTAATTTGTGCTGAATCTAATCCATCGAGCAAAAGTCTAGTGCATAAAGCCCGAAGTTGTGGGGAGACCTGGGCACAGTACACTTGGGCAGAGTGAGTAGTGAGTTGGCCGAGCGGTGAAAAAAGCCACAGATCCGTGTCCGCTGTGTGTTGTTTGTTTACTCAGACTGTCATTCTTACGTTGTTATTTTGAATTGGATGAAGCTCTCGTTTTGGAAGCCAGTCTAACATACATCAGGAGGGTGTTAGGGGAGAGTTTTTTTGTACAAACGTACACGAAAATATGTCTTTAGATTCAAAAGACTCAGTAAATTCTTTGAATGCACCGCTGAACAGCCTGTATTATTACGAGATAAATCAGACTTAAGAGACACTGAAGTACAATAAAATGGCTGGACGGAGTCTTGATGTAATCTTTCATGCTAAGACTGCACCATATTCAGACAACATTATAGATAATATCTATCTCCTAGAACAGCCTTGCGCTCTTTTAATAAAATTGTTGTCTTGGTGTCTGCAGGTTAGGGACGGTTTCTTGTCATAATGCTGTTCCCCCACTGCAATTTATTAATGCATTTTAATGTAATGAAACCTGAAAGTCCAGCCTGGACTAAAATAATTTATGTCTTTGTTTGCAGCCTTGTTGATGTGTCTGTTTTATTTGATTAGTTTTTTATTTTTGGTGTGAAATCTAACTGCCTGTGGTTGTGTATATTTTGTGATTTTTGCAGAAAGCTCTGAGATGTGCTGGCATTTAGGAGAATAGGATAAAAGATGTAGAGAGTTTAGAAAAGAGCGCACATTAATTTTTTGTATGTACTTAGTCCTTCGAGTCTGTGGTTCTCACTGGTTAGTTATTGAAATTGAATGGTGCCGCCACATAGTGCGTGCAATACACAAATAAATTTGAAAGACTGCTACCATGTCTGCATAGTTTTACCTTGGATTGTCTTGATTTTTGGGGCCGATCGCCGATCTCCGATCACTAGAAGCTGTATCTACCGATCACCGATTACAGGGTCTACTCGAAGCCTGATCATGTAGCATTATTTATTAAACTATATCAAACAACAATGTAAATTAAGTATTGAAATTACAAGAAGAGGAATATCATGAATTGACAACTGTATTTATTGGCAAGCAACATGTGCAACACGTCAACTTAAAACATAGCAGCCTGTGCTTGGTTAGTAATTGGGAACAGCTTAGAGCTTGAAAAATTCAACTTGCCTTTAGATTGTATAAAATGAAATTAAATAACAGACAAGTAGGATGCGAGTCGCCGGAAGTTGACGGCCTGAGGGAGTGGCGGCGCGCGAGTTGCTGAACTCTCCCGCTCTCTTAGCGCGAGCCAACTTTGCAAACTGCGCGTGTTCCGTTACGTGACTAACCTTCAAATGTCTGATGAGGTTTGTGGTGTTAAAATGCTTTGGGTGCTTCCCGCCTCGTTTAATTGTCTTGTTACACAGGTTGCAGATTGCTAATGTATTGTCTTTTTCACACAACATGTAGAATTGCCAGACTGGTGAAGCCGTTTTAGCAGCGCAAACTTCCCAAAGCTATTATCGGTCTATTATGATCGGCGACCGATCAATCGGAGCACCCCTATTAAAAATGATGGGAAGATAAAGCTGTAAGATTGGATAATACTTAGCATAAATGCGTTTGTAAGGCGTCGGTGCATTTCACTGTTATTTTTTCTGGATTTTGATGGGCTCTGCTTATGAGTTTTGGATGAGTGCTACCCATTAGTTTAAGTCTGTTTTACAGATTTTGAAAGTATACTATGGTTCAGTATGGTCTGACTAAAGGCCCATAGGTTTTAGGTTCCTAGAGAAGAACCACAAGGTATTCGGAACCAGCCAAATCTGTGAAGTGAACAGATGTACAGTACCGATCAAATGTTTGGACACACCTTCTAATTCAATATTTTTAATTTTGTGATTTATTTTCATTTTCGAACAATACTAAAACTATGAAACAACACATATGGCATTAAGTTGTTAACAACAACAACAACAGTCAGTTGTTATTTAAAGATGTGAAAGTCAGCTGTCCTGGAATAGTTCTTGCAAGATCAGTATTGTCGGGTGCATTTGCAAAACTCATTAAGCACCATGATAAAACTGGCTGTCATGAAGAAATTCCCAAAGACCAAAACGTACCTCTTCTGCAGAGGAGAAGTTTATTTAGAGTTCACTCAGATTAGAGCCCTTATGGCTTTACAGAGCATAAAGAGCAGACACATCTCAATATCTACTGTTCAGAGCACAACACTGCCTCCAGAGGCTTGTACAGTGGCTACTATGCATGATACATTGCTTCCTGTGCTTACCTTCTTACCCTGATGCACCCATCGCTCTAGTATAGGATCAATCTGGACTCAGTCCACA
The DNA here is from genome assembly GCA_030347435.1 of Clarias fuscus. Lineage (NCBI taxonomy): Eukaryota > Metazoa > Chordata > Actinopteri > Siluriformes > Clariidae > Clarias > Clarias fuscus. Next base: position 19,245,529 of record CM059208.1, read on the forward strand.
AGACCTTTTTCCGAAGCTCCATAAAGTCCAGTCTTTATGCTCTCTAGCAAACTGAAGCTTTTTCTCTGATTAGCTTCACTAACAAGTGGTTTTCTTAAGGACTCTTGGCTGTTTAGTCCCACTACAGGGAAGCAATCAAGATCATCACTGCATTGTTTCTTTTCTTTACATTAAAAAATAAAATTAAATAAATAAACAAATAAAATAAATATCAATATGTAAGCAAACTAAGTAAATAGTATTCAAGCATTCACATTACACATGATTTGTCATATCCGTAGGGAAAATCAGTAAGAATGACATTGTTGCAGGATGCTGTGTATTTTTTATTTATTTATCTGCATTCTGTGTAATACTGTAAATTAGATTAATTAATGTCATGGTCAATGCTATTGCAGTATTCAGTCAGTGTTTGATAAAAAAAAAACCTGTATTTAGTAGATGAGCTGAAATAATACTGAAAATCAGACTTTGTTTTTTATGCTAGATCAGCTATGCATTAAAAATGATGGGAAGATAAAGCTATAAGATTGGATTTTACCGTATACCGGATCACGTATTTTAACGTGAGTCATGGGAGTCAGTGTTTAACATTGCAAAGAACATTTAAATACAGTACATTTCTAATACTTCAGAATGATTATGATCCAACTAGTTCTTGGGAATTATTTCACCCTTTCTCCTGTGCTACTGTTAAATGCGTTTTCTAGTTTGCGAAGTTTCTTTTGTGTGGTCCTGCAGGCGATCGAGGATGGCAACCTGGAGGAGATGGAGGAGGAGATCCGCCTGAAGAAACGCAAGCGCAAGAGGTACTTGGACAAAGGCAGCCGACGTGAGGATGGGGACAAGGCTAAAAAGAGGAGAGGACGACCTCCAGCCGAAAAGCTCTCCCCCAACCCTCCCAAACTCACCAAACAGATGAGCGCCATCATCGAGACAGTTGTCAACTACAGAGACGGGTAATGCACAAATAAACCGATCATTCCACACATGTGAGTCAGAGTTTCCTTCTTTTCACATTTGATGGATTATATTGTTTTGACTGTCAAATTGACATTCTTTACAATTCTGAGGCAGTCAAAACACTGTCTGGGAGAGCCAAGATGATTTCATTTTATTGGAAGTTATGTAATGTACTGAAAATTGGAACACACATACTACCAATTTTTTTTTATTCCACTTTTCTTCTGGAAAGATGAGATGATTGTGATCCTGTCTTTGAGGGGTCTGTGCTTGCTCTGCTGGTTGCTCAAGTTTCTCTGCCCCTCCCCTAAGTATTCCACTGGTGGCCTCATTTCAGCAGTTACGGTTTCAGGTGTCAAATTTATTCCCATAATGATGGTGTTGTTTTTGCATGGTAGACATTTGGTACAGCTTTTTGGCTCGTCGGACATGCTTTCTATCAGCCAGACATCATACAGAGAAATACTCCAACATTATTTAATTGAGCTGAGATCGCCATGGACTGTGGGGAATTTCACACAAGGCTTTGCCTGGCAATTGCACCATGTGGCGAAGGAAGTCTGGGCCTGCTTGCTGTTAGTTCAGGATAAATTAGGATTATGTAAGGACCATTTGTCAGGGAACAATAAGATACTTGAGCAATAATGGTCCCACATTTTAATTGCACTTCCCACTACTGTCCTTTTCCCCCCTCGGGGTGTTTTGCAGCTTGCATGACTCAAGACGATCTTAACTTAAGAGTGCTGGCACCCTGTCTGTGTTGTACCCCGCCGAGGACCCTTGTATAGGCTCTAGGCATCGCAAGAAAAGTAGTATAGAGAATGAATGAAACAAAGAGTGATCTTAGAAGTTAATTTACATTCTTTATACAGATTAACTGTCTCCAGTTGTATTTCTAAACACTTTTGAGCATCATTAAAGATTCTTCATTAAATTACCTTTATTATTCCTTATGCAACTAGCGCAGAAATGCTGCATCTTGTTAAATTCCTTCTACGTTCACGATAGTTGATTTGAAATAGGATTTTGAGTTTGATGGTACAGTAAACGGTCACGAGTGTAATTATATGAGGCATTTCAGCAAATCCCATTCCAGAAAATGGAGGTGTTCAGGGGGGTAAGCAGACTGTAATTACACCAGCATGCTCCTTGATTTTATCATGAAATGTGCACTGAATAATGTGATTTGAGTACAGGCTATGTTTCATGCCTTGGCTGGCAGTGCTGACTCCGCTGAGGGGAAAGAGAAGAGGGGGAGTCTAGTGGGGTTTTGAGCTGGTGGTGTGAATACTTACTGTAGTTAACTCAGGTTGAGGTTGCATAATGATGTTAACATTTTTTGCCTTCCTTTTTTATCTACTGTACTTGTTTGATGTGTACGTATAGGAGGATAGTTAAAAAAAAAAAAAAGGGTAATTTAAATAAAATAGCTAAGTGACATTTGCTTATGTGTTTAATGATGTTAGATTCAGGTTTATTGGCCTTTTACTTAGTGCACACTTTTTTCAGTTCGGTTCTGTGGAATTCAGGGAAGGGATGAGGGTTTTGTTTCCTTGGTATTGTATTATGGTTTTTCCCGGTCTAGTCCCAGTTTTGAACTGATTTTTTAATATAAAATGCAGTATTTCTAAATAACCTTCACTTCTTGTGATGCCATCTATTTCATAAACTGCACCAATCTCTTTTCCAGCAGAACACCACAGTAGCGTGTGTGATTCATCTACCTCCATGACTCACAGTTGGGAGAGTGGTGTTTAAATTAAATTCTCACATTGTTTTCCCATATGTAGGGCTCAAGCATTTCAAATTCTGTCCTCTAAAAAAGGTTTTTATCCTGGTGATTACCTGACCATTACAGTCAGGCTTATTTCTTGCACAGCAGTCTATCAGAATATTGTACTTGTTTGCACCTGATGCCTCCAGTTTCTTCATCGTTATCTTAGGGTTCCTTTCATTTATCTCTGAAAATTAATTTGTGCCTACTACATGAGTGATGTAGTGTCTATGTGATTCTAAGACTTTTATATTTGCATGCAATTGTTTGTACATATGTTTGTGTTCTTCAGCTAGTAGTGTAACTAGGCTTATGCAGGTTTACTTTTATTCTTAGATCTTGCCTGAGAGACCAGCTCGGTAGGTTCTTAATTAAATCCACAGGTACACTGCCAGTTAGTTACAAATCATACCATTAGCCAATCAGAAGGTTTCTAAATATCATAAATGTTTTTTTTTAATTTTTTTTTTTTACTTTTTTACATACTTTACCATCAGTTATGTAAACCTTGGTCTCTCTTGAATTCTGATAGCAAATTAAAGCTGAAATAAATCTGTGTCAAACTGATTGTTTTAAAATGATCTGTGATGTAAACAAAGTCGATGCATTATCTGTCAGACAAAATTACAAGTGTAATACTTTAGCCTACAGTCGGTGTAATTTTACTTTGATATTTTCCATTGTAGTCGTAGTAAAATTTAATTAGACTGAGCCATACTGCATCAAAATTCATGAACAGAAAATCTATGTTGATATTTTCTTTAATTAATCTTTATTTAGTCCAAAGGAATCTTCCTCAAACCGGCTCTGTGTTCTCTAATTACAGATCAGGCCGCCAGCTCAGTGAGGTGTTTGTACAACTGCCTTCCAGGAAAGAGCTTCCAGAGTATTATGAACTGATAAGGAAGCCAGTGGACTTCAAAAAGATAAAGGTAAAAAAAAAATTATGAATAAATAAAAGCATGGACTAACTCCTTTCCTCAGAGATAACTCTATTCATTCTCTAGTACAATCTATATTCACTGTTGTGACACATTATTTGCAGATAATATCTTGAGTGACACTTCCATTACTCAGGGCTGATAATAACAGGAATAAGTAGACATGTGGAATTAAGTTTTCAGTGCACAATGAGACATTGCTGTAATTTGTCATTCCTGACATTACTGGGTTCATTTCATTTGGAATCGAACACATTTCCGTTGGACCGCATTCTTCCTGCTGCAATTTCCAATTGTAATGAATGGTTTAAGCAGCGGTGTGTATGTTTATAGGAGAGAGTGCGCAACCATAAGTACCGGAGCTTGGGCGATTTGGAAAAAGACGTCATGCTCCTCTGTCACAATGCTCAAACCTACAATCTAGAAGGCTCTCAGGTGAGTGATTTGAAAGCACATCTTAGTGTTCGTCCTCCAGTTTAGGCCAAAAGCGCAGTTGGACTAGGGTTTATAAAAATTGCCCATATGAGAGTTGAAAATAACTTTCCACAGAATGTTTTTTTGCAGTGTCCCGGAGGTTTGCCAGGAAGTTCAGGGTTATGGGCCAAAATCCTCTACTCTGTAATTGATTCCATCATTTTATCTGCTTCAGAATACTTGTAAAGAGAATTTGAACTTGAACACAATTCCTCCTGCATTCCCATAGCACCATGAATTTTTTACATTTTTTTCCTCAAGTAAACAGAATATGGAGCTTCATTTCAGGCACTACTTATGCAATAGATGGTAAAGTCGGATGATGGATAAATAAAATAAATAAAAAAGTAATAATTAATTAAAGTCTCCAATTGCTCATAATTTTATTTAGTAATTTACTTGTCTTTTTAAAAAAAAAAAATGTCTACCATATTCTTTATTCATGAATTGTTAAGATTTCTTTGATGCCGTATTCTTTAAGATCTTTGAAGACTCCATAGTGCTGCAATCCGTGTTCAGAAGCGCCAGGCAGAAGATTGCCAAAGAGGAGAGTGAAGACGACAGCAATGATGAGGATGAGGAGGAGGAATCAGAGACTGAGTGTGAGAAATATAGTTTAAAATAATATGTATTTTTCCTGTTGAGCCATATTGGCACTATGAATAACCCGATCTATTTGAATGATTTGTTTCAGTAAATTGATCTTACAATTTCCTAATAAATGTAGGAAATATAGGGAATTCACAGAGATTATATAAGGTGAAGGTTCATATGATTTAGTGAGCCAAAGGCTTTAGTACTTGATTCATTCTAAATTTTATGCACAGTTAGGTTTCCTTCCTCAGTAAAAGTATGAATTCTGAGGTTTTCCTCAAAAATGTATATACAGTATGCGCCAAAATATACAATACTGAAATGAAATGATGAACAATATTACCTTTTCGTCATCTGTGAGTTTATTTCTTCTGAAATACAAACTGTTAGCTTGTTGATTTATCGCGGTATACGTAATGCAAGTGTTCGAAGTGTGTGTTTGTGCAGATTCTCAACCCGGATTCTCAGAACAAAGGTTGATTCGGATTCCTGCAAAAGGAGACGATTTGTTTGCGTGATGCAGGCACAGTTCTTATCGTATCTTCACAGATCTCCTTTAAAATTCCCACAAGATCGGCGGAATGGGACGGGTACAGGAAGGAAGGAATTGTTCTGCCACCTTTTTTAAACTCAGTCCCACCGTTCACGACGGCTTCCTTATGAGAGGAAATAATAATCAACTATGAATCCTTTTTTCTCAACATTTCCAACAACAAATGCATAACACAACTTCTTTTTTTAATCCTGAGAACATTTATGACTGTACAGTAGCTATGCAACGTTGACAAACACACATGCTTGTCCAAGATGCGCGTACTTACTCTGCTTGCATGCAAACAAAAATGCAATGATGCATTATGGGTCAATCTTAATGTATGATATTGTGGTAATAAAACATTTATTGCGATACGGTTTCTACCCCAGCTAAATCAGTGAAGGTGAAGATCAAGCTGAGCAAGCGGGAGGAACGCAGCCAAGAAAGGGGCAAGAAGCGGCCGAGCCGGGTCAAGGCCAAGCCTGTGGTCAGTGACGATGACAGTGATGAGGAGCAGGAGGAGAATGTAGGTTCACTTAAAACCAGCTTGTCATGTTAAACACAACACATTATAATACAACTTTCTTCATACAGTATATCGTTATATCAGTCTTTACTTCTTTATTGGATTACATTACATTTGACCTGTTCAGTCCGTTTTGTTCTATCCCAGTTGTGGTTGTGTTTAATGGGAGAGGTATGCATGTTATTTAACATACATTAAATGCTTAGATGCTTAACATCTAACAATGTAGAAGGAGGAAATACACTACCACTCAAAAGTTTGGGATCACATGCAAATTTCTTTGTTTTCCAAAGCAAAACACATTTTCCTGCAGTTCACAATTAATTACTGTATATCTATTTCACAAACAATCAAAGTTAGCCAGAATGCTGACTGTAATAGATCGGCCAGCACGGTCTCCAGATCTGAACCCTGTTGAGCTGTCATGGGAGCAGCTTGACCGTATGGTACGGAGGAAGACTCCATCAAGCCAATCCATCTTGTGGGAGATGCTCCAGGAAGGATGGGGTGAAATCTCATCAGATTACAGTAGCTTGAAAAATTGACAATGTCTGCAAGGCTGTTATTACTGCAAAATGTGTGTCTTGCTTTCTTTATTTGATGAAGGCAAAATTTGAAGAACGCAGTCATCATTTCCATCAAAATCATTATTTCTAACTTTGACAATGTCAGCATGTCTTGTTCTTTTGCAATATTTTCTATTCAGACTAATGTCAAGTGTTTCCTTTGAAAACAATAAAATTTCTATGTGATCCCAAACTTTTGAGCGATAGTGTACAATATAGGTGATTCGCATAATCTGAATGCCACACCTATAAAAAAGTTAACTTAAGCAGTGTAGCCCAACTCTCAATACATGCAAGTGTAAATATTAATGTTATTTTTAAAATGTATAAATCTGAGCAGGCACATATCTATCTGGCTATCTGTCTGTCTAATGACAGATCCGATTTGATTTAGTTACACACATGATTCTAGATGGACGATCCATGTGACGTGTTTGTGTGATGATTACTATATATTACTATACATATCACATATCACTCCTCTGCCACCTCCAAACATTTCAAGGCCAAGGAGTGTCAATAATAAAGGCGGGGGGAGAAACACATTTTTCACCTTCTTGCACTCGCTGACAAGCTACACTTCAAAACAAAAAACACCTTATTTGTTCAGTTTATTTCTATGGTGAAAATTACAGATGCATGTAATAGGCACACAATGTTTTTAAATAGGTTCTGTTCACACTAATGGCGGTACAGTTGAATAAAAACACAAATGTAAACTACTCGGGCAGGGGATTAGGTCTGAGCAGAAGAAGAAACACAAAGATGGTGTTGTGAATTTTGGGCGAGTCAAATTGAAACACTGTATGCAATGCCTTGCCTCATTACCAGAATTAATGGGTTCAAAATTTAGTGCAAGCTATTCTGAAAGACAGATATACACACGTGGACAAAATTGTTGGTACCCTTCGGTCAATGAAAGAAAAACTCACAATGGTCACAGAAATCACTTTAATCTGACAAAAGTAATAATAAATAAGAATTCTATTAATGTTAACCAATGAACGTCAGACATTGCTTTTCAACCATGCTTCAATAGAATTATAAAAAAAATAAACTCATGGAACAAGCCTGGACAAAAATGTTGGTACCCCTAACTTAATAGTTGCACAACCTTTTGAGGCAATCACTGCAATCAAACGATTCCTGTAACTGTCAATGAGACTTCTGCACCTCTCTGCAGGTATTTTGGCCCACTCCTCATGAGCAAGCTGCTCCAGTTGTTTCCGGTTTGAAGGGTGCCTTTTCCAGACAGCATGTTTCAGCTCCTTCCAAAGATGCTCAATAGGATTGAGGTCAGGGCTCGTAGAAGGCCACTTTAGAATAGTCCAATGTTTTCCTCTTAGCCATTCTTGGGTGTTTTTAGCTGTGTGTTTGGGTCATTGTCCTGTTGCAAGACCCATGACCTGCGACTGAGACCCAGCTTTCTGACACTGGCCAGCACATTTCTCTCTAGAATCCCTTGATAGTCTTGAGATTTCATTGTACCCTGCACAGATTCAAGACACCCTGTGCCAGATGCAGCAAAGCAGCCCCAGAACATAACAGAGCCTCCTCCATGTTTCACACTAGGGACAGTGTTCTTTTCTTCATATGCTTCATTTTTCCATCTGTGAACATAGAGCTGATGTGCCTTGGCAAAAAGTTCCAGTTTCGTCTCATCTGTCCATAGGACATTCTCCCAGAAGCTTTGTGGCTTGTCAACATGTAGTTTGGCATATTCCAGTCTGGCTTTTTATGATTTGTTTTCAACAATGGTGTCCTCCTTGGTCGTCTCCCATGTAGTCCACTTTGGCTCAAACAACGACAGATAGTGCGATCCGACACTGATGTTCCATGAGCATGAAGTTCACCTTGGATCTCTTTAGAAGTCTTTCTGGGCTCTTTTGTTACCATTCGGATTATCTGTCTCTTTGATTTGTCATCAATTTTCCTCCTGCGGCCACGTCCAGGGAGGTTGGCTACAGTCCCATGGATCTTAAATTTCTGAATAATATGTGCAACTGTAGTCACAGGAACATCTAGCTGCTTGGAGATGGTCTTATAGCCTTTACCTTTAACATGCTTGTCTATAATTTTCTTTTGAATCTCCTGAGACAACTCTTTCCTTCGCTTCCTCTGGTCCATGTTGAGTGTGGTACATACCATGTCACCAAACAACACAGTGACTACCTGGAGCCCTATATATAGGCCCACTGACTGATTACAAGATTTTAGACACGTGTGATGCTAATTAGTGGACACACCTTGAATTAACATGTCCCTTTGGTCACATTATTTTCAGTATTTTCTAGGGGTACCATCATTTTTGTCCAGGCCTGTTCCATGAGTTTATTTTTAAAAATAATTCTGTTGAAGCATGGTTGAAAAGCAATGTCTGACTTTCATTGGTTAACATTCATAGAATTTTTTTAAATTATTACTTTTGCCAGATTAAAGTTATTTCTGTGACCATTGTGAGTTTTTCTTTCATTGACCGAAGGGTACCAACAATTTTGTCCGCGTGTGTACTCCATACCAATGCCTGTGATTGTTGAAAGTCCCATTCCATAAACACATTTTGGTTCTTGTGGTCAGGTATCCAGTTCTGGCCATGTAGTGTGTGTATGCAGTAAATCATGTTCATAGGCTACTGATGCAACTGTTGATATAGATTCGAATTAATTTCTTCAGTCACCATTTCAGGTCCCTCTCGACTCTGACTTCTTGTTAATCCAATCAGAATTGGACAGTCTCTTAATATTTAGTGTAGCACTCAGCCCCTATGCTTTGCCTCATTAACCCCACACCAGTGTGACATATGAAAGCCCCCTATGACAGCTCTTGAGACTAGCTGTCAACCCTGTGCTGAGGATTGTGGGCAATAAGACTCTGGTATGTACATCCATGTGCCCTCTCACCCATTCGACGTTTGGTGTATTTCACAGGAGCAGTCTGATGGCAGCCGCACAGAAGATGAGTGACCAAGAAGCTGTTTCTGGTTTTCTGTCCTTTTCTTTCTTCTTCTTCTTTTTGGGTTCTTCTCCAAGCATATCTCCCCCCAAAAAGTAACTGAAGAAAAAAAAACAGCACTTATGTCTGGCTTGCTCTCGGGTCATTTGTCCAGTGCAGTTTTTGTCCATTTCATTTGGCTTCTATAGACACAGTGTGCTAATGAAACTGAGTCTACGCCTTTGTATAAATGTTTCAGATATTTACTTGCACAGAAAAATACATTTTACAGAAATCTCTGCTTTGATTGTGCCATTGTGCTCATGGTCATAAATCATATATAAAGTGTCTAAGGTTTTTATCTAAAAGTTTTTATCTCGTGAAAGAGACACACTTGTATCAAATAAGTATGTTTAAATTTCATACAGTATACTTTAACTTTTTACCACATAAGCCCATGCCCTTAAACTAATTAATCACATGTAATGTAGAGACTATCAGTAGCACATTCTGGAGATGTGATGTTTTAACATGAAAAGAGCTTGATTTTATTCGACCCACTGATAAACCTGATGCAGTTTTAGTGAACAGAGACCTTCGAACAAAATTCATTTAGATGTGACACTTCATGCTTGCTTTTTAATAGTCTCACCTTTAATACTAACCATCACAGCTCCAAATATTTTTGTATGATCTTTTTCAAAGATTTGAGCTTTTGTTAAAATTTTGGCCATTCAAAAAAAAATAAATAAATAAAATATTGATACTGAGGTATGTTAAAATTGTCTTGCTAATGAGCTTACATTTATCAGTATTAGTGCCTGCTTTCTTTATCCTGTTTGTCCTCTTTTTGAACAGATATCTCTTTTATATATATATAATCTTTTTTTTTTTTTTTTTTGCTTTATGCATGTCACCTTTCTCGAAGTGTCATAATCGTTGCTTTCTTTGCACAATGTCTTTGTGGTTGTATCGCATAGCCCAAAGCAAATAAATGTCACAGATTTTGAAATCTGTCCTCTAGTTCTTCTATTACTATGGTATATTGCTAAAAAGCTGACTAAAAAAACACACACACACAGACAGTTTGAATATATTCCTGACAATGTGTTAAATGTAGAAGTTCTGGGAAATAACTCTGAGCCTCGCAACGTATTCTTTGTACAATCATTGTACGTTTGTGGACACCTGACCTTCACCAAACTGTTACTACAACACTTGAAGCACACAGTTCTATAGGATGTATTTTGTATGCATTAAAAGGCATTAAACCTTTCACTTCAGTGCAACTTAAGAGGCCCAAACATGTTCCTGCATGACATTGACCCTGTGCAGAAAACGCGGTCCATGAAAACATGGTGTTGCCAAGGTTGGGATGAAAAAACTTGAGTTGCTCAAGCCCTGTCCTCAACCACACTGAGCACATTTAGGATTTAAAGGTAACATCATTGCCCCATCTCACTAATGCCCTTGTAAATGGGAGTACATTCTCTATAATCCATTATACTACATCCTAAATGTAATGTATGGAAAAAAGGTGGACAAAAAACATGTGTGATGCACCTATGGGGTCCACAAACTTTCCTTTTAATTTGAAAAAAAATGATCAAATATTTCTCAATAAAGTATTATATAACAAATTAAGAAATAAGTATATAAACGTAGTTGCTAAATTCATGCCTAAAATTGTCTTTGTGTATTGGCAAATACACACTCTCTTAGGCTAGGGTTAATGTCTAGAAATTAAGGGATATTTTGGATTTTTAATCAAATCTTCCCTAAATTAAAATTGATGCATTCCAAAGATCAGCTGGGACTCATTTGAAGCTTCTGCAGTTCCACTGAGCTAAATCGAGTTGGCATCTTTCAAAGTTGCCCACAGTGTATTGTGGATATCGCTGCTGTAAACATGATTCTGGGTCTCTGCTGGAAGTCACTCCATTTAACCACTCAAACGCAGTGGGGTAATACCTTCAACCACATTATTTATATGGAGCAATCTGTAGCGAGGATGCATGGGGCAAAACCAGAGACTGTTCAGGTCTGGAGACGCATCCAGCATGAAATAGAAAATCTGTTAGAAGTTGTACAAGAGCAGCAGTGCTCTCTAATGTAATTTTCCTGTTTTTCTTAATGGGACTGAGACCCGTGCTGGTGTTAGGTTTATGCAGTAGTCATCTTCTCTTTCTCTTTTTGTTTTCCCTATACAGTATATACTAGTCAACATTTTGGGCACGCCTTCTTATTGCAATTTTTATTTCTTCCTACATTATAAAACAATGCTGGAGGCATCCAAAATATGCAATAATCTCCTTTGATATTGAAATGTGTCTGCTACTTATGTATGCTCTGTAAAGCTTTCATAACGGTGCTAATCTGTGGTGCTGTTTGTTAATGGGTGATTTTTGAGGCTGGTCTCCTCTGCAGCAGAGGTAAGTTTTGGTCTTACTTTCCTGGAATGGTCTTCATGAGAGCCAGTTTCATCATGGAGCTTGATGGGCTTGCAAATGCACTCAACAATACTGTTCTTGCGAGAGTTTTAAAATCTTGAATTTGTTCTAGAAGGTGGAAAATAACTCGCTGAATTTAAAAAAAAACATTGAATTAGAAGGTGTTTCCAAATTTTTGACTGCTACTGTACTATTTTACTGTACTGTAGTACTTTCCCATGATTAATCTTTGCAATGAAAAACATTGTGAATCTTTATAAGTAACTTTATGCTTCCTTATGTTCCCTAGTTTTACTTCTAGGTACAGTAAGACATTTATAACCAGCATAAATAAAGGAGAAAGTTTCCCGTCTGGAGCCTTTTCAATAATCTTTATTACGAAGTATACTGCATCTTAAACTCAACATATCAGTAACATAAATATAATAATGTCCCTAGCTGACCTAGAGCAAACAACATGATTTTAAAATACTGTAATATAATTTTAGGAATGATGAGAAATAAAATAACTGGAATATCACAAAGTGTTGCTATCACCCTTGAAATCTGGCCATTAGTCCTTAGCGTGTCCATCAGTGTCTACCCTGCCCCAGCTGAGCACCAAGGAACAGTAGAAAGGAAATCAAGCTAATTTTCCCTCCAGAGATCAAAACGCCTCTCTCTTTTTGTGTGTGCCGATTGCACAGTTTAAACAAAGCTGGACTAAACCAATTTTGCATGAGCCATTCATTGCTCCTTTGGTTTTTGTCATGCACTTTGAAGTGGAGAGCTGTTTAGATAGAGCTAAGCCTCGACAAAAAAGAGATAAATTGGACGGTAATCCGTGTCTCAACACCAAGAGATGTCAGCTGGAATGTCAGGTGCCAGTGCATTCCACATTACTCATCTGCTGCCTTTGTGAGTGCTTCAGATTGGTGGGAAAAAGAAGTCATGTATGATTGATATGAAAGATATGAAAGGTGCTCTCTATTATTAAACGTATGGCATAAATCACACCTTTGTATCTCTTGGTTGATACAATAGGTTTCCCAAAGCCGGCACACCAAAACTGCACCACTTGAAAAGGCACTGGACGGAATGTGTTTTTCCCCATAGTTATCCCCAGAGATGACTTTCCTCTGAAGACACGCTGTCCTTTAGCATTCTTTGTCACAAAAATTTGCTGTTGACAGTGTCCGAAGAGCCCTGGCCGGCTGTAAAGTGCTTTTTTGGCCAGTGAACAGCTTTTGGCAGTAACGATACTGCCTGTTGTGATCAACGAGAGTCCAAAAACAAGCAAATGACAAAAATCCAGTTCTCATTCTTGGGGGGGAGGTTGTACACTGTTATTGCATCTCTTTTAAACAGTTGCAGTTGAGGTGCTAAATTGCTATGAACTTTAAAATTCTTCCGAGTAAAATAGAAGCACTGTGTGAAAAAGATGGCAGCCAAATTAGAGCTCGTTATGTCCGACGCTGCTCATCCTTTATGTGATGCTCTTTACTTGCCTGAGCCGTGGTATACTAACAAACGCAATTGGATCTAATAACAGCCAACAGCCAGAAAACATTGCTGCCTTCTTCAAACATTTAGTCATGTGCACACAAATAAACTATATGGATAAACTATTTGGCCAAACCTGCAATGACTTCAATATGGTGTTGGTCCCCGTTTTGCAGCTACAGTATAACAGCTTCCACGCTTCTTGGAAGTCTCTCTTGGAGTGTTTCTGAAAGAATTCGTGCTCATTTATTCTGTAGAGCATTTATGAGGTCAGGCGCTGATGTTGGACGTGAAGGCCTGGCTCGCAATCTCCGTTTTTTTTTAGTTCATCCCGAAGGTGCTCGACGGAGCTGAGGTCATAGGGATCTCTACAGGCCAGTCTTTATAGTCAAATGGAACTGTGAACGGTATAAAGAACAACTGGTCTTCACTTCACTGGAAAAGGGAATGAAAACTTTACCATAAGTCACTGCGTCTCGCTGAAAAACATGGAGCTTTACAAAAGGAAAAGGGCTTTATATATTTATTACCATTATCATCGAGGACGACATCATATTAATTGAATCAAATATTATACATGCTAGTAATCTATAAAAAAAAATCTCAATACATCTATAATCAATTATTATTATTATTATTATTATTATTATTATTATTATTATTATTATTCAATATATCCATAGTGTGAAATTTACACAGCAGCAGTGGTGCTTATGTTATCAAGGAAACGCACCGAGGACGTGACGTCAGCGCTGGTGTTCTGAATGGTGGAGTTTTGTCGAGGGAAGTTCCCTTCACCGTCTTGGTATGCCGAAGCATTAAGATTGCCCTTCTTTGGGGATAAGACCTGATTCGCATTTTTGAACAATTAACAGGTAATACAAATACTTGTCCAAATAGCGTATGGTTTTGGAATCCAATTTTCATTGCATCATTAAATGAAAAAATAATTAATGGAGTTGGTTTTTAAATTTATTTGTCTTAGAAAAATTTAAATACAGTACTTGTCTTCGTTTTAGAAAAATAATTAAAACTAATTGAAATGCAGCTAAATATGATTAGAAGATTTGCTCCATTTTAATCGATTGACCTCTATGTATTGTATATTACACTAGTGCTATTTGTTTATGTCCTCTGTTTTTTCCCTTCATGATTGTATGTAGAACCCTACAGCAGAGTGTTTTCCTATCAAATACACTCCAAGTCAAAACTAGGCTAAGAACCTCTAACCATCCAAGAGCCCTATTTAATCAAGTGCTATTGAAGAACCAATTTGAGTTTCTGTGATGAGCTTTTTAATCAATCCTCCATGAATATTGTGATTACTTATTATCTTTTCTTTCATAATTATTATTTTGATTATGATTTTTTTTTATTTTATCAGACTCAAGAACATCAACAACTATCTGTATCTTTTGTGTCTGCATCTCTTTGGCATTCAAAATGATGGATGACAAGTTGATTTTATACATGCAGAAAAACAAGGGTGAACACAACATAAGGAGGATGAAAGAATCTATGAAGACTGAAGCCAATATAAAATTAACAGATTATTATCGAGGATTTTATTTGTTTTTTATTTAATATGTTCGTTGAGCTATCAACTATTTGATCACATAAGTAAATAATTACGAACATGTTCAGGGGATTTTATTGTGACTTCATGGTCTAGATTGAAAAACTTGGGAAGTCAAAAATGTGAGGGTCAAAGAATGGGGTGGATGGTTATTGGAAAAAGATGTAAATCTCACCTGCATTACTCAATTCTGAATCGATTCGGGCTGCTGTATGTACTTGCATTATTCATCACTCCCTCAGTTTGCATCCTATCTAACCATAGACTGATAACTTTTGAGGTCGACGACTGAGTAACTAAAGGATTGTGTTTGACATGCTGCAACACAAGCACAAAATCGTGAAGGGTTGCGTTATTAGTAGCAGATCTCAGATCTCATGCTGTGGATTGTTAACTGAGCCATAGTTGATTTCATTTATTGAAAAGGTATGAAAATAACCGGGTCCAGCATGCACATATGGTGTTGCGTTATACTTTTCAAAGAATGTTCAGTGCACTGGATCACAAAATGTGTTAATGGCAGTTCATTGAATAAACAATAGATGATGGATTGTGATATTGCTTGTGCTTAGCTACATATACAGTACAGTTCATTTAATAAATAATGAAAATGTGTTGAATTCTCTGCCTGGTCCACGGCGTGTCAAGACATTGCCGCTTAATTAGCTTCTTGTCCGTTTTTTATAAAGGTTTCGCAAGACTTCACAAATCTTGCTTCCGCCCGCCAGCAGGTCTGCACGTTCCTGTAATGTGTCGGAATCCTGCAAACTGCAGCAATCTTTAAACCATCTGTGTCTCGCTTAACCTCAGTCAAATTACCACTCGAAACCAATAGAAATTCTCTGAACACATTTCCAGCAGGTTACTGAGTCGACGCGGCAGACAGCACCTCGAAAGGTCATGATAAGTAGGCACGGAAAATGAATTTATGAGAAGTTATTTGTACGAGTCAAGAGGTCCTCTCGTTCTGCTATATAAAAAATGAATAGAGTTCAAAGTCTGTTTATAAATTATTAATGAACGTTCCTATACCGAGGATGGCTTTTATCTCTCAGCTTCAGCTCCGTGGTTGGTCCCTGGAGCGGAACGGGAGCAGAGATTGGATTCAAATGAAAGAACGATTTTGAGATATCTGACACCACTTGCCTGGTGGCACAGTGGCTTATGCTTCCTAAGTTCTCTCACACCACCACCCCACTTCTCCACTCCCTCCACTGGTTCCTGTAGCTGCGGCCATCAAATTCAAAACACTGATGCTTGCCATGTTGTTTCGGCTGCTACCCGCATGGGGTCGCCACACCGAACTATTTGGTCTGCACACACAAGCTTGGCACAGGTTTTACCCTGGGTGTCCTTCCTGACACAACCCTACCATTTTATCCGGGCTTAGGGCCAGCACTGCATCCAGTGGATGGGGTTTGGGCACTGGCTGGGAAATGAACCCGGACCTTTCACATGGCAGGCGAAACACCACTGAGCCACCAGCACAAAAATGGTGCAGCACCCACTTACCTTTCACCTCTAATCAGACCCTGCACCACATTCAGTCTGATCCTCCAGCACTGCTCGGCTTGTCCCACCATCTCTCGGAGATCGAGGACGACATACTGAGTGTACATGTAGACTGCTTTCTGTTCTGGCAACTAGGTGGAGGAATGAACTTCCTCTAGATGCCCATACAGCTGAATCATTCGCAATAGTCTTTAAGTGACAACTAAAGACCTATCTGTTTCTAAGATATCTCAATTAACTGCTCATAATAATAATTTTTTTAAACTTCTGTGTGATCGCAGTCAAAGTTAGTAACCGAGTAACCCACTGAAAGGATCTGTCCAATGATAAAAACTTCAAAACACTTTTGTAAATCGCTCTGGGTAAAAGCATTTGCCAAATGCCTTAATGTAAATGTAAATATGTTGCCATACAATACTCACATGAGCATTTTATAGTGATATTTGTACTTGTGTGCTGTTGTGTCTTTGTCACTCTGCAAATACAGCTTACTCATCTCGTCTATCCTGCTTTATCCTATATTCACGGTCGAAGGTGGCCTGGAGCCTAGAAGGCTTAGGGCAAGGCGGGGTACACCCTGGACAAGGTGGCAATCTATCGCAGGGCACACACACATACACACACTCACACGCTCATTCACACAATACGGGGCAATTTGGGAACACCAATTAGCCTAATCTAAACTGTGGGAGAAAACCGGAGTACCCGAAGGAAACCCACCAACCAGGAGGAGAATATGCAAACTGCATGCACACAGAGACAGGCATTGAGCCTGGCCGGCAATCGACCCCAGACCCTGGAGGTTCTCTACACCACCGTCCTGCATGTACTGTATAACTCAATCAGAGACAGAAATCGACCTAGGCCCTCTGCGCATGTTGCACAGTTTCTGATCCAGGCTCTGGAAGTCGAATATAATGCATAACAGCGGCAAAAGCCACTAACAATATGGCGGTGTCATGCCTTCTGATAACAGCATAACTACAAGGGATAGCACTTTAAAAATTAGTTGTCCATGTCGTCGTCACTCTATATACTACCTGTTTGTCATTAGCCAACTTGTTTATCAATTGGGGAATCATTGTCCTGGGAATACAATGCTTACAGGCTGAAAGGAGGAGTATAGTTGAAATGTCGGCACCTATTGTTGCAGAGTCAGACTGCAACAATACTTTGTTCAATAAATCGATTTCCCCTCTGTGCTTGCATACCGGGACAATAGTTCAATTAAATGGTCTAGTCGAGTTATAACTGTGCATGTAAACGGGCAAATCTCACTCCGGGTATGTGTGCCTAGAGTTTGCATATTCTCCCCGTATTTCTGCTTCTCGCCACCAGTCCTTTGTGCATGGAGGTTGCTTGTTCTCCCTTCACTTAATGGGTTTCCCCTCTGGTTTAACCCACAGTCCTGAAACATGTGTTGGCATTTCCAAATTGTGTGTGTGTGCACCTGTGTGTAGTTCCCTGTGACCCTACACACTGGATAAGTTGAATGGATGGATGTATGAATGGTTGAACAGATGTATGGACACCACTTGTTCCTGCTTGATAGCCAGTGTGGGATAACAAAGTAAAATCCTGCTTTTCAATCCTAAAATTTATTTCAGTCTAGGAAGATGGTGGCACGTCCTCATTTGAGCACGCTTTTTCCAAGTGCATTTCTAGTACTGGCTCTAATGAAATGAGGCTGCAATAACTGGAATAATCCTGCATGGTGATGGAGCACAGTGTACCAAGGGGTCTGGATGTGCTTCAGAGGAATTCATGTAGGAAAAAAAAGGATGCAAGATAAAACACACACACACACACACACACACACACACACACACACACACACACACACACACACACACACACACACACACACACAGATAGCAGGTGTGTGCATTGTGGAGAGGCTAAGCAGATATTTCAGTGTACTGTGTGCACCGTCATGCTCTCACCCTCTCTCAGATCTCTTCTGTGTGTTTAGATGTTTAAAGGCATTCTTTTTACTCCCTCTTACTGGAAGGACTTAGCTGTATACACACACTGCCACTTTTCCAGTATTTGCAGAATACACAGCGACCCATTTTCTCATTCGTACACCCACTGAACATGTAAAGAATGGGTCATCTAGCTTTCTCATCTGGCCTATGGATAAACTATAGTGTATTGGTGGTTATGCAAAGCATGTCATCTCATTATCCCGTATTTTTAAGTACTGTATATGAAGATGAATTTGAAATCTCCGCAAGGCAAAATCTAGACTTATCAGACCAGACAAGATTTTTTCAATCTTATATTGGATTTTGATAAGCCTATGAGAATTGTAGGCTCAATGTCCTGTCCTGAACTGACTTTAGTGGCAAACAGTGTCTTCTATCACTGTACCCATCTGCTTCAAGGTTTTGATGTCTTGTTTGTTCAGTATGCCTTGGTTATAACGAGATGCTATTTGAGTTACTGTTTTCTTTCTATCACCTCCAACCAGTCTGGCCACTTTCTTCTGACCTCTGGCATTAGCAAGACATTTTTTCCCAGAGATCTGCAGCTCACTGGATATTTAGCCTTTTTGGACCATTTCCTCTAGGCCCCAGAGATGGCTACGCATAAAAATCCCAGTAGATCAGCAGTTTGCGAAATATTCAAACCAGCCCATCTGGCACCAACAATCATGCCATATTCAAAGTCCCTTACAATGGGCGGTCATGAAATTGTTATTAGTGCAAAGAAAAAAATTATGTAATGAAAATGAACATTGGTCATGACCTTAGTCCTTCCTTACATAAAGTATCCTTCACCTAAGGCAACACACTTCTCCAAACGATGGATGAGCTGGTGGAGAATGTCTTTGAAGAAGCCTTCTTTTTGGCTTTTGAAAAAGGTTCCCCCTCAGTAACCTTGTTGTAGCCTTTGAAATACTTCCCACAAGGTGGTTTCTTCAAGTGATGGAAGAGAAAAAGGTCGCTGGGTACGAGGTCAGGTGAGTAGCGGGAATGAGGCAGAATATCATACCCCAAGTCACCGGCAAATTTCACTGTTTTGTGAGGTGAATGGGCTGGCTCGTTGTCATGATGAATGTGAAGCATTCCCCGACACTTTGCCTTGGTTTTGACCCTCAAGCGGCATCACGTGGAACTCTATCCTGTATTCAGGGTTGTGGAGAGCCTATCCCAGGAGACTTAGGGGTACATCCTGGACAGGGTGCCAATCCAGCGCAGGGCATACAAACACACTACAGGCTATTTGAACGATGAACGATTAGCCTAATATGCAGGTCTTTGGATTGTGGGAAAAACAGAATACCCAGAGGGAATCCACCAAGCAGAGACAGGAATTGAACCTGACCTGGGGATCGAACCTGGACCCTGGAGGTGCAAGGCGACAGTGCTAACCACTAATCCACTGTGTCACCTAGAAGAAATGTTCATGAATGTAGTAATGTCCAGGGGCATAATTGGGGCAATTCTTTTCTGTTTTTTTCATATGACCGCCCCTCGTGCATCCCGTTTCTTCCCCATTCTGATGCTCAGAACCTCAAGAGATCGACCATGTCTACATGGTTAAATGCATTCATTTGCACTTACGATAATGATAACTAATGAAGTGGCTGGGAGTGTGTATGTGTGTATACAGTATGTATACTGTACACACACAGTATCTTTTGCAGCTCTGTATATGAAGACACAGAATAAGCCGTAAATTTAAGCTGTGTGTGTGTGTTTGACAGGAGCCAGTGTCTGCTAGCTGTTTATTTGCATTTACCTCATTTCCTCTGAGACATAGTGTCAAAGGAACTCAACAACTCCTGACTGCCACAGTCAACTTAAATCCATTTCTCTATTTTTTTTTTTTTTCTGATGTGTTTGAAGGAGGAAAGTGCATCTAAAACGCTTTATTGACTTTGACACACAGGTTTAGTCATGGAAATATCCACATTCTGCAGTCTATTAAATTATACTTGAGCCAGAGACAATCTGCGAGCAGGGAGGAATTGGATTGTTAAACTATTCGTCCCTTGAAAACTTCCATCTGTACTAACATTACAGGTCTGTCAGGTACAGAAGTTGAAGCTGAAATGAACGATAACTGCTAAGCCATGGGGAAACAATTAAAATGCAGTCTGCAAGAAAGTAACAAGCTGTTACAGTTCAAGGTGGAGCAAAAGGGTCAGGATTGAATTGGCCAGTGGTTTAGTCATTTTATTTTACTTTTTTTTTTTTTTAAAGGTCAAAAGGATTATCCTGTCAGACGATACAAGAAAGAAATATGTCCAGGCATAAATTAGTTTCCTTGCCATATTTGAAGAAATAATATTCCTGCTCCTTGTCTCCAGTCCTATGTGCATGGAGGTTGCATGTTCTCCCTTTGCTTGGTGGGATTTCTCTGGCTTCCTCCCAAACCACAGACATGCAATTGGCATTCTCATATTGACCCTATTGGCATTTCCAAATTGACCCAAGTGTAATTGGGTGCATGAGTGTGTGTGTGTGTGTGTGTGTGTGTGTGTGTGTGTGTGTGTGTGTGTGTGTGTGTGTGTGTGTGTGTGTGTGAGTGTGTGTGCGTGTGAGTGTGTGCGTGTGTGTGTGTGCGTGTGTGTGTGTGCGTGTGTGTGTGTGTGTGTGTGTGTGTGTGTGTGTGCGCGCGTTTGCGCTTTTGGGTTGGCAAGGCCACCATGAACCTAAATGCAATGATTTTGCTTCATATACTTGATTATTCATTTAAAAGCTTATTTTAATAAACATTTTTGGTAAAAAAAATAAAAATAAAAAAAAAGTAAATAATTTTGTTGCTTATGCATAGAAACAGCGTTTACTCTATATGTGACCTTTATATCAATCCTAAGTCCATACAGTTAAGTTTGTTTAAATGCTAGTGAAATGCTTACAAAAGACCAATGGGGCAGGCATCCTGCTGACCCTAGTCGAAGGAGAAGCAGCAGACAGGATGGTCAATCAATATAACAAAGTCTACATCAGTTTCACAATGTCTAAATGTGTCTAAATGCTGTTGAAACCTAGCATCTCTGGTTAAAGATAGTAGTGTCTCTGTGTGCCTCGCTCAGTGGGGTGTCCGATGGCGACAGCAGGCCCTTGAGAACACTACGATAACTGAAAAGGTTTCGCTTCGTCAGGGTCGGGGGCCCCGATATGCTAGGTTTTCAATGGCCCAGAATGTCTTGCAGCCCCCTGCCCTAGCTGTTGATGGAAAACACACCTGCTGTTTTGAACACAGGCTGTTAGACTGTGTGTTTTTGACTTTCTATAACATGACTGTCTAATATTGCTTTATTCAAAAAAATTGCTAAATAGTAGCCTATAGCGTAAGCCGTATGTAATAGCCTTCTAGTTCATCGTTTTGTTTGAGGCTATGTAATTATTAATGTTGGCCTGCTCCGCCAAGGCCTGTGGTCACAAGCTAGATTGGTTTACTGAATCGCTCCTAGTTGTGAATGTGTGTGTCTCCAAGAGGAACAGTGGAAAAGGAATTTTTTTTTTTTTTTTACAAAAGCAAACAAACACGACAAAACACAGACACGTTTGGGAGTAGCTGTACCATATGTAGCAGTAATTAGCTGCATCAATATTAATGTTAATGGAGGATCCTCACAAGGATGGCAAGACTAATGTAATATTCAGTACACGCCCCCAAATCCCCCCCGCCCCTGTCCAAAATTTGTTTTTAATTAAAAAAAAAACATGATCCATGACTTCTTTTTCATATTCATGGCATAGATCTCCCGACATGATTTGTTTAAACAGATCACTGCATTAATCAAAATAAAAAGAACTTTTGCATCTGAAGCACATAAATCATTGCAGTAATTATCCAATCAAATGTGCTTAAGGATTGCACATTTAAATCCAAACAGTGTTTGGCCAGGGCATATCCAGTATGTTGGACTAAAATTGCTATTTATTTCTGTAATATATGTACAGTATTTGATTGTGTTTACAGTAAAGTGAGAAAGGCCCCTACACTTTCAAATAGATCCTGCATTTTTTAGGGTCTATTGTGCATAATTGATAATTGATGGTGCATTGTGGTACAGTTGAGTTACAATTACCCTAATGCATAGTATATATGGGTAATGGATGTTTTATTTGCCTGATGCATGCCAATAAATTATTTGACCATTCTGAAAGGGTAACTTTTTTTTGTTGAAAAAGTGGTAAGATTTTGTGTGTGTGTGTGTGTGTGTTTTTTTTTAACATTATAAAAATATAATAATATAATACATTATAATTACATTATATTACATTATAATAATATAATTACATTCCTTTCATTCATTCATCATTCATTTATTTATTCAGGTAATACTAATGCCTCGCTGTTAGTAAGGCATTGGTTGTACTGACTTTTCAGGGATAATTGTCTCCTTTTAAGCTAATTTTTCTTTCTCCACACAAATAAAGAATTATTTACCTGCTAGACTTTAAAAAAAAATCTGAATTATTAAAGATAAAAAAAATACCATTTCTGGTAGCATGGTGGCTTAGTGGTTAGCACTGTTGCCTTGCACCTCCATGGTCCGGGTTCCATTCCCGGCCAGATTAGATTTTTGCCTCTGTATGAGAAAGTCTGTTTTAGTAATTTAATTAACATAGATACCACAAACTCAGAGCACAATGAATGTGCAGCCGGCACCTCTGACCTGAAGCTAGGACTGTTAAATATTACTGTAGATCTCTCGCATCTAAAGCAGTTATTGTTAATGAAACTATCACAGATCAGGAGTTTATTATATTTAACATATAGATATATTATCTTTAACAGAAACCTGGATTAAACAAGACGAGTATGTAGCTTTAAATGAAGCTAGTCCTCCTGGATACAGCTACATACACCAGCCTCGGCTAACTGGTAGAGGAGGAGGAGTCGCAGTTATTGACAATGATAATCTGGCTATTGTACAAAAACACAGATTTAAATTTAATACATTTGAAGTTCTCTATAGTAACATAAAGTCAGCTCAGTCGATCCCGCTAATCATCATTTACAGACCCCCAGGGCCGTACTCGGAGTTTCTCTGTGAATTTGCAGATTTCCTCTCAAACCTTGTTGTTTCTGTAGACAAAGCGTTAATTGCTGGATACTTTAACATTCATTTTGAGAATCCAGAAGACCCTCTGAGAACAGCATTCTTGTCCATACTGGACTCAGTAGGAGTAAATCAGTGTGTAGTAGGACCCACTCATAAAGCAGGTCACACTTTAGATTTAATATTATCCTTCGGATTAAGTATAGGAAATATAACCACAATTCCACAGTCTGAAGTTATCTCGGATCACTACCTTGTCTCGATTAAAGCGTGTTATAGTAATAATGTATGCACAGCACCGCGCTTCCACCTTAAACGTACATTCACGTCAAATACCGCACAGAGCTTTATCAATAATCTCCCAGCATAATCAACTTTGATTGGATCGCCATCTGGCTTCACAGAAATCGATCAGGCGACTGAATATCTAGAGTCAGCACTTCGTTATAGCTGAGATAATGCAGCTCCAGTTAAAAGGAAAATGAATAGAGATAAGAAACTCGCTCCTTGGTATAATTACCACACCCGTGCTTTAAAACAAACCGCTCGAAAATTAGAACGTAAATGGCGCCAAACTAAATTGTTAGTATTCCAAATACTAAGGAGAGCGTCCTGAACTATAAAAAAAAAGCCCTCAGTGATGCTAGAGCAACGTATCTCTCCACTCTTATAGAAAATAACAAAAACAACCCGAGATTTTTATTTAATACCGTAGCTAAATTAACTAAAAACAAGACCACTGCAGAAATCTCCACAACATCATCATGCAGTAGTGAGGATTTCATGAACTTTTTCAATAACAAAATCATAAATATTAGGCAAAAAATTCAGGCTTTGAAACCAGACAATTTAAGTAACAGATGAACTAACCAGGTCACATCAGAACTTAGAATACTTTACTCCTCTTGAAGCGAGAGAACTAATTTCACTCATCTCTTCTTCAAAATCGTCAACCTGTATATTAGATCCTGTACCGACACATTTTCTCAAGCAGATAGTACCAACAATAACAGAACCCCTGTTGAAAGTAATTAGTTGTTCACTCAGTAGTGGGTATGTGTCATGCGCACTCCTAACGCGACCGGCACGAGGACCCGGAAGTAGTACGGTCGCGACTTAGGAAGCATAAAAGGAGACAAGATGGCGCTTTACACTCGCTCAGTCATTGAGTTTTGCCATGCTATCGCCGATAAACGTGAGTACTCACTTTCTTGGGTTATCGCTTCCGATTGGGTGTGTGTATTTAGAACGCGGGTTTAGTTCCCAAATCCTTTAAATTAGCAGTTATTAAACCGCTAATCAAGAAACCTGACCTTGACCCCAGTCAGCTTTCCAATTACAGGCCGATATCAAACCTTCCCTTTATCTCCAAGATTCTGGAAAAGGTAGTATCACAGCAGCTATGTTCACATCTACATAGAAATAGCATAAATGAACTGTATCAGTCAGGATTTAGGTCTCATCACAGCACAGAGACAGCACTTGTTAAAGTAGTAAATGACCTCCTACTGGCCTCTGATCAGGGTTGCGTCACTATACTTGTGTTACTGGACCTTAGTGCAGCTTTTGACACCATTGATCATAGTATTCTCCTTCACAGATTAGAAAAGGTAGTAGGAATTAAGTGAACTGCCCTCTTGTGGCTCAAATCCTATTTGACTGATCGTTATCAGTTTGTAGATTTAGATGGTGACCATTCCTCATGTTCTGAAGTGGAGTTTGGTGTTCCACAGGGCTCAGTTTTAGGCCCACTGCTTTTTTCCCTTTACATGCTTCCTCTGGGCAACATAATTCGTAAACATGGTATTAGTTTTCAGTGTTATGCTGATGACACACAATTATACGTCTCCACAAAACCAGATGAGAAAAACCAGTTTGCTAAAATTGAGCAGTGTGTGCAGGACATAAGAGATTGGATATTAATTAATTTTCTTCTGCTTAATCCTGATAAGACAGAAGTTTTAGTCATAGGACCACAAGCAGCTAGAAGTAAGCTTTCTGATCACACTGTAACTTTAGATGGCCTTTCTGTTCCATCAAATGCAACAGTAAAAGACCTCGGTGTGATTATAGATTCCAGCCTTTCGTTTGAAGCTCATGTAGATAATATCACCAGGATAGCTTTCTTTCACCTTAGAAATATTGACAAGATAAGAAACATATTGTCACTAAATGATGCAGAAAAACTAGTTCATGCTTTTATCACCTCTAGATTGGACTATTCTAACGCCTTACTGTCTGGTTGTTCAACTAGGTGTATAAACAAGCTTCAGTTAGTACAGAATGCAGCAGCGAGAGTCCTCATTAAAACCAGAAGATACGAGCACATGTCCCCTATCTTATCTACACTGCATTGGCTCCCTGTGAAATTTCGCATCAATTTTAAGATACTACTTTTGATATTTAAAGCACTAAATGGTCTCGCGCCGCAGTATCTGAGTGAACTGTAAGTGTCTTACGATCCGCCACGCCTACTTCGATCAAAGAATGCAGGCTGCCTGTCAGTACCACGTATTATTAAAACTACAGCAGGGGGCAGAGCTTTTTCTTACAAAGCCCCAAAGTTATGGAATAGTCTTCCTATTAATGTTCGGGACTCAGACACAGTCTCAGTGTTTAAGTCTATTAAAAACCTATTTATATAGCCAAGCAGTCATGTAAATAGATTAACCTTAGGTAAAGGAGCAGATCTGGGGGACTCATAGACGTAGAGTATTCTGGTGAACTGATATGTTTAGATGCTGTCCTCCCCACTCTCATTGTTCACTCAGGTTTGTTGACAGTGAGGTGATTGGTCGCTTTACATCTCAGGGAGACCTCATGTCTGTCTTTCCTTCTGACTCTCCCTTTGTCACGGCGCGCCAGGTCATGCCCCATGTCCCTTCTCGCCTCGCGGATTAAACCTGTTCACTACGCTGACCGAACTCCCGCCTTTGATCTCCTGCTTCCGCTTCACGACCACGACTTTGTCTAGCCCGCTGGATTTATTACAACACGGACTTCAGGTATGCGCTTCAGGAATTAGAACGCTTCTCTTCAGCGCTTCTGTCCGCACCTGCCTTCACGCTGCACGTTGGATGCCGCACTCATCTTGTCACTCTGAACTCCAGTGCCTCTCGCTCGCCACCACCTTCATTGACTACTCAAGCTTCTCTTTATCTCTAACCAGTGCTTTATGTACAGTATATTTAAACATACGTTTTAACTAATAAAGACTTTCAGTTCAGTTGTTGTCTGCTTTTGGGTCCCCCATGCCTGCCCAACACGAACCACCCGTGACACCCTTTTAGTTATGCTGTTATAGTTAGTCCTGCCGGAGTCCCTGCTTCCACTTTGCACTAAATATACATTCACCATATACATGTTTGACTGTGACCATACCTAACTGCCATCTCTCCTTCTCTTCTGTTCTCTCCTCTTCTGCTCTCTCCTCTCTCTCTCCCTCTCTCCTTTCCCTCTCCCTGTCTCTCTGTCGAGCTATACATGTCACTCCTGAGCTGCCAGTGATCCAGACCCCGCTGCCCTCTGGATCTGTCTAACTCGTCCTGGAGTCCTGCTTCTGGTTGTGGATCTTGTGGATGCCCCATGTCTGCCTGGGATGTGTGTGGTGGCCTGGGGATGGTTTCCACTAAGACTGTCCTGTCCTCGACTGATGCAGACAGCTGTTCTCTGAGGACCTGTGACTTCAGTCATTCGATAGTTCTGGACTGGAATTTCCTACAGTCTACCTGAGCCTCCAGGAACAAATTGGACTCCTTTTAATTTAATTTAAGCACATCTCCTGTTATACTGAACTTCCAGTCTTACACAGTATTATGCTGATCAATCCCTGCTGTCCGTTATCACCCAGATGAGGATGGGTTCCCTGTTGAGTATGGTTCCTCTCAAGGTTTCTTCCTATTACCACCTATAACCAGGGAGTTTTTCCTTGCCACCGTCGCACTCTGCTTGCTCATCACAGTCTTATCATTTTGATTCATACACATTCACATTTCATTAAAACTTACTTCTTTTGTTTGTGTAAACCTGCTTTGCGACAATGTCAATTGTTAAAAGTGCTATACAAATTAAATTTAATTGACTTGAATAGATTAGGCTAGTTGGTTGTTCCCAAATCGCCCTTACCAGGGTGTACCCTACCTCCTACCCCAAGTCTCCTGGGATAGGCTCCAGACCCTGTACATAGGATAAAGCAGTATAGACGGTGAGTGAGTGAGTGATGATACCACTTCTCCAGAAGCTTATAATAAAAAACTTAAGTATTACTTTTTTTTTTTTCATTTAGGTCAGAGGGAAATGGCCAGAGTGTTTTGTTCTGAAGCCACACCTTGGCTGTTTCCTTGGCAGTATTTTTCAGATAGTTGTTTTGTTCAAATGTAACCCATCAGCCCAACCTGCGATCCTGAGCACTCCGGAGACGGTTTTCACTCAGGATAGTCCTTTATTTTTCTTAATTTATTTTTCCCTATATACTGACTTGTCTCCCAGTCCCAGTTGCAGGAAAAACATCCCTAAAGCATGATGCTGCCGCCACCATGATTCTAAACTGTTAAATCTTAAACTGGTAAGTTTATTTTATCAGACCAGAGGACTTTGTTTTTTATGGTCTAAGAGTCAGTCAGGTGCTTTTAGGGAAACCCCCACCAGGGACTTGTTTCTTTAGGGAGGAATGGTTTCTGTCTGGCAACTCTACCATAGATATCTGCAGTGATGTCTATAGTGTCTTCAAAAAGAAACTCAGGATCTCATTTACAATGAGCCATGGATTCTTGGTTACCTATCTGACCAAGGCCCTTTGTCCCTGATTACCCAGTTGAGCTAGATCTGCAAAGACTCTCTGTTGTTTCAACCCTATCCCCTTCCCCAGACCTGTCTCTTGACACACTCCTGTCTTGCATATACTGTATAGGTAATTCTCTCAACCTCACACCTTTGTTTTTTCTTTGACATACACTATTTATGATGACACCTTATATAGACAGGTTGTGTGCCTTTCCTAATTATGTACAATGAATTCAATTATGCATTGGTGAACGCAGAAGCATCTCAAAGACCACTGGTGTTGGCTGCACCAAAGCTCAACTGGAAGCTGAACTGTCAGCTGCAAAAGGCTTCAATATATAATGGGAGATTTCCTTCTTTATTTTGGTAATATCTTAACAAAACACTGCAAACACCTGTTTTTATTTTGCCATGGGACAGGGGTATCTTAAGGTGTTGGACTACTGATAGGATGGTCTCAGATTCAAACCACAGCGCTACGAAGTTGCCCTCCTGTTGGACCCCTGAGCAAGGCATTTAATCATCAACTGCTCAAATGTAAAAAGTAATTCTGGATAAGGGCGTTTGCCAAATGCTTAAATGAGAAGAATTGTGTGTAAAATCATGAGGGGAAAATAGAATTTGAATAGATTTTAATATGTGTGTGTAAGACATAACAAAATGTGGAAAACTTGAAGGGGGCTAAAAACTTTGTCAGTACTAATATATTATTATTTGTATAGTAGTCTTTGATCACAGTCCTTTAAAGTAATGCAAAGAAAAAGAAATATGGTAATGTGGCTTTTAAGTGTGTCAGACTTTAAGTTTGACACCTCTGATTCAAGGGAAGGATGGTAGCCTTGCTCTTATTAAAGACCTCCAAGAGGTTATGATACTGGACAGGAACCGCAAACAAACTCTCAATTCAAAACTTCTTCACAGAGACCAAGGGCTTCTTGGAATTTTTGCTGTTTTTGTTTCTGGGAACACTAGATACGTACTAGGATTTTGGAAAAAGGTGGCATGTTGTCGGAACATGGTGCCCGAGTGATTTTGTGCACTTAGTGTCAATCTTGAAGAAGATTGTTCACCCACAAGGACAAATCAGTAACTTTATCTTCTTACCACAACATGCCAACTTACTCAAGAAATTGGATTTCGGACCCTTTCTGAATGTTGCAAATAAAAACAGTTTCCATCCAGTCTGTACTAGGAGCAAATATGCAGACGTCTAGGGTTTACTTTGCAGCTTAGTGAAGAAAGATGTCATAGTGACAGAATGACAGTTCATCATAATTTGAGGAATAGTTCTTGGTCGGGACCAGACAGTTTTGGGAAAATTTCTCAAATAGGGAGCATGACAAAAAAGCTTGACCTAAGAACCCACTAGTTTCTAAACCAATATTCTATAATTTCCCCTACTGAGAGATATTCATGTTATTGTGCAATCCAGCACTTATTTTGTGAGATTTCGCAGCTCTATTCACCACAAAAGGTCGGAGAAAAGCAGCCTGTGGCCAAACCTGCTGGGCTTATTTTCTCTGTCTGGTTGTCATCTCTTCGACAAAAGCACAATTTTTTTTTTTTTAGGGTTGCAGCCGCAACAGGAGTGAAAAGTTCAAATATTAGACTTCCCTGTGGGGCTAGGGCTCTGTGACAGCTTGCTTATGATGCCAACATCAACAGGGCAGGCCAGTGGAGGAGGGCACGTCTGTCTCGCCTGTGGTGAGTTGCTGCGATGGCGTTATGTACAGACAGACCACCATGTACATCACCTTACCTGCTGGAGAATGATATCTAGTCTAATAACCCTTCTCTGTTCTCCACTAAACTCTGTACTGTGTATCCTTACTGAATGTCAGTACAAGCCTTGCTTCCTGGTTTTATTATGATTGGTGTCCTTATTTCAACTGAAAACGCTAGGATGTGGACAGATTTCTGGACATCCCATGTTTCTGGATACAAATCAAATTCGATCCAGCTGACATTGATACATGAAGCAAGGAGATGAGGAGTCACATCTGTGAAAGACTCAATGTTGTGGAGGAGAGTGACTGAAATAAACTGAAATCATACAGTGATTATATTTTGTGAAGGGAAAACACAGCAAGGGATGGTATTGTAGGACAAGAATCAGTTAATGCATGGTTCAATGCCACCTGACAATGTTAATTTCCTATAAAAACATATTTTTTAGATGTTTTATTCCTCAAAGGCTAATGCCTTATACTTTTTTCCTCCATTTATATTAACATTTATTGCTGCAAAAATAGTGTATTAATACAGTACACATACAATACAAGTGCAGTACATTATAAATTAAGATTGTTCAGACGAAAAAATAGCTGTTTGCCATATTACAACGTAACCCCAAAGACCTATTGCATGTCATCAAATATAAAGTTACAATTTACAACTACAATGCACTGACTTGCACTGGAGACTCCTTTCAAAAATACTAAATAAACATGTTATCTCACAAAAAAAGATGTTTAAACCTTACTACAGTGTAAAACCCATACTTTATAATAAGTGCATTAAGATAAATCTGTACTTTACTTTGCAGCGCTGCATGAAAATCACTCGACTCCAACCACAATCAAGCCACACAGCGATGTGCCCTAAACCCAAATAATGCACAGTGTTGAGCAACAAGCAAGCTGATTATGATTACTGTTGTGTCAAACTTTAAATGGCAATCTTACAGTAATCATTGTCTTGCAGCATTTGGATCAGCAATATATAAAAATTCTTTCAAAAAACATCTTTCATCTCGAACCCCTTTGTCAGGCACAGCCAGATTGCATTTGGCATTTCCTATTCGAGTAATTTCTCTGCATCCAGTGTAAAAAGCTGTGGTTTAAGCATCCAGATCCTATCATGCTTTTCAACTGAGGAGGGATCAAATGGACTTTTTGAGTAGGCCATAGTGCAGCTTTGGCACAGATTCCTCAGCTAAGACCTCAGGCTTATCAAAAAGAAATGGTGGCTTGAACGAAGAATAGTTTCCCTTCCCTTTCATGCCAGCTTCCTTGTTCTTTTTTTGTCAACATGCTTTAAGGAAAAGTTGGCACCGAAAGCAGGATGGCGAACGCCTCCTACTGGCCTTTGTGTACCAACTTCACTTATTTACATTATAACTGTAAGAGTTATCAACAGTGGCCTTCCATTTTTATTCAGAGATGTATAGATGCTTTGTGATTTTGCCCATAAATGCTGATTCATTTTTTTATGCCATAATGGCCATGCTCGGGCTGTGACAGCTTGTAAAGTATAAGCATTCACATATTTTTGTAATAAGCACATTCTAAGAATGCTATGTTTCATTCATTCATGTTTTCTAAATTGTGCCAAGTACCAACTTTCAGGCAGTAAGATCATTTAAGCCGTTATCACTTTATCACAGAGACACACATGTAGTCTTTATATGCAGACTTTACCCCAATTTGATTAAATTATGAATAATATTTTTATTATCCTTGCTGAACATGGTATTTTTGATGATGCAGTTTGCTTTGTCTCTGTATAAATGAAGGGATTACTGTACATAGGAAGCAAAATAAATAAATAAATGTGGAACATCTTTTCAGGAAACAAGCACAATAATTATTTGCGATTTCTGACAGCAGGGAATAAATTGTTTAAATCTCAAATTCTTATTCTCTATTTCGGTCATAAGGCGGCATTGTGGCTTAGTGATTAGCTGTCTCCTTGCACCTCCAGGGTACGGGTTCGATTCCCTGCCTTGGGGTCTGTGTGCCTGGAGTTTGTTTGTTCTCCCCGTGCTTGGTGGGTTTCCTCCAGGTTCTCTGGTTTCCTCCAACAGTCCAAAGACACAGATGAATGGGGGGGGGCACGTTGGTTATTTGCTTTATTGTTAAAAATTCTTGGATTCTCTCATGAGCTGGAAAGTAAACAGTCCTCCTTAAAGTCAAGTGGTTATTTATCATTCATTATCTTGCTCAGGTTTGAACTGGGTCTGGGATCAAAACAGGCAACACTGGGTCCAAGGTTTATGAGTTCATCCCGGACAAATCACCATGCCATTGGAGGGCACCATACACACATAGACGTTCACACACTCCTTCACATCCAGGGGTAATTTAGCTCAATCAGACTGCCTAAGTGCATGTGTTTCAAGTGCACAGGAAGCCCATGCAGACACAAGTAGAACGTGAGAAACTCTGCACAAGCAGTAACCTGCACAAGAGCTTAGAATTGAACCCTGGAGCTTTGAGATGGAGCAATGTTGACCGCTGTGCCATCATGCTTCCCAAATATAATAAAGTATAATAACTATCATAAAGGTTTAAAAGAAACAACAGATGAAAACCCATGTTGCACTTTTTTTTTTCTTTTTTACTTACATTGTATTACTACAAGAGTGTATACCACATTCAAAAGAAAAAAAAAAGTCTGGCACTAAAAGTTGTATTGCCCCATTTTGTGGTGTGCATGCTCTCTTTCTCTTTTACACACACACATGCATTTACGTCCACCCACACATACACACACATTTCACGCTAGAGCCAGAATCCTGTTAGAAAATTGTGAAATGGAGGAAAAATAATGTCAACTCGAGCCACATACTTTTAATCATGATAGTTGTAGAAAGGAGTATATTGGTAAAAACAGTGACCTACATTTGTTAAAATACAGGGAGTATAATGTGGCTAGCGTCCAACGGAATTCCATTTAAGTACTGTAGGTCATTTTCTTCTTCTTTCCTTATTTCTGCCTTAACTGTTTCCCTTGGCCTGAACAAAACAGAAAGAAAACACGTGACCCTAGTCTCCCTTTGACCTTTTAGTGCACCCAATGAGTTCCTGGGTGGCTAAAGACATATGCCCTCTTACCACATTAGGGGATAAGTGGTTCTGGCATTGGTCACATTCCAAACATGTCATGAAAATAGTCCTCCCGCAGACTGGCCAGGGTCTCCTCGGTAAAATTCTTTACATGACAATTAGCAGAGCAGCTGCAGTTAAAAGAGGCGGATTCAGTTGCGAAACCCTTTCGCTAGAAAATTGAATAAACCTGGCTCACATTTTTGAGTCATCAAGCTCTTCCTGTGACTCAGGATCAAATCAGGAAATACTTGAGTCGAGCAGATATTGACATGTTTAGTTACTTTCCGTTATCCCACTGTTCCTCGAGGATTGTTAATGCTGTTCCTCTTTTCTCCTACAGTGACGTCTGTAGACAAACCCATTCAGCCTCAGGGTGGATGGGTCATACCACCAGCAAGATGCGCCATTGTGATTTTGGCATGCCCTTTGTTACCATTGTTGGCATTGTTTCTTTGTTTTGAAACAATGATACGAGTGTAGCAAATGAGAAACTTGACATTTGTCCGCCCTGTTTTGCCTCCATTATTGCCCTTACTGATGTCAGCTAGGTCAGGCGGTTTGCAAATTGCCAACGAAGGCAGGTCTGGCTTTGTACAAAACAAGGTGGCTTGCCAGAAATGCAGTCTTGATTAAAATGAATAAGATTAATAACCTTTAAAGAGCTCAGCTTTAGAGCTAATTTCCCTTCTTTAAAAAACATTTGAAATAATATACGATATCAAGCTTGGATACCGTATATCTAAATAAATATGAAGTATATCAGAAAGGAAAAACCCTGCTGTACAAAAATGCATCGAGTAACTATGACGTTTTTCACACATACGTCATCCTGTTGTTGATTACTTTACAGCCGTCTTAAATGTCTATTAGGGGGGAAAAAATCACAGACAGGAAACAAAGGAGGTGCTGACATTCGGTTTTACCCCTCCATAAAACCTTAAGGCTCACTCTGACCTGAGGGGAGACGGATTCTCAGGACCCCTAAGTGCCCCCTTTAAAATCAGCGTCGACAATGCGGCTGGGATATATATTTTTCCCCTGCATTTCAGCAAAACAGTGACTAAGAGCTTAAAGAGCAGCCAGAGACAGGATTGAGAGGATCGTCTAGTGCTGTGTGTGCTGTTCACAACCATACTGTGTTTCCTGTACTGTGTGTGTGTGAGAGAGTATCCTGTGAGGCAGATGGCAATATCAGTTATATATCAACAAACCAAAACCGATTTAACCATTAAATAAAGAAATAGTAGAAAAAACACTATAAGGTACAGTAAGTATAGTCTGGAAAAAGTCTTAAGGAAATTCACTACTAACCGTAGCGGACAATGGATGTTTATCGTGTTAACACTTTACTCCTGTCCCTGTGAAAAATATGGAAAATATTGATCATATGGTATTACGTATGCCACATACACACGTATTACTGCATATAATTTAATTGTCCGCTTTGTTAAATGCTACTCGAGACTCTTGTTTTATCTGTTCATATACAGTCACATGTCTATAGAGGACTGCTCAGTACTGCATCTGAACACAGCTGCTATTTATTTTACTACCTTTTGCGCTCTTGTTCACATCCTATGACTGCATGTAGTGCAGTGCAGTGCTTAGAGTTAGGATCTGCGCTGTTTCCTCTCTCCTCCCCCTTTATCTTCACATGGGTACTATATTTGTATAAATACTAAACACTATACAGTATGTGTCTTTGCCACCCATGATCCTGTCATGATCACTGGTTCCTTGGATTACTTTTGTTATTTTGTCTTCACACTATCATGTCCTATTTATACAGCGCTAGCAGAGTGACAGCCATCAGAATAATTCAACTTGGTGCGATGCAAGCAAACGTCGCCAGACAGTTTGGAGTTGCCAGGAATATAATTCCTAAGCTATGGAACAGATTCGGAACAACTAGTTCAAGGACAAGAAAGACTAATTTAATGATGTCATTTGAGTTGACATCATTGTCAACATTGTCTGATTTTAAAATTTCTGGTGCTGATACTGTAGGTACGCAGATTTTTGTCTAAAATCGGACTTTCTTATTTATTTGACAAAAATAATTTTTGTGAGAAACTCCTAATCTCCTAATCATTAGCGAATGACTGAAATTTAATTTAAAAATGGAAAGAAAAAATATCATTCTGGGTATCATTCCACCATGTCAGTGATTCGTTACCTATAATAGAATACCCCATAAAGTTTTATTTTTTATATATCATCTCATCTTATCTTATTTCCAACTCCATGGTTCACTCATACCGCTACTGTTATACCTATAGTCCATACCCAGACCCGGGCATTTTAAGGCCCGGAGGCCAAATACGGCCCGCGGCCTGACTCTGACTGGCCCGCGAAAGGTTGCTTGGAATTAAGAAAATAAAACCTACTTTCAAAATTTTGCATAATGCATGAACTAAAACACCAGTGCTTTTACTTTGGAACCTGTTTACTGTGTGCGTGCGTCGTTTACGTACAGGTACTCTGAAACGTACCTATAAGGGATAATGGTATCCCTTCAAAATGTTTGCACATGCCTAAAAAAGAAGGGTGGACGCTGAAGGCGGCGGTTTCAAGAAAATATGAAATACTAAATATTTATTTACTGAAGTCGGGGGTAAACCCGTGTGTTTAGTTTGTGGAGAGCAGGTCACCATGTTTATGAAGTACAACGTGAGTCGGCATTACGAGACGAAGCATCCGGCCCTCTACAATATTTTCTGCTTCTCATTTGGCCCCTGGGGAAAAATAATTGCCCACCCCTGTCCATACCTATAGTACAATTTTATTGTAACTGTACAGTATATTGTGTATTTCTACATTTTATATTTTACATTCTTTTTTTCTAGTGCAATTAGCCTCTTCTTACCTTTTTATTCCATTTCATCTTTCCTTCTTAAGGCCATAAACAGTCGTATAAGCATATTATATTGTGTATGGTTGAATACGTGACAACTAAAGTAACACACTAATATTTGATATTGGAAAATGTTTCTTCTATATTAGTTTGTTTCTTTTATATATATATATATATACACTCACCTAAAGGATTATTAGGAACACCTGTTCAGTTTCTCATTAATGCAATTATCTAATCAACCAATCACATGGCAGTTGCTTCAATGCATTTAGGGGTGTGGTTCTGGTCAAGACAATCTCCTGAACTCCAAACTGAATGTCAGAGTGGGAAAGAAAGGTGATTTAAGCAATTTTGAGCGTGGCATGGTTGTTGATGCCAGACGGGCCGGTCTGAGTATTTCACAATCTGCTCAGTTACTGGGATTTTCACGCTCAACCATTTCTAGGGTTCACAAAGAATGGTGTGAAAAGGGAAAAACATCCAGCATGCGGCAGTCCTGTGGGCGAAAATGCCTTGTTGATGCTAGAGGTCACAGGAGAATGGGCCGACTGATTCAAACTGATAGAAGAGAAACTTTAACTGAAATAACCACTCGTTACAACCGAGGTATGCAGCAAAGCATTTGTGAAGCCACAACACGCACAACCTTGAGGCGGATGGGTAACAACAGCAGAAGACCCCACCGGGTACCACTCATCTCCACTACAAATAGGAAAAAGAGGCTACAATTTGCACGAGCTCACCAAAATTGGACAGTTGAAGACTGAAAAAATTTTGCCTGAGCTGATGAGTCTCGATTTTGTTGAGGCATTCAAATGGTAGAGTCAGAATTTGACGTAAACAGAATGAGAACATGGATCCATCATGCCTTGTTACCACTATGCAGGCTGGCGGTGGTGGTGTAATGGTGTGGGGGATCTTTTCTTGGCACACTTTAGACCCCTTAGTGCCAATTGGGCATCGTTTAAATGCCACGGCCTACCTGAGCATTGTTTCTGACCATGTCCCTCTTATGACCACCATGTATCCATCCTCTGATGGCTACTTCCAGCAGGATAATGCATCATGTCAAAAGGCTCGAATGATTTCAAATTGGTTTCTTGAACATGCCAATGAGGTCACTGTACTAAAATGACCTCCACAGTCACCAGATCTCAACCCAATAGAGCATCTTTGGGATGTGGTGGAACGGGAGTCAATGAGGTCACTGTACTAAAATGGCCCCCACAGTCACCAGATCTCAACCCAATAGATATCAACCCAATAGAGCATCTTTGGGATGTGGTGGAACGGGAGCTTCGTGCCCTGGATGTGCAGCCCACAAATCTCCATCAACTGCAAGATGCTATCCTATCAATATGGGCCAACGTTTCTAAAGAATGCTTTCAGCACCTTGTTGAATCAATGCCATGTAGATCCTTCTAATGGCTTTCTATAGCTCCACAAATCACATTTCCAACATTGACGTTTGTCTGTCTGAGCTTTAACTGTACTTCAAATCATGCTTGACCCATCGTCCCTTGTCTTGCTAGGAAGAAGTGCATCAGAACTGCGTTGGAACCGAGAGGTGGTTTAATAAGCTTCCCTTGGTATTCAGAAGCACTGAGTCACCGGTTTTCTTTAAAAGAGCACCGAAGCCCTACTTTAACACCAAAAGTCTGAAAAGGTTGTGTTTTAAATGTTGAAAGAGCATGCTTCTTTCATCACAAAGTGACTTTTTTTGTGCTGAAGAAAAGTGCCCTTGTAGGGCACAATGAAGTTCGTGATTTTATTTACTTTCTGGCTCATTCGGAGTTGTTTTGGGAAAAGTCACATACAACCGTCTCACATGCCTTATGAATTTATCAGTTATGTAATGCAGTGATTTTCAGTAAACTGTGCTGCATATATAATATATATATATATATATATATATATATATTATTTTTTAAAAATTTTTATTTATTAATTTATTTTTTTACCATAACCCTAGGCATATAAAATTATGTCATGGTGTTCGAGTTCCCAGCTCTGGCACAGTTAGCAGTGCCCGAATCCAATTGAACCATTGCTGAACACACCTATTCAAGTGAGCCAGGGCACGCTACCTGAACGCTACAAAAGTACAGCATGGAGAACTGGGCTTTGGGGATCAAAAGTGCTCTGGCATGGTCCAGAATGGCTAGGGTGAAAGCATAAATATAAAGCGTAAAGATATTACAAATTATTATTTGTATCTTGAGTTGGCTTTCTTCCAGAAAACAAAATATTATGTAACTGGCAGCCTTCATTGCTCTCTGTAAACAAACATGCAATGCCGATGATGCACCCCAGACTGGCCTGAATGCATCTTCAAAATGTGTTTGACCCCATTCACACTCGTACTTAATGCTGTCCACTTACAAACAGATCACTCGGGATGCATGTTAATGTCAATGCCATGTGGTTAGCACTGTGGCCCCGCATTCCAGGGTCATTCCTGCCTTGGATCTGTGTGCATGGTGTTTTTATGTTCTCCTAATGCATGGTGGGTTTCATCCAGGTACTCTGGTTTCCTCCCACAGTCCAATGACATGCAGATTTAGTATTTCCAGATTGCCTCTAGTGTAAGAGTGAGTGTGTGCCCTGAGATGAACTAGTAACCGCCTCCTGCCCCCAGTCCCCTGGGATAGGCTCCAGGCCTTCTGCAACCCTGTACAGCAGGCATCACTAAATGACAGACCGTGGTCTGGATTCGAACTGAATGACAGTTCTATCTGAATTCTGATGCTTTTCTCATAAATGAGAATAATTAATTAATAATTAATGACTAATAATCTATCGCTTTTTTCTTTTCCCTCGAAGTGGGCCTGTCTATACGTGCCACTCAACAGGGTGCGGGTTCGAACTCCCGCGTCGGGTCTGTGTGCATGGTGTTTGCATGCTCTGGTTTACTTCCACAGTCCCAAAACATGCAGATTAGGGTAACCGGCATTCCCAAATAACCTGTAGTGTGCGAATCAGCGTGTGTATGTATATGTGTGTTTGTGTGCCCTGCAATGGATTGGCACCCCATCCAGGGTGTACCCGGTCTCGTGACTGTGTATACAGGATGACGGGGTATAGACGATGAGTGAGTAAGCGAGAGAGTGAGTGTTATTTAATATATCATGACTTCAAGTTGAGGCAAACACACACACACACACACACACACACACAAGAAGAAGCCAATACTTGTCAGAACTACAGTATAGAGTAGAAAATATCCACATTTGACTGTATGAGAGTTTGTTTAGTGGTTTGAATTCTGTATGATTCCTTCAGCACAGAGAGAGGAACTGGCAAAAGTACTTCCATGTGTTTTCTTTCCATATTCCTCTTCCTCCTCCTTCTCCTCTCAGCGCTACTAACGCTACTAACGGACAGCCAGTGACGTCACACCCCGTGTTGCTCTGGAGTTTATTAGCCAGGTCGCGCGAACCGCCTCTCTCGCGCGCGCTCTCTCTCTCTCTCTCTCTCTCTCTCCCTCACTTTTTCTCAAACACACATATACTCTCCGACACACACACACATACTCACTTACACACACACACACACACACACGCGGCTCTGTCCAGCCAGCACAAGGCTTGGACTCACAGCTTATAAGTTAGTTGTAACAAACACTGACCCGAGTGCTACAAACTTTCGACAGAGGCAACCATGCCTGCTTTTTTAATGTTTGTTTGATGGTCACAGAATGAATTTAGTGGCCAAGTAGTAGTTTATATGTGTTTTTTAAATACTTTTTTTTTTAGAAATTATTTTTGTTTGTTTTTGGAAAGACTTGAACTTTCTTCAAGACTGAAAGTTAAGGGGAAAGAAATTAAAACGCCGACTCGTGATGGACGCGCTGTCACTCAGGTTACTCGTTGTTGTGGCTTTGACCTCAGCCACTTTGGTAAGTCAAACTTTTAGTTTTCTGCTTTGATAAGAAAGAAACTTTGATGCGGTAAGAATGGCAGGAACAACGCTTGTGGCTTGACAGCAGCCTGGCGTGAAGTTTAATTTAACGGATTTAACGGTAATACCGCGATATTTAACGTTATATAATATTTTAAAAAATGCTTCTGAACAAACAAATCAAACTAGTACAGCTGGTGTAAATGTTACATGGTTAGCACTGCTGTCTTCCACCTCCAGCGGTCTGAGTGCATAGAGTTTGCATGTTCTCCCAGGGTTTCATCCAGGTATTCTAGTTTCCTCCCTCAGTCCAAAGACATGCAGATTAGACTAATTGGCATTCCCAAATTTCCCATGTGTACAGTATGTTTACTGGCGGTCCTACAACGATCGTAATACTACAGAGGTAATCACCATTGGCTTCCATGGACTCTAGTTGGACTACAGAGGTTCCTGGATACTGTGGATGGATGGATGGATAAATAGTAGAACTGGTAGACTGGTATAACTAGTCAGGCGGCACAGTGGCGTAGTGGTTTGCACTGTCGCCTTGAACCTCCAGGATCCGGATTCAATTTATACATTAAAATTTTTAAATCACAGAGTTTGCATGTGCTTAGTGGGTTTCCTCTCACAGTCCTGCAAAGACATGCAGATTAAGCTAATTGGTGTTCTCAAATTGCCTGCATTGTTGCGAATGAGCGTGTCATTCTTATCCAGAGGTCCTACCACGGTCGTAAAAATAAGAATAAATACAGTGGTTATCACAATTGGCCTCCACGGTCCCTAGTTGGACTAGATGGATGGTATGACTGGTAGACTGTTTTGTATACTGAAATGTTCTCCCCTGGACAGTTGTGAAATTCATTCGAATATCCTGTCCTTTAATTCTCATGTTTTATGTTGTACACTCTTAGAAGTATAGTATATGTATCTTTAATATATACCTTTCCACTGGAAATGTGAATATGTTCCCTAGTTTACAAAGTACAGTAGATGGACTGGCGCACTCTTTATGTAGTCTACATGCACATTTCCAGGTGAAAGATCCATATTAAAGGTACACAAAGTGTACAAATGTGGATCAGTGTATATCTTTGTACATGTTTGTATATTTTTATAACTCACCTTTCTAACATAAAAAAACATGATCTTTAAATGTTGACCGTGACTCTATATGTGTGCATTTTGATCACTCTTTCTCCTTTCTTTTAGGCTGGTGAAACTAACAAAGAAGGTAAGGCACTGAGCTGAGTTTTGATCCTATACTAAGTTTAAAAAATCTGCACTACAGGATTTGGTTTAAATTGGCATTCTAGTAATTATGTGAACAGTGACACTGTTTGAATGGAGATGCTGAAGTTTATGGAAATATTGTTAATAGCTCTCAGGTAACCCTGGAGGAAAAAGTGGAGCATAAACGAATTTATTTCATGCCAATTGGGAGGGCCACCGTGGGAAGTTGTGAAGAACTATGGAATGAATATATATAAAACACTTATATAAAATGTAACACTGAATATACTGTTAAGTAACTAGGGGAAAAGTTAATAGCATGCTGCCTCACAGTCTGTTTATTATTTTCTTTTATTTATTTAATGTATAGTGCCCAGTCAAACGTTTTTGACACACCTTCTAATATATGTTATATAATATATCTGATTTTTTTTCTTTCTACATTGTAAAACAATTCTGAAGACATCCAAACTATGCAATATTCTCCTTTGAACAGTTCATATTGAGAGTATTTGCTATTCATGATCTGTAAAGCCTTCATAACGGCTCTAATCGGAGGTGCTGTTTGTTAATTGGTGATTTCTGAGGCTGGTAACTTTAAATGAATTTAAAGTTCATTTAAATGCAGGAGAATTTAGGTTTAGGAATCTAGATTTAAAATAAACTGGACTGCAGATAACCTGTATAGGTGCCTTCATGATTTACAAACACAGGAACAGAGATATAATACTAGTGGACTAAACTGAAACATTTAAAGAAATTCAGAAGTTAGTTGCAGCTCAGTGTACATCATTCCAGTCTTGCCAAATTTGGTATCATGACAATAAAAAACATGAACTCTTAGCAGGTAAGATAACTTTGATTGGAGAGATAATTTTCAGTTACATTACTGTAGATATGTATGGAATACTGCTGAGGCTGTTTATTACATTGGAAATAAAATCTGTGAGTAAAAATTAGTATAATACTTTTATAATGTAAATGAGTAATTATCATGTAATTGAAAAAAATAGAAGTAATTTACATATATTTACTCATCATTTTGAAGAAGAGCAAAAGCAAAACTGCGTTGTAAAAAAAGTATATTAAATAATTACCACATTAATGCATGATATCTAAGTTCTTCTTTAAAGGACTTCTGTGTTATGTTTAGCCTGGAATATTGGATGAATTGCACAACTTACTGAAGAAATAGTTAAAAGTTCAGATAAAGAGTTAAAGTGCAATTCAATTAATTTTATTGGCATGGGTGCAGTTACAGTACTGCCACAGCATTGCCAAAGAAGTATTACTCTTACACCGCTCAGAAACATTTCTGTAGACTTTACGAGGCAAAAATTATCTACTCATTTTATATTATATCAATACATATCTGATAAAAAAAAATCTGACGGGAGTGGTCTTTTCCAGGATACTATCCATAGGGTACAAGACCTCACTCTTTAGCTTACTGTGTAGGTTATATACAGGTCTTCTCCAGATTTCAGTCCAGTGGAACAACTGTGGAAGATTTTGTAGTGATGTGCTAGACAGTGCTCTACACTAGTCATGTGATGATCCAAGCTTCAAGACACCATATTGACGCAAGACAAAACTGACACAAATAAAATGTTAAACTTTAATACATTTATTATACAACAACATGATTCCTTGCAATATGCACTGTAAGTTGACAAGGCCTTGTCCCACAACACTTCTTTTTAGCTTAATTAGACTTAAATAAGCATACTTTGAGGCAGATAGGTTTCTACTAATAAAGTTTGTGCTCTATATGGTATTACATCTGGTGCTGCTGCTGAGTGTATAAATAGCTGTAGGGTTGATATTGAATATTAAACAGGAACATTGCAATATATGATATCAGCAGCAAATTTGTCTTGCTAGTATTTTGCATCACAATGACATTCTGTCTCATGCCTACTCTACATCACCATCATCGAAACAATACCTAGGGAAATAAAGTCTTTTAGACGAAAAGTGTTTATTGTCCAGTATCTATCTGTTTAGAGATTTAGAGAATTCATTATGTCAAAGTATATTGAATCTGTTCTGGTGGCTCGTGTTGGTCCAACACCTTACTTAAACAGTTTAGGTTGGGTTCTCTTTCAATTTGTCACTTGTCTATAGGATATCCCTCAAGATGCAATTTTACTAAAAATTTGACAGATGTCTTAAAAATTGAAAACGTACCAGCTTTAATAATTTTTTTTGGTACATGTGCTTAAAACCAGACCAGGAAAGGGGCAAAGGCATGCAATTTTGTCAAACGTAAACAGTGTGCTAGACTATAACATCTGCTTTTATATCCCACATTGGTACTGCAGGCAAATTACAAGGCACTCTGACAGCTTTTTACTTATTTCAGATGCTTACCTGTATTCAAGCCATTGTTTATACACGTGGCATGCCAAGTGTGGGGGAAAATCACTTTGGAGTTAGACTGTTTGAAAGTGTTAAACATCCTTTGCCTATTAAGTTAACCACAAAAGAGTGTCTGATGGACTACTGCAATATAAATGAAACAGCATAGCGAGTTCAGATAAATAAATAATTAATCACAGACAACATTCTAGGTTGTTATGCATTTTTTTTTCTGGTAGAAGGAAATAGTGTGTGGTTAGAGTAATTCCTAAAAAAGTTGAAAAGTTTGCTCCCTTAAAATCGAGGCTGTATTCAATTTTAAAATGTTAGAGCCTGAACCAAGCACAGCCCTTTTAATGATTTCTCTGTAGAATGTCTGACTACTGACCTGACGTGCTGTCTTTCTCCCCATCCATCTTACCAGACTTCTTAAAGAGCCAACTGAAGGAGTACGGCCTGGTCACGCCTATCAGCACTGACTCGGGTGGACACTTTTTGTCACACCTCCTCTCAGCAAACCACAAGCAGCGTGTTAAACGCAACGTACCCCATGCCCCTGAGACAGCAGGTGAGAAACTGTTCTTCAACGTCACTGCTTTTGGCCAGGAGTTTCATCTGCGGCTCTGGCCCAACAGAAGACTAGTGGCACCTGGCGCCATGGTAGAGTGGCACGACGAGGTTTTGGTGCCTGGCAATGACACTGAGAATGCCACCCACACAGACAGGATTGTGAAGAGAGAGTCGCTCAGGACGGACTGCAATTTTATTGGGGACATCACTGA
The DNA here is from genome assembly GCA_030347435.1 of Clarias fuscus. NCBI lineage: Eukaryota > Metazoa > Chordata > Actinopteri > Siluriformes > Clariidae > Clarias > Clarias fuscus. The sequence continues at coordinate 19,289,627 of CM059208.1, forward strand.
CGTGCCTGGAGCATCGGTTGCTATCAACAACTGTGACGGTCTGGTAAGTGTTTGCACAGAATGTTCTGACCCTTGTTCTTAATTTGTATATACTGTATATACGATCACTTCTGAACAATTATTTTTAATTCTAAGTCTGTGCTGAGTTTGTATTAGATTTATTTATCATAAAATGTATGTCATGCATGTATGTGTGAGCAACAACCAAAACACACTCATAACTTGCTTTGTGAATATGTGCTAACGTTTTGTAGCACTTATTGAATAACTGTTAGTGTTAAGATAAATAATAAGGGTTCGTGACATGGCTATTGATTGCAAATCTCATGCTCAGTAAGGAGGCGTCCTCCTGCTTGTTAACTACACTCTCCTATACAGAATCTGCAGCATATAGCCTTAACTTCCTCTTAAGGGCAACATATATCTTCCTTGTAAACATCTTTCTTCCCACATGTGGGGTCAGCATGGTGTTCCGCTCACTCGGGCATGCTCCAGGCCCTAAGAGCTTAAACATTACCATTTTTACTGTCTTACTAACAGTAATGATTAGCATATTGGAAGGCTATATTATTATCTTCGTTTCACATCTGCAGATGGACTTTATGTGATAATATAATTAGTTACTAATTATAACGAATGGTTATGTCTATAACCTCTGTTCCCTGAAGGAGAGGAACGAGGTACAACACATATTGTATGGGATATCATGCCCTCTCGTGTCCTGGCTGAAGCCACCTTTATTCACGCCTTAAAGGCAGTCACATCTGTGGTGACATAGTTGTAGCCCCGCCTACCCTTATAAATCCTTGTCACCACGGTTGACTCTCAGTTCGACAGCCGCTCTTCGCCGAGCGTAACTGAAGCGGGGCAGCACTGTGTTGTACCTCGTTCCTCTCCTTCAGGGAACAGAGGTTATAGACATAACCATTCGTTCCCTTTCAGTCAATTCACTCGGTACAACACATATTGTATGGGACATATATTCACGCCCCGCTGAGCATCTACCAAAGTTACCCAGAAACCTGATAGCTACTCTACTGCAACATGGGCCCCCGAGGGGGCCGTTATGTCCAGACGGTAGAACCGGATAAACGTGTGCGGTGAGGACCAACTGGCTGCCGCGCAGATATCACCCACGGATAACCCTTTGAACAGCGCCCACGATGTTGCCATAGCTCTTTTTGAATGTGCTTTCACACCCTGAGGCAATGGGACACCCTTGCTGCTATAAGCTAATGTAATAGCCTCCACAATCCAATGGGAAAGCCGCTGTTTTGACAGTGCTTTACCCTTTACTGGACTGGCAAAGCAGACAAAGAGTTGATCACACATGCGCATATTCACTGTACGGTCCATGTAGACGCGTAGTGCACGTACAGGGCACAAATTATGCAATTTTTCCTGCTCCTCAGAAGCAAAAGGAGGGGGGCAGAAGCTATACAGGTCAAAGACTGTAGAGCTATAATCGGTGGAGACCACTTTAGGTACATAGGCCGCGTTTGGCCGCAGCGTAACCTTTAAACCATTAGCAGCAAACTGCGTACAAGCTGGATGCACAGACAAAGCGTGGAGATCACCCACTCGTTTAGCAGACGCTAAAGCAAGAAGGAGTGACGTCTTATATGACAGAATTTTCATATCTATAGACTCAACCGGCTCAAAAGGAGGACCACAGAGGGCCTCAAGCACTATTAATAAATCCCAAGATGGGACGCTGGACCTCACCGTGGATCGCAGACGTCGTACTCCTCTTAAAAACCGCACTGCTAGCAGATGAGCCCCTGGTGACACTCCATCAAAGCCAACATGACAGGCTGATATAGCCGCCAGGTATACTTTAATAGTAAAGAAGGAAAGGCCTTTTTCTAACAGTTCTTGCAGAAAAGACAAAACCTCCACCATAGAGCACTGATATGGAAGAACATTACGTTCCTGAGACCATTGCTCAAACGCTCGCCACTTGTAAGCATATAAACCTCTAGTGGACGAGGCCCGAGCACTCTGAATTGTCTCAATTACATTTGGAGGAAGCCTTTTAGCTCTCAAATTGGACCTTTCAACAGGTAAGCATGCAAGTTCCACAGCTCGGGACGTGGATGAACCACTTCCCCCCTGCCTGAGACAGAAGGTCCCTGCGGAGAGGAAGTTTCCAAGGTTCTGCAGCTAGCAGGCTGACTATCTCTGCATACCATGACTTCGCCGGCCAACGAGGGGCCACCAGGATTAGGGACAGGCCTTGCTGGCGCACCCTCTCTGTGACAGGCAGAATCAGTTCTACTGGAGGGAAAGCATACAATAGAGCTGGGGGCCATGAGTGTGCCAGTGCATCGATCCCCAGTGGCGCACTGTGGTCTGTTATGGAGAAGAACAGTGGGCAGTGAGCATTCTCTTTGGATGCAAAGAGATCCACTACCGCCCTGCCGAAGCGCTCCCAGATCCGAGCTACCACCCATGGGTGTAACCTCCATTCCCTCACAAGCGGGCCCCCTCTGGAGAGAAGGTCCGCCCCCAGATTCAGGTGCCCTGGAATGTGAGTGGCCCTGAGTGACAGAAGGTGCACACCGGACCATAGTAGTAGAGAACAGGGGAAGAGAACGGGTCCCCCCCTTGTCTGTTTATGTACGACACCACTGTCATGTTGGAAACTGAGCAAGGCAGCGCTGAAACGCGACTATTCTTTGCTCTGACAGATGTGCTTGGCTGGTAACGGAGCATATCTCGAGACCCAGGAATGAAAACTGTTGGCTCGGAGTCAGTGAGCTTTTCTGCATGTTTACTGAGAAACCTAGAGACCGAATGTGAGACAGAACTAACGCTGTCTGTTTCTCTGCCTGATCGCTTGATTAGCGCCCAGTCGTCTAAATAGGCCAGTATGTGCATGCCTCTCTCCCGAAGAGGAGCCAGCGCTGCCTCGACGCACTTTGTGAATGCTAGCGACAGGCTGAACGGCAACACTAGGTACTCGTAGGCCACGCCTTCGGAAGCAAACCTCAGAAATTTTCTGTGTCGCGTCAAGATTGCTATATGGAAATAAGCATCCGTGAGATCGATCGTAGTGAACCAATCCCCCGGGCCTATTGCACTTAGCAATTGCCTCAGTGTAAGCATTTTGAACTTGTACGTTCTCAAAAACGCGTTCAATGTTCTCAGGTCCAAAACCGGACATAGTCCTCCCCCTCTCTTCGGAATGACAAAATAACGGCTGTACCAACCTGAGTTTGCTTCCGAAGGGGAAACCACTTGAATTGCCCCTTTGCTCAGAAGAGAATTTATCTCCCGCCGAAGCACTCTTGCGGCGCTGTCCAACACCACGGTGTTGATTATGGACAAGAAGCGAGGCGGCTTTGTGCGAAATTGGAGTCGGTATCCCATAGCGACTGTGTTTTGCACCCATGTCGAGACTGCGCATGTGCGCCACTCGAGAAAACGGGAAGCCAGCCGGCTCACATTGAGCACCACAGGGGGGCTGCTGCCCTCTGGCGTTACGCCGGAGTGCAGCCTCATAGATGGCAATGGGTATTTTTGTTTTGCAAGCTTGTAAACAATGACACTCTTTATTGGTTTTAATGATTGTACATTCACACAGTTTACCAAATGCCCCATCTTTGACCTGCAAACATTTTTGGCACTTATTGTAAGCCCCTGAGAATTTTCCAACACCCCCCAACTGGGGTTTATAACATAAGAGCTTAGAACACTCGTGTGTAAGGGGGGGGGGGGGGATGTGCTTGGGAGACTGTGTTAGGGAATTGCAACACCGTTTGGGACTGATTCCCTGAACATAATCTAGCGGCCTCTTGGGCGGCTTTGAGAGAGGAGAAACAGCGTCTCCCTGCTGCCAAAGCTCCTCTCCCTTTAAAGTCTGAGCTAGGAGGAGTGTGGATTCTTTCTCCTGGCTGCTGAATCCTTCCGGAGGCCCGGTGGTGGGTCCCTGTTCCAGGCTGACTGACGCGGGTTTTTACCGGGAGGTCGCTGTTTCATCGGGCGAGAGCTCGGGCTAGCTTAGGCGGCCGCTTAGGAGCGAGCTGCGGGGTGGTTACTTTTCGCGCCTGTTTGGGCTTCGCTTCTCGTTGCGGGATGATGTCTCGCAACGCCTCCGCCTGCTTTTTCTTGAAATCAAACTTTTTTTAAGTAGCATCAAGTGGCCGAATAAACCCTCAGCAGACAGCGGTTCATCTAAGTAGATGGCCCTGTCTCTATCTGGGATATCTGAGAGCGTGAGCCACAGATGCCTCTGCGCCACCACAGCGCTAGCCATGCCTTTGCCGAGGGAGAGAGCCGCGCACCGAGACATGCGCAAAATGTAATCTGTCCCGGTCCTGACCTCGTTCAGCAGCTCAAATACCGGGCTGTCCTGCGGTACCAGTGAACCGAGTTCTGCTAGACGCATCGCCTGATACGTCTGGAGCAGCGTGACAGAATTTAGCGCCCGGGCGGTGCTCGCTTGAGCGCGGTATATTTTCTCAAGTTGTGCGGAAGAGAATCTGCAGTGTTTGGACGGAAGGACGGTAGGACCAGACACTCCATGGTTATGCGAAGGTGCCCAGTAAGCAGCTAAAGACGGCTCCATCTGCGGTGGTCCCACTAGCCTTGCTTTCTTCGCTCCGTCCAACTCAATACTGCCCATAGCTGGTACTGTCACTCGGGTCGACAGTGGCTTGTTCCATGACGCCGTTAGCTCACCGACAAAGTCGGGAAACATTGGCAAGCAGTTTCTGACTGTTGTTGGTTCCGGAGGAGGAAAGAATCCCGAGAACCTCGACGGCTTCTGAGCCGGCTGTGGGGAGGGCCACTGCACCTCCAACTTCTCAGCTGCTCGTCGGTAGAGAGCGAAAAATGAATTGTCGTCTCGAGCCGCTAACGTAGTAGCACCGGAACTCTCAGTCGACTGTAACATTTCCTGTTTGTCCTCTGACAGGCTGTGCGTTTCCAGACCGATGTCGAGCACGTCATCCTCATGGAAAGCAGGCCCCTCACAGCCCGGCTGCTTACCGGCGCTGTAGGAAAGCTCACGGTCCTCTGACCCCTCAAAATACTCCATTTGCTTTGCCCAGCTAACTGCGGGGACTTCTGCTGCAAATTCCTCTTCAGCAGACACAGGCGAAACTGGGACTGCTAATTCGGAGAGGAGGGGGTCTTGCTGAGCAACTGTATTCTTCCCTAGTGTTCTCTCCACAAATGTGACCCGTCTTTCTAGCGTAGAACGCCGGAGCTGGCGACAGAGCGCACACGACTCGGGCTCGGCTAGCGCTCTCCTAGCGTGAAGAATACCCAAGCAGATGGGGCACGCTTCATGCTGGTCCTTCTCATGCAAGTAGAAGCCACATCCCTGAGGACAGGGGCGAATAACGGACTTCTTCCTTGCTACAGAAGCTTCCATGCTCACAATAGTTAGTACCGTTAGCACCGCTAAACAGCAGCCAACCAGACTGAGATGTAGCTACCACTCACTGACACTGGACTTAAAATCAGCGCTCCGCAGGTAGACGACTCACCAATTGAGGCTGTTGTCGCTAGCACCAACAAGAACAGTTGAGCTGATTTCAAGTCTAGTGTTGTAATGAAAAGCACGTAGAGTTACTAACAGCAGCTAGAGAACTCTACCAAGCAAGGTGTTCACAGCGAGGTGAAGAGCGTAAGAACTGAGAGTCAACCGTGGTGACAAGGATTTATAAGGGTAGGCGGGGCTACACCTACATCACCACAGGTGTGACTGCCTTTAAGGCGTGAATAAAGGTGGCTTCAGCCAGGACACGAGAGGGCGTGATATCCCATACAATATGTGTTGTACTGAGTGAATTGACTGAAAGGGAACTGTAACTGTAATTTAGCCAGCTCCAGAGTGACAGTATCCTTTGCTCCTCACATTGTATACATCAACCGCAAATGTAGAAGGGGTATTGACCCCAAATATGGCAAGTAAAAAGTGTACGTCTCTTCCCCGGCTGCAGTTGAAGTTAGAGCTGAAGCTTATATAAATGTCCTTGATGTAAAAAGCACACAGCATTTACATTGTGCAACACTCCTACCCCAGCAACCCCCTCACAGCTGATACTGGTGCCCTGAGTGAGTGTCCAAATTGATAGCCGGGTTGAGTGAACCTCAGGTCACTCCAGGATGCTGACAAATGAGCTGCTGCTTCCAACCCTCAGGGGTTCAACTACCACTGGGACAAGAGTGCGTTTCCTTTGCTAAGAGTTACCCAGAGGCAAAGTGATGTTTACAGGAAGGGAAAAACTATGGGTTTACCAGAGCGCCAGGTTACACAATGAAGATTAGCAATGAAGATCTCAAATACACAGGTGTTTTACATCTAAAAATACGCCAGTGTGGGTTCTGTGCATGTAAATCTGGCAAAGAAGTATAGGCTTCCGTGTTAAAGATTATTATAAAAAATGATTTTCGGTTAGTAGCTTAATGTTCCACAGAAAATATGAGAGAAATCCAACCTTCGATGGAGCAAATTAGATTCTGTGATATGGCGTTAAAGTTGTTGCCATGAGTATTGATTTCTCATGCCCTCATACTGTACATAATGAACTCTATGCCTATTTAACAATATGTTAGAGCAGCTGTTCTTTCTTTGTGAGTGCTGTGAATTCTGAAACACGTGCTGCCTTTTTACAAAATGCACAATGGTAGTTGAAAAGGTCTAACAGGCTTTAATTATACATTGATGCAAGGGCTGTATTAAAAGGAATGCAAAAGTCTGTATAACGTTTTTAATAACTGAGTACACTAAGGTACTACACAACATAGTCTCCATCAAGCAATGCATATGTGCCGTTGTTGAAACCTCTCCAACTGCACTACAGACTGGTCACAGGGATGACACCCAAGGCTGGATTAGTAATCTGTCATGCTGGGTATTTGAGTTTTGGGACTGATACTATGAATTTTGTATTCGTTTTCTATTTATTTATTTATTTATTTATTTTTGTCAGCCCATTATGCCGAAACAGTGGGCCATTGGTTTGTCTCCTATACTGACACCATAAGCCCTATCACGTCATGCCCTAGGTGGAGCAATTACCACCTGTATAAATTCTTTCTGTGTCACCCCTTCCCACTTCTTCTCCATCTCTCACCTCAAAATGAACAAAAGCTGCGCAAGAAAAAGGATTAAAACTTTGGAGGTGGATGCCGCATGCGCATGGGTGTTTTGAGCGGTGGTTTGTTCAGTGCATCACCAAAAAATTGAATATTGTAGAAAAGTATTTTTTTTTTTGTCATTTAATATCAAAACAGAGACACTCATATTTGCTAGATTTGTTACACCTAAGCTGAAATATTTCAAGCCGTTTTTGTTTTATTTTGAAGATTATACCTTACAACTTATGAAAATCAGTTGACCATCAACTGTGAAAAAGGGAATTTTTAAAGAAAATTGGGATTAACGATAATGCAAATGTATCACTTTGACTATGTTGAGTAGAATGTGAATGACTAGTAATAAAATGTTTTGCCCACTTCTGCGTTACTTTCACTATAGCCCTCGTACATGGCTAAGTTGTCTGGGAACATTGCTTTAACACAGTGAAAGGGGAGTTTTTATTGATTAAAAAGCAAGATATGGGTGAGTACTTAAGCTCGTTTAATGGATAACTCTTTTTAGTGTATTTGAAATTCTTGTACTGTATGTTTTTTGTAATATGATTAATGAAATATGTGTCTGGGGGTAGTATGTATGGTGTCCTGGTACTGTATGGTCTGACTTAAGTGAGTCATGAGCGATGCACCTTTTCATTTTTATTCACAGAGTAGACTAGAAAAAGAAGGTCAGTGTAATAATGTGGCCAGAAGTGAAATAAGCACACAAAAGGACAAAATGTGTGTTTTATTACTCTGAAGTGGACAGAGAACCAAGTTCAAATGAAATAATTTTTTACATTCTCTCCTTGCAAAACCAGCTGAATCAAATCTCTCAGAAAAGCTGATCACCGGCCCATTATTTTCAAGAGTCTCCTGAGTGAAATAATGCACACACTTCTCTTAATGAGCTTTGGTTTCTGAGTTTGGAGGTCGGGACAGTACTGTACCTGATGTTTCTGCTGCATTGATTGGTCTGTCTTCACCATGGATATTGATATCTAGAGACCAAAAGATTCCCCTATGAGCAAACAGGAATAAACAGCGGAACTATGTTGTTTTAAAAGGGTTTATGATCAACAAAAGTGTAGTACCAAAAAAGTTGTATCTTCAGTTACTTAGAATCTCTAGAATTAAGCTATAATTCTAGCTCTAAGAAGATGACTGATGGTGGAAGTAGAGAGCATCCAAAAAAAAAAAAAAAGATTTTGCACAGATTAGAGTTATTTACATTGCATGATATCTAACATACTGCAGTATTAGAACACAGTACAGTATGTATACATGACTTATGTACTTTTTATAGCATATGTATTTTATTAATGATTACTGATAATGCAGATATTTAAATGAGTTATTGTGAGTGTACACAAATAATGAAATACATATAAACTTATTGTGGTACAGTATATAAAAACAAGGAGATATAAAAACAAGGAGATGTTTGTTTTTTTTGGACTGTGTACAAATCAAATTAAATTGCTACTAATTTAAATTAACATGACATAAATGCCTAGATAATGATGTGCCTAATTAGTCTCATCAAAATTTTATATAGGTACGGTATTTCACAAACTAAACTAAATTACTTTATTTCATTATTAAAATAAATAATTATTATGTTAAATAATTACATGTTAAAGGAGCATTCTTCTCTGCCTAACTTTAAGGGGAGCGGCGGCCACTTCCACCAGACATTTTCTAGTATATATCTTTTTCAAACACAGAAGTCTAGGTCTTCTGGCTCAGAAAGAAGGTATCAAAGAGTATCAAGGAATATCAAAATGCATAATGGTACCAGTATCGAAACAAAAATTTTGGACATTAGTTTGAGGTCTTGAGAGATGTATAACAACATGCATGAATCTTCTAGCACTAAGATGAAGTGTCATCATTATGTTTTTAATGTGATACTGTAGCTATAACAGCAAGGTTTTCTATAACTTTACCAGAAAACTGGAAACATTCTTTGGCCTGAAGATGTACTTATCAGAAAATGTAACCGTTCTAAAAATCCTCTAAAGCCGGAATAGCCTGTTAATGTTTTACCACCCTAAGCACATCCTAGAAGACTGGATGTAATGGTGAACCTTGGTGGACAGGCTTTGATGTTAAGTGGCCCTCTGTCTTTACTAGGTGTGTGTATCACTGGTCTTAATTAGAGCTGCTGCAGGTCTGGAAGTCTTTAAGCGTAGCCTTAGTTCTTGGGCCTGTGAAGTCAGTGGGAGCATAGTGGAATGACCTGAACCCCTGTGGAGGAAGGGCTGAACGAGGAGTGGACTTGCTAACATGAGATAAACATAGTTTTGGCGTGTGAACATTCCTTATAAAAATGGAGGAAGGAGGAATCTTCAGAATGATTGTCTGTTCCTGCTGTGCAAGAGACCAGAAACAAATCTTGGTAGTTGGTGTGTGTAGAAACACTTACATGGCCCTTAAATCAAAGCTTAGCTCTCATAGAACTGGTTAGACTTTTGTCTAATAATAAGTCGACATGACTAGACTGTGGTACACTATATGTTCAAAATTATGTGGATACATGACCATAAAACCCATATAAGTTGTTGCCAGCTGTTGCCACAAAGCTAGAAACACACAATCATAGAGAATGTATTTCTAAGCTGTAGCATTAAGATTTCCTCTCACTGGAGCTAACACAAACCTATTGCAGAATGGCAATGTTCCTGTGCAAAAGATGAGGTCCATAAATTAAATGGTTTACAAAGGTTGGTGTGGATAAACTTCAGAGGTCTGCACAGAGCCCTAACCTCAACCCTGCTGAACACCTTTAGTGAAATCTGGAAAAACACCAAGCCAATCCCGGGCCTTCCTGGACATCAGTGCCGAGCTGATTGTGTTTTTGTTCCTGAATGCGCACAAATCCCCAATGCCTCATTTCAAAATCTATTCTGAAGCTTTCTCAGAAGAGGGGAGCCTGTTATAGCAGCAAAGGGGGAGCAATGCTCTAGACATCCCATCCAAAAACCAAAAACCATGGCAAATTAAAATAGAGTTGCTCCACCTTTGCTGCTGTAACAAGCTGTTTAGTCTTACAGTGGGTATCTGTGAAAAATATTCAGACATTGATGCTTATACTTAATAGACATCCCTGTGATTTCTATGGAAATGGAAGTCATATTTATATCCCTTAGCCTGGTGCAGAATTTCTGCTCTGAATACTCGGTTTTTGGCAGAGCTTCAGACAAGCAGCTGGCCTCATGCCCTGCTTCTTGGCCCCACACCACTCCTTTTGTCCAGAATTTAGTGCTGCTAATGAGTGGAGCCAGTGCTCTTCAGCACCATGTCTTTTTACATGTCTGCAGTAGTTTCTGTTCCTTAGATCCATGTGCCAGTGCAGTGTGGGCTTTGAACTCTTCTTTTTTCCAAGCCCAGTTCACACCTAGCATTCTTCTCAAGTGTTTAAATATTCATTTGTGGAGAGTTTGAGGGCATCCACGGGTACATGAAGTAATTATTCTGATTATTGTAGTTGGTGTTGGAGCATTGCTTTGTAGACTAACAAACATTTAAATCTTGCTCAGATGGACCACCAGTTGAGAACACTGGTACAGTAGTCACATCTGACATGTTGTTTTATAAAGCCTACAAAATTCTAATACTGCACAGTTTGTCAAACTATGCCACTTGGCATATACTTGAAGAAGGAAGTGATGACAAGAGTAGACCTGAGATACATGGTTGTGTTCAGTTTTATATCAGGGTTTCCCTGCTGTCTGACTTTTAGAGTAATGATGTGTGATCCAGAACAAGGTCAAGTGCATGATTGTGTTCTTTCATAGTGCACATGGCAACTTCCTTTTAAAAACCCTTTGATCTTTCTGTTTGAGTCTTAAATAATTTTACCTATTTTTAACATTAATTTCTTGTAATAAATATAGAGGTGAGGATTATGCAGAATAGAGTGACATATCCTTTTTTTCTGCCCAACCTAGGCAATATGATGTAGTGAATTTTTATTTCATTTTAACGAACTATACAAACAAGTCTGAGTCAAAATGAGCAAAGGAATAGCACAGATACATACTGTATAATCATATGTTTTTTTATGGTTGTTTTCAGTTCAGGTACTGAGCATTTGGTAAATTTTATATTTTTGCGACATCATTCCCATAGGGGTAAACCTTACGTATTAAAAGTAATAAAAATTGTAAAGTTTAAAAGTAATAATCAATAACTTTCTGCCTGACTTATCTGAAATCCCAAATGCACAGTTTGATATCTGAAAGGTTTCCCTGTTGACACACACTGGCAGTGTATACATACTGTATATATTAATCGGTCATCAAACTACTCTGTGTGTGTTCGAGTTGCAAGGGATAAACTGAAATATACATTGAAAATCAATCATATTTCAATGGTAACCTGTCCTTTGTCTTCACAATTTCTTTCTTGCTTTCTTTGCCCATCTTTTCTCTCACATTCCACAATGCTTCTGTTGTTGGGTGTGTCTCATTTAAGGGGTGAAGAGTATGCTGTCTTACTGATTGACGGTTTACGGCTCCAAACTGCTGTTAAAAGTCTCTCATTGCGTGGATTTCACATAAATCCTCTAGGTTTTTTATTCTTTTTAAAATGTTTAATTCTAAATGTTTAATTTTATTTATATAATACATTTATTTTTAATACTCACGGGTCCTGCATACACCATTGCACCCATCACTTGGATGGGCCACATTTGTTTGCTACAATTGAAGGAGCCTTCAAAATGTGACAGCCTTAGGTATGACACTATATGATCAGCCTTCTAAGTTGTTCTTCGAAGGATGCAGCCCCCAAATTGAGACATTACATTGGTCTTCCAATGCACTGGTTTTAACCAGCCATCCTATCAAACCCTTTTTTCGTCATTGAAGAATTGTCCATTGTAACAGTAATTATTGTGTATATTTCTGTCACCCTAGAATTCTGCTGCATTTTTCATTGTTGAAAAGTAATATGGTTGAAAGATGTTTTGGGAATTGTTAATGAAAGGAAAATATGGGTAGGATGTAGCCATGAGCAATATGACTAAAATCTTGTTATTACATAAAAAATCTATTATGGCATTTGGTGATATTTTATTTTCTAAGGCAACTAGATTGAAAAAGTGTGCCTTAAGCACAGTAACGCTGAGATATTAAATGACACCACATATTTCCACCCTTAATAATGTAAGAATTGCATATTACTCTTTTGTGAGAGGTTTAATTTTTAAGCCAAATAATGTCTACACTGTAGACCGAAATCAAAATATTTATGGAGGAAACTGGTACTTCTGTGTGAATATTTGTTTCTGATTGTTAAAAGGATCCTAAACATTGTGAGATAGTATGAAAATAGTCCATGGTGAGGCAGCCGTGTTATTTGTTAAGTGATCGATGTGATTGACGTGAGAAAGGTAGTTAAAAAAAATAAGCCAGTTTTCTAATCAACATGTTCTTAAAGGGCTTTTCTTTGAAACCTATGAATATGAAAGCAATCTCATATTTAACAGTCTAACCAAGACAACCTGATATTGTTAGGCGTACATTCTTAAAAAACCTTTTCAATAAGCAAAAAAAAAAAAAAGCTATTGCAAAAAAAAAAATCTATCTGCAATATGAAGAATCGGTTTTACATAATTTTTCCATAATCTGAGCAGAGAGTATAGCCCTATACACTTCAAAAATCATCCTGCTACATTTACCAGCAGTCAGGACATAAATAAACACCAGTGACCCGGTTCCATTGGCAGCTAAACACGCCATATGTCATACTGTAACACTGCCTCCACCATGTTTGACGACTTTCTGTTCTTGAGGTTTACCAGTGGTGTGCATCTTATTGTGAAGCATCTGTATTAGCTTCATAAAGGTAATAAAACTATTAGCTTCATAAACCTCTTGATTGTAGACTTTGATAATGACACGCCGCTTCAACAGTGTTCTTTACTAAATGCTGTGAAAGGGTTCTTTACCATCGATAGAATTCTGCAGTCAGCCAAAAAAATGTGTACACACTTTAGGAAAAGAAAAATAGTATGATGTATATCAAATGAAAATTTTATTTGTCACATACACCGTCACATACACGTCCAGTATATTACATTAATATAATTAGGGCTGTAGCTATCAAATATTTTAGTAATCGAGTATTCTACCAAAAAATTAATCAATTAATCGAGTAATCGGATAAATGTACTTTTACTTAATTAAACAGCAATGTAAAATATATGAGAGAAACACAGATTAATTGATTTTCTTTTTAGAAGAATAAACTTTTATTTTTTAAATGCATACAGCATTTTATCAAAAATAAACATTGTCATTATTCACAATACAAGGAATAGCTTATATCCCTATCTCACCTGTGCGGTTTGACTCGCAGTGAGATGCGGCGTTAGGCACCATGAGCCGCCGCGACTGCCCGCCGACGTTCCGCCAAAAATGTTTAAACATGTTTTTAAGGCGGCTTTTTAAAACGTTAATTTTTTCGCGCAGAAAGATGGAAACGTAATCACAGCGCCAAAACTTGCGGTGAATCATGAAGAACTGTACTTCCAGCCACCGCGCGAAGCTGCTAAAAAAAAAAAAAAAAGGTATTTCAAATGACTTTAAGGACTTTAAGGATCAAAAAAACTAAGGCACACATTTAAAAAAATAATTATACAAAAACTGAACTAAAAGTTTCGAAATCTACATCTCAGACATAACATAAGCTTTTACTGACAACTTCTGTTGTTTTCTCTTGCTGCTTTCTTCTTCTCTTGGCCTCGCTGATCATTTTATCGCTCCCTTCCATTTTGCAGCCCGCAACAGAACGCACCATCAAATCAATACACAGCTAACGGTTTGCGTCTCCTTCCGCTTTGTGGGTGACGTAAACGCTTCTTCTTCGTTGGTGTTTACTGGCGGCTTGCATCCGGAATCGCACTTCGTCAAAAGCGTGCTGTCAACAAATAATTGCGCAAAAACATAACGCAAGCTTTTAAAATTAATTAAACGAAGCTGCGAGGCAGAAGATTTTGCCTCGATCATTTTTTGTAATCGAATTACTCGAGTTACTCGAGGAATAATTTCAGCCCTAAATATAATATTAATAATATTATCGTATGTATAAATTAAGTATATAAATAAAATCAGCCAAAAAATATATACTGTAAAGTCATGGCAAAAATTGTTGGCACCCCTGAACTTTTTTCAGAAAAATCAAGTATTTCTCACAGGAAAGGACTGCATTAACACGTGGGCATTGTTGAGCCCATTTTTGGAGTTTTGTGTGACATTATGTCAAATTTGCTTTTTTCCTCCCTTTTTTTTGTTCCAATACACACAAAGGAAAAAACATGTGTATAGCAAAACATATGTTAATGCAGTACATTTCTGTGAGTAATACTTGATTCTCTGGAAAAATTTCAGGGGTGCCAACAATTTTGGCCATGACTGTGTACTGTATATTACTTTATTTGCATCTACAGTGTTTGAACTTTGTGAACCTTCTCGTTATTATTTAAAGGTGTTCTAAAGTGAACTCTAAAACCCAGCCATCTGGAGCGAACATATTTTCCCCTGCAAATTTTGGCTCAGATCAATGGCTCTTTTCAAGGACTAAAGCAGGTAATGTTTGGATCATCGGACATTGTCCTGGCTCCTGTAGCATAAAAGAATAACTGAACTAAATCAACTCTGGATGTAAGCTGAGGTTAACATTAGCTGTTCTTTCACTCAAGAAATAACAGCTGGGAGTGCCCTTCCACATTTCTGAGCTTCTTCTACATAAATTCCTAAACCTGAATTTATAACATAGGGAACTCATTTACTCATTGTGTTTTGTAAGAGGCACCTGCGCTTTTATCCAGTGCTTCAAAATGCTTTTCAAAATTTGAAAATTTCAATCCTTTGGGGTATAGTCAGCTCCTTACTTAGGATAGGATATTTTCTGTTTCTTTAAGCTAACATATACAGAATGTTGAGATGCAGCAAAAAGGTTTTCTTTGATGGAATGAACTGGAGCCAGTTACATCCCCCATCCAAGCACGACTGGGCACAAAAGTCGTATTCACTAATAGTTACTGATGTAGGCTGTTGATTCAGGCGAGGAGTTTGTGTGTTGCAGAAGCCTGACCCTTGAGCTGTTTTGGTATATGGTTTGAGGTCCAGGAAGGGAGATGCCTAAGGATATGCAGAGGCAAGCGACTTTTTTAATTTAGCTTCAGCATAAACCGAGGAGAAGTAGGTCTAGCCGTGTACTTTGGCGACTTATATTGATATATTTATGCGTTTACACATAAAATGACCCTTTCAAACATAAAAAGAGCCCACATTTTCTGTTGTCATTGCCCTGGACATTGGGGCCTATTCACCCAACGAGGTCAGTTTTATTTTCAGTTAACCAATAAGTGTTAGACACCACTCAGTGCACTGGGTAAACGTTTGCCCCTTTTTTCTCTTGAGAGCACAAAATGAAATGAGTGATCCTGACTTGATTCTGATGTTGTCTTTTGAAATGGGATTTAAATTAGGTCACATTTTATTGCATTATTTTATATAGTTTGTATATAAACTATAAATATAAAAATATAATATAAAATATGTTGTCAGGGCAAAGATTTGTTTAAAGGGTTACCTTCAATTGTGTAATTTAGAATGTGTGAGTCTCAATACTCTGTCTAATGGGTTTCCACCATACAGTTTGGTTGACTAAGGGGATCTAGTTTATTATTATTATTATTATATATTTAAAAAAAATCCTTTTACCATAATTGCTATAACCTAAACGTATATTATTATGACATTTCCCCCCCACTTTTTATTTATTTATTTACTTTGCCTCTTAAGTCTATAAGAAATTAGTCTATGTAATTTTTTTTTGCTTAAAGTTCCTTTTTAAGGAAGGATGAAAATGGCAAGTAATGATGACGAAGGTTTGCACACATTTCTTAACCAAATACACCTTTAAACACGCAGGGTGAAAGGTAGCAGTGTCTCAACCTGAATCCATGCATTTTTCCGAAGGTGGTAGCGTCTTTTTTTAAAGTACGTTCATACCGGCTCCTTAAAAGTTTAGACTAGAGGGCTGTCTTAGAAAACTGGACCCCTTCAGCTGAATCCCATATGTTTGTCTTGGCCAGGGTTGGCTGTCTGCTTGGCGAGTCCTGATGCTGGGGATATTAAAGTGATGGAACACAGGACTCTTGATCTCTTTTTAAGGCTGCTATTTAGGCAATGCAAATCTCTATCAAGCCACCTGCTTTTGTCTGTCACATGAGCCAACCACCTTATTGGTCTTATCTTTTTTACCACCTGAGTTGACCGCAGATGTATCCATATGGAGTTATACATGTGTCAAGGAATTTAGCAATTATATGGTGGATGCGCATGTGCTTGGTGTTATGAATTTACTAGCAGTAATTAAGATGAATGCTTAGTTGCAGCCACCAGCTTGTAGTCTAGTTATTTCTGCAGAATGTGCTCAGTTTGGGCAATATATTGTATGCTTGGCATGTGTGGGTAACTCTTAGCTCATCACTGTTTGGAAGTGGTTGCAAATGCTAACCATATTGCATATCATATCTTTGTAATCTTTTGGATATGGATGGAGCCTGCACTAAAATATTTTTTTTAAAGGAAGTGGTAACGGAGGTGAATGTAGAAGCCAAAAGGAACTAAATTATTGAGCATCAAGGTGACTCATTTTAACCTTCATTACTAGGCTGAAAACGAGTCAGTGCAAATAATGGGTTGTACGAAAAGAAATACGATTCTTATTACTGTTTTTACCAACACATTTCCAAAAGCACAATGCCACATTTTTACACCAGGCACATTAACAGTTATTGTTAATCAAGTAATTGCAGGGAAGTATTTACTAGATTAAAATGCATTAACCCATTATTTTTGTTTGAGCAAGCAATCCATGTTTAAGTTGAAGAATTTTAAACTTAACAGCAGCTAACTACAGGGTGCTAAGCTCAACAACCCAGCTGTATGCTCACATTAACTTAGCTATCCTTAGTAGCCAGGCTTGATGCAGTCTACATTCATGGTTTCCGTAATTCCCTTCGTGAACTGAGTTAGCCTTTCGTCTTTACAATCCAGTTCCCCTTCTGCCATCATTATTTCTACCACAATATGAACTATCATATGTTCACTAGCACTTCATGTGCACATTATTATTAATTATTAATCAATTATTGGTAGCTACTGTAATATGTTTGAATGTCAGTTAAATGTAAAATGTTCAGCTAAAATGTAAAAATTTGCAACCTTAGTTTAGACACACTTGCTAATTTAAAATATTTTTGGTTATTTTCAATGCAGCACAATTAATTACATAAAAATTGACCTTTCAATATGTTCTCATAGAATTATGTAATCGGAAATGGCTGCAATTTATAGGCAGTAATATACGCGTAGTTCATAAATAATTTTAGTATTTTTTATTACTTGTGATCTTTGGTGCCGTTACTTGTTAATCTAGATAAAAAAAATACTAAATAGTATTACATATCACAGGTTAAATGGCTATGACAATATGTGTCAAAATAATCACAATCTTGCAGTCCTACTTATTTTAATTAGTACAGTATGTGCTATAGATGTCTTTTTATTCTTTACTGCTTTCACATGTTAATGAAAGCATTACCACTATTAAATTACACAAATCAAGGTTTGCAGTAGCAAAGAAAAGTGTTAAACAAATCAAAACATTTTCACATTTTCCATTTTTAACAGTATTCCTAAGAAATCTTTGCATACCCTTGGCAAGTGCTTCATGATGACATGCTACCCAGGAGGCCCAAAGAGACCAGGCTCCTCACTGCTTTTCCTAAATTGAATCTTTTCATTAAGAAAAAATAGATTTGTTGTAAATTATACAAAATACATATTTTATCTAGCACATCTAAAAGTCTGATTGGCAGTGTATGTGGTTCGCGGAAAAAAAACAAACACTTAAGTCTGCCTGCTGCCTGTCAGGTTTTAAAAATGAACCATATATTAATTATACAGTAGTGTTTGCTTTTCCAAAATCATCAGTTGTAGACTCTCAGGTCATATCAAGGTATTATTACATCAGCGGTGAAAATGTCTGTCTTGGATCTAATTGGCTTGTTGCTTGATAAAGACTCCTGAATAGCCTGTCATTTTTAAAGATAAATGACTTTTAATCTCTTTAAAAAAACAACAACGCCTAATTATACATGAAAGAACAAAGTAAGCAGGGTTCAGAGATCAGCATCATGGATTGGGCAATTCTAAAACAAATGGCCATGCTTTCATAGTACCTAAGCACAGAAGGTCAGCATAGATTTTATGTTCAGCCAGACACAGTCTGGTGCAGCCTGTGACTAGAATTATAATAAATGCCAGTGGGTAGTTCTACGTCCTGGCATTTTAGATGGTGCTAGAGGTATGTCTGCTCATGTTGCCATCTTTTCATACAAACAGTTTTACAAAATTTGCCATGGATTGTTTTTTTTGCATGTGAATTAATTTAGTTATATTCTAATCCTGTATATTTAATTTAAAGAAGACTAAATTAAAGAAATGAGAACAAATGTTTTACTGCTACAGTCTGTAAAGTGCAATTTAAAGATACAATATAAAAATTGGTTGTTTGTGTGACAACCTCAGCAGCTACATCGTCTGAGCATTCAGCATCACCAGTGTATACTAATCATCGGCCTGATCATATGGTATCATCTGCACCTGTTTCGAATTGGGTAATGCCTAAGGTTAGATGCTTTTGATGCTTGAATGATTCAAATGTCACTGTGTGGCTTAATAAACAATATCATTGCTCTAAAACTGTTCATGTACAGGGAGTCATGAATATGAGAGCCAAAAATAAAAGTAAAAACAGTCTTTCATGAAGCCTAGAGAACTTTATTCAAGACTACATTAAGGAAGTTTCTAGAAGGTTGTTTATTAATTTAAATTTAAATTTAAATATTTAATGAGTAAAAGCATCTTACACCATCATATTTTCTTCTTTGATTTGATTAATAATTATTGCAGGATAAGAAATATTGAATACATTTTCCCATATTAAGAATATTTTCACATGCTAAATGTCCTTCTTTTTCAGTGTAGAGGTTAAGGTTGAGGAAATTGGATTATAATAAATGTTATTTTTATTGATGCCAGAGTTCATGAATTTCTGCTGGAATAGACAGTAAATATGCAGGAATTAACAGTTTAATGTGGTACTTTATTGTTTGTGATCCTACTTTAACAGCAAATATGAAGTAGATCAGTAGGTCAGTGATAGCCACAAGCAATTCAGCTTTTTGTGAAGCCTTGCACTTTAGCACTTGAGATATATGAATATAGCCAAATCTTAGAGCAAACTTTGAATGTAATGGCTAATGCTATTAGCCAGTGCTATTGAAAACATTTTATCAAATAGTCTAAAATCATTTTGCATGCGCAGCATGTTTAAGATCTACCTACATGTTCTCAGGGATGTTTAAGTCAGGGGATTGTGAAGTGATTCCAAAAGTCTCAGCTTTGTGTTTCTTGATTGTAACACTTGCCAATTGGCAAGGTGCTCTTTTCATTAAATGCAGGTGCTTTTTACAGTAGCTGGCACAGGATTAGGATTCATTAATTTCATTGCATCAACTCTTCCTGTGACTTCAGCCCAAGTATGCATTTTCTTTTCAGCGTGCATCAGAGTTGCATGCACCTGATGCATGCAAATAAAAATACAGTACCTAGATAAGCAAGAGGCATTTTGGAAACAACTGCTAAAGACTGATTAAGAAAAAATAAATCTAATAATAAATGAATTGAGCAAGCCTGCATGTCATTCTGTGGTTTTCTTTTGGATTTGCCCAGGAGGTGGACAGTTCTTGATAAGTTCTCCTGACCTGTAATTTCTCTGTGATATTTCAGACAGTTGAAAGTGTTAATCAGAAGTGCTTTGAAATCTTTTTATAGCCTTCCTCTGCATTGTCAGCATCAATTCATTTAGGCAAAGGCATTGCAGATTAATTTTAATGTCCCTCTCACAGCTGGCTATCAGAACCCATGATTGTTATGTTAAGAATAAATTGAACATACTCTGAAACTGTTATGTCTAGTAATAATTTTTGACTTCTTTAACATGTCCTAATAATTCAATTGAGTTATGTTATAAGATATAAAGGTGGGAGGGTGTATTTTTTTTTCAGGTTCACCACATATAACTCACACTAAGATACACTGAGATTTAATAAAAAGTACTGCATAATAGCACTAAGAAGGCCAAACCTGTGATGAGGAGAAAGCTGGAATCTGAGAGAGAAAAGAGAGAGAGAGAGAGAGAGAGAGAGAGAGAGAGATACAGTAGTCTTCTAGCACATTCCAGAGCATAGCTCTGAGAGGCTGGACTGTGTACATGAGTACATGAGGCCGGTTTTGGGGTTTGAGGCACTGACTAAAAGAGCTGCTTTAAAAGTGCAAGGAGGTCAGTGCGTGCACACACATTCTTACCCACACCACACAAACTGTACACACATTCACACATACATACCCACTCGCTAGGCTTGAACACACACCCAGTGGCAAAGAGATACTCACCTGAGAGGAACATTTGCAGACAGTCTATGTCTGAAGCGTAGTACATTACATGACCATCCTTTCATTATCAGCACTGATCTTCATCAATGCACATTATAGAAAATGCGGTTATTATGCTGTCTCTGGGAAAAAGACACAGAAAATAGGAGGACTGCAGTATGTGCACAAGTGTAACACATTGCACAATAATGGAAAGAAAAAACCAAATTTGGGATGCCTGTTGGAAGGCTGAACATATGGTGGAAAAGTGAGACAAGCTGGAAGAAAACAGACAAAGGGAGCACACTTACAGTATCTCACATTGCCAAACCATAAAAGATAAAAAGATAAAACAGTCCTGAGAGAAAATGCTAATGACAAGAAGTGGAATTGTCTCAGTTACTTACGAGAGATATCATAAGACATTCCTTTTATTCCTACAGAATATGCACGCAATATGTCTAAAATATTAATCGTAAAAAATGCAGCTTTTACTAATTGTTTCCCCTTGTGCCTCTGGTTTTTAGGTGAACGTGTAGCATAAGCTATTGGATTGTTTAAAAAAACATGCAAGTGTAAAAAAATAAGCAGCAATTGACATTTCTATTCAGAACTTGATCCTCAGCAGTGCAAGTTATCCGGCCAAATTTCTGCATTTAGCTCATCCCTGGAGCAAAGCTGAAAGCTGTGTTTTTGTTTTTCATCCCTAAAGGCTGGCATGATCCGTACCGAGTCTGATGAATACTTCATTGAGCCCCTGGAGCGTGGCACGCAACAGGATGAGGAGGACGGACGAGTGCACGTGGTGTATAGGAGATCTGCGCTGCTGCAAACACCTTCGGACATCTCATCGGACTACGAACCCCCTGGTGCGTGCCCCGCAATGCCATGCTTTCCCTTTTACATATTTTTGAAAAGCAAGCTTAGATAAAAGACAATGGAGGATCTACATGCTCATTAGTTAGCTCACATTGATTTGCATATTCTAGTTGCTTATGGTAAAATTTATGTCTCTTGTTCATCTGATGAGCATTCATATTTTTACGCCAAAGGTTCAAATCATTTACCATGTACACTGATGAGGTTTGCTAATTTTTACTGTTACTGTAGTAATTGCTTTGAACTAGGAAGTGGAATTTTATGTGCTGAACAGAGACATGTAGATTAATACACAGTGAAATATCACTGTGCAGTTATAGAAAGTAAAATTGCAATCACTTTAGGTGGAACAACGAATAAGTAGAATCTTAACAATTACCGGAGTGATTTTGGCATCACTCTTACTGGCTCTTAGGGCCAATTGTCACCATTAGGTGCAATCACAATGTGCATTTCCCGATGGAAGCCAGCTTCCTGGGGCATATCAATCCTTTTGTGCTCAGAGTTCATTGTCAAGCGGTTTGTTCTACATGGACTCTGTGCTTTATTCAGTCATGCAAACAACAGCTCTGCACACATCCAGGCTCCTAAGATTGCCTGTAATTAACTATGTTACTCAACCTTAAAAGCATTGTATTTTAAAAGGAAAGCAATTCAGTTATGTCGGATTTAGCCACTTCATCTCATGGAAGCCTGCACTTCATTCCATTCTCTTATATACAGTATGTATGAAGCATTATTGTGTATAATTTGTCATGAATTATCTTTCATTAAATTAAATTGTTAAGAAATACTCTATAGGCCTTTCACAGACCCGTGTCTACCATGACGTCAAACACAATAGTGGATGGAAGCACCATTACCCAGCATTAGGCTGCCATATATTTTTGTTAAGAAATAGCTTTGAGGTGTATTTCAGAGCCCAAAAAATTTACAAAATAGTATTAGCCTACTTAGGGTAAATGTCAGTGAGTCAAATGAGGTGAGTCACCTGGAGGTCGGAGTTACGGAGAGAAACTTGCGAAGACCAGTCTGAAACAGGACCCGTACATAATGCCTACAGAGATGTTCACGGATGTTGTTAAAGCTCCAAACCTACCAAATTTCACATCACACGTAATAAATATCATTACCTGTCAGACAGAGTTTTTGCGTCCACAAGATCATTTTAAAGCCCACAAAAGCCTTGATGCATACCAGTATTTTGTTGTCGACTCTGTAATGTGTCTGCAGTGCCACTGCATAGACAACAACTACCTCATCATGGAAGAGGTAAGAAAGGTTAGCACTTCCTGCCTAAGATTATGTTTGATTTGTCGTCATAACAACACAACACAATAATAACATGATGATGAACAAATATGTGAATCCTCTTGATTTAGAGTTTGCTTATTCCGTTGCCCTTTTTACAAATGAGATGATGCTATGAAATATGCCTTGCTTCTTGCTGAATATAATTATGTACATTTTTCCCCTAAATAAAAGCTAACTCACTGTTCCGGCGTTGAATCCCAAATAATGGAAAATGGAAAGCTAGTGTGCTGTGTAGGGTGCTAAATCTCTTGTTTCAAACACCAAGTAGTGCCCTTTGTTCAGGAGTCAGAAGGGAATGTGGGATTCAGCCTTGTGTTAGAATCTAGTTAGCTTTGTATCTCTCTGTCACGAGCAACCGAGGGATGAACACAGTAGCCTTAGCAGTTAGCCCGTGTTGCGTGGACGGTAAACCCAAACGCGGAAGCAGCGCGAGCAGGCAGGATAACCACGTGTTTACTCTTAGAACTCTCTTACACAAAGAGCAAGGATCTACACAAATAAACCCGTGTTCTGGCAACACACACTCAATCAAGGAAGCGATCTGAATAGGTGAGTACTCACGAAATAGTTGGTGAAGCGATAGCGAAGGCATGAATGAACTCAATGACTGAGCGATGTGAAGCGCCATCTTGTTTCCTTTTATGCTTTCTGAAAGCGCGACCGTCTTACTTTCGGGTCCTCGTGCCGGTTGCAGAGCGAGTGTGCATGACACTCTCATTAACCGTGAAACACTCAGGTGAAACACAACACAGGAAATCCGGACTCAGAATCAGTTCCTAGCAAGGCAAATAGTTGTTTAAGACGACAGAACATTATCAGATGTGTTTTCTTGCTAAAAGTGCTTCTGTCACTGGTTTAGAATGTGGGTTTTGTCACTGAAATCTAGTAAATCAGGTTACTTTTCTTTTCCAGTGGAGGGGATCGTGGCAGACAAACATTGTGATGTCAGGTGCAAAAAGTCTATAAATAATTAAAAACCAGCTATTAAATTTGACGTATTGTCTAAACTCCATACCATATGACAGAGCCTGTCACCCTCCGCACAAACACATATTTTCTTTAGTGAGGCTGTTGTGAGACTTGTTATTTGGGTCACGATAAGGGATGCTCAAATCGATCAGGCCATGCCCGGAATTGGGCAGTTTTAAGCTTCGTCGGCCAACCAGCTCAGGATATAACTGATTTTGTGCCGATCATGCACACGTCCCAAGTGGTACAACAGAAATATATTTGTTCTATCATCCAAAGATCGCAAAGTTCAAAACCCACTACAGCCATCTGTAGCCATGAGCTCTCACAGGGGAGGGGTGCACTCTGATGTGGTGCATGTGCAGCAAAATTATTTAATAGTCCATGTTCTATTATATACGTACTGTATAATAAAATTTTTCATTTTTCATTTAATTTCCATTCATTACAGTTACAAAAATTATTTTGTTAATTATAGGTCTTAAATATCGACAAGAATTAAAACAAAAACCAGGTAAGACTATTATAACCATTCTATTTCTAATCACTATATTACTTGGTTTTACAATAAATTCTCTACTTGAGCTTTGGTGCCTTATAATGTTATTATCTAAAGTTGTATAATAAAGTATCATTTGAAGCATGTTCAACCTAGGAAGCAAGCAACGCTCCTCACTTCATCTTATGTAATGGCTTTAACTTATTCACTGTACAACACCATTATATACATGAATAGTACATTTAATTTTTTATTTTATAAAAATGAACCTGTTAAATATTTTATTAAAGTATTTAATCTACAATAGAATAAATGAACTGTCTTTTTTGTGAGATCGCATATACTGTACATATATATATATATAAAAAAAGAAAAGAATATGAAAAGGCAAATGAACTAAACAGGTTTTTCATATGTTTTGAAACTGTGGATGATGAGTGCTGTGATATTTTAAGAGTTGTTTCATTTACATTTTATCCTCAATTTCTTTGATTTGGAATTGGCCCCAGTCATGCAAATTATATTTAAATGTTTTATAGATGAACTGTTAGGAACCTCCACCAGAGGTCACTGTTCATGTCTGTAGTTCTTATTGGTTGACTCAGTTTCCCAGAAGGCACCTCAGTCAGGTGATGAGTGCTCACCTGAACTGAGGTACCTCATTAAAGTTTCTATAAATAGCAGTTTGTTCTGGGAAACTGGGTTGAGCATTGTTTGTTTGGTATGTTTATATGTATATACCGTCATGTGGGCATTCCTTTTTGTTTCTTTAAGTTTATATTGGGTTTATGTTTTGTAACCTTTGTTTTTCTAGAGGGCTCTAGTTTTGTTTTCTGTATGTTCCTTGTTCTGATGGATTCATGGAGCTGTCCTGTTTCATGTTTAGTTAGGCTGTGTCTCCTCCTGTGTACAGTGTAAGTACTGTTCTGTGTCTTCCCTGTGTTGGTCTTCTTGTGTAGTTCTTTGTCTGTTTAGTTTTGTGTAGCCACATGAGGGCCTAGCCGCTAGCAGGGTTAGCCGCTAGTAGGCCTTGATTGCTAGTAGGGTTAGCCTCCAGTAGGCTAGCCTCTAGTGGGATTGACTGCTAGTGGTTCTGGTTGCTAGTAGGTTAGCCGCTAGTGTGGGATAGCCTCATGTGTGCCCTGCCTTTTGTGTTCAGTTCCCCCCCTATTAGGTCAGTACTAACCCGGTTAGCCACTAACTCCCTTAGCTACTAACCCGGTTAGGTCAGCATCCAGTGTCCCCAGTATTCCATGTAGCTACTAACCTCACTAACCACTAACCCATCTGGTCTCTAGTCTCTGTGCTCCTGTCCCTGTTTTCAGTCCTGTCTCTAGTCTCCATTCCTGTCTCCTGTCTAGCCCTGTCTCTCCAGTCCTGTCTCTCCAGTCTCTAGTTCCCCTATGTATCTTTAGTTAGCTCCAGCTCCATGTTTCCTCATCCCCAGGCCCCTATTTAGTCCCCTGTTTCCTTCCGTCAGTTCCCTGTGTTAGCACGCCGTTCCCTGTGTTAGCGCGCCGTTCCCTGTGTTTTTCCTGAGGCCTAGTTTTAGTTTGAGTTTGTTGTTTTGGTTCCTTTGTTTGTTTGCGTCTGAGTTTGTATTGTTAATAAAGACTATTTCTGTTTAAAACCCCTCTGCGTGCATGCCTACCCTACATGCCCACAGCAACCACACCGTCAGCCGGTCTAGCCAGCCAGTATCACCACCAGCTAGACCCCATGACATGAACATGTAATACTGGCTATTTGGAAAATCTCATATCATTCCTTTACCAAAAAAAGACATTCCCTAACAGCTACAAGCCAGAAGCTCGCATGTTAAACCTAATGAAGTGCTAAAACTGGACCCCTATCAATTTGCATATCGAGTAGGCTGTGGCACTGTGGATGCCCACATCGCACTAACCCATTTAATCAATAAGCATGTAGATAGACCACAGCACACATCTACTAGGAAATTTTCATTTGCCGTTAATACGATGTGACCAAGAATATTACTGACCAAGGTGAACCAATGACTTTTACCTCAAATGAATAGATCATTGAATATACTGATGAGACATTTCTAGTAGCTCTTCTGCATCAGGAGACAAGAGTTGACCATTATCAGTATGAGGTGGATCCCCTTAAGTGTTGCTGGAAATTAGTGCAAATTATAGTGTATATTTATTTAAGTACTGTAGTTCACATTCTTCACCAGGAGTGATTCACTCAAACAAACGGGTACAATCATATAAATACAAATTATGCAGCAGTGTATTTGGAAGCACTTAGCTGTATTCTAGAGTTCTGTCAAGCAAATGTTTATTCTTACAAATATTTTTCAGTTTATGTAATAGCCTTTTTCTTTTTCTGCTGACATTGAAGCTACAAAAGCATTTTACTATCAGAAGGGAGATATTATGTGCCTAAACAAAATCCTCTTTAATCCCCTATAAATTTAGATATTAAATGGGTAAACAGGTCAGAATGAAAGTTTTTTTTTTATGATGATGATATTGATGTTACTGTCATGGTAGGCAATAATAAGATTGCATATTTTTATTTTATTTAATCTTTTTATTGACACATCACTAAGAATGGAAAATGTATACTTTTTGACACAAATAAAGTAGTCAGTGTCACCATTCTGCCTGGTGATATAATTAAGGGTAGCATCCAAGCATCTATGAAAAATATCTAAAAAGTTAAGGTGGGTTTAGGGAAATTTGAAGGATGCTGGCTAGTTATTTGTGAAAACCTAAGAATAATCTACTATCTTATGGCTGACTTTTTTTTTTTTTTTAATCTGTAAGAATGGTAAAACCTTGGATCAGCATTTTCATTGTAAACTTAGTTGGCATGCGATCTGCTATCCTGTCACTAGTTACAGAAATATTGTTTGCCAATGTCTTTGAGAAGTGTTAACATGCTGACACGTGCGTATGTATATACTGTAACTAATTGCACAGTATGCTGTTTATTGATGTGATAATTTGTTATCATACAGGAGTAAACGGTATTGTCACTGAGGTGAAGCATCGCTGCTTAACAAGCAGATAAAATCCTTGATTTGGTCTCTGTGACTATGCTGCACCTCAATCCAAGTACTTCCCATTCAAAAACTTTCTATAAAGAAGTTTATGATCCTACTGAACATGTGGGACACTCTCACCACGTTACATTTACTATGGTGTGAACGCTTGTCTGGTGGTTGGGGTTGCTATAGAAAAGTGGTGGTGAGCCATTGTGCCATTGTTGCAAGTATCCAGGAATGAGAAATGATTACTCTCTCTGTTTTGGTTGCTTGGAAATTTTGTTCCTTTATTACAGTCTGAGAATGGGTTTCTTTCTCTCTGCCTTGCTAAACTTCTGTACTCCCATCATCATCGTCATCATCATCAAATCACTCTGTAGTGTAGGGTGCACTTTGGGGACCACCAGTTTAGAGCATTTCACTCATTTTTATTTTGAAAAAGAGGATCGAATTTTGCCCAGTGACTGCTTTCAGATTTAGATGCAGTTCTTAAAAGTTCTTAGTGCTTAAAACCGAGGGTGTGAATCTTCAGCTTTTAGTTAAACAGATAGTGATTCAATATTCTTTAATTTTCTTCTGATCCCATAACATTCACTTCAGCACTGATAGATACTGTAGATAGATTGACAGATAGATAAATAGAATTTGTTTCAATCTGATCCAGTGTAATTTAGTTTAATTCAAAATAGTTCATCAGGACAGACAGCTTTTGTGGCTTTCCCAAAGAAACCTTTCTAGTTATTTGACAAGATGCATTTTTTCCCCATAATTTATTTAGTACTTAAGGTTATTTATGATCAAAACATCATGGTCAGATAGACCCATCTATTGGTGGCAGTGTAACACATTACACTGCTCACTGTACAGTTTCAGAAACTTCAACAGAACCTCTCTTGAACAGCTTGCCTTTCAGTCGTAGAGAATGTGTCCATTGAGTGAATTGCAACACTGACTTGGCTAACTGAGTACAGCTAGCTGACTAGTAAAAAAAAAAAAAAAGCGTCACTTAAAGGTGTGTTATTTGAATGCCTTCCATGGTCGGTTAAATCAGGGTCGTTTTTTGACCAAGAGTTCTTTAAAGACATGCTAACAAAGGAATGAATGCCTTAGCACTAGTTAGCCCTATTCTCATTTGCTCATCATACTGTAAGTGAAAGAGTGTGTTTCTCTTGTAGCCTGTTGAATTAAGTGAAAGGTTAAATAGAACATTTTAGAGGGTGTTAAAATAGATTGTTTCTATGCAGATTAAACAGGATGTGCATTAGAATGAATGTGTTAGTCCAATTAGCTTTTTGTGTGATTAATAGAAGCCTTTTTTTTATTCATATCTGTAGATAGCAGACAGCACATAAAATCCATTAACCTGTCGGCTGAATGTGTAGTGAGTAAGACGTGTTATGACCTTCCGTGTATTTTGAAGAGCAGGAGAGGGTCTGTGATTAGTGGGGAGAGCTAGTGATTGGAAAATGGTGACCTCAGATCCCATGACCCCTAGATAACCACTGGACCCTGAACCTCTACTTGATCATTTCAATTGTATGTTACATGGGATAAATAGTGGTTGGTATGGAAATGCCTGTCAGGATTCTCCCATATATCCAGTGAATCTTACTGTATGTGAGTTTGTGAACCGGATGTGAACGTATATATTCATTTATTTTGTATATATTCAACATTTATTTTTGCAAGCGTTAAAGCCCGAGTTAGCTGTACAGAGTTTTTCTTCATGAGCAAATTATATCAGTAGTGTAACAGTTCCGGTTTAGAGTAAATTGCAGCCTTGCAGTGGAATGAGCATCTCATCTTGTCTCAACATGTCTCGTCTGTGGACAATTCACTGGTCATGCCTTACATAGATGCTCTTCACGAGAGGGAGCAACAATTACCAAGAATGGCAGCATAGAATCTAATCTGCCTTACACAGCACTGGAAATTGCACATTCAACATGGTGTAACTACTGAAAGCTCAGAACAGGTGGCAATTTAAGATGTTAGATTAACATCAAGCTTGAGGAACAGTGCAGATAGTTTAAGACACCCTTGAGAATTCTTATCTGGTACATCCAGGGAAGCAGGAGCGGTCAGGCAGATTTGATCTCAGCTACTAAGTGCTCTCGGAAGGGAAGATCTGAATTTGGTCATTGGAGAATAAAAGTGATTTATATTTGTCACACAGCTGTGCTAGGCTGAGCTAGAGCTGCCAAGCTGGGAGGAATTTAGTGAGGTGGCAAGAATGAAAAATGACATATACGAACTGGAGACAAGTAAAAAAAAAATAAAAAAAGAAGAAGCAAAAAACAGTCTCATAAACAAGCAATCCTTTTTCACAGGCAGGTGAATGTCTGTAGGAATGACGGCGAGCGAGTTGACATTGGAGATAAACTGAACTGTAGGACATAACAAGAAGGACTTAAAAGTGAATACGTAAGACAGTGGCTGAAATTAAGCTCCGTATCCTGTCCCTGGTTACCCATGGATCTCCTTATAAAAAGGCCTATACAAGCTGAATGCATAACAGATACTAAAAATGGTCACAGCAGCTCCTCCGATTCATAGCATCTGGCTGCAGTGTGTTTTAGCTCAGAGGGCCTGTTAGGGTTAGCAGTACATAAAAAATGGTGTTTATACATAGTGTCACAGAAATTGGGTGCAATCTATACTGGATATGTGCATATTTATTAATACATTATTCACTGGAGCATTCAGCCAATAAATGTGTTAATCATGAAAATCCAGAAAATTGCTTGTGTCCTAGAACTCCCGTGTTTGTGTATAATGTTAGTATAAGAATGGTGGTATAATGAGACATTAATGTCAGCCTAACCTTGAATAAATGGCTTAAAAGTCATATAATTTATGCAATTTATGAAAATTTTTATATGCCCTGCCAAGTTTAAATATCGTTTATTTCAATATAAAACATATTCAAATGTAGTGAAAAGTGAGAACTTGTGCTTTCATGTCAGTGACTGGTATCCATAAAGCTGTTGATAAATAAAAAGCATTGGCATCCTAAAAATCAAGCGGATTTAGTGTATGTCTATTGTAGACATAATGCTGAAATGGCTGAAAACACTTTTGAAGCTTTGACTTTTATGACAATTCATGACTAAATGTAAATCTGTGATGTGAATGTGCTTGGATTGGCATTTTAGCAACATGCTTATACTTACGTGCAAAGAAAATTGCCTGTAGCAAAACATTTGTGAATCTGGAATTAATTTATCCTACAAAAACATGAACTTTATTAAATAAATACTGATAAATGAGGCCTGGTGCATATTTTCTACTTTTAACATTAGTAGCGTTCCTTATTAAAAACAATGTGTAAGAAGAATGTCACCAACAATCAGCCAGGTCTAGTGTTGTCTAGATTATATTAACTGTTGCCTAAATGGCAAAGTTAGATTCAACTCACAAAAGAAAGCCACAAAAGAAGTAAAACAGAAGCCAAGGGTCAGGATCATCCTGTGGAATGTAACAGCCCTGGAATCCACTTAGTGACAAGTGAACAACTCGGGACAATCAGGCTTTTTGGACATTAGGGAACGACGAAGTAATGGCACGCAGTTAGGAAGTGAACCATTGTGATGGCAAGGGACTTGATTGTGAATAATGGCATCACCTTAAGTCTTTACTATTCCTCATTACCATACTGGAACCAGCCCCTGAGACATGAATCACGTTAATGCATGCGAGCCAGAAAGAGGAGAAAAAAGATGAGTGCCAGCTTTTTGTTCAAGCCCCATTATGACTGAGTTGCAAAATAAGAAAAAAAGTTAAGAAAGCTGCAGAGTTTTATGAGCGTCATAAAACCTTCATCAACTTACGCACCAGTGTTTATTGAAGCCTTCTCAGAAATCTTTCTAAATCAAAACAATGAAAAAATGTACAGATTGCTGTCAAGTGAGGTTAAAAATTCCTTCTGTGTCTGCTTAATGTAAAAAAAAAAAAGAATAAAAATGTGAAAATTGTTTTCTTCATGGTCACTCAGGAATGTAGCAAACTAAGCTATAAAAAAGTGTTCATGTCCTTCTTACATATTAAGTGTGACTTAATGATGGATTGTAGCTTAGTACAGGTAGACCTCAAGGTATTTTCCTTTCAGAAATTGTTGCTTATACAGCCACAAAATCACCTGAATCTTGGAAACATGTATTGCAGTGTCTTAAAAGACAGCTCTTAGCCAATGCAGTACTTAAGATCACAGGCAAAGCGTATGTTTTCCATCTTTTTTTTCCCCTTTAACTTCCCCCAACTTGTGCTATGTGGTTTAGGGAGTCTGTGAATGCAGTAGTGCTCCAGGGGTCTGGTTTCCATATTGTTCTCTAGAACACCCTGCGCTGAGACCTAACTCTGATCCCCAAGTTGGAGAAATAAAAATCTTCCCTTCTATACTGTTAGAACCTCATATTGTGAGGAAACATACAGTAAATGTCCATAAGTCATCCAGAGACCAATGACTGAGTGTGTACATAGTGTACATTCTCTATAGTTCATGAAGGCACATTTTAGAAAACCAACCAGTGATTTTTCTATGATTTTTTTTTGTTGACTAAATCTGTTGGAAGGGCCTGCTTCTGATGCCTCAAAGGAAGACCACACGGTTGATGCACATCTTCTCAGGCAATAATTGGAACCACCAGTCAGGCTAGCTATAGACCAGCATATGCTCACTGTCAGAATAACAGAGTGTGATTCCAAAGTATGCACTCCTTCAGTTTTATTCTTTCTACCTAAACCTAAGGCATCGACAAGGGAAACTTTCATGCCATGTGTAATGTATTGGCATTCATCTAGCCGAAATTTGCTCTTACGCTCTTCAGTTAATTGTGTGGCTCATCAATCGTGGATTACACAATCACCATGCTTGCCATACTTTCTCTCAGAAATGAGGTGTAAGAACAGCCTGATAAATACTTTCCATGGAATATAGTTATTATAGCTCTCTAAAGCTCTGTCCTGAAAAACAGAGACAACCTTAAGTATTTGACATCACTTCAGTGTATCAGCGCAGGCCAGTTGAGCTAAGAGCGTTTGTTCCATTAAATCACCTCACAGCCATGCCATCTGGCAGTGAAACAGGAAGTGCTTTATTACCATCCCACAATGCTCTTCTTCTTCTTCTACTCAAGAACCGAGTGTATTAGTCACATTGGTGATACGATTTCTAGGCATTGTCACCGTGCATATTTTTCCATCAGATTGATCATTAAATAGTTAAAAAGTTTTAAGTTTTTTTTTAAAAATACAGTCACAAGTTGATTTTATTAGAAGCACATGTACTGTACACCTTGCTTGTCCACGCAGTTATCCAATAAGCCAATCATGTAGCAGCAATGCCAAGCAAAGAAGTCATTCAGATACAGGTCAAGAGCTTTAGTTCATGTTCACATCAGAATGGATAAAAAAAAAAAAAAACAGATCGGGCCGGTATTCACAAAGCTTCTTAGAATTTTCTCAGAGAGCTCATATTTTAGCCTAAAAAGTCCTAGCTGGGAGTGTTTGACTAAAAGTGATTTAAAAAACTTCTTAGAGTAACTCTAAGGTGAGTAAGGAAGTATGTATGAGTAAGAAAAGTACAAAAACTTTATCTTAGTGAGGAGGTGGTGTTGACCCCGTTGGCTAGGGATGATGCAGCAATTCAAGGACTGTGATTGGTTGATAAAAAAATAACCTCTGACTTCTGCAAAGATCTTGAAATGTGCTCTTTGTGAAAATAGACTATATGATAATAGAACAGACAGTGAAATCATAATGTTTGTATATAATGAAATTGTATAATCATGACTACAGGCTACTTCATGCAAAGTTTGTTATAGGCTAAATTTCTTAAAGTGAATTAAAACAGCAAAATGTTGAAAATGTGAACCAATTTCCACTCAGTAGTTACTATATTTAAGTTCTTACATTTATGTACCGTACTGATTTTATTACTAGCAATCCATTTCAGATTGATGGGAGCAAAATGTCTCAGCTTTTACCAATGTATATGATTGCAGGACAGTCTATTTAAGTTGCACTTTTGGATGGTATGAAGCCAACAATCCAAGCGAGATGGAAGGAAGTAAATCAACAAGAAAACCAAATTGGACAGAAGAGCAGTGGTTACTTTTAGCTTTGCGTTCAGTGTTTGGAGAATATTTTTTCTTTACGCCATTTTGTCCTCTGCTATAGAAACTCTTGAGCCTCTTTAAAGTCCTCCTCTCTACTCTTAACTATTTTTTACATTAGGAGCTGTTTTTAGGGCTAAGATGTTTTGTGAATAATTTTTATCTTTACTAAGATTTAAACTTAAATTTAATGGAAAATTCTAAGATTTTTCTTAGAATTTCGTCACTAGGATCAACTTTTAGGCTCAAGAACCTTTGTAAATACGGGCCCTGATCTTTTGTTATAATTAGATTCCTGACAGAGTGGGAACCCAGTGTGGTCTTCTCAATCTGTTTCAAGGCTTCACACTGTTTGTTTCTACACTACGGGTTATAAAAAGTTATTTGCATTACCATAGCCTTTCTGTAAGCTTGAGCCAGCCTGGTTACTCTTTGCTGACCTGTTATCAGTGCGACATTTCCACTCCCAGAACTACCGTTCATTGGGTTTCTTTTTCACAACTCCAGTGTAAACTCTAGAGACTGCTGAAATACTCAAACCAACCCATCTGGCAGCAACTGCGAAAGCCACTGAGATTATTCATTTTATGTGGAAATTAACCACCTGTATGTGCATGACTTTATGCAGTACACTACAGCTGCATGTTTGACTGATGGATATACGGGAGGTACAGCTGTTTCTAATAAGGTCTACACTGCATGTATATTTATGTACATTGATGACTATTCGGATTAGCACTGCTTATGTCACGACGAGCCAGTTTGGGGCATGAGAATCTGTTTAACTTGTGTGTGTGTGTGTGTGTGTGTGTGTGTGTGTGTGTGTGTGTGTGTGTGTGTGTGTTTTTACTGTTGTAAATTAAATCTAAAGGTTGGAAGCCTGGAAGGCTGTTAGGGAAGTCTGAAGCTGAAGATAATTTCAGGGCATTTGTATGTGGTACAGATTAGTGGTTTGTATGGTTTGATGTAATAGTTGCTGGCATCTGTCAGGATGTGTCCCTGGCTTTCCCAGGAACCAGGATTTCCTCTGCATTTTCCTTTGATGCAAATCTCTACATTGAACGTGAAGCATAAGAAAGTTCACTTCCTCCTTGGATATCGGAACCAGATTTCTCTTAATGCCAAATATCCTGAAGCATTTTTTATTCTCCTGGAGTTTGTGGAGTTTGCTTTTCTAGTATGGATTTATTTATTTTATTTTTTTTTTTGTAGGACACCTGGCTTGCCTTAAACAAAGCTCAATATTAAGACCTTGCTGCATTTCCATCATTATGGCCACATCTGTTTTTGTTTGGAGAAATAGAGGTTCTAGAGAATACCAAGCATTTGTTGCTTGTGTGTGTGTCTTGGCTGTGGGAGTGTATATATCTGCCTAGTTATGGGGTCTGACCCACCATGTGAGAGACCTGCAATACCTCAGCGGCAAAAAAAAGAGAAAATAGTGGCACAAGCTGCCAGGTTTTTTCCTTTTGTGTGCGTGCGTGTGTGTTGCTTTCCAGAAATGAAACAGCCTGTCTAGGCTCCATAGGACTCACTCTCCTACTTTTTTGGACAGCATGAGAAAATCAATTTTCTAAGCTTTCCAGTAAAGTCCACAAGATCTTTTATTGTATGTTATACAATACCTATATACCTCCTTGTGCTTTTGGTTCTGGAGCTTGCTACCAGGCTTGCCTCAGACAGCTAAATCTAACAACTCCACCTTGAAACTGCGGGGGAGGGTGTTTTTTTCTTTCTTTCTTCCCTCAATCCACAAAAACATGGTCTCTAGTTTTTACGGCGATTTGCTGACAACTTGAGTGGCATTTTAAAAAAATGGACACCAAGTCGTCCTGTCAGCGCCTGTGGAAAATGAAAGGAGTGAGGGTGACAGGTGTCCCCAATTGTCATTTCTGCATTATTTGCAGATATTTTTCATCTACACATCATCCCGTGAAATTATTTATATTCACCTTTTGCTTTATTTATTTTTTATTTATTTTTACATTTTCTAAATGACTACATCATACTGTATGCACAAATTTTATGTGCTACAATCTTGATATCCTCGGTAATGATGCGTAAAAAAGTTAAATCTACATTTTCTTCATACTTGCGTTTGCACAATCCTTCTTTACCATGATTTCAGTAGAGAGTTTTTCCTCCTTTAATTAGGTTTGAGAATGCAGAGCAAGTAATTGTCAGTGATTTTTTTCCACAGTACATGCATTTTGGAGAGCTGTAGGTCATAACTCTGGGATTGTCATGTCTAAAGCTTGATTCTTTTGTAATTGAAACAATTTTGTGTGGATTTGGATGCTTATTTTAAATTGTCACCTTGCTCAAAGATCTTGAATTCATATTGAGTTTGGATCAGATGGACAACCCATGTTATACTTTATGTTTTGGGGATAAAGTCAGAGAAGCTAGATTGAAAGATATATATATATGAAAGAATAAAGTTACGTTAAAACCAAGCACACCATTGTTTTTCTTGTGAAATTCCCAATGAGTTTGATGTGTCACATGACCCTCTTCCTATTGAAAAAACAAAAGTTGGATCCAAGATGGCCGACTTCCAAATGGCCACCATGGTCACCACCCATCTTGAAAAGTTTGCCCCCTCACATATACTAATGTGCCACAAACAGGACGTTAATATCACCAACCATTCCCATTTTATTAAGGTGTATCCTTATAAATGGCCCACCCTATATATATATGTGAATATATGGGTAGAAGGATGTTGCGGTTGGAACTGCCAGGCACGAGACGGATTTATGGATGCACTGAGAGAGGAGATGAAGTTCATTGGTGTGAGAGAACGGGATGCAGAGGATAGGGTTAGATGGAGGCAGATGATTCGCTGTGGCAACTGCTTAAAGGAAATTGATGAAAGACAAAGAAAGAAGATAATGGCATGTATTATAACAGGGCAACATGTTGGCTTAGTTGTTGGTGGTTGCATTGTCCCTCCAGGGTAGAGGATTCAAATCTCACCTCTGGTCTATGTACGTGGAGTTTGCATAGAAAATACAATATAAATGCTTAAGTTACATTTAGTTTAAATTCAAACAGGTGCACAGCAGCTGGGCAGTTAGAGATTGTAAAAATATAACTTGATGACTTTCAGTCTTGAACTGCTCAATTTTAACTGCCCCCCCCCCCCCCCCCCCCCCATATAGTTAGATACTTGCTTAAATAAGCAGGTGTAAAGTTGTATGTAAGTGGTCGATGAGGATGATGAGTATATATAATGGCTTTTACTGTAAAATGCAATCAACGTCATTTTCAGACTTTCACTCCGTCTGTCAAATGATTTTCCTCAGGCTCACATTCCTATATATCCTTCTTTAAGAAGCTTTAAAATTATATGTTTCTGGCAAAACATGACAGTGAAGGATTGCATTTCATCACAAAATGTGATGCATCCAAAAAAAAAAAAAACAGCCAATCACATTGTTCTTTCTGTTACATGATCAGTGAAGCAAAACTACTCGATGGAAAAAAACAAGCAGCTGCCAGCAATGAACTAAATGCATTCGATGAACTTTAAGAGAATGCTGACGCCAAGAAAAAGGATTTTGCAGTCTGTTGCTGCTGTTTAAGTTACCCCAGCAGTCAAGAATTTCTATTAAATGGAGCTGTTGCTGACTATTGAAGCGGTAGAAGTGCTGATGAAGCGTCATAAACTTTTTTTCCCTTGTTTCAGGTTGCTGCCAGTGACTCACTTCAAAAACACAATCAAACCACAAAT
This sequence comes from Clarias fuscus, assembly GCA_030347435.1. Classification (NCBI taxonomy): domain Eukaryota; kingdom Metazoa; phylum Chordata; class Actinopteri; order Siluriformes; family Clariidae; genus Clarias; species Clarias fuscus. The sequence goes on from CM059208.1 coordinate 19,326,762, forward strand.
AATCTAAACAAACACAATCAACATAATATTGCTCATTATTGCTATTGCAGAGTATATACTAAATTATACCAACAAATATAAATGCAGGCTAAATTATTATTTTAAAAAAAAACTGTGGGAGGTGGATTTATGGTATTTTTGCTCATTTGCACTGATATTGACAAGTCTATTTGTTTGTTTTTTAGAATCCCTTGTGCACAGAATATTTTTTCAGCCTGTATACTAACACAAAGTCTTGGACCACCCCTAATTTCTAGATATTTGGCTTCCAAATATCACTGAAAATGAAAGGTGGAAAAAGTCCTTCATGAAGTCTTGAGGAATAGTTCTCCAGGCTTCCTGAAGAACTTTTATTTGTTATGCCACACAATGACCTATTCACTCATAACATCATCTACCTTAAGTCATGAGTTCACTAGTGAGGAACAGGTGCAGATGATGACAAATGATTAGGCAGATGGTATTTATCTACCTACCTACTTACCCACCTACCTACCTACCGCTCATGAAACTCATCAAAAATACAGTATTTTAAAAAATATTGGGACATTTCCTAAGATCAATCACAAATTGAGGCACTTAGATAACCATTAAATGGCACTTCTGAGGCATTATTGAAGACCAGGTTGCTTTGATAGTGGCCTTCATCTCGTCTGCATTACTGGGTCGGGTGTTTCCTCTCTCTTTCTTGACAAAAAGAGGTTCAAGTCAGGTGAGTTTGTTTGCTGAAAAAAAAAAAATTGGTCTCCATAAAGCTTGTCAGCAGTCAGAAATATAAAGTGCTCTAAATTCTCCTGGTAGACAGCTGTGTTGATGTTGGACTTGATAGAACACATTGGATCCACACCAGCAGTTGACATGGCACCTCAAATTATCACAGACTGTGGAAACTTAATACCAGACACTTAGGGAACTTGGAGCCGGTGCCTCTTCACTCTTCCTCCAGACTCTGGGAACTTGATTTACCAATGAAATGCAACATTTGATTTAATCTGAAAAGAGGACTAAGCACTAGACTAGTTATTTTTCTCCTTAGCCCAGGTAGGATGCTTCTGACATTGTCTCTAGTTCAGGAGTGGCTTGGCACTAGGAATGTAACAGTTGTAGACCTTTTCCTAAAGACACCTGTGCATCACTCCACTCCTTGTGAAGTTCTCCCAGGGTCTTGCATCAGATGCTGCCGTCATCTCTGTTGTTTGTGCATCCTTTCCAATTGCACTGTTCCCTTCCGGTCAACTTTCCATGAATGCACTCTACGAAAAGCCAGCCTTTTCAGCAATGACCCTCTGTCACTTGCGCTCTTTGTGGAGAGTGTTGCTTATAATCTTCTAGACAACTCTAAAGTCAGCAGTCTTCCCTATGAGTGTACTGAACCAGAATAAGAGATATGTGGTAGCTACACTGTATGAATAGAAATGTACTCAAGCCTCCGAGTGGCGCAGTGGTAAATGCTCATCCTATCGCGAGTTCGATCCCCGGGTGATGCTGTAACCTCTCGCAGCCGGAGGTCTAGAGAGAGCTGATTGGCCGAGCTCTCTCAGAGAGGAGAGATGAGAGGTACTTGGTGCTCCCACATTACTCACGGCTCTACAGCCAAACAAAGGCGACTGTGAGCTCACGCAAGCGGAGGGAGCGGATAGTGCTGTCCTCCGAGTGTGTTACGCTGCCCCCAATGGTGAGTGAGCGGTTCGAAAAGATGCGGTCGGCTGGCGTCACGTGGTTCGGAGGAAACACGTGATAGTCTTCGGCCCTCCCGGCTGAATGGTAGTAGTAGTCTTAATGTGGGAGCCCCCTAGTGACGGGGAGGAATTGGACACGACTAAATTAGGGAGAAAATCGGGGTAAAAAAAAAAAAAAAAGGTACTCAAATGCAAAATAAATACATTTCCTTAAAACAGAAATTAAAAAGAAAAGCTTGAAATAATTGATGTTACATGTAACGAACCTAGAATATGAGTTTTACTTTTTAAATGAAATTAAATTAAGAAAGAAAATTAAGTTTTTCTTTATTAAAATTTTCTTGGTTGCACTGTACATATATGTGGATTCACTCACAAAAAAATGGTAAATTTAAATATTATAGTACAGTGTTAAAATGCGTAATAAAAATTAACAAATGTGTAAATATACAGTACAGTACATTCACCACCACAGTCTATGACATCCTATTGACTAACAGCCAGCTGATATATCAGATAAAATAGATAGATAGATAGATAGATAGATAGATAGATAGATAGATAGATAGATAGAAGCCTCAAAATCTGTCTGTGGAGATGTATTCATGTGGATAAAATAGAAACTTTTTAGCTGCTACTGAATGATAAGGTGAATACTTCTGGTCTTGGACATACTGGATGAACAAAACCAGCTCCTAAAATGTAGGAACATCATCTACGGGGGGGAGGGATGTTTGTGTACAAAAAGGAACAGCTGAGAGAAAGAAATCACCTTTCTCTATTGTTGTATGAGACTGGCCCTTCTGCAGAAGTTAAGAGAAAACCTTTGTTACAGTACTTTGCTCTTACCCAGTAGTGTGTGCCTCTTTGACACTCTCCTTGTAGCATATCTAGTGTGCCTCTTTGACACTCTCCCCATGCATATCCTCCTCCATTCTCAAATATTACAGCTCTCCTCATTAGCACTCACAAAGAGCACCAAAAGACTTCCGAATATTGCATAACGAGTTGTTGAATCGCTTCTACTGTATGTCCGTATCCTCTTGGGCAAAGCATTTGGCTTAAAGAAACTATCAGAGGGGTAAGAGGAGGAGGAGGGAGCTTTTACTTAAGTAGCTCAGATTGTTTGGGCTCTTCATACCTTTGATCTGTAGAGTCAGATCTTCAAGCACAGTGTTTAAACACTGAGATCAATACAGTTTGCATATAATTCATGTAACCAAAGCAAAAAATGAGTGCATCCAGCAAAACTTTTCATTTCACTCCATCCTGTGGGGATTATGGCTTGCCAGCTCAGCCTGTTACATTTACTGTGGTGCTTTTGAATGCTTATAAAGAGTTCCCCCAGTAAACGCTGATTTAGACTGTCGCTACTGCCTTTATTTTCCAGTGCCATGTGTAAAGCGTGCCACGTAAACACTCTTATACAGCATCTTTCACCCCTTCTCATTATATTGTTGGTTACTAGCATGCTGTTCAATCTCAATTGCTGATTCTTGTAAGCAGACAAAAGAACCAGCTTTGGCCTTCAAAGAGACGCTTGTTAATCTGGGGTTTTATGTGTGGGAAGTCGATCAACCCCCATTTTCCAAAGGTAAATAAAACAGCGTGAACAGAATGAAATCCAGTCCCACGTTGTTTAACTATTCAACATTTAGCCCATTCTTTTTTGCCATCACAATAGAATAGATACACAGGAGGTCCAAATGTCTAAAACTATGCTGAAAATCTGGTGTACCGGTGATCTTTTGCTTTCCATTTTTCTTATGGTACCAGTCAAAAGTTTTAATTTATTTTCTACATTTCAGAACAATACTGGATTTTTTAAAAACTATGAAATAACACATATGGCATTAGGTAATTATATAAGAACAGCGTCATCAAGACACAAAGGTCAGCTGTTCTGGAACAGTTCTTGCAAGAACCCATCAAGCACCATGATGAAACTGGCTCTCATGCCAGGAAAGCAAGACCAAAACGTATCTCTGCTGCAAAGTAGAAGTTCTTTTAGAGTTAGCATCCTCAGAAATCCCCAGCGAATCGTATCTCAGATTATGAAGATGCTCTGTTATGAAGGCTTCACAGATCATGATACATCCCAACATTTCAACTGATTGAACTGTTCAATAGGATATTATTGCATGTTTTGGACGCCTTCAGCATTGTTTGACAAAGTAATAAGAAATACAAATTAGGAAAGACCATCGAATTAGAAGGTGAGTCCAGACTGGTAGTGTACAGTATGTGGAAATATTCACTATAGGATGCGTCTATAGGATGCTTTATCATTTCTTGATCACTGTTTAAATGTAAGCCTTTTTGCGATATTGAACTTTGGTACAAAAGGTCACGTTTTTCTTGACTCTTAACGCTTCCATGTGTTCAAATGACGCACCAATGAGGTTGATCTGATCCGGGTTTATTTGTTAAAGCAACTTGTGGAGATTGAGTACACACCGTCATTTAAGCAAAAAATGTATGTGCTAGATATTAAAGAACTGTAAAATTAATGTAACTCAGGTTACTGCTGATAATATTATTTGTGATGAAAATCTTTGTGTTACATTGAGAAATAACAGCAAACAGAATCATGTTGAGTGGTTCCCACTGTATTTTTTATGAAAATTGCTGCAAACACAGTGTGGGCAATTAGCCTGAAATTATGCTTTATGGCAAATAAAAAATAGATAAGCACAGCTAATTGCTAAGCACATATTTTATGGTTCTTACATTATTAATGCTGAAAAATCTGTCATGACCTGTGCAGTCTGCTCAGCAGAGTCAAACAGCACTAGCACATGTGTAGGTGTCTTTTTGATGTGCCAAAGAAATCCTACTACTTCTAGGACTTGCATGGTTAGATACATTAGATATATTTCCATTTCCGGGCACTCTGCCCATACCAGCTGCCATCATTATTAATTTTTAGTAGTTAGTGCTGGCTGGCTGGGCATCTTTTTTCGTTCCGTGCGCTATCTTTACATCTCTGTTACGCCAGCCAACAAGCAGTCCCGGTTGCCTGAGCGGGGACACACTCACAAAGCACACACACACACACACACACACACACACACACACACACACACACACACACACACACACGTCTTTGAAGTGGAACCTCAGAAATTATGTTTACTCTTTTGGGTGGCAGGCAGTGCAAGAATGCGCATGTAATGATGGGATGCACGAGCAGTGGAATGCGGCTCACAATCCCCTCACTGTAAGAGTTAAAACCCAAACCACTCGAGCTGTTAATGAGCTGGAGTGCCCATGCTCATGAGGGCCAGTGCCCTATAGACTGATGAATTATGTGCAGCACTCACAGCCACTTAATTGTATTCCAGAGAGAGGTTGTTTATCGTGAGCGAATCATCGAAACTCATCTCCTAAAGCAACATGTAATAAACACGATTTAGTCTTGTGTGTCTCATCGTGCAAATAATTTTTTTTTTCTTCTAAAAATATATATATATTTTTCCCCTTCACAGAGCCAGAGCTTAACGTTGCAGGGGCACTAGACAACATCGGCAAACAACTGAACCACACATCCAGGAGACGCCGGCACGCCGGAGACGATGACTATAACATCGAGGTGCTTCTCGGGGTCGATGACTCTGTGGTGCGCTTTCACGGAAAGGAGCACGTACAGAATTACCTTCTCACTCTCATGAATATTGTGAGTATCGTGAGGGATGAAGCGTTTACAGTTTAATAACTCCAATCCCTCCTCCATCAGTGGCATAAATGAATAATTGCACTCCAGCTACTGTAAACAATAATTTCGATCTAAAGATGAAATGGTGGTTCAAAAAACGTGCGAAGATGAGCAAGAATAATTGGAATTTTTCTCATGAGTTTAGACTGCTCCTGTTTGAAAAATGGTGGCTCATTCAGTGACAGCGACTTCAATTAGTTCAGCTAACCTATGTCCTTGATTTCAGCTTGGTAGCTTCATTGTTTTAAATTTATAACATCTACTGTGTTTACTGGCGTTTTTTTTTAATAAACAAGTTGCAGCTCAGAAGAATGACGGTTTCCTGGAGAATAGTTCGATAGTGTTAATTAGGATAATAGACTTGCTTGTTCGAAAATGTCTTCTTCCAGTAGATGTCCCTGGTGTACTTTGCACACATCTGTTTTTGAAACAAAAACAGATGTTTAATTTGCATCTGTGTTTAATAGGCTACTAATGACATGCTGATCACAAGCCAGCTCACTGTGCTGAACTCCTATTGTCTTGCACTTATCCTACTATACATATACATTACTATCCCACTTGCTTTAGAGGAAAAAAGACTCCTTTTACTGTTGATTGTGGCAATAGGAGTTGCATGCCAGCTCCCCACACCCCTTTGTGATGCCCAGTGGAAAGAGATCACTGCAAGAGCTTGAGTGTTTCTTAAAAAAAAAATGAAAAGGCATCTTAATAGGTCTCCTATAATGCAAAATGAAGAATTGATTCTGATTGATTGTTTTGTATCACTCCATGAAGCCCCTTTTTGAATTGGTTGAACACTGAAATTTAGGCAGTCTATATATGAATATACAATATAAATGGTCATCTGTCAGGACATTTATAGAAGTAGATATATTTTTATTTTTCAACTATCCGGTTTTGACGAGACTGTGCCGGTTATAAGCTGAGATCCTGTTCTTATCTGACAAAGTGGAATCTGATGAGACATGAAAGCTCTTCTGCTTTTTTAACACATCCACCATAAAGATCCATGCTGTAAAGGTGGTTTATTTGAGTTAGTGCAGCGGTTGTGTCAGCGCAAACCAATCTGGTCATGCTCCTCTGACCTCTGTTGTCAACAGAGTGTTTCAGCCTGCAGACCCTCCACATGCAGGAGTTTTTATTGTTGTTTTTGTTATTGTTTTTCACACCTTTCTGTGTAAACTCCAATAGGTGTTGTGTGTGAAAATCCGTTCAGGAAATCAGTTTCTGAAATTCTCAAACCAGCCTCTCTGGGACAACAAGCTTCTCACGATCAAAGTTACAGATACTATACTTTTTATTCTTTCTGATGTTTGATGTGAAGGTTAGCTGAAGCTGTAGCCGCAACATTAGATAACTGCATGAATGTGTACAAGTATTCCTAATAAAGTGAACTATGAGTGCTATATACAGTACCATTACTTTTGTAATGTCTAATGGAAATGTCTAAAGGAGCACATATAAAAAATATATTTCAATATAAATACAATCTAATTATTTTTATGCCAAATCTTTTTAAGTCTAATAAACTGCCATAATGCCAAAACACATGCTCAAGCTAACAGCATGCATTTTGCCAGCCAGTAATCCACCTAGCCAGAAACCACGACAACCAGTAGAAAACCATGTCTGCAAAAACAGCACCTGAGCTCAGGATCAAACAAAGTACCCTGGAGCTGTGAGGGCACCATCATGGAGCTGGAGCTGCCGCACCATCATGCCGCTCAGGGCAAAATTTTGTTTACGCTCAATTTTCTTGCTGCTTGCTCCGTGTTTGGTTTGATCGATTTTTTTATTATTTTTTTGTAAGCACAAAGTCTGTAATTATTTGTGTGGCTTGAATGTCAGACACTGATTCCTGTCAGCACACGCTTGATTGGTCAGCGTTAGCACATAACCAGTCTCTGCTATCCCACACCTCCCTAATCACCTCAGACAGTAGAGGTGTTGCTTTTTTAATGATCTCTCTGCTATTGTGTGTTGAGTTCAGTTTTGAAAAGATGTTACATGCATTACCTTTCCAGAGATCACTGTAACACAGGGCTTCACCCCTGATTTTGCAAGTCCAGTCCTTACTCATTTGTTTTTCCATTTCTACATCCTGTAATAATAACGACCAATCCCATTTCCTGTCAAGATGACAGTCACAGGCTGTTGCTGATGAAACTAATAACCAAAGCAGTAGATTCTCTAATATAAACGTTATTAGGTAATTTTTAGTATACGCTTGCACATTCATCCAATTATCCAGTCACCTGATGATATGTCAGCCGTGCGGCACATAGAATCATGCATTCATGAGTCAAGAGCTTCAGTTCATATTTATATCAAGCATTAGAATAGGGGAAAGTGTGAGGTGTAATCTTGATGTTTGTCTTATTTGGAACAGGGCATTTGGTGGTGATCTGAGTGAATACAAAATACTAGTTATAGCTTTAACTAGTCCTGGTGGATTTTCTCCAATAATTCAGGTAAAGTTGGTAAATTCAGATGAATAGCACAAGCAGCCAAAAATATTCCATACATATAGGCATGTTTTCTTTTAATTTCATTTCATGTTTTTTCATTTTACTATGCAAGATTTTTAAGAGTTATGTGAGATTTAATTTCTTTTTTATTTGTGGCCAGATCCTCTGCTATAGTAACTCACATATCCAATCTTTACAATCATGCTGAGCAGAAAAGCCTCTCAAAAAGCACAACACTTTAAAGTTTGAGCTATAAGACCAGAGCAGAAGACCACATTAAGTTCCACTTCTCTCAGCCAAGAACAGGATTCTGATCTACAGGGCACAGGCTCACCAAACTGGAACCTGAAATTGGAAAATGGTCACCTGGGGCCTCATTCATAAATGGCGCATGTGCTCAATACTGGGTGTGGAGTGTACATACGCAACCTCTGGGGTTTTATAAAGAAACACTTGTCTAGAAATTGGGCAAGTATTCAAGGAAGCTTTGACTGGTGTATGTATTGACCAGATTACTCAAATGAAATATTGGGCAATAAGGTATTGAGAGACCATAATATTATCAATACTGTAGTATCAATAATGGTGATGAGCTAATGAGTTGTACCCAGGTTAAAGGGACCAGCACTGTGAAAACAGGCAATACCTGTCCACTCACAGGTCTAGTGGGACATTAAAGCTACACACAGCTACAGTAAAATAGAACATTTATAAAAAGGAGTGAAGCAGAAAGAAATGCATAATCGTTGTAAATAGTTGTATTTCAGGTTGAACATTAATAGACATACTTTGGAGACATCTAGGACTTGTGCAAACTTGTTTTAAAGTGTAAAGGAAAGACAGAACGTGCATGTCCAGTATGGCTATATTCAGGCTTAAATCAAATATGATATTTTATTTACATCAGAATGTCAGAAAAGAGAATTAAAATCTCTTTTAATCATAATGATATGAATAACAGGTGTTAGACAGACTTTCTAAATATTGGCAAAACCGTCCAACGATTTATTATGTCATGTATGTAATTAGAGATTATCCATTTTAATTCAATTAAATTTGTTTGCAATATTATTGCCTGGATTTTAGTTTTTATGTGTTTGAATTACAGGAGTTTAATTAGAGTAGATTTAAGTGAACTTCTGCTGTTAAACAAGACCACTTCACACCATATTGTTTAGCCACCTGGTTTTTCAGTAAACACTGAATGATTCTGTATGCATGGCTGATCTGGAAGATTTCACCCATTATAAATTTGTCATACATCACTGAGCTCAAATCCCATAGTGGATTTTAAATTTAGCTGAAAATGAACATTAGGAACAAAATAGATATAAGCTCATTCTGCTTGAATTCAATTAGAAATTTAAAAGAAAGATAAGATAATGTAATACAATATAAAAAAATATCTGACAGATTGTCTCTGCCCTGCGGAATTGTATAAATACTGAATATTATACTGAGACCTGTTTCCATAGTTTACATTTTATGTTTCAGCTTTAGCTGAAATCAACTATTGACATTTCACCTCTATAAATATAAAATATAAATATAGATAATACATGTAATATAATTATAAATAAATAAATAGGAACTCCTATAAAATTTTTTTTTACCTTTATCTTTGTGCTAAATTTATTTAACCCCAAAGGAATTTGTGTCTTAGGGAAAAAAATAATAGGGTTGAAATATGAACAGAGAAACCCCTTTTTGTCATGGCTGAAATCACGGAACTCTCAACTCAAAAGCTGTTGAGCTGCATAGATTGGGTAATGGCTACAGAAATATGTATTTAATTAAAATTACAAATTCTATCAGGTCCAAAGAAGTTAAAAAAGCATGGAACTGCTAAAAACTTGCCAGGAAGGTGATGTGTCTGCTTATTGCTTTCACACAATGTAAGGATGATGCAAAGTGAGATCAACTGTTTTCCAGCACCTTCATGAACAGAAGCTTTTTTTATTGTTACACAAAAGAAGCCGTTGCCGAGACCAAAACATTAATCCCAGCACCTGAATTTTAGTATGCACCCTTGGCAGTAATTATTTTGTGTGTCATATGAGACAAACCTTGATTTTTTTTGTGCTGCTTGGATGTTTGGGGTTGTTTTGCTGCCAGTGGTCCTGGGGCTATTCTTACAGTTACTGGCAAAATGAATTCCATTCAATACCAGAACACTTTAGGCAAAGAAATATCATGTTGCCTCTGCCAAACAGCTCAGGCTGGTCATCTGAAACACAAAAAATTGACAAAATAATGGTTCCAGTGACACAAAATCAAGGTTTTATAATGGCTTTCTCAGTCTCCAGACTTGAATCTAGTTGAAAATCTTATGTCACATTTGAAGTGGGCAATTCGCAAGAGCAATCCTGGAATCACAATAAGAAATGTTCAGTATGAAAGAGTGGCACAAGATCTCTCTACAAGTGTTCTCCATCCTTGTTAAACACTACAGAAAGAGACAGAGTGCTGTTTTTCCCCCCGCATGAGGCTCTAACAAATGCTAAAATGCTGATTTTGTGGGATTTGCATACTAATAATAATATAACTATACAAATTTATCATGATTGAAAATTATTTATTTTTATATATTGAAGGGTACTGTAATACTTTTTCATGAGGGGTGCCAAAAAGTATTTACACTTACATTATTCAGATCATCAAACAATTTTTTTCAGTAATTACGCCTGGGTGTGGCAAGTGAAATGTACCTCAGCTTTTAAAAAAAATATTCACGTTAATCAGTTCATCCATGATTCAACAAGGGGGCAATTACTTTTTCACACAAGGCCAAGCAGGTTTGGACAGTTTTTTTTCCCTTCATAAACGGGGAGTATTGTGTATTTACTCTGGTTATCTTTCTGTAAGACTTAGTTTAATGATATGAATCGTTTAAATGATCACAGATCTATATATAGAACCAGAGACTAAATAATGTAGCAAATTTCTTAGACTTTTAGCTGAGATTATGGAGTAGGCGTCAGGGGTCTTAGAGATCCTGTGCCTCCCCACGCTGAACCACACTGCGGCCTCTTAGTTAAGTGAGGAAGGAAAAACAGCTGTGTTTAAAAGACCTCTGTCTGTAATACCGGCTCAACACTAGGGCCCTTTCATCAATCGTCTGCAGCCACACCAACAAACACCGTCATATTACTTCCGTCACCGCCTACTTGTTCCCTTCTCTTAATGAAAGCACTGCTGCAAATCAAAATCTGTTCCACTCTCTTCATCATTCATGTCATTGCTCTTTTGTAAATACTTTTACTGGTACTGTGTTATGTAAAGTAATAATGGCACTTCAGTATAGTTAATTGTGTGTGAGCTCAGTCTGTTTTTTAAAATAAAAAAATGCTTATATGGTTAAAGGACGAGTGCACTCTTCTGAGCCCGAATACTCCTTAACCACACTGTTATTTTTATACCTTCAATTCCAGTGATGCTTTTCTTATATTGAATTTAATCATTTCAGTTAATATTAATTGAAAGTCACATTTTAACACAGATGCTGTGCGATGGCCTTGGGCTTGATGTTCTTAAACAGGCATGTTCTTAGAAATTTCGCTCTCATTTTAATTGAATAGTCTTTCCAAGGGCAAGATCACGTGTAGTCTTAATGAGCTACCACAGTGTTTTTTTCTATATATTGATCAGATTGCTTCTAGGTTAATGTCACTCATTGTTTGTCCTTTCTAAGTGAAAGAGGGAAAAGAAGCATCGTTGTTTTCTAGGCACATATGAAACATTAATTCAGTTTTTTTAAAGAAAAAAAAACTACTGTAATCCATACTCCTTTTTTCATAAAAGTTTGATTTATAAAAAAATCTGCCAACATAAATACATGAATCAATATTGGATGATTTGAAAATATTGCAGCACCTGGACAATACCATAAAACTTTTCAGCCACCATGTCATCCTGCTGTACATTCACTGCATTTTTTAAAGACCGCAACATTTAATCTACCCTCATTTCACTACTACTTATTATAATTTTTTTTCAATACATACCCTAGTTGTGAAGTGTTGAAGTGCAAAAGAAATACTGGAGCTTAATGTACCAGTGATTGTTTTAGAGATAACATCTCACTAATTCTCTACACTGCTTATTCTGTTCTGGGTCACAGGAGGCCTGGAGCCTATTCTAGGGGACTCCGGGCACACCCTGGACGTGGTGTCACTCCAGCACAGGGCACAAGCACACACACTCACTTTTTAAGGGAAATTTGGAAAGACCAGTTAGCCTAATCTGCATTAATCTACTCCAACCCTGACCAAGATAAATCCTAACCAATGTTTTGTAAAGATAAACGATTTATTAAAATTATTAGTACCCAGAACATTAGTAACCAGAACACTACTGTATGTGGCATTTTCAAAAATGCTGTATTTAATTATGTAAAAGAAGACTAAATATATCTACATTTCATATCTGCTATATCTATACTACAAAATCAGCTTTAGTTAACCATCTATTGTTTGTAGTGATAATTTGGTTTGTTCTCTGTAATGGCACATCTCATACCTAGACTTCTCCCAGGTTGACCCATGCCAGGGCATAAACTGGACTAAAAATACCAGTTCTTCTACAGTACATCATAAATATGTTAACACCTTGGAGAAAGTATGGTTGTGTAATTTGAGTGGATTTCTACCACAATTAAATATATCATGATAAAGCATGATACAAGGGTTTATGCTTGTTTTTTACAGGTGTTGATTGTGATGCTGTTAAAAATTTAAAGCCACAACATGTGAAACTTCAGAATTTCTTCAAGTTCGTACTAAAGCGATAAATAAAGCTAGAGGACACTCAGCAAACAATGATCCTTATACTTAATTAGAAGTAAGAAGTAGTCATCCAAAATATTACTCAAGTAAAAAAGTATTTGGTGAAAAGTCTGATCAAGTATTGAGTATTGAGTGTTTCAATTGTAGTGTTTTTTTAAAATATTTTTTTAAAGAAACTATGTAAGCAGTCAGACAAAATGATAAAATAATGTATAGATTGCTACATTTCCAAATAATAAAATTTATGAAATAAATGTGATGAATTAATGAAATATCTTTACAAAATAGCAAATTAAGGAATAAGAAACACAAATTTCCTAATCTCCCTTCTTTTTTCAGCTTTTGAAATAAATACCTACTGTAAGTAACATATGTACCTGTTTTTTTTTTTTTTTTACCAGTGTAGACTATTTCCTGTGTAATATATACTCTATATTCAGTTGCCCTGCAAATGGCTCAGCAGATGGAAAATAACATTAGAACACAAGAGGTCTCACTTAACCATAAACTGTGTCCAGCAGAACAAATGTAAGAAAATTATATATTTTTTAACCTCTAGTTTATAACCGCGACATGTTTGCTTTACAAAACACAGGAGAAACACAGTCATGTTGTAGATCCACTGGCTGCAGTTCTTTGGCAAGCACAAAGAGTATCTAGTGTTGAATGAATGGTTAGAAAAGTAACGAGTTGAGTGTAGTCGAATGTATCGGAGTAAGAGTAGCGTTTCTTTTTCGCAAATCTACTCAAGTAAAAGTAAAAAGTATGTTTCAGTAAAACTACTCATAGAAGTAAATTGTTTTCAAAAAGTTACTCAAGTAAATGTAATGGAATAAATGTAACTCGTTACTACCCACCTCTGCCGACGACAACGTCACGGTAGTACGGCATAAATTGGTAAAACATGTGACACCAAACATTTTCTTAAAATGCATTCAGATACATTTGTACATGTCTACAGTTGTCTGGGGCTGAACATGTATCTATTATTTTGACTTCTTTTATTTTGCTACTGTAAGTGTTATTCAATATATACCCTCCCAGCAAACATTTGGACGTTTGATGATCGTTGATAACAGCTGTTATTTTTAAACAATTTTTTCAACTATGTCGAGATGTGTCGGAGGGACATCATTTCAACGGGCATCAAACATCCAAACGTTTGTTGGACAATGTAGCATTCCAGATGGAATGAGCCAAATGATATAAAAATACACAATATGACAATCAGACATCAGCAAGGTATTTTTCAATATTTGGATTTAAATTTTTTTTTAAAAACATAATTATGTGCGGATTTAATATGCAGTGTGCTTCAAACATACTGTAGACAGTTTAGTGTCTGGTTGCATGCAGAGCTTGAAAATTATACTGTTTTGCCTAAATCTGGAACATGCCACAAAAAATAAATAAATACATAAATTAAAATAAAAAATAGAAGGGCACTGATATTTAATTTTTTTACTTTAGAAAAAAAAAAACAGCTTTTACTTAAATATGTCAGGGTGGACATGAGAGGGAAAACTTAAGTGACTCAAAGCTACAGTATAAAGTGTACAGAAAAATGAGCTAACAGTGAACATGGAGGTTGAGACATTTCAAATTATTAAGGTTTTAGGAGCTCCTAAATGACATGTTTCTTCTTCTATCATGTACTACAGTAAGTGGTTTTAGCATGCAGCTACATTGAACAACACAAAAAAAAACACTGCTTTGTTGCACATTATAAAATGTTCATGGGCTGTTTTTAAGATTTTAAAATTGTGTTTGTTCTCACGTCTGTTCTCACGCAAATTGTTCTCACAGGGTAGCTCCTGAAGTGAAAAGAACTGACCACATTGCCCTGCAAGTAACATTACTCTCTGTAGATAGCGCAATGTGTTGTCTGTACGGCAAATATAGTTAGAAGGTTTATTTATTGTGCTACAAATTGGAGTAATGGTTAGTCTCCTGCAAACACTTTGGGGCAAATTAAATGTCCAATCCCGAAAGATTTCCTCTTTGTCAGTCCCAACAACACATGATTGAACTGAACATTTGATTATCTAACCTAGCACGAGCTGGTTAAAGGTTAATTCACGTTAAAATGCTTTGAGCTTGGGGTCCAAAAGATCCCAATAAAAAGCGATGGTACAGGAAACTACATAGAAATCATCACAGTGATTTACTAAGCCGGTGTTTCCAAGAGACAAATAAAAAATGACCAATGGGCTTCACACACCATTGCTGCGCGTATAAATAGTTTTACCCAAACAGGTTGAAAAATCCTTCTTTGCCAGGTTCACATAACATTTATATTTTTGTGCAGTTTTTATGTAATTCTATTCTCATTTCCTGACTCATTCTTGTTAAAGGAAAAGAAATGTGATGCTGAATGCAGTGACCCTTTTATTATTTTTGAGGCAGGTTTCAAGGTCTTCATTGCTTTATTTTATTGTGTTCAGGTTAGAAGAAGAAATGTTTTCTTTTCGGTAAGTTAATATTTTTTGTCATATGTTGTTGCAGGTGAATGAGATCTATCATGATGAATCACTAGGTGCGCACATCAATGTAGTTCTTGTAAGGATGATCATGCTTGGATATGCAAAGGTAGGACAAACCAAACTGAGTCAACTCTGTGAAAAGGTTTGCATGCTTACACATGGAAATGGCTGAAAGAAATTCCAGACATTTTAAGTGAAACACATAAAATCTGAATGTTTTTCTGTTTTGATCCTGCTTCATTCAGACTTTGTTTGCTGCCATTTTGTTGTTGAAGAAGTTAACAAAGACAGAAGATTCCAAAGTGTTTTGCCTTCGATTGTTTTCCCTCAGTCTATTAGCCTTATTGAACGTGGGAACCCGTCACGGAGCTTGGAGAATGTGTGCCGCTGGGCATTTGTACAGCAGAAAGAGGATCCAGAGCACTCTGAGCACCATGACCACGCCATCTTCCTCACACGCCAGGGCTTTGGCCCTACTGGCATGCAAGGTAGAAAATCTTTTTCGCATCTCCCTATTTCTCCTTCATTTCACATCACATTGATTTACACTGCTCTTTTTAGCTAAAGCAGCAGACGGACCAAATACGAACAAAACTCTCCACAAGGTGACCTGACAAAAGGAAAGGGGAAAAGGAGGCATAAAAATGAATTTGGTTTCTGTGGTTGGTTTTGTTGTTGGTTAAAACAAAATAAAGGAAAAAGAAAAGATAAAAGGTAGACGGTATTTCAACGGTCATCAAACATCCAAACGTTTGCTGGACAACGTAGCCTTCCAGATGGAATGAGCCAAATGTTATAAAAATACCCAATATAAAAATCAGACATCAGCAAGGTATTTTTAAATATTTGGATAGTTTTTTTTTTTTTTTAAACATAATTATGTGCGGATTTAATATGCGGTACGCTTCAAACATACTGTCGGCAGTTTAGTGTCTGATTACATGCAGAACTTGAAAATTCTACTGTTTTGCTTAAATCTGGAACATGCCACAAATAAAAATAAATAAATAAATAAAAAATGGAAGGGCACTGATATTTATTTTTTCTACTAGAAAAAAACAAAACAAAAACACAGCTTTTACTTAAACAGGTCTGGGTGGACATGAGAGGGAAAACTTAAGTGACTGAATGCTATAAAGTGTACAGAAAAATTAGCTAACATAGTGAACATGGAGGTTGAGACAGTTCAATTGATTAAGGTTTTAGGGGCTCCTAAATGACATGTTTCTTCTTCTATCATGTACTATGTACTATATACACACGTGGACAAAATTGTTGGTACACTTCGGTCAATGAAAGAAAAACTCACAATGGTCACATAAATAACTTTAATCTGACAAAAGTAATAATT
Organism: Clarias fuscus; assembly: GCA_030347435.1. Taxonomy (NCBI): domain Eukaryota; kingdom Metazoa; phylum Chordata; class Actinopteri; order Siluriformes; family Clariidae; genus Clarias; species Clarias fuscus. The sequence goes on from CM059208.1 coordinate 19,343,245, forward strand.
TAAAAAAATTCTATGAATGTTAATCAATGAAAGTCAGATATTGCTTTTCAACCATGCTTCAACGGAATTATTTAAAAAAATAAACTCATGGAACAGGCCTGGACAAACATGATGGTACCCCTAGAAAATACTGAAAATAATGTGACCAAAGGGACATGTTAATTCAAGGTGTGTCCACTAATTAGCATAACAGGTGTCTACAATCTTGTAATCAGTCAGTGGGCCTATATATAGGGCTCCAGGTAGTCACTGTGTTGTTTGGTGACATGGTATGTACCACACTCAACATGGACCAGAGGAAGCGAAGGAAAGAGTTGTCTCAGGAGATTCGAATGAAAATGATAGACAAGCATGTTAAAGGTAAAGGCTATAAGACCATTTCCAAGCAGCTAGATGTTCCTGTGACTACAGTTGCACATATTATTCAGAAATTTAAGATCCATGGGACTGTAGCCAACCTCCCTGGACGTGGCCGCAGGAGGAAAATTGATGACAAATCAAAGAGACGGATAATCCGAATGGAGCCCAGAAAGACTTCTAAAGAGATCCAAGATGAACTTCATGCTCAAGGAACATCAGTGTCAGATCGCACCGTCCGGCGTTGTTTGAGCCAAAGTGGACTACATGGGAGACGACCAAGGAGGACACCATTGTTGAAAACAAATCATAAAAAAGCCAGACTGGAATATGCCAAACTACATGTTGACAAGCCACAAAGCTTCTGGGAGAATGTCCTATGGACAGATGAGACAAAAATGGAACTTTTTGCCAAGGCACATCAGCTCTATGTTCACAGATGGAAAAATGAAGCATATGAAGAAAAGAACACTGTCCCTACTGTGAAACATGGAGGAGGCTCTGTTATGTTCTGGGGCTGCTTTGCTGCATCTGGCTGAGGGTGTCTTGAATCTGTGCAGGGTACAATGAAATCTCAAGACTACCAAGGGATTGTAGAGAGAAATGTGCTGGCCAGTGTCAGAAAGCTGGGTCTCAGTCGCAGGTCATGGGTCTTGCAACAGGACAATGACCCAAAACATACAGCTAAAAACACCCAGGAATGGCTAAGAGGAAAACATTGGACTATTCTAAAGTGGCCTTCTATGAGCCCTGACCTCAATCCTATTGAGCATCTTTGGAAGGAGCTGAAACATGCTGTCTGGATGAGGCACCCTTCAAACAACTGGAGCAGCTTGCTCATGAGGAGTGGGCCAAAATACCTGCAGAGAGGTGCAGAAGTCTCATTGACAGTTACAGGAATCGTTTGATTGCAGTGATTGCCTCAAAAGGTTGTGCAACAAACTATTAAGTTACGGGTACCATCATTTTTGTCCAGGCCTGTTCCATGAGTTTTTGAGTTTTCATTTTTTTTTTATAATTCCGTTGAAGCATGGTTGAAAAGCAATGTCTGACTTTCATTGGTTAACATTCATAGAATTCTTATTTATTATTACTTTTGTCAGATTAAAGTTATTTCTGTGACCATTGTGAGTTTTTCTTTCATTGACCGAAGGGTACCAACAATTTTGTCCACGTGTGTACTATGGCTTTGGCCCTACTGGCATGCAAAGTAGAAAATTTTTTTCATGTCTCCCTATTTCTCCTTCATTTCACATCACACTGATTTACACCGCTCTTTTCAGCTAAAGCAGCAGACGGACCAAATACGAACAAAACTCTCCACAAGGTGACCTGACAAAAGGGAAAGGGGAAAGGGAGGATAAAGGATAAAAGGTAGATGGTAAATAATTAAGAAGTGGTCAGACATGATTATTGTTTTCTCATTTTCCTGCTGTTGCTTAGTGTGCAGGTAAAACATTTGTTCTACAACGTTTGTGGTGCTTTTTCATAGACAAACAATAAATTCACAAGTTCTCCACCACAGGTGCTATATAAGCTGTATGGCACATACAAGAATTATGTGCTCAGTCTTCAGAAATCTGGCTTCTAGATTAACATTTCCACTCAGCAGGCCTTGAATTATCGCTTTTGATTTCTAAACATTACACTCCACTTATCCTGAGTCATCTAATCATGTTACACAAATACATTGCTTGTTATAACTGTGAATCCCCTGTGATGTTAGCATTTTAGCCTTTACCCTTTGTCCAGTTGTTTAATTTACTTAATATACTTGTGAAATTAAACTCATACTGAATCTGTTATTTGACTTCTAAGCATTTTTATGCTTTTCTTTTTTTCTGTGCAAGTAAACAGTTTCATTTTGATTTTATGAGTAGAAGACAAATATTTAATATGAAGAAAACAAAGTAGCAAATAGAATAAAAAACAGGGAGATGATGGAGTGCAACTTTGATTAATACACTATATGGCCATGTGGACACCTGACCGCTGACCATCATGCCAACATGGGACCCTCCCAACAGCTTAGAATCTTTATATGCTGTAAAAGTAAGCCTAGTAAGAAGTACCTGTAGAGAGTCATGATCTCAGCCCCAGTGAGCAAGTTGGGCAAAGATAATTGCAGCACGTTATTAGAAAATACTGGCCGACAAATGATCCAAAGCACAAGGTTCTACAGTGGCCATCACAGTCATCACAGTCTCCTGACCTCAATATCACTTCTTTGGGGAGAGCTTCTTTGGGGAGATCTCATGCAAGATGACCAATAAATGTACAGGAACTGGAAGTATTTTACCATGAAGAATGGGCAGCTAAACCACATGAGAGAATCATGCACAATTATTATAAATGACTGCATGCCAACATTGATGCTAAAGAGGGCAATACACAACATTACAAACTATAAGTAACTTTTGAACAGGGATTATATCATCATTTTCTGTATTGGCATGTTTTGTTTTATGAGTGTGGCATTCTGTTATGCCTGACATATGACCTTGAGTCTTATAATAAATAAAATACATTTGTTTTGGCTTTTCACTTATGTTCTCTTTCAAAAGCTACACTCGATGCTGCGTGAAAACGCTATGGGAACATGTCTTTGTTTCCGGTTGTGAAGCCTGTGTATGTCAAAACCACCGAATACTTCGGCTTATAACCTCTGCCAGGCATGACGTCACCGAATAAGGTGCACCTGCAGGTTATAACTAGGAGTGAACCGGAAACATCCTCAGATCTTTTTGTCTTCAGGACCGCTTTGTGTTTGCGTGTGTGTGTGCAACAGAATCACGGTAGGAAAAAAAAACTTTACTTACCGATAATGGCAAGAGTTGGTTGGAGAGATGCGTGCCTCCGTGTGATTTTCTTTTCGGAGGGCGATGTCCACGACTTTTCTTGAGTGCTTGGGTTTCAAGGAAAGTGCAAGCATTGTATCTCCCTATTAAGGCACTTCCTGGGGCTCGCGTGCGTATGAGACGGGATTTCCCCCTTTCTCTTGAGCTCTCCCCGGATCAAGAAGTGTTTAGCGTCCGCTTCTCAAGCGCGCTCCGGCGCTTCTTGTGAGCGGGGGAAAGAGACTTCCTCACTTGCTTCCATGGAGATAGCGTGCCGATCGGGCAGACGCGCATAAGACGGAATTCCCCCTTTCTCTCGCCCTCTCCCCGGATTAGGAAGTTTTAGAGTCCGCTTCTCAAATGCGCTCCGGCGCTTTTTGTGAAGGGGCCCGAATAGATTTATAATAAAAAAAAAAAAATTCCCAAGCGCTCAAAGTTAGACGACAGGTTTCTGTCGGGTGGCCAGGGGAGGGGCCTCATCGAGGGTTCCCCCCCCTTTTTTTTTGGCGACCTCCATGACGAGTTAACTCTTTCATGGAATAAGCCTTATTCATCCCGTTTTATGATGATACCCCAGATTGAAGAGACGCTTGCGAGCTATCTCTCTCCTGGGAGCTCATCCTCCCTGAAAAAGCCCACATTGCCCACCAAGCCGTGTAGACTAACATCTTCGTTGGTGGGGAAAGCTTTTCAGGCAGCGGGTCAGGCTGGTGCTGCTCTTCACACCATGGCAGTTTTGCAGGCATACCAAGCTCACCTGCTAAGAGTTCTGAGCACTGGCGGGTCTATTGATGGCGCCTAGCCACAGATTTATTTCTCTGTGCCACCAAGCAGACGGCTTGTGCTATCAACTGTTCTATGGCTGCCGCGGTCGCCACGGAGAGACATCTGTGATTTAATCTCACGGGCATCGAGGTCAGGGATCGCGTTTTCCTCCTTCATGCCCCCCCTCTCGCCTTTCGGCTGTAAACACCGCCGCCACTAGGTTCGGGAGGCGAAGCTCTACGAGCAGACCTCCTGTGAGGTTTCTCCCCTGCCGTGCTCAGGAGTCGGGACCGTCGGTCACCCAGTCCCGACCAGGTCTGGTCCCCACGAGGCGTCAGGTGCAGAAGGAGAGTGGGCCGAGCCAGCTACCCCCTTGTAGAGACAGGGGAAGCACTCGTCGCGCTTCGCAATCCGCCTCAAAGAAAGAAAAAAAAGGCACCGGACCTGAGGAGCATTATCTCCGCCAAAAGGAAGTCCTGAGGTTGACGTGCCCAGGACCACGAGGGTGTCTCCCCCTGGGGAGGGACGTGTAAAAAATCCAATAAGGGATAAAGACTCCTCCCTGGCACCCTATGGGGGCCGTTGTCTAATCTCCGCCACCACTGGTGTTTCGGGAAGCAGCGGTCTCCAGCGAAATGTTAGGTGCTCGGTTCCTTCCTGCCTTGTTTCAGGTGTTCAGGTGTTCAGTTCCGGACACCTAACACCCCCCTCCGTTGCACATCGTTCTCCGCGTTTTCAATGGCGTGGTCTTCACTTCCATGAAACCGGAGCGAGCACATCTGCTGACTTGGCAGTTACAGAATGAGTTTGCTGGCAAAAAGGGGCCATAGAGCATGTTTCCCTGCCAGACGAGAGATGGGGGGTTGCGTCCAATTTTACATCTTCTTGGGCTGAACATCAAAATGTTGACAGCCAAAATGATTGTTCTTAAATTCAACCAGAGGTTTGGTTTGTGACGGTCAACCTGAATGAAGCATATTTTCATATAGAAATATTGCCACAACACAGGAGGTTCCTGAGGTTTGCTTTCGGGGGTGAAGCTTACCAGTATCGGGTCCTTCTATCTGGCCTAGCCCTGTCACCCCGCACATATAAAATGCACGGATGCAGCTCTGGCTCTATGATTCCAGGGCATCCGTATTATTAATTGTATAGACGAATGGCTGATCCTGGCTCAGTCTTAATAGCTAGCACTTTGACATCGGGATGTCATCCTAGCTCATATCCATTCTTTAGGATTGAGACTCAACGCCACGAAAGGCGTTCTCTTTCCTGTTCAGAGGACAACATATTTGGGTGTCACATGGGATTCGATCACAAGGTGGGCACAGCTGTTTCCCACTTGTGTCAAACCCATCCTCCAACACCCTGAAGGAAATCAAGCTAGGCCAGAAAGTGACTCCATCACTTTTAAAGATCTTTAGGTCTCATGGCAGCTGCGTCCACGGTGATACCTTAGGGCACATGAGGGCGTTGTCAGTTGTGGCTATGAGCCAGGGGATTTCACTCAAGGGCCAATCCCCAGAGGCTAATAAGGGTTACGCGCTGGGGCTTCGTACCCTTTCTATGTGGTTTCTATGCGGTTTCTGACTTTGGGTCCCACTTTAGGTCCGTCTTGTCGCAAGATGCTACCGACAGACGCTTCCCTCACGGGCTGGGGTGCGGTCTTGGATGGCCGTCCAGCACAAGGGAGCTGGAGAGGTCATCTTCTCGCATGGCACAGCAATTACCTCGAAATGCTGGCTCTGTTTCTGGCCCTGAAACACTTCCTCCAGCAGTTGAGAGGCTACCATGTCCTAGTGCGGGTGGACAACACTGTGGTAGTCTTGTACATAAATCGCAAGGGTGGACTGTGCTCGCGCCGCTTGAACAAGCTAGCACACCAGGTTCTGCTTTGGGCACAGGACAAGTTCCTGTCCCTCAGAGCGATTTACATTCCGGGGCACATGAATGTAGGAGCGGACTTGCTATCCAGACAAGCTGTGACACATGGGGACTGGAAACTCCACCCCCTTTACAACTCTGACTCCTCCAGCTCCCCTGGGTCTGGACGCCGTGGCCCACACGTGGCCCAGATCACGCCTTTATCCATTTCCTCTGATAGTTCTGCTCCCAGGAGTCCTGGCGAGGGTCCGTCAACAGGGTTGCGCCTCTTATCGATAGCACCCCAGTGAACGACCAGAGTGTGGTTCTCGGATCTAATATATCTCCTCCACGGCTCACCCTGGGTGATTTCAGTGAGGAGGGATCTTCTGTCTCAGTCGCAGGGGACAATATTTCATCCCCGGCTCGAGCTCTGGAACCTTCACGTTTGGCCCCTGAAGGGGACCAACTAAGACATGCTGAACTTCCAGCCAGCGTAATTGAAACCATTTTCTTCACTAGAAGAACTTATGCCCTCAAATGGAGTGTATTTGAAAGTTGGTGCATGATAAGCATGTAGACCCAGTCCACTGCCAGATTGTTTCAGTGCTGGAGTTTCTGCAAGAAAAGTTGTCCTCGGGCTTATGCCCTAGTACTCTCAGAACATACATAGCCGCTATTTCGGCACGCTCTGACCGATGGGGTCTCTGTGGAAAAGCACCATTTAGCTGCCCGTTTTATTCGTGGAGCTAAACGGTTGAGGCCGCCCACTAGAGCGACGGTCCCTTCATGGGACTTAGCTAGCGTATTCGAAGGCCTGGCTGACACCCCTTTCGACCACTAGAGTCAACGCCTGTCAGGCTTCTGTCTCTTAAGATGGTTTTTTTATGGCTATTACTTCTTTGAAGAGGATTGGTGATCTGCAGGCTCTGTCAGTCTCCCCATCCTGCCTAGACTTTGCCCTTGGGCTAGTCAAAGCGATTCTGCATCCTCACCCGAACTATCTTCCCAAGGTTCCATTCTCGACCATGCATCCAGTCGTTCTCAAAGCCTTCTGTCCTCCGCCTTTTACAGCTCTGGAGCAGGAAAGACTTCACTTACTGTGTCCAAGACGTGCTCTTCGGATTTACGTCCACCGAACTAGCTAGTGGCGTAAGTCAGAGCAGCTCTTTATTTGCCATGGGGGTTGCAACCGGGGGGCGGCCGCCACTAGACAGACTCTGTCACACTGGGTGAGAGATGCTATTGCCCTAGCCTATGAGGCCCGTGGTCACACTTCGCCTCTGGGAATCAGGGCTCATTCAAGCAGGTGGATTGCCTCATCAATTGCTCTGGCAAGAGGCGTCCCCCTGCAGCAGGTGTGTGATGCGGCAGGCTGGTCCTCTCCACACACGTTTGTTAGATTTTATAGTCCGGATGTCAATGCTACTCCGGGCTCGTGGATCCTTGAGTCAGCATCCCAGAGCTACGTCTGAGACCTCCTTGGCTATTGTGCGCTACACAACCTGGGGGTCCAGACACTTGCAGTGCGGCGGCGTTGGTATTCTCGTTCCCATAGCGTTTTCAAGCAGCATCGAGTGTAGCTTTTGAAAGGGAACGTCTCGGGTTACTTAGCTGTAACCCTGTTCCCTGATAAAGCGGGAACGAGATGCTGCGTTTCAATGCCGCATTGCTGGCATGCCTGGACGTCCTTCAGACAAAATTGACCTGAGGATGTTTCCGGTTCACTCCTATTTATAACCTGCAGGTGCACCTTATTCGGTGACGTCATGCCTGGCAGAGGTTTTGACATACACAGGCTTCACAACCGGAAACAAAGAGATGTTCCCATAGCGTTTTCAGGCAGCATCTCGTTCCCGCTTTATCAGGGAACAGGGTTACAGCTAAGTAACCTGAGACGTTTTCTTTAAAAAAAAAAAAAAGATACACATTTTGCAAATTCTCCCAAGACATTTGAGCACAACTATATGTTTATTATTTTTAATCATTTTCTGTAATACAGTAACATTTTGTTACAATTCTTTTTATATTGGGATGTATTTAGCAATGTACTTTACATTTTTTTCTTTATTAATTCTTGCACAAATATTTTTTCTGATTTTTATGGCCATGCTCTAGTTTGATGAAACCAATTAATGGTACTGTAAATATGAATTACTCTGAATGTCCCACAGATATTCAGAGGACCTGACTTTGATGTTACTGGCATCATAAGTGATAATGTGCTCCTTTATAGTTTCATGATTATATGCAGTGCTTCCTTCACTGATTATTACAGGGCCATCATCATCCTGTAACAAATCATTTTTGGTCAGTTGTTTCATGGTACATTAGGCTGGTAAGCTGACGGTGATGAAATTCTCACAGTGTGACATAACTCGGAATATACTCATGACTGAGTCAACAAAGACATTACCATCAGATATTTAGCTGTAAATTGCAGGCGTGATGAGCCTCAGTGTGCAACGTTGTCTTGGGAGATTTGCTCGCACTATTCTCTCACCATGAGGTAGTTTGAGCCTTTAGACTGTGCATTGTAGCAAATCTTTTTTAGCTTAGCCAAGTGGTAACAATTTTGGGTAGCAATATCCATTACTGAGTAACAATACTCCAAGCTTAAGTTAGCTGCCCTCTGCAGGAAGTGTTACAGCATGCATACAATAACAATACGCTCTTGAGGCAAAAACTCCCTTTTGGCCTCATTTTCTGACGATCCAATGTTTCCTTCCTCGGCAGCAGCTCTGGAGCCAGTGGACCTCACTGAAGTTCTGGCATACAGCATTGTAGCTAAACCAAGTTGAGAACACCACTTTAATGTCATTGATCCTCCTTCTCAGGAATTTGTTGGGCTGGAATTTCACATAACCTGCTGTTGTGCTAGGCTGAAAAACCCTGGAAAACTGGGAAACAACCCCTCCCCATTTTTCCGTGAGTTACTAAAAGAGTTCACTGTCTCTTGGCACAACAAGCCAAAGATGTTCTGTGCTGGATGCAGAGCCACGGTGTCCACATTATACTTCCAATAGAGCTCTTGGTGGCAGTTCATCTCCACCCCATCCATATTAATAGCAGGGCCTTCCCTTCTGTCCAGACAGGATTATTTCCAGTCTACCTTGACAGGGCATTAGAAAGTCTGGCCAGGAAGCCCATCAGGTGATGGAGAGTGTAGTGGGTCTGTGTCCATCTCAGACTCAGCTTCCTCATGCAGCTCTGTTTCTATGTTTCTTCAAAGACTTTTGTTTTTGGCCAACGGACAACAGGATGTTTGACTCAGACTGGCGGAAAAGAGTGACAGTGAAAAGGAGAAGAGAGAGACACTGTTCAACAGGGGGAAGCCCTCAGAGTTCACTAAGCTTGTCTTATGAGCATGACATACCTCTTTGCACTCAGAACCTATTTAGAAGATGATATTATTTCACATAGCCACATATTCTTTATTTCTATATCCATTGTCTATTATCAAGCATAATTGTCATTCATTTTTAATAATTATGCATGATTGCTTTATGCTTTTCATTATAAGCATTTCTCTTGATCTCTCTTATTCCAGGATATGCTCCTGTCACTGGGATGTGTCATCCAGTTCGCAGCTGCACTCTGAATCATGAAGATGGCTTTTCCTCTGCCTTTGTAGTGGCCCACGAGACTGGACATGTGTAGGTTTTTTTAAGATCGTAGTTCATGAACTTTATTAAAGCCTCAGAGGACTAACTGTTATCATTCTAAATTCCAAGTAGAAATGAGTTATGAGTAGTGATATTGCTGTAGCCAGTGGATTAACATTGCTTTTATACAACCATCCTATAAACAAGAAATGACCACGAGTGAGTAGGTAACATTTTTGTCACAGTATGGCCAAATGTTCTAGTCGAGGAAAAACAAACAGAAGAGATTTTTCATAAAAAGCTACACAATTCTTAGCACACCCTGACAAGCTGGCTTGGTTGCTGACATTCATTAGTATGTGTTTTGGTTTAAGGTGCTTCAGGTAATATTGACAAACTTTCATATTTTAGGTCTAAGGTTATATTCATGAAAAACGTATTGTTTATCATTGCTGCTGATGGTGCTGCTAACAATACTTTAGGAAAAAAGTGATCAGTACAGATAGTGAGTTATACTCAGTGTGGTTATACTGAATACATGTATATATAACACACACACACACACACACACACACATATATATATATATATATATATGTTTTGTAAAACAGGCATTTTGGGTAGATATGCCATTTCCATTTCCCCAAAATTTCTGTAAAGATTGTGCTTGTGTGGCCTGTGATGGATTTGCGGGTACCCCTCCTAGTGTCGCTAATCCCCTGGGATAGTTTTCAGGCTTCCCATGACACTGTACTGTATAAGTGGTATAGAGAATGAGTGAGTGAGTGCTATGATATATTTTGTCTAATTCGAAGATCCATTATTGAATTTGGTTTACTGAGAACAATGGTTGGTTCTTGTGATATGACAGTTCCAGTTTATATATTTATCTGAAAGCCATTTGCAAAGTCGCTTTAAAATCCCAGTCAAACAATATTGTCTATTAATTGAAGCATCAAATATTTATGCAATGCCATTTTGTTCCCACAGAGATTAATCACTGTTCTGTCTCCGTCATTTTCTCTTTCTCTTCTTTCTTTGTGCTATTATCAGCCTTTTTTATCATCTCTTCTGTGTTTCTCTTTCTCGCTTTGTTTTCAATGCACACAAGACAAAGACAGATAATTTCCCCCAGATATCTACCTGCATTAATTAATATTTGTGTTTAATTAAAAATGCATATATTCATTAATTTGCACAATTCAATTCTGTAACAGCGGATTTTGTGAATAAGACTTACATCAGCATGACTGCTTTGCATAATGTTAAAAAATTCTCACTTATGTGTAATTACTGGATTTACATTTACAGTATCTGAATATGTACATATCCAAAACCACAGAGTGCAAATTCTCTCTGACTGTTTTTCTTTAGGCTGGGAATGGAGCATGATGGACAGGGTAATCGTTGTGGTGATGAGACAGCCATGGGGAGTGTCATGGCCCCTCTGGTACAAGCTGCTTTCCACCGCTATCACTGGTCAATGTGCAGCGGACAAGAGCTGAAGAGATACATTCAGTCAGTCTTTTTTTCACTCTTTCTCAATTACCTATACTGAAAAAGGCATGGCAATTTTCCTTTAGATGATGTGTAGATAACAATTCTTGTTTGTCATTGGCTTATTTCCTTTTTATTGCAGTTACTTAGGAAGAAATTGTGACAATATCATTACAAACCAGTTGCATTTGAAATAATGCAGTGACACTACTGGTGCTTTTAGTATTTGGACTCATTTTTTCAGTTTATGATCTCTTGTGAAAAACAATAGGTTGGAAATTCTTACCCATTATCAGGACTGTACATCATTTTAAGCAGAGTTGGGTTGTAGACTGAGTAAAGCTGCTGTGTAAGATAAATATATCATGAAAATCAAGATACTATTGTTTCAGTATTTCCGAGAATGGTCTCATTATGAGTACAGTCACATCTGCAAATAGGTAAGAATATGTCTGACTTAAAAAAACAAAAAATAGGTGTTTTTGTGGAATAACCTCTAGATTTACTTAAGCATTGTTTTTTTTTCATGAATGGTTATTTAAGATTGAATCAAGGCATCTGAAAAGATGTCTGAAATTGTTATAATGTGATGATATACAAGTTATGTTATAGTAGATTTAGCAAAGATCCACTATCGAATCATCCAGTACTTTCAGGATTACATTCTCCAAAGAAAGACTGGAAGAATTTTGGGCATTGCACACTCATCATGCACAATATTATCAAGAAACCCAAAGCAAACAGTCAAATCTTGATGCATAAAGGACAGAGCCGAAAAAAAAAAACACTTCTGAATGCGGGGGATCTCCAATCGCTCAGATGTAAAAAGTATTCATCTTTAGTAAATATTCTGATCTGGGCTAAGGAACACTTTGACAACCTCAAGAAGATACAGTAACACTTTAGTAAAGCAGAGTTCATTCATCACTGCATTTAAATGGCAAAGCAAACGCCATACATAAATACTATCTAGAGGCATAAAAAAAATATTTCAGATAGTATTTGGAATCAACAGCTGTCGCATTCTCCAGCCCAAAGGGCAAAATGTCCATCCAAGCCGTTATCATTAGGTCCAAAAGCCAGTGTCAGTCATTGGGGTTTGTCAGTGCCATATCTTTGGGTGTACCATTAATGCTGAAAGCATGTTCAAATTCAAATTAAAGTGACATGTGCTCCAACCTAAATGACCTCTTTTCCAGAGAAGTCCCTGTGATTTCCATCACGAAAGCGGCAAATTGCATTCGGCTAAAATTACGAGTGCTGCATAGACTGACTTGCCCGCAGTCCTGACCTGTCTACAACTGAGAATGTGCGGTGCATTATGAAGTACAAAACAGGGCATCGAAGACTCCATACAATTGTGCAGACCTGCAAAATGGAAGAATGGGGGAAACTCACACTAGCTAGCTAAGCTTGACCAACAGGTGTCTTCAGTGTCCAAAGTGTTTTTAATAAAAATGTTGATGTTACCCAGTGGTAAACAGTCAACTGTCCAAACTTTTGAAGAACGTTCATTAGCAGCTTTTAAATGAGTGCATAAATAAAAGTAATACACATGGTAAAACATCAAGCAATGTGGTGATGTAATGTTTTCAATATAGTGCATAGACGTGACAGTTGACTCATTTAGTTTTATTAGCATCCTTCATAAACTAACTTTTTTGGAAATGTGTCTTTGAGATGAAACAGTTTTAATACATCATGTAAAATTGAGGTAAAATTTTTGAGTCTAATTTTACTTAATAGTTCTGGGAATTATTAGCTGATTCTAATATATATATATATATATATATATATATATATATATATATATATATATATATATATATATATATATATATATATAGCTTCATAACCCCTCAAGAAAAATAAAGATGAAATTCTAGATTTTTACCTTGAGCTACAGTATATGCATTTAATTTTATCATATTCTATGAAATGATTACTTTCTACCTATTAAACAGGTTGATGTTTAATTCTTAGTCTTTCCTTACTCAACAAATTGTTTAAGGCGGGCATGCTGTTCAATTATTAGTGAATTACAGTGTAAAGCAAGAGTTTTGTTTTCATTGAACTGATTTCAAATTGCTAACTGAACACTGCAAATGACAAACATCCAATGGCTGTATGAAATATTCAGGTAGCAGAGCAATGCTCAACTCAGCAAAACAAAAAGATATATTCCCAAATACAGTAGTTCTTCACATGAAACCATGTTAAAAGCATGATTAATAAGTTTTCCTCTCCTTTGTGCCCAGTTTCAATTCCAAACAATGTATATAACTGATCTTTAAGAATTACTGATTTAATGATTTACTTTTTATCTTTTGTCTTTGTCTTGAAAAGTCGTACAAAATGTCTCAAACTATAACTAATGTTTTTTCTTTTATTATTGGTTCCTCACAGTTCCTATGATTGCTTACTGGATGATCCATTCAAGCATGACTGGCCACAGCTCCCCGAACTTCCTGGCATCAATTACTCTATGGATGAGCAGTGTCGTTTTGATTTTGGAGTTGGATACAAAATATGCACATCAGTAAGTGCAGATGGAGGGAACTTCCTTCTGTAGGTGGCATTTGTGTAGAGCAATTGGCTTTATTTACTGTATGTGTGATTAAAAAAAAAACATATTTACAGCGGACAATTAGTAGGCCTTGTGTCCTCATGCTTTTTATTGCGCAGCTGCAGTCCCTGAACAAAGATGCCTGTGCCAGTGTGTTACCATATCCGGAGAGTGTCAGTGATTAACGGAGTGACTGATGAATTGTCTGATCATCTTGTTAGTACCATACTGCACACAGTGGAAAAGGAGACCCACTTGGGATCTACAGTGAAATATAGGTAGCACATATTTTTATCTTTCTCTCACAAGTATCATGTTATGTTTGTTTTCTACTCTTAGTTCCGAACATTTGATCCTTGCAAACAGCTGTGGTGCAGCCATCCAGACAACCCTTATTTCTGCAAGACTAAAAAGGGGCCACCACTGGATGGCACAGAATGTGCACCTGGCAAGGTAAACCCAGCACATCTTTATATGGTAAGATTGTTTTTTTTGTTTGCTTGTTTGGTCTAGAATAAACTAAACAATCTTTTATTTTCTCTAGTGGTGCTACAAAGGTCACTGCATGTGGAAGAATGCCAACCAGGTGAAGCAGGACGGAGCTTGGGGTATGTGGACCAAGTACGGTACATGCTCGCGCTCCTGTGGGACAGGCGTACGCTTCAGGACACGTCAGTGCAACAACCCAGCGTATGTTTAGAATTATTGTCACCCTAATCATCAAGACAATACCCAAAAATAAGGTTAATAAGTAAACATAACACACAGTTCTGTAAGTTTTACATATAAAAATTAAGAAACTTTTAATTTTCTTCCTATTAAAATGTTTGTTTGTTTTTTCTCATACAAATGTCAGTATTACTGGCACACACAAAAGTTTTGATTGTCTGAACATACTGTACATCTAAGCCAATCCGAAAATAGCTAAATGAACAATAATTCTCAATAAGCATTCAGTTTAAATTCAATGGAGACCACTGGAGAGAGTTCATATCTGCATACGCAATATGAAGCAGTGCTCATCGATCCTTCTACGAGTGTCTGCCCATTTTTTTTTCTTAACACAATATTAATTCTTGGAGAGCTTCTAATTTTGAAAACGTTGTAATTAGAACCAATTAAGAAAATTAAGTTTAAAAAAATGTGTGGTGTAAAATTAGACAACATTTCCTTACTGTATGTTTAAGTTCATTATAACTCTTACTGTACACATTTGTTTTAATGATTGTACTGTATATAATGATTTTTGTCAATTTTTACAGGTGTATTTAATTTTGGAGTTGTACTGTACAGTGGAACCTTGGATTACGGGGAGAGTGTGTGTGGGGCACAGTGTAAAATTACGCGCATGCATACACAGAAGAGAGAGGGAGATGTTGATTATACCAGTAAGAGACGAGCACTAAGACGCAGCAGGGGAGACGATTACCCATAATTCAATTCATAACCCAAGAGAGAAAAATCATTGGCTCAGTTCTGATCACTTGCCGCTCGTTGTCAAAATAAGAGTTGCATGCGTGATACATGCTACTCGGCGCTCGTAAACTAATACTTGCTCGGTTTTCGATTAAAAATTTATTTAAAATCTTTGCTCGATTTGCGGAACACTCGTAAACCACGTTACTCGCAGTCCGAGGTTCCACTGTATTACCAATGAAAAGTTTGGACACATCCTAAGTCAATGTTTTTTTGTGTTGTGATTTATTTTCTACATTCTACAAAACTAGGAAATAACACATTAAAACAACAACACAGTTGTTATTTTAAGACAAGAAGGTCAGTCTTTTTGGAAAAGTTCTTGCAGGAACAGTATTGTCAAGTGCATTTGCAAAACCCATCAAGCACCATGATGAAACTGTCTCTCATGAAGACCTTCCCAGGAAAGTAAGACCAAAACTTACCTCTGCTGCAGAGGAGAAGTTCATTTAGAGTTACCAGCCTCAGAAATCAACAAACAACACCTCAGATTAGAGCTGTTATGAAGACTGTACAGAGCATTTGAACATCTCGCTCAAAGCAAACTGTTCATCGTTTTACAATGTAGAAAAAAAAGACCATGCAATTAGAAGGTGTGTCCAAACCTTTGACTGGTGGCATACAGTATATATTAGAATGGTTCTTTAACAAAACAATAATCAATCTTTCTCATTTAATCATAGCATTTATAAGCTGAAATGATCTATTTTAACTGCATTTAACTACTGGTTCTACAGTCGTTCTAATCATCTGTTCCATACTTTAATTAAAATAATCAAGCAAATTACACAGTGTTCTGTAATGATAAGGCATAAGTTTCTGATCTTTCCTTTGACTCTGTAAAACAGTCCATCTAATGGTGGTCAGGACTGCCCAGGGGTCAACTATGAGTTCCAGCTGTGTAACACAGATGACTGTCCAAAGCACTTTGAAGACTTCAGAGCCCAGCAGTGTCAGCTGCGCAACTCCCACTATGAGTACCAGAACACCAAGCACCACTGGCTTCCATATGAGCACCCAGATGGTGAGTGTGCAGGCCTTGCTACGGTTACAGTGAAAGCCTAGAGTTATAATCTGTCCTGGACTTCAGTAGAATTCACCTGTATGGATAGTAAGGATCAGACCTAAGGCCGTGTCTGCAATTGTGTGTTGAGTAATATACTGATGTTCATTTATACAGTAGTACCTTGTGGGTAAGTGATAAAGGAAAAATCCTGTATCCTGTAGTCCTTCAGGACAACCAGGTAATCCCTATTGATCCCTTTATCCAAACATTTTTACTGTAGATGTAGTGGATGGTGGAAACTCCTTAAATCTTGTGGCATTGAAATTCAATGCAAAAACACATGTAATGATATTTGTACATGATAATTTTTTTTGGCAACTACTGATTAGAATAGGTCTATGCCATTTCAATATTGACTCTATACAACTATTTGCAAGATGGAATAAATTGTTACTATAACAATTTAGAGATTAGTCGTATTTCTCAGCTGTGTTTTTCTGTGGACATCACATGAGGAACCACTGATGTGCTAAGCTATTTGCACCTGTTTTAAGAGATGTTTAACAACATGTTATGTATTACGCTGGAATAGAAATGCTGTATTGGTACTGTGCACACAGCAGTATGCAAAACACACTACTAACCCTCATACATATGCATTGGACGAAGGATTGTGCAAAGAATAGAAAGTAATTGCAAAAAAGGTGACATTGGAAGTGGGGTTGATTACCTATTCTGTTCAGTATATTAAACATTATTCAATACAAAATATGAAGCAGCCACCAAGATGTAGAATACAGGGTCTGTCTGTGTGAATGAGGTCGCTTCCCTGAGTGATGCAATTTACCGAGCTGCTGCCTCGCGACTTGCAGCTCTTGTACTTGCCTCATGCCTGCTACCAGGTCCTTTTTTTATTCCAACATTTTAAAGATGCTCCACTTCTAGGTGCTGAGCAGTCAAGCCTATTCTTGTTTCTTCTATGGGAATGTGTGAAAAAAGAACCATGGCCTATTGTCTGCTGTTCACTTCACACCCTGCTGTGACCACATAGCATCTGAGGGAAAATAATGAATAGTTCTGAGTATTTACTCAGCCTGCGAGCTTCACACATTGCTTTTGGCATTACATGCTGTTTGGATAAGGCTCTGTAAAGATGCTCTTCTACAAAACATCGATTATTGTCCCTCATCAAGCTCCATCATTTCTTAGCAAAACAAAGAGCTTACCTTTAGACCCTGAAAATACAGTTTTCAATTTATAAATACATAAAATGTTTTTAAAAAATTGCTACTCAGATCCTATAGGATTATAACACTCCACAAAAATAGGCCCTGTGTCTGTTTTAAAGACAACTTCATCTGTGGCAAGAATAGTAAGAAATCAATTACTAGAATTACTGTCATTTAATGCTTCAACACACACTCCAGTGAGGGCGCAGATTTGAACTGTAACAAAAAGACAAAACAAATGCTTAGAGCGCTATACTTAGTGTATTGTATTCACTTTCTTAACTTCTGATAAGATAATGATAGGAAAGAAGTAAAATGTGACATAGCAGGAACCTTTTATTAGTCTCCCATATGGGGTCACGATGTGAAGATTTTGGCATTTGTACAATACAGTACAAAGCAAGGAAGCATGCAGCCTGGAATACTGAGCTAGTTGTGACGGAAGCTGCCGTGTGTGTCTAGAGTAAATTAAAGTTTGGCTGTGTGTTTTAATACTGCCTGTGATTTTAATTTACTTATTATCTACACAGAAATCACTGCACATTGTGATTGAACTACAAGTTTATTGCCAAATTAGAAATCTAATTTCATATTAGCTGTAATAATGCCTGTAACTTATTTGCCCCGAGAGGATGTTTAGTAACCAAAATAATTTTTTTTTAGACCAGGCAAGGATCAAAACATGATCATGTATTAAATGACAATTAAAGACCAGTTCCCAGGTGGAACGGTCGCATAGTGGCTAGTAGTGACACCCTCTGACATACCGTAGCAACAAATTGCTAAGGGGAGAGCTATGTTTTAATATGCCTGCGCTAGGTAAAGGCACAGAAAAGCCAGTGATTTGGAAAGTACGTGAAAATAGTGTACTTCAAGGATGTCGTATATCATATAACATTCTCTCATAATCTAATATAAGAGAATAATTTATCCCACTATTCATTAACTTACTTTAAAGTTATCACCTGGGTGATGTGGCACAGTGCTGCTATGGCTGCCTACACTTGACTACAGAAGGCTACAAATAACCATAGATATGCTTATAGGCTGGACCTACTGTATAAGTCATTAAAAGCAGTCTACCGCAAATCATTTGAGCGTGTTTAAATTAATTTGTAGCTCATGCCAGCTGGCTGAGGATTACTGCGGGTCACTCCGACACACCTAGGTAACTTTCCTTATGGCCACTCTCAGCTTATCACGATTTGCGAATTCAGTCCATAGCAAAAAGTGTAACAGGGGTAACTGCAAGAGTCAAATGAACTGAGCACATTTGGGACTAACATGCACAGGACTTGTGCAAATGCATGCTTTCATTTTTTAAGTTAGGTTAAGCCTTTATTTGTCACATATACATTACTGCACAGTGAAATTCTTTCTTCAAATATCCCAGTGTAACTGGGGTCAGAGTGCAGGGTCAGCCATGATACAGCGCCCCTGGAGCAGATAGGGCTTAAGGGTTTTGCTTAAGGGCCCAACAATAGCAACTTGGTGGAACTGGGAATCAAACTAATGATTTTCCAATCAGTAACTCAGTGCCTTAGCCCTCTGAGCCACCACTGCACTTTTTAAACTTCTAGTTTATTGATTAATAAAACAGTAGTCCATGCTGTGCATCAGTGGTTATTTCATAAACAGCCAAATACAGTACATAGGATGGGTGTCATATTGTTAATAACTTATAGAAATTTTGGACTACTTAGTAATAAATTTGCTATATATTAAGGTCATATTAGAAAAGAAAAACACAAGGTGTGTGGCTTAAACATAAGCTGCTTTAGCCTCCATTTAATTTCCTCCGCATTTCATATACCAACACTGTCTTAGATCTTAGAACTTAAAAACAATCTTCAAACTTTTTACATATGCAATACCTTCTGTCAGAACAAATTACCTTAAGAACCCACAGAAACTCTGAATGTGGAATCACTTTCCCAAACTAAATATTAACTTATGTTTTGAAATTTAGCTTAAAAACTCAATAAAAATTCAGTCCTGTGTGCAAATAACAGATGGAGAAAATTTAGCCACGCAAAATGTAATTAAATTTGTTTAAAAACATAATTTTAACCTGAAACAGAGCCAAATGGTTAAGCAGTGCCTTTTATTTTCCTCCAGCCAGCAAGCGATGTCACCTGTACTGCCAGTCGAAGGAGACGAGTGATGTGGCATACATGAAGCAGCTGGTGCATGATGGCACACGGTGCTCCTACAAGGATCCCTACAGCATTTGTGTGCGGGGAGAATGTGTGGTAAGCTGCCAACAGCTCTGCTCTGAAACTCCCGTGTTCATACCACATCAGCATAGCTTCATTGCAACAGCAAACAGCTCCCCTGCCTTCTTCTGTTCAAAATATCCAACAGAAGAACAAAAAAAAAAACTGTGAGGTGAAGAAGATTAAGGAACTGAAAAAAGAAAATGAAGTATTGCAACCAGTGTTAATCATAATACTGCACCATAATGATTGCTTTCAACAGTCAGCTCATTTTAGTGCAGGCAATTGCAAGCTTTTATTTTAATAAACAGGGAATAAAAATTATTTTAAAAGGAAATGATTTTTGCTCATTTATCAGACCAAAATAAGCTAAGCCAGGTTAGGATGAGCTTTTTCATGTAAACCTTGTTGTTCTGGTTTTTAGACAGTGCACTTTACTTTTTTTTTTTTTTTTTTTTTTTTGAAGAGTGAAGTCATGTCTTCAGTTATGATAACAGTATGCAGCAAAAAAGTTTTAAAGCTTATATTTAACTTGATTTACCGTTATTCAGAAAGTGGGCTGTGATAAAGAGATTGGTTCTGACAAGGAGGAAGATAAGTGCGGAGTGTGTGGGGGCGACAACTCCCACTGCCGAACTGTGAAAGGAACCTTTACCCGAACCCCCAAAAAAGCAGGTAAGAAGTTTTGCTTCTAATCACTGATTTCCCATTGGCACACTTCTAGTACTTTTCTCCCAAATGTGTGACATGAAATCTGTAATACATATTATACAATAATAAAAAATATTTTTAGTGTTTAGAAAATTATTAGGGTACAGTATAACTTTAATTTTGAGTATTGAGTACATGTATTTAAATGCTATTCAGCGTTCTTCCTGAATAATGTTGGTTAGATATGGGTGCTTTTTATGAGCAAAGATGTATAACTTTATGAAGTATTCAGTGGACACAACAATATACACCAAGCAAGTCCACCAATTCAGGCTTTCGGTTCACAGGATTTATAAACCACTTGTTACTACTAGTGGTTACTACTGCAAAGAATTGCCCTTTATTGTACCAGTGTTGATTAGTTTCCATAAACTTTTGAACTAATGCAAATCTAGATATGTAATTATATATTACAAATGCAATATATAATTAAATGCATATTAAATACAAATTATATTGTGACTTTACTTTGACTCTGGCAGAGCATAATTACTATTTAACTGTCACATGAGATAAAGTCATTTTTATAATTAATCAAAGAAAAAAACTTCCTATTTTGCAAAAATGCTCTGGCAGATTTGACCAGCAAAAGATAAAAGAAAATTGAAAATGTAATCTCACTACCACATGAACTCCAGACAAATGGGTGTAATGAGCTACTGAATGACATTTGCAATTATATGATTTTATAAGGAAAAACAGGAAAAAAACATATGGAATGGCAACAATAAGTACTGTTAAAGTGCTTTTAGTATAACGTTAATGAACATTTATGAATCCAGTTACAGCATATTTATTTAGATGGAACACTTGAGACACATGACATAAGAACTGTCAGGCAAAATATTGATGCTTTTATTGATGCATTTTATTGTAGGAATTAAATAAACATAGTTACAAAAATAATTAAAGGAAATACAATTTCAGCTATTCAAATTCAGTTTTATTTTATAATGTATTTGTAGAAAGACAATCTTTTTGCAAATTCTTGTATAACAGTTTGTTTCTCAAAACCATTGTCATTTCATATTAATCCGTTTAACTCATAATGTAAATATAAGTGAACTAAATGGATTCTGTATTTATGTATGTAGTGCATTTCAAAGTTTGCATTAAAACTTACATGAAACCTAATGTACAGATGTGTGAAGAGGAGAATGTCTATTACCGCCGTGCTCACCGCCGCGACAAAATGACAGCGGCCAAAATAAATTTCAAGGCAATTCGTGAAATGACCGCCAGGTGGCGCAAAGTGACATTTTCATCTCGGTTTTTAAAAAATAATTAAGTCATAAAAAAGTCAAAACAATATGCTGTATCGAAGAAATACTACAGTAATGGTAATTTCCACATCTGTATATTTTATACAACAAGCACGAAAAATCTGAATCAGAGCTATTGATATTTGCTGTACAATAGTGTAATAAGTAAAAACATTAAACATTAAAACAAGTACACTACACTGTAAACCCTAATGCTCAAAGTAATTAAACACATTGAGTACTGTTAACCTAAATAATTGAATGAGTAATAATTTTGAGTACGTAAGTAACAATAACTTTAGTAAAACTTTCACCAGTGGAAACTCTATAGTTACGTGTCTCGTCTGCCATGCAGAAAACCCCCGGTTCGATTCCCGTTTTGGATAGTTTGCAATATATTTTTTTTATTTGTTCAACAAACTCAAAAATTTATGTTTACAATTTTAAATAAACAGAACTATCATTAATTAAAAAAAAATGTAACTGATTACCTCAAATATTTGCCGTTTTTGCCAACTTAATCGGGTTTACAGTGTAGGGCTTTGGGTCATCTTAAATGTTGTGTTCTTTAAATTTGTAGTAGATAATACCGAAATAAATTAAACTAAATTACTATAAAATTAACCCATTGTCAGGACGTGCTACTGTGTAAGCAGATGTCGTTGTCATTCAGCCCCGCAGTACTTCAGGCCTCTTTTTAAACTTCATCTTCTGGATTCCAGATTCTAAAATTGAAATTGTTACCGTTTTTAATCCCTGGAATGGAAGACATTGAGATTTTCCTTATCATAACATGAATTGTATTGTTGTAATCACTCTATACACAATTTTCTTAAAAATTGAATACAAAATGAAAATAAAAAACAAAATAGATCATTTGTATTTTCATTTGTTGTGTATAGAGTGATTAAAAACAGTACAAGGCATGTTATGGTGAGGAAACTTTCCATCTCTTCCACACTGACTGATGTGCCTAACTTTTGTCAGCAGAGCCTCTGTTACACTGAATAATCCACGATTTTTCATGAATATGTAAGACCTATTGACACCTCTCAGATGACCCCCCCCCCCCCACACACACACACACCAAAACACACAGAAAGCAGACCACTACATACATAAAATTTACAAATTTATAATTTACATTAAAGCAGACATTTCGCTTTTTATAAGTATATATTTTGTATGTCTGTGAGGCAAGTATACACGGAGTTTCGGTTCATTTTCTGACGCGCTCAAGTTAGCGCACCCTGTTTACTTTCATCATTTAAAAAATCATAAGGGTTTCAACGAAAAAGAACTTAAAAATCATTGTGAGTGCACTTAAATAAAAGTGGAGTCTTATAAGGCTTGTTCACACGCTGTCCTCTCGCGGAGATCAAAGGGCGGCATTCCCCTTTTTAAAGTCTCTGGGGCGCGTCACATCACCCCGCTCGCGTGCCACTCTCCTTAGTAAACTCCACAGCGAGATGCTTTTTAAAGTACAGTTTCCCCCAACAGACCCCGAGAAACACTTCCCGCTGTGTTTGATAGCGCGGAGAGAAGCTCGGGATCATTAGCGCCGATAGCTCACCAGTTGTGCCTAGATAGGCTAGGCCTACCTAGTGAGCTTCGGAATGAGTGAGGAGCGATATTGATTTGGGCGCACGCCCATCACAGGCGCACGCCGTGACAAGTATACATTTACTTTGCTTAAATTTTATGCAAATAAGAAACGGCTATATGTATTACTATAATTTTAGTACTGTGATTGTATTTTAAAAGGTTTTGCCAGCGGTGGTACAGCGCAACGGGGGTCATTATTTATTAAAGAAAATTATGATCATAACATCGTACTGCATTTCATTCCCATACTACCGCAAAAACACAAGCGGGGATGAATGACAACGACATCTGCTTACACAGTAGCACGTCCTGACAATGTTTTAATTGTATAGTAATTTAGTTTAATTTATTTCGGTATTATCTACTACAAATTTAAAGAACACAACATTTAAGATGACCCAAAACCCTACACTGTAAACCCGATTAAGTTGGCAAAACGCCAAATATTTGAGGTAATCAGTTACATATTTTTTTAAAATTAATGATAGTTCTGTTCATTTAAAATTGGAAAAATACATTTTTGAGTTTGTTGAACAAATAAATATATATATATTGCAGCCCATCCTGCGCGGGAATCGAAGCAGGGGTCTTCCGCATGGAAGGCGAGACACTTAACCACTGCGCCACGAAAGTCTATAGCGATTACACTGGTGGACGTTTTACTTAAGTTATTATTACTTACGTACTCAAACAATTATTTAGGTAAACAGTACTCAATGTGTTTAATTACTTTGAGCATTTGGGTTTACAGTGTACACGCGTAGGCTTTCTAGTTACACATGATAAAATCTAAAGGCTCACTATGTTAACATTTACTTTGCTTAAATTCGATACTAATAAAATTTAATTCAACATTTGCACTGTAATTTTAGTAGTGTTTAAGTACAATGTTACACTTGATTTTATCCGCTACTACGTGCAGCTCTAAAGGAGCTGCGGCTCGTTAATCCTTGAGAAAATGAAATAAGGTGTATAGTTATATAGCGCCACTCAGTGGTCAAAGCAAGCATCTGCATATCGTCGCCGTGAGGTGCGACGGCAAAACTAGAAAACTGCTCTTCACACATCTGTAGGCTCCTGGTTTTTGCATGAAAATAAAAATGAGGAAGTGTGCCAAAGTTACCAGAAGAACTCTGACATATTCCCCAGCACATTCATTTTAAACATCTAGCTGTTTTTCTTATAAAACTGCACAAATCTGTATATAACAACTTATTTTATTGATTCTTTTCAAGCAAAGAGTTTTCACACCAAATGTTAACTGTGCTTGTTTTCTTACTCTTTTGTGACCTTTATAGAAATTTCCTTTATGCATGAATGTTTTCAAAGGCATCTTTTCTTATGGTATTTTCCCAAGGTGTTTCCACTGTGCTGTAAGTACAGTAAAACTGCTTTTAGGTTTTACTGAGCAAACTGGAAAATATGCTAGAATTCTTCTGGTGCCTTTGACACACTTGCTTTTTCTATTTTTAAGTAAAACCTTCATTTGTTTATTTCCATCTGAAAACTGGTCTGTAATATGTTGCTTTCTTTACAGGCATGCAAATATTTTTGTGTATTGTCATTTCTTTTGTTTATTTTTAAGGTATGTGTGAAAATAGTTAATGGTTTGTACATAATAATGCAGACATAAACATATATAACAACATTTGAAACATTAGCGATTTTAGACTTTTACAGAGAACTGTGCAGTCTTATACAAAAGTTTAGGCACCCCTTGATAAATAACAGAGTTTTATTGAAAAGATGTTAACACAGTCTCTTGGAAATGGAAAAAAATGCACAATATTGTCAGCAAACATTGATGCGTAGTTACTTTTTATGTCATAAATTGGGCAAAGATTAAAAATAAAAACATAATAGTGGCACTGTGCAAATGTTTGGGCACCCTACATAATCAGTACTTAGTAACACCGCCTCTGGCAGATATCACAGCTTGCAAACACTTTTTATAGCCAGCTAAAAGTCTTTCAATTCTTGTATTGAGGATTTTCACCCATTTTTTCTTGAAAAGGGCTTCTAGTTCTGTAATATTCTTTGGTCGTCTTGCATGCACAGCTCTTTTAAGATTTACACACGTACGTCTCTTGAGGTATTCCATAGTGGATTTCGAGGTTTGTTTCGGATCATTGTCCTGTTGTAGAAGTAATCCTCTTTTCAGCTTCAGCTTTTTTACAGATGTTGTGATGTTTGCTTCCAGAATTTAGTGGAATCCATTCTTCCCTTCACCCGTGCAATGTGTTCTGTGCCACTGGCTGCAACACAAACCCAAAGCACGATAGATCCACCCCCATGCTTAATAGTTGACAAGGTGTTCTTTTCATGAAATGCTGATCCCCTTTTTCTCCAAACATGCCTTTGCTGATTGTGGCCAAAAAGTTCTATTTTAACTTCATCAGTCCACAGCACTTGTTTCCAAAATGCATCAGGCTTCTGTAGATGTTCTGTTGCATACTTCTGATGCTGGATTTTATGATGGGGACGCAGGTAAGGTTTTCTTCTGCTGACTCTTCCATGAAGGTCTTGTGGAAGGTTGCAACACCACTCCTGAGTCTGCTAAATATTCCTGCTGATTTTTTTAAGCCAAATGGAGGTGTTGAATTGTCTTTCTGACCAGCATATGAGCAGTTCACTCCGAGAGTTTTCTTGGTCTTCCAGATCTCATCTTGACCTCCACAGTTCTGCCATTCTGAACTGCCATCTCTTAATTACATTTCTCACTGTGGAAACTGCAAGCTGACAGCGCTTCGCTATCTTCTTGTAGCCTTCTCCTGTGTTTGTTGAGTGTCCGCAAACTGATTCTGTGTCAAACACCACACTGTTTGTTATTGATTGTTTTCTTATAATAGCACAGCTAGTGGGCATCAATAACTTTTTTACGCAGCTGCTTAGAGGAACCCATGGTTGTTGAGTGTCCGCAAGTGTGTGCACAAAGTTTGAAGAGTCAAAGTATTTGTAAAGCTTTGACTCTTGTCAAAAAACGTTTGCACAGTGCCACCATAATGTTTTTATTTTTGTTAAATTTATGGTATAAGAAGTAACTATGCATCAATGTTTGCTGAAAATATTGTGCATTTTTTTCCATTTCTAAGAGCAACTGTGTTAACATCTTTTCAATAAAAAAGATAACCAAAATCTGTTATTTATCAAGGGGTGCCTAAACTTTTGCATAAGACTGTATATAAATCATCTAATTATTGTGGGTCTTAGTATTAGGCAAATACAAGACCTCAGAAGAACAACATACGTGTTTTTTTCACCATGCATTTATGTATAACAAAAAAGAAGCCAAAAAAAAAAAGCATGTGGGCAATGCTAAATACCCCCTTACTGCTTTCATAGAATTAAAGAGGGTAAGTTGCAGCCAGATGCTGCTAATCATCAGCCCTTGATTAACTGATCATCAACAGGTGTGCAGACCTCTGTAAAAGCAAAGTTTGGGCAGTTTGCTAGTCTGTAGCATTTGGTTGTGTGTTAACACAAGGCCATGAAGGAAAGACATAGTCACCGGTCTTCGATAAGCAGTTGTTGCTGCATATCCATCTAGAAAGGGTTATAAAACCATTGCTAAAAATATTGGAGTTGATATTTCTACAGTGAGAAAGATTGTTCAAAAGTGGAAAGCATTCAAGACAGTTGCCAATTTTCCTAGGAGTGGATATTCCAGCACATTCACTCCAAGGTCAGATTGTGGAACGCTCAGAGAAATAATTACTAATAGCCCAAGAGCTACATATTAGACCAGTCCATGATGGCACAATTAGAAGAAGACTGCACAAGTACAGTTTGTTTAAAAGAGTTGTTAGGAGAAAAACCCTAAAAAGAACATGGAAGCATGACTAAGATTCTGAACAAACCACAAGACTTTGGAAAAATGTCCTTTGGACACGTGAGACCAAAGTGGGGTTGTTTGCCCTTAATGCCCAGGACCACATTTAGTGAAAACAAAGCATAATTTAGCTATTTGAATACAAGAGTATTCTAGAGGCAAATTTGATGCCATTTGTTCGACAGATAAAGCTTGGTCATGCAACAGAACAATGATCCAAAGCACAGAATGGCTGCACAATAAAATAATTAAAAGGAATTAAGGTTTAGGAAATTCTGAGGCTGTATTTGGCCAATAATGAGAGCAGCGGCGATCAGATGATTTTTATTATGTTTTATCACAAGAAAACAAACAGAAGAGGGGTACTAAATTTTGTCATATATATATATGTGTGTGTGTGTGTGTGTGTGTATGTGTGTGTATATGTATATATATATATATATATATATATATATATATATATATATATATATGAAGGAAACTGATTCTGTGCCGAACACACCACCCAGTTTGTTATTGATTATTTTCTTATAACAGCACGGCTAGTGGGTTTTATTCCCCACATGTTCAGTCAAATGTGTCCAACTTTGAACATAATTTCTTTGGCACTGAACTTCCCTTACTTGGAATGATGTTGCTTCTCTGACATTCAGTCTCAAATTGCATGCTAAGAATTGACTAAGTTTTTACAATGCAGTATGTTATCATTGCATGTTGGTTTGATGAAATAGCATGACTTTTGACTTGTCTGTAATATGTCATTTCATTGTCATTAACAGGTTATAACACACAACCTTGTACTGTATGATCTTGCTGCAATGCGACATGGCATTATTGACTGCATGAATGATGTCAGTGCTGTAAAATGTCTCTAACATTATGCTAATGTGAATGTGTACTCACTTTCTTAACAGGAAAAAAAATAAGCAAGAGATGCCAAAAAGAAATGCCTTTTTTGGAAAACAAAATCTGCAAGTATTCTGTGTTCCCTAATCTTATGCTTTTTCCATTTGTAATGCTTTCTTTGCCATTGACTCAGTGGGATAAATGGTAAAAGATGGTATGCTGATTTCATGCAACTGAATAATAAAAAAAAAGTAATTTTTAAGTAAAGCTAATATGATGAAAAAAGTGTCTGTGAGACTTTTGGGAATGATGGGGCTTTGGAAATAACTCAACAAACCCCCAGTAAACAAAACTGGTGCAAAATCACAGTTTAAAAATGCTTCATGTTATATTGGCCTTTTCAATCTAACATTTTTACCTAAGCTGCATTTTTGTCATTTTGAACTGGCATTTCCTGTCCCACCTGAACACCACAGCTGAAAGCTATAGTATACAAGCTACACTATATCTCTCACCATATAAAACCATATGTAAGATGCTATGTTGCTAGTGACTTCCAAGCACAGTCAATGGCGAAAGAGTGCAATGCAATACAGATGTAATAGTTGTATTTTTCTCCAAGGGAAGACCAGAGGCGCCTTTTTCCTGCCCAAAGGAGCACGGCATGTGTATCTTAATGAAAGTGAGGACTCTAGAAATGTTATTGGTGAGTGGTACAAGGCTTTGAAGAGGAATGGACGACATCCACACTCAGGAAGGATGCTTAAGTGTCAATAGTGCCTTTACTGCCGTGACTCAAGGTTTTGCACTGCAGATTCTGTTAATACATTCGTCAAAGGGATTATGTAGGAATTAAGGGGATTAAGTCTCAACAGTTTACTTGACTCCATAGTTTTTCCCTCAGTCCCAAATTAATGCACTTGAAGCTTGTTAGCGAAGCAGAAATGAAAGATTTATGCAGAAAAGACGAATGTATTGAATTAAGTCTGAATGTAAACCTTATTGTCACATTCCCAAGTAGGTTTATTTATAAGGCACAAGCTTCATTAGTATAGGGCTCTAACCTGTCCGTTCTAGAGCTTAACAGCAAAAATGGATGACTGCTAACAAAGCAATATCCACCACTTCAAAGCCAAAACAAAAACAAAAAACTAAATTCAACTGTGTGCTCACTAACTGCTTCTACCATCTTTTCCCTCTGAACATCTCATCTCTATTGCTGCTTCACTCTGGTGAAAAGGTTACCTAAAGATGTTCCTCATCCCCCCTGGGGCTAGACATGTGATCATCCAAGAAAATGAGGCTTCTCCTCACATTCTTGGTAAGTGATAGCTGTCCTCACAACTTTTTATCCCAAAATAAGATGCATGCTTACCTTTTCACACATACATACTGAGCCGTAAAGATGATAATTTCCGAGCACTTACAAAACCATGCTGGCCTTTCTAAAAGTACTGGGTCATCTCGTATTTATTTATTTTTTTTATCTCAAACACAATATGATCTCAAAAGTGTCTTCATACTATAGAAAAAGAGAGAGAGAGAAAATTAACCTTGCTGTTCCAGTACTTTCAGAGAGTCTTGTGTAATCCTTATATCTTTTTACAATTGTTTTCATGTGCTAGATTATTAACAAGTTTTCAAGTGGCATGTGCCAGTTCATTACACAAGTATCATATTTTTGTCAGTGCTCAGTTCTCAATCATGCATATATTTTTCCGAATTAAAAAAAGTTGAATGGGCAGAGACAAAAAACTAATATGAAGCATGAATGACGCTTCTCTGCCTGTAGTCTCCACTGATGTTCACTCTTTTTCTGATTCTCCTGTTGTGATCGCACCATTACCTCTCAGAGTTATGAATGCGTCTTTTCATCTTTTCTCCATCTCTGCCATACACTTCAGTAGTGCTAGTAATAAATTACTACTAATGCTTACTCGAGTCACTTTTACACAGCCTTACAAAAGTCCACGTTTTGAAGGCTATTGCTATACTGTATGTTTTGTGTATTGTATTATTATCCTATTCACAGGTTGTAGATTGTTTACAAATATTTATATGATATCACACAACATCTGTAGATCTGAGCTCTATCTTTCATCACTTGAAATCTCTCAATCAACCTAAATAATTTCCAGCAAATGTAACATGTGAGGTTTTGTACATGATCATCGGTTGCAGCGGTCAAGAACCAGGCCACTGGACACTACATCTTGAATGGTAAAGGAGATGAAGTGAGGTCACGCAGCTTCATTGACCTCGGGGTGGAGTGGGATTATGTCATTGAAGATGATGCTGAGACTCTACACACAGACGGACCATTGCATGATGCAGTCATTGTTCTGGTAATTAGATTTTTTTTTGTACATATTGAAACATTTTATAAAATAATTTGCAAATTTGGTTTATTTTTTGATTTCCATCGAGTAGGGGAAGCATTGTGTTTTCTGGTTGTTCGTCCATCCGAGAGTTTAGTTAGCGATACGCCTCAAGACCATGTGCATAAATGGTAGAATTTGGTAGAATTTACCACTGCAACCAACAGATGACATGATTTTGATGAATTAAAAATATTCTGATTAATTAATCAGGAATATTTTATTATTATATACGGTTTATTAATATATATGCCCACTGCGACCCTGAAAAGGATAAATCAGCTTCTGAAGATTAAAGAAAATTCATATTCAATATGTAGTATGGTATAGATTGCTTTGAACCTGCCAGCTCATTTTGAGGGAATATATTCTGAACACATTTTAGAGGTTTGATTTAAAGAGAGGCATCAACACTAATTAGAACCAAATGGTGCATGGACTCTCATTCTCTTATCTGTCTTCCTGCAAAGAATGTTTGAAGTTAGTATACTGTCTAAAAAATGTTGCTAGGCAACAGGTGTTATTGCATCTGCTTTTCCTGGTCTGGAAACAATTGAGTTGTATAGATTTTTGATGCAAGTGTTTCATTGACATTTTTTGATGAACAAACATAGGTTCATTATTTTATTAGTTATTTTATTTTTATTATTCTGGGTGCTTTTACACAAAATTACACGAGTATCCTGAAACCTGAATTACACTTATGGAAGAGATCGTTTTCAGTAATCTGCAGTGTACTGTATGTAAAATATAATCACATTTACCCAATGTCCATTGATTTGTAGTAAAATATTCTTTCATCAGAGGCACTAAGAGTCATGGGTAATATATATAGGGTGTTTCTGATCTCAAAGTATTTAAATGTTGTTCTTGGGCATACATTCCACAGCATCTGTTTTCCCAGCTCAGACTACTGCAGCTTTAAACCGAAATCGTTAGCGATTTGTGTTTCTTTAAGATGTGCTGCTGAGCCCTTCTGTCCTAGTCCATTTCTTAAGATCAGGCGTGCAAATAGTGGGAGGTTACAGAGACGGATAAGTGAGTATGAGCTGCTTCCTAAGGGGAAAAAAATCCACTCAAAAAAGAAAAAAAGGGTTACTCAACACTTGACATTGGGTATCTTTATTTAATGGAGCTCAGAGTTGAGGTGATGCATGCAATGTGACAAATAGGCTCATCTGACAGAGCAGTTGAAGTCCTGAAGAGCAACAGCTTATTCCTCCACAGGAGATTCCTGCAGGGTGAGAGATAGAGAATAAAGACAGGTGGTCTATTACAACAGAGAGATAACAAGTCCAGACAAGTTGGAAGTTAAGAAATGGTCAGCGAAATGTGTCTTTGGTCACAGCAATGCTTTCCGGGGTTGGAACAGAAGTCATGTTCTTATGAGACACATGCATACTGTACATAAATGTGGTACTGTAAATGCTGCCCAAATCAGTAAACATTACTGCAAGGTGAATTGAATACCATTGATTATCAATTATGAACCAGTAAACTGGTGGTAAGATCATGAGCACCCAAGGCTTGTTTTGTTTAGAAAACAAATTGCTGAATTTTTTTTTAATGATGGCCGCAGTCGAAGGTTATCAGACACCCAGGATATCACAATTTTTTGCAAATGGTGCTTAGAAGGCAAGTTCAAAGTTCAAGGTTGTGGATCTGGACCCCAAATTCCCCAGATCTCAATCCCAACAACCATCCATGGAATATGCAAGACAACAAGTCCAAACAACAGAGGCCCCACCTGGCAACCCACACCACCCAAAAGATCTGCCACTAACGTCTTAGTGCTACACACCACAGCACACCACCAGAGGTCTTGTGAGGTCATGCACCAAGGGGCCAGAGCTGCCCAAGCAACTCAAGGGGAAATATACCATACTGGGCATAATGTCTTATGGCAGATCAGTGCACATGTCCAGTGTTTCAGTGAATCATATGCAAAACATGTCATTATTATTAGTGACAGTGTTTTATGAGCAGCACATACTGTATACACAACATCTGGTTGAACTGTGTTTATTTATTAAGTCATTGAGTGTCCAACAGCGGCACATGTCTATTTATTTATTTATTTATTTATTTATTCATTATAAAAATTATTTCTCCATTTGGGTCTCTTTAGAGTGTGACAGAGGTAATTATTCCTCCTTTCGTTAATTAACTGCGAACCTCTGAGGGCTATCTCTACAGCCATCTTTATCTCCTGATGTTCTGACTATAATTATAGCTACTATACTTGTATAGCCCGTATATTAGAATATTAATTTGTCACATGTCATGGAGAAAACAGCATGATTACAGTTATTGTGAATTAAATTACATAAAATTTTCCTAAAGTACAGTAAAAAGCTCAATGTTCTATTGCTTATTATCTATGTGTGTGGGGCCTTTTGCTTTATTTTGCTAGATCATGCCAAAAGACAATGAGACAAGATCATCACTCACATATAAGTACATCATCCATGAAGACTCTGTCCCAATAAACAACAATAATGTAATTCAGGAGGACACGTATGAGTGGGCTTTGAAAAGTTGGTCCCAATGCTCACGACCTTGTGCTGGAGGTAATAACTTTATAATATTTTTTTTCTTTCTGGTAGCTACGTGTTTGTCCAATTGTATCTTTTTGTACATTTAACAAAACTGTATCCATACCCTCATTTTTATTTATCAGGCTTCGTGGCTTATCATATGTAATGTTTTCTTCACATAAGGTTTCCAGTACACAAAATACGGATGCCGTAAAAAGGGGGACAATAAAATGGTCCACAGGAGCTACTGCGACATTAGTAAGAAACCCAAACCTATCCGCAGGATGTGTAACCTCCAAGACTGCACACAACCACAGTGAGTAGATCTCATACGCTGTCAAATTTAAACAGAGTTCTTTGTTTTGAGACACCCGTCATTATTATTGTTAGACTAAGTTATACCAGAATATACTGTATATATATGCAATATATCTCACTGTTCTGTCATAGTTACTTCATAGCAAATAAACAAATCACAACTATGAAACAGAATTTTTTTTTATTTAATTGATGAACATTCTGAATTGTTTGAACAATTACATTATTTTAATTAGCTACATTTTTTTCAGGTCAAGTAAGGCAAACAAATATGGGATAAATAATTATCAGTTACTGATGGCTTAAATTCTTTAAGGCGGGCACTAATGAACACTGATATTCTGCATTTATGCCAAAGTGGTTGTAAGATGCCATTGACGATTTTTTTCTTAATTTCCACTATACATTTTCAACCGGATTAAGATCCAGACTGTCTGCTAGCCAGGTATTTGAGTTGAAGAATGCTCTTTGCTCTGCGGCAAGATGCATTATCATTCTGAGAAATGACTTCATTATTATCAAAACTATTTTCTGTTGATGGAATGAGAAACCCCATGCAACCTCCATATCATAAATGAGTTGAGAAATTTGAGTTTTCTTCAGGCAGTCATCTTTATATGTTAGAGTGGCACCAGATGCTATCTCCTTGGCCAGCGCAGATTTGGGATTCATTACTGAATAACACATTCATGCACTTTTCTAGACTTTATAACTGCCTCTATTAGCGTTCTATAGCCTTGTTTTCTTCTTTTAAGGTGTTAATGCTGGTTTTCAATCGGCTTTGTTGTATAGAAATCCCATTTCATTCTAATGATTTCTTCTAGTTTACCGACAAAAAGTCCTGTTTCCGTCCATTAGTTTTTCATTAGTTTTGTTGCGCTATTTCTATTTTCAAGGCTTATTGTATCAAGGCATACTGTTTTAAGGCATTCTGTTTAGTATGCATATTGTGTTTTCTGTCCAGATGCTTTGACATACACCTTGGTCTATTTGTATGTTTTCCTTTTATAACCTTTCCATTTCCCTTACACTAACAAAATGTTAGACAAGCTGATGAGACCAGCATATTTTGCCACACTCCATTGGATTTCTTTATTAAATAAGTTTTATAATCCTTTTCACTGTTTCTTTTGACATTTCTCTGGTTGAGACCATGTTTCCTTTCAATTAGCCATTGTTCACACCAAAGGATTTTTTTTTTACATAACGACTGCTTTGCATTTCTAGACTTGTCCCTGCATTTGTTTTAAAATGAAGATTACAAAGGAATTAGATTTTTTTTCTTTACTTAGTGGAAAAGAAATATGCAATTCATTAAAATTATTTTATTTAATTTCTTTGAGGCATGTTTCACAAAGCCAGAATATTCAGTTATTAAATATTTTTGTGTGTCATAGCTGTGTTTTGTTTTTGGGCTGCAGTTTAAAGCCTTGAAGGAATCTTGGAAGGTTGAAGGTTCTCTTTTCAGGTAAATCCTGAAAGGTTCCAAGTACAACCATACAATTTGTTTTCCTGTCACTCTTGATTTCAATCTAGAATTCTTATAGGGCCATTAAGTATACAAATAACCTCTTAAAGAACCCTTTTTCTAAGAGACGTATGGTGTAGCAGTACATTTGTTATTGCAAAGATACTGAGTATATAAATGATGATGACAATAAATGCACAAAGGTGGCTTGGTGTTTCACGGACCATGATAAAAGTCCATATAGCCTTGTGCCTTTGATGTTCAATAATTAGTATAACAGGCAGAAAAATCTATATACAAGCACATTTTCTTATCTTCAATTCAATCATCAAATTCACTGTTTGCTTGTGTGTCGATTGATTGAATTCTCAATAAATGAGAATGTATGACCACTGTGGTACCTCCACATTTATGCTCTTGTTTTTCATATTGCATAAAACATAGTAAGGTTTGCCAATTTGTTGAATCAGGTCAATATTTATTGATATATTCTCTAGAGTTCTGTCTCTTTCAGTTCTGTGACATTATTATCCCACCCACTAATTGCCCTTCTTCTCCCTTGTCCCTGAATCTTCTTTTCTTTGCTGTGGGTGGCCTGGTTGTCTAGCATGAAGTGTCAGAGAACTCTGATTCACTTCATATCTCACCCTTCCAGGCACAATTGCTCTTTATACCATGAACCAAAGTGCATTCCATCCTTGAAAACTGTTACCTTTAGTATTAGATTTTTAAAAATACTTCATACATCATAAAAACTACAGTCATGTAAGTCATCTATTATCCACTGTAAATATGCTCAGCACTTTGAACATGCTGTTCCATTTAATGAAAAGCCTGACATTAGTCTCTGGGGTGAGATTGTGTTCTACTTTATTTCAAGACAGATATCATGGCTTTCACTTTGACTTAATTTATTTAGACAGCTGCTTTCCCAATGTTAACCTGTTATTTTTTAACTACAACATATACATACATACATATATACTGTATATACACTGTGTGTATATATACACACACACAGTATACACACACACACATAAATATATTTTTTATTTCTCTTTATAGGGCCTGTGGATGACTATTATAGAAGTTTATATATACAGTCGTGGCCAAAAGTTTTGAGAATTACATAAATATTGGAAATTGGAAAAGTTAATAATAGCAATTTGCACATACTCCAGAATGTTATGAAGAGTGATCAGATGAATTGCATAGTCCTTCTTTGCCATGAAAATTTATTTAATCCCGAAAAAAAACTTTCCACTGCATTTCATTGCTGTCATTAAAGGACCTGCTGAGATCATTTCAGTAATCGTCTTGTTAACTCAGGTGAGAATGTTGACGAGCACAAGGCTGGAGATTATTATGTCAGGCTGATTGGGTTAGAATGGCAGACTTGACATGTTAAAAGGAGGGTGATGCTTGAAATCATTGTTCTTTCATTGTTAACCATGGTGACCTGCAAGGAAACGCGTGCAGCCATCATTGCATTGCATAAAAATGGCTTCACAGGCAAGGATATTGTGGCTACTAAGATTGCACCTAAATCAACAACTTATAGGATCATCAGGAACTTCAAGGAAAGAGGTCCAATTCTTTAAGAAGGCTTCAAGGCGTCCAAGAAAGACCAGCAAGCGTCAGGATCGTCTCCTAAAGAAGATTCAGCTGCGGGATCGGAGTGTCACCAGTGCAGAGCTTGCTTAGGAATGGCAGCAGGCAGGTGTGAGCGCATCTGCACGCACAGTGAGGCCAAGACTTTTGGAAGATGGCCTGGTGTCAAGAAGGGCAGCAAAGAAGCCACTTCTCTCCAAAAAAAAACATCAGGGACAGATTGATCTTCTGCAAAAAGTATGGCGAATGGACTGCTGAGGACTGGGGCAAAGTCATATTCTCGGATGAAGCATCTTTCAGATTGTTTGGGGCATCTGGAAAAAGGCTTGTCCGGAGAAGAAAAGGTGAGCGCTACCATCGGTCCTGTGTCATGCCAAGTGTAAAGCATCCTGAGACCATTCATGTGTGGGGTTGCTTCTCATCCAAGGGAGTGGGCTCACTCACAATTTTGTCCAAAAACACAGCCATGAAGAAAGAATGGTACCAAAACACCCTCCAACAGCAACTTCTTCCAACAATCCACCAAAAGTTTGGTGAAGAACAATGCATTTTCCAGCACGATGGAGCACCGTGCCATAAGGCAAAAGTGATAACTAAAGTGGCTCTGGGACCAAAACGTTGAAATTTTGGGTCCATGGCCTGGAAACTCCCCAGATCTTAATCCCATTGAGAACTTGTGGTCAATCCTCAAGAGGCAGGTGGACAAACAAAAACCCACTAATTCTGACAAACTCCAAGAAGTGATTATGAAAGAATGGGTTGCTATCAGTCAGGATTTGGCCCAGAAGTTGATTGAGAGCAGCCCAGTCGAATTGCAGAGGTCCTGAAAAAGAAGGGCCAACACTGCAAATACTGAATCTTTGCATAAATGTCATGTAATTGTCGATAAAAGCCTTTGAAACATATGAAGTGCTTGTAATTATATTTCAGTACATCACAGAAACAACTGAAACAAAGATCTAAAAGCAGCAAACTAATATTTGTGTCATTCTCAAAACGTTTGGCCATGACTGTACATCGTCTGGCCAAAAAAATTTTCCTCACTCTAACATTTTATTCACTCTACTCTAGCTTCGATTATAGCTCATAATGTGGTAGTCAATTCATGTGTAAGAATAATTCCTCATGCTCCCAGAACCACTTCTTGTCTCAGAGTAGGAAATCACTCCTAAGTGGTCAGAAATCCTCAGATTGATATACTTTTGGTCCTACTTTTACTTCTACTTGTAAGAGCAATTTATCAACATTCTTAAAATAGTAAATCATTCCTGTCTCCACCAAAATGTTGGAAAGCTCCAGAGGTGTCTTAACAATTTAGGGCTTGGGGGGAAATTACATTCAGGCAGAGGTGTGTGTGGAAATTTTGGTAACTCAGAATGACACAGAGCTCATTAAAAGATAAGTTTTCTTTAAAAAAAAAATGGAATATGTCTTGTGACAGATCGTGCACATATCCATCAAATAACATTTCATATGCTGTCTCCACGGAAACTAACATGATTGCTACTTTAAGTTTTTTAGTAACAGGGAAGATGCAGCTTTGCTACAGTGATGCTTTAGGTTTGTCTGCAATAATAAATAAATAAAAACCAACTTTGGTCTCTTATGACACAACAGATCATGTGCAGATTCATATACTGTATATCCCCACCACACAGCGTGAAATCATGCCCATTGCTGGTTTCGCTGCAGGATGATGGATGCATCATCCATGGCATACACATTAAAATAATTATCCGACCAACGATGAGGAGGCTTGCGTGAACGGAAAACATCATCACAGCATCAAAACACAAGTATCTATGGATGCAACATGATCATTATATATGTATATATGTACATGGCTTTTTGAGATTACATTAAAAGCTGAAATTTCAGTATCCACCGTTTTTCCACACTCCTCAAGGGTAGTTTACATTATGACAGACCTACTGTACATCAGTCCTGATTAGGATAACGTCACGCAGTCGTGTAGTCGAGTAACGCATCTATAACTTTTGTCTATGTGCATAAAGCTTTCACACAACTGCCACTGACTTTAAACTACAAAACAACTGTCAAAACTACATCACCCACTAACTCTCAGTGCCACAAACAGTGAAGTCACACGCTTTTCATGGACCAATCCTTCTCCTCGCTGAATGTATAAGGAGGAAGCATCATAGATAACTTTTGCATTCTTGTTTTTGTCCTAAACTAACTTTGAGCGTGATTCCTAGGAGTGATTCTGAAACACTTAGTAAATGCGGGTCCAGGGACCAAAAAAACTTTAAGTGGTGGAAAAGCGAAATGGTGAAATCAGTGGCAGTGTGAAAGCTTTGTCACTTATATACTGTATGAGTGACTCACTGAATGATGTTATCCTAATCAGACTGCTACAGCTGTTTAAAGCCCCTATCATAATCTGATAAAAATAATTTCAAAAAGAAAGCGAAACTTGACAGAGAATAAGACCGCTTTGCTTGCGGAGAAGGTAATAAAATGTAAAGAAATAATTAAAGCCAAATTCTGTCCTATTTTTATCGCTAAAGAAAAAAAGTGAGTGTACCCCGGAGGAGTGTGAAAAACGGGGGTACACTGTGTTGTGTGTTGTGTTGTGTTGTGTTAGTGAGTTCAGTACTGAAATGCTGCTTATAATGGAGAATCTAAAAAAACAAACAAATAATGTAATACAAGTATATAATATAGTTGCAAGCAACGATGACGGGCCCAAGCACCCTGTGCCATTCCCACCTCGGGCGCACTGCACAACCTGTGTCATTCGAGTGTGTTAAGACCTCGAAAAAGCCATCGCCACTCGGTTGCACCTCACAACCTGCACACATCACACACTATACAGGGCTGATGTCAGTTTGGGCCCTAAATATTTGTTGAGTGCATTAGTGTGTGTGTGTGTGTGTGTGCGCGTGCGTCGTGAGAGAGGGGTGTGTGTGTATGTGTGTGTGGTGTGTGTGTGTGTGTGTGTGTGTGCATCCTGAGAGGTGTGTGCAAGTGTAAACATTTGTAATATGGGTGTATGTATGTGTGCATGTGTGTGATGTATGAGTGTGTGTGTGCGCATTAGTGTGTAAGGGTTAGTGTGTGTGAGAGTGAGGGAGAGAGGTGTGTGACGTGTAGATGTGTCAGTCTGTGTGTGACGAATAAATGTGCTTGTGTTTGTGCTTGTTTGTGTGTATGGGTTGAGTCTGTGTTTATTAACATTAGTGTGGTGTGTGTTAGTGTGTGAGATGTGTTTGTGTGTGTTAACATTTGTGATGTGTATGTGTGTACAATAGGCCGCAGGTGCTGGAAGAAAAGCCTCACACTATGATGTTCCTGAACGTGATGTCACTGAACGTGATGTCACAGAAGGTGTCACTGAATATAATGTCACTCAATATAATGCCACACAGAAAGTTATTAATCAAGACATTATCACGGCTGGCCTGTTTGAGATATCGAAAATCCCTCCGCAATTTTGCATCCTCAATATCTTTAGATCTCTTTGGCCCAGTTTGGTAGCGATTGTATAATTTCCCTAGGAGGAGTATATCAAAATCCATCGGGTGCGTTTTTTAGAACGACCCAAAATAACCGGCCTCCTGTTGAGTTTAGCCCAGGACATGCAGCGCAAACGTTGTTCGGCTCGAAGAGCTCTAAATGTGTACCGTTTCGTGTGCCTACGTGAAAGTGTGTATGAGCTAGGTGGCAAAATCTCGTGTGGGGGGCCCCTTTGGGCCCCGGGCCACGAGACTCTCAGGCATCCTGATGGCAGCAGATTCCAACCTGTCTGCCAAGTTTCATGAGTTTTTGAACATGTTAAGACCCCCGAAAAGGGTGGGGAAAAAAAATCCTAAGGCAAACAAGAGGGCACTTCACACACTATGACGACATAGGGCTGATGTCATAGTGCTTGGGCCCTAAAAATGTATATATAAAAATAATTATTTTAATGTGTGTGACATGGATGATGCCCACAACTCCAAGAATACAGCTTGTCCCCTTCTTGTGAGTTCTCATAACATCGAGTATATAAAGTAAAAATGCTCTTACTTTCGATATTAAATATAGCTATGGTTTTTCCTGTCCATTTATTTACTATGCAGCTTCACCAAGTGTTTAAATAACTGCTATTCATTAATTTTATTTTTTTAGGTTTTGATAATGTGTTAAAAAAGGGTTCCTAACCAAGTTCCTGTCATTTCAAATCTCCTTATTTATTTATTTTTTTGCTTTTGCTTGCAACCCAAAAATTTGATCCTTCTGAAATGGTAACCTTTTTTTGACAGACAGTGTATATTTGTATATCATCACTGCAGTCATTAACATGCTGCCGGGTCATCGAATCCATGCTGGACTATGGGTGCACCTTGCTGGTGAACTTGCCACTGTAATCATAAGAAATCCTGTCATATTATAAGTAAATTGAAGAAATGTAGAAATGTAGAAGAAAATGTATTATAGCAAAAGCTAATATGTAATTACAAACGCCTTTGTTGTTCTCGTTTTTCAAAGATGGATAGCTGAGGAGTGGGAGCACTGCACCAAGACATGCGGAAACCTTGGCTATCAGATCCGCACCGTGCGCTGCATCCAGTCCCTGCATGAGGGCACAAATCGATCGATCCACAGCAAATACTGCAGCGGAGAGAAACCTGAGACCAGGCGTCCTTGCAACAGAGTGCCCTGCCCTGCCCACTGGAGGATTGGAGCCTGGTCAGAGGTCTGATTTTTATCTCTATGAAACTAACTAACTTATTTTTTTACGCATCTTTGTGATGTATGATCATTACAGGCTTTGCTTTTTAACATTTAGAACACATAATTCTTTATTAATGTTAGTGAGTTCAGCTTTTCAGCTCCTTGGGTAAATAGACTTCAGTTATGTTAAGCTGAAATCCAAGATACACACAGCTACTGGCTTTCATTTGCTGATCAGAGTAATTAGTTAGGTTAAGTAATTTGTACAGTCATTAAAAAGTTTGTGGAAATCTCCATTAAGTGTACGAGTGTTTGAATAACGAATTTAAGTTATAAGCTAGCCAGACTAAATATTTTGTATTTGGAAAGACTTTACATATACAGTAGTAGGCTGCTGATATAGAAGATACAGTGCCCTCCGTAATTATTGGCACTCCTGGTTAAAATGTGTTCATTAGCTTCTAAAACATTCTGTTCTTTTCTATATAACATAGGACCACAATGGAAAAAAAGAGGAAATTCCAACCTTTAATTCAAGTGCATTTATTCAGTGGGAAAAATCCGACATCAAGAAATAATTATTTTACATCAAATCATGGGTGCCACAATTATTAGCACCCCTGATGTTTAATACATTGTACAACCCCGTTTTGCCTACAAAACAGCACCTAATCTTCTCCTATAATGTTTCCCAAGATTAGAGAACACAGAAAGAGGGATCTTCGACCATTCCTCTTTGCACAATGTCACTAAATCATCCAGTGACCTGACTTCTCTCCTCTGCACTCTCCTCTTCAGCTCACTCCACAGGTTTTCAATGGGCTTGAGGTCTGGGGACTGAGATGGCCATGGGAGGAGCTTGATTCTGTGTGTGGTGAACCATTTCTGTGTAGATTTGGCCACATGTTTGGGGTCATTATCTTGCTGAAAGACCCAGTGATGACCCGTCTTCAGCTTTCGGGCAGAGGCCACCAGATTTTGCTTTAAAATGTCCTGGTATTCCAAAGCACTCATGATGCCATGTACCCTAACAAGGTTCCCAGGGTCTCTGGAAAAGAAACAGCCCCACAGCATCACCGATCCTCCCCCATACTTCACAGTGAGCATGAGGTGCTTTTCTGCATACTCATCTTTTGTGTTCTGCCATACCCACTTAGAGTGTTTGTTGCCAAAAAGCTCTATCTTGGTCTCATCTGACCAAAGAACACGGTCCCAGTTGAAGCCCCAGTACCGCTTAGCAAACTCCAAACGTTTGCGTTTATGATTGTGACTGAGAAAAGTTTTTTTCCTTTCATGCCTCCCAAAGAGCTTGCTGGCATATAGATAGCGTCTGATGGTTGTTTTGGAGACTTTGTGACCCCAAGATGCTATCATTTGTTGCAGTTCTTTAACAGTGAGCTTTGGACAATTTTTTATTTCTCTTACCATCCTCCTCACTGTGCGTGGAGGCAAAATAGACTTGCGTCCTCGTCCAGGCTTGTTTACTACTGTTCCAATTTTTAAAAACTTCTTAATGATTCCTCTCACAATAGATATGGGCAGGTGCAGGCGGGTGGCTATTTTCTTGTACCCATTGCCTGACTTGTGAAGGTCGACACACATCTGCCTTACTTGAATGGTGTGTTTCTTTGTCTTTCCCATGTTGAAGAGTGGATAAGAGAAATGGTCTGTGTCACGTCATATTTATACCCCAGGGAAGCATGAAGTGATAAATTACTAATTAAATGTTCCTAGATACTCTGATCAACTTTGTAAACTACTGTAGAAATGACAGAAATACTTCAATTACATTTATTTTCTAGGAATTGTTATGGGTGCCAATAATGGAACAGGTTATTTTCTGAAAAATAATTATTTGTTAGTCAGGGATTTTTATATGTCTGTCAACATTTATTTTGTGTATATTTTATCTACAGTATATATTGTTGTATGTAACCTGATCGAATGTTATTCACACTTCTTTTGTGCCCATGTTGAATATGAATATAAAATACATACTGTACACATGGTCATTTTAGGCAGCTGTGATATTTAAGCATGTAGCTCATAGGAAAGGAGAGTGGTTTCTTGTCTTTATCAATAGTTTTCAGAGTAAATGATGCCAGAAGAAAACCTTTTATTTCATCCCATCGAATACTCATTTTCTTTAATTTGATTATGACCACAAACTGAAAGTATTAATGCGTCTGCGAGTAATCATCCTGTTTAACAAGTTTAACAAGCATTTTGTTCTGAGGACATTAGGACATCTGTTCTTTTCTGACATTTAGTTCTGGACTAAGGAAAGAATAACTTGCCAGCTTTTACCCCTTGTAAACTTCTAGGGTGAGGTAGAGTATTTTGCATTTCAGCACGTTCCGCATTCAGCTTTCATTTCTTTTCCCAGCACCTATTAATGTTAGTGATTTCATCATTTCACCAAATCAAGTTTCTGATTGTTGTTCTAATCCTCTTGGTCAGTGCTCGGTGACCTGTGGTGAGGGAGTGGCACGCCGCCAGGTCACATGCCGCATTGGTGATCAGTGCACTGGTGAGAAACCGGAGTCACAGAGGGTGTGCCGCCCTGGACCCTGCAATGGTAAGCCAGAGTATTACACATCAGTAACAATAAAAGATAGAAATACAGGGTGGGTGTATGAACGCATGATAACAGGATGATAGAAGTAAAATACATAAATAAAATAAAGAACAATTAGAAACTATTGTAGAAAAAAAATATTGCAATTTAAT
Organism: Clarias fuscus; assembly: GCA_030347435.1. NCBI lineage: Eukaryota > Metazoa > Chordata > Actinopteri > Siluriformes > Clariidae > Clarias > Clarias fuscus. The sequence goes on from CM059208.1 coordinate 19,386,637, forward strand.
TTAGCATTTTCTGGGCATGTTAAATAGGTTACAGTAGATAATTAGGACATTGAATTTCTATCAATTGCTTATTTATAGAATAGAAAGTTTATTTACTGTCGTCCTTAACTCACAACTGAAAAGAAATGCAAATCCCAAAATTCAGCCTCAAGCTTCTCCCATCAGTAAAGGGTTAAATAATACAAAACTGTAATGGTGTAGTATAAATAAATAAAAATAATGACTTGCTAACAAATTTTCATTTGCACCACAAACAGTGCAAACTCGCCAGACTGGTTCAGTATCTGTGCTGTCCCTCAGGGGGAAACGTTTTCAAGGTTAAGGAGGATTGCTTTAGTATAGCCTTTTTTGCTTCTTTTTATTCTAAAGTACCAGGTGTGAAGTGGGAAGATGCATACTTTCTCATGCACAGAGACCATTTAATGTGTCTGCACACTTGGGGAGCTTTTATTACAATTATTGTGCTGTCACATTTGGGTATAAATAGTCCTTTTCTCAAGCCTATACTTTCTTTGCACTCTATAGCATGACAAAAGGATTACCAAAGGAAAGTTATTGCAGTCTGCAAAGGGTTACAAAACCAATTTTAGGACCCCGGGACTCTAGCAAACTAAAGATTGATTCTGTCAGGGCACAGAATGGTGGACATTAAATAAAAAATCGAAACAAATGTGAAGCAAATTGGAAATTTATATGTATTTGCTACATAGCAAGTACTGTACTGGGTCAGGAAAACAGGTCAAAACCATAATATCAGCACCACTGTAAAAAATAAACAAAACAAACAAACAACAACAACAACAACAACAACAAAAATATATATATATATATATATATATATATATATATATATATATATATATATAAATGCAATGTGATGCAATAGATTCTTTTAAATTTAATTTACCATACTGTTTTAAGTCAGAAATCTAGTTGTTAAATGATAAGGTAACTCAGTTTTTTTTTCACTGTTTTTTTCACATCAGTTGATCTTTTTTTTTGTTTAGTTTGTTTGTTTTCTTTTAACTTAACTGTGTGAATCATAATGAATATATGCATAGTTAAACAATACAATATTCTGCATATGGTAATTAACAACCTGAATACCGTGTTTCTGTCACAGATGAGCCTTGTAGAGGAGACAAGTCCATATTCTGCCAGATGGAGGTCCTTGCTCGGTACTGCTCCATCCCGGGCTACAGTAAACTGTGCTGTGAATCATGCAGTAAACGGAGCAGCACTCTTTCTTCCCTCTTGACCGAAGCTGCCGAGGTCGAGGAGGAGTTACGATTTGGCTCAGCCTCACAGTTACTCGAAACCCTCTCAGCCTCAATCAATCAAACCCTTAATCACCCTCTTCAAACACTAAACCAACCGGGTGGCTCAGCCAAGCAGACCTCCACCGGCGAAGCTCTCAAACCGAACACCGAAAGCAAAACTGCAAAACGTCTGATGCACGCCTTTAAACCCAGCTCTAGAAATCTGCCTGCCATGACCGTCTACAAGCATCGCAATGACAACCTCGCTAGCGCTTCCTCACAGCACACAGATAGGCTCCTAGACATTTCCAAGGTGGAGAGATGAAGGCAAACACTAAACCATTTTTATTTTTTTTTATTTTTTTTATATTCCAGGACTTTTTGTAGATATAAATAGCTTTATTCTTTGTCTTCATTCAAATCATTTCTGTAAGAGGTTTAGGGAAGTAAAGTGCTGGTACACTTTTTGGTTTCTACGTGATACCCACAAGTGGTTATTCACACTAGAGATTTACACTTTTTTTGGATTGTTTTTGGGGGATAAGGCACCAAAGATGTTTTAAAATTACATATTCCTTTTCAGCAACCTCCCAAGGTTTTGCACATTTAGCTCATGCCGTCAAAATGCAAGCGATCAGAAAGGCTTATAGTTTTGTTTCAATTCAGAATCGAGCACAAAGGGTTTGTTTAATAAATAAATATTTATGAATGTTCCTGTAAATACTGTTTATGTAATAGTTCAGTATTATTTTTTTACTAAAACATGGTGCAAATTTTTTATGTAAAATTTAAGCATATGGGTATAATGACAGCAACTGAAGATCTGTCACTATTTTCAGCTATTCCCTGTCAAAACACCTCATCCAGCATATAAAGCCATTACTCACCGAACCTGTCAAGGAACTTCTGTAATCACATTTCCTTTGTGTGCAAGCACATCAGTAATTAATGTCAAAGCTTTCTGGTGTTTCCTTCTTTTTATCTTGTACTGTATTCTATTCCGAAGCTAAACATGTATTTCACCAGCAAGAGAGCTAAATGTAGAGACATATTTTAATGTCAGAACCCAGCACAACACAGGAGTCCTATCATGTTCTAGCTCAGTGCATAGGGTGGGAAAGGCTATATTTTGAGGACAGCAATGGTCGAATTAGTATAGATAGTTTTGTAAAAAGCACATTGTGTGAGGTGGTGTGCTTCCGCCTGCAAGATTTCAAGGGGAAGGTGTTTTTTTTTTTTTTTAACAAGGGCAATATTATCAACCACAATGCATCTGACTGCAATAGCAAGGAACTCCGGTGTACGCGTCATTGGAGTGCAAACGTATAAAATCCATTCCCACATGCTTGCCTGTGTGCTACTGTATAGCTATTGTATATAGAATTAAGAACTCTAGAGTATTTATTGACTTCCTTGTTTGTTTTTTATGTCCAGCATCTCTTATTTCAAAAGCAGTTAAGAGCCAAAAAGTTGTCAGTCCTTTGCATATTAAATCAGGTTTTGCTGATTTTTTCCCCAAATAGCATTAAAATGTTGGCACCATAACACAAGGAAAACTAGTTTTAAATTAGTTGTGAGAAAGCTCTAGTCCAGCTGATTTAGAATAGCATTTAGTGTAAAAGCCACCACAACTTTCAGGTGCTTCAAGTAGTTGATAAAATTTCCAGACGAATCTGTTCTTACAGTCAATTAGTGGAGATAAAAAAAATTAAAAAAGACAAACATGGAAAATGTTGGTGTTGTAGATATAAGTTTTATAGGAAAAAACTATTGTAACATTCTTGAAACTTATTTTGAAGAATTTTGAATTGTTGCTTTTGACAACTTTGCTGCTAATGCTATGCAAAGCTTTTTTTTTTTCCTCCGAAGCCCAAGTAGTTTAGTATTTGTAGTTTTTTGACAATCCCTGAGCCTCAGACAGGTCCGCTGTATATGTAAAAGATCTATCTCTCTCTCTCTCTCTCTCTGTGTATATATATATATATATATATATATATATATATATATATATATATATATATATATATATATATATATATATACTGTATATCCCCACTCCTGCCTTTGCATTCATGTACGTATTAATTATTGTGCTGACTTGCATGTCAGTTTCTAACATCTTGCCATCATCTGTTGATTTGTACTTTTTTGTTTTCTTTTAAATGAAGTGTATACTACTGATGCTGTTTGTTGCAATGGGGAGCACATAGCAATAAAGAACATAGTAAACATTCATGTTGCTGTCATCTGTTACTATCTTTTCAGTTAAAGTGGATAGCTTGGTTCATTTGATAGCACAAGCCCTTTAAGGCTGGGAAGAAGGTAAGAGTGGGGTGTGGTCAAGTCCTAACAGGTGCAGTGAGTATCTTCTCATTTTCTTAAACAACCATATTAGAAGACATGGTCTTGGAAACTGTGTTTAGGAGGGTCAAATTATTGGGCTGCATCAAGCAAACAAAACAACCAAGTAGATTGTTTAAATCATTGGCTTTGCATGAAGAGCCGTCTAATGCATAAGTAAAACCTGTAAGGAGTAATGCTGGATTTTTATGGAAGAAATGAAAAAAGTAATTTATGTTTGGAGATTACTTAAACACTTGGTGAAGTTACATTGTAAAAAAACTGATAGTGGAAATCACATGTATGTTTAATAGTGACAGTAAGATAAGACCTCACAGGATTGGACCTAAACAGCTGCGTGGCCATAACAAAATGTTACTGTACAGTATGTACTGTAGGCTAATCAAATAAAATGCTTCAATTTCTTATGATAAAGAGATATGATTGAAGCAATAGGAAAAGGGTCGTGTGGTCTGATGAATTCAGATTGACCCTATACCAGAGCAATGGTCAGGGTAATAAAGGAAGCACATGAAGCAGATACCCATCATGCATCGTGGCCAATGTAGAAGCCTCTTGAGACAGTGTTGATCTGGGGTTGATTCAGTTGTTTAGGTCTAGACTTAGCAATGTTATGTGGCAATACAATTAAGTCAGCTGATGACCTGAATGTACCAAGTTATCACATCTATGGTTTATTTGCTTTAGTGATGGAACAGGCACATTCCAGGACTCAAATTGTGAAAGACATATCGACATTACTGGGAGCCCTTTAAATGATCCCCATTTAAAGTCTTCTGGTTGTGTTAGAGAAGACTTTACGGAGTGGTGTGACTCTCCCAACATCGGTGCAAGATCTCAGACCAAAATTCATGCCAATCCAGATGAAATTGATGGCGATGTTGATTAAGGTTATCATCCAATGAAGCAGCGAATGAGTGCTGTAATCAAAGCTAAAGGTGGTCCAAGGAAATATTAGAGTGTATGACTTTTTCTTGGCCAGACATTGTAGACAAAAAAAAGATTTTTCTTTTTTTCCTAGAAGAATAAGGTAATTATCCCCTTGTTCTTTGATGGCGATGTTTATAAAAAATTTACTTTTGTAGTGATTACATTCCCGCATCCTACGGTTCAATACTCCATAGAAAATCAATTATCTGTCTAACCTCCTGTGCCTGTTAATTTTACCAACTACAATCAAATTAAAAAACAGTTTTTATAAGGAAAGCACCATGTAATTGCATTTCCAATGCAAATCAGCAGCGCCACATGGGCGGCAAGTTAAGATGTACCAACATGTTGCAACTGATCTACAGTGGATAGAAAAGCTTTAATCAGTTAAAACGGCATCGTTTTGTGATGTAAATGTGACCAAGATAAATTTGATCAGATCTCTTTCTCCTTTGATGTAATATAAAACAAAGAACAAAACAGAAAAATAACTTAGACAATAATAGCCTGGTTCTACATGTGTGCCTGATACTTAGGCTATTAATACCAAGTGCAACATACAGAACTGAGCCACCCCAAATGTAACCATGGTAAATAAAATTAGAAAATAAGAAAACTATTCCTCAAGACTACATTGAAACATAAAAAAGTCAGACTCGCTGGAAGCAAAATATGAAGGAAAAACCGGATGGGATTAAATTAGAGTACATTTTATTTGTCGGAATTAACGGCACCATGATTCAGGGAAATACACAAATGAAAAGTGAAATGCTTTTGCCAAAGCTCTGTGGGTGAGGTATATGATTCCAGGCAGACTGGAAAATGGGCATCTACCACCACTCCATTAGAGCCAGTATCCCTGCAAGTCAGGGGTAAGAATCGATGTGTCTGACAATGCAGTGCAATTACAGGTATTTTCCTTTTTTTTTTTTTTTTTTTTACTCAGGAGCTTGCGGCAGAGACACATTTATATGCCATGCGAAGCAAGAGCAATACTCTTTCCAGCAGTTAGTGGGCACCTGTTACAAGTGAAGGAAATAAAAACTTTCATTGGGCTATGTGTCACCATGGGCAATCCCCAGCTTCCAACAAGGAGAACTTATTGGGGGAAAAAATAGATAATTCTTCTTAAATAATTTCCCCAAAGCCATAGTGACATATTGCCAATGATCTGAAAGTAATAATAATAATAATAATAATAATAATAAAATGGTTATTATGATTTCTATAGTCAGTTAACTATAGTCAATTTTAGTCACCCTATGAGGTGCATGACGTTGTAACAGTAGATGATCAAATTCAAGGGAAGACTCGCCTACTGTCAGTGTGACAAGACACACGAGACTCTAGATCTACCCAGACCCTACACTATCCATTGTCATGGACGACTTCTACTCAGAAGTGAAGCCTTTTCGAGGACGTGGACAGGATGCCCGCGACACCGTTTGAGCTCACAGAAAGGGGTTCCAAAAATACCTAATGCTGAGCAAGCAAGCAAACTTCCTGGAGCAAACATCTATTCAAACTGGCTCAAAAGGGACAATCTCACTGTTTGCGTTTGGCTGGACATCAAGGCTGTCATGGTCCTGTTTTATTACCATAGTCCCACTGAAAAAGTATGAGTAAAGAAAAGGAAGGGAACGTGCAACAGTTGTAGTGCCAGCATGGTTTCCGAACTATCAAAAGCAAAATAGGAAATATGTGGCATTTCCCGGATCAGGTGGTCGGATATAATCATTTCCAGCATCAATTAAAGAACTAATGGAGAAAGCTCCTCTTCTTCTGGCTGCAACAATGCGTACATTCACCCAATTTGTAAAGGAGGAACACTATTCACAGTTATAAAATACAACTGTAAAGCTCAGTATACAGTAATTAATGGAACAATTTCAGTATTTGGTGTTACAGTACAGCACTTTGAGGATCCTTTAGTGTCAGGTGCAGAACCAGTTCTTCTGAGGAGTTTAACTGTTTTTTTTCCCTTTTTAAATTTTTTTTGCAGCTTCCCTTTTGTTTTTGTTTTTTTTGTGTGTAAAAGGGGCATTATATAATTTGCTGGCATTCAAACATTTTTCTGTAACTTTTAGTGTCAGTACTGTGAAATACATCTATCCATCCATCCATCCATCCATCCATCCATCCATACATACATACATACATACATACAGTATGTCACAAAAGTGAGTACACCCCTCACATCTCTGCAAATATTTAGTTCTATCTTTTCATAGGACAACACTGCATAAATGACTGACACAATGAAAAGTAGTCAGTGTAAAGTTTGTATAGCAGTGTAAATTTATTGTCCCCTCAAAATAACTAAAAATACAGCCAATAATAGCTGAACCCCTGGCAACAAAAGTGAGTACACCCCTAAGTGAAAATGTACAAATTGAGCACAATTAGTCATTTTCCTTCCCCTTTGTCATGTGACTCATTAGTGTTACACTGTCTCAGATGTCACAAGATAGCAGGTGAGTTAAATTTGGTATAAAAGCTCTTCCACTCTCTCAACCTGGCCACTGAAAGTCCAACATGGCACTTCATGGCAAACAACTCTCAGAAGAGCTGAAAAAAACGACCTGAAAAATTACTTAAAGATGGCCAACATTCTGCAACTGTGCTGCAGCACAGTGGCCAAGACCATCCAGCACTTTAAGAGGACAGGTTCTTCTCAGAACAGGCCTCGCCATGGTCGGCCAAAGAAGCCGAGTGCACGTTCTCAGAGTCAGATCTAAAGATTGGCTTTGGAAAACAGACAGATGAGTGCGTCCAGCATTGCTGCAGAGATTGAAGGGATGGGAGGTCAGCCTGTCATTGCTCAGACCGTACGCCGCACACGGCATCAAATTGCTCTGCATGGTTGTCATCCTAGAAGGAAGCCTCGTCTAAAGATGATGCACAAGAAAGCTCGCAAACAATTTCCTGCAAACTAAGGGCCAGGATTACTGGAACCATGTTCTGTGGTCTGATGATACCAAGATAAACCTATTTGGTTCAGATGGTGTCAAGCGTGTGTGGCGGCAACCAGGTGAGGAGTACAAAGACAAGTGTGTCTTGCCTACCATCAAACAATTCAAGTGCATTTATTCAGTGGAAAAAGAAAATCCCACATTAAGAAATAATTCTTTTACATCAAATCATGGGTGCCGCAATTATTAGCACCCCTGATATTTAATACTTTGTACAACCCCCTTTTGCCTACAAAACAGCACCTAATCTTCTCCTATAATGTTTCCCAAGATTAGAGAACACAGAAAGAGGGATCTTCGACCATTCCTCTTTGCACAATGTCTCTAAATCATTGAGTGACATGACTTCTCTCCTCTGCACTCTCCTCTTCAGCTCACTCCACAGGTTTTCAATGGGGTTGATGTCTGGGGACTGAGATGGCCATGGGAGGAGCTTGATTCTGTGTGTGGTGAACCATTTCTGTGTAGATTTGGCCACATGTTTTGGGTCATTATCTTGCTGAAAGACTCATCTTTTGTGTTCCACGTAGAGTGTTTGTTGCCAAAAAGCTCTATCTTGGTCTCATCTGACCAAAGAACAGATGAAGTCCCAGTACTGCTTAGCAAACGCCAAACGTTTGCGTTTATGATTGTGACTGAGAAAAGGTTTTTTCCTTGCATGCCTCCCAAAGAGCTTGTTGGCATGTAGATAGCGTCTGATGGTTGTTTTGGAGACTTTGTGGCCCCAAGATGCTATCATGCAGTTAGCATCTTGGGTTGCAGTTCTTTAACAGTGAGTTTTGGAGATTTTTTTATTTCTCTTACCATCCTCCTCACTGTGCGTGGAGGCAAAATAAACTTGTGTCCTCGTCCAGGCTTGTTTACTACTGTTCCAGTTTTTTAAAAACTTCTTAATGGTTCCTCTCACAGTAGATATGGGCAGGTGCAGGCGGGTGGCTATTTTCTTGTACCCGACACACATCTGCCTTACTTGAAGGCAAAGACAAAGTTCCTTTGTCTTTCCCATTGGGGAAGAGCGGATAAGAGAAATGGCCTCTGTGTCACATCATATTTATACCCCAGGGAAGCAGGAAGTGATAAATTACTAATTAAATGTTCCTAGATACTCTGATCAACTTTGTAAACTACTGTAGAAATGACAGAAATACTTCAATTACATTTATTTTCTAGGAATTGTTAGGGGTGCCAATAATTGTGGAACAGGTTATTTTATGAAAAATAATTATTTGTTAGTCAGGGATTTTTATTTCCCCTTAAAATTCACTTTATATTCACATTATATTTTTCTACATTCTATATTTTTCAGTGTGACAACATGCTTCTGCAATAAAAACTATAATTATTTTAAGGCTTTTAACACATCTTGACCAGGGGCGCCAATAATTATGGAGATGTACATACATACATACATACATACATACATACATACATACATACATACATACAGCCGCACCAACATCCATTCTTACATACATACATACAGTACATGCATACTTACCTACTGTACATACATACATACATCCATACATACCTACAGTACATACATACTATACATACATACTGTACATACATACATACATACATACATACTGTACATACATACATACATACATACATTGCTACAAACATACTTACATACATACATACATACATACAGGACACATTCACTCATTCAAAGAGTTTTCTATATTGTGTTCTTTATTGTGTTCTTTATTGTGTTCTTTAGCCCAATCAAGTCTCTTCTGCTTGTTGCCTGTCCTTAGCAGTGGTTTCCTAGCAGATATTCTACCATGAAGGCCTGATTCACACAGTCTCCTCTTAACAGTTGTTCTAGAGATGTGTCTGCTGCTAGAACTCTGTGTGGCATTGACCTGCTCTCTGATCTGAGCTGCTGTTAACCTGCGATTTCTGAGGCTGGTGACTCGGGTGAACTTATCCTCCGCAGCAGAAGTGACTCTTGGTCTTCCTTTCCTGGGGCGGTCCGCATGTGAGCCAGTTTCTTTGTAGCGCTTGATGGTTTTTGTGACTGCATTTGGGGACACTTTCAAAGTTTTCCCAATTTTTCCGACTGACTGACCTTCATTTCTTAAAGTAATGATGGCCGCTCGTTTTTCTTTACTTAGCTGCTTTTTTTCTTGCCATAATACAAATTCAACCTCTTTGAATGAGAAGGTGTGTCCAAACTTTTGGTCTGTACTGTACATACATACTGTACATACTGTACATACATACTGTACATACATACTGTACATACATACTGTACATACATACTGTACACACACACACACACACACACACACACACATACATACATACATACATATTATTAGCACATTTTTATTTAGCTTGAGCTTTTCCCCCAGTCAGGGCCATACTATTGTAGATGTGGGACGATATTTCTTGAATATCACTAAAATCCGTTGATTAGAGATTCCAACGAACCATAGTTACATGGACACAGATTTGATAAAATATTAAAAAGCTTTTAATTAGAATAGATTTTAACTTACATTTTAACTTACACACAGAAGAAAAATAAAATGAAGTAAAAGTTAACATTTTTTGCAACTACATCAATTAACATATGGATTTCATCAAACAATTAAGATGTGATTAAAGTTTAAAGAATTCCACTTCTAACATTCAACTCCATATCAACTGAATCAACTCTAGACATTAATTTCCTTAATTTGTCAATAAATAATGAGCAAACAGGCCATACATGGGCACGAAACTACTTATCAGTCAAATGTTACATGTAGTCCGTGAAAAATGGAGGAACTACAGTATGTTAAAAAAGACTGTGATTATTAAATGTTTAGTGCTATATTTTTGTTTGACATAATTGTATTTAATTGCAAGGTGATTTTCTGTGTGGCATTTCAATTAAAGTCATTTCACGTCTTTCCGACAGGAGTTAGGTTTAGTCTCAGACTGAACCATTGATCTTCTAATGCCAGTCATTTGCTCACTTGGATTTGTGCTGCTTTGCACGGAAGGTTAAACGGAAGGTTAAATAACTTATCTTAATGATTAGCTGTTAAACAGATGCATGTGGATTTTGTAAACAGATTTGTGATCCCTTCTAAATCTATATACGTACGTTTAGAGTATAGGTCCATAATTCTATGATGCCACCACCATGCTGGAAGTACATTATGCTGTTTTTTTACTGTCTTGTCTTGGTTTTTGTGGCAAATGTATGCACTTTTACTATATATATATATATATATATGTCTGAAATTTTTTTAACTTTATCTCTGCATTTTTTTTACATCAGTTAAACATGCAGCATTTTACAAAAATGTTTAGACTTTTTATGCCCTCTGAAGCATAATGAGTAATGGCTGAGAAGGCACAGAAATAGCAATCGAATGTCTCACTTGCAGTAAATCAGCTATCAGACAAAGTCATGATGAGATGGGTGATATTATTATGATGAATATGGATAATGCAATAAAAATATATATTTCAGCTCACAATCAATAGTAGTGATGTAAATTACTCATAATAAATCCTTTGGTAATGTAAAAAGTTTTGGCAAATCTTAAAGACAAGATCTTAAATTACTTTCTATTGGTCAGTGATGGGAAATTATTTTTAACTTTCTCCAAGGAACAAAGGAGTGTTAGAAAACTTTAATTGAACCCGTCTACAAACATTATCTCAAATGTACAGTAAGGAGGTGTGCTAATGGCTTTGATTTTACAAACTACTGTATCTTTGATCAAGTATTTCTCAGTACAGTACAGTACAGTTGTATGCGAAACATATTTTATTGATTTTATGAAGCATAACAAAACAATCAGCATCTGTAGTAAACTATTACAAATATTTACATTTAAAAATAATAAATAAATACATAAAAGGATACCCTACGACATAAAACATATGAAACTCCTATTGCACACATCACAGCTTACAAACTCTTTGAGGAGTCTTTCTGCTTTTGTTTAATGACTTCTTTCCCAGCGTGTACAGAATGTTTAGGAAACACCTACATATTTTTAATGATGTGAAAGCGAGGGGACTGTAAAGACAGGTGCAGGAGATTCAGCTGTTGTTCAAAGTTGATTTTAAGATTTGTTTTGGATCATTATTGCTTCCAGTGTCTAAACCTTTTGCCCATGCCATAATGTATTTGTCAACTTTTATAATGAATCAATCATTATCAACAGTAATTGTGCATTTTTAAGTATTATAATTATTAATAATTGACAGAATTTAGAAAATGGTAATCAGATACAATAAATGTATGACAATGGCCAAGTGGTGATATTAGATAATAAATGATGTGCTTATCTCCCTGTATGACAATTCTACCATGGTAATACTTTGGAGCCAATCGCAGGAGACTCTGGGCAAGACGTGGGGTAGACCTGGACATGCAATTTGGGAACACCAATTAGCCCAATCTGCATTTCTTTGGACTGTGTATAAAAATGGACCTGGGTCCTGGGTTCGATTCCCACATCGGGTTTCTGTGCATGGAGTTTGCATGTTCTCTCCGTGTTTGGTGGGTTTCCTCCGGGTTTTCCGGTTTCCTCCCAAAGGGAAAAGACATGCAAAGTGTGTGTGTGAATGTGCATATAAATGTTCACTGGGGGTTCTACCACGGTTCTACAAAGTGGTTGAATGAATACAATAGTCACCACTTGCCTCCACAGTCCCTACAGAGGTTTCTAGGTGGATGAATGGGTATATAAATGTATGATCTTTAAGCATTTATTAATCAAATAAAACCTTTATGAAAGAGTTGTTCCTTTTCTTTTTTTCTCAAACCAAAGCTCAAGCCAAAAACTCTTTGGCACAATCCAGACAGAGCTGTTGAGATTAGCATATAATTGTCCCTAAGTAAAATGAGAAATGTTCAACAATTAAGTTTTAGCAATTCAAAAGCAATTACTTCATTCACTCTGGTATTTCAATGAAAAATGAAAATGAAATCATGAATGAAACTATGCAAACAATACAATTGATATGCACACTCAGATTTAAATGTTAAACTATGTATATACAGTATAACAATATTCGACACTATAGATCATGATATTCTCATAAATCGCTTACAAAATCACATTGGTATTCAGGGACAAGCGTTAAAATGGTTTAGATCCTACCTGTCTGATCGATTCCATTTTGTAGATCTGAATGGAGAACAGTCTGGTGTAATGCCAGTGAAATATGGGGTGCCACAAGGGTCAATTTTAGGACCTCTGCTGTTCTCAATATACATGCTTCCCTTGGGTAATATCATTAGAAGTCATGGGATTAGTTTCCATTGTTATGCTGATGATACTCAGTTATACATTTCCACAAAACCAGACGAAATACCCAAATTGTCTAGACTAACTTAGTGTATTCAAGATATAAAAGATTGGATGACCGATAATTTTCTTTTACTAAATTCAGATAAGACAGAGATATTACTTATTGGCCCCAAAACCAGTACACACCAGCTCTCACAATTCAGCCTGCGTTTAGAAGGATGTACTGTTACCACCAGCTCGACAGTGAAAGACGTGGGTGTAATATTAGACAGTAACTTATCCTTTGAAAATCATATCTCCAACATCACAAAAACAGCCTTTTTCCACCTTAGAAATATTGCCAAGCTTAGGAATATTTTATCTGTATCTGATGCAGAAAAGCTGGTTCATGCATTCGTGACCTCCAGACTGGACTACTGTAATGCAATACTGGGTGGCTGTCCTGCATCCTCAATTAACAAGCTACAGTTAGTCCAAAATGCAGCCGCCAGGGTTCTCACTAGATCCAGAAAATATGATCATATAAGCCCAATACTATCATCCCTGCACTGGCTACCTGTTCAGTTTAGAATTAATTACAAAATAGCATTACTTACGTACAAGGCTCTAAACGGTCTAGCTCCCACATACCTAACCAGTCTTCTGATACGTTACAATCCACCACGCTCCTTAAGATCAGAAAACTCCGAACTACCGGATATTTCCAGAATATCAAAATCTACAAAAGGAGGTAAGGAATTTTCATATTTAGCTCCAAAGCTTTGGAATAGCCTTCCTGACAGTGTTCGGGGCTCAGACACAGTTTCCCAATTTAAAAGTAGACTCAAGACGCATCTCTTTAATCTGGCATACACATAATTTATTTCTTTACCTCATACTCCAGTACATCTATCCTGAATGGCAACCACGCTAATTCTTTTCACCTGCTCTTTATTTTTCCACCCATCCCGAGGCATCTGGAGATTGTGCCAGCTTCAGTAGACAGAGGCCAACCCTGCGAGGTTCCTGAGGCATCCAGAGAAGGACCTGCTCCAGCTGGATTCTTCTTCATGTTGGTTTGGGTCTACACATACTGCTCCTGAGCTCCCAGTGATCCAGACTCCCATCTGCCCTCTGCACCTGCTGACTCATCCCTGAGCTGAACTGGACTTTGTGTTAATTTAAATAACTTCTGTTATATCGAACTTTCAGCTGCATAACACACATGATGTTATACAATTTCTGTTATCTGTTATCACCCAGGTGAGGATGGGTTCCCTGTTGAGTCTGGTTGAGTTTTTGTTTGCCACAGTCGCCCTCAGCTTGCTCATCAGGGACTATCTGACTATTTTGATTCATACACTTAAATAATTCTTTTGATTGTGTATAGCTGCTTTGCGTCAATGACAGTTGTTAAATATGCTACACAAATAAAATTGTATATTGAATTGAATTGAATTACTATTTACAGACCCCAAGAACCTGGAAGATCCACTGATCACAGTATTTATGTCCATTTTAGACTTAGTAGGGGTAAATCAGCGCATAGTAGGTCATACTTTTGATCTTATACTAACATTTGGAGTTAATGTTCCATTATGCTCCAGATAATGTAATTCCGTGTTAAAAAATCGAGAGAAACAAATAGCACCCTGGGCTAATGATCACCCAGGCACCTTAAAACAGACCTCTCGAAAATCAGATCGCCGTCAAAGTAATTTGGTACAGTAGTATTTCAAACAGTTTGGAAAGAGAGTGTTTTAAGCTACTGAAAAGCTCTTAGTGCTGCCAGATCAAAGTATCTCTCCACTCTTACACTGTTGAAGACAGCAAAAATAATCATAGATTCTCATTTAACACCGTATCAAAATTAACTAGGAATAAGACCATCATAGAAACATGCACACTAATAGCCTAAAAAAAAAAACACTGACTTTATACAGTATTTAAAACTAGACAATTTAATAAATAATGATGTCAGTGGTGATCTAACTATATTAGATAAGCTGTTTTTACTCCCCTTCAATAGACTGAGCTAATTTTACTTCTTTCCTTACAATAATCATCAACTTGTGTACTTGATCCTAAACCTTCATGTTTGGTGATATTAAACCTTCCCTTTATCGCCAAGATTCTAGGAAAGATTGTAGCCCAGCAGTTATGATCATACATACATAGGAATAACATTCTTGAGCTGTATCAGTCAGGATTTAGGACTGCTGACTGAGGCAGCACTGATTAAAGTGGTAAATGACCTCCTACTCCTACTGATCTGGCTTATGTCTCCATGTTTATTTTACAGGATGTTGACACTATTGATCAACATAGTTATTATACATATACAACTATGTATACATTTTTATTGTTATGCTAATGACACACAGTCGTTCGTTTCAGCAAAGCCAGATGAGAGACATGTTGATGAGAGATGAGAGCTCATTAACTTCCTTCTCCTTAATTTTGATAAGACACAAGTACCAGTACTGTACATGCAGCTAGACATGAGCTTTCTGCTCACACCATAACTCTAACTCATTCTCTTTCATCATGTAAAGTATTAAAAGACGTGGGTGTGATTATTTATTCTTGTCATTCATTTGAAGCTCACGTAGATAATATTACTAAGATAGCAATCTTTCATCTCAGAAACATTGCTAAGATTTGAAATACACACGTGGAAAAAATTGTTGGTACCCTTCGGTCAATGAAAGAAAAACTCACAGTGGTCACAGAAATAACTTTAATCTGACAAAAGTAATAATTTAAAAAAAAATCTATGAATGTTAACCAATGAAAGTCAGACATTGCTTTTCAACCATGCTTCAACAGAATTATTTAAAAAAATTAACTCATGGAACAGGCCTGGACAAAAATGATGGTACCCCTAGAAAATACTGAAAATAATGTGACCAAAGGGACATGTTAATTCAAGGTGTGTCCACTAATTAGCATCACAGGTGTCTACAATCTTGTAATCAGTCAGTGGGCCTATATATAGGCCTCCAGGTAGTCACTGTGTTGTTGGGTGACATGTTATGTACCACACTCAACATGGACCAGAGGAAGCGAAGGAAAGAGTTGTCTCAGGAGATTCGAAAGAAAATGATAGACAAGCATGTTAAAGGTAAAGGCTATAAGACCATTTCCAAGCAGCTAGATGTTCCTGTGACTACAGTTGCACATATTATTCAGAAATTTAAGATCCATGGGACTGTAGCCAACCTCCCTGGACGTGGCCGCAGGAGGAAAATTGATGACAAATCAAAGAGACGGATAATCCGAATGGTAGCAAAAGAGCCCAGAAAGACTTCTAAAGAGATCCAAGGTGAACTTCATGCTCAAGGAACATCAGTGTCAGATCGCATCGTCCGGCGTTGTTTGAGCCAAAGTGGACTACATGGGAGACAACCAAGGAGGACACCATTGTTGAAAACAAATCATAAAAAGCCAGACTGGAATATGCCAAACTACATGTTGACAAGCCACAAAGCTTCTGGGAGAATTTCCTATGGACAGATGAGACAAAAATGGAACTTTTTGCCAAGGCACATCAGCTCTATGTTCACAGATGAAAAAATGAAGCATATCATGAAAAGAACACTGTCCCTACTGTGAAACATGGAGGAGGGTCTGTTATGCTCTGGGGCTGCTTTGCTGCATCTGGCACAGGGTGTCTTGAATCTGTGCAGGGTACAATGAAATCTCAAGACTATCAAGGGATTCTAGAGAGAAATGTGCTGGCCAGTGTCAGAAAGCTGGGTCTCAGTCGCAGGTCATGGGTCTTGCAACAGGACAATGACCCAAAACACACAGCTAAAAACACCCAAGAATGGCTAAGAGGAAAACATTGGACTATTCTAAAGTGGCCTTCTATGAGCCCTGACCTCAATCCTATTGAGCATCTTTGGAAGGAGCTGAAACATGCTGTCTGGAAAAGGCACCCTTCAAACCGGAAACAACTGGAGCAGCTTGCTCATGAGGAGTGGGCCAAAATACCTGCAGAGAGGTGCAGAAGTCTCATTGACAGTTACAGAAATCGTTTGATTGCAGTAATTGCCTCAAAAGGTTGTGCAACAAACTATTAAGTTAGGGGTACCATCATTTTTGTCCAGGCCTGTTCCATGAGTTCATTTTTTTTATAATTCCGTTGAAGCATGGTTGAAACGCAATGTCTGACTTTCATTGGTTAACATTCATAGAATTCTTATTTATTATTACTTTTGTCAGATTAAAGTTATTTTGGTGATCATTGTGAGTTTTTCTTTTATTGACCAAAAGGTACCAACAATTTTGTCCATGTGTATAATGTACAGTCCAACATAGAGTTATGTCACTCTATGTTGGACTACTGTAATGAGTAATTGTCTGTATATTCCACTTGGTCAAGTAGGTTTTTGTCACTTCAACCATATACAGTTAGTACACAGTGAAACATACTGTAACAATGATCCTCCAGGACCAAGGTGCTACAGTATAAATTTACAACATAAATTAACCGAAACTAACTAGCTAACTAAGAAACCTAATTAGCCGGCTAGCTGGGACAAGAGATATTTGCATTTTTAAGTTAACAGGGAACTATCTAAGGTTTTAGAAAAGAGACAACAAAGTGTGTTGCGTCCCTAAAATATGGGGAGAAATAATCACAAGAGTGATATTTGATATTTCCTCAACAGTAGGTTTACTGCAATGAGGAAAAGAGTGGAATTTCCCCAAGGTATCGGAGAGAAGACCAAAGTAATCGATCACAGGCTAACAGATTGAGACAACTTTTTAGATCTTCAATAAAACTTATCACAGATTCAAATAACCAATAAAAAAAATTTAATCACAGGCTTAATGCAGATTATGACACTTATAATTCAGTCAGGATTTACAGTGCCTCTATAATTTATAACAAATATATGAGCATGTTTCAACCTGTCACACTCTCCCCTACAGAATAAATGTCGGACCGACATTAACTCACTCAAGATTTCCCACTTCACAGTGTATACAGTATATTTTTCAGTCCTTCATAAGAGGAATACTGAAGATGGTCATAGTTCAAAGACGATAAGGTCCATGATAAACAGTCCATAGCAGTTTTCTGTGCTCTTGGTCAATAGTCTTCAACGCATTGGCAGCGAACAATTTGTCTGCAACCTCAGTCAGAAATACAGTCCCTGAATTATCCATGGTAATAGTCTGGTTTGTACGTTTGTGTTTGTTGAAGCCCATACATGCAGGGGGACTGGAAATAATATGGCTGTAAGGCTGGCATCCATGAAACCCATCCTGGTGCATGACAGATGGGTAATTGATGAGGTGTTGGCTGGATGCTGTAGCAAGAAGGAATTCCCAACTGACGTCGTGGCAGGTCATACGTTGTGGCGGGTGTCTCTCTCTTTTTGGCAGCTGGTAAGGTAGCACCTCAGTTTCAGCAGCTGCACTTGAAGGAGAAATAAGTGGTGGCTTTTCAGACTGGTTTATCTCCTCACCAGGCACATTTTCAGACAGTGCGTTGTGTTCCTCAAGCCTCGTCCTGCTAGGATGCTGTAGGGGGGTTGCAGCTGGTGCTGATATTTCAACTCTCGGTTCTGCTGCTGGGAGCCTGTGTCCAAGCTCCATCTCTGGCTCAATATGCCGATCATCACTCACTGAAGATGTGGGGGCCTGCAGTGGTTCATATTGGAGGTCATATTCATCTGCACTGTTGTGATCAGGCTCTTGAGACTGCATTGCAGTCTGTTGTTTCCTTTTCCTCTGTTTATTTTTATCATCTTTCGCTGCTCCTTGTTGTGCCTCAGAAGGTAAGTGGTCACATGACATAAGCAGGTTTCTGTGTAAAACTCTAGAGCGACTCCCACCATTTTCCAGCCTCACTTCATAAACACGCAGGTCAGAGCCCCTTTGTCTCACCACACTGTGTCTTCCCAATAATTGCGAAGTTTATCTGGTCCTCCCCTTGGTGTCAGGTTTTTGACCAGGACACAGTCAGCAGGCTGCAGTACTGAACTCCTCACTTTTGTGTCATAGTACCTTTTACTCCTTTCAGCAGCTTTTTGAGCATTCTTATTTGCAATTGCATAAGCTTCCTCCATACCTTGTTTCCATTTATCCACATAGTCACGCTGGTCACTGGCGTCTGACTCTGCGTACAGTCCAAAGAGTATATCTACTGGAAGCCTGGGTGACCTGCCATACAGGAGGTAGAAGGGTGAGTAGCCTGTGACCTCACAGCATGTACAAATATAGGCATACACCAGTTTGTTAAGGGACTCCTTCCAGTTTGATATTTGTATCTCAGTCAGAGTTAACATTTGCAACAATATCCTGTTCATTCGCTCCACCTGACCATTTCCCATAGGGTGATAGGGTGTCATTCGGGATCCCTTCACTCCACTGAGTTTTTCCAACTGAGTGAATAACTTATGTTCAAATTTCCCTCCTTGGTTGTGATGGATATGGGAAGGAAACCCAAATTTCAGTGTGTAGTCATTAAAGATGAGATTTGTAGCAGTGTTCCGTGACTTGGATGTGGTGGTGTATGCTTGAACAAAACGCGTGAAATAGTCAATGATGACAAGAATGTACTCGTATCCACTCTTGCATTGGTCGAGATGGAGGAAATCAATGCATACTAATTCAAAGGGCTGTGTTGCATATAAGGCCAGAAGAAGCGATCACGTACCAGAGATATTGTGCGGGCAGCACCTTGATGTCCCATGTTGTTGTATAACTCTTCCAACACTTTTTTCTTGTACTGCTCTGGCAGCACTAACTGCCTACGGGTGGCTGTGGTTCTATACAGAATGCCGTCACTGTCTGTTGTTAATCTATCCCATTCTCTGAACAAACATTTTGTTTTGGGACTAAATGTTTTCAATTACCCTTACTGGTGGCTTTGAACCTGACAGCTTGCAGCTGAACACAGGACTGATGACCTGGTCTGATTTTTGTGCCTCCCTAATCTGATCATTCGGAATGGGGCTGATCGATGTAGTGGATGGCTCATCCACTGAGACTGACATAGCCACAGCTGTGAGTGACCAGGTTGCAGGCGACTCCTTTTCTGCCTCAACTGACTGAATCAGGGCCGCAATGGTATCAGGCAACAGCTCCTTAGAACATGCTTTCATTAGTGACTCTACCTCCAGTGGCATCCTTGACAAAGCATCTGCATCACTATTCTCTTTCCCAGCAACCCGCAACCCACCTAGAAGTGGTTGCATTCAGTTTTGCAGTTGTCAGAATGTAGGTAAGCGGGTTGTTATTGCTATACACAGTGAAAGTTGGGGCATGGTATAAATAATCACGGAATTTGTCAGTGATTGCCCATTTCAGAGCTAGAAATTCTAGCTTACCTGCATGGTAATGGTAATTCTTTTCAGCTGCTGTTAGGGTGCGAGAGCAATAGGCAATGACTCTCAGTTTGCCATCTTGCCTCTGATACAATACTGCTCCCAATCCTTGATGTGAGGCATCAGTGTGTACAATGAATGGCTGAGTAAAAGCAGGAAAACCCAAGACTGGTGGTTGGAGCAAACAGTCAATCAGCTGTTCAAGTGCCTGTTGGTGCTGATCAGTCAGTAGAATTGGCTTGTTTGAGGGCACAACATCACTTGTTTTTTTTCCTTGTCTTCCCCATGTTGGCTGGTACTTGGTTTGGATCTTCTTTAAGGAGGTCATAAAGACAACTGGATTTTCTGGAAAAGTCTCTGATGTACTGACTGTAGTAGGTGAGTAGGCCTAACATTTTCCTGAGCTGGCACACAGTCTGTGGTCTGTTGTCTTTCAGTGCCCTAACTGCTTCAATATCAGCAGGATCAACTCTATTCCCCTCTGCAGACACTATCCTACCCAAGTAGCGGACCTCTGGTTTGAATAGATCACACTTACTGGGTTTAAGTTTGATACCATACTCTCTGAGGTGTTGGAGCACTGTCCTTATGTCACTCACATGATCATCAAAGGCTTTACTGAAAACCAGTGCGTCATCTAAATAAGGGATGCAGATGTTATCCCGGATCCCATCCAAGCATTCCTCCATACAGCGTTGAAAGGCTGCAGGGGCATTCATGAGGCCAAAAGGGATGCGTATCCATTCATAAAGTCCCCATGGGGTAACAAAGGCTGTCAGTGCCTTGCTTTCCTCAGAGATAACTCCCTGGTGGTAGGGCTGGGTGATTTTTTAGATTTTTTCGATGAATTCGAATTTACGTTTTAAGACGATTACATTTTTTCTTAAATCGAGGTATCGCGATTTTTTATTAAAATATCAGATAAATTGTATTTGCACCAATGGCAGTATAATTAAGAGGCAAGATTGTCCGACCACATGATGGCGCGCCTAATTAACCGCTCACTTGTGAGAGTTTTAAATCGATTTTACTGTTTCACTTTGGTGCGGCACCGCGAGCTTCTGTAGTTTTGCGACGCCCCTCTGTGACTCACACGTGGGAAATACGAGATACAACATGGCAGCGCGCGCTGATGAAACCAAAGAGCCTGTTTCCAACAGAGGCGCGGTTTCTTCAGGCGTATGGAAATTATTTGGGTTCGCAACTTTACACATTGAACAAGCCAAAGCCCGGTGTAAAGTTTGTCTGAAGTTTGTGGCAACTAAAAGAAGCTAATTTACTCGAGCACGACTAATTTCCTCGTGCACCTCAAACAGAGACACACTGTTGAATCGGCGTCGTGTTTGCCGCTGCGAGCTAAACAAGACAAGCAGCAGCGTGAAAACACCAACTAAAAGCCAGGTGAAAACAGCAAGCACATTTCCCCACTGTATCCCATATGATAAGAGGGGCCTCGATGGAAAGATATTACTGATGTTGTGTCGTGTTATATCGCTAAAGACATTATGACCATATACATAGTTTAAAAATGCTGTCAGGCTCCGGTTTGATTTTATTCAACAGGTAAGTTCCATGTGGTTTGCAAAATTGTTTGTGATTTAATATATATACTTTTAATCCAAATAAGCAGGTAATGTTTGGTTATATCGTTTTGCTTAAGTAAATAATAATAATAAAAAAACCTATACTGTCTGTTTTTTTATTTTATTTTTATTTATTTTAAGCAAAAAAAAATCGTTTTAAAATCGAAAATCGATTGGTCTAAAAAAAAATCGAGATTCAATTTATAGGGCATATTGCCCAGCTCTACCTGGTGGTAAGCTTTTCCCTGATCTAGGAGAGAGAACCAGGAGTTACCACCTAAACTATTCATGATGTCTTGGACTCTGGGTATAGGTTGACGGTCAGGACGGGTTTTCTTGTTGAGGTCCCTGTAATCTATGCAAAGCCGCAGGGTGCCATCCTTTTTTCTCACACACACAACAGGAAAAGAGTATGAGGAGTGTGACCTCCTGACCCAGCCCTGCGCTATAAGGTCATGGAGATAACCCTTCATCTCCTGGTTCAATGGCCGGGGCATTGACATATACAGATCTGGCAATTAAGAATGCGCGCTTTTTCCCGTGAGATCCCGCAATTTGGCGCGTGACATGCCGCGAGATCCCTCAAGCAACATTTGAGAATTTAAATAAATGTGTTGTGCTTCACTGAATATCCGCCAGATTGCACATGGAAGGACTTTCTCTAAAAGCCAGACCAAATACAATGAAGAATTGTGTATAATTAGTTAGCCTAAAACAATATTGTGTCCAATGCTGAAGCAAACATACATTTTATTTTGTTTTACAATAATAATATTTTATGATGAATGTGCATATATGTGCTTCATATTATGTTCATAATGATGAAAAGAGATGCCCTAAATTATGAGTGGCCGTATAGGCTTAAATCAAACTTCACTCATGCACACACACACGTGAAACACTTGCATACACATATATGAAACAGTCACACATCTATATATACTACTAACTGCTCACACAACTACATATGAAATGCACGCACACACACCTATGAGATGCGTGCACATATACAGTAATTATGCGAATGTCCTGATTCGTGAATATGTCAACATGTCTTCGTTAAAATGTAAAAATGTGTCGCGCACCATCAGAAGACATGAATGAACAAATATAAACATGAAGTGCTTCGGGCTTTTTATAAAAATAATCATCTGGCTTTTTTGCTGTTTGTGTCCAGCATTGAATGATTATTTAATCCATTATTTCACCACAGCTGGAAATAATAGCTGGAATGTGATTGTGAATTTATGACTGAAATAAAGCTGTTCATCTGCGTGCGTGAACCCGCGGCTCGTACTTTCACTTTACAAAAGGTGCAGACATACTCCCCCAGAAAGTCATCACCTCTTGCAACAATGCAGATCAAACATACATCACCCATCCTTAAATAAAAAGGAATATTTAAGCATATACGCAAAATGTATTTCACTTAAATATTACAGATTAAAACAAGGAAAGTAGACGTGCTGAGCTCTAGTTCATTGTGATGCGAACAAAAGGTCCATGAAGGAAACGGGTTTCAGAAAATCTGAATATATTCAGTAAATTTATGAATTACACTCAAAGTATCAAATCCACTATGAAGTCTGATTTAATTGATCCCATTAAACATTTTATTTGTTTCTATTTATGTTTATGTTTTGCTGGCGAAATACATTTATGGCTTGCTCATCAGGGACTATCTGACCATTTTTTGATTCATACTGTACACATTCACATTTCATACAAACTTAAATAATTCTTTTGATTGTGTAAAGCTGCTTTGCGACGATGAAAATTGTTAAAACGCTATACAAATAAAATTGAATTGAAAAAAAAAAAATTTAGGCAGAAATGTCTGCTCGGTCTTGATAATTCTTTTTAAACCCCTCAATTCTGCCAATTCCACCATAATTGAAACCGGTTTGATAACTTCACATCTATCTTTTTGCACACGCGTGTGCATCTTTAAATTCGAACAGAAAATAATAGTGGGCTGGTAGGCACGTTATTTTTTCATGTAACTTAAACGGCTGAATGAAGTTAAATATACACAATAAATTAACAATTGCGTTTGCTTTACATTTGAGCACTCATGTGTAAATAGCTTTTTCATTGTATATACTCCCATATCATATATGTGTGTCTAATACTGTTTTATTCATATTTTACATAACATGCAGTTTGTAATTTACTTGCAATTGTACTTTTGAAATGTTACCTACGAAGGGCTTTAGAGGAAATAGGAGTATGTGAGAGTGCTTGTGATACGCACGGGAAGACCTTTCTGTTTGGAGATGGCGTGGGAGAACGTCTTTACGTCTCTACGCGAGAACGGACGGGCTTTGGAAACTAAAGCAAAAACTTGTTTCCTCTCGGGGCATACGCCATTCCAAGGATTTATTTAAGAGGGGGGGGGGGGGGGGGGTGTGTTTTTGCACTAGTAAACTGAGCGTGCACGCTGAACTGTTGCATGTCGCTCTCCCTCTCGCCAGTGTTTGAGACAGACAGAGGCTTGGGGTTTGCCTCCGACTTTTAACAGCGCACTTTGTCTGTCTGGCAACTGCGTGTATAAATGGCCGTGCCGGTGCCTGTTCAGTAGCAGCCTGTGGATCTGCCCGTTCTGAACAGTTTAAGTGCGTCTCTGCCCCTCGTGCGATATAGTGAAATATATTTAGTGTATATGCCTAAATATTCCTTTTTTTGGACCGGTGTATTACGAAGTAAAGACCTGTTGTTCAGTTAGTGTTAACTATGTGAAAGTCCTGATTCATGGATATGCCAACATATCTTCGTTAAAACGGAAAAATGTGTCGACATTGAGCACCATCAGAAGACATGAATGAACAAAAAAATCTATATATTTTTTGTAAATATTCTTATATGCACACGAAATGCTTCGGGCTTTTTATAATAATAAACATAATGTTTTCTTGCTGTTTGTGTCCAGCATTTCATCCATTATTTGACCATGGCTGGAAATAATAGTTGGAATGTGGTTGTGAATTTATGACTGAAAAAAGCTGTTCATCGGCACTCCGATTTGTCCGTAAACTTTCACTTTACAAAAGGCAGCGTTTTGATCAGAAGGCTGATAAACCCGTTAGATTCATCAATAAAAAATGCCAGAAAGTCATCGCGTTTTGCAATAATGCAGATCAAACACAATACACATGTCCATAAATAAAAAGGAATATTTAAGCATATACGCGAAATACATTTCACTTATTATTTCACAATATTACAGATTAAAACAAGGAAAGAAGACATGCTGAGCTCCAGTACAATGTGCTGGCGAAATATATTTTAGGCAGAGACGTCTGCTCGATCTTGTTAATTCTTTTTAAACCCCTCAATTCTGCCAATTCCCCCATCAGCGAAACCGGTTTGATAACTTCACACCTGTTGTGAATGAAAGGTGAGAAGAGGGATTACAGTAACTGGGGGTCTGCATGTGTTCACCTCAGAGCGCGCAGTCACGTTGGATTCAATGAGTAGACTAAAACAAAAACAAAATCATGTTTGCTTCAGCATTGGAGACAATATTGTCTTAGGCTAACTTTATTAAAGAGTATACACTTTCATATTCTTTGTTGTACTTCGTCTTTTTGCACACGCTCGTGCATCTTTAAATTTAAACAGAAAATACAGTAATAGTGGGCTGTCAGGCACGTTATTTTTTCATGTAACTTAAATGGCTGAATGAAGTTAAATATACACAATAAATTAATAATTGCGTTTGCTTTACATTTGAGCACTCATGTGTAAATAGCTTTTTCATTGTATATACTCCCATATCATATATGTGTGTCTAATACTGTTTTATTCATATTTTACATTACATGCAGTTTGTAATTTACTTGCAATTGTACTTTTAAAATATAACCTATGTATCTACAGTATAAGCATATTTAACTACTTCAGCTGTGAATGAGAAATTTGGTCTGGCTTTTAGATAAAGACGTTATTTGATATAATTTTATTATTTAATTAATTATCTTATTAGAAATACAATTCTTATTCTCTATATTCTTGTCGAATATAGTAATTCAGAGCAAGCACGGTGTCAGAAGATTCTGCTTGATCTCTTCTCACCTTTCATTCACGATAGTATTTGCAAATGCAAATTGACCTGTATATCAACTTGATAACTAGCGAATGGGCTCTAAAACATGAATTTATGAATGACAGTGGAATATTACAGAACGTGTGAGTTGATGCCCATGCAAAGTTGGATTTGAAATTATATATATATATATATATATTATATTTAAAATTAAAATCCAACATTTTAACACATTAAGGATATTAATGTTTAATAAAATTCTTAAATCCTCGTATTCCAGTGTTTATGCAGTAATTTGGTCATGTTCACCTATGGGGTGACACTATGATTATTTATTATTATGCTTATTTACTTTTGCAGATTGACCTGTATATCAACTTGATAACTAGTGAATGCTATTAAATACCACATATGTTTATCCCATGGGTGAACATGACCAAATTACAGCATAAACACCATTTTTTTCTTGCTATGGTACCTTTACTAACATTTTAAACTATTTTTTATAATAAGTGGTGCAGAAGTGTATAATAAACCAAAACGATAAACACAAAAAAGATGGACAGCTATTTATTTAATCATCATTATTATAATAATAATCATTATTTAATCAACAACATCCATCCATCAATGCAGTATATCTGCATTTTTATCGATAAATCACATGCGTTTATCATCTTTTGATCAAAACGCTGCCTTTTGTAAAGTGAAAGTGCGAGCCGTGGGTTTGAAATGAATTGTAGATTCATTTTAAAGCACGATTTAGGGCGTCTCATTTCATTATTATAAACATAATTTATGAATTACACTCGAACGGGCGGTAGAGCTCTGATTAGACTACGTACAGTAGGCTCAACATCTCGGAGCCCAAGCCTCATTTAAATAAAAAAAAATTATTAACATATATTGTAAGTAAACAGCAGTAGCACAAGTTTAGAAAAAATAGACTCTAAATAGATGCCGAATTATTTTTAAGGTGTGCCAGCTGGTACTATTCTTATATTGCTCTTTGTCAGGGTAAATCGTTCAGTGACAACCCCATAAAATTCCATATACTGTAAATAGGTACTGTACATCTGGATGAATAAACCGAGATGCCCACCCCCGTGAAAATGGTGAATTCAGGGAAAGGCTCCCCTGCGAGAGGTTTTGTGTGGACCACTGAGCTTCTACGAATTCTAAAATTGACAGTTACTGTTTTTTAATACCTGCAGTGGAAGAGTCTGAGAATTAATTTACCATAAGCTTTGTTGTATTGTTTTTAATCACTCTATACACAACCTATGATTTCACCCATGCTATTTTACAAATGGAATTTTTTTTTAATGTAACACTCTAAAAACTGCTGGGTTAAATGTTAAAGTGCTGGGTTATTTTATCTATTTATTATTATTTAGTAGATTGTCTGTTAGAAATACCCCAAATGAAATTAATCCGCTGTTTTAACCACTGCAGAGATAGTTAATCAGCCTTAGTTTTCACTACTACTATTAATGATAATAATGCTGAATGGAGAAAGCGCAGTCAAATAAGTAGGAGAGGAGAGTATTGCAGGAGAGAAGAAAATGAAGAATAAATACATATCAGTATTTAAAGTTTGAGCTCGACACGTTTATGAGCTCTGTCGCTTGCTGTCAATGGGCGCCTAAGAGAGAGAACACATGTGTGGCTTCAGTAGACACACAATACTTCAGATTGAACCACGACTGCCCCCTACAGGTAATGAACAGCATTTTCACAGCTTCCCGCGAGCTGCCTCGGAAGCGCGCGAGATCCCTTTTCTCGAAACGTGCGTTCTTAATGGCCAGATCTGTATGTGCGTTTGACTGGCTCAGGGTCTTCAAGGGAAATTGTCATTTTCAGTTTTTCTATGCAGCCGATATCATTGTCTGCTCTGGAGAAAGTGTGACACTCTTCTCTAAGCATCTGTCTAACTACTCGTCTCTGGCTCACATTTAGGTGACTTAAATCCACTGGTGGGTCCCACTGTTCATGGTTGTATAGAACTTCCCAAGTAGTGTGATGAACAGTGGCTGGTGTCACCACTTTTTCAAAGGCTTGGGCAGGTAATACTGTACAGTCATAATGGTTTGCACTGTGCCAATTAGTGTGCGCCCCTGCAGGAAAATGTCATGGCTAGTTGGGTTAGAGACATCTATTGTGATGACTGGAAAAACACCTTTCCTAACTCTGACTAAAGTGTCAACAAATTTAAGAGAATCATGCAAATGGGGGTTCAGGTCTGGCTCAAACAGTACAGTCCTATCCTCTTTAAAGGGCTGGGCAGCCACACGACATTCGACATGGATGTTACTATGTTTTGGTACCATAACCCCCTCTTTATTTTCACCCCATATTCCTCTGTCTGATCTGTGCTAACAGCCTGGATGAGGGCTCTCACCATGTTTCTTTTGAGACTTGGAAAAGCTCTTCTTACTGTAGTATACTGTCTAGCCTTTTCAGTGTTTGTCAGGATTTGCTCAATAACATTGAAGCCTATGATGGGATAGGACAGGTGCCAACCTTTCATCACAAGTATTGGAACAGTCAGTCCTTTTGTTTGGTTAGATTCTCGTCCCGCCGTGGTAACCATCTCCCATTTAAAAGGACCTCTCTTGATTGTGTGACCTCCCAGATTTTACAGCCAGCCTGAAAATGTCCTCCGCTCGCACATCGATAGCAGTGCATGCATCGTTCATCTGTTCCTGTCTGTTGGCAGACAAAACACCTCCGTGGGACATGAGATGAAGGGTGGTTGTCTTGGTGAGGTGCATACTGATGCTGCACTAAAACTGGGGCTGGGGGCTGGACATGATGGCTGTAATATTGTTGCTGTAAACTCGATGGCTGGAGTCCTCTGTCTGGCCTCCTAATTGCAGATGGGGCATGGGGCTGAGATTGTAACATGGGCTGCTGTAGTGTTTGTTTAATTTGGGCTATTTCTTCACTAAGGCTCTTTAGTGAAGCTACGCCTGTCTTAAGTTCAGCTAATCAATTCAGTGGGTACCTTTGCCTTAGCCTCCCTGGCTAGACACTTAGCAGATGGAATTTCTTCTGGCTGAACAACACTTGCAGTTGTTTTATTCCTCCTTTCTACTTCATTAGCGCAGGCAATATTTAACCTCTCTAACAGGAGCTCATCTGAAGTCCCAGTATCTAACAGAAGAGGCTGCATATCTATTCTGATGCTGTCACTCTGCAGCCCAGTTAGTATTGTATGTAGGCACATGCGCTGGACTAGAGCTGGGTCATACTTGAGCCCTGACTTCTTTGAGGGGTCTCTCTATTATGTTGTGCTTCTGAAGCGAGTTGTTTATAAAGTTCGGTGGCATTCCTTTCTAGGAAGTGTGAGCGCAAGATGTGTCTGAGCGTGGGGAGGGTAAGGTGAGGTTTTCCTTCTAAGTAGCTGCGCAACTGTAAACCTGGGGAGATAGCTCTGATTACAGCATCAACTATTTCAATCTAAGGATAACCTCTGCTTAGTCCATTCTCTATCTGATGAGCCAGACTGGAGAATGTCAATTTATCTTTCTGGCCTGGCTCACCCATTTGCCCCGATATTTTGAAATCCTTACACCAATATGGGCTTGGCTGCTGTAGTTCAGTGTTGGGTGGAGTCTGCATGTTTATTTGAGGGCTGGCAGTGGTGTGGGGTCTGCCAAGAGGATCAGGGGGGTTTACTCTAGCTTGTTCCATTCCCACTTCCTCTTGTTGGTTTACAGTTCTTAGACCCCCCCATTACTTTCATTTGTGCTGCTCTTCCAACATTTTTTTTCGGTATTTACTTCATCACACCCACCACTGACCATACCTGCAATTTTGTCTCTCAACAGCAACCATTCTGACATACCTTCATCTTCTAACTCTGTCATCTCCTCTCTTTCAAGATACTTCAGAATATGAGTCACCAAAGATATGCGTGATTTTATTTTAACATTTACTCTTTGTTCACCCGATATGTTGAGAAGGTCACAGATCTCCAGTAAGCTGTTTTTGTTCAGTGTATGTAGTTCTCCTACTACCTCTTCCTGTAGCTCTTCCAGAGTTGTCATGTTGACAGGATGGCAGAAACCTTTCCTATGCAGTAGTTGATTCTGAAGTGGATGGTCTTTACTCTTCCTGATGATCTCTGTCTGGTCTCAGGTGACAAGCACTTAACCACCAAACTCCAGTCGTCCTTGAATGACAACTCCTTCCTTGCCGTGACCCACCTGGGTTGTAGTATAGGGGATTTAGCTTGCTCAGACCTCAGCAACGAATTTATGGACACCACACATCTGAACAGCAATCCCAGCGGTGCCTCCAAAATGTTGTGCCCCTAAAATATGTGGAGAAATAATCACAAGAGTGATATTTGATGTTTCCTCAACAGTAGGTTTACTGCAATGAGGAAAAGAGTGGAATTTCCCCAAGGTACTGTATCTGAGAGAAGACCAAAGTAATCAATCACATCACAAAAACAGATTGAACAACAAAATCAATCACACAAACAGATTGAGACAACTTTGTAGATCTCCGATAAAACTTATCACAGTTTCAAATAACCAATAAAAAAATGTAATCACAGGCTTAATGCTTAATGCAGATTATGACACTTATAATTCAGTCAGGATTTACAGTGCCTCTATAATTTATAACAAATATATGAGCATGTTTCAACCTTTCACAAGTGCACGTGCAAATGTGCAAACATGAGCGACAAAATGACAACGCGTAACCAGTAATGTATATTGTGCAAAAGAGCATTTACAGGTTGGTGTATACACAGTCTGATAGTGTAAATCAGTGTGTTTGCGTGTGTGTTGATTAATCAGTCCAGTTTAAATGTTTTGAGGTAGTTGAGTTAATCTGAAGAATAATGTGTGTGTGTGTGTGTGTGTGTGTGTGTGTGTTTGCTTTATCAGTCCAGTCCCTTTTTGTTGAGAAGACGAATGGCTTGTGGAAGTTACACAGTCTGGATGTGTGTGCTTCGGTACTTTTTTCCAGATAGCAGAAGGGTGAAGAGAGTGTGTGATGGGTGTGTCCGATCAGCCATAATGCTGGTGGCTTTGCGGATACAACGTGTGGTGTAAATGTCTTCAATAGAGGGAAGAGACCCAGGCGATCTTCTCTGCTGTCCTCACTATCCGCTGTAGGGTCTTGCGGTCCGATATATGAATTCCCAAACCAGACAGTGAATACAGCTGCTCAGGATGCTCTTGATGGTTCCCCTATGGAAGGTGGTCAGGACTGGTGGTAGGAGCTGGGCATTCCTCAGTCTTCTCAGGAAGAATAGACGCTGTTGTGCTTTCTTGTGCAGAGAGCTGGTGTTGAGGGACAAGGTGAAGTCCTTCTCCAGGTGGGCACCCAGGAATTTGGTGCTGACGACGATCTCCACAGCTTAGCCGTTGATGCTCAGCGGAGAGTGGTTGCTCCATGTCCTCCTGAAGTCAACAATCATCTCCTTTGCCTTGTCGACATTCAGAGACAGGTTATTGTCTTTACACCAGTCCGTTAGCCTCTGCACTTCCTCTGTACACTGACTCGTCATTCTTGCTAATGAGACCCACCACGGTTGTATCATCAGCAAACTTGATGATGTGATTCAATCATGTAAATTGTTACTACACAGTCATGAGTCAGCAGGGGACTGAACACACAGCCTTGGGGGGCCCTAGTACTCAGTGTGGTTGTGTTGGACGTGCAGTTTCTGATCCGTACTGACTTAGGCCTTCCCGTCAGAAAGTCCAGGATCCAGTTACAGAGGGAGGTGTTCAGGCCCAATTGGCTCAGCTTCCCGATCAGGTGTTGGGATGATAGTGTTGAATGCTGAACTGAAATCTATGTATAGCATTTCAACGTATGTTTCCGTATTGTCCAAGAGGCAAGATGGAGTGTGGTGGATATGGCATCGCCCGTTGAATGGTTAGTGTGGGGGGCAGCAGGGTTTTTATGTGTCTCATGATGGGCCGCTCAAAGCACTTCATGATGATGGGTGTGAGTACAACATGATGTTGAACACTGAGACAGGACACAGAAGACTTCTTCGGCACGGGGACGATGGTGGTGGTCTTGAAACACGTGGGAATGACAGCGCTGCTCAGAGAGATGTTGAAAATGTCAGTGAGAATATCTGCCAGCTGTCTAGTCCAGCAGCTTTACCTGGGTCGACTCTACGTAGAGTTTTCCTCACATCAGCTGTGGTGAGAGACAGCACCTGGTTGTTCGGAGGATGGATGGTCTTCCTTGCCATCACGTCATTCTGCATGTCGAACTGAGCATAGAAGTTGTTCAGCACATCTGGAAGGTAGCCGTCACTGTCACAGACAGGTGATGTCGGCCTGTAGTTGTGATGGCTTGTATGCACTGCCACATGCGCCCTGTGTCACCGCTGTCCCTGAAGTGTTTGTGAATTATGGGCATGTGCGTGCTTCGCCTCTCTGATGGCCCGGGAAAGTTTGGCCCTTGCTTTCTTAGGGCCACCTTGTCCCCCGCTCTGAAGGCTGACTCAGAAGTGTCTTCAGAAGTGCACGCACCTCTGCAGTAATCCACGGTTTCTGTTTGGGTCGTGAGATTATGTTCTTGGAGACAGTGATGTCATCGGTGAACTTGTTGATGTAGCTGGTCACTGAGGACTTGTACTCCTCCAAGTCGGTGAAGTCG
This sequence comes from Clarias fuscus, assembly GCA_030347435.1. NCBI lineage: Eukaryota > Metazoa > Chordata > Actinopteri > Siluriformes > Clariidae > Clarias > Clarias fuscus. The sequence goes on from CM059208.1 coordinate 19,419,021, forward strand.
CCATAAGTTGCAGCCTCCCTAAACATGTTCCAGTCTGTTCCTTCTCAAACCAGTCCTGAAGAGCAGAGACGGCTCCAGGTTTTCACCTGCTTCAGAACTCGTTGCAAAGTCCACATACTGATGGAAGTTAGGGAACACTGACTTCAGATTTGCATGGTTGAAATCTCCAGTGACAGTAAACAGTCCATCTTGGTGTGTGTACTGCAGTTCACAAATCTTTGCATATAGTTCCCATAGCGTTTCCTTAGCATTTGTGTTAGGTGGAATGTACATTCTGATAATGAAAACTGTGGTGAATTCCCACGGTAAATAAAAAGGTCTGCATCTAACAGTCACAAACTCCACCAGTGATGAGCAATAGCTAGAAACTAGCACAGAGTTCTTGCACCATTTCGTGTTGATGTAAACACACAAGCCATCGCCGCGAGTCTTACCGCACAGAGCTGCATTTCCCTCAGCTCAAAACGAGGCTACCCCGTCTAGTTGAATGGCTGCGTCCGGTACGCTGTTGCTGAACCATGTCTCCATGAAAACAAAGACACAGCAGCCTCTACATTTTCATTTATACAATTGCAGTTTTGACCTCACCAAACACAATTTAAAAGATATTTATTTATGGTCAGTAGAGCTCTGTCAAGGGTCCAGCTGGCGTAGTAGTTGTCCGTTGAGACCTAGTGATCACAGCCAGTTGCGGCGAGCAGTCGAGCGAGCTGAGCGGAGCAGAAAGCACTTTAGATGAAGAGGTGGCTGGGCATCGTCACTGTCGCTGTCTCAGAGTCTATGGACATTGAAGACAGATATGAGTTTGTGTACCAACAGGACCTACTTACAAGACTGGGCTTCCATTGCCTTTTTTTGACAGCAAGATGATAGTAATCAGCATCCATGTCTGGTGAGTTAAGGTGCCCCGCCTCTCTCCTGCACACAGCGGAGCTGTCCAAGGTGCCAAAAGCTCTCTTTGTTTTGATTGAGCGTGAAGCTGTGCAATGTAAAGAGGCACTGGCTTTCAGACAGCCGTAACAGTTCATACAATCTGGTATAACCTAAAGGAGACTGGATCCGTTTTGAGTCTGGTTTGTCTCAAGGTTTCTTCAGCATTGCAACAATATCAATTGGTAAATACACTATACAAATAAAATTGAATTGAACTGAATTAATTATAGCTTAAACATGTTCAACATCAACAGTTTATTTACATCAATGTGGATGAAATCAGCTTTCATATAAAATTGAAAAATGATAATGAATTGGTCTGACAGAACTGAACTGAAATGATGTCCAGTAGCTAACCACTTCAAGGATTATGGTTCATCGGTCAGCGTCTTCATAAGGAAATGTGTAATTAAATTGTATTGACGTTAACGCATGTAGATTGCAGAATAAGATCCAGATGCTCATTAAAAACCCGTGAAGTAATACTCACAATTGGCAATAGAAAGAAATTCACATTGGCAAGAATCAATCTTAAGCAATGCATTGTGAAGAGTCTGTAAAGAACAACTTCTGTTAGCAGCTTCAACCCACGTTTCATGTCTACAATCACAGATTACATAAGCATAACCATGTGTATCTTTCTTACACTATCTGCATAGTGTACAGTAATAAGAGATATTAAACCTTCTCACTTGCTTCCATCAGTACTAGATTAGCTCTATTAGCCAGATACTGTATCTGCAGGTGGCACTATGAATTCTTTTGTAGTAAATGAAATGGTCTTCAGATGAAAAGGGGTATTTAAATGTAAACTTAAATATTGCATGAGGGTGATAATGAAGTGATAACCATTAGTCACCTCTTCTTGATGGATCTAAAGTCCTTTGATGGGTTTAGCTTCGAGCAGTCCTATGGTGCATATAAATTTTTTGAAGTAGCATCTAACCCAGCATGATATCTAAAGCTTTCTTTCATGGTTTACATTGTGCTTGCTTGTGATGAGTTTTCCAATTACAATGATACGTTTTAAGGAATTCCCATCCATTACAGAAACTTCACTATCCTTAAACATATTTCAAGGAAGCAAAGACTAATTTTTGCATGCCTCACAGTGTGAACTCATTTGCACAAACACCTCCAACCGCCAGAAAAATAAGCAGCCCTTCCTGGGCCAAAGTGGAAAATAATCGATATGGTGCTTATTATAGTCAAACAGGATTGTGTAGTGCTGTTTACTGATCTCCCAGCTTTCCTAGTTGCATTCTATGTGTCCATTATATACTGTAGCTACTGTAGCTACTGTACGACTAGGGAGAAAAAGTGTGTACATGATAAAGGAGTTCCTCACTAATACAGCTCTACACACTGGTAATTATTTCACATTCATAAAGTGACAGTAGGTAATTTCCATCCATAAGTAAAATTTTTAAAAAATATCACCAAAGAGCGTCATGGATAGCTTAGCGGGAAAAAAATTATTAGCCTTTAGTCATCAGTCTTTGTCAGTCCTTGTAGTAAATACTACTGTCACACCTGTGCCACCTGTGACAACTACTACACTGGTAGAAGGTGTGAGTTTTTACTGTATGTGTATGCCTTAGGGGTGTTTGGATCTGCTTAGGACAGGGGTTGGCAACCAGCGGCTCCAGGGCCGCATGTGGCTCTTTCATCCCTCTGCTGTGGCTCCCTGTGGCTTTGGAAAATAAATTATGAGTATTTCATTTAAATGAATTTTATTTTAGTTTGTTAGTTTTGTCAGAATTTAATGTAATTCTAAATTTGAAGATTATTGTGATCTGGTAACATTAAAATAAAACGTCTTTCATTTTTTTGCCGCTCAAAATTCAGTATGCGTCACAACCGCCCACTGATGTGTGACACCTGCCGACACGAGATTCATGTACAAATGGTCAATTTTTTTTATTCAGGTTAACCGCTGACTGCACGCTCCAGTAAATGATAAAAGGATGACGGCACGCAGAAGCAGATGGCATTTTTGCTTTGCTGCAGGTGGATAAGTTCAGCTTTTAATTTTCTAATTGCGAGGAGGACTCAAATAGACACTGAGTATTTTATTCAAAAGTAAGCTTAAAATTCTTTTCGGAATTCAAAATGTTTCTGTTGCATGAAGAAATAAAATGTAATTTTCTCTGTAGCATTTCACTGATTTCATAAATGCGACACATTATAGTTTTTTTTTAGAATTTTATATATATATATATATATATATATACACACACTGTATTTATATATATATTTTTTTCATTCACAATGGTAATTCAAAGTGCATTACAGAAGAAAGAAAATAATCATAAAATGAAATAGAAAATCACAATAAAAATTAAACAATTAAAAATGGAAAATATGATACATAAATTGTTATGATTGTAATTTTTTTTCATTCATAATTACCATTAAGGTAATTAGGTTGCCAACCCCTGGTTTTGGGCATCGATTTAAACCGGTTGTAAACCCCCAATAGATATTAATCCAGATATTAATCCAGTCCAAAAAGAAGGTCTTCCTGTACAGAATTTTACATGAAAATATAAAAAATATATGTATATTTATCAAATATATTTTCTCAAGAAGTTAGCCATAACTTCCCATCCCTCCATTTTTATCTAATTTAATTCCCACCCATCAGGATTGTGATCGCATTATCACATGCATTATCACCCAAGACACAAGACGTCAGCCAACTGCAACTTTTAAACTCCTGCTCACACAGTTAGGAGGAAAACACTATCCGCCCCCTCTGCCTCCCTGAGCTCACATGGAGGCTAGTGTTTCTGTGATTGATGTGGGAGTCATGTTGAATAACTTGCTTTGTAAGACGTTTAGCTGCAGTAGGATTTAGGAAGGACAAAAGAGATATTTTCACTTCATTTTTTTAAGAAAACAGCACTGTGTACTGCACTTTGATTTCTGGCTCAGACAGCTCCTCAACCTCGACTACATCAGTCCAGTTAATAACTGATCTCAAATATAGATGGGCATGCCACTGTGTTAATTAAAGCAATATCTATTAGTAGTTTCATTTACACGTTCCATTTTATATTTCAGTAAACTCAATTTAAACCACAGGTCTCATGGGTAGGTATTTACTAGGAAGGAATTAACTCTGTGCTTTAATATAAATGAACATGGCCATTGTTTGTCACATGACATCCATACGGTATTTAACTACTCACTCTTGCCCACATGAAACTTCCCGCTTACTTGATTTGCTCACATTATCAATTCTATCCAAAAAAAAAAAAAAAAAAATTGAATTAGAAATTTATTCAAATTATATGAAAATTATATGCTTTATACAGTGAAGGAAAACAGTGCAATCTTCACATACTGCTGAACCTTCCCTTAGAAGAAGATGAGGATCATGATGTTCTTCAAAAACCTGCTGTAGAGGTCGTGGATTTACACATGCCAGCTCTTTTTATTCTTCCTAGGATCATGGTTGGTTCAAATACAAGGAATCATAATACCCTATTGTTGGAACAAGAGGAACTAGGAATAGAGCCAAGAGCTGGCTGCAATCAAAAAAAGCTTAGAACTTTGTGATAAAAAATATATATTCACAAACTGAATAAAGGTGAATAAAAAGCATTTGAAATCTGTAAAATAATCTTATGTCAGGAAATTACTGTGCCTTCATTTTTATATTCGCTGCTTCTTTGTAACTTTTCAACAATAAATGATACATCTGCTGTTTTGTTCGAAAATAATTCCCAAATCACATTGACAAATTACTTCCATGTTCTTTTGTCTATTTGTCTGCGTATGGAATTGTTTCTTCGTGACTGAAAGAATGAAAGCAAACTACTGATTGCCTGCAAATCCTTGTTTCTCTGCAAGAAGACTGGAGAAAATAGACAGATGCTTGAAATTATCTATACCGCAGAATGCCACTATGCCAACAATCCAAGCCACATCTAAAGCAATGACTGAACACTCTTAAATACCAGGAAGCCTGCATTATTTTCTATGGTGACAGTTCATAATCTAAAGGGGATATCAAAATAAATACTGGAGAAAAAAAAAGGGCACGGTCATAGGACTCGTGGCGGAAACAGCTTTCATTGGCATTGTGCGGCCGTTTCAGTTTCAAGAGTTTATGAAAAGCATGGCATCGGTCTGTTAAGGGTTGTTCTTTTCTAGACATTCACATCACTGCAAGCTCAGACCACATCAAGGTTGTTCATCCACTGTGCGTAACTTCTTCTTCTAATGCTACCATTGTCATTAAGTGAGGACACAGAGGATTCTGTGCGTTAGAATGACAGCTTGAATCCTGATAGGATTTATACTGTATGTGAATGCATGATGCAAGTAACAAGTGCAGACAATGTTTTAGAAATGTCAGTCCTCATCCATCACTAGGACTCTGCTGCATGTGAAAGAAACCCTTTTCATTACTGAAATACGGGAGAAGAGTTTCAATGTGCTCCTGTGTTGACTGACATGAAGTGGCATCCTGTCTAATTTGTGAATGTGAGGTCCTCCATATGCGATTTTAATGAGCCAAATAAAAAGAGATAGAAAGATAGTCATTTCTAGGTTTTCCATGCTTGTTAGTCCGCTACATACTCGTGCACTTAATTTGGCTTTGCCTGTTTTAACTCAATCTTTAAATGATCTCTTTACATTTTGAGATGATAGAAAAATATTCTCTTGCAGGCAATATTAACTGAACAGCCTGTGCGGCGGTAACCTTAAACGCTACATTCATATTGAATATTTTCACATTCACATTCACGTCAAGAGTAGTCCTAACAATTTATTTCCTTACCTACACTTTTACTGACATTCACATTTGTGACATACAGTACCAGAGCTGAGGACCATGGGCTTAGACCACCTGATATAGTGCTGAAGTGTGTTTGCATTGCCTTTGGAAAAATACGAATTTCAGTTTTTTTTTTTCAGTTTTTCCAGTCCAAACCCCAGCCACTGGATGCGATCCCAAGCGTAAAAACCTGTGCTAATATGTTTTGCGGATCGGATGGTGTGTTGTGGCGACCCCTCTGCACTAGCCGAAAGACTAACAACACTTTAGAGTAAATTCAAGTTATACCATTTATGTGTGATATGTAAAGATATAAGGCGCTGTTAAATAGTTGCAGAATAAAAGGATTTGAGTTAATGATGCCTGATGTTTGTCAACCAAAGCGTTCTCTAAGGTGGCTTAGGTAATAGTACAATAATAGTCCTCTTAGCAATAAAACTAATTACAAATTCTGTAAAAGCACATAATGCATTTTTAAACAAGAAATTATGGGTTGGGAAACTTATGTAGGATGAAATTTTGCTTATTATTATTATTATTATTAATCTTCTATACCTCTTATCATGTACTATACAGATCTGTGAGGTCTGGAGCCTATTCCAGGAGATTTTGTGCTTGAGGTAGGGTACACTTGGATGGCACACACACAATACACAGACAATATGGGCAATTTGGGAACGCCAATTAGCCTAATCTGTATGTTTTTGGACTGTGGGAGGAAACTGGAGTACCCGAAAGAACTACCAGAAATCCAGAGTTTTGTGATCTTAAGGAGCGCCATTTAAAAAACATTTTTTAAACCATTTAGAGCTTTGAACATAAGGAATGCTAGTTTGTAATCGATTCTAAACAGGAAACCAGTCCAGGTATAATAATATTGGGGTTATACTGTTTTGCATATTTTCTTGATCTGGTGAGAACTCTAGGAGCTGCATTTTGGACTAACTATAGCTTGTTTATTGAGGATACAGGACAAACACCTTGAGGTCATGAATTCATGAACTAGCTTCTCTGCATCAGATACAGATAAAATTTTCATAAGCTTGGCAATATTTCTAATGTGGAAAAAAAGGCTGTTTTTGTAATATTGGAAATATGGTTTTCAAGGGACAAGTTGCTGTCTAATATTATGCCCAGGTCTTTTACTGTCGAGCTGGTAGTTATAGTACATCCTTCTAAATGTAAGCTGAATTGTCAGAGCTTTTGTGTGCTCGTTTTTGGACCACTAAGTAATATTATTAATTAAATTATTGGTCATCCAATCTTTTATATCTTGGACATACAACTTGGGTATCATCTGGTTTCAATGAGATATATAACTGGGTATCATCAGCATAGCAGTGGAAACAAATCCCATGTCTTCTTATAATGTTACCCATGTATACGGAGAACAGCAGAAGTCCTAAAACTGACCCTTGTGGGACCCCATATTTTACTGGCATTACACTGGACATTTCTCCATTTACAGTAAATCTACAAAATCAGACAGGTAGGATCTAAACCATTTTAATGCCTGTCCCTGAATACCTGTGTGATTTTGTAAGTGAGAATATTATGATTTATAGTGTCGAATGCAGCACTAAGATCAAATTAGACGAGTATTGAGATGCAGCTTTGGTCTGAAGCTAAAAACAGGTAATTTGCTATTTTAATTAGCACAGTTTCTGTACTATGATGGGGCCTGAAACCTGAAAGAAAGTATTTTGAGGATATTGTTTTCCTGCAAGAAGGCAGATATTTGAGCTGACACCACCTTTTCTATCATCTAAGGTCAATAATTTGTTATTTCATTAGGATCTTATTTTATTTATTTTTTTATAACTGCCATTTTGAGATATTTAGGGAAGTGACCTAAATATAGTGAAGAATTAATGTTTCGAAGCGGTTCTCCAGCTATAGAAAGCTATGGGATTGGATCTAACAAGCATGTTGTTGATATAGCTGTGGTGATAAGTTTGTACAGCTCTTCCTGTCCTATAACTGTAAAGCATTGAAAATCTACTGTAGATATGGAGCTTTAGGCTGGACTGGACTGGATCATGAGATTCTGTCAGAGGTCGGACATCCATTATTTTCTTCCTGATACTATCGAATTTTTTGTCATTGGAGAAATTTATAAAGTCTTCACTACTACACTGCGATGGAATACTATTTGCAGATATCTTAGGTTGTGTTAGTCTAGCCACTGTACTCAATAAGAACGTGGGATTATTTAGGATTTTTGCTATCAGTTGGCTTAGATGCTCGGCCCTAGCAGCTTTTAGAGCATGAACATAATGTTTTTATATCCAATTCTACTGCAAAAACTTTAATTTAGTTTTTCTCCACTTTCGCTCGAGGTTACGGATTGCTCTCTTGAGGGTGTAAGGTGTTTTCTCTCTTACCTTTTTTATCTATATATACAGTATAAAACATACAGCAGTCTTACAGTACAGTATGTGTGGAGTATTTTATTTGAGGCAAAAAAAATCAATATACATTATTGTTTTCTCAAATAAAAACATTGACAAAAACCTTCTGGATATTTCTGAGATTATAGTTAATCGTTAACTTGAAGCTAACGACAGATGTTGTAGTTTCTATCTCACCTCGGTCTGTGCTACACTTTCCCTGCAAACCCTTTCCTCCCTGCTGTGTCGTGTAATTCTCTTTCAAATACAAAACAGGTTTCTCCTATAATTGTGTTCATCTCACCCCAGAGGTACAGTGTGTGATCATATTGCATAGGATCCTCTGCTTGTGAGAGACTCTCACCCAGATCGACTTATAGAAGTGCTTTAAAGTCTCTATTAATAAATGTATCCTGATACTGGTTCAGTAGGTAAGGACTAAGTAAGGACTTTGTGTCACGAGCAACCGGAGGATAGACACAACAGCCTTAGCAGTTAGCCTGTGTAGCGTGGATGGTAAACCCAAACGCGGAAGTAGCGCGAGTAGGCAGGATAACCACGCGTTTAGTCTAAGAACTCTCTTACGCAAAGAGCAAGGATCTACACAAATAAACCCGCGTTCTAGCAACACACACTCAATCAAAGAAGCAACCCGAATCGGTGAGTACTCACAGAATAGTTGGCGAAGCGTCGGCAAAAGCATGGGCGAACTCAATGACTGAGCAATGTGAAGTGCCATTTTGTCTCCATTTATGCTTCCTGATTCACGACCGTCCTACTTCCGGGTCCTAGTGCCGGTCATGTTACGAGTGTGCATGACACTTTGAGTACTAGGCCGTGCTAGAGGATCAGAGGGAGGGTGGTGCGGCGAGGGGTGTGATAAGAGCTTTGTGGTAAGTGAATGCTGGTCCATTTTAGCTTTGTAGATAAACATCAGTGTTTTACATCGCAGGAAGCAGGTAGTGTAGTGTACTGTAGCTGCAATAAGAACTGCAATAAGGAAGGCTGAAAACAAGTCATGCAGCTGCATTTCTGGATCAGGTGCGGATGTCAAACAGAGCACAGGAGCAGACAGACCTACTTTACCAGGAGCAAGTTGCAGTAGTCCAGTCTCGAAATGACCGAACATAAAAATGTGTGTTCTGTGTGGACTGAAATGGATAAATCCTTCTGAATCATCTGAGTTGAAGAGCTTTTGCTGAGATGTTGAGCTGCCCGCAAAGATGAGATGTCTCCCAGACATGCTGAGATCTGAGTGAAAAGTGAGCATCTGAGGGAGGGAAGGAGCAAATGAGTCAAGCGTTATCTGCAGAGTTTTTTCATCTCTTACATTTTAATTCTTTGAACATTTCATGCAGTAGGAAGATGTTAAACTGGCTCTTACTGTATATTTTAATTAAATGCATGTCCTGAGATTGATGATGGAAAATGAACTAGTGTCTAGTTAATGGAATGAATCTGCCAGCCTTCTATCAGCCTTTTAACCATTAAACATCCCTATGCTTTTTTGGCTTATTTGAAGTTAAATTCACCACTAATTACGGTTATGTATGTCGATTAATATTTAAATTACAGCAAGGATAGGGAACCTGACTTACAATAACTACAGTGATAGTAGAAAGATGGCATAGCCGAACCGGCGATGTGTTTGAATGGCACATGACTGCCAAAGAAAAAAAAATATCTGATTATAATAAAATGTGTTTGTGAAACTGTGGTTATGCTGTTGTACTGAATACCAGCACAGCTGTAATATCTTCGCCACTTAGACTGCACCATCATGCCTACATGCTGTGCTGGTATTGGGTACCATCGTGCCTATGTCTGCATCACAGCCATGCCCAGGGTAACAGCATTCTCTTGCGTGATATTGCTTAAATAGATGGTCGCACATATACAAACTGCTGCTGCCTGCCTTCCATCCATGTCTATTTGTTGTTGTTCTTCTATTAGTCTGTTAGTCTATGATTTCTCATCTGGAGTAGTTGTTAAGTGTATGAGCCATTAAGTGTACACAATCTTTTAGGATTGTGAAAATCATGTAGTGTATCCACATCATTAGAAGCATGTCCCCTGACCAGTCAGTGAAGATGAAGATAAGGGTTTTATTCACAGCGGTGTTGTAAAATCACTGCTGTGATTCTTCTCAGGAAGAAAAACAGTTACTCATTACGAAAGAAAAAGTTACTTAATTCCACATGGACCACTAGAGACTTATTTCTTTAACATTTCTTTCTTTTACTTTTATATCGGTATTGTGGCTATTAGTAGGACAATTAATAGTTGGTGAGATTTTTAAAAGTGTAATAAAGGAGGATGGATGGTATTTATACAGTCATCCAGAAATAGTGGTTAGCTCAAACACATGGAGGCATGGCCGGGAGTGGGGGATAGTCATGAGTTGTCAGATACCTACAGCTCAGAACATTCCTGAGGTTGAACACGTGGAATCGAAACAAACTTAACAGGGGTAAACAAGCAGGCATTCACAAACACGTTCACAACTTCCTCGTAACTGTTAAACACAAAAATGATAACATCTGCTGTTTTGTTTTTAAATAACTTGCAATTACCCAAATTTGTCCCGAACATCCCATGTCACATCGCCAAATTACTTTCATGGTATTTTTCACCGTTTGACTGTGTATTGAATTGTTTGTGCACGACTGAAAGTAAACTGAAGAAAACAAATCAGTAATTGCCTGTGAATCCTTGTTTCTCTGCAGGAATGCAGAGAAAAAAAATAGGCAGATGCTTTAAATTGTTTCGAACACAGAATGCCACGATGCCAGCAAGCCAGCCACATCTAAAGGTACAAGTTTGTATGAACACTGAACTACCGGGACGCATCCATTATTCGCCATGGCGACAGTCCGTAGTGTGGAAACGACAGCAAAATAATTCCCCTGGAAAAACATGTGCAAGGTCAAGGTACCATTGGCACTGTGTGGCATTTTCCTTTACAAAAGCAGAGAAAGTGGTTGGAAGATAAATAAAAAGGTTGGCAAGAGACTGTTAAAAGTTGGTCTTTTCTAGACATTCATATCAACGCAAGATCAAAATCGCATCAAAGCTGTTTGTCCACTGGGGACAAGCTCTGTAACTCTACTGCTGTAAGTACAGTATAGCTGCTCCTGCTGTTATAATGAGCAGACAGACTCTACTGTATGTGTTAGATCGAATCCTGATAAGATTTTAATGTAGATACAAGATGCAAGTACTGTAACAAGTGCATTTGCAAGCAATTTCTTCCGACATCATCACCTAGAGTTATAGGAAGTCAGTTACTGGTCAATCCTACATTATTTACATTAAGAACAAATATTGTACAGTGGTGGCCTAAAGTTTTGAGAATTACACAAATACTCATTTTCACAACTTCAGTGGTTTTAGATCTTTTTGTCAGATGTTACTATGGTATACTGAAGTATAATTACAAGCATTTCATAAATGCCAAAGGCTTTCGTTGGCAATAACATTAAGTTTATGCAAAAAGTCAATATTTGCAATGTTGACCCTTCCTTTTCAACACCTCTTTTCATTCGCCCTGGCATGCTGTCAATCAATTTCTGTGCCACATCCTGACAGCCTGTTCTTGCACAATCAATGCTTTGAGATTGTTAGAATTTGTAGTTTTTTGTTTGTCCACCTGCCTCTTGGGGACTGACCACGTGTTCACAATGGGATTAAGGTCTGGGGAATTTCCTAGCCTCAAAATTGACTCATATTTTTTCTCGAGCTACTTACAGTAGTTAGCACTTTTACCTTATGGCAAGGTGGAAAAGGTATTGTTTGTCACCAAACCGTCCTTGCATGGTTGGGAGAAGTTGCTCTTGGAGGATGTTTTTGTACCACCTTTTATTCGTGGCTGTGATCCTAGGCACGATTGTGAGTGAGCGCACTCCCTCGGCTGAGAAGCAAGGCATGACACATGAATGGTATCAGGATGTTTTACTGTTGGCATGACAGGACTGATGGTAGCACTTGTAATTATACTTCAGTATACCATAGTATTAAGAATCTAAAAACATTGAACTTTGAACACAGACTTTGTGGAATTTAATATTTGTGTAATTCTCAAAACCTTTGGCCACAGTTGTACTGTATGTCAGTAGTTTCTAAAAAGTTTAGAATAGTCATATAACGTCTATAATGTCTAAATAGTACGAGAGTGAAGAAGTTGTTCAAATTTCTGTTAGAGTTTCACTTAGATTTAAACCTAAACTTAGATAAAGATTTATTAAAACAGTAATTAGATTCCATTTGGCAATATACCTTAAATAAGCATAGGTTTCCAAAGTCAGGTATAAAGTCGCTCAGGTTAGAGTTATGCTATTGTCAATAGAGTGGGAGTGTGAAATGTATCAAGCTTTTAATTTCAGCAAAAATATGTTGATAAGTACTTACTGATCTTTCTGATCCTTCAACAGAACAGAGAATGTTTAAATCCGAAACATTGTTTAAAAAATTGTTTCATTGAACACCATCCATGCTGGTTACGCCAATTGTGACAATTATACATTATATCATTTAAATATAAAAAAAAAAATGGATTTCAGCTTAATTTAATTTAATTAAGTGTCACGAGCAACCGAGGGATGAACAGAAAAGCCTTAGCAGTTAGCCCGTGTAGCGTGGATGGTAAACCCAAACGCGGAAGCAGCGCGAGTATGCGATTAGTTTTAGAACTCTCTTACACGAAGAGCAAGGATCTACACAAATAAACCCGAGTTCTAGCAACACACACTCAATCACAGAAGCAACCTGAATTGGTGAATACTCACAGAATAGTCGGCGTAGCGTCAGCAAAGGCATGGGCAAACTCAATGACTGAGCAATGTGAAGCGCCATCTTGTTTCCTTTTTTGCTTCCTGAAAGACGACCGTATTACTTCCGGGTCGTAGTGCCGGTCGTGTTACGAGTGTGCATGACAGTACCCCCCTGTCCAGGACCGACTCTCGACGGTCCTGGGGTGGAGGATACCCGACGACGGTAGTCCCGGATGAGTTCGGGGTCTAGGACAAACCGAGCCGGAATCCAAGATCGCTCCTCGGGACCGTAACCTTCCCAATCCACCAGGTAGTGGAGCCCTCTGCCCCGAGGACGTGAGTCAAGGATCCGGCGAACGGTGTAGGCGGGACCACCCTCAATGATACGGGGAGGAGGAGCAGGGTGGGTGTGGAATACCGAATGGATCCGGAGCGCCACAGGCAGCTGGAGCCGGTAGGTGACAGGATTGATACGGAGGGTGATGCGGTGATAGCTTCTTGGATTCGGTATGGAGGTGCAGGTTTCTCGTAGACAGCCATACTTTGTCACCTACATTGTACAACCGTCCCGGAGGGTGTCGATGGCGATGTTGCGTGGTGTAGCGATGGTTGGCATGGTGAATGGCGGTGTTGGCTTGACTCCATAGCCGTCGACACCTTCGGACCAACTGTTGGGCCGACGGTACATCGACCTCCAGTTCTTGGTGTTCGAACATCGGAGGCTGGAAACCGTAGCATATCTCAAATGGGCTTAGGTTGGTGGCAGAGGAGACGTGGAGATTATGTGAAAGTTCTGCCCAAATGAGATAGCGGGCCCAGGAGCGCTGACGATCGGCGACGAAGCACCTCAGGTAGCGCTCCAGTTGTTGGTTGGTCCGTTCCGTCTGACCATTAGTCTGAGGATGGTATCCAGATGACAGACTGCAGGTGGAATTGATCAGACGGCAGAAGGCCTTCCAGAACTGTGCCGTGAACTGAGGCCCCCTGTCCGAGACGATGTCCTTGGGGAACCCATGCAGACCGACTACGTGTTCTAAAATCAGCTCGGCTGTCCTTTTAGCTGACGGGAGTCCAGGGAGGGCCACCAGATGCACAGCTTTGGAGAACCGATCTACGATGGTCAGAATGGTGTTTTTTCCCTCTGCGACCGGCAGGCCCATGATGAAGTTGAGGGCAATGTGCGTCCAGGGCCGACGGGGGACGGGGAGTGGTTGGAGCTCCCCGGCTGTTGGTTGGTTGGTGTTCTTCGCACACTGGGCACGCCTGGACAAACTCTTTGATGTCCTTAGTCAGTGTGGGCCACCCAAAGGCGCGCTGTATGAATGTTTGGGTGTGCCCCACGCCCAGGTGGCCGGAGAACGGAGTGGAGTGGCCCCATTGGAGGACCTCGCTTCTTAGGGCGTGGGGTACGTAGAGTCGTCCAGGTGGCACACCTTCCAGTTCGGTCTACGTGGCCTGTGCCTGGTGGACCCTCGTCTCCAAATCCCAACAGAGTGGTGCGATGATTTTGGATGGTGGGAGAACAGGCGCGGGGTCCGTCCGGGGGGCGTCTTCCTCATGTTGTCGGGAGAGGGCATCGGCCTTGGTGTTCTTCGACCCCGGACGGTAAGACAGATGGAAATTATACTGTTCAAAGAACAGTGCCCACCGCGCCTGAGAGAGAGTAATGGATGGTGTAAAGTGTCAAAATGTCAAAATTTTGATTGATTGCTGATTGATTGCTTATAGGTCAAAGGTCACCATAAGATCATAATTATATTGACCTCTCAAGGTCAAAGGTGCCATATGGAAGGGTCATTAAGGTGTTTAATGTCTTCTAAAAGTCTTTTTGACCAATCAGATTAAAGTAACTGATATCACGTAACACCCAGTTTCCTTTCAAATATGGCAGCACTGGGTAAGGAATAATGTTGATTTTAAAGTCTTCAACTATGGCTGCTTGTCCGGATGCACCGAAAAAGTCTAAGGCTACTTTGACAAGAATTCAAACATTTTCAGAGCATGAAAAGATTCAATATTGGGGATTGACGAATGGATGTACCGCCGGCTTCATTTTCAACGAAGAAAAAGAAGACGTGACTCTGTTTAAGTTATCGGAACCAGGACGCATACACTGGAGTAAAGCTACAGAGAGAATAACTTTTGATCAGATTAATTGGAAAAAGTTCCGTAAATGGTGTAAGGACCATGAATATTACATAGTGCAGAATGTGTTTTCACCAGAGGCTTTCAAACGTAAATGGACAAGCAAGTCATCTCCGCAGGACACGTATCACATGAGGCTAACAAATTTTGCTAAGAATGAGGTTTCGCTGCACTGCTACATCGTGTTTTTTGGTGATGACTGGTTAGAAATTAACAAGCATAGCGGTTGTGTGAGGTACGACCGAACTAGCTGGGAAGAGCTTCGATGCTGCTTTAAACAAATTGACGACTTATTTCTACAGTTGGAAAGAAACAAAGAAACATCTGAAATAAAGCTAAGTCTGGCTGATCTCTTCTGATCACCTCTCCTTCCCACGAAACAACGCGCCGCCTCCAAAACACACATACACACCCTATGGACTCCTCCCCTTCGCTGTATAAGAAGACTTACCAGATTTTTAAAGAGCATCGGCTTTTTGAGCACTAGCAAAACAGTATGGCTTGCGAATACAGCCCCAATTTTTACAACTCTCTCGCTACCGAGGCAGCCTGCTCGGGATTTGAAGAAGATGAAAGCACCGGCGAAAGACTGGGAAAAAGAAATCTCACCTATCTACCATCCGGTGATGAACATGACGGCTGTCTGTCCACTACCGCTTTAGCCATCATCCGCGCTGTGACAGGGGAGCTGTTGGACAGAGTTATTGATCAGGATCTGAAAGACAACTGCCATGGATGTGCGATTGATCACCCGAGTCAACTCCAGCACGCGTGTTTGTTCGATCCTGACAACTACTATCTGCACATGAACGCATTCAGATTGTTGAAAAAACTGTTTAAACCGTGGATGAAATACACTTTAGCAAGAGCTCTGAAGTTGTGTGGAATCAACCACATGCCATCCCTGGAAAAAATTCAAGGCATTGCTGAAGCTGCTGTGTGCGATTGGCGAGATGAGATTAACATCAAATCTGTTGTGAACGAGGTGAAAGAGAAAGCAAAAGAAATCTGTGGTGAACAAGTCTATGAAGATGTGATCGATTTTTGGACCTTTCACTCATCCCTCGAAACGGCTGACAAGTCACACACATGGGAAACCACAAAACGTGCTACATCAATGCTGACTGCAAGAAAAGCCTGAAGACTGAACTGACCACCATGCTTTTTAAAAAAAAAAAAAAAAAAAAAAAAAAATGCTTTTATCATCCTTATGACTGCAAAACTAGTTATGTATTATGCATCTTAACCTATGTAACCGATGTGTGTTTATAATAATCAAATCTATAATAATTTTAAAAGCTGTTTGAATCATTTTAATCTGATTGAATATTTAATGTATAAAATGTAAACCTTACTTGAATTATACGTTACCTGAGAATAAATGCATAGTCTACACCAATGTTTTGGTCATTCTTGTCCTGATACTCCAAAATGACTGAGCGTTTGTTGAAGAATGTGTATTATACACCGTCAGACCCTGGGTCGTATGGGGGTATTGAAAGTTTGCAAAGAGCTATCATTGAGAAAATAGGAAAAAGAGTTAATGATTCTGAGATAAAAAACTGGTTAGCAGAGCAGGACGCATACACTCTACATAAACCGGTATATACAAAGTTTAAGAAAAACAAGGTTTTTGTAAAAAACATCGATGAACAATGGCAAGCTGATTTAGTTGATATGAGCAACTTGTCGGGTAGTAATGACAACGCAAAGTTTATGATAACATGTATAGATATTTTATCCAAGTATGCCTGGGTGCGGGTGCTGCAAAACAAGTCCGGAACCGAGGTCACTAAAGCTTTTGACTCAATTCTGAAGCAAGGAAGAATACCCAAAAAACTACAAACCGATCAAGGGAAGGAGTTTTTCAACAAACAGTTTCAAACCTTAATGAAAAAACACAACATTACACACTTTGCCACTGGCACGGGGCAGAAGGCTTCGGTGTGTGAAAGATTCAACAGAACCCTAAAGACTAGGATGTGGAGATATTTCACAGCTTTTAACACGAAAAAATACACTGATGTAGTACAGGATTTGGTTCATGCCTACAATAACAGCCACCATTCCAGCATTAAAATGAAACCTACGGAGGTAAACGATGCCAATTCTTTTAGCGTATTTAAAACCCTCTATGGACTATCAACACCAAAATTAAAGAAACTAAAATTTAAGTTCAAAGTTGGTGATACCGTTAGAATTTCACGTTTAAAAAGACAGTTTGAAAAAGGTTATGAGCAAAACTTTACTGATGAATATTTTACAATTTCTGAACGGATTCCGAGAGATCCACCGGTATATAAACTGCGTGATTACGATAATCAAGAAATTGAGGGCGCGTTTTATGAACCCGAGTTACAAAAGATTATCATTGGAAAAGACAAAGCGTTCAAAATAGAGAAAATCTTATCCGTCAAGATCCAAAACCGAAAAAAAGATTGTCTGGTGAAGTGGGTGGGGTGGCCTGATAAATTCAATTCCTGGGTTCCTGCCAAAGACGTGGTTAACATATCAGCTGAGCTTAAAAAAGGTCGTCACGAGCAAAATAGAAATCTATAACCGTTTAACCATGGAAGAGAGCGGATTCTACTTAACTCTTCCAAGCAACGCGTCGCTGGATATTTACCCTAATAACAAGATTTCTTACTACACAACTAAATTAGCCAAACCAATCGATCTCAAAGGTGAATGGGAGGTAGCGCTTTCAGAGGTTCAATATGTCCATAGTTGGTACTCATTACCACTGCGAGAATCTCTATGTCACGTTACTAAGCAAGAGGGAGATAAAACACATAAATATCTTTTTAGTATCAGTTATGGGTATTATAACAGTATCAAGGAACTAGTTAAAGAAATTAACAAATCTATAAAAAGACTGGAACTTGACATGGAGATATCCTATAACCCTATAAAAAATAAAATACACTTGGACGCCTTGAAACCATATACCTTCAAAACCAGCGGAAGCTTAGCCTACATGCTCGGATTGATACCCGACATACCATTATCATCCAACCATCTAGAAGCGCCAAACCCAGCCGATATTCATGCGGGTTTTTACACGATGTATGTATATACGGATATTATCGACTATCAACGAGTCGGTGACAGCTTTGTCCCGTTACTGAGATGCGTACATATTACAGGGGAAAACAATAAAGTAGTCACTATGACTTACGACAAGCCACATTACGTACCGCTCACCAAGAACCACATTACTGATATAGTAATCGAAGTTAAATCGGACCAGAACAGACGAATACAGTTTAGCTACGGGAAGTTTATAGCTAAACTACACTTCAGACCCTCTAAACATTCGTTCCGTTTGTAAAAAAAAAAAAAATAAAAAAATTATAATAATTATTAAAAATAAAAAATGATAAACAGGGGATATGCAGATCCGCAGGACTATATCTCATATTATGTCACGCAAGCGGGATCAGGGATGCCTGGATATTCCGGCTCGGCCATGATGTTCGGCGCGGGCTTAGGAGGATTATTTAAGAGTATTTTTAGAATGGCGGTTCCGTTCATCAAAAGAGGATTCTCTATTGCTAAACCTAATTTAAAAACAGCTGCCAAGGGTGTTGTTAATGACGTAGTGAGCAACGTTATGGCCAAGATGCAATTTCAGAATCAAGACGGATCGGGTCTTGCAATGATTGCGCGTAAGCAATCTAAAAGACCTCCGGGGCAACGTCATATGATTCCTAATAAAAGGCGCAAGGTGACTAAAATCAAGACCAGTGTGAAAAAGAAGCAGAGAGGTAGCAAGACTCATCGAGTCTCTCACAAAAGGAAGCAGCTAAACATTTTTTAACATCATGGCTTTCTTACACAGTCTGTCCCCAGAGTGTACAAAGTCAGAATTGGATATTTTCACACTACCTTATACCCAAACGAGTATTGAAAATTACACTTATGTTGAAATTCCTCCACTCTCCGCACTGTCGGACAACGCGCCTTTAGAATTCTACATACCAGGAACCTCAGAATCTTATCTGGACATCAAAAACACCTTTTTACATCTGACCTGTAAAATATTTAATCCTGATGGCACCAACATAGCCGCCGATGCAAAGGTGGGGGTCGTTAATTACCCTATAGCCTCGCTTTTTTCACAAGTGGATGTCATGCTCGGAGACCGACTGATTTCTCAATCTAGCAGTACATACCCGTACCGGGCCGCTTTTGAATGTCTTCTCAACTATGAAAAAGATACATTGGAAACTCAATTTTCCTCCGGACTGTTCTACAAAGACACAGCGGGGCATATGGATGACACTGATCCAGAAGGTCGCAACGAAGGTCTTAAACAAAGGGCCAAGTTCAGCGCTGAAAGCAACACCTTTGACTTGATTGGACACATTCATTCAGATATATTTTTTCAGGAAAAACTTTTACTGAACGGCGTTGATTTAAGGATTAAATTGGTTCGCAGTAAAGATGAATTTTGTTTAATGAAGGAAGGAAATAACAATTTCATTCTGAAAATTATCAGCGCATCTCTTTTTGTGAAGAAAGTTTCCGTTTCTCCAGCGGTAAAACTCGGTCATGCACAAGCGCTACTTACCGCTACAGCGAAGTACCCTATCGAGAGAATTTGCATGAAGACCTTCAGTCTAGCCGCAGGGAGTCGCATTTGTTCACAAGAGAATCTTTTCCTTGGACCGTTACCTAAAACTATCATTTTTGGAATGGTAGACAATGATGCGTTTAGCGGAGCGTATAATAAAAATCCTTTTAATTTTAAACATTTTGACACAGAATTTGTGGCGCTCTATGTAGATGGAACACAACACCCTGCAAAACCGTTTCAACCTGTCTTCCAGACGGGTAATGTGGTTCGTGAATTCCACTCTTTAATTTTAGCGTCAGGAAAACAACTAAAGGATCATGCATTAGCAATCAATAGGTCGGAGTACACGAACGGGTATACACTGTTTGCGTTCAACCTGAATCCGGATGATGATTGTGGGCAGCATTTATCATTGATAAAGTCTGG
The DNA here is from genome assembly GCA_030347435.1 of Clarias fuscus. Taxonomy (NCBI): domain Eukaryota; kingdom Metazoa; phylum Chordata; class Actinopteri; order Siluriformes; family Clariidae; genus Clarias; species Clarias fuscus. Next base: position 19,439,052 of record CM059208.1, read on the forward strand.
AAACATGCATTTGGAACTCAGATTCCGACAGGCCCTTCCGAGAACGGTAAATCTGATCGTTTACGCCAGTTTTGACAGCATTTTGGAAATTAATAACCGAAGAAACGTGCTGATTGATTACCAGTGAAGAAATGGACACAAGAGAACTAACGGATGTTATGAGAAGTTGTCCTAAAATAGATAAAATATTTCACGGAGTGGTGGCCTGCGACGACCTACCTATGAATACGCTGACTGAGTTTCCGGCCATGTTCATAGTGAATACACATCCGAGACACATGCCGGGCGAACACTGGTTAGCTTTGTGTCTTAATGATGAGTCGTCCGCAGAATTTTTTGACTCGTACGGAAACCCGCCAGACTATGAACTCTTTCCTCACTCGATTAATGATTTTCTGCAAAAGAACTGTAGCATTATAAAATATAACCCTGTACAAGTTCAAAACTTTACTTCAGTATGTTGCGGGCAACATTGTGTTTTTTTCCTATGTCGCAGAGCTAAAGGCTATTCATTTAATCATATTATGTCTATGTATAGCAAAGATTTAAACAGAAATGACAATTATGTTGTGTCTTTTGTTAAAAAAATGTACCCTAGAGTGAATAGAAATTGTTCAGTTACTTGTATACAATGTGTTAACTCTTTAGATTTGTCACGATTTCGTGTTTAGTTAAGTGTGTATTTTTTGATTAATCATATTATGTATATGTACCCTTAAGTAATCAAATAAAAATAATTTTAGCTTACCATATGTTAATCTTCCGTGATTTCCGTGTAGTGGAATATAAAATGAAAACGATTCACAAAATTTTTCAATTTAAATAGTTTATTAAATAAATGATAAAATACATCGGTCATAGTCTTTGTAAGTCAATTAAAAATCTACCCAGTTAGAACGTTTAAGAGGGGTAGGTTTAAACATGGGATTAGGGTTATATGAATCGTTGTCACTTTTAGGTGGTGAAGAAGATGGGGAAACAAAATGAGAAGCTGGTGATGGGTGGTAGGAAGCTTTAGATCTTTTTATGTCAGATATTTTACGTCGGACATCTCCGTTAGGCACTGTCGAAAACGGTATGTTTAATTTAGCTATAGTGTGTAATAACTCTTTCCACCCTATTGGTCTCCGTTCATCGGAAACTTTATAAGGAGCAGTGAGACTCCTAATCAAATCCACCATGTGGGATCCCTCAATAGCTTTTCCTTTAAAAACAAATTCACCGTCATCATTCCACGAAGCATCATTGCTGGACTGTAAAATTTTATCCATAATGTACGAAGCATTTTTCTTGCTCCTTGCAGAAATGTTAGAGAGCACTTCTTGCACAATTCCATCTTTTTGGGGCTGAGGAGCTTCGGTTGCTGTAGCTTCTGCTTTACTTTCCAGTATATTCGGTAGAGACAGGGTCAGCTGAGCGGTTTCCTGATCACCTACTTTAACCAAGTTTAAAAATTTCTGCAGGGCCGACGTGTAGAGCTTTGCCTTCTCATATTCGTTCAGATCAGTCCTTGACAAAATGTGTCGGATTGTCTCGTCCAAGTTGTTTTCAACAGTTTTTCTTAGACTTTCATGTTCCGCTGTCATGTTTTTAAGTTTGTCAAGCTGATGTTTAGGAACTAAATACATTTTATCCGCTGTCTCCATGTTAACTGTTACGGGATGCAATTAAACTGCTTATAAAGGGAACAGCTACGCTGAGCAGAGGCAGAAGAAATCCTCCAGACTGGTTGATAGCTTTCCTTTTCGTTTCAACAGATGATCTTTTATCTGCAAAAAGTTTGATGATTTTTTTCTGCTTTTTCAAAGACCGGTACTGTTTTGTTGTCAGCGGTATGTTTCCTCGAAGAACGTTTAAAGCTAGTTCACATATACTCAATATGAGTTCGGTCGAAGCATCACGTAAAATAACCTTTCTCTTTCGGGGGTGAGACGCATATAATGACTTTAACAACGGAAGGGATTTTTTCAAGCGAACAGACATTATCATCAATACTTCAAAGACTTTTTCTTAGGGACATAAACAGCAGGATTCTCCTGCGGAAACACCCCAGACCGGAGACGGAGTTCTTCTGGTGTTTGAGCTTTCAGGTCAACAAATAAATACCCGTAAGGTCTAGAAGTGGCATCTTGAAAACATTCTAAAAAATACTTGCTTTTACCGGGATACATTTGACGCGCTAGTATGCTGATCTGTAACTTATCTCTAGGGTTTTTGAAAAGAACCATGTAGTTGGTGTTCAGGTTGATCGTTCTACTTGTCTTGCCTTGAAAAAAGAGATTCTGAACCAAATAAATAACCGACAGGTTGCGATGATGTGTGTATTTAGTAAAAGCCTTTTCTACTTCATCGTTTTTACTCGCAGATTCCATCAAGTCGTCGATTACCAATAAGTTTGTTTTGCTAGGGGGAAACAGTTCATCATCACACAGAGAATCAGGGATTCCTTGAAGAAATTTTATATTTATTCTCCCCAACAATTCATCGTACAGAGGCTGCCAACATGTGTAACACCATACAATGTTTTCAGGAACTAGCGACATCACGTCTTCACAGTTTTCCAACAACATCTTTATAAAATAAGACTTTCCACTATTACTGGGTCCGCACACAATACATGAAAAAGGCACTAACATCCTCGCATCAAAAGCAGAGCCATTCATGTTCGATCAAGTTTTAAAACACTACGAAAGCATAAATCAGATATATACATATATACACATATACAATTATTTCGATCAAGTTTTAAAACACAACAAAAGCATAAATCAGATATATACATGTATACACATATACAATCATACACATAAACGTATATACATAAAGAGTCTTAATAACCGTAAGGGAGAGTTGTAAAATCAGCCAGTAAAACACGCTTATCGTACACAACCCTGAACTTTTTCAACTGTGGCTTGTTTTTCAAATGAAAGCCCTTTTTATCTCGCACAATTTGATTTTGCGCGGTTATAAGCTGACTAGTTTGATCCGGATTTTTTACATGATTATCCACCAGGTCTGTCAGTGATTTTAAATTGACTACTTTAGAATTGCTGTAATTTAAAGTGATACCTTTAGCTTTCATTGTTGTTTTACCTTTTATGGTTTTGTAACCGTATGTTTTGGGTCCGGCGCTGACGAATTCAGCTATTTGATCTTCGTGATCTAATTCGCTCGTTAAACCACCTAAATAATCGCTCAACGGGGGCATCCAATCACCTTCCTTACTTTTAAAAATTACACTATCGGTATCGGTGTATAAACACCTTTCCTGTAATCGATCGATCAAATTATAGAGCTCAAGTCTCGCGTATGCTGTTGTGAAAATGCCGATGAATACATTAGCATTCCCAGGTTGTATCAGCCTATCATCTGCATAACGCCATTGCACAATCGCAACATCATCGTTCAAAAAAGAGAACTGATTCACGTTATACATATCAGAAAACATGAACTCTAAAAATTGTGAGGGATCACTGATTAAAGTGGTGTTCGATCTGTCAGGTCTTTGACACATCTTCCCCCAGAGTGAATTTAGTGCTAGTTTAGCCACAGATCTTTTAGCCGGATTAACAGAAATGCATGCCGGATCCAACTCGATCCCCTCATTTTCCAGGTATTTGTTAATGTAATCGCGTTTAGTCCTTTCATCAATTACCCAGGATGGATATCCTGAACTTTCCTGTTTTGTCTTTAGAAACATTTTAATGTAGTCTGCAAAAAGAGTATCGGATGTATTATCAAAATGCCAAACTTCAAAGACATTTAAAATTTCGTACCCTTTTTCTACAGCTTTTGCAATTTCGATAGAAGCCCATGTCCCAATAAGGGCTCTATCCCGATCTGAGTGGTTACACTGCTTTTGCTGAAACTCGGCGCACATTCTGCATAAAGGAAAGAGGAGTTTGCTTTTTACACGAAAGGGAAGAACGGGCGCCCACAGACCTCGAGGCGGTAAAACTTTTGCTCTAATAAGGCCAAAGTAGTTTTCTAGAGGCTCGAAGTTACGGAAAATTATGGTTGGGTGACCGATCGGGTACGTCTTTGTCTTATTTACGTACGGATAAAGAGATGTGAAATCGTAATAATCAATTCTCTCACCCGGTTGTGCAACATAATGTAAATGAAGCGCGTTAGTTCGACCGCCATAAAGTGCATCACGAGGGTTTAAACGCTCTGGAAAATCAAAGTCCTTTAGAAAGTTTATGACACGGTTATCAGATTTCTTCATTTCATTCCAATCGTGTTCCCACATCGCTGTGACTTGTAAATTATGAACTTCTCGCAAGTTTTTAATTTTTTCCATCGATTTTTGACGGACATCTCCGAAGCTAGCGTGAGATGAGCTAAGAGGATGCGGGGTCATGGAGGGAAAACACTTTTCACAACCGTGATAAAAACAACCAAGAAACTCAAAAGCCTTTCGCGTCTGACCCACTTCGCAGTAACCGTCTACAAAAAAGTTACCGAACCTTACTTCACCCTCGTTCAAAGCATGTCGAATGGGTAGATTTTGCGTGGCCGAAATGTAGTTGAGCCATTGAATTGACGGTGTTGAGAAAGATTTCTGCCTATTGATGTAATTGTCAAGAGGTGGAATAGCTAGAGTGTTTTCAGGAAGAAACACGGTCCTAAAGATTTTCATACAGACAGAGGCGATTGTTATGCATTTAAAAGGGTCGACCTTCGTACTTTGGAGTATTTCATTTCTGAAAGCTAAACAACCCTTTCTCAAAATGTCGACATCGTTTACACAGTAATCCCTCATCTCTTTCTTAAAATCAAAGACTTTGCCAGATACCGTTGCATACCACTTGAAAAACTCTTCTCTGTCTTTAGACATCATGTTATCCACACCGTAAAATTTAGGCTCAGGATAAGGACCAACATAGTTTTGATGATCTAAGGTGTTCCAGAAATGTGGAAAATAACCTTTCTTTTTTTCTGAAAACCCCATGGCTTTAGGGAGGCTGCTAAGCTTCATGGGTAAGAAAGACAGGCTATCGATGTAGGACTGACGAAAGTCGGAATCTGTAAAACATAGAATTTTACCACCTTGCGCAATGATATCAGGCGTTATCCCTTCTTTCACCAAATGGTTTAACAAAAGGTACGAATCAAACCCTCTAGCATTATGTGCTATAAAGGTATAACCCTTGTATTTGTTACGCCGAAACGACTTAAAAAACTCAGCAACACAACTGTCTCCTTTGAACAACCACTCCTTTCCGCGAAAATCAATACAGCATAAGAAATTAGCTATATGAGTTCCTGTTTCCTGTCTCGTCTCAAAATCATAAAATATGTACTTTCTAGTTGGCATTTCTTTCTTTACCGGTTGTATGAAACAGCTATGCTCAGTATCTCGATCAAGTTTTTCACCGCAGAGTTTACACTTCCTCTCAAGACACAGGTGTTTTTTACGGTTAAAAGGGTTCTGGTGTATTACGCTATTGCAGTTACCGCAGTAGAAAGCCGTTTCACACATTGAATATTCACCGTTGCTCGACTGAAGCTTTGATTTATGTACATCAAAACAAAATTCAGACCTACACAACCTCGAACAGTCTGGGCATTTAATTATCTTTTGAGCATGTTTGTAACAATCCGAATTACGACAAATATTACAGTTAAATTCGCATCGATGTTTCCGAAGATCTCCAACCCCTGAGTGACAGAAACGACAAACGTAACTAGACCCCAAAAGCCCCGTGATGCTTTTAACCCCGTAATAGTGGTTGTCGTGCAAAAACAAGTACAGCGTATTTTCATGCGGTGTCTTACTGGTTTGAAAAAAAGAGTATCCGGCCTTATTGACAGAACAGTAAACGATTACAATTTTACAGTTCAAAGACGTCTCAAATTTTGATACATCAGCGAAGGTTACCGCTGTGTCCTCAGTTAACCCAACATCGTGTTGGATTTGCTTAGCGAGCTTTTCTATTTGAAAACTGGTTTTTCTAGGATACAAAAGTTGTGCGACGCATAAAGCAAAACACATGTTGTCTTTATTGTAAAAGATGTACAGATGTCTCATTTTTTTCTGAACAACTTGAGAACTGAAGATTGAACACATTTTTCTTTTACCTATACCGCCACGAGGTGGCCGAACTATTTGGATCACTATTTCAAGAGTATCGTCCGTAAAAATTTCACGCTTACTTTGAATTGCATTTTCAAGCATGATCAGAAAAGATTGCAAATCAATGGAGCCGTTGACTAATTGAATGCGTGATGACAGATTGAGCGTATCGCCTCTAATTTCAACAGTGACCACATCCTTGGGCGAAATCATTTCGTTTGCCACATCTATCAAACTGTTTAAAATCTCTAAAACATAATTATAAAAATCCGCAAAGCTGTCAACATTAGCGATCGAGGAAAAATTCACTCTCCTTCTAATCTCGGTGTTATTGAATCTGTCACGATTAATTACCCTGATATTAGGATCTAACCCGTTACCGAATTGTGCATTTTGAACATCGGGAGATGGTGCATTCTCCTCATCAACATCTATTTGCACATTTTGAACATCGGGAGATGGTGCATTCTCCTCATCAACATCTATTTGCACATTTTGAACATCGGGAGATGGTGCATTCTCCTCATCAACATCTATTTGCACATTTTGAACATCGGGAGATGGTGCATTCTCCTCAGCATTCTGAACATCAGTTACAGAGTCTTGTGAAAGGTTGGCAGGGGGGTCAAATAAGTTAACCAGATTGTGATGTAACATGATAAGACTTTGATTAAGATCATGAAAAAAATCTGGAGGAGGCAATGGTTCTTGAGATGTTTCTGGAGATGCGACGTTACTGATGGGATATTGAGGAGATAAGGCCAATTTTTCATTCAAACAATTGACTGCTTCGATTAGATCGGGGTTCAACTGCGTAGATGACGATTGATCATTTAGGCTATTTTGCAACATTAATAAATTACGATTTAATTCAAAAAATATGTCCTGTTGCGTCGTTGGTGTATCGGGTACATTTTGGACTGAGTTTTGGCTGAAATCTTCAGACCAAGTATTGCTCAGGCCTGACGGTCTCAAACTTTCATTTAGCCGGTTGACTGCGTCGATTAAATAGGGGTTTAACTGCGTAGATGACGATTGATCATTTAGGCTATTTTGCAACATTAATAAATTACGATTTAATAAAAAAAATATGTCCTGTTGCGTTGTTGGTGTATCGGATGCATTTTGAAATGTATTTTGACTGGAAATTTCACTTTGGCTAGCAGCATGGTGGGGCGGTGTTAAATTTTCATTTAACTGGCTGATTACCGCAGTTAAGATAGGGTTCAGGGCTGTGTAGTCATTATCGGTTCTGATTTTTTTATTGTTACACTCTACGTACGAAATGTTGTTAGAACGTTTCTCTGCCATAGCTAATATGAAATCTCCTTAACAAATCTACAATACTATTAGCACAACTATTCAACGATTCAAGATTATTATGCAACAATGAAACAATCTCCACAGGTGACCCGTTATAAAACACGTTATTAAGATGATAAAAATTTTCATTCATAACATACATTTGATGTCGAAAATCATCCAGTGCGTCGTTAATCCCATGTCCTTCATCAGCTGCGCGGTAGTCTGGATGAAAATCCTCTTCTACATCACGCTCATGTCTGACGCTGCTCGCACCTAACAAAGAAAATTAAATATTTTGAGTTTTTGCACTCAAAGGATAAGGATATATATATATATATATATATATATGTAAAAGCAAAATATGTGTATGTAATATCAACTCACCTGAAACACTTAATTCCTCGTCCCTGAGAATATCTTCAAATTCGATCTCATCAGGTATAACTAGAACAAAATGTATTATTATGAGTAAAACAGACGTTTTTACATTGTATTATTTTGGTCAAAAGTAGGTTAGAAGGATGGAACAAAATCATACCCAGATTGTCTGGAATTAGTGGATATGGGGTGGGGTTTCGCTCTACTCTGTCAGCGACTTCCTCTTCTGGTACAACTTCTAAATTGGTAATAAATGACTAATATAATTATGCAAATGAAAAAAGACATTATAGTATGGATTATTTATACTTTTATTTGTAACTTACGCATAGGTCTCACAGTTGCTATGGGTCTTTGTAAAGAAGAGTCATGCGTGAGGGTTTCAATCTCATCATCGGAAATTACAACGAATTCATTTTCTAAAAGATCAGAAAACGTAAAATATTCTCTTAGTAACCTACCAACCAGTTTTAACTCACTACACACTTCTATAAGACAAATAAATTACCTAGTAAGTTTGTGTTCGTTTGTAACAATATCCTACGAGTGATCTTACTCTGTAATAAAAACATACGAATTTAACTATTAGTTAAAAGTAGAAAAGTACATGTAAATTTACTACCATTTTGATAAGTAAACAAAACATCGAAGTCTGACTGTTCTACGTCTCCATTAGTTTATTATTGTAAAATAACTTGAATATCATCAAACAAGGAAAAGTGATTCTTCTTACCATTTAGAAAAGCCATGGTCTCAGAGGAAATGGTGAGGTTCTTTGGAGACTTGAAAGTGATGGCCTTCACTTGGATGTATGCCAAGTTGACCATCTCTCTTCATTTATAACATGTTAAAGCGGCTATTGGTGTGGGGGCAGTGTTATTGGGGTGGGGTGGGTTGGGGGTGATTTGGGGTAGGTGTGGTCGTGATGGAGCATGTATCTCCTGGGGTGTGAAGTGAAGAAAATTTAGTTTTCTAAAAAGTTAATTTTGTAAAATAGTTATCTTTACGACAACAGGGACAAGCAAATCAGGTAAAAATGTTTTTTGTCGATTTGTACTGATTGCGCAGTATTTAAGTCAGAGAAATAAGGAAATGATTCATGTATTATTAATGCATACGAAATTGCTATTCCAGACGCTATGATTATTCTCATTCCCCTACAATCATTAATTTATTAATGTAGTTTATTCTAACATAAATTAAATTTTCTGTTATGCTTTTATAGAAAGTTTAGGAAACATTTAATTGTGTCTTATTGTGTTAATGTGTTTAATGACTTAAACATTTACTTTCACGGGGAAGGAAACATCAACTTTCTTAACGACTTAAACATTTGTAAAACTTTTACTTTCACGGGAAAGGAAACTGGGTGTTACGTGATATCAGTTACTTTAATCTGATTGGTCAAAAAGACTTTTAGAAGGCAGGGGTAGTTGTAAACACCTTAATGACCCTTCCATATGTTGACTTGAGCCGTCAAAATTAGGTTGACGTTTTGTATATCCCGGAGGAAATAAAATCATTTACTCTTGTGGGAAAGGAGACACCAAACTTCCTTAATGACTTAAACATGTGAAAACTATTAAGAGACACCTAGCCTCAACACCCACCTTTGGCCTATCAGCAATCAAACAAGATTTGACATTTTGTATATCCCGGAGGAAAGAACTAAAAAACATTTACTCTCGTGGGAAAGGAGACACCAAACTTCCTTAATGACTTAAACATGTGAAAACTATTAAGAGACACCTACCCTTAACACACCCCCTTTGACTTATCAGCAATCAATCAAAATTTGACATTTTGTATATCTGGAGGAAAGAACTAAAAAACATTTACTCTCGTGGGAAAGGAGACACCAAACTTCCTTAATGACTTAAACATGTGAAAACTATTAAGAGACACCTAGCCTCAACACCCACCTTTGACCTATCAGCAATCAAACAATATTTGACATTTTGTATATCCCGGAGGAAAGAACTAAAAAACATTTACTCTCGTGGGAAAGGAGACACCAAACTTCCTTAATGACTTAAACATTTGTAAACTTTTACTTTCACGGGAAAGGAAACTGGGTGTTACGTGATATCAGTTACTTTAATCTGATTGGTCAAAAAGACTTTTAGAAGACATTAAACACCTTAATGACCCTTCCATATGGCACCTTTGACCTTGAGAGGTCAATATAATTATGATCTTATGGTGACCTTTGACCTATAAGCAATCAATCAGCAATCAATCAAAATTTTGACATTTTGACACTTTACACCATCCATTACTCTCTCTCGCCTGTCTTGGATTAAGGTGTTTCAAACTCCGGATAGTGATTAGATTTTGGTGATCGGTCCAGACGATGAACGGCTCTCCGGCGCCCTGGAGCCAGTATCGCCATTCCTCCAAAGCCCACTTTATGGCCAGCAGCTCGCGGTCCCCTACTCCGTATCGCTGCTGAGTGGGATCAAATTTTTTGATCAATTTTTTGGGTGTAGCTTCTGATCTGGACCTCGCTGGGAGAGAACCCCCATTGGGTGAAGGAGAATCAGAGCAGTGGTGAATCGGTGGCAGAGTTCATGAAATGCAGAGATGGCAGCAGAGTTAAGGTGAAAGTGATGAGAAGATGGTCGTGTCAGGGCGGTTAAGGGAGCTGCAACTGTACTGTAGTCCCGGATAAAGCGACGATAGAAATTCGCAAACCCGAGAAACCTTTGAAGTTGCTTAAGTGTCTTGGGTAGGGGCCAATGACGCACAACTTCTAGCTTCTGCGGGTCCATGGCCACACCCTGGGGCGAGATGACAAAACCCAGGAACGTGGTGGAGCGCGTGTGAAAAGCGCACTTCTCCAACTTACAGTACAATTGATGGGCGAGCAATCTCTTAAGTACCGCTCTGACATGCTGGATGTGTTCGTTGATGGAGCGGGAGTAGATGAGAATATCGTCCAGATAGACGAAGACCCATCTACCTAGCATGTCTCTCAGGACGTCATTAATGAACTGTTGAAAAACTGCAGGTGCATTGCAAAGTCCAAATGGAATGACCAGGCTCTCATAATGTCCAGTAGGTGTGATGAAGGCTGTCTTCCACTCATCACCCTCTCTGATGCGCACCAAGTTGTAGGCGCTCCGGAGGTCCAACTTTGTGAAAATGGTGGCACCAGAGAGGCCGTCCAGGGCAGAGTTGGTAAGAGGCAGTGGGTGACGATTCTTGACTGTGATGTTGTTAAGCCCCCGATAGTCGACACAGGTGCGTAAATCACCATCCCCCTTCTTCAGAAAGAAGAACCCGGCGGCGGCAGGTGAAGAGGAGGGCCGGATGGTACCTTGGCGGAGGGCGTTGGAAACATATTCCTCCATCGCCTGCATCTCGGTGGTGGAGAGTGAGTAGAGATGGCCGCGAGGAGGGATGGAACCAGGCTGAAGGTCGATTGCCAGGTCGTAAGGGCAATGAGGAGGCAGGTGGGTGGCGCGTCGCTTACAGAATACTTCAGCCACGTCCCGATAGGTGGCCGGGATAGCGTTGGTGTCGACATCAGGGGCCTCGGACTCCCTAGAACACGTCCCAGCCGGAGCCCATAGGCAAAGTTCGGTACAAGCTGGCCCCCATTGAAGGATCCGATTCTGTGTCCAAGAGATGAGCGGGTCGTGCTGAAGGAGCCAAGGATGTCCAAGGATGATGGGAGGGGAGGAAATGGAGGTGAGGTAGAATCGGATCTGCTCCTGATGTTTGTTGATTGTGGCGGTGATTGGTTGGGTCTGGGAGGTGATGGGACTGGAGGAGAGGGGCCGACCATCTACAGAGGTGATCCGAACCAGCTGGGATAACGCCTCGAATTCCACCCCCAGTTCCTTGGCGTAAGAAGAGTCAATGAAGTTACCTGCAGCACCAGAATCGATGAACGCGGTACTTCTGACCCGTGTGTGGCCAAACTGGAGGTGTACCTGAACCATGAGGCGAGAGACGCTGGGTGTGGTGGCGGAAAGATGGAGGGAGCCCGGTGAACTGTTCCAAGGGTTCACCGGACTTGGCCGTTTCCCGGGCGAAGAGGGCATATGGCTCTATGATGCGCCGCCAACCCACAATAGCCACCTCCCTGAAGCGTCGTTCTCGCTCTGCAGCGTTCAAGGAGGCACGTCCTAATTGCATGGGTTCCCCGGCTCCTGTGTCAACCAAAGCTGGTGGTCAGGGCGTGGAGTGAGAGAAAGACGGGAGAGCAGGCGCTGGTCAATCCGGAGGGCGAGTTGGATTAGTCCCTCCAGCGTGGTCGGAAGCTCCCGTCTGGCGAGTTCATCCTTAATACGTGAAGCCAGTCCCTCGTAGTAGGCCGTCCGGAGGGCGGCATCTCCCCAGGTGATCTGTACAGTGAGAGTGCGGAAATCCGCTGTGTATTGGCTCACGGACGACCCTCCCTGCCACAGATGATACATTTTCATGTCTCCACCTCAGCAGCAGGATGTTCGAATGTGAGCTTTAGTTGACGGGTGAATTCTCCATATGAATAAGCAGTATCTGAATCTGATTGGAGAACCGCCGTGGCCCACTCAGCTGCCTTCCCGGATAGCAATGAGACGAGAAGTGCAACGTGCAGTCGGTCTGTGGAGTATCTGGTGGAATTGAACTCAAATACAAGATCCAACGCGGTTAGAAAAACACTGCATTTCCCATCTGTGCCATCCCACTTATCCGGTAGAGCTATAAACACATCAGAGGGGGGGGGGGGGGGGGGGGGGGGGGGGGTTGCGTTCTTCTGCCATAGCTCCGCTTGGAGGTCCTTTTGGAGAGACGCGATTTCACCACGGAGCTTATTGATCAGTTCGGCATGCTGGTCAACCACATCACAAAGGCGAGCAAACTCCGCTGAGTTTACTGCTTTGGTCTCAGTCATTCTGTCACGAGCAACCGAGGGATGAACAGAAAAGCCTTAGCAGTTAGCCCGTGTAGCGTGGATGGTAAACCCAAACGCGGAAGCAGCTCGAGTAGGCAGGATAACCACGCGATTAGTTTAAGAACTCTCTTACACAAAGAGCAAGGATCTACACAAATAAACCCACGTTCTAGCAACACACACTCAATCAAAGAAGCAACCCGAATTGGTGAGTACTCACAGAATAGTCGGCGTAGCGTCAGCAAAGGCATGGCGAACTCAATGACTGAGCAATGTGAAGCGCCATCTTGTTTCCTTTTATGCTTCTTGAAACACGACCGTATTACTTCCGGGTCCTAGTGCCGGTCGTGTTACGAGTGTGCATGACATTAAGCTGAAATCCAATTTTTTAAAAAAGATTTAATTATCTTTTTCCGCTGAGACCCTTCTGGTAAACAAACTCACACTGTAATAAACTTGGTCTCAAAATGAAACTTATTAAAACAGAAATCTAAAATTATGCATAACTCAAATTACCCAAAATATGAACTAATGTCTGATTAGATGTGATGGGTCACAAAGAAAAAAATCACTTGGCCGTTTGAACACACTGTTTGAGAATAATTGTTATTGACAAATAAATGCAGATACACCCACTCACATGTGTCTAACATCCAGCAGCTCTGTGATATCATTATGGAGGAGTGGAAGAGGATCCCAGCAACAACGTGTGCAGCTCTGGTGAGGAGGATTAAGACCATGCTAGATAACAATGGTGCTCACACAAAATATTGACACTTTGGACACAGTTTTAACATGTTCACTTAGGATGTACTCATTTTCATTGTCAAATATTTAGATCTGCATGTTGAGTTATTGACAGTAAATCTGTACTGCCATACAAGCTGCACATTGACTACTCTAAAGTATATACAATTTTCATTTCTATAGTATTGTCCCTTGAGAACATATAATAAAGTGATTGCTAAGATGTGATGGGGTGTGCTTACTTTTGTGAGATACTGTATTTACTTAAATTGTACAGTACATGGGCTGTGTATTGCAATCCTTGCTAGGAAAGTGCTACTGTATTTCCTCACACAATAAATGCCATGCTTTAATCTTTGGATTGTTGGAAAGTTATGTGCTGCAGCATAACTGACATACGCCTAGACAAATGATTATTGAGATACATGTTAATGAAAAAAATAATCAGTCTTTTACATTTTAAGGGTTTTCCAGTGTAACGTATATTACATGAAATATAATAGTATACTTGGTACACATCCCCATAGGAGATGTTCTTTATTTATGACAGTAGAGATAAGCAGTAAACACATCACTGTTAAAATAGAAGTGCTTTTTTCATGTGTCGCTTCTGTGCTAGCTCATTTGACACACTGTCGAACGGGATTCAAATTAAAGCAGGTGGTCACCACAAAAATACATGTTTATTGGAAAAATGCAACAGAGCATCAGCTAAGATCTGAAACACATGGAGTGCTTTTTTAAATGATCAATGCTTTTTTTGTGTGTTTTAAGGCTCCACTAGCTGTTAATTGTATTTATCATTTATGGTGTCTCTACTGTATATACAGTACAGTATGCACTCGTTTCACCATGATTTGTATTTGTTTCTAGACTTTTCCTGAGCTAAATCTGGTTATTAACGTAAGTGTTTATGAAAGAGTGCTTAGATACATTACAGTATCTAAGTTGTATACAAGACTTTTAAAGAAGGTTTTTTTTTTTTTGTGGTGCCTGTGAAGCATAAGCAATGCATAGGGAATCAAGCGGGTTCACAGAAGCTTTAAAAAAAAGGAGAAACTATTAAAAAAAAGGAGAAGTATTAAATCTTTTAACTGCAACTTCTCCTAACCCATTATTAGGACATTTAAATCTTTCTTAATATGGGTTTTGGCAACCTACCGAACCTCAGATGCAAAAATTAACAACCTAGAGCCCTAGCCACCTGAGCCACCACTCCCACATCACGTTCCCCATAAAGGTAGCTTGAGCACACAACTTTTTTATAATGAACTTTTTATAATGTGTTTTATTATGAAAGTTGCCATTCAGCACAACCGGTAATGTTTTCTCAGTCATCTTATTAGCTGTGTTAAATATGCCATTATCACACACAGCCAGATAAATAATACACAGCCATCCTAAAAATGACTTGTGTGTGTGTGTGTGTCAGCTGTGTGTTCATCTATGACCAGTGTTGGGGGATGTTACTTTTTAAAGTAACTAATTACATTACAAAATAACTGTCTGCAAAAGTAACAGTTACATTACTGTTACTTTCTGTTAAAAGTAACTAGTTCGAGTACTTTTCCATTGCAGAAAATGAAAACTCCTTCCTCATGCATGTTGTTTTAGTCAAGACCTTTATAATTACTCTACCATGATCACTCAGCAAAGTTTGTCCCATAATCTGTTAACTACTAATATCCCTATTTCACCTACGCAGTTTCGTGCGGTGGCCGTAAGTACGGTTCATCATGTTTCACCGCGAGTTTCGGCGCTGTGATTAGGTTTCCATCTTTCCGCACACATACTCTAATGGATTGGAGCTGTCGGGCTCACGGATTACATAAATTGTCTGAATAACGGATTACATTTTTGAAAAAGTAACTAAGTAACTGACTACTTGAATGGCGGACCTAACGCGTTAGATTACTCATTACATCAAAAAAGTAATCCGAGTACTGTAACCACGTTACACCCAACACTGTCTATGACATCATAAATTGTCTATGCCATCATGCCCTTAAGAGTGTTAATTCACTAGCCTACATTACATGACGTGTCTCAAGTACAGTTGAAGAATAATAAAAATTAGCATTAGGACAATTAACAATTATAATAAGAATAAAAATTATAATAAAAATGAACCCTTAAAAATCTCTTCTGAGCCCCAATGTTACGTGTGAACTAATTTCAGTCTCCAGTTGCAGGTTTTCCAGCCTGTCCTGTTCTGATTTGGAGACCTTTAAAAGCTGGCCTAAGCTCCACCCTCTCTCTCTCTTCGGCCTGGCAGGCAGACCAGCAGTATGGATCCTCTCCACCACCTATTTAGCATTCCCTTACTTTTGTCTTGTTGTTTTATTTACCCTAGACATTAATAAATTATTTATTTATTTGGTTAAACCTTTTGTTGGTGTCCTTTATGTTGCACCCCCTGAGCCAGGGCATAACACCCAACAAACCAACCTGTTGTTTATTTGTTCCTTATTTTATTGTTTGTCATTCCTAAATTTTCTTAAATATCTTACACTGAAAATTATTAAATAAATAAGTAAACAAATATATAAGGTAAAACAAAAAAATAAATATTACTTCAATAATGCCAAAGGGAAATTGTAATTTTTGCATATCCCAGTTAGGAAGCAGGGGTCAGAGCACAGGGTCAGCCAGGATAAAGTGCCCCTGGATCAGATCAATAGGTAATATAAATAGGAATATATATTTTTTAAATGAATGAAAAATACCAGCAATCACTTAATCTGTACCCATATGAGTCTATCAAGAACTGACAGTATCAATATAGTAAGTTAATGATTTGTCCTTCTTAATATCTCATCTCGTGAAAACCAAAACTATATTTTCTATCTTCCTTACTTTCAGAGATAGATGACATTTTCAGACATCAAACCACTGATAGATGGGACTGCCTTTATAGCATACATATGTCAAGGCGTTGCTCTCTGCCATGCCTGAAAAGTTCAGACAGTTTTGATAGCAAGCATAGGAGTGAATGTCTTATCACTGCAGGGTATAATTGCATGTTTTTATGTGCATGACAAGTAGATTACTGAGCATACTGATAGGCTTTCTGTTACAAACAACATTTTTGACAGGAGTACTCATGCAGCTCTTCTCCCTAAAGCTATTGTTCCTACTGACAATTAAGATGGCAATCTCTAAGATTTTTCCCTTAAAAATAAATGTGTTTATTTTATTTTATTTTTTATTTTATTTACAGCCTTCAGCCTATAAATTTTATATATAATTTTTTAAAATAATTTTGGGGGATGGAGTGTTGGGCAATCTTTCCTGGGCACAGTACAAATCAATCATACCATATGTACCAACGCCCTTAAAAATCACCAGTTAACAGCACTTCTGACTTAATTTGCAGGTAATGGTAGCACATCGGCATCAGGATTATGGATTAGTTACTCGCGACTCCGCTCACGTGCAGATCCTGATGACATTGATTATTAATGATGGTGCCCACTAGTATGTATATTATAGTAGGTGAGGAACGCCTGTGACATGCCCACAGTTTGACATAAAAGTTGATGATGACGCTGCATACTTCTTTTGAGTGCAACATCGCCCACCATCCATACAATCAAACAAACAAACAAATAGAATTTAGGTTTTACATATACTGTACAGTAAAACCTTGGATTGTGAGTAACTTGGTCTGCAAGTGTTGTGCAAGACAAGCAAAGGTTTTTAGCAAATTTTTAACTTGATAAACAAGCAAGATCTTAAAATATGAGTAGTATGCATGCGTTTGTCTGCCGAGGATCACATGATCACAACTGAGCCCATGGTTCCTCTCTCTCGCTGTGGGATTTTGGACAATTGTCTCCCATGCTCAGGGTCAGTGCGTGTGGATCCCTCATATAGTCAACATCCATGCACGCGTGTACTGGTTACTTAAACATTGTGACCACGTGTGTGTGCGTGTAAAGCATTTTTTTTTTTACATTTTGTGTCCAATAAAAATATTTTGGCTATTCTACCCACCCCTGACCTGTACTGCAACAATGGCCCGCATGAAAAAAAGGTTAAAAAGTCTGTCACAAAAAAAGGTTAAAAAGGCTGTTTTACTTTATATTTTGTAGTAATAATTTTTCTATGAATATTTTGGGGTATTTTGAATGAAAAGAAATAAAAAAGAATAGAAAAGAACTTTGTATATATCTTCCATATATACACTATACAGTCGTGGCCAAAAGTTTTGAGAATGACACAAATATTAAGTTTTCCAAAAGTTTGCTGCTAAACTGCTTTTAGATATTTGTTTCAGTTGTTTCTGTGATGTACTGAAATATAATTACAAGCACTTCATACGTTTCAAAGGCTTTTATCGACAATTTCATGACATTTATGCAAAGAGTCAGTATTTGCAGTGTTGGCCCTTCTTTTTCAGGACCTCTGCAATTCGACTGGGCTGCTCTCAATCAACTTCTGGGCCAAATGCTGACTGATAGCAACCCATTCTTTCATAATCACTTCTTGGAGTTTGTCAGAATTAGTGGGTTTTTGTTTGTCCACCCGCCTCTTGAGGATTGACCACAAGTTCTCAATGGAATTAAGATCCGGGGAGTTTCCAGGCCATGGACCCAAAATTTCAACGTTTTGGTCCCCGAGCCACTTAGTTATCACTTTTGCCTTATGGCACGGTGCTCCATCGTGCTGAAAAATGCATTGTTCTTCACCAAACTGTTGTTCGATTGTTGGAAGGAGTTGCTGTTGGAGGGTGTTTTGGTACCATTCTTTATTCACGGCTGTGTTTTTGAGCAAAATTGTGAGTGAGCCCACTCCCTTGGTTGAGAAGCAACCCCACACATGAATGGTCTCAGGATGCTTTACTGTTGGCATGACACAGGACCGATGGTAGCGCTCACCTTTTCTTCTCCGGACAAGCCTTTTTCCAGATGCCTCATCAATCGGAAAGAGGCTTCATCAGAGAATATGACTTTGCCCCAGTCCTCAGCAGTCCATTCGCCATACTTTTTGCAGAAGATCAATCTGTCCCTGATGTTTTTTTTGGAGAGAAGTGGCTTCTTTGCTGCCCTTCTTGACACCAGGCCATCTTCCAAAAGTCTTCGCCTCACTTTGAGTGCAGATGCGCTCACACCTGCCTGTTGCCATTCCTGAGCAAGCTCTGCACTGGTGGCACTCCGATCCCGCAGCTGAATCCTCTTTAGGAGACGATCCTGGCACTTGCTGGACTTTCTTGGACGCTCTGAAGCCTTCTTAACAAGAATTTAACCTCTATCCTTGAAGTTCTTGATGATCCTATAAATTGTTGATTTAGGTGCAATCTTAGTAGCCACAATATCCTTACCTGTGAAGCCATTTTTATGCAACACAATGATGGCTGCACGCGTTTCTTTGCAGGTCACCATGGTTAACAATGAAAGAACAATGATTTCAAGCATCACCCTCCTTTTAACATATCAAGTCTGCCATTCTAACCCAATCAGCCTGACATAATGATCTCCAGCCTTGTGCTCGTCAACATTCTCACCTGAGTTAACAAGACGATTACTGAAATGATCTCAGCAGGTCCTTTAATGACAGCAATGAAATGCAGTGGAAAGTTTTTTTTCGGGATTAAATACATTTTCATGGCAAAAAGGACTATGCAATTCATCTGATCACTCTTCATAACATTCTGGAGTATGTGCAAATTGCTATTATTAACTTTTCCAATTTCCAATATTTATGTAATTCTCAAAACTTTTGGCCATGACTGTATATTGTTTCTCTAGACAAGGGTATCTGCCAAATGCTGTAAATGAAAAAATAAATAAATAAATAAATCAGACATTATGTTAGTCAGTAGGTCTTTAAGAAAAACTGTCAGTAATCAATTCCCAAGACTATTGGTCTATGTTGCCACCATGTACTGTACATACTGTAGATGTCCCAGATGTATGCATTTTACTGTAACAATGGCCATCAGTGAGTCCGTCCATAAGGGTGTTCAGCATGCAGTAAAGTACTGTAGTTCCTCAGACAATCTGTCAGTCACACAGTCAGTAAGTTAGCAGGATTGCTTCTGGAAAAAGAGAAAATGGAATATAGAGTCAGACTTGGTGCAGAGAAATTACAGTACTTCCTACAGCGTTTTTGTGGAGCACCTTTGTGGTCTCAGTCTCCCACTGAAGGTACTTTCTATACTACGTGTAATTTTCTGTGTAGGGGTGAGAGGCTTTTTCCATGATTTGTAGTATTTTTTGCAGCATCCTTCTACAAGAAATCAAGTTGCAACCAAATCACAGAGCTCGTCCTTCTCACTTTTCAGATATCTGTAATCTTGTACCACCTGCACATTCACACCTTTAATAGCAATCTGTTCAAAAGATCATGTGCAACATTTGCGTTATATGACGGCTGATCTCAAATGACGATCGGTCATACCTTACAGTATATAAACCCATCTTTACAGAGTGATGCTAAAGTCTCGTATTGCGTAAGTGCTGCCTATCTTGAAGAAAATGCGACAAAATTGTGTCTCAAAGCTAATTGCAGGATTTTTTTATTAGCAATGTGTGAACTTTTTTCACTTGAACTTTTCTTACATTTCTTTGTTGTAGAACTGTTGAGATCACACTCTGCCTCCTGAGAGTTAGCCACCATAGTCAGCTTGCACCCACTGCTCTCTGGAGACACAAAGCAAAGGACGAGTAATTTGTGGTGAGTATACTCCATGCAAATTGAGGATAACAGGAATTTAACAAACTGGTTGCCATTTCAGCAGGCTGGCATTTAAAATCCAGTGTTGTTATGAAAATGCAAGCTCTCCTGGCAAGGATTAACTTTCATGGTCACAATGAAATAAATCATTATAGAACCAGTCACATTAGTGTCAGTGTTGATCCAAAAGGAAATTAAAAAATTTGCTTAAAGAACACCAGACCAAAAACATCATACTGTAATACAGTGCAGCTTTTTAAAGGTCCCATATTTTGCCATTATTTGATCAAGTTACAGTAACATTGGTCTTGGAGTGTGTCTCTTAAGGCTTCAGCTGAAAATCAAATTGGCTTATACAAGCCCTGGTGACACAAGTAGAAAAAAGGGAAGAGTGAATGTTTTTAGGGCCCAAGAAATATGACGTCAGCTATGTGTTGTCATAGTGTGTGAAGGGCCCTATTGTTTTTTAGGTGCCCAAGCACTATGACAACAGCCCTATGTTAACATAGTGTGTGAAGGGCCTTAATTGTTTTTTAGGGCCCAAACACTATGACATCAGCCCAGTGACGTCATAGTGTGTGAAGGGCTTTTTGGGGGTCTTAACATATTCAAAACCTCATGAATATTGGCAGACAGGTTGGAATAGCTCATATATATGAGCTTGCATGTAGGCACGCAAAACCCAGTACACATTTAGAGCTCATTCAACAACTTTCATATTGCATGTCATGGGAAGTCAGTTATTTTGGGTTGTTTGCCAAAACGCACCCATAATAATTTGATATACTCCTCCTAGTAGGGTGCTTGGGCCAGCTCATCGTTGCTTGCAACTATATTTTCTCTTGTTTGTTTTTGGCATGTAGGAGCACACTGGAAACCCATCTCAATTTTTTAAAATGACCAAAAAAGGTACATTTCATTGACTTTTGGGAGCAAAAAAATTTTTTTTATGTAATTTTCAAAAGAAATATAATAAGTAAAAAAGCAAACTAAATCCGATTTGGTTTGGCACAACCAACAGACATTTTGCTTTTTTTTTGGCACCAGCAGCAGATCTCCCTTCTGACTGCGACAAACCCTAGTTTTCATATTTATTTCAAAAATCTGTTGTCACAAATAAGCTATAACCTGACATGCAAGGTTGAAAAACCTTTTTCATTTTCCCGGGACATAATGGCCGCAGAGATCCAAAGCTAGACTAAAATTTGGTTTCACTGATGTCTTTTTCTCATTAATGAAATGTTATAGTCAACAAGGTTTTGTGTTGACATTCAATTTTCTTCACTTTGGAAAGCCCCTGTCACTTTTTGATGCAGGGAGCTTCTGCGGACTGTAATTGTGACAGGCTCGGTGCAACTGTTCTTACTTTTTTGGAAGAAAAGCTCAGTTGTTAACAATTTACTTAAATTTCATTAATAGAAAGAACATCAGACCTGCTTTCTCAAGACAATAAAAACAGATTAGAAGGTTGTGGCTGAGATCTTTGTTATTTTGTCATTGAGAAATTATGTGGTAAAGAATAAGAACGACCAGCCAGTCACATGTCTGTGATTTAAAAAAGACAAGCGGATATAAATCTCAAACAAGTTGATTTTAATTGAAGAAACATCTTTGCATAATAAAGCTGTTGCCTTTCTTGCGCTTGAAAATCATTGTGGTCACCTAAATATGGTGCTACGTCCCAGTCTAGGGTTGGGCCGTACAATAAAAAAATGGTTCAGGGTTCGATTTTAGACTGTATGGAAATAATGGTGGTATATGTGTGGCAATGTGATGGGCCCTCCTTATTCGTTTATAGGTAAGTGATTCATCACGCACGATAACCTATCAGAATGGTTCTCGATTATATTTAAGGCGGGAGTTCTCTTACCTGGCATACGCCACGACTAGGACTGCCCTCACGGTGTGCGCATGAGCAGAAGGTGTGTGGTTTGTGTTTGTAGCTATGTGGCTAATGGAGAGAGGCATGTATACTAAACTGCCGATATTTCTTTTCCCTTAGTGTGCGCAGTGGCCAATTGATATCTGGTTGAGTCAGACTGTCCACTCTTTGAAAGGTAGGTGCACGCTTTTTACGTGCTGTGTATTGCGGCATCGGGGTAATGTTAACTGGCGTTTGTTTACTACTTAGCCGTGGAACTTGTTCTGCGCATGCGCCCTTGTGCATGACATGTTTATGAGCTGTGAGCAGCGGTACAACTCGCGTGATAAAACGATTCATCCGGGTAAGTGAGTTTCGTTTTCTCTGGTTCATAGAAAAGATTTTTTTACTAATAGTTCTTTTCTTCCTGGCGCGATAAGGGTGTCTGATGCTGTGCCGGTGAACCGTTCAAAGGCGGAAGTATCTGTCTTCCGCATTGACGGAGGACGGCGCTGCTGTTTTTCTCTTCCGGTTTTGTTGTTTCGCTTTCTTTTTTTCTTTTGTGCATCTACTCCGGGTTATCGGTTATACCGTGCCTGTGGAGTGTAATTATGGATGGCTTGCTGTAGGTTTGGAGCTGCCCTGCTGCTACGGCTATCTGCATCTGTAATCCTTACGGATACTATGTTGTGTAGCTTTTGGAGAACTCTGAATTTGATATGACTGCTGCAGTGAGCATCTAGCTCGAAATTTCTGTTTTTGGTTTATTTGTTATTTGTCTTTTTTTTCTTATTTTCTGTTTGTGTTTGTTGTAAAGAGAATGTTTGCTCTTTCATTAGTTTGTTTGGTTTATGTCCTGGATGTGTGTGATTCATTGAATGTAACTCTGTCCATCTTGGGCACTGGGTGGCCGGGAGGTTGGCTATTTAGCTGGAGCACTGGTGTTATTAGAGCAGTGTGGAGTGCAGTGTTGCCTGGATTCACGGTTCACCTTGTGTGTGTGTGTGTGTGTGTGTGTGTGTGTGTGTGTGTAGACGCGTGTGTAATGCACGAGTGCACTCGTACTACCGGTACTTCATTTAGCCTGTCCCAGCCATTGTGAAGTCTGTCTGTAATTTGGTTTATTTTTTTGTGAGTATACAGAGTGCCTGGTTGACTTAAGTTTAGCATTGTATGCTAATGAGCTTTTTTTTAAAAAATTGTTTTATTGTGAAATAGAAAATAAAATTTTTATACATTGTCCACACGTCTCTCTGGGTTCCTTGGCCTACAAACCTGTGTGTCTTATTTGGGTTATTTCCCCGGTTAACCTCGGGGTGGCGTAATCGGTTCTAAAGTATTTTTTTTCTAAGATCTCAGCACGGTGCCACATTTTTGGCGTAATCGGCAGGATAGGCTTTTCCTTTTCTGGAGAGACGTGGGTACATATGTATTTGGTTTGCTCTGTGTACTGAAGTGTGGGTGTTTTTCTCTTTTTGTTGTTGAGTGTTTTCATTACGATTGTTTTTTTTTTTTTTTTTTTTGTGCGGCGAGACATTGAGCAGCAGGAGAGAGCAGCAGCGGCGTCCAGTGTGCCTTCCTCGGGTGGTAAGTGAGGTTGGTGCTATAGGTATGGAAGAGGAATTGCGCGAGTTAAGAGAGATGGTAGCTCAGTTAAAAGCAGATAATGAACGGTTACGTCAAGAGCAATCATCTGCTCCTCCGGGTCCTAGTGGGCCACCTCCTGATGTCAGTGGGCCCCCTCCTTCCACCTCACAATCAAGTAATGAGTGTGTTGTCCTGCCAGAGAGGTATGTTTTTGTACCACGAGATCGAAGGTGTCCAAAATTTAGCGGCAGGTCTAGTCTTGATGTTGAGGAGTGGATCGAGGAGGCCCAGGCATGTATGCAGGCTCGTCACATGTCAGCATCTGATAGAGCTTTCTTCCTCTTTGACCATTTGGAGGGAGAAGCACGAGAGGAGATTCGTTACCGCCCCGATGATGAACGTAATGACCCAGTGAAAATTATTTCTGTGCTACGGGAGTTGTACGGTTGCTCACAATCATATGTTTCTTTGCAGGAGGCTTTCTTCTCCAGGAGACAGCGGGAAGGGGAGTCTTTGTTGGAGTTCTCCCTAGCTCTGATTGGCCTCTTGGAGCAAGTAAGGCAAAAGTCCCCTTATGCCATGCCAAATTTTCAAGTTTTGCTGCGTGATCAGTTTATCGAGCATGTCAATGACAATGCCCTTCGGCGAGAACTTAAGCAATTGGTACGAGGTCAACCCACCCTGACCCTTTTAGATGTACGGGGTGAAGCGCTCCGATGGGAACGGGAGGGTATGTCGGGGAGTTTACGGAGTCGTAGCCATTCACTTCCTTCTGCATATGGTATTCAGTATGGGGTGCGGGGTGAGCCTTGTGAAAACTCTGTTCAGTCTTCTCGGGTGTCTGAGTTGGGTGAAGTTAAAGAAATGCTGCAGTTACAGCAGGAACAGATTAGTAAGTTAACTCAAAGTATCGCTCATTTACAGACCCCCCAGCCCCATAGTCAAT
The DNA here is from genome assembly GCA_030347435.1 of Clarias fuscus. Taxonomy (NCBI): domain Eukaryota; kingdom Metazoa; phylum Chordata; class Actinopteri; order Siluriformes; family Clariidae; genus Clarias; species Clarias fuscus. The sequence goes on from CM059208.1 coordinate 19,463,515, forward strand.
CTCCTTGTCGTGACCAGATTGTGTGCCGAAGATGTCAGAAACCAGGTCACTTTGCTAGGGAGTGCGATGGGGAGCGTGTACCTACTCGTTTTCCCTTAACTACTACGACACGAGCCACTAGTGCACAGTCTGACTCGGCTACATGGAGTTGGATGTTGAGATGTGTAATCGCTTGATTCCCAAGTGTGGGATTTTGGTGGTCAGGGATCCTCCTGGGGGCATCTGTGGTGGAATTCCCGGGGTGCTGGGAATGAATGTCCTTAGTCGATGCTACCAGGAGCTTTTTGGTCAGTATGGCCCTGGCTTGTTTGATTGTCCCTCTTCAGTGGAAGCCCCACCATTTGTTTTACAGGCATTACAACATTGCCATCTGGCAGAGGACCAGTCCTCCGTAGTTTGTATTGGTAAGGTTAAATTGCAGGGTCGTAAGTCGTGTCGTATTCCAGGTGGTATGTTAAGGTTTGTACCTGCCACATGCTCGGAACAGTATGCGGACGGGACTGTTTTGCTTGAGCCTCCGGTGTCCGGATTGCCAGTTGGGCTGCTGGCTTCGCCTGCGCTTGTTAGAGTGGTCCGTGGTACAGTTTATTTGCCTATGGTCAATGTAGGGACCATAGATGTAATGCTGTATGCTGGTACAATGTTATGAACGCTTAATAGTGTTCAGGTGGTAAGTTTGCCAGCTGGGATAACTGGGGAAGAGCCAGTGTCGGTTTCTGTTCATTCTCAAGTTGCGGCGACAGTTGTTCCAGTCCAAGAGCAGATTGAAGCTGTTGATTTGTCCATTTTGTCTCCGGAAGAGCAGGGTGAGGTCAGGGCTCTGTTGCGGCGATATCAGTCCGTGTTCTCAGCTCATGAGGGTGATCTGGGTTGTACGGACTTGATTTCGCATGAGATACCGTTGCTGGATTCAGTGCCTGTTCGTCAGAGGTATAGGCGTATACCGCCATCGGAATATGAAGTAGTCAAGTCGCATATCAACCAGCTTTTAGAAGCCAATGTTATTAGAGAAAGCTGTAGCCCATATGCGTCGCCTATAGTGCTCGTCCGGAAAAAGGACGGAAGTCTCCGCATGTGTGTTGACTACCGTCAATTAAACGCGAAGACGAGGAAGGATGCTTTTCCCCTTCCGCGCATTGAGGAGTCACTCGATTTCTTGACGGGGGCCGGGTGGTTTTCTACTATGGACTTGGCGAGTGGTTACAACCAGGTCCCTGTCCTTGAAAGAGATAGAGCCAAGACTGCATTTTGTACCCCTTTCGGCCTATTTGAGTTCAATCGTATGCCCTTCGGGCTGTGTAATGCTCCTAGCACTTTTCAACGTTTGATGGAACGGATGTTTGGGGATCAACAGGGTAGTTCCTTACTTTTATATTTGGATGACATTGTGGTGTTCTCCTCTTCCATTTCGCAGCATTTGGAGCGGCTGGAGGTTGTGCTGGGTCGTTTGGAGCAGGAGGGTTTGAAGGCTAAATTGGCAAAATGGGCGTTCTTTCAGAAGGAGGTAAAGTACTTGGGCCATGTTATTTCCGCTCAGGGCGTATCCACTGACCCTGGTAAGATTGAGGCAGTTTCACAGTGGCGGTGTCCCACAAGTGCGTCCGAATTGCGCTTGTTCCTGGGATTTGCTAGCTATTATCGCCGTTTCGTGCAGGGCTTTGCAAAGTTGGCGACTCCCCTGCACCGGGCGGTGGCGGAGTGTGCTGCCGGCGGGCCCCGGGTACGGGCTGGTAAGAGCTTTTCTGATGTGTGGTCAGAACAGTGTCAACAGAGCTTTGAGGCGTTAAAGATCAAGCTTACAACAGCCCCAGTGTTGGCCTATGCCGACTTTTCTCTGCCATTTATTTTAGAGGTGGATGCAAGCTTTGGGGGTTTGGGGGCAGTCCTCTCTCAGGAGCAGGGTGGGAGAGTGCGCCCCATTGCGTACGCCAGCCGAAGTCTTAGGCCCACTGAGCGCAATATGGTAAATTATAGCTCTATGAAACTCGAGTTTTTGGCGCTCAAGTGGGCCATGACCGAAAAATTTCGTGAATATCTATTGGGGCATACGTGCATCGTCTACACGGACAATAATCCTCTTAGCCATTTGGCAACAGCTAAGCTTGCTGCTACTGAACAACGTTGGGCTGCCCAGCTTGCAGCATTTGATTTCACCATCAAGTATCGGTCAGGTAGGTGTAATAGAAATGCAGATGCTCTTTCAAGACAGGATCCCTCCAGCCAGTGTGAGGTAAGTGCACTGTTGCCAGGAGTTGAAGTGCCGGCTACTGTTAAGCAGGTGTTTGCAGCGGAGCTGCGTCCACCGGTGGTTCAGGCAGTGGTCTCTGTGTTGCCCGGCTTTGGGGGTGACATGCGCTTATGTCAACAGGCTGACCCAGTTATTGGTCAGGTCTTAGGGTTTTGGAGACGAGGAGTTCCCCCTTCCTCGGTAGAGCGTAGACAGATGTCTAAAACCGCCCTGGTGTTACTTCGCCAGTGGGATCGATTGGTGGACAAGGAAGGCGTGTTGTATCGTCGTGTCTTTCGGCCAGATGGAGGGGAGGAAATCCTCCAGTTGGTTCTTCCATCTGCATTGCATGGTGAGGTTTTGGCCCAAGTTCACCAACGGGCATGGGCACCAGGGTATTGACCGCACCACTGAGCTGGTTCGTCAACGCTGTTATTGGCCAGGCCTGACAGCTGACGTGGCTCGGTGGTGCCGTGAATGTGAGAGATGTCAGGCTGCCAAAGATACACAGTTGGCGCCTCAGAGCTTTATGGGCCATCTGTTGGCAGAAAGACCAAACGAGATCTTGGCCATCGACTTTACTTTGCTTGAGCCTTCGCGTTCAGGAGTAGAAAATGTATTAGTAATGACTGATGTTTTTACTAAATTTACGCAGGCAGTCCCTACTCGGAACCAGCGGGCTGAAACCGTGGCCCAGGTGCTTGTGTCTGAGTGGTTTTGTAAGTTTGGGGTTCCTGCTCGCATTCACTCGGATCAAGGCCGTAGTTTTGAGTCGTCCCTCATCCAACAGCTATGTCGTTTGTATCAGGTGGAAAGGTCTCACACCACCCCATGGCACCCTGCAGGCAATGGGCAGTGTGAACGTTTCAATCGGACCCTGCACAATCTTTTGCATACTCTGCCCAGTTCGCAGAAGGGTGATTGGGTTTCTGCGCTCCCCCAATTACTCTTCTGTTATAATACGACACCCCATCAAGTGACTGGGGAGTCCCCGTATTTCCTGATGTTTGGCCAGGAACCCCGACTGCCTGTTGATTTTTTTGTTGGGTCGTGGTCAAGAGGGGGGCCCTGGCAGTGTTAACAGTTGGGTGTTAGAGCATCAGACCAGACTGCAGGTGGCTTTTGAAGGGGCCCGGAAACAGCTGCATTCAGCTGCGGCACGCCGTAAGGAAAAGCATGACTCTCGTGTTCGGGATGCACCCTTGGACGAAGGTCAGTTAGTTTTTCTTCGTAACTATGGTCTAAAGGGTCGTCATAAGATCCAGGACCACTGGAGCTCGGTGGTGTACCAGGTAGTGAAAGCACCTGGTACAGGAGGCTCAGTTTACACCATTGCGCCGATTAATGATGTGACTAAGGTGAAGCATGTCCATCATTCGCTGTTGAAGGCAAGGGTAGGGGGGGACTTTGTAGTGCTTCCTCCAAAGGATGCATCACCAGCTATTGAGGAGCCATTGCATGAGGAGCTTTCCTCATTGGAGGAGGTTGACCTGGTTAGGGTGGTACCGGAGAGTTTACTCGCTGCTACTGAGTTAGAGAGTCAGGGTCAGGTATTGGCTGGCCCCAGGGCAATGGCGGTTGGGGTGGATGCCGCAGTTGAGGCCCCTGTGTGTCCCGGACCATCAGGGCAGGGTGCCGTAAGTCAAGTATCCATGATTGATCCTGGTTTTTCAGGTCCACCTTACAGTGAGGGTGCAGTGCAACGCACGGGGCGAACTACTGCTGGTCGCCACTCCAACCGCAACCATTTGCCTAGGGCCGTGGGGAGGGTAGTAAGTGTTGAGGCTGTTGATGCTTCGTCAAATTCCATGTCCGCACTGTTCCGGCCTTGGGTTTAGGTTAATTTGGGTTAATCGTCGGGGCGACGATTCAAGAGCTGTGGGTAGATTGTGGCAATGTGATGGGCCCTCCTTATTGATTTATACGTAAGTGATTCATCACGCACGATAACCTATCAGAATTGTTCTCGATTATATTTAAGGCGGAAGTATCTGTCTTCCGCATTGACGGAGGACGGCGCTGCTGTTTTTCTCTTCCGGTTTTGTTGTTTCGCTTTCTTTTTTTCTTTTGTGCATCTACTCCGGGTTATCAGTTATACCGTGCCTGTGGAGTGTAATTATGGATGGCTTGCTGTAGGTTTGGAGCTGCCCTGCTGCTACGGCTATCTGCATCTGTAATCCTTACGGATACTATGTTGTGTAGCTTTTGGAGAACTCTGAATTTGATATGACTGCTGCAGTGAGCATCTAGCTCGAAATTTCTGTTTTTGGTTTATTTGTTATTTGTCTTTTTTTTCTTATTTTCTGTTTGTGTTTGTTGTAAAGAGAATTTTTGCTCTTTCATTAGTTTGTTTGGTTTATGTCCTGGATGTGTGTGATTCATTGAATGTAACTCTGTCCATCTTGGGCACTGGGTGGCCGGGAGGTTGGCTATTTAGCTGGAGCACTGGTGTTATTAGAGCAGTGTGGAGTGCAGTGTTGCCTGGATTCACGGTTCACCGTGTGTGTGTGTGTGTGTGTGTGTGTGTGTGTGTGTGTGTGTGTGTGTAGACGCGTGTGTAATGCACGAGTGCACTCGTACTACCGGTACTTCATTTAGCCTGTCCCAGCCATTGTGAAGTCTGTCTGTAATTTGGTTTATTTTTTTGTGAGTATACAGAGTGCCTGGTTGACTTAAGTTTAGCATTGTATGCTAATGAGCTTTTTTTTTTTTAAATTGTTTTATTGTGAAATAGAAAATAAAATTTTTATACATTGTCCACACGTCTCTCTGGGTTTCTTGGCCTACAAACCTGTGTGTCTTAATTGGGTTATTTCCCCGGTTAACCTCGGGGTGGCGTAATCGGTTCTAAAGTATTTTTTTTCTAAGATCTCAGCACGGTGCCACATATGGCAGAAAGACACCACTGGGTAGCTGTGCCAAACTCGTTAGTGTCAGTGTTAAAACAAGCGATTCAATTTACATATTTTGTTGTGTGTGTGTTTTTTTTTTTTTTTTTGCATTTTGTGCAAGATTTAGTGAAGATCCCAAGAATGTTAGCAAGGACAGCAGCAAGAAGAAAATGGAGCCGCTTTAAGATTGTTTTTCACAGAAGCCGGTGCCAAGAGGAATCATAAAGTAAGGTTAAGTGAGGTTTAATGTCTATTTATTTCATGGTTTACTTCATTTACATGTCGTTTCTAAACCTTCGATTGTTTTAATACAGTATGCAAAAATATTAGCTTCGATTAATTAGATTAGATTCACCTTAATTATTACTGCACATGTACTGTAGGTACAGTACAAGGCAACGAAATACAGTAAACATCTTCCCAGAAGTGCATTTTCACAGTGCAGAATAATTTGCATATGTAAACAGTATATAGTGAGGTAATAAATTAAATATGATTGTACTGATGCAAATTGCTAATATTTTTGAGTGGCTGGAACGGATAATCTACAGTACATTTACTGTACATTATTTCCTATGGGAAAATTGTGTTTCGCAATATTAATTCCTTCTAAACATCAAATACATAAATCAGACTGGTAATCTTATGGAAATCTTTTAAATAAAGATGCATAAAACAAAATTGGCTGATCGATTGGGGTGATTATTTAATCTTTAATCTACAAAAAAGAAAGTGTTTTTTAAAATATCAGTGAGTGTGGCAGAGGTGCGTCTTGTTTATGAACAGAAAGATTCAGCAATCATTCAGAAAATCTCTTAAACAAGTGCTTATTAAAATTTAATAGGTTTGGAAAATCAACCCAATCAGTGCTTATGAATTTGTGTAATAGGAGACTGATTAACATGAAATTTGAATTTGGGGATTTTTCTTGTTTCATCAGTTTGAGGTACTGTCACGGCACAGCCTATAGAGATTACGACGCCAGATGTATGGTAAAAAAGCATGCATGTTTCATTTGCACTTAAATTTATTCGTCCTCCAGTTGGTGGCGGTTGACATTCTGAAGTGTTTGATCTGCATTACTTTAAGATTTTTACACATGATGAATTTAGAAGGATTCTTTTCTCTATTTACTTGTGATTTTGTTGTTTTTGTTCATGTTACTAAATTAGCTGAGCTGTAAATACACTTGATAGTTTACAGATGATTGGCTTCTATCAGCAGTTTTCACAAGTACAAAGAAATCGTTTCGGGTTACTTGGCTGTAACCCTGTTCCCTGATAAAGCCGAGGAGGTCTCAGACCTAGCTCAGGGATGCTGACTAAAGGATACGCAAACCTGGAGTAGCATTGATATCCAGACTATAAAATCTAACAAACGTGTGTGGAGAGGACCAGCCCGCCGCATCACACACCTGCTGCAGGGGGACGCCTCTTGCCAAGGCAATCGATGAGGCAATCCCCCTGGTTGAATGAGCCCTGATTCCCAGAGGCGAAGTGTAACCACGCGCCTCATAGGCTAGGGCAATAGCATCTCTCACCCAGTGTGACAGAGTCTGTCTAGTGGCAGCCGCCCCCCGGTTGCGAACCCCATGGCAAACAAAGAGCTGCTCTGACTTACGCCAATTACGGCGTAATGCGGTGGACGTAAATCAGAAGAGCACGTACTGGACACAGTAACTGAAGTCTTTCCTGCTCCGGAGCTGTGAAAGGCGGAGGACAGAAGGCTTCGAGAACAACTGGGTGCATGGTCGAGAATGGAACCTTGGGAAGATAGTTCGGGTGAGGATGCAGAATAGCTTTGACTAGCCCAGGGGCAAAGTCTAGCCAGAATGGGGAGACTGACAGAGCCTGCAGATCCCCAATCCTCTTCAAAGAAGTAATAGCCATAAGAAAAACAATCTTAAGAGACAGAAGCCTAACAGGCGCTGACTCTAGTGGTTCGAAAGGGGTGTCAGCCAGGCCTTCGAGTACGATAGCTAAGTCCCATGAAGGGACCGTCGCTTTAGTGGGTGGCTTCAACCGTTTAGCTCCACGAATAAAATGGGCAACTAAATGTGTGACAAGCCGAAACACCGAGCATGACAAGCCGAAATAGCGGCTACGTACGTTCTGAGAGTACTAGGGCATAAGCCCGAGGACAACTTTTCTTGCAGAAACTCCAGCACTGAAACAATCTGGCAGTGAACTGGGTCTACATGTCTTGCCATGCACCAATTTTCAAATACACTCCATTTGAGGGCATAAGTTCTTCTAGTGGAGGGAGCCCTGGCACTTAAAATGGTTTCAATTACGCTGGCTGGAAGACCAGCATGTCTTAGTTGGTCCCCCTCAGGGGCCAAACGTGGAGGTTCCAGAGCTCGGGCCAGGGATGAAGTATTGTCCCCTGCACCTGAGACAGAAGATCCCTCCTCACTGGAATCACCCAGGGTGAGCCGTCGAGGAGAGATATTAGATCCGAGAACCACACTCTGGTCGGCCAATAGGGCGCTATCAATAAGAGGCGCAAACCCTGTTGACGGACCCTTGCCAGGACTCCCGGGAGCAGAACTATGGGTGGAAACGCATAAAGGCGTAATCTGGGCCACGTGTGGGCCATCGCGTCCAGACCCAGAGGAGCTGGAGGAGTCAGAGAGTAGTAAAGGGGGCATTGTGCTGCCTCTTGTGAGGCAAAGAGGTCCACCTCTGCTACGTAAAATCTTTCCCAGATTTGACCGACTACTTCGGGGAGGAGTTTCCATTCCCCATGTTTTACAGCTTGTCTGGATAGCAAGTCTGCTCCTACATTCATATGCCCTGGAATGTAAATTGCCCTGAGTGACAGGAACTTGTCCTGTGCCCAAAGCAGAACCTGGTGTGCTAGCTTGTTCAAGCGGCGCGAGCGCAGTCCACCCTGGCGATTTATGTACGAGACTACCGCAGTGCTGTCCACCCGCACTAGGACATGGTAGCCTCTCAACTGCTGGAGGAAGTGTTTCAGGGCCAGAAACCGAGCCATTATTTCGAGGCAATTGATTTGCCACGCGAGAAGATGACCTCTCCAGCTCCCTTGTGCTGGACGGCCATCCAAGACCGCACCCCAGCCCGTGAGGGAAGCGTCTGTCGTTAGCATCTTGCGACGACAAGACGGACCTAAAGTGGGACCCAAAGTCAGAAACCGGGGTCTGAACCACATAGAAAGGGTACGAAGCCCCCGGCGCGTAACCCTTATTAGCCTCTGGGGATTGGCCCTTGAATGAAACCCCCTGGCTCTTAGCCACAGCTGAAATGCTCTCATGTGCAGAAGGCCCAAAGGTATCACTGTGGACGCAGCTGCCATGAGGCCTAAAGATTTCTGAAAGTGATGAACAGTGACCTTCTGGCCTTGCTTGATTTCCTTCAGGGTGTTGAGAATGGATTCGACACGAGCAGGAGACAGCACTGTGCCCGCATTGTGACCGAATCCCATGTGACACCCAAATATGTTGTCCTCTGAACAGGAAGGATAACGCTCTTTTGTGGCATTGAGACTCAATCCTAAAGAATGAAGATGGGCTAGGACGACATCCCGATGTCGAAGCGCTAGCTCCTGAGACTGGGCCAGAATCAGCCAGTCGTCTATGTAATTCAAAATATGGATGCCCTGGAGTCGTAAAGGAGCCAGAGCCGCATCCATGCATTTTGTATATGTGCGGGGTGACAGAGCTAGGCCAAACGGAAGGACCCGATACTGGTAAGCTTCGCCCCCGAAATCGAACCTCAGGAACTTCCTGTGCTGTGTAAAATCTTTCTATATGGAAATATGCGTCCTTGAGATCGATTGTCACAAACCAATCCTCTGGTTGGATTTGAGAAACAATCATTTTGACAGTCAACATTTTGAATCTGGATTTCCTGAGATAGCGGTCCAAGCCGCGAAGATCCAAGATCGTACGCAACCCCTCATCTCTCTTGGGCACCAAAAAGTACCGACTGTAGTAGCCCGACTCTCTGTCTGGGAGGGGAACATGTTCTATGGCCCCTTTGCCCAGCAGAGTCTGTAACTCCTGGGCCAGCAGATGTGCTCGGTCCGGTTTCATGGAAGTGGAGACCACGCCGTTGAAACGCGGAGGACGATGTGCAAACTGAATCCTGTAGCCTGTGGCTACAGTCCTTTGTACTCAAGGAGATACGTCTGGAAGTAGTTTCCACGCTGCCAGCTTCTCCGAAAGGGGCACGAGCTTTGACACTTCGGCTGGATGGGGGGGTGTTAGGTGTTGGGTATCCTGAAGTGTGGCAGGAGATGCCCGAACACCCAACTTTTCGTTGGAGACCGGCGCTCCCTGAAACACCAGTGGTGGCGGAGATTGAACGCCGGCCTCCTGGGAGTGCCAGGGAGGAGGCCCTGTTTTGTGACGGAAATCCGGCCCCGGGCACACGAGCCTCAGGGCTTCCTCTTTGAAGAGAGGAAGCTCCTCAGGACCGGTCTTTTTGAGGCAGATTGAGAAGAGCGGCGAGCCCCACCCCAGTCTTTACGGGGGGGTGCGCGGCTGGTCACGCTCTCCTTCTCCACCTCACGCCTGATAGGGACCAGACCTGGCTGGGACCGGGTGGCCGACGGTCCCGGTTCTTGAGCACAGCGGGGAAGGAACCTCCCAAAGGGCTGTTCATATAGTTTCGCCTCCCGAAACCTAGTGGCGACGGAATTAACAGCGTCGCCAAAGAGGCCGGAAGGCGAGACGGGGGCATCAAGAAGGACAGCACGATCCTTATCCTTGATGTCCGTGAGGTTCAGCCACAGATGCCTCTCTGTGGATACCATGGCAGCCATAGAACGGCCCACAGCACGGGCCGTCTGCTTGGTTGCACGGAGAGACAGGTCTGTGGCTCGGCGCAGCTCTGCAAACACCCTGTCATCAATAACCCCGCTGGTGCTCAGGTCCTTCAGCAGGTCAGCCTGGTAGGCTTGTAAAACCGCCATGGTGTGCAGTGAAGCGCCAGCCTGACCTGCTGCCTGAAAAGCTTTCCCCACCAAAGCAGATGTCAATCTACACGGCTTGGAGGGGAGAGTAGGCTTTTTCAGGGAGGATGATGTCCCAGGAGAGAGATAGCCTGCAAGCGTCTCTTCTATCTGGGGCATCATCATATAACCGCGTGCTTTCACATCAACGATATTCTAATAAGTCGAAGTCGATGGCACAAAAACACACGATGAATACGGCTTGCTCCATGAAAGAGTTAATTCGTCATGGAGGTCACCAAAGAAGGGGAGAGAGAGATGTTGAGGCTCCTTCCCCCGGCCACCCGACAGGAACCTGTCGTCTAATCTCGAGCGCTTGGGGGAATCTCGCTTCTGCGGCCAGTCGATATGCAATCGCTCGACCGCACGCATTATAACCTCTAATAATTCCTCATAAGCTCTGTCAGCACTGGAGGAGCGTTGTGAGGAGGCTACTTCCATGGAAGCAAGAGAGGAGGATTCTTCCGCTCCTTCATAAGAAGCGCCGGAGCGCGCTTGCGAAGAGGAAGCTAAAACTTCCTGATCCGGAGAAAGCGCGAGAGAAAGGGGGAATTCCATCTCGTGCGCGTCTGCCAGATCAGCACGCGAGCCCCAGGAATGCGCTGTGGCTCGCGGTTTCTCTTTAAAGAAAGCGAGCCTCGTGCGGAGCACCTTGATAGGGAGAAGATCACAGTACTCACAGTCTCCCTGAAGCCCGAGGTGAGCGTGTTCTTCCCCCAAGCACTCAAGACAAAATTCATGGAGATCGCCCTCCGAAAGAGATCTATCACACGGAGGCACGCATCTCTTAAGCAACTCCGCCATATCGGTGAGTTAATGCTGTTATTTCGCTTTTCTTTTTTGCTTTCGTTATAGCTTGCACATGCACACGCAAACACAAAGCGGTCCTTAAGACAAAAAGATCTGAGGATGTTTCCGGTTCACTCCTATTTATAACCTGCAGGTGCACCTTATTCGGTGACGTCATGCCTGGCAGAGGTTATAAGCTGAAGGTATTTGGCTGTTTTGACATGCACAGGCTTCACAACCGGAGAACAAAGAGATGTTCCCATAGCGTTTTCACGCAGCATCGAGTGTAGCTTTTGAAAGGGAATTACAGAAGCGTTTGGACTATTGGCAGGATTTTTTAGTTTGGCTTGACATATGAAACATTTACACACCATTTAAAGATTTATAAAAATATAAAAAACCAATACATTTTTAAACCAGTGCCTATGCCCTCGATAGCAACCTAGAATGCAGTTGCACCATAAATATGTTATCAAGTACAGTATACATTGTCACAATATGTTTCAGAAGCAATGTACATACAGTAAATTTAATATGATTTAGTGATTGAACTCCTCATTTTTTTAAAGATACATCAGTCACATAATAATAATAAGGAGGAAGTTGTGACAGCAAACATACAGTAGGTAATGCATATACATTTTGTATCAATAATATATAGGTTGAATTTTAATTTAAAAAATAGCACTGATTGAGATTTTGTAGCAATTCAGACAGCACGTGGCAGCAAAATAGACAGATTGTAATAATGGGAAAGAAACATTACAAGCAATACAAAAACTTAAATTTATAGCATCACTAGGCTCCTTTAGTTTCACTACGGTACAGGATGACTGCTCCCTATGGGTGTGCACAGTATGACGTCCAGTGTGTCCATCAGTCATCCTTTTTAGGTTCACTCACTCACCCATACCGCTATACCGTCTGTACCGCTTTATCCTGTAATCAGGGTCGCGGGGGCCTGGAGCCTATCCCAGCAGTCTTAGGGCACGAGGCGGGGCACAACCTGGACAGGTGCAAATCCATCGCAGGGTGCATACATACACATACACACACTTACACACTACGGACAATTTGGCATGTCTTTGGACTGTGGGAGGAAACCCACCAAGCACGGGGAGAACATGCAAAATACATTTACATTTAGGCTTTTGTCAGACGCCCTTATCCAAAGCGACATACATTTTTATCTCATTATACATTTTAGCAGTTGAGGGTTAAGGGCCTTGCTCAAGGGCCCAACAGGGACAACTTGGTGAGATTTGAACCTGGAACCTTCCGAACCATTGTCCAATGCCCGAACCACTGACCTACCCCGACCCCGGAGACCCATGCACACAGAGACGGGAATCGAACCTGGCCGGGAGCTGAACCCGGACCCTGGAGGTGCAAGGCGACAGTGCTAACCACTACACCACCACCTTATGCCTCCTTTTAGGTGCATACCTGTTAGGTTTAAAAAAAAATTAAATTTCCTTCAGGATCAATACAGTGTCTATCTATAACATTACAGTATTATAGGCCAAAACCAATACTTCATATGCACACAGCGTATACTGTACATTATCTTTCCACACACAGTGCATGCATCTCATGTTTCTTGTACACAAATTGCTCCTGTATATTTATGTAAATTGCTTCCTATACAAGCCTCTTGTACAAAGCGTATCTTTAAACATTCTGCACTTTGTTACTCCAGCTGCTTTTCTAAACTTTGTAATGAAGTAAGCATTCCATTTTTGCTCTTTTGTGCCGGTAAAATGTGTCATCAGTCATCTCAACAAGGCATGAACAATTTTTCTATTCTAAATTCTATTCGATGCATACAAACTTTTGTACACAAGGTTTATGCAAAAAAAAAAAAAATATATATATATATATATTGTGTATTACACAATATATGCACTTGAGATGTGTTCAAGTCAAACCGGTACTTGTGATGACATTTCTACTGAATGAAGGTGTGAAAGCACAGATTTCAAGCACAGTACATTGATGATTTTAAAGAAGGCCATTCGTCAGTCTATGAAAGACAATCTCAGACAATATTCAGCCAATGGAACTCCTGATCCTTGAAAAACTTGTAGCCAAACTGCGAAAGAAATTCATCTGTACACACCACTTACACATTATAGAAACTCAGCTGGGAGTTTTTTCTACATCCTCCACATCCCACACACAGCATTTCAGATGTGAACAAGGGAATCAGGTCATGACTTCGTCGTACTGAGAAAACTTTCTACCTTGATGGTATCCAAGCACTAATGAAACACTGGGATAAATGCATTAGTGTAGTACAGGATTATATATAGAAATATAGGAAGTTTTTATACTTATAACTGTGTTCTGTTATTCTGCGCAATCAAAAGTCCCAGATGACATGAATGTATATAAAAAAATAAAATATAGAAGTTGGGGTAATGATCTATGAATTATCCTTACTGTGAGTCTAAACACTATGGTTATTGTTTATGCTGGAGGCTCAGATTTATTTCCATCCTAAAATATGAGTTATCGGATGTTTTTAAATAAGATCGAGCAAAAATTAAAAACTTATTAAAAACTGTATGATGCTTGACTGTATGATGTTAATGCAATATCATGTAACCAAAACTTCTACATTAATCAATAAGGTATACTAAATGGACAAAAGTATTAATGTATCTCTTTACAGCATCATAAAATGGCAATGAAAAAGGCTTTCCAAAAAAAACCTTTGTGGAAACCGTTGTTTCCTGGTTCAGTATGAAATGTGCCACCAAGGTCTATAATAATGGAATGCCATGGAGGAACCTGACCTCCCTGATCCCTGATCTCACCTCCATTCCTTGGGATTACATAGACCACCGACTGCAATTGGGGCTTTATCGCCCCACATCAGCACCCACAGTAAAACCATTTAGTTCTAAAATGTAACTTTGTGGCTAAATGGAAACAAATCCCCACAGCCATGAACCAAAATCTTGTAGAAAGCCTTAAAGTGTTGTCTATTAAAGCATAGGGAGGACGAGTGCAATGGTGTGGCACAGTGATGAATTTAAACACAATTTACTTCATCACAGTGGCTTAATGGTTAGCACTGCCACCTTGGACCTCCCGGGTCTGGGTTCGATTCCCTCCATGGGGTCTGTGAGCATGGCGTTTTCTTCCCGTGCTTAAAGGGTTTCCTCTGGGTACTCTGGTTTCCTCCCCCAGTCCAAAGACGTGCAGATTAGGCTAATTGGCATTCAAAAATGTTCCATAGTGTGTGAATTTGTGTGTTAATATTGATTTACCTACCACAGTTGTAAAATGGGAAATCCTATTTGATTGATCGTTTCAGTTATCAATTTGTAGATTTAAATATTGTCCATTCTGCCGGATAAAAAAGCCATCTTAATAAAGTTGAGCAATGTAAGACTGGATGCTAATTAACCTGCTTCTGCTTTACCCTGACAAGACAGACGTACTGGTACTCACATGCAGCTAGAAGTAAACTTTTTGATCGCACTGTAACTGTGGATGGCCTTTCTGTTTCAGCATGTGCAACATTTGAAACTCATGTAGATATTATTACCAGAATATCATTCTTTCATCTCAGAAATATTGCCAAGATAAGGAATATATTGTCACTAAATGATGCAAACGGAAAATTAGTTCATGCCTTTATTACTTTTAGGTTGGATTATTGTAACACTTTATTGTCTATTCATTCTTGCCTCAAACAAAAGGAAAATATTATCATGTGCTTCCTGATGTACGTGTTTTTAAGATATCATTAATACAAAAAAAAGGTGAAAGTCTAGGTAATGTTTATGGATTTCATTTTGGTTTTATTTTCTTCATATAATTGTCCAAGTACTGTATTTCTGTACACATGGTAACAAACACAATTTTAACATCTTGACTCTAAATTGAAATCTTGAGAGCCCATGCTGTAAAGTCACAAATTGAATACAAACTTGTAAATACAGGTAACGACTTCTGATGAATCCTTTTGATGAGGGTTCACAAAGATAGCATTTTTATATTTGATTGCACTGTAGTAGGAAAAAAAAATACATCTTATTTCACAGGTAATATATATATTTGTCCCCCCCCCCCCCCCCCCCCCCCCCCGCCAAAATAAATAAAATAAAATAAAAAAATACAAATAATTAATTCAGGGCCTCAAATCACTCTGCATTCATATGAACATGGCAGGCCTGTGATAAAAACCCCATGGAGCCCTTAATTCACATTCTTTTTATCCATGTGTCACAGAAATGGACTTTATAATTTTCTTTGATTGGCATGTCATGGTGACTCACAGTCATTTTAAGAATCGTACTTGTCTATGTTAAAACGTACATTATAGCACTAGGCTGTAAGCTATACTGTATGATTGACAGCTCAAGAGGCTATATTATTTTCCAGAATCAGGTTGCTAGGGAAAGCGCTGCTTGAACTTACTCATACTGATCTGAGTACGTTACTGAACTCACATTGTAGTCAAAATAATTTACAATTTACGATTTATTTAATTATTTATTTATTTATTTACACCATATGTTAAGCAGTTTAGGGATTTGAGGTAGTGGAAGCCAGTCCATCTAGACAATATACATGTAATATACCGTACATTGGTAGTGCCTTGATACATAAAACTAAGAATTTACAATCAGTCAGTGAGGAATGTATTCCGAATTTGTGATTAGAGTTACATAGCTGAGATTATCAGAAGACTCTGAGACTTTGAGTAGCATCTAGACCACTGCCTTTACACATGCGTACTTGGAAAACATTGGAAAAGAAATTAAATACTGGAGAAAAAAAATATTTTCTTAGTTAAAGTTTAAATAAATGACACAATGGAAATAATTTGTATTTATAAATACATTTTTCATATACTGTACATTCACAATGATCAGCCATAATATTACACCACATAACATTAACACATTAACATTGGTTATCAATTGTATACCAGTAAACTGGTGATGGGATAATGGGAACCCAAGACTGGCACACCCGTCCAGTCAAGACCCATAGAAAAGTAAATGCAGCAGAAATTGCCAAAAAGAGTCAACGCTGGCCATGACAGAAAGGCACCAGTACACCCAGTGCATCACAGACCGCCGCATACAGGTCTTGCCAGACAAAGAGCCAGGGGCCCGCGAGCAGATCCCAATCCGATCAAGCACCCATGGGATGCACCAGATAAACAAGTCCCATCCAAATGAAACGAAACAAAAAGTTATTTGCAGTGTCATTACAAAATGTTAAAAATCAATCAACCATCTCATCAAAATGGTCATCAATCAGGTGTTGAAAAACCAGACACTGCCTCCTCCAAAGCCCTTAGAACCCATCCAAAATGGAGTGACACAATTATTTAAATAATAGTCATATTTATGTATTAGGACATATTTTACAGTTCATATTGTGGTCATGTCAGTGCTGTGCTTACCAATTTTCCCAAGCGCCAATCATTAAATCATCCTAACCATTTTTTGGATGGATTTCTCAAAACAAAGCGTAAGCACCACCATACAATAGATAAACTTTAAAACCTGTATCTTTTACAAAATTCTTAGTTTGAAATCTCTCGAGAGTCAATATCTGTCAGTCAACACATCAGTGCCATGACAAGTACTGTAGCATGACAAGTCTTTGTGTCAGTAGGTGCAAACAGGATGCTTAGCCAGGTTGTCAATATAATCAGGTATTCCACAAGTGTCTTAGGATCAAGACGATGACTGAAAGTGCACACGGCTGTAAGGGGAATTACAGTGCAGTCTTTCTACAGCCCCTGATGTTTCTGTCTGCTGGGACACAGATTCTCATCTACATCTCCACATCTGCTGTGATATGCTCATACAGTACGTCGTATCCATGGCAGCCAGCTATTTCAGAGAAGTCGCTGATCATTGGCTGATCTAATGCTTCAAACATTCCCCTTGAAATTCAGGATTCAGCTGGGAGCAGTTCATCGATTTACAGAAAGGGTTTAATAGAAATGTAAAGAAATTATTCATGAAAAATGTATAATTTCTGGTTTAGCCATTTTCAATGTTATACCTTATTCAATTTCCTGATGCTTCAATGTTTTGGGGTTGAACTACTCGACAGAGAACAAGTATATATTACATCTTGATCAACATGACATAAGCAAATGATACTGTAAAAAACAGCAAACAGTTGTACATAATACATAGTTTGCATGAATGTGCTAAAGCATATTATTGTTATTATTATTATTATTATTATTATTATTATTATTATTATTAATTTTGTTTTAAATTGTATTTGTTTTGCTATTTTTTCCCAGCATAATGATTAATTACACTCGGACCTCAGTGAAGGAACACCATCACTCAACTCGCTCGCATTCAAAGGATGTTTACAGACCACAGTCTCTCAAAAGTCACAAGTGGACAGTAAATATATTAAATACAAAAAAAAAATTCAAATGCACTTGTATACCCACATCATTTATTATGGGTTTAAATATTTTTTTCCTAGCTCTCTACACATCCTTAAATGCTTGCACACATACAAGTAAAGGATACCCCTGGTACACTGCACACTATACAACAAGCTTCACATGTTGCAACGCCAATTCCATCTGTTTCACAGCTGCATTTCACTAACAAACCTGATTTACTAGCAGCACACAAAAATCAGCCCAAATCCTTAATTTCTAGCTGTCTAGACTGTGTCATTATCATTGATTGGGTGATTATCCAGCCATTCCCTGTGGTGTGTAATCTTGGCATAACTGGGAACTCTTTTCCAAGTTTTCAGGCATTTGGGCTTCAAATTGGAAGA
Organism: Clarias fuscus; assembly: GCA_030347435.1. Classification (NCBI taxonomy): domain Eukaryota; kingdom Metazoa; phylum Chordata; class Actinopteri; order Siluriformes; family Clariidae; genus Clarias; species Clarias fuscus. The sequence goes on from CM059208.1 coordinate 19,481,188, forward strand.
TTCAACTCAAAACAACTGTTGGACAAAAAGCCATGCTGATGACTTCCATCATCCACAACCAGCTAAAACATTCAGCATGTTTAGAATAATATATGCAAATCTCTGTTGCCAAACTTTTTCATCTATACAGCAAGCTACTGATTTATCCTACAGTTTTTATTCTACAAACTTATTCTGTTTTTTTTCTTTTGCATGAGGTTGCATAGAGCTTTCCCCTTTTAGATTATCCACTAGTTGTCTTAATTCGTTGTGTTTTAACACCCAAACTACAGTATGTTCATTATCTAAAGTACAAGAAAGGAGCTCCATAAATGAAACATAACCTTCCATATTTTCTTGTGGATAAACAACAAATGAAGGAAAGTTGAATTGGATTTAAATTGGTTGGATTGCTAGTTCACAGCACAACACATATCTCAACATGCTGTACAGCAAACAGATAAGTTCTGATACAGTAGTTTGATGCTTAAGTGCCTAAAAAGCCAAATCATATTTTATAAAATATAGAACTGAATTCTCAAAAACCTAAATGCCTATGATATGCTTATATTATAATATGATTAATTAAAATGTAATAATAATAATAATAATAATTATTATTATTATTATTATTATTATTATTATGCCATTAATTATGGCATTATTACTTCAGCAATATTACACGAGAGGAATGAGGTCATTCTAAATATTAGAGCTGCACCCTTATGTCTACAACTGCATCACAGCTGTGCTGATGTTCAGCACAACCTGAAGTGTGATATGACTTTTATATAACCCTTCCACAAACACTAATTATCAAGAGATTAGGATTAGTTTCTTTATTTAACCAGTTATTCTGCTTCGTCAAGATATATAGTATCCTTAGGCGCCTAGCCGGAACTAACCAGTTGAGACTGGCAGAGCTGGCAACCGACAGTACAGTATGTAGCCAATACGTAAGGAGAATAAACCATGGAAGTGGTCGCTGCAAACCCCATAAGTTTCTCTTTATATTTCCGGGACTGAATCAGAAATAGAGTTAAATGGAAAGCTGTTGAGCTATGTACTGTATGTAGGGTCACTGTCACACACACCAAGGAGTGCCCTTGATCAGGGGTTGAAGAATGATTTAGAATTCAACCTTGTGTTAGGCATTAGATAAATTTGTACCATAATAAAAGAACATGGATGATACAGAAGCTATGTAAAATTATTTAGAAGCAATTACAAAGAAGACAAAGTGTTGTTATTTTTTTAGGTGATGATGTTACTGATGTGTTTCCTTGAATGTGGGTTTTAGCAGGCAGTTGCTCTCTGCTCAGTACTGTGGACCATAGCAACCTACTTTCACTCATGCTGGTGACCAATAGTCAGTGTAATTAACGATTGTTAGAAAACCTGGTCTAATATGCGGAGTGATATATACTGTACAGTATAGTTAAACATCTCAGTGCTGTTACCTTCTATTATGTTGTTCAATTAGATTACTTTGTAGAAAGTATCTGTTGTATAATAATGGATATAATAATGTTAAATTATAATATAATACTGTATAATACTGTAAATGGACGTATTTCAGTTTATTTAAAGAGAAGAATTCAACGTAAACCGGCCAGTTGTTTACATTTGCAATACATACAAGAGTGTGTGTGTGTGTGTGTGTGTGTGTGTGTGTGTGTGTGTGTGTGTGTGTGTGTGTGTGATATACCACACAGATACAGTATAAATGTAGTTCCTGGCACAAAATGTCAAGCCAATATGTCAGCACTGATCACAATACTTATGCCTCAGATTGCCTAAAGAATCATAAAAAATATGAAAAACTGTTACGTCCTGGCCTTTGGATTTGGAGGAGCTCTCTACACTACACAATTTAGCACTCACAAACATTTTTACCCTTTATAGAACAATATACTGTACATACAAAAGCACGGGACATTTTACATTATACAGTACAACACTTCGTTTACAATAAAAACTGACCGCAACCACCTCCCCAATGGGCCGCCTTTACTCCACTGTCTTTCAGAGAGAAGCTCCCGCCAAACTGCTTTCAGATACTTTTTCCAGGTCCTCCATGACCAAGTCCTGCTCGTTCACATGGTTGACCCTGGGGTTCTCCACACTGTTCAATGAGATAGGCTCAGTAGAGGGATGAGGGTTTGCCGGCAACACGGAGTTACTCTGCATTCTATGTGAGTAGGTCCTTCGTCGATGACCACCCACTGAGCACAGGTTGAATTTAAAAATTGCTTGAAATCCACGGCGGAAATTCTCGTTGAAGAAACCATAAATGATCGGGTTGACACTGCTGTTGAAGAAGGCTAGCCAGTGGGCAAAAGGATAGATGTAGATATTAATCAGCCTATACTGGTTTGCAGTAAGACTGGCATAATCAGTAAGCATCATCAATGTCCACAAAGGCAACCAGGACAAAATGAAGAGGAAGGCCACAATAAGAAGCATTTTGATGACTCTCTGCTTCTTCTTGGATACAGTGTGGCGGTTGTCATGGCCAGGTTTTCCACTGGTCGGCACAGCAGTTTTGAACAGAGTGATCCCAATCCTTGCGTACATGATCACTATTAGGGACAGAGGGGCCAGGTATATGTTGGCAAATAAAACAGTGGTATATATTTTTCTCATCTCTTGATTTGGCCAGTTTTCCCGACACCAGTAGAATGGACTGGTCCTGTTCCCATCCCCAAGAAAGACACGGATGGTTTGCTCTTTGGTCACTTGAAGCATGACTCCAGAGGGACACATGATTGATATGGCCAAGACCCAGATGATTACAATGATAAGTGTGGCAGTCGATAATGTCAGTTTTTGCTTGAAGGGATAAACAATGCATCTGAATCTAAAGAAGGAAAGAAAGAAAGGAAGATTTTAAGTGCTGATCAATATACTGTATTCATGATTTTCCTTATCACATTATCGCCCTGTACATTAACTCTGTAGGCTCAATATCAAATTAATGTTTGCACATCCCATACTAATGAATCCACACAACCACTGCTGCTATATTATGGTTGTTTTTTTACACATTGTACTGGTGTTGAGTGTAATTACTAGAACTGGCCAACACATTATTAAAATCTGGAAGGATAGTGCTGATCAGGATCAGGAGACACCCGCCACACACACACACACACACACACACACACACACACACACACACACACACACACACACACACACACACACACACACACACACACACACACACCTTATTTTCCCCACCACAAAGTCATGAACATACAGTAACCCCACTGAAAGTCTTTGGGATGTGCTGGAGAAGACTTTAAGGGGCTGTGGTGGCGTAGAGGGCTACGGAAATGAGTTACTGTCTGATGGGAAGGTCGGCAGTTCGAGCCCCAGCTCCACTAGGTTGCCATTGTTTGGCCCTTGAGCAAGGCCCTTATCTGCCCCAGGGGCTCTGTGTCATGGCTGACCCTGCGCTCTGACCCCAGCTATGGGGATGAGAGCGAGGAAAGAATTTCACTGTGCAGTAATGTATATGTGACAAACAAAGACGTAACTTGAAAAGTGGTTCAACTCTCCTGTCATCAATATAAGATCTTGTCAAAAAATGAATGCCTACACAAATGTGACATTACATAGCTTTGTTCAAAGCAATGTTTTGGTGAATGTGTGACATATAATCAAAGCTAAAAGGAAATGATTACTGAAAATATTAGTGTGTAACTTTATATAATTTTGTCCAAGCAATGTATGAATATTTTGTGCACAAAAGGACAACTAGTACTGTATGTATATTGACGGTGTATATTGGGATTGGGAAAAACATAGGGAATGCTTTTACACTAATTCAGGGAAAAACTTGAATTCACTATGAAGCTCAAAGATCTCTATCTGTCTCTATAAACAGATGCACTACTACTGACACGAGGAAAGTTTCATTACAATATAAAAATTATAATTATTGCACTAAAGACCTTTCTCACATCTTTTCCCACCCCCTATCAGTTAAAAATAATTGTTCATTATCTTCTATGGAAAAAAAGGTGGAAAGCTTCCCAACAATTTTTGATTGTCAAAACATTGTAGCAACAGTAAATTTGACCACGGAATAATGTTGAACAAATGACCTTCACCATTAAAATGGTACTTACAGTATAATACTTATAATAATAGCAATGATTTCATCTCCAAACTGGAATACATCCACGAAACAATCACACTGCTGATGTTTTTTTTTCTTCCTTTCTTTAAAAAGATAAGCTGATGTCCCAAGAGGGACTTGAACGCCTGTCTTAATAGTGAGAGTACTGAATGCTAGCCACTGGTACGCCAGGGACCATGTGCTATTTGCACATATGCTGCTTTGTCAAACAAAAGGTGCCACAAATATCTCCTACATGTAAAAGAATAACCATAATAGACACCTGAAATTTACCGAACCATTAAATTAGGGAGCAAACAGAAGAGGAAAAACTGCTTAATGGACGAGATCCATTCTATGGAACTGTTTGGATGTACAGTAATTAGGAGTAATGGAGATAATTAGAAAAGTTAAATGAGTTACTGTAGTGTATATCAAGCGTATCATGAGCAATATCGTGTTGCTTCATGTTGTTTCAAGAAAGAACCTTTAGTTTCACTCCCATATCAATACTTCTCCATTGCTTATTGCTGCTGCAAGAACTAGCACTGATTTTGCTGCTTTTAGCAACCATGTTGATAATGCTGTAAGTAAAGGGTAATATTCTATTACTGGGTTTGTGTTTTATCAAAGTAATTCTAAATGTCATAAACAAAATCGTCCCAGTGTTATATTTCATGTGGATGTGTTGCTGTGACCTAATAACATGTCAACGTCATCCAACATTATGGTTAGTGCTGCAATTTTATGGTTACGCCATAGCCATCCCTGGCTAGTAGCTACGGGAGCCAAAACTGGCCATGTTGTCTGGGTGGCATTTAAAATTTTGTTAATTTAATCCTACAGTGGTTTCGTTCTATTGCCACCAACATCCCTGAAATATTTTAATACAATAATATTTAAAACAATGTGATCATACTCAGTTGAAATCATTCAAACAATGAATGGATACTTGTTTAAGTTTAATTTACTAGAATTAATGAAATTAATGTTTATTAAAACACTAAATGTTTCTAATCCATATAAATAAAAGAAAGGGTTTGTCTGTACATTGGTCAGAACTTGCTCTTTTAATGATATCTTTACGTTTTATACATTGGATGACACAAAACCAGTATTGGAAAAAAAATATGTCTGTCTGTATGTCTGTCTCTCTGCCTGTCCAGCCAGCTTTTGTCACAGCATCACGCAAAACATGTTGCACAGAATATAATGAAATTTTGCCAGTACTTATGTATTTGCCTGAATTTAAACTTCTAATTATATCAAAAGAGATGAAATTAGCAGTTTTGTGCCAGATTACATAACAGCATCTGTGTTTTTTGGGATGAATTTAGTGCTATATGCCTCATTCAACAGAGCCAATCAACGTTTACACAGAATATGTGTAAAACAGGAATAACTGCAATGCATGACTTACTCAACAAAATAAAATGGTACGTACACTATGAAAACTGGACATTTCACCAGACATTTAATCAATTTCAAAGTTATGTGCTGGACGCTGATTATTTTCAGCTTTAACCTTTTAAATATTTCTACAAATTCATTACCCGTCAATGAGGGGTACTAATGCTAGTGTAAATTATATGTAATATTTATTGTTTGAATGTACCACATGTTCCCTTTTTCACAGTGTGCCTCAAAATAACGCATGAATGCTGTTAATAAATGTACAAATCATATCTATACAAACGATTTTTTGTACAGTTAATATTTCCTCTTTACTGCAATGCTATTTTGCTGAATGGCATGCCAGTGCCATATAACAGCAATACTGGTTATACAGTATACAGCATTGTTTCATGGGCATACCGTTCAGTGGTTAAGATATTGAACTACTCATTACAAGGTCCCAGGTTCAAACCCCAGCACCAACAAGCTGCAACTGTTGGACACTTGAGCCCTTGGGTTCTGCTCATAAGTGTAAGTGGCTCTGAATAAGAGTGCCTGCCAAAATGCCATAAATGTACTGTTCTTCCAGTTTCAGAGGATGCCAATTTATTTCTGAGCCAACAAGTTTTTTCATTAACAAACCTGATTTAAGCTGGTAGGAGTGTTCTGGGTTTTATTATTAGCAAGTGATTATGAGTAAATATCTCTTGAGTAAAAGCATTTTGGATAATTGAGGTTGTCAGCACTGAGCAGTTCTTGGTTTGTCCAGGCAAATTATTAATTCCTAAAAACCATAAAAAACAAACAAGCAAAGAATATCTAAAATAACCATTAAACAGTTTAAAAGCACGGATTTGATTACACATGTTGATGCATCATCTTTTGTAACAGGATGATTTACAGAACAGCAACTAGCAATCGTGATGCATTACATCACCGCTGAATCGAAACAAAGTTACCTGTAGTTTAGAAAACTAGCTAAATATAATGTACAGCAAAAGTTTAACAGGAGCCTTTTTTGTCAACTGTGGAAGAATCTTCGTCACTGCTTCAGCCACGCCTGCCCATACATAAACAGACCCTTTCCAGTTACTGCAATTACTCCCATCTCTACCGTTTCCCAAAAAAACACCATGAATCACTTTTCTTTTGTGTTCAGCTAAGCAATGCATCTGACTGAGCCCAGCTACACCAGTGGGAGTTTTGTGTGGTGCTCAATGAGGAGTGTGTTCCCAAACGTGGGAGGAACACCAGCTATCTAAGAAACAGCAATATACAGTCAAATTAGCTCCACAGCTAGAGCTGATTTCTACACTACATTCAACTTAAAAAGATGTGTCAATTAAAAGTTTCAAAAAAGGTATGTGTAGAGCACTGTAAGTTTGGTTAGCAAATGGTGAGCAGGGTGATGGGAAAGAGAAGGGGTATGAGCGCAAAACAATTCAGACCTGTCCACAACCGCATTTGTACAGGGATAAAACCACCACTGTTAATGTGACTTTACAAAGTTCATTGCTGAACACAGGCACCTCCAACAAGGCGAAGTTTTACCTCAATGTATCTGGATCATTTACCAGGGAACTACCTACAACCTTACGAAAATCTACAAAATCTACATAATTATTAATACAGATTGAAGAAATCTATGCAAATTTCATAGATCATCATCATCATCGCCTATAATGCTTTATCCTGTCTACAGGGTCATGGAGGGCCTGGGGCCTGTCTCAGTAGACTTGGACTCAGTACACCTTGGACTAGGTGGGCCAATCCATTCTACTGTAGGTCACACACATGCTAATTCACACATTACAGGCAATTTGGGAACAGGAATTTGCTTAATCTGCATGTCTTTGGACTGTGTGAGGAAACCAGAGTACCTGGAGGAAACCCACCAAGCACGAGGAGAACATGCAAACTCAATGCACACAAACCACGAGCTGGAAGTCGAACCCGGACCTTAGCAATGTAGGTGACTGTGCTAACCACAACGCCACTATGCTGCCCAACAACACCCTTCTTTGTTCTTTTGTCACTATTGTCCTGTCAATCATAAACTCATTCTTCACTTGGATCGCAAAAAAACCTCCTTGATTAGTTGCTCTGGATAAACTGTGCGTCTTGTCTTTCATTTGTTTTATTTGCTTTGAGTATTCTTCTGTTGATTACAATAGCTTTTTGGTCCTAGTATCATTCTAATCCAGGTTTACTTCTTTTTATTCCTGATATACTGTATGTAATCTAGTCTGCATCTATGACCTGCCTTAATACTTATCTCTTAAAGAGGAAGCCAGTTATTTTGAATGAGATTTCAGATTTAGTAGATGCTACTGGAGTGGGATTGTTTGTGTTTTTTTGCACTAAAATGAGTGCTTTTGGAGGAAATTGGAAAAAAGGAAAATCAAGATTATTGTACATCTAGTGTTTATAGTTGTGCAGTGTGGTCAACTGCTTACTTGTTTTCCTTTTTTCTTCCTGGCAGTTTATCTGAGAGTAGGTCTTGGTGTTGTTCCTTATTTAGAAAAGTGAGAAATTTTGCTTTTTAAAAAGAAACATTCCACCCCCTCTTTAAGAACTACAGTATATACAGTCATCACAACATGGTGGTGTCTATGATATTATCACATAGGACTTTTCTCTGGATGCCATTAAGTATTAAGCATGACTTTAGGAGATGCATTGGCCTTGGACATTATACAGTACATAATATTTAATGCACAAAGTTCATTTTCAGATCTTCTGGTAATTTTGTGTTGAGGAATGTTACGCTTGTGTGAAATGCAAATCATTGCGTTGCATGGGTTGTATTGCATAGATGAATCGACAGATACATTGGATGGACCATTGTTGTGAATAGCCAGAAGGCATGTGGTTGCAGGTCAGAGCTGAGAATTGCAGTGAGGCTGGAGAGAAATAATCATCCACCCTTCTGCATTATAAAAGTCTGTCACTACAACAGTGTCCTGATTGTGTCTCTCATACTGCTTGCCTCTCGTTTTATAGATAGTGATGTTGTTCAGCAGGGCCAGACTGGCGAAAAAAGTGGTCCTGGAACTTGCTGACAAACGTCTCATGCTTGGTAATCATTCATTTAAAAAGAAAAAAAAAATACATGTAAAATGATCAAATTAAATTTTCAAGACTTTCCTCCTCATGTTAGTGCAAACAGAAATCACTCACTAACTCATCTATACTGTTTTATCCTGTATTTAGGGTTGTGGGTGGCCTGGAGCCTATTGCAAGAGACTTAGGGAACAAGCCCTGGATGGGCTGCCAATCCATTACAGGGCACACACACACACACACACACACTTACACACTCCGGGCAATTTGGGAATGCCAGTTAGCTTAACCTGAATGTTTTTGGACTGTGGGACAAAACCGGAGCACGCGGGGGAAACCCACCAAGCACAGGGAGAACATGCAAACTCTATGCATACTGACCCCGAGGTGGCAATCGAACCCGGAACCTGGAGGTGCAAGACGACAGTGCTAACCACTAAGCCACCTGTACAGAAATCAAATATTCAAAATGAAATTAACATTTGTCACCTCACACCTAATTAGACCTAATTGTCTGCTTCTATTATCAGCATTGTTTCAAATATTCAAAAACAGCCAACATTTCAAATTGTAACCAGCAAACTTTATCAGCACACACTGTATTCATATAGTGGTTGCTCAGTGGTTAAGGCTTTGGACTTTGGTTCAAACTCCACAACCACCACTGTTGGGCCCTTAAGTAAGACCCTTCACTCTCAACTGCTCAGAAGTGTAATGACATATAGTAAGTTGCTCTGGATAAGGTTGTCTGCCGAATGCAGTGAATGAAATCATACTACAGTACATAACCTCTCCCTTTGTGAATCAATCACCAGTGTAATTAGTTGTAAGAGCTCGCAAGTGCAAAACATATTTAAGCTTCCATTAGGTTTAAATTCTATTATTCAGTGCCGGTGGCTGGCCATCAGGTCTCCAAAGAAGTCCCTGTATAGACTTATTCCAAATTTCCCTGTCTGATTTGATTCGTTGGTTAAGAATGCTTGATGTGGAAAGTCTGTCATGAGTATTAAATATTGCTGCATTCATTAGATCCACATTCCAGCCTTAACATAGAGACATACATAGGATGCAGTGTGTGGTGTATTATGCATCATAATTGAAATTCAACAAGAAATAACCTGAATGGAGTAGTCCAACCTGATCATATGTATAATGCAATGTGGCTCTAATGTATTTCAAGATTCAAGAGGGGTGTTAGATTCTGCTCCCTCCTCCTCCAGCCTTTCCCTTTCTTACAAAGTTCACTTTTTGTACAGTACACTAATCAGCCATAACATTATAACCAACCGCCACCAAAACAGTAATGCATTGTGTGTTCTGACCCCTTTTTATTGTAATCTTTTCCTCAATTTGAGCGACAGGGTCATGGCTGGCCAAGGCTTACTGATGCACAAGTCTGGCCCATGTAGTCTGATCCAACAGAAGCTCTAGTGTAGATCAAACTGAAGAAAAGGTTGTGATAAGAAAGGTGTCAGAATACACAGTGCATCACTGTTATGGTCACAAAAAGGGGACCTACTCAATAGTAGGCGGGTGGTTGTAATATTATGGCTGATGTGGTGTAGACTGTTAAATAAGTATTTACCAACTCCAATATTTCTTCTCCCAAAAAAAAAAGAAAATTTTGCTTGTTTACAGTCGAAGTTCATTCCTACTAAAAAATTTTTTTTTTAAAGAAACATAGCTTTTCTAAACATTTGTGCACTGACAGCTGGAATCTGGTCTTTGAAACCACAAGGTTAATGAAAACATTTTGTTCTTTAGTAAGTTTATTTAGCTGGTGCGCAGCACATAGCAGGAAAGCACGATACAGCACCTGCTCCCTGCTCACACCTCTTTGATGTTTCTCCGTCTTTGCCACTCTCCTCATCCTCACCTGCAGCCTGCTTAAATAAATCAATTATTTTTTTACACTTACACTTACGTCTCGTCAGCCAGCAGAGACTTTCTTTTTTGTCTCACTTTTTCTGCACCACATGGACCAACTGCAGGTTTTCTCCTTCTATACACTATGTGTTTTAATACTTTTAAGGAATGCCAGATATTTTTAGTTGTCATGATAATAGCTTCCTTCTACTAACTTCCTTCTACCTGTATATACTGTATATAGGCATACTGTATGATGCGAAAGTTGGCAACAAAAGCATGCAGAGTGGCTGGAGAGAGAGAGAGAGAGAGAGAGAGAGAGAGAGAGATGATTATCTACTCTCCTGCACATGGTGGCATGATGTAAAAGGCAGCTGCAGCACCAGACAAGTGAGTAGTGTCCTAATTTGTGGCACTCTCCTCATTTTGCAGTTATTGATGCCACCGAAATACTCTTTCTTCCCATCTGGCAGCCCAGACATCACCATCACCACTGGACCACAGAAAGAAGCAATGTGATTGACACTTTATGGATGGGTTGCAATGTGTTTCGCTATCAAATTCAGGGATTCAGTGTTATGGTTTTGCCCAAAGCTTAAAGCTTATTAGAAGGAAACGTACCGTAGTGCTTTTCAAATTTAAGATTTGTTAGGACCTTACCATCAGACACACAAGGACAACCTTGTGCGCCTGAGAAATATTATTTGACGGAATAAGAGCAAATCTTGTGTATTGCATTTAGTAACCAAATCATATTAAAATCTCACCGTGGAAAGATACAAACGTTAACAGACGATGTAAATGCAAATGATTCAGATGGGAGGTCGATATGCAGAATGCAATTATGAGATCAGCACATGACATCATGATCCACAGTCTAGCGGAAGCAAACGAGGAAGCAATACTAAACACACAGAGAGAGAGAGAGAGAGAGAGAGAGAGAGAGAGGGGTTTTCTCAAATGGTAACACAATAAAAATTTAGAGAGGTCTGTTCCAGACGTGAAAAGAATGAGAATTAAAAAAAAAAATAGAAGCATATAAAAACCCAATTCACGCAATGATTTTCAGTTTTCTGTTGATTCTTAAGGATTTCCTCCTTGTGAGGTTGAACAAATACCCACAATGTGGACTTCACTGAACTCAGCCTCACTAGGTGAAAGGAAAAGCACTATTACAATGAGAGGCAGATGAGAGACAATGATGTGATGCACAGCTCCAGGTTTGGTTCGATGCATGAAGGTTTCTAATACTCATTCCTTCCAGTGCACAAGGTAGTGAATACAGCATCTGCATCTCTAATTTCCAAATTAGACAGCAAAATTAGACAGGAAAGTGAGCCTAAGGAGGAAGATGCGATGAGACAGACATCTCTAGGCACTGTCCAGCAAGTTTGCTGACGTACTGTATGTGCTGTACAGAATGCTCAAATAGATATTGGAGATTTATTCTGGTAGTGGTATTTATGATGTTGTTGTTTTTCGGCTGCTCATGTCGAGGCGCCGCCACAGCGACCCATCCAGTCTGCACACAAATGTGGGTGAGAAATGAACCTTTCACATGGCAGGTGAGAAACCTACCTGGTCGTGGTATTTATTATAAATACTATAACATACAAAACATGCTATACAATAAAAAAAATATACCAAAAAAATGGCAAAAGTTTGGACACAAGCTATGTTCTAGAACAATACTGGATTTATGTATATGGAATAAAGTAATTCAAGCAAATAATTCAATTAAGTAACAGCAACAACAACAACAATAAAAATCAGTTGTTTTTCTTTCAAAATGTGAAAGAACATAGTGAATTACAAACTTTTGATGGGTAGTGTAGGTGTGATGTTCATATTATTTTCTGTTTTACAATAATAATATATGATATAAATGTATGTATATTTTGATTATTATTATTTACCTTTATTTAACATTAAGTCACATGGCTAGGTTTGATTAAATGTATAGATTTTCAGCTGATTTGATTTTGATTCTGTGATTTGTTCCTTTTTTTCTGTGAAAAACTGGTTTATTGTCCAAAAATTATTAAGCAGCATTTTAGCTGTTAACTTACAGTAGAGTAGGAATATTGTGGGAACACTTGGGTCTTGCACAAAAAAGTTATTTCTTTCTTTATTTAAATCCTATCCCTTCAATTCACAAAGGAATTCTGACAAATTGCACCCACTCGTGCAGTTATTTCTGTCCATGCAATCCACGCAATTTGGCGTAGTGAATTCTGTCTTAATCAGTGCCCTGAGTTGAACATCACTCCACTCTCAATCAGCTAGTTTAGAGAAGTGCATGGAAGCTGAAAGCAGCTTATCTAGACTCATTATCGGATGCTTTGCAGACTCATTATCAATTTGGTGAAATCTCATCAACCCCATTTTAAAGATACTGTAGCCTTTACCTGAGTAAACAAATATGTATTGGATGCATTCATCCTGTACACAATTCTTAAAGAAACTCTGCTACTGTAGTGATGCTTTTAGCTACGTAGCTAATTCTATGTATTCTGTCTAACTTGGTTCATAGATTTAAGCCCCAAGAGTTCAATTTTGTATTATGATTTTACAAAACCAATACTTCAAGAGTCCTACCTTAAACCATGTGAAGCCCACTGGAGGATGTGTTTTTAGTAGGTGAAGTAACAGGAATGTAAAGAATGGCATTTCTGTATGAAACTTATTTGTTAACAAACACAATTTACTTATGATAAAGGAGAATTTTACTCAGCAAACAAAGTAATATTCAGTATGTTCAATATTTAATATACCCGTCCACATTTTTCTACTTCCATCTATTTTTAATCTTTTCTGAGCTTTATTATTGTTTAATATCTCGTTGCATTGGAAACATTGTATTGTTTGGAAAGCAATTACAGCTTTGAGATTTTCTGCAGCTTCCTATTGTCTCAGGCAGATCTTTGAAGCACAGTGAAATTGGATGGAAAAGTCTGTGAGTCTGAAGTTCTCTTTGCAGATAGGTTAGATCTGTAGTCTATAGACTTTAGTCACACAACATTTTTTTTTAAAATTCATAACCTTTATCTGAGTCTGGGGTGAACTAAACAAATTTGTATTGGATGCATTCATCCAATACACAATTCTGACCCTGATCTCTACTGTAGTGATGCTTTTAGCTAGCTACAGTAATTATAGGTATTCTGTCCAATTTAGTTCATAGATTTAAGCCCCAAGAGTTCAATTTTGTATTATCATTTTAGAAAACCTATGCTTAGACTTCAAGAGAGCTACTCTTCAGTAAGGGCTACCTTTCATCAACCCCATCTGCCATCTACCAAAGGCCTACTGTAATTTGCCTTCTTCTTTCTATAGCATGCCCTCTTTTTGTGGCTTATAGTGTATAGATTGATGGCCAAAGTAAAAAATAAAATAAAATAAAAAAAACATACAAACATATAAGATGGAAAATCAGATTACCTGTCAACGGCAATAGCAACCAGAGTAAAGACAGAGGCAGAGACAGATATGCCCTGGACCATACCACTCATTTTGCAAACCATGCTTCCAAATGGCCAACCTGTGGAGAAAACAGAGAAAATGGATTTTCTCTGGGGGGGATTGGGTGAGCAGTCTTCATAACAACTTTGTACATTCTAAGAATTTGATTCTATGATTACTTAGAAATGGAGTAGCTACACTACACTGCCTTCACATTTATATGAACTTGAGTAACATCCATTTCTTAATTCATAGCATTTTATGGACCTTGCTTTGTGCACTGGTGCACAGTCATGTTGGAACAGGTAGGGGGCCATCCCGATACTGTTCCCTCAAAGTTGGGAGCAAGCCATTGTCCAAAATGTTCGTTTTTGAGTTCCTTCCAAGTAAGGAGCTGAGCATGACTTCTGAAAAACAACCCCACACCAGTTCCAACATTGATGAGAGAGTTTGGTGTAAAATAAATTGACTGGCCTGCACAGAGTCCTGACCTCAACCTGATAGAACACCTTGTGGATGAATTAGAGACTGTGAGCCAAGCCTTCTCGTCCAACATTCCCAGTGTCACACTCTTAAACCTTGTGGAAAGCCTTTGGGGCTTTTATTGCTGCGAAGGGTCGGCCAACATCATATTAAACCCTATGGATTAAGAATTGGACGTTACTCCAGTTCACATGCATGTGAAGGTAGACGAGCAAATATTTTTGGCAATATACTATAGGGTATAAGTATGCAGGACTACTGTATTTTGAGTTCTTCCTGTTTATGTGCAAATTAAATGAATGGCCAAAATATCATAAAATAAAAAGTAACCTACTTTGAAAACTATCTATATCTAACTTGAGAGTAATAAAAGTAAAACTAATAAATCAGTTACTTTATAATAATAATAAAAAAAGAAAAAATTTCAGGTCATTACGAGGCAGTCCTTTCTTTTCTCCCCCCCCTCAGTCATGTATTCTACAGCAATCAACCATCTGAGAACAAAACACAATGATCTAAACTCAGGGTCATGAAATCCACAGACCTTTCTTACAAGAGACAATATGCTGCAAAATAACCTACTAAAGGACACCATTCTCATCATAACTCAACGGGATTTCTGTTTCTGAATATCCCTCCAGATCTTCACAATATCAAAGCTGTAAGATGTAACATTGATCTTTACACAACACTGCAGGATCTCATCCCCAGAGGTGAAAGTGACATTTGGACTTGATAATTCATAATTAGAGAAACTTATTTGTACAAGTAAGTAAATACTCTTTTCATATTGACATTATTGTCAGGAATATTATTCAATGTTCCAACCTGTTTGTCAGGTTTTTATTCCATAATACATTATTTGTGATTTGGAGTGAGAATAGCCTGGTGAAGGGGCTGACAGATTTTTTAACTTAGATGCTCACATCTTAGATGCTCACATCTCAAAGGATAATGAAGGTTTTTTTTTCCTTTTTTTTCTGAACTCCCCAAACGCAGTTTGCATTCCAATGGTTTCACTCTATAAATAATCACAGTTGATTAGAATTCTCTCAGAGAGAGCACGAAAGTGAGATACTGTAGCATGCATCCCTGTAGCATGCATCTCTCGCTAACACTGTCGACAAACACATATTTGAGCAGCTGCTAGATTGAGCTCACTTTTCCCTTGAGATATTTTTTCAGCTTTTTGAGATGACTTGTTACAGTAAAAAAAAAAAAAAAGTACAACAAAATTTTCAACCTGTTGGGATCTTTGACATTTGATTTACAGGAAGGATTTCACATGTTTTTCCCAAACTTGTAGATAGGCACCAGATGTTGTTAAGAAGCAGGAGCGGTCGATATGTGCCATCAAGCTCATCTAGAAATGCACAGACCGGTCGGTCGTTTAAGCCTTCTGCTATTATTTTGTTCACTGCACTCGGGACGGAAATTTTAAGTGCTTAGTGCAAGATGCAGTAAAACATGAGGAGCTTTCAATCCGATGAGTTCTGTAGTTAAGTCACAATCCATTTTTGTGTCGCTCTCATACTATGTGCTCCGTCTGTAATCACTTTCACCATGTAGCTACTGTATGCTTTCACTTTAAAACTGTTCACAACAGCCTCTCAAATATCCTTCAAATTTTATCACAACCAACTCAATGATTTCTTGATCTAGCCCAAAAATGGTCACATACCCAAATAGTTGGATGATCTTATTACAAGCATGTTGGAGCAGAGTCCATGTCCTTGATTTTAAGGTCTTTGACAGTCTTTCTGAGCTGTATCACATTTAGATTTGTCTAGCAGAATAGCTACTTGATAGTATAATGAGTGATCCTTTTCTGGATTCACAGCTTGTGAATGGCTTTTCATGCCTTACTACCGTACAGTATCTCCTGAGCTGCCTTAAAACTAACAGCAGTAATGGAGTTTTTATCCATTTCTTCCATCTACTTTCACTCTGCTTGGCTTCCTGCAACAATTCTAAAACTGGTCGCTTTCTTTCATACAGGATGACTTTAGGCTTGCAATAATAATAACAGCAAAATATAAAATGCTTTTCATTTTCAGCTTTTTGTGACAAGGCTGGAAGCCACTAATGATGAGATGAAGAGCCGTGTGTGGCTCAGGAGCTGCGGGTTGCCAGCCTCTGGGTTAGAGGATGCAAGCACATAAAAAAAAAAAAACTATTTTCAGTATATTTTTAATATTATTCAGTAACAGATTGGAAAATCCTTCAAAAATATTTAATTTCACCTCAAAACATACAGCATTAATTATTTACAAAAAATGCTTTTTCTGTCATAAGAGCCTCACTCACTCACTCACTCACTCACTCACTCGTGGTCTATACTAATTTATCCTGTACACAGGGATGCGGGTTGCCTTGAGCCCATCTCGGGGGAATTGTGGTGGGTTACACCCTGGATAGGGTACACACTCACACGCTCATTCACACACTACGGGAATGGCAATAAGTCTAACCTTCATGTCTTTGGTCTGCGGAGGGAAATCGGAGTACCCGGAGGAATCCCACCAAGCACGGAGGGAACATGCAAAATCCATGCACACAGACTCAAGGCGGGAATTCACTAAGCAACCACTAAGACGTCTCGAAAGATCCTTTGGCTTGTTGATTAATGTTAACTGACAATCTTTTGTAAAAGAAAAACAAATGTGATGTGTAATAATTTAATCTTAGACGGTTTTCTATGGAAGCGCATTGCATTCACAAAAGAAAAAAAAATCACAAGAATTATCTCATAATTATGACTTACTATCTCATAATTATGACTTACTATCTCATAATAATGACTTATTATCTCATAATTATGACAGGCAAAGGCGCTGCCATTTATACACACAGTTGACAGACAAGGCAATCAGCCTGAACGAGCCGCACATGGCGGCGTGTTTATTTAAGGGTCCTGATACCACCGTAGAGATTATTTAGGTAGCACCGGTAAGGTATCAGGGCCAAAAAAAGAAAGAAAGAAACACAAATTAAATTCGGCACTATTGTCCCCGCCTTGTGCCGATCACCTAACCCTACATTTTGTCATATTAAGTCATAATTATGAGATACTAAGTCATAATTATGAGATAAGGATCTCATAATTATGAGATACTAAGTCATAATTATGAGATAATTCCTGTGATTTTTTTTTCTTTTCTGAATGCAATGCGCTTCCATAGTTTTCATTGCCATTAATGGGCTTTTTTAACTGCCTTGAAACACTCAACCCAGCCTTGTTATTTATTACCCAGTTACACAAATTACTCTATTTATCTATTTTATGATTGTCATAAAAGAGGTTACAGTGTCTTAGTGGTTAGCACTGTCGCCTTACACCTCCAGGATCTGGGTTTGGGTCCCGACTCAGGTTTGTGTGCATGGAGTTTGCATGTTCTCCCCGTGCATGGTGGGATTCCTCCGGGTACTCCGGTTTCCTCCCACAGTCCAAAGACATGCAGATTAGACTAATTGCCGTTCCCAAATTGTAGTGAGTGTGTGTGTCCTGCAATGGATGCCCAGGGTGTTCCCCGCCTCATGCCCTAAGTCTGGGATAGCCTCTAGGCCCCCCGCGACATCGCATTCAGCATAAAGCGGTATAGACAATGAGTGAGTGAGTTGTCGTACAGTTGTATTCCTTTTGGGTCCAGATAAAATCTTGCACAATGTGTTTCCCCTCTCTAATAGCAGCCAATAAACATGCTGTCTAGCTAAAGCATCTTCAATGTTGTGGCTGTGTTTAACTATGGGATGATGGCAGGCTTTGATGATAACATTAGCAGAGATGAAAGCCAATTAAGGTTTTAACAACACTACTTGTGATAAGGGTTTTTCTCACCGGAGTCAACAACTGTTTGGAAAATCCATCAGAAAATGTGTTTAACTTTTTAAACATTTATGAAAGGAGTCTTCAGAGTCTGTGCATAAAGTCAGAGTCTTTATCACTGTGCACTTTTATTTTGCAACATGTCAAGTTGTCTCATTAATAAAAGGTTCTTAAGGGAACCGATATTCAAAGTTGCTATAAATGATTGATGATGCTACTCTAAATGAACTTTCAGAATTTATTGTCGTTAATAACAAAGTGTACTCACTGCCAAATTTCTGTGGAAGTCAAAAATGACGTTCTGCTGTCAGAAAATAATCAACTGCCGACTATATCTTTATACAGATAAAAAATGCTTATTTTCCTATGATAGAATGCACTTTCATTCTTCATGAAATATTCCTATTTATGTCAAGCTGGTAGGTGGCACAGTCAAAACCTTGTTTCTCATACAGTAAGTGCTCCTAGACATTTAGATTTTGCTTATGCCAAGTATATCACAATGAGTGATACTATATTTCTTACCCATAATCCAAAATGCTTTTAAAAACACAACATTGTTGCTCTGCCTGCTGCAGTGCAACATCTGCTGGGACAGCGTATACAATATGCATAACAATAAAAAGCATTTCTTTAAAAAGAAGAAACATAGATTCATTATCCAGTGTGACCAGGGTCTGGTCACTGTCTGACTTAGGGCACGAGGTGGGCTACACCCTTGTTGGACGTGCCATCCATCACAGGGCACATGCACATGCTCATTACCACACTACAGGCAATTTGGGGAGACCAATTAGCCTAATCTGCATGTCTTTGGACTGTAAGAGGAAACCGGAGCACCTGGAGGAATCTCAGTAAGCACAGGGTCAACATGCAAATAGAGATGGGAATCGAACCTGGACCCTGGAGGTGCAGGGCGAGAGTGCTAACCACTGATGTCCCTAAATGTATGTAACGGACAAAACGAAATTAAAATCATAAGCAGCTAAACATACCATTGACTGCAAATGAGCCCAAAACAAACAAACAAATAAATAAAAAAGGCTTGAGATTTGTCCAAGATTAAAACCACATTCAAATTTAATGATCAGATGCACTTTCATAGCAGCAAGCGGTTTGGAAGGCTTGCATGAATGAAGCCCTTCAGGACAGCACTCGACTTGGTGCCAATGGAATTACAGCTGGAATTGTGGGTTGCCAGGTTGGCACAACTTACTCTCTCCTATAGCAATAACCACTGGCATGAAACCATGACTTTCAATTCTGCAGTATAAAAGAACACAGAGAGTAAACGCTAAAGTTATTCCTCTTTATAATCCCCTGCTACACGAATGCATTTCTCCCAGCATTTCACTAGTGCTTGGATGCCATCAAGAATGAAAGTTTTCTCTGTACGCTGAAGCCATGATCGGACTTTGTGTCTGAAACACTGGCCTCCAAGGAACTCCTTTACTGAGAACTGAGAATGCTCAAGAGAACGATTGTTTCCCCAGACAGTGACAGTTACATGCCATCGTTTAATAAAAGTTTAATCACCTGTGGCAGTTTGACTTGAACGCCCCTTTTAAAACCAGCAATGACCAGGCGTTGGCAGGAAATGGAGCGATGAAGGATGAACCAGCAGGTAGTATCTTGCACCTGTGAGATCTGTGAGTATGTCTGTGTGTATGTGTGTTTTAACTCACCTGTGGTAACCTACAGTTGAGTTCCTTAATTTTCCTGAACCTCGAAAGTGCAACAAATTTTTTTTTTTTAAAAGGACAACATTTGAGATCCAGTATACCACTTTCTTTGCATTGCATTTAAGACTGGAAGACAATTCCTTTTCTACTTCTAATACTAGGTTTAACTTTAAAGAACGCTGCTGCTTGACATGTTTTACCCTCTGCAATCATCTTGTTTAAACCCAAAGGGTCGTATTAAACAGATGTGTCTCTGCTTTTCAATACCAATCCTCCTTACTTTTATTTTTTTTCCTCACTGATTAGCGATGCTTGGCCGCAGTGCTCTTTTTTGTCTTAGAACTAAGAAAACTAGTGGTTTTGCTCTTAATCTTTGGATCTAAACTCTATTAGCCTGTGAACTAAATTATGGAATGTAATCCACATGTGCAAACCTAACACTAACCTGGCATGAAGGTATGGGCTGTATACAAATGTTGATATGTGAACATTATTGTCCACTAATCAAATATGATTTTATGTTTAGCAATCTTTAAGCTAAATTTTTTTTTTAAAAATCACAATTTCATGCTGACTATGAAAGGTAACAAAAAATAAAGATATCCTACACAACTTTAAAATAATGCACAATGAAAAGGTGTGCACCCAATTATTAATAACAGTAAAGTTTTTATAGCATAAAAAAAACTATTCAATCTAAAAGGCCATCATTGTGCCCTTAAACTTGCTTAAATAACAAAAAATATGTTGAAAATAAAAAAGAAATAATTACATAATAATAAACGTGCATTTCTTTTTATTACTTTTTTATTACCCTCTGTCCTTTATTGGGTTGCTCAATTTTTAAATACACCTTATTGAGTCGTTCTGAATGTTCATTTTTTGAAATATATATTTCAAAGTGTGTTTTAATTTTCATCAAGCTTTCATAAACAAATTCCAAGAATATAGATAAGATTTATCTAGATTTATCTAGATAAATTCTTTTTATCATTTAATAAGCATATTTTCATCAGGACATTATATACAAAATGTTTGCTATGTTATGTACAAGTTCCAAAAGATACAAAGTTTCATACATTATAATATGTACATTATAATATGTACATCTAGATAAGAATTTACTGTAAATTCTGCATCGTGTCAATCACGATGCAGAAAGTGACACTTTGTTGTTTACCCTTAACAAAAAAAACTAATTAGCTAATACTAATTGCTGATTGCTAGAGAGCCTGCTTTTATTTTCCTGAGCAATACAGTGTTTATACAGTGCTTGCAAACCTATCCATTCACAAATTCAAGAAACTTTAATATCTGAAAGATGCCATTATTAACAATTTTGTGGTAGTCTGCTTTTTCCATCCATCTTTTATTTATTCTTTCTTAATGCATGATTTCAATCAGTGTTGTAAGACAGCACCCCCTCTTGGTGATGGTTTATTAAACATTCACATTCACACCATTTAATAAGCATATCTCACCTTCCATCATATATTAAATGTACATACTTTTTTTGGTACACTATTTACCCAGGAATCTTAACCACAGTCAGAAAATGAGTAAAAATGTCAATTTATAAACTTTCTTATCCTGTGTACAGGGTCATCTCAGGAGACCTGGAGTCTATCTCAGGAGATGAGGTAGGGTGCACCTTGGTCAGGGTGCCAATCCATTTCAGCAGACACATACTGTACACTACAAGCAATTACTGGAAACACCAATTAATCTAATCTGCATGTCTTTGGACAGTGGGAGGAAACCGGAGTATATGGAGAAAACCTACCAAGCACAAAGCACTTTCACCTCCTTTTTCATCTTCACATTATTAGATATCAACAATAATTTAATGAGATTTTGATGGCCAGCATTGAATTGATACTGCAGCTCAGTTTTTAATCCACAACTTAACTAAGTAAGTACACAGTAAGGTGCTGGGTGACCATGATTTGCCAGGATGTAATCAAGAATTGTACTGGAGGACAGAACTCTTTACATTTTTTAAAAGAGATTTTTCCCACCGTTGGTGTTTTATAATGGTGGTGCTGTTTAACATTAGGTTCAACTGGGTTGTGTGGTGACAGTGAAGGTCATGTCAAATGATTTACATTAATTTCATACTCATGAATCTATTCCATGAACCTTCATGCCTTGTGATTGGGGCAGGACCTTTCTGCAATACAGCACTCCCATCTGAATAACAATGTTTCATCACTGCATAAAGTGATGATCAGTCAGTAGAACTTGATTAGCAGTGACTCTTTTGCAGAGCTCTTAGTCTTTTCTCTTGTTTGTCACCTGTTGCAAAGCTGAGTTACCTATACTGTGACCACAACAAGGGATGACGGAGATAAATGGGATTATTTAAAGCAATGCCGTGTGGGTGCTGCAACATAGCAACCAAAGCAGAACTACTTCAGGGATATACTGTACTAAAACCTTGTCAAAGTCAGACTCAAGTGGTCTTTATTAAACTATGCCTATTGTATGACGGATGTTAAAGTCAAACTGTGACTTTTGATTATGCAGAATAACAGAACACAGTTATTTCTCTATATAATTGCCTGTTACACTAACACACTTATCCCGGCGTTTCACTTGTGCTTGAATACCATCAGGGTGTAAAGTCACATCAGTAAGCAGATGCCATGGTCAGACTGCCTGGTTTTCATGTCTGAAATGCTGGCCTCCCAGGAACTCCTTTAATGGTCCAAACATTTAGGAATTGCTAGGAGTGAGGTCAGGACTGTATGGGAGTATTATTTATTAATGCATAAATTCTACAACTACAAGTATTTATAAAAATAAATGTTAATAATAAGTGAATAATAAAACATTTTTGTATTGTGTTCCTAAATTGTGTATTATTATTTAATATGAACTAAGATAATTGTAGGATTTAGTATTTTGGATTTTGTAGGATGTAGGATTTGGTATATCACCAATGGAGAGACATGGCAGCATATTCCAATTTGTCACCTCATTATGCTTGTTAGTAAGTAAACAAAATAATAAAAATCACCGCCTTTTAAAGAAAGGGTGTATGGTCATCACAGTTATAGGTGTTTCAGATACAGATATATAACTTTAGATACAGTTTTGCCTTTGTTTGAGGTTACAAGAACCTTAGAGACATTCCATTATATTGTAGTTCCATTTATTTAAAATGGAATGTAACTGAGAGTGATAATTATCAAACGTCTAAGAACTTTGAAAAACTCATCTCACTCATCGTCTATACCACTTTACCCTGTGTACAGGGTAGCAGGGGCCATGGAGACTTAGAGCATCTCAGGAGACTTAGGCCATGAGGCACGTTCAGTACACCCTGGACAGGGTGCCAATCCCTCGCAGAGTACACATACTCTGGGTAATTTGGGAACGCCAATTAGCCTAATCTGCATGTCTTTGGACCGCTGGACTGTTGGACTTTGGACATTGAAACATATAACTGCAGGAGCAGAAATAGGAGTCACTAGTCTAAAAAAAGCACACAATTCAAATTGCACTAACCTGTAATAATGTTGTCGAGAAGAGTTGTTGGCATGCAAAAAATCCCAACGAGGAGGTCACTAACAGCCAGGTTGAGAATAAACAGGTTAGTGACAGTACGCATATTCTTGCTCCTTAAGACAATGAAGCACACAACTCCATTGCCAACCATGCAGACCAAAAAAATGAGCAGGTAAAACACTATGAAGATAGCTGCTACTGATGGCTGGTGCAGGTAAAATCCAACATATGTTATGTTGCTCCGGTGTTTGGTGTATTCTGTGGGCAAAGTCCAGTTCTCATCACCCACATGGGTGATGTTCAGCTCTCTGTCCATTTTTTTTTTTTTATCTAAAAAACATCAGGTTAGGTTGTTAATGTTATGAAATGTTCCAAGACACACACATACTGTATATATTATATTTTTATTCATAACTGGTACAAGCTGTGATTGGATGTTCTTCCGAATCACCACTGATAAGATATGGAAGCCCATAATAATCCAACTATAAGTGGGATTGCAAAGGCAATCTAATTGTCTTCACATTGCAATCATCACCTATCTAATCTCATCTAATCGATCTAGCCTACAATGCAAAAGAAACAATGAGAATGAATCTTTTTAGGTGCTCTTTAGAAGAAGAAGAAAAAAATCATCCCTGATTTGAAGATGATGGTCTAGAAATGAAAAAGCTAAATAAATTCTAGTTATATTTTAATCACACAGATTTCAACCCTGCCTGAAGCACAGAATTACGCCATATAACCCTGATCCTGGATTCCCATTCCCCTTATTTGAATATTTCCCTGCTGTATCTAATGAGTTATCTAACTGGCAGGTTTTCCTGAGTCGTAGTAGATGTGTAATGATGTGTAGGACATTGTTGGCAATCAAGGAGTGCCAGTAAACTGCCACTGTGCCAAGCGTACAAGGTGAGATGAAACTCCAATAAGAGATGATGAAAGTGTACAAAGTATCATTTGCAAAGATGAATTTCGAATCAGAGATAAAAGTATACAAAGTAACATTTGCAAAGTAAACAAAACAATTGCCTTTGAAGTACGATTTAAAATAAATCCTAGGAACATTTCGAGTAGTAACACCACAAAAAATATGTCTAGCATAAGTTTTAATCACAGACTTTTGCTTGTAGGTTAGATACAGTAAAGTGCACACTGATACTGACACAGGGTCAGCTCTTACCTCTTTGTTTGTTTGTTTGTTTAAGCGGAATAAACCAGAGAAGATGCTAATAATTAAGGAATCCTTAATAAAATAAAATGAAGAAAAAAAAATATTATCGAACGAAGAACAAACAATACGCGTTATCATGACAGAGCCCCAGGCTGCGCGGCGTCAGTCCGACACGCGCTCCGAAATAAAGCTGGAACATTTTTATATCCATTATCATTCTGTCTGTCGTGCTGCTGGAAACTTTCTCTCACCGATAGAAGAAACAGCTCTGTAAGAGGACCTGCTCTTTTCAAATGAGAGAGAGAGAGAGAGAGAGAGAGAGAGAGAGGCTCGTGCTGATGAACAGCGTCACTATGCGAGCGCGCGTCACTTGTGCGCGTGTGCGCGCGCGCGTGTCTGCGCGTCTACTGTTGCTTCCGTTACAACCGCGTGTCCACAGGTACTCCTGCTAACTCCATCTATCGTTCTAGGCTGAACGTCTGAAGTGAAGAATTGAGTATTCGAGGAACAATCTTTCTTTTTACTAAATTGATAATCAGATTAAACTCACTTTCATCCAGGAACAATGGTGATTGTATTTAGTCACCTTTTTAAAACTGTAGCATTCGCAAGCATTCACTCACTCGCTCACTTATTGTCTATACTGCTTAATCCTCTCTTTTTTTTTTTTTAAGGGTGGTGGGCGGGGGCAAGAGGCGGGGTACACCCTGGACACCCCAGGGTGCAAATCCATTCCAGGCACACACACATCCAGTACATACACACTCTTTCACACACTCCAGGCAAATTTGGGAAAGACCAAGCCTAAACTGCATGTCTTTGGACTGAGAGGCGGGAATCGAACCTGGCCGGGAATCAAACCCGGACCCTGGAGGTGCAAGGCGACAGTGCTAACCACTAAGTTAAATTCAATTCAATTTGTACAGTCAAGCACTTTTAACAATGGCCATTGTCACAAAGCAGCCTTATAGAATCAAAAGGAAATTATGGAAGCGAATATGAAATATGTGAGAAAATACATATGAATCAAAACAATCAGATTGTGCCTGACGAGCAACGGTGGCGAGGAAAAACTCCCTGAGCAGGCAATAGAAAGAAACCTTTAGAGGAACCAGACTCAACAGAGAACCCATCCTCATTTGGGTTATAACGGATGGCAAGGATTGTTTTTCTGGTCTTTCATGTGTTTAAGTTAATATGAAGTCGAGATTGATATTAGACGCTCAGGTACAGAACAGTAGGAAATTCCAGTTTTGAACTATTAAGCATCTGCTGTCACAAGTCCTCAGAGAACAGCTGTCTGCATTAGCCGAGGCCTTTGTGGTAAAAATGGAACCGTCCCCATTCACCACCCGCAGACCACATGGGATCTCCATGCGATGAGATCTCCAACCAGAACCGGGCACTAGGATGAGTCAGACAAGTCCAGAGGGCAGAGGGGGCGTGGATCACTGGGTGCTCAGGAGAGGTATGTGTAGCTCGACAGAAAGAGACAGAGAGAGAAGAGAAGAGAAAGAGAGATAGCAGTTAGGTATGGTCACATAATGTATAAGGTGAATGTTTATTTAGTGCATATTGAGTGCTATCAGGGACTCTGGCAGGACGAAAAATGACAGCATAATTAAAAGGAAGAGCCAGAGGGAAAAACAGACATGAGGAAAGAGAGCATCCAAACATACTTTACCATTTCACCATAATACTTTAAATAAATGGGACACCCAGATCTGCTCAATTGCTGTACCTACAACCATGCTTTTTACAAAAAAAAACCCTGGTAAAATAAATACTCTTGTATAATTTTGGGGCTTTGTAAAAAAAAAAATTTAATATCTGCACCTGCAGTAGTTTTCAAAATCCTTGGTACTGACAAGCAGCCTGCATCCTTTGATCGAAGTAGGCGTGGTGGATCACACGGGTACTGTGGCGTGAGATTATTTAGTGCTTTATAGGTCAATAGCATTCACATACTACGGGCAATTTGGGAAGGCCAAATAGCCTAATCTGAATGTCTCATGTACAGAGGAAACACCAAGCATGGGGAGAACATGCAACCTCTACACAGACCCAAGGGGGAAATCGAACCCCGACTCTGGAGGTGCAAGGAGCCAGTGCTGTCCACTAAGCCATTGTACTGTCTACTTAAGATACACATCGGAAGGAAATGGCACTCTAGTGCACCTTAAAACCAGGGACACTGCAGCTGTGTAATCAAATAGATTAATGTACTACCTTACCACTAAAGACTGAAAAGTATGCAGTGGTTGCCCGTGATGGATTAGCAGCCGTCTAGGGTGTACCCTAGACTATCCTAGGAAAGGATCCAGCCCCCCTGTATACAAGGGAAAGAGGTATAGACAATGAGTGAGTAAGTCAGTGATGACGTGAGCCCATGTGTCTGGTATAAACTTATCCATATTTCACAAAACCAACTTGACCCGGGTCCAGGTCTTGACCTAAAGTAAATGCATTTTTAATATGGAGTATGAGTGGAAATAAATAAATAAATGAATTAATACTCTTCTCACACTTTGCTCAAAACTTTGTGGACTCCCGTTTCCAACTTCCCATCACCAACCTGTAAAATAGTTTCTATGACAACAGGCACAAGTGAGATGGGCCGATAGTTTACAAACTCATGCTGCCCGTCAAAGGCCATTCGGCTAATCCGCAACAGGGGAATAATATCATGTTCATAAATATATATATATTTTTTATTAGCAAGTTGTCAGTGAAAACCTCTCATTTAAAAAACAGTGGAGTGAAAAATGTGCATTCATTCTGCCCGGAAGAAGAACAAGGTCAATTTGTTTAATGTTACCATGGCCATTGTTAAGAGGAATAATGACAGGCACCACTTTAAGAACAATCATATAAATTTCGAACAAAACTACCTACGTACTGTAACTCAGAGGTGAGAATCATCACAAAAAAGAATATAATGATGCAGAATAAAGGTTAAAATAATGAGCATGAGCAAAAAACAAAGACTTCAATTAGTAGAATGGCATGGGTCTTGAGCAAACACAAAGGACCTTCCTCTGATACTGGAATAAAAAAAAGAGTAAAAAATAATTCATTTCATTTCAGGAAAATAGTTCATTTCAGGAGTGCGTACTTTCCAGAGGTTAAAGTGTTTTTCACCAAAACATTTGAACAAATCAAGGGATGATATTACTTGGCATTTCAATTTATCCCAAAGGTCAAGGATTTGTACAGGCCACACAAGCAGAGGTGGAAAGTAACGAATTACATTTACTCGCGTTACTGTAATTGAGTAGTGTTTTTGTGTACTTCTACTTTTTAAAGTAGTTTTTAAAAACTGTAATTTTACTTTTACTTAAGTATGTTTTGTTTGAAGTATTGTAATTCGCTACATTTTAAATCATATGCGCTCCTGAGTAAAAAAATTAATGAATGAAAATGATAAAAAATATCATGTTTTGTATAAATCAGGGGTGTCCAAATCCAGTCCTGGAGGGCCAGTGACCAGCACAGTTTGTAATTCACCAACACCTAAACACACCCACTGAACCTAGTAATTAACAGATTAGTTAAATCAGCTGTGTTTGAGAAGAAGAATCACCAAACTGTATTGGACACTGGCCCTCCAGGACTGGATTGGGACACCCCTGGTATAAATGCTTCGTTGCGCTCGCGTGTGTGTATCGTGTCCTGGTCGCGCGCCGCTGCAGACTCCACTCCAGGTTTTCTGACTGTCCCCACATCGGCATCTACCTGACCTTCCACACGGTCGCTTCCGCCCTGAGAGTGACGTCATCAACCAGCGCGACCATATATAAACCGGAGAGAGACGCGGGAAAGAGGAAAGAGATTGGGATTTTGGCGTTTTGGTATTTGGTTGTGACTTTTTGCCTCCCATTGACTTTGATTATTGCTTTTGTTGGTATTTGTATATATTTGTAGATAATTTCACTGTATGTTTGTGCACTCACCAGTAGTAGGGGCGTGGCTGCCATTTATTTTAGGAAGAGGGAATTTATTCCCTGTTTTTGGTTTAGGGAGTCAGGGAAGGGACCTGTAATTTTGTTTGTGTTTTTTTTTTTTTTTTTTTTTGCAGGTAATCTAGCTACTAAATATGAATACCATTTAGTTTATTATTTTGGCCTGGGTCCACTCTGAATCTGATCCTCCTCCTCCTTCTGTGTGTGTGTGTGTGTGTGTGTGTGTGTGTGTGTGTGTGTGTGTGTGTGTGTGTGTGTGTAAAGCAATACAAACCTCATTATTTAATCAGTTAATGACTGGATCTAGTTCTTCCTGCCATATACCACCATTTCCATACAGTTTACAATAGAACCCTGAACCATTCTTTTGCTGTACGGCCCAACCCTAGACTGGGATGTAACGCCATATTTAAGTAACCACTTTGATTTTCAAGCACAAGAAAGACAACAGCTTTATTATGCAAAGGTGTTCCTTCAGTTAAAAACAACTAGTTTGAGATTTATATCTGCTCATCTTTTTTGAACTACGCTAGAATGCCTCATCTCACCCCGCTGTTAAAAAAAAAAAAGTTACTCAGTAACGTTTACTCTGAGCAAATTTTTTATGAGCTACTTTTTACTTGAGTAGATTTTTATAATGGTAACTTTACTTGTACTTCAGTAAAATTTCACTGAAGTAACAGTACTTTTACTTGAGTACAAAATTTGAGCACTCTTTCCACCTCTGCACACGAGTTATTCCATGTCACGTGTACAGGACAACTAATTCTACAGCATACAAATTATTCTATACAGTGGTGTGTTTCCAGCTTTTAGGTAACAGTTTGGGGAAGGCCTACTCTACATATGGATGTGATGGTCAAAAGTCCACAATTTCTTTTTCGCATTATTACATCTTGCACTTCTTGGACTGGTTTTGTGACGGTCCGGTCAATGAAAGAAAAACTCATAATGATCACATAAATAACTTTAATCTGACAAAAGTAATAATTTAAAAAAAATCTATGAATGTTAACCAATGAAAGTCAGACATTGCTTTTCAACCATACTTCAACAGAATTATTTTAAAAAATTAACTTATGGAACAGGCCTGGACAAAAATGATGGTACCCCTACTGAAAATAATGTGACCAAAGGGACATGTTAATTCAAGGTGTGTCCACTAATTAGCATCACAGGTGTCTACAATCTTGTAATCAGTCAGTGGGCCTATATATAGGGCTCCAGGTAGTCACTGTGTTGTTTGGTGATATGGTATGTACCACACTCAACATGGACCAGAGGAAGCGAAGGAAAGAGTTGTCTCAGGAGATTCGAAAGAAAATTATAGACAAGCATGTTAAAGGTAAAGGCTATAAGACCATTTCCAAGCAGCAAGATGTTCCTGTGACTACAGTTGCGCATATTATGCAGAAATTTAAGATCCATGGGACTGTAGCCAACCTCCCTGGACGTGGCCGCAGGAGGAAAATTGATGACAAATCATAATCATTGATGACAGACGGATAATCCGAATGGTAACAAAAGAGCCCAGAAAGACTTCTAAAGAGATCCAAGGTGAACTTCATGCTCAAAGAACATCAGTGTCAGATCGCACCATCCGTCATTGTTTGAGCCAAAGTGGACTACATGGGAGACGACCAAGGAGGACACCATTGTTGAAAACAAATCATAAAAAAGCCAGACTGGAATATGCCAAACTACATGTTGACAAGCCACAAAGCTTCTGGGAGAATGTCCTATGGACAGATGAGACAAAAATGGAACTTTTTGCCAAGGCACATCAGCTCTATGTTCACAGATGGAAAAATGAAGCATATCAAGAAAAGAACACTGTCCCTACTGTGAAACATGGAGGAGGCTCTGTTATGTTCTGGGGCTGCTTTGCTGCATCTGGCACAGGGTGTCTTGAATCTGTGCAGGGTACAATGAAATCTCAAGACTATCAAGGGATTCTAGAGAGAAATGTGCTGGCCAGTGTCAGAAAGCTGGGTCTCAGTCGCAGGTCATGGGTCTTGCAACAGGACAATGACCCAAAACACACAGCTAATAACACCCAAGAATGGCTAAGAGGAAAACATTGGACTATTCTAAAGTGGCCTTCTATGAGCCCTGACCTCAATCCTATTGAGCATCTTTGGAAGGAGCTGAAACATATTGTCTGGAAAAGGCACCCTTCAAACCGGAAACAACTGGAGCAGCTTGCTCATGAGGAGTGGGCCAAAATACCTGCAGAGAGGTGCAGAAGTCTCATTGACAGTTACAGGAATCGTTTGATTGCAGTGATTGCCTCAAAAGGTTGTGCAACAACCTTTTTGTCCATCAAAAAGGGGTACCATCATTTTTGTCCAGGCCTGTTCCATGAGTTCATTTTTTTTTATAATTCTGTTGAAGCATGGTTGAAAAGCAATGTCTGACTTTCATTGGTTAACATTCATAGAATTCTTATTTATTATTACTTTTGTCAGATTAAAGATATTTCTGTGACCATTGTGAGTTTTTCTTTCATTGACCGAAGGGTACCAACAATTTTGTCCACGTATGTGTGTGTGTATGTATATGTATGTATGTATGTATGTATATGTATGTATATGTATGTATATGTATGTATATATATAAAAAACTGAGTGAGGTACATCATTATTGACAAACATCTGACCATTTATTATAATTAGAAAACAGAAGTATTTAATTTTGTACTAATAATTATAAAAGAATGATCGGGGCATTGCACCCATTTGTACACCAGCATTATTAGGAACAGACATATCAGAGTTGGAGCAGTGTTGAAAGGTCAAAAGCACTCGCAGCAGACTGGGTGCCAGAATTTTAAAAAAGGAATAAAGATAAAGATAATGCAAAACATTTTTATTGAGTTCACGCCTTAAAAGCAGAGCATATCTGGTGAAAGTTGCCAAGACAAAATAAACATTGCTATAAAAGTCTATAAAGATTAAAAAGGTTTGTCTAAAGAAAATAGCAACAGCCTTATTGAACAGACCTTAAAGGGTTAGTGTTTACCAGTTTGAGAGAACGAGAGTTTTACATTTTGTAGTGTTTGACGTCTAAGCAGCATACTGTACATGTAATGTGTTACAAATGAATATTATTATTATTATTATTATTATTACTGTATGGCGACCCCTTGACAGTAAAGAATGTATGCATCATCATCATGTTTAGCAAGTTTAGGAATCTTGTGAGGGCTGACAAAACACAGCACATATCATTTAAAATTATTTACATTTGTTGTTAATCAATTATGGGATGTATATTATACAATACTTATCATGAAAAGATGTCCAGTGTCATCGATTAGCATCACTGATTTGAAAGCCTGCTACATAGCACATTTATCATGTCAGGAAAACTGCATGAGTAATGTAAAAAGATGTCCTATCACATAGGGCTAATTGACATTTAACTGAACACTTTTGGTCATTGTCTAAATGATGTTCCAAAATTGCACTCAGGAAGCTGTTACCAACTCTACCAGAAGAAATAATGTCATTTCAACATCGTTTTGGGAGATCAGCACAGCAGGATTTTTCCCCTCAAGGACACACGAATGCAAAATCATGAATACTTTCTGCAGCATTTGGCCCAGTGCAAAAGGAGGATTTTTTTTATTGACCCATGCTCATTAATAAGCAACACTGACAGTCAACAGAGATGTGATATGCTAATTTATATAAATATGCAGATAATTTCTGAAAGCCCATTACAACTTGCCACCGAGTTTAACAGCATCGCATTTGACTCAGAATTAATATTTGCTCATTTGTTGTTCTTGATTCAAAGTGTAGAGTAGTTCTCCAGTATGATGTTATAATCATCATGAACCACATGCAAAAAATATTAATTGGTGACAGGACGCCAGTGACATTTGTTTATATGGCGTTTTTCACCATTTTGCAAATATCTCACTCTCACTCATCAGCTATACCGCTTTATCCTGTATACATGGTCGCCACAGGTCTGGAGCCTATCCCAGGAGACTAAGGGCACAAGCCATGGCAGAGCACACACACACATGCTCATTCACACACTTTAGGATTGCCAATTAGCTTAATCTGCATGTCTTTGGACTGTGGGAGGAAACCGGTCTACTCAAAGGAAACCCACCAAGCAAGGGGAGAACATGCAAACTCCATGCACACGAGGCAGAATTCGCACTCAGATCCTGGAAGTGCAAGGCAACAGTGCCGCCCCCCCGTATTGCAAATATGTGTTATATTATAATATGTGTAAAAAAACAGTAATTGCATCTACTTCCTGCTTTTCTACTAGTCCAATACATTGTCTGGCAAACAATATAAAAAAAAGAAAAGAAAAGAAAGCAATGTTTAATAGTGAAATTAAGAGCATTACCACAAACACATTTCCACATGCACAATGTGAAGAGAACTCATAGGCTTAGGATTAAACAGCTGTATGGCCATATGAAAGCTACTCATTTGTGAGCCTATTAGGAAAAATGGCTTCAATTTGCTGGGGAACATAAAGGTTGGACTTTGGATCAATGAAAAAATGCCATGTGGTATGATGAGTCCAAATTGACCCTATACCAGAGTGATGGGCACGTCAGGGTGAGAAGGGAAGCGCATGAAGCAATGCACCTATCAAGCCTCGTGCCCACTGTACAAGCCTCTTGTCCCATCAATTGATTTGTCTTCCCTTATGGCATGGGCATATTAAAGAACAACAATGCCAATATTCATCAAGCTCAAATTATGAAAGCATGGTCCGGGAAGAATTAAGAATCAATACATGGTCTCGGATAAAAATGAATGCAACTCTGGATAGAAATAATTTTTGTGAGGTTGAATAAGCCAGTCATAAACTATGGCAGGGGGGATGCATGGTGTAATCTAAACCAACCATACTGTATGTGGACAAGCCAAATATTAGATTATGCGACTGTGTACTTTACATATACAGCATTTAACAAACAATCTTATCCAGAGATACTTACAAAAAACGCTTTTAGTCTTCATCTAAACTTATCCTGATGTTAATTAACGTGATGTGGGCAACTACAGGAAGCAGTAGTTACAGAAGGTGAAGTGATAAATCATGTGGAGTGTGAAAGCCATGATAAACACAAAAAGAAAAGAAGGACAGTTTGTTATCAGTGCCTACAATACGGTCGCATGCTATGCACAAAGTGAAACGAATCTGAAAAGCAAACAAAGTGAGAACTGCAGAAAAAATAGCCCAAGGTGCACAGATTTCAGAAGGAACAGTGGTCACGCGAAGCCGGATAAATGGCGTTTTCTCTACAGCGGTATGTACTAAAATTGGACTGATATATAGTAGGTATATCATCAAACAGAACCAGGAAGAAGGAATCAGACAATCTGGAGTATAGTGTGGGAACAGTCACAGGGCAATAGGCTAGAAAATTAGACCCCTTGGTACCCACACAGACAAATCAAATAGCACACCGAACAGACAGGAATACAATCTTGATGATACATCTACTTACAAGCTTCCTACTTTTACAAAAGACACATTTTTGCAGACATTTTGTTCTGCTCACTGTTAGAAAAAAACGAGTTTCTGAGACTGAAATGTTTGTTGACACAGAGGAACGAACTGCTTCACTTTTCTTTATTTCCGAATCAGTGTTGGTAATGAAACTAAGTGGCCTGTCTGAGAGTATTCTGTTTGATCAAAGCTCCTGGCACTTAGATTTCCTTCAATTATTCTGATTCTACTTTAAAGGTGTTTTGTTCCCTGATGCCATTCGGTAAGTGGAAGTGGGAATTGCAAGAGCAAAGTAGTTATCTCCACTTGGTCATGCTTAAGCATAAGGGCTGTAGGTGATAAACAATAATTAGGTCCAAATTGTGTCCAGTAAATGATGAGTGTTCAGTAATTATATGTCATATAATGTCACATTCAAATTTTTTTAATGCAATGCCAATGAAAAAGATTTTAAGTCGCTTGTTTAGTATTATGTTTGATACTGCAGATACAAAAAATAACACTTTTTTTTAAAAAACAGGCATGTTACATATAATGCCTGTTACAAATAAAAAAAAAAAAACATATTCTATTGTAATTGTACAATCATATGTGTGTGGAAAATAAATAAATAAATAAATATCTCTGCTGAACATTCATTAAAACTAAGCAGTTAATTTCCTTATAAAACTGTACAAATTGTACCTGAGAATTTTTAAAGAAATATGTCACCACATCAGTTATTTACTTCATTTCATTAATTACTGTTTTAATTACTGTTTTTTCAATTATTAATATTTTGAATATCCTTACTGTACAGCAGTTACTTGCATGTGTCTCTGACCTTTGTTTTATCTCGTCTTATCTTTATTTTATATTATACCATACCCTCTCTGTAAGACACAGGAGGGGGAAAAAAA
This sequence comes from Clarias fuscus, assembly GCA_030347435.1. Lineage (NCBI taxonomy): Eukaryota > Metazoa > Chordata > Actinopteri > Siluriformes > Clariidae > Clarias > Clarias fuscus. Next base: position 19,516,105 of record CM059208.1, read on the forward strand.
GAAGGTCTGTGAATTCTTATCACTGACAGTCCTACATCTCTCAGGTTTTTAAAATTCACTCAATCTGTTATTATTTGTGTTTTATTCTGCCAGTTTATCTGGACCTGCTCTCAGTCTGCTCCTTGAAGGTAACCCTACATATCTTTCTGTCTGTTTCTCCTGGCTAAATTCCTTGGCTACATGGAATCTGCCTTGCCTCGTCTGCACTACTATATTTATGGCTGCCAGATATCAGACTGTTTAGTCTGTTTATTGGAACTGGAATCTGACTCTGACTCTTATATACTGTAGCTGTCTACCTGAACTCGCTCTGTGAATTTGACTACCCACTATATCAGAGTATAACCTCACACCGACAAGAATACTAGACATTATGCATGAACCATTAGCAAACCTGATTACAGCTCAATCTGCTTAATCGTATCTCCAAGCAGATTGAGCTGTAATCATGTACTGTATTGTAATTATTTTTTTGGGGTGCTTGAGCTCATAATCCATTAATGGGTCTAAATTTGGCGTTATTATAGCACAGTACATGTTAAAGTGGTAAATGATCTACAGTACTAATCTGTAGACCTCTAATCAGGGTTGTGTCTCCTTACTTTTTTTGCCAGATCTTAGTGCGGCTTTTGACACTGTGGATCACACTGTTCTCTTTGATAGATTAGAAAATGTTGTAGGAGTTGAAAGCACAGCCTGCTCCTACTGGAACCCTGGTCTTATTTGTCTGACAGTTTTTAGAGTGAGAAGTAAATGATGACTTTTCTATGTGTACTAAAGTAAATTTGGTGTTCTTCAAGGTTCTCTTTTAGGCCCACTGTTGTATATATATATTAATTAATTACCTGTATTAGGACCACATGCAGCTAGAAGTATGGATGGCTTTGCTGTTTATAATGGGCAGCAGTAAAAGTCCATGGTGTGATTATTGATTTCAGTGTCTACGTTGATGCTCATGAAGATAATCATACAAGAATAGCCACCTTTCATCTCAGATATCAATATATGATGAAAAAAAAAGATCATGCCTTTATTATCTCTAGGTTGGATTATTGTAAACCCCTTACAATTGTAAACAAGCTCCAGTGATTCCAGAATGCAGCAGCCACACAGTCCTTATACAGGATACAGAAGATATAACCACATCACCGCTTATCTTATCCACACTGCATTGGCTCCCAATGAAATTTCACATTGATATTCAAATATTAAACTATTTGCCTGTAAAGCACTTCACACATTTGGGGTTATTGGAACAAATGTGGGCTCCCATTTCTATATGCTCATTTTCAAATAAAGTGTTTGGCGGCACGGTGGCTTAGTGGTTAGCAGCGTCTCCATGGTCCTGGTTTAAATCAGGCATCACTTCTGTGTGCATGGAGTTTGCATGTTTCCTCCCACAGCCACAAAGCACATCCTCAAACTCCCCTCTACACCACTTCCACAATCGCAGGAAGTCATTGCCACATCCCCAGTACAGTCCTGACCTAGCTCCAAGCGATGACATGCATGCAGACAAGCAGGTTTTAAATTTCAAATATTTTTGTATAATGAACTTAAATTGCAGCTGTAATGCATTATGTTGTCTAACATGTGCACATGTTAGATTGATGATCACTGGTCATAAATGTGTTTTTACGATGTGGTGTACTAAATCTGGGTCTCAATTATCAATCTTTTAGTAAAGTTATTTCTTAATGATTGTGTAAGCTAAAATGAAATATATATATATATATATATATATATATATATATATATATATATATATATATATATATATATATATATAAACCTGTTTCTAACATTCTTAGTACTCACATGTGTATTTGAATGAATGCAAATCAGCCATAAATTACCAGGTGCATGTAATGCGCAACTGATTTGCATTTGTTAACGGCCCAAGAACTCAATAAAAGGCAAAGCCCACCCAGATGAAATGATGAGCAAAAGGCAAAAATGGATTTTCATAGATGAAAAAGTGTGAGTTATTCTGACTCACTTGACTAAATTTTAATAAAAAAAACTGTGCAATAGCTGTAAAGCCATAAATATGGCCAACAAACTGCCTGAGCCCATCCGCCTTTTAGTGGGATTATATAAAACCTACTTAATTACTTACTTTTATTTATAAATTATGTAGGCTGCTTTCTTCATTTTATTATTTTCATATCTACACTGCCATTCAAAAGTTTGGTATGACTTTTGGGATAACATAGAAATTGCATTGTTTTCCAAGGAAACAAACATGAAATTAGTCTGAATAAAACAATATAGCAAAAGAACAAGACATTCTTACATTGTCCGAGTTAGAAATAATGATTTTGATGGAAATGATGAATGTGTTCTTCAAACTTTGCCTTCATAAAAAAAAAGAATAATAAAATAAAAACAAGAAAGGAAATTGAACTAATTACAGCCTGGCAGATCATGAGCATTCTAGCTGTACAAGAGAATCTGATGAGATTTCACCCCATGCTTCCTCGAGCATCTCCCACAAGATGGATTGGCTTGATGGAGTCTTCAAAGAAACTTGCAAGTGATCACAAACATTTTAGCGGTAGTGTATATAATATTGGTACCCTTATTTCTCTATATAATCCTCTGCCACACCAGTGCACTTGAACCGACTGTTTCACTCCTGTATGCATACCATGAAGGTTGAAAGCTTTCTCTGTGTGCCGAAGCATGATAGGATTGCTCGCTTCACTTCTGAAATGCTGGCCTTCCAGGAACTCCTTTAATGACACAAATATGTGAAAATCGCTTGAAACTACAGTAAGTCTGTAATAAGACTGAAATTTGCACAAACAGTTTTCCAACAGTTTCCAACAAACAAACAAAAAAGTACTTCTAAACGTTGAATCTGGACACAGTGGACTGTGGTGGTTTCTTCCTATCTCAGGGAGTTTTCCTTGCGACTGTTGCCCGTTGCTTGCTCATTAGGTATAAACTGATAATAATACATTTATACAATAAATTATTTATACATTTCCTTAAATTTTTCTAATTCATTTCCATATTTTTTTATTCCGTAAGGCTGCATTGAAACAATGCTCTACAGCTACAATTGAATTGAATTAAAACATACTATACTTAGTTACAGTGTCACGTATATACTATACTATATAATCACTATTAAGGAATGTCGTATAGCACTGTACTTGGAAAGAGCACTTAAATCATGTTCCTCCACTTCAGTTACACTTTCTCTGCAGCTGTATAATAACATGGTGCGACTTTCTTGCCAACCATGATGGGGTGAAAATTGAACTTCAGGTACCCCATTTTATTCTGCCAGGGGCTATTGAGTTTACCCTAAAGCTCCCACATCCATGAGATCTCCTTCTAATCTGGATGCTTAAAAAAATCGTATTGGGTTTTTGTCTTAGATTGCTGTGTTAATTGGTTTTATTAGTGTCTCAGTGTTTGTATTCTGCTGTGGGAAAGGAAATACAGTAGTATACATGATCATGAACATATTTCACTATAATTTGCTGCTACATCCATTACACATCATTACACTCAAGTGTTAACACGGAATCTATACACTAAGTTAAGCACAGAACATTTCTGAACATGATGTAATTCACATGCATTTACTAATTTAACAAATATTGACTATTGCTCTATTTATTTCTATCCAATTAAATGTTTCAGGACATTAGACATTGATGGACCAATTCTACTGTATTTATCATATAATAGGACTCTTTCATCAGCTGTACTTTAAATCCCAGTAACATTTTTCTGGCCATGTTCGATTTCTGCCTCTGTATGCATGGAGTTTGCATGTTCTCCCCATGCTTGGTGGGTTTCCTCCAGGTTTCCTCCCACAGTCCAAAGACATGCAGATTAAGTTAATTGGTGTTATCAAATTGTCTGTTGTCCCCGCCATGTGCACTAAAGTAAGCCTCCTGGGATAAGCTCCAGGGCTGTGTTCAGGATAAAGCGGTATAGATGAGTGAGTGAGTGAGTGAGTGAGTGAGTGAGTGACTCATCGCCTATACCGCTTTATCCTATATTAAGTGTCACGGGGGTCCTGGAGCCTGTCACAGGAGGCTTAGGGCACAAAGCGGGGTACACCCTGGACAGGGTGCCAATCCATCACAGAGCACATACATATACACTCACTCACATATGTATATAGTCTTATTTCTGAGTCTTAGCCATTCAGTTATTTACAGCCTGTATACAGTACATTTTATACTGTGCAGTCTGCAGCAGCACCCAACAACTCTTATGGGAAGAAACTCTCTCTGAGCCTACTTATGTATGTTCCAATCTGTCAGAAGACAGAAGCATGAGCAGACTGTGATTCAGGTGACAAAGGCCATTGATAATCCTCCAAACTCCCTATTGCACCATCTGGTGTAAAGATTCTACAGTCGATGGAAGAATCTCCAGTAACAGATCGTTCAAATGGAAGCTGTGTTGAGATTGGGGACCAAACACAAAAAAAAGGCTTGGGAGAGGGTGGTTTTAATTACGGGTCAGTCTAAAGATTGCATTGAGTGAATTATAAAGGCAAAAGCCAAGAGATGTTCTCATAGGCTACATTTAGGAACAGACAGAATGGCTGGATAATATACAGAGTGAGAAAGAGATTGAAAATGTCAGTGATGTCAGTGAAAATCTGTGCATGCTCGCGGGATGAGAGAGTTTTCCAAGGGAAGGCAGTTTGTAGCTACAGGTATGTGAGCTATGTGTTCATAGCATATGTTTTGCATTTCAACCTCAAAAAAAAAAAAAAGTGAAAAAAAAATGTATTTTTTTTATGCAATTTATATATATATATATATATATATATATATATATATATATATATATATATATATACATACTTTTTTCTTTGCACCCATTTTTTCCAAAGATTGAGAAATTATATTCATAGTTTTTGTTCACCTTTGCTATGTATTCTATCTATGGACTGATTTCATGATCTGTTTTAGATAGCATGCCTATGGTGCAGTTTAGGTTTTTTTTTTTCTCTATTCATGCATTTTGCTTAGTAGGATGTTGCTTATAGCTCACAAACATTCAGAAATATTCCTGACTACTGCACAGTAAATTATCTAAGTCAGTTGGGCCATGTTACAAACCACTGGTTTCATTCCTATTTTGGCATCCTATTTGGTGTGTAATTTCGTCACTGCTGTTTATTCATTTGCAGCTTTGGGTATTATTTGCTTTGCAGCCCAATGCATTTAACAATATGTTCTTCGTAAAAGGTCCCTAACCTGGACCGAGGTCATCATGCTTGTTTAAACAGATTTATTTACAATTATTTAATGTAATTACAGCAATTTAATTACGGCAAAAATAAAGTTGAAAACAAAAGCAATAAACAAGCTCTATGCTTAAACTTTACTTGTGAGTTTAACTCATAAGACTGCTTATGAACTGATTTAATGAATTAGGATTGTGTTCCAGCACACCAGTCAGTTATTTTTAAAGCTTGCCTCATACAAATGCATTGCAGTAACATTTTAGTGCATTTTATTGTGTACCAATGTGTACCACTGTACCAATATCTCTTTAAATCTGACAGGGAACAAATAGAATAAAGGCTTTTATATGAATAACTTTTTATATCAATATGTATTTAAAAAAAAAAAAAAGAAAGAAAAGGAAACAGGTCAGGAAGTTATCGCACAACATAATAGAAATCTGTATTACATTTACTATTATCATTCCCACTGGTCTCATTCTCATATGAGGAAGAAAAAAATGCATCATAGATTGCTTCTACTTCAATGTCTTCTGTCACTCAAACCATGAAAGCTGGCATTACGAATGTTTTTTGCTGTTGTAGTGAGTAGTGCTGATAATAACTCACTTTGAAGGCAGTGCATATATAGATTGGCCTCATCTGAAACTGTTTTCTCATGCCATTTCTGTCTGATTAGCCTTTATTATCTGGTCCAAGTGTCAAATTTTCCTGCCAGTAACAAAGTCTTCTTCTTCTGACAACGACTATACTGTAGTATAATACTTTTAAGCTTATAAATCATACCTGCTGTGTCACACTTATACTGTACTGTAGATGTTCCTGTTTCTGGATGGCATTTTAAAACAGTTACATTTCTAGCGAAGACTTGACATTCAGATGGTTCACCATTGGCCTCCTAAATTTGTTTAAAGTGTAAATATCTAATTAATGCACTTAATGCTTCCATTCTGCCCTTTTTCTCATTTAAATGTATTTATGTTTTACTCAGCATAAACCATTAAATATCCTTCTATCTAATGTTTAATAGTAAACAGGGGATTTTTTGATAACACCTTTTTGTGTTGATATATTCATGCTCTCATGAATCAGTCATAACCAAATGAACTGTTAAGGATCAGTCAATATGCTCAGATCGTTACCTAATAATGAGTGTGAATAGAGGTGCAATAGGCACAGTGGAATAATAAAGTCATCAAAATATCCATGCACATATTTCATTGTTCATTGCTCAGGTGCAGGATAGAATTTTACAGTCATGAGTTGCATGCAAAAATCACACCACCACAAAAAACAATATTTTACATTTGTATATGAAAAGCATTTCCTTTTAACCATGCAAAATTGCATTTGGTTATTAATTAATGCTAATAATTTTTACTTTTTAATTTTGAGTTTTATATTTTAACTGTTAAATGCACATAAAGGTATGCAATATTATTATTATTATTATTATTATTATTATTATTATTATTAATAATAATAATTTTAATTTTATTTATTTATTTATTTTAATCAGAACTTTAAATAATTAGCCCGTGGTGGGAGGGTTATCTAATCTTGTTCACAAAAAGGCCAGTCTGGCTGCTGACTTTGATTCCAACCACACAGAAGTCACACCTGCTTCCACTTGTATAATCAACATCTCCAATCAATATGTTTCAGATTAGGCTGGAATAAAAGCATGCAGCCAAACTGTCCCTTTGGGTCTAGGATAGGGGCTATAACAAATATTCAATAAATTTGCCAAAACTTATAAATGCCTTAGAAACCTGTAAAATATTTTAATTTATTGACACTTCTTGAATATTAAACTGGCTAATATTCTTCATGTTAATATTCTTCTACACTGCTTCATGCTCTTCATCCAACATTTAGGGAAAGTGACATTTGAAATCGGTTATATGGTGTGGTGTAAAAAATAAAACCTTTGTGTGGTGAGGTTTTTTTTTTTTTTTTTAAGCAATAACTACAGGCTCTCATGAAATTGTAGTTTGACTTTTGCAAATGCTCCAACCACCAAGTTATAGCCTTTCAAAATGTTCTCACCGCAAGAGAAAAAAAAAATTGCATAGAAATATTCTAACTAAAATAAAATGACACCAGCACTGTGATTTTCAAACAACAACCGCAATTTACTGATTTCATTTCCATTTAATATCTAAATAAATGATACAAAAACGTACTTAAAATAACAACTGCTTGCCATGTCCGTGTGTGGGACTTCTCTTCACTGCTGTGACAAATTTGAAAGTACATGCAGTATTTGTTAAGAATAGAAAAGGTCGGGCTAAAGGTGGAATGAGATGTTAAAAAAGCACATTCTGTGAATTTACTGTATGTGGGTGTAATGATCAGGTGTTCACTTACTGTTGATCATATGAATTTCACTCTTTTTCTTTCTTTTTTTTTTTACTTTGTTGCCCAAAGTCTCCATCTGCTTTGTCCAATTATTATAATTAAATACTATTCTTTGTACAGATGTCAACGCACTTTTGCTTATTTGGAAGTTGCTTAAAGCTTCCTGTAGTATCAAAATTAATAAGGCTGCATTTAAGCTTCATAATTAACTGAGGCTTCTAAAAGGCATTACATCAATTTATTACATTTCTTCCAGACCATTTAAAGAGATGGTCAACTAGATCGATGTGAACATTTGATTCACTTACAGTAACAGAATACTTTAAAGTAAAAAAAGAAATATGTTTCCAGATAGTTCTAAAATATGTCACTGGTGTGCATAGATGCAAAAAGAAACTGTACTTTCCCTCCAAACCACTAAGATGACCTCCTCTCCCAAAGTCTTGACTGTGGAGCTTCTTGAATAGATATTTTGAATATGGCCTGGCCTTGCACTGCCTCCTGCTCTTTGGAATATTGATCCTGGCCTGCCTGGCTTCGGATTCATTTGTTATTACTGTATAGCCAAAATTCATTTTTCAGAGTAGATTCACAATTGAACGAACGTATACTGTAGCCTAACAAACCTTGAATATAAAAACTAGGAATCAAAGGCATGTGATTGTCAGGGTTTTACTTCATTTGAGTATCTTTAAACTCCAATATGAAAAAAACATGTTTAAGCACTTGAAAAGTATTATGGTAGCTCAGCACAGTAAAGTCATCTTGATCATCAACTGATGGTAACATACATACAGTAGCACCAACCTTTATAAGTCAGTGTGCCAAAAAACATGGTCTTGTGTACATCAGGAGCAGTGCAATTGGTGCTATTCTGACCATGTTTGTTAGCTTGTCTACTGCCGAACGTGAAATTCTGTATGAAACTGGGCAAATCTGCTACAAAGACGTTTGACATGATTCTGCAAGTTTACGGTAATGCTGCAATGAGTCATTTGAGGTGTTTTGAATGGCATGCGTGCTTCAAGAGCAGAAGGACACCACTGGAAGATGATAAGAGCAATCCACGACATTGTCACACTTGTTGGTGTGTCATACGGACATATTAACAGCGAATTCTACTGCCAGGTTTTAGGGCATCTGATGGAGGACATGAAGAAAACAGTGCTGCCAGTGTACCATGTCCGGTCTGTGAATGGGGAATTTGTAGTACTTGTGTATATAAATGTGTGATCAAAACCAAACTCAAAATCTTTAGCAACGCTGCAGGAAACCACAACTAAGGATGGCATTTTCCTGTCTGTACTTTCAACTCTTTTCAACCTTTATCGACCCATTTCTATCACTATATACTCACTCATTTCAACTTCTCTCATTTAACTTTTTTTCCACTGGAGTGGTGCAAAGTCGCTCTCATTCCTGGTGTAAAACCAATGTCTGCACATGGTGTGAGGCATCGGGGCAGCTTATAAAGGTGCATCACATTTTGCCTCATTGCTCGCATGGTTGTGTTGCCGATTAACCATAACTGAAGTTGCCTGCTGAGGCAGTATCCATAGCGTTAACACCTTATTTTGGTTTATATATTCTTTATACACCCCATTGCTTTTATACTAACCTCCATTTTCCTGAAAAGGCTTCTCACAACATTTTTGTAATGTGGCTGTTGGGATTTGTGCTCGTTCATCCACTGGATCATTAATGGGGCCAAGCACTGATGTTGAAATTAGGTTATGGCATGAAATTGAGGTCAGCTTAATAACCCCAATTTCACAAAAAAAGTAAATGTAAAAATGAAATGTGTAAATGTGAATCTAAATCATATCAATGAAATTAAAACTGAAAAAAAAAAACACTCTGTGAATTAATACAGTAATTAAAAAACTTAAAAACTACAACCTGCAACCAGTGGATTGGTTTTATGCTTTTGATTGTTGATTTATGTTTACATTAACTAAGGAATAATAGTGCACTAGATGCCTGAGGATCAAATAATGGCATATAATAAGATAGGAATGTAATTAAAACAGAATACAGTATGACCAAAACTCAACCTTTACCAAGCACCAGGTGTATCCCCAATGAAGGTGCATTTATCAATCATTTTAAGTTTACAGTGGTCGTTTACTCAGGATTACAAATAATAGTAGCAGAAGGAGCATATTCAGTAGCCAGTGGAGAGTGGTTAAGCGGTTAGGTGAAGCATGACGTTTGGGAGGTGAGGTTCAGGGGTAATGAGTCATGTTATAGGGTTTTTCCCTCATGTATTAATAGGTTCTGTTTATCTATTTTCCTGAGCAAGAAAGCGGTGAGCAAGTTGGAAAGCTGCCAACACCCTTAGTTACTTATTTTTTAAAGGTTACAGTATTGAGTTTCTAGGCTGATATAGTGATTCACAGACATCATGAAAATTCATTTCACGTTCATTTCGTTAAACGTTTGTTTTATAGACAGGTTATCTTCAGGGGAACAGGTAAAGCCAAATGATAAAATGTTTAGCTCTCAGACTAACTCTTGTTTATTAGTTATTAATAACTAATTATTATTCATTTGTCCACAACTCAAAATGATTGATGCATTTGATGATTGATGATTATATCTATTTTTTGTGGGCAGTGTTGAGTAATTCAATATCTTACATATATCAAACATTATAATAATATCTCAAACATTAATATTTAATAAATGTTCAATTAAAATCTCTTGACTGGGACTGGCTCCGCATGCAGTGGCTGGGTAGTATGGAGTGTGGCAACCTACTGACGACAGGGCTTGAACCCAGATCCTCAGATCTGACCAACATAGAGCTTTAGCTTCCTGAGCCACCACTCCCTTAGCTTATGTTTAATGTATTTTTGCAAAAATAGTTTCCCTTCAAATTTCAAATTCAAATTTTATTTGCCACATACACAGTCATACACAGTACGATATGCAGTGAAATGCTTATACGACTGCCCATGACTTAAAATAATAATAATAAAAAGATTGACAAGTAATAAATAGTGGAATAAAATAAGAATAATTTTAGCTATAGAAAACATAGTTATAGAAAATAGAACAAAATATAAATATATTTTTAAAATATATGACCTATAAAAAACGTATCTATACAAATATAGAAAAAATAGAGAAGAATTTATATGGAAATGGAAATGTCCTGGGAAGTGTGCAAATGTGCATGTATGTGTAGACGTGCAATGTCCATAAATATCCATAGTCTGCAATGTGCAAAAGTGAAGGTACTTCAAGGTACCCTTAAAGGTAGCGCGAACATGCTACAGTATTAACGTGCCATCACACACAGCTGGGTAGCCATGCTGCGATTCTGTGTCATTTGTAGTCCAAAGTACTGTAAATTTGCCAAGGCTGAAAGCAAATGCATTTTTCAAATCAGCACACCTTTTAAATTCTCTATCTTTACAGCACATACAGTAGCTGCTTAGTCTGACAATAAATCTCTCTATAAAATGATCCCTGTAGACACTTCATCTCACGTCCCTGTTTTACAAAATGACACTACTTTTGGTGGGCACTCACCCATTAAACATACTTACAAAATAGTTCTTGTAAATATTCTCTTCTAGACAAGGAAACAGACTAGATTCTCTACTATATAATGGCCAGACTGTTCTCATTCATAGTCTTTAGTGCACTACTTTCGTCTGGGTTGACATCTTGACTTTACAGAATTACTGTTTGACGGATTATAGAAAAGTAAAAGCGTTACAAAGCCCCACTCATTTACACTTCCCTGTGAGGAAGAGTGTGTGGATATCAGTGTAGATAGAATTATTTGTACCAAAATGGTAAGAAATTGGTTTAAAAGGATTTCATTTCGCCTTACCTCTCTGGCTTCTGTCCCTGCAAAATTCAGTCTTGTTGCATTTGATAGTTTCAGTTTTGGTAGGGTTGTTTATTAATGGTGCTTTTGTAAGAATATTGTAAGATATTGTTCCCCTAAAACACAGTACTCATTTGTATGGTCTGCAGCTTTTTCTAGTCGGTAGCAACTTCCCTAGTTCTTTCCGGACCTGATTTTGCTATGCCGTTGCGATTAAAAAAAACAATCCAGCAGAACAGATTCTAAAAAGGAAATGAAACAGGTCGACTATCTTAAATATTTTTATGTGGAGCCCCAATTGGCTTAGATTACCATTGAAAAAGAGTCATTTATCATTTATCCTTAATGCTCCTTAACACAGATTTTGCTATGTAAAATCTTCTGCAACAGATGGAAAATTCAACTAAGAACCTAATGCAATCAGCCTAAATAATATAGACTTTAGTCTCCAAATCATCCATGAAAATGGTACAGATAATGTAGTAGCTGACGGGTACTCTAGTTTTTTAAATTATGCGATACTGAATGAGAATAAATGCAGTTATACTGAATATCAACATGGCTGAAGCTCAAAAGGTCAAATATCAGTGACAAAAAGGAGCTTTATTAACATTTTAGCACGGATACACCTTTGACACAAATATACAATGTAAAGTTGTTTCCACAAAACTCAATAAATGTTTCTTGATCATTATGAATGAATTAAAGAAATAGTGATTTCAGCGGATCATGTGACACTGAAGACTGGAGTAATGATGCAGAAAATACAGCTTTACATCACAGCAATAAATAAAACAATTTAAATACATTCCAATGGAAAAAAGCTGCTATATTTCACATTATTCCTGTTTTACTGTATTTCTGATCAAATAAATGTAACCTTCATGAAAACTTGTGCGAGTTCAGTTAGATCTGCTCTGAAGCACAGTTCTTCTCTTGGAAAACATATAAGAAATAGAGAGATCGTATATTGCCCCTTACAGAAATGTAGATTCAAGCTTTAACAGCCATCAAAGATTTCAGATTAATGCATAAGGAATCAGAGAAAATCTTGAAAGAAACAGAACCTGAGCTGAACAGTGAACCTGAAGCTGGGACTCCACCTTGTTCACATGTACAGTACAGTCGTGGCCAAAAGTTTTGAGCATTACATAAATATTGGAAATTGGAAAAGTTGCTGCTTAAGTTTTTATAATAGCAATTTGCATATACTCCAGAATGTTATGAAGAGTGATCAGATGAATTGCATAGTCCTTCCTTGCCATGAAAATTAACTTAATCCCGAAAAAATTGCTGTCATTAAAGGACCTGCTGAGATCATTTCAGTAATCATCTTGTTAACTCAGATGAGAACGTTGACGAGCACAAGGCTGGAGATCATTATGTCAGGCTGATTGGGTTAGAATGGCAGACTTGACATGTTAAAAGAAGGGTGATGCTTGAAATCATTGTTCTTTCATTGTTAACCATGGTGACCTGCAAAGAAACGCGTGCAGCCATCATTGCGTTGCATAAAAATGGCTTCACAGGCAAGGATATTGTGGCTACTAAGATTGCACCTAAATCAACAATTTATAGGATCATCAAGAACTTCAAGGAAAGAGGTTCAATTCTTGTTAAGAAGGCTTCAGGGCGTCCAAGAAAGTCCAGCAAGCGCCAGGATCGTCTCCTAAAGAGGATTCAGCTGCGGGATCGGAGTGCCACCAGTGCAGAGCTTGCTCAGGAATGGCAGCAGGCAGGTGTGAGCGCATCTGCACGCACAGTGAGGCCAAGACTTTTGGAAGATGGCCTGGTGTCAAGAAGGGCAGCAAAGAAGCCACTTCTCTCCAAAAAAAAACATCAGATTGATCTTCTGCAAAAAGTATGGAGAATGGACTGCTGAGGACTGGGGCAAAGTCATATTCTCGGATGAAGCCTCTTTCCAATTGTTTGGGGCATCTGGAAAAAGGCTTGTCCAGAGAAGAAAAGGTGAGAGCTACCATCAGTCCTGTGTCATGCCAACAGTAAAGCATCCTGAGATCATTCATGTGTGGGGTTGCTTCTCATCCAACGGAGTGGGCTCACTCACAATTTTGCCCAAAAACACAGCCATGAATAAAGAATGGTACCAAAACACCCTCCAACAGCAACTCCTTCCAACAATCCAACAACAGTTTGGTGAAGAACAATGCATTTTCCAGCACGATGGAGCACCGTGCCATAAGGCAAAAGTGATAACTAAGTGGCTCGGGACCAAAACATTGAAATTTTGGGTCCATGGCCTGGAAACTCCCCAGATCTTAATCCCATTGAGAACTTGTGGTCAATCCTCAGGAGGCGGGTGGACAAACAAAAACCCACTAATTCTGACAAACTCCAAGAAGTGATTATGAAAGATTGGTTGCTATCAGTCAGGATTTGGCCCAGAAGTTGATTGAGAGCAGCCCAGTCGAATTGCAGAGGTCCTGAAAAAGAAGGGCCAACACTGCAAATACTGACTCTTTGCATAAATGTCATGTAATTGTCGATAAAAGCCATTGAAACATATGAAGTGCTTGTAATTATATTTCAGTACATCACAGAAACAACTGAAACAAAGATCTAAAAGCAGTTTAGCAGCAAACTTTGTGAAAACTAATATTTGTGTCATTCTCAAAACCTTTGGCCACGACTGTAGAATTGAGAGAACAGGACACAGAAAAATTTGATGCTGAGACACGTGAGCACAAACCTGAACATCTTTTTTTCCATGCAAACAGTATTGCATATTTCTAAATCTTTCTCTCATAATTAGAGTCTCCCTAATGTTAAATGTTATGAATACCTAAAAGTTTATCAAAGTTGACAATGCATAACATTAGCGCCCTTTTTCAGACTTCAAATATTGTGGCTCACCGAATGAAAACTGTCCTGGAAAATCTCAATGTGTTTATCAGTGATGGATCATCTGCACTATTCACACTGTAAAAAATAAAATCTTGACTTAACTCAAAATTTCAAGGCAACTTGCTGCACAGCTTTTTTGAGTTAACTCCACTTTTAACCCAACTTGTTCACGTAACTCAAAAAAGCTGTGCAGCAGGTTGCCTTGACATTTTGTGTTAAATCAACAACTTGGGTTAAAAGTTGAGTTAAGTCAACTTGTTGTTGATTTAACTAAATTTACTGAGTAATGTCTCCCAACTTATATTATTTTGTTAAGTTAAAAGTGATTTGATAGTTTCAAAGACTTATTAATTTAATAAATGTGAACTTGTCACATGTATTGGGTTCAAAATATGTGTTTAAATTTACTGAAGCAGGTTTTTTTGTAATACAATAAAATGAAAAAAGCTGTAACTAAATGCTTGAAAGTTTCTTCCAAATTTTATTTTAAACCAAAAGGAACACACTACAACCATATTCCATGACTTTCAAATAAAAGTACACAAAAAGAAACATGGCAAGATGCCTTTTACAGTCTAAACTTAACAAAACAACTGCAGAACATGTCTGGTGAGTATGTTGCATTGATTCTCTGCAGGCACTTTGACAAAAATACGGCTGTTAATGTTTGTGTTGACATTATTAACATATTCAAATTCTTATTCATTTGAACTCCGGCTCTTATTTTACTTTATCTGATCATCTCAACTGATTTTAAATATTTATGAGGTGTTTCTTTCTGTACATTTTGTCTACATTAATCTAGTAGGATCCAAAACGTTCATGGAACAAAAAGAAATATAAAAACATAGAAAAGATGGATGTCAAGAATGATTTTTTTTTTGTACTCTTTATTACATTAGGGCAGTACTCCTGATGGCCGACAGACCAGAGGGATGAAAGTGCGAGTTCCTGTTGTGATTGAAGATGATGACTCCCCTACGACTTTGACCAGTGTCATAAACTTTACTCTTGTGTTGGAGGAAGGGATTGTCTTGCAAGATGCTCCAGAACAGTTTGGCCTTTGACCTGTTTGTCTTGGATTTCAGTACCAAAAAATCGGAAGTACACTTTTGAGGTGATTGAGAAGGTGTTCACGGAATTGGGCACTCACTGCTCTGCAAGGGTACAATCCCTTAAGACTTAACTTCTGCTATGACTTTGCTTTTATGAGCTGTTTTCAGACTTCAAATTATTATTATTATTATTATTATTATTTTGTACTCCTTGTTTTGTTAAGTTTAGACTGTAAAAGGCATTTTGCCATGTTTCTTTTTGTGTACTTTTATTTGAAAGTCATGGAATGTGGTTGTAGTGTGTTCCTTTTGGTTTAAAATAAAATTTGGAAGAAACTTTCAAGCATTCAGTTACAGCTTTTTTCATTATATTGTATTACAAAAAAACCTGCTTCAGTAAATTTAAACACATATTTTGAACCCAATACATGTGACAAGTTCACATTTATTAAATTAATAAGTCTTTGAAACTATCAAATCACTTTTAACTTAACAAAAGAATACAAGTTGGGAGACCTTACTCAGTAAATTTAGTTAAGTCAACAACAAGTTGACTTAACTCAAAATTTCAAGGCAACTTGCTGCACAGCTTTTTTGAGTTAAGTGAACAAGTTGGGTTAAAAGTGGAGTTTACTCAAAAAAGCTGTGCAGCAAGTTGCCCTGAAATTTTGAGTTAAGTCAAGATTTTATTTTTTACAGTGTGGTTCCATATTATACTCTTGTAAGACTGTGCCTTTAAATCGCGAGGGGAATCCCGGTGACACTCGTTTAAAGGCAGCCTGGGAAGACATCAGGGGGGGAGATAACGCTACATAATTGTAAATATTGGTATCTGGTGCACTGCAGTGTATTTTTTGTACAATACACGTGTCTACGAATGTTTGTAGATCCGCCATCTGTTCGTATCTGCGAAAATTCGTAACTTGAATGTTTGCAAGACTTACTGTATATACAGTACAGTACAACTGTTGTTTCCATATGGTCTTATTGATCAAGAGGTATAAACCAATCAGTCATAGCACCGACAGTTAAGTTGAGTAACATTCATTTTAATGGCTCCTGTCAAGTGGCATTCAATTTTATTTACAGTATATAGCGCTTTTAACACTGGTCACTGTCTCAAAGCAGCTTCACAAAATGAAAAGAAAATTTGTGGACGCATGGAATACATTTATGGAATTTATGGGATATAAGGCAGCAAGTACTTGAAGTTGATTGTGTTGCAGGGAAAAAGGAAAAGGAAAAAATGAGCAAGGTTAAGGAACTGAATAACTTTGACAACACCCAAATTTGTGGAGTGTTCCCACTTGCAGCCAAAAGTGGTAATGGGCTTCCAAGGTTCACTGATTCCCAAGCAATTCCAAAGTGGAGTGAAGGCTAGCTCGTCTGGTCCTTACCCAGAGAATAGCTACTGTTCATTATGGGAGGAAGGCAAGCTGGCAGATGCTCTATGCAAAGTTCTGCTTAGGAAACCTTGGGTCCTGGCATTCATATAGTTGTTACTTTAAAACACAGCTAGAACAGGACATCCGATCTGCATGTTTAATCTGGCACAGATTTTATGCTGGATGCCATTCCTGACACGACTCATTTTTATTGCCTCATGGGACCAGCCCTGCATTCGGGTTTGGGACATTGGCTGGGAATTGAACCCAGTCCTTATGTGTGGCAGTTGAGAGATGTTGATCTTCTGGTGTTTTAAGTTACCAAATAAAGATTATTAGATTATTGAAAATAGATCATATGGACAGATGAAACTGTGGTTATCCTGTACCAGAATGATAGGACACTAAGAGTACAGAACAGGAAAGAGAAAGGGAGGACAAAAGAAGTAGGATGAAGGCTGATCAGATTCAGTCATACAGATGCGTAACAACCCTCAACACAGCAAATTACCTGACCTTAACCCAATTGAGCATGCTTTTCACTTAAACAAGACAACACTGATGACATATAGACCAGCATGCTGAAGGGTCTTGCAATGTATCTCAAGGGAGGAAACTCAACATTTGTTGATAGAGATATTGGTTGTGACAAAAAAAAAGCCTATTCCTTAAACATCAAATTATTAGCAAAAAGAAAAGCCATGGACCATTTAAGATATGAAAATCGAGTACAAAGTGTCCAACACATTGTACATAATGTACATAAAACCTGCATGATAATTGCTTAAGTGTCAACTTTGTGAAAGAAATGTGGTCAGAAAAAAGCTGGAATGAAATCACTTGGTGAAGCTTGGTGAACTTGCATCACACAAAATTGAGAGCAGAAAAATCACAGACATGCTTAATAGTGAAAGTAAAGCAATTTAGAGGTTTCAGACATTTTTGTCTTGCACAGTTTGGCAATGGCTCCAGTCAGCCACAGCTAAACTGATCAGTTTATTTTAGCATGCAATAGATAAATGGTTAACGTTTCAGGGGTAATTCAAGATGGCCTGACAAAAGTCAGTTATTGTGTGAAATGGCTTGATGCACACTGGGCCAGTAAGAAATGGCAAAATAATGGGCTCATACAGAATACATTTTTCCTCCAAACAAGCCTCAAAAAATCATTTGAATGGGCATATTTGCCAGGTGAGGATATTTTTCTTTGATTGGAAAAATCCTATTGTTTGTCAGGGAATAAATGACTCATGAACAAAATATATCTCATGGCTTCTCTTTTTAAAAGCTAAAGCATTCTAAAATGGCACAATGCTGATTATTATTATTGGAGATGCAGCCTATACCATGCTGAGACCTCAAATTTCTATCATTTTACAAAAATAAACTCCTATGACCAAGTAGCACGGATAAATTTAGGAGTGATTTAGATGAAATTGAAGTGGCTTTAGAAGTAGATCATTCAATTTTGTGAAGAAAAGTGTAGATATTTATCAGACAGGA
The DNA here is from genome assembly GCA_030347435.1 of Clarias fuscus. NCBI lineage: Eukaryota > Metazoa > Chordata > Actinopteri > Siluriformes > Clariidae > Clarias > Clarias fuscus. The sequence continues at coordinate 19,534,342 of CM059208.1, forward strand.
ATTGCCTATTTTTATAATATGATTTGATTCTGCTCACATCAAATGGTGAATATGATGAAAACAAATAAAACGGTAATTTTTAGAACAATTACTCCTTTATTTAAATTGCAGCTACGACTTTTCACTGGATTGCCTAACTGCTAGGACTGTTGGAGGCAGGAACCAATTTTGAACCAATATCTTATACTGTTATACTATTGCAATTTATTATATTATTATCTGGTATGCATTGTAAATAAACACTCACTCACCTACTCACTTACTTATCTTCTTGTATTCAGGATCACTGAGGGGCTGGAGCCTATCCCAGGAAACATGGGGCACGAGGCAGGATTTTATATATGCCAATTCATCACAGGGCACACACTCACACTCTGGACAATTTGAGAACACCAATTAGCCTAACCTGCATGTATTTGGACTGTGGAAGACAGAGAGAACATGCAATCTCCATGCATACAGAGGTGAGAAGGGAATTGGACCTACTGTAGCCGGGAATCAAACCCAAATAATTCAAATATATATATATTTCCTGTGTCATGCTCAGTTTCCTATTCAAAGGACTAGAAATGGAATATTTATGCATTGATATTTACATTGGCTTAATATTATTGGATGATGCTCCTAGCGAAGTGCTCTTCAGTCTTTAAGAGCTTTGCACATTCACATACAGTACACACTTATGTTTTTACAAATTGATGATTGAATCACTAGATCAGTCTGCTGTGCTTTGACACACTGGCCGAGAGAGAAACAAACATACACATGCAAAATATAGTGTCAGAATGTGCTCAGGTTTATTCTTGAGCCATTTCCCAAGTGAATACAAAGTACATACATGTCACATCCATCTGTTACTACGTCAAAGAGCATAAGCCATCATCAACCTATGGAAAGCGGTATTCAAAATTAACATTGAAATGTAACTCAGGAATGTGTATGGCTCCTGGTGAGTTGGTGGATGGTGAACTCCAGAACTGGACCTCCTCCCAGACCTGGTTCAGGGTACCAGTGAACTCCTGAACAGTCTGTAGTGGTACTTGGTGGTGTCAGATGCACCCATACATAATGTCCCATTGGTTCTCAATTGGATTTAGGGGAGTGAGATGGCCAGTCAATGGGATTAATTCTATTATATTGAACTTCCAGCTGCAAAACAATTCCTCCTATCTGATATCACCCAAATGACGCCCTGGTTTCTCTCAAAGTTTCTTCCTATTGCTATGTCAGGGAGTTTTGACTTGCCACCACCGCCGTCGTCCTCAGCTTGCTCATCTGGAACAATCTGATCATTATGATTTACACACGTTTCTCACTCATACATGTGTTAAATGACCATTGTTAAAAGTGCTATATAAATAAAAATGTATTTAATTTAATTTCAATCATCCAGAAGGTAATTGTTTTAATTACTGTACTTAAGTACAGTTTCCATGTATATGTACTTTAGTACAAATAAGTACAGTAGTTATATTAGTTTAGAAATTTTACTTTTATTCCATTACATCTTATAGCAAATATCTGTACTTCTACTTAGTAGTTTTTAAAGAACTAATATCACCACCTAGCATTATTGTGTGATTTGCCTTCCTCCCTAAAACGCATGTAACATTTTTACAACAATTATTTTGAATACATCATTGGTAGTGTTATCGTCCCACAGCTTCACAGTCCTCAGTTAATTTCTGAGTTCAGATGACTGTGTTGTGATTAGTTTACCATGTGGCTTGTCGAAAAAACTGGGTTTTACCCCAAGAACAAGAAGTGGTTATGATAAAAAAAAATCTCTAGGTGTAAATAGTGTGTGCATAGTTCCCTGTTTTGAATTGGCATCCGATTCATGGTGTAGTCATGCCTCATTCCCAGTCTCACCAGTATCGTGGTGTCTCAATGATATAATTGGTTTGCAACATTTATAGATGCAGAAACCAACTGGGCATAAATAAGGTATATAAAATATTAAAAAATGTAGTTTAGCTTTTAGGTTTTATCCAAAATGAACAGTGTCAAACTTAAACTTTTAGTTAAGGATTGATCCATGAAAAATTCTGCTTTGATTAGTAATGCAGTGCAAATTCCATTTGTTTACCAAACTCAAATCTGCAAATATTTGCTTGTCCCAGAGTTCTGTTTGCATTAAAACATTTGTTGAACTCTAAGCTTTGTCTTGGGTTAATTCTTAACAACGTGTAACGTCTGTGCCTGGCAGTACACTAGCAGTTCAATGACTGACTAATTCAAAATTTCATTATACGCTGTCTGAGCAAAATAATAAGAATTATGAGGGCTCACATACTAATCTTCATTTTTATTTCTGCCATTGTTGTTCCAAGTAGAACCGCAGACAAAGGCAAAGGTATGGAAATTTACTTTCCAGCACGCCAAGTTGATCGATCAGCTCCGTGGTGAAGTCGCGTCTCTCCGCAAGGAGCTCCAAGACGTCGTGGTCTTGCGCCGCGAGGTGGCGGGGCTGTGACAGGAGAATGCGACCCTCCGCGGGGCGGCCGCTCAGCCAGCTGTTGTCACGACCATCGCAGCGGCTCCGCCAACTCCCTCCCCATCTTCTGATGTTTTTCTGGCTTTACCGGATAAATGGGATGGCACAGATGGGAAGTGCAGTGTTTTTCTAACCGCATTGGATCTCGTGTTTGAGTTCAATTCCACCAGGTACTCCACAGACCGACTGCGCATTGCTCTTCTCGTCTCGTTGCTATCCGGGCAGGCAGCTGAGTGGGCCACGGCAGTTCTTCGCTCAGATTCAGATGTCGCCTACTCATACACGGAATTCACCCGCCAACTCAAACTCACCTTCGAACATCCTGCTGCTGAGGTGGAGACCGACTCCAAACTATATCACCTACGGCAGGGAGGGTCGTCCGTGAGCCGCTACACCGCGGAGTTTCGTTTGCTGTGCAGACCGACTGGGGAGACTCTGCACTCCGGACGATCTACTACGAGGGACTGGCTTCGCGTATAAAGGACGAGCTTGCCGGACAAGAGCTCCCAGCGACCTTGGAGGGCTTAATCCAACTCGCCCTCTGAATCGACCAACGTCTGCTCGCTCGCCCCAAGCCAGCTCCCCGTACCCTGCTGCCCATCACGATGCCATTACATCAGTCTGCTCCTCGATCCACCACTTTCTTCCCCCAAGCTCCAGTCTCCGAAGCCCGATCCTCATTCACTGATCCACCTACCGGACCCGTCGGTTCTCCACCTCCCGCCGTGGTTAACACAGGAGCCGGGGAGCCCATGCAATTAGGGCGTGCCTCCTTAACCGCTGTAGAACGGGAACGCCGATTCAGAGAGGGGCTCTGCGCGTATTGTGGATCTGCTACACACCACCGAGCCATCTGTCCTCTGCAACCGGGAAACGCGCAGACCCGGTGAGAAATGAGAGTGGCTCACCGGGTTCCATCTCCTTCTCCACCACCTTGACCGATGATTCCTGTCTCACGGTAAAAGTACACCTCCAGTTTGACCACAAACGAGTTGGAAGTACCGCGTTCATCGATTCGGGTGCCGCGGGCAACTTAATTGACTCTTCTTATGTCAAAAGACTGGGGGTAAAGACAGAGGCGTTATCCCAGCCCGTAACCATTACATCAGTTGATGGTCGGCCCCTCTCCTCCAGTCCCATCACCCTCCGAACCCAGCCTATCACCCTCGTCATTAACCAGCATCAGGAACAGATCCAGCTTTACATCACCTCCATTCCGTCACCACCTATCATCCTGGGACACCCATGGCTACTGCGTCACGACCCACTCATCTCCTGGACCCAAAATCAGAGCCGTTGGCTGGGACGTGCTCTAGGGAGACCGAGGTCCCCGATGTCGACACAGATAACATCCCACGAGACTACCGGGACCTGGCTGAAGTCTTCTGCAAGAAACGTGCCACCCATCTACCTCCACATCGCCCCTACGACCTGGCGATCGACCTTCAGCCAGGCTCCATCCCACCCCGCGGCCACCTCTATTCCCTATCCAAGAACGAGATGCAGGCAATGGAGGAGTATGTCTCCAGCGGACTTTGCCATGGTACCATCCGGCCCTCCTCCTCACCTGCCGCCGCGGGGTTCTTTTTTGTGAAGAAACGCGATGGTAGTCTTCGTCCCTGTGTCTATTACCGGGGACTCAACAACATCACCATCAAGAACCGACACCCGTTGCCTCTTACCAACTCTGCCCTGGACGCCCCCTCCCTGGCACCACCATTTTCACTAAATTGGACCTCCGGAGCGCCTACAACTTGGTGCGCATCAGAGAGGGCGATGAGTGGAAGACGGCCTTCATCACCCCTACCGGACACTATGAAAGCCTGGTCATCCCCTTTGGTCTCTGCAATGGACCCGCGGTATTCCAACAATTTATCAACGACGTACTCAGAGACATGTTAGGCCGCTCATTTACTCCCGAACCATCAACGAACACGTCCAACACGTCAGGGCGGTCCTAAAGAGACTCGCCCACCAACTGTACTGTAAGTTGGAAAAGTGCGCTTTTCACAAGCGCTCCACCACGTTCCTGGGTTTTGTCATCTCGTCCCAGGGTGTGGCCATGGACCCGCAGAAACTGGAAGTTGTGAGTCATTGGCCCCTACCCAAGACTCTCAAACAACTCCAGCGATTTCTCCGGTTTGCTAACTTCTACCGTCGCTTTATCCGGGACTACAGTACAGTTGCAGCCCCATTAACCGCTCTGACTCACCCCTCATCTCACCCCTTCCATCTCACCTCCACCGCCATCTCCGCCTTCCACGAACTCTGTCGCCGCTTCACCACTGCCCCCATCCTTCTTCACCTGGATGCTGACAAACCATTCGTTGTGGAGGTGGACGCTTCGGATGTGGGCACCGGAGCCGTTCTCTCCCAGCGAGGTCCAGACCAAAAACTGCACCCTTGCAGTTTTTTCTCCAAGAAATTTGACTCCACTCAGCAGCGATACGGAGTAGGGGACCGCGAGCTACTGGCCATAAAGTGGGCCTTGGAGGAATGGCGACACTGGCTCCAGGACGCCAGAGAGCCGTTCATCGTCTGGATCGACCATCAGAACCTCATTACTATCCGCACGTTGAAACAACTCAACCCCAGACAGGCGCGGTGGGCATTGTTTTTTGAAAATTATAACTTCCACCTGTCATACCGCCCGGGGTCCAAGAACACCAAGGCCGACGCTCTATCACGACAGCATGAAGAAGACGTCCCCCGGGCGGACCCCGCGCCTGTCCTACCACCCACCAAGATCCTTGCACCAATTAACTGGGATTTGGAAACGAGGGTTCGCCAGGCACAGACTGCGGAGACCGAACCAGCAGGTGTGCCGCCTGGTCGTCTCTATGTCCCCAACTCCATCAAGACCGACGTCCTCCAATGGGGACACTCCTCCACAATTTCTGGACACCCCGGAAGGCGACGCACGCTACTCTTCATTCAACGCGCCTTCTGGTGGCCAAATATGAGGAGGGACGTGGACGAGTTCGTCCAGACGTGCCCAGTGTGTGCCAGGTCCAAGGACAGCAACCAGCCATCACCAGGGGAACTTCAGCCACTCCCAGTTCCCCGCCGGCCCTGGACACACATTGCCGTTGATTTCATCACTGGCCTGCCGGTTTCCGAAGGAAAGGACACCATCCTCACCATCGTCGACCGGTTCTCCAAAGCTGTACACCTGGTGGCCCTCCCCGGTCTCCCGTCAGCCAAAAGGAGAGCTGAGCTGATATTAGAGCACGTAGTCCGCCTGCATGGGTTCCCAAAGGACATCGTCTCGGACAGGGGGCCCCAGTTCACCTCCCGGTTCTGGAAGGCCTTCTGCCATCTGATCGACTCCAACTGCAGTCTGTCCTCCGGCTCCCACCCACACACACAAACGGTCAGACGAAGCGAACCAACCAACAACTGGAGCGCTACCTGAGATGCTTTATTGCTTATCGTCAGTGCTCCTGGGCCCGCTACCTCATATGGGCTGAGTTGTCTCACAACCTCCATACGTCCTCTGCCACCAACCTCAGCCCGTTCGAGGTGTGCTACTGTTTCCAACCTCCGATGTTCGACCATCAAGAACCGGAGGTTGAAGTACCGTCGGCCCAACAGTTGGTTTGCCGGTGTCGACGGCTCTGGAGATGAGCAAACAATGCCATCCGACTTGCTAACACCCGCTACACCATTCAACATCGCCGTCGACACCCACCGGGACGAATGTACTAAGTAGGTGACAAGGTATGGTTATCAACAAGAAATCTACACCTGCAAGCTGAATCACGGAAACTATCACCCAGATTCATCGGACCATACCGCATCAACCTCCGGATTAACCCTGTCACCTACCGGCTCCAGCTGCCTGCGGCGCTCCGGATCCACCCGGTATTCCACACATCTCAACTTAAACCCTTCACTACGTCACCATGGGGTACTGTCATGCACACTCATAACACGACCGGCACTAGGACCCGGAAGTAATACGATCGGGTTTCAGGAAGCATAAAAGGAAACAAGATGGCGCTTCACATTGCTCAGTCATTGAGTTTGCCCATGCTATCGCCGACGCTTCGCTCGTCTAAACGTGAGTACTCACTTTCTTGGGTTTCGCTTTCGATTGGGTGTGTGTATTTAGAACGCGGGTTTATTTGTGTAAACTCTTGCTCTCGCTTCGGGAGAGTTCTAATAATAACCAACGTGGTTATCCTGCCTGCTCGCGCTACTTCCGCGTTTGGGTTTACCATCCACGCTACAGGGCTAACTGCTAGTCTTCTGGTTCATCTCCGGTTAGTTTGTGACAGGTATTGTAAAGTAGAATACTATAATTTATCATGATAGCCATGACTTATTTACTTATTGCCATATTTTATTGCATACTATCAATGTAAATGATTTAGATTTCCTTTTTTTTTTTTTTTTACTGCACATATGTACATGTCAATCCAAAATGGCAAAATACACAAAAATAAATTAAAGTCAATATCTCGTTAAGCTCAGTATTCAGACATTTGGCTAAAAACACTTCAAATTGCATCTGGCTTACTTTGATTGCTTTAAGATTGAGGTGTTGACTGGAGAACGTAGAACTTGACTGGAGACTGTCTGCGGCAAATCCAACTGATTCGACCAGATTTAAAAAGGCATTCAGCTGGTCTCACAATTCACAGCACTTGTCAAAGAAAAATCAAACAATTTTAAAAGCTTTGAATGTCCCCCGAAGCACAGTGTGCTCCAGCATTGTAGAATGGAAGAAGATTAGAACCACCTGTATTCTTATTACAGCTGTTCATCTGGGTCAAACTCAGTAACTGAGCTAGAAAGGCTTTGGTCACGGAGGTGGCCAAGACCCCAGCAGCCCCTCCTCAGAAGTCCTCTGCATTAATGGGAGCACCTGCCAGAAGGACAGTTATCTCAGAAATATATCAGCAATCAGGCTTTTATGATCATCAGTTTCTGCTAAGTAAAAGGTATATGGAATTTACAGGACTAAGAGCATGTGGAAAAGTATTTTTTCCTTATGACAGGCACTTTTGAGAGCATATGGAAAGAGATTTTCTGATGAGACAAAAATGTAAATGTCAAATCTAAGTGCTACATGTAGCAAAATCCAAGTACTGTTCCTCTGGGGTGAACCATAGCTACAGGGATCATGGTGGTGGTAGCATCGTGGTGCATTGACAAGGATATGTTCATGAGGTGAGGTTTTATTTTTCAGTACAATACCTCGAAGTACAGTACCAGTCAAAAGTTTGAATTTATACATTTCTAGTTCAATACTGGAATGTTTTTTTTTTTTTTTCCAAAACTATGAAATAACACATATGGAATTAAGTAAAGTAAAGTTATAATAAAATAAATAATAAAAATAAGAAAGAAAGAAAGAAAGAAAGAAAGAAAGAACTGGAAAGGCCATGGAGTTAGAAGGTGTGTCCAAACTGTAGACTCGTAATGTATATGGTCAAGTCTCATAATGTCCTTAAATGGCCCAGCAAAAGCCCATACTCCCAAAAGCTCATAGAATGTCTTGAGAAACCTCAAGATGAGAATGCACATATACTTCCTGTCCATTATATTTGAAATTATAAGATTTTATATAAGAAATTGTCTAAATTGTCTAACATCCAGGATGGGCATAAATTCAAGGGATTTACCTAAGAACACTTTGTATTTGCTGTCAAATGTGCTTCTACAAAGTACTGAATAAATGGTGTGAGACATTTTTTAAATGAGATTTTTTTTTGTTCTTAAAATTTTAATGCTAAAAATAATTTAAGGCAAGAAACTGCTGGAAATGCATGCAGGAAAGTTGGGGTGATTTGAACTCGCTCTCAGATGGCAATGCCTTGTTCACAAAATAGATCAGGGGAAAATGCTCAGACTGATTTGAGGAGCCATCAATGATATCGTAGCTCAATTGCTCAATTACAACCCAGGCGAGGAAGAAAGCATCTGAGCCGGTCATGGTCACAGACTCTGAGTACAGTTAACAAATGGAAAAAAAGACATTGTTTTCTTCCAATCATCAACTGTCCAGTTTGTGTCAGCCTCAGCTTTCTCAGAACTGTTGCTTACAGTGTTTGTTTTGTGCACCATTCGGTGTCAACTCTAAAAACTGTTGGACACTGTGTGAAAAAACAGATCAGTCATTTTTCTCATTCTGATGACCTGATGCTTGGCACAATATCATTAGCAGCAGATCATTTAAGTTATGTACAGTAAGTTGCAAGGTGGAGCTTCCATGGTTTAGACTTGTTTGTCCAGCACATCCTACAGATGCAACTGGATTAAATCTGGAGACCAAGTCACCTCCTTCAACTCTTTGGCACATTCCTCAAACCACTCCTGGCCAACATATGGTATTTTTCTGCTAAATACAAAAATGGGTGTACTTGATCTTCAAAATCATGTTGGTGGTACATGTCAAGGTAATATCCACATGAATGCCAGGACCAAATATTTTCCAGCAGAACAGTGCCTAGAGCATCATACTGTATCTCCACCACTGGCCTGTCTTCTTCCCCAGATACAGTAAGTAATACACATCCTGCTGTCCAAATATTTAAAAGAAAATATGTTTAATCAGACCAGGCTGCCTTCTAACATTTTCTCATGGTCCACTTCTGATGCTCACTTGGCCATAGTAGGCAACTTGCTGACGGACATGGGTCAGCTCACCGCTCTGTAGCTATGCAGCCTCATATGCAGCAAGCTGCGATGTACTGTGTGAACTGACACCTTTTTATTATCCCCAGCATGAACTTTTCCAGCAATTTGTGCTACACTAGCTCCTCTGTGGGATTGAACCAGATGAGCCAGTCTTTGCTTCCCAAACTCCATGACCTTGGACCACTTTTGCTGGGTAATAACCCCTGCATATTGGGAATACACCACAAGACCTGTCGATTTGTAGATGCTCTGACCCAGTCATCTAGCCATAACACTTATGCCTTTGCCAAAACCATGCAATTTATATAAAATGGCAAACAGCTTATATCAATTTATTGTGCAATAAAAAATTCTATTAGATATGTCTATTTTCTGCTTCTTTTAGACTCATGCTGAAACGTTAGCTCGTCCAAAACTGTATCAAAGCAATCTTTCCTCAAAACAGTAATTTAATCTTTTGAAAGAAAGTAAAATCAGGCTTAATGTCTATACCACACAGAGGAAATTGCTATTGATTACTCGATTGTACCTGATAGAAACAATCTGATCATTTTCTTTTCCCTGCAGATGAGATGAGGGAACACACCAGGAAGCATCTTAATATGAGTTGACACAGAGTGAGAGAATTGTTATTGTTGTGCCAAAGAGTCACTGGTAATGGAAATTTTAATTATGCCTTTGTCATTAAATGAATAATGAGACTAAAATAAAAGAGGCTTTAAAAAAAATAAAATGGGATTTACATTGGCAAGGGGTGGGATATATTAGGGCAAGTAAGCAGTCATTTTTCAAAGTTTGTGTGTTGGAAGCAGGGAAAAAAAAGAATTGTTAGCTAATTGTCATTGCTATGTGACTGGGTCAAAGCCGGTGCAGAAGGGCAGGTGTTATTCGTAGAGGTAAGTACCTACAGTACTAAAAATGGTCCAAGCAAAGAATTCAAGGCTCACTGGCGTGCATAAGGAGTGACGGCTCGTTTTTCTGGTTCGATCCCACAAAAGAGCTACTTTAGCTTTTGTAATCATCAGAACCGGACAATGAAGCATCAAATCATTTGCATCATGAGGATAGTTGTGTGCATGTGCGTCATTTTCCTGGGCAAGAGATGCCGCTTGGATGCAATATGGGATGAATGCAACCCAGCAGAGACAATGTGATGCTCTGGGCAATGTTCTTTGGGAAACATGGGCTTGGCATTCATGTGGATGTCATAAAGCACACATACAGTGCCTTGCGAAAGTATTCGGCCCCCTTGAACTTTGTGACCTTTTGCCACATTTCAGGCTTCAAACATAAAGATATAAAACTGTAATTTTTTGTGAACAATCAACAACAAGTGGGACACAATCATGACCCAAATGACTAATGATGATAAATAGAATCCACCTGTGTGTAATCAAGTCTCCGTATAAATGCACCTGCACTGTGATAGTCTCAGAGGTCTGTTTAAAGCGCAGAGAGCACCATGAAGAACAAGGAACACACCAGGCAGGTCCGAGATACTGTTGTGGAGAAGTTTAAAGCCGGATTTGGATACAAAAAGATTTCCCAAACTCTAAACATCCCAAGGAGCACTGTGCAAGCAATAATATTGAAATGGAAGGAGTATCAGACCACTGCAAATCTACCTAGACCTGGCCGTCCTTCTGAACTTTCACCTCATACAAGAAGAAGACTGATCAGAGATGCAGCCAAGAGGCCCATGATCACTCTGGATGAACTGCAGAGATCTACAGCTGAGGTGGGAGACTCTGTCCATAGAACAACAATCAGTCGTATACTGCACAAATCTGGCCTTCACGGAAGAGTGGCAAGAAGAAAGCCATTTCTTAAAGATATCCATAAAAAGTGTCGTTTAACGTACACACCAAACATGTGGAAGAAGGTGCTCTGGTCAGATGAGACCAAAATCGAACTTTTTAGCAACAATGCAAAGCGTTATGTTTGGCGTAAAAGCAATACAGCTCATCACCCTGAACACACCATCCCCACTGTCAAATATGGTGGTGGCAGCATCATGGTTTGGGCCTGCTTTTCTTCAGCAGGGTCAGGGAAGATGATTAAAATTGATGGGAAGATGAATGGAGCCAACTACAGGACCATTCTGGAAGAAAACCTGATGGAGTCTGCAAAAGACCTGAGACTGGGACGGAGATTTGTCTTCCAACAAGACAATTATCCAAAACATAAAACAAAATCTACAATGGAATGGTTCACAAATAAACATATCCAGGTGTTAGAATGGCCAAGTCAAAGTCCAGACCTGAATCCAATCGAGAATCTGTGGAAAGAACGGAAAATTGCTGTTCACAAACGCTCTCCATCCAACCTCACTGAGCTCGAGCTGTTTTGGAAGGAGGAATGGGCAAAAATTTCAGTCTCTCAATGTGCAAAACTGATAGAGACATACCCCAAGCGACTTATAGCTGTAATCGCAGCAAAAGGTGGCGCTACAAAGTCTTAACTTAAGGGGGCTGAATAATTTTGCACGCCCAATTTTTCCATTTTTTATTTGTTAAAAAAGTTTGAAATATCCAATAAATTCCGTTCCACTTCATGATTGTGTCCCAATTGTTGTTGATTGTTCACAAAAAATACAGTTTTATATCTTTATGTTTGAAGCCTGAAATGTGGCAAAAGGTCACAAAGTTCAAGGGGGCCGAATACTTTCGCAAGGCACTGTACCAAAACAATGCAGACCAAGTGCACCCATTCACTGTAAATGTATTTCCTAATGCCAGTGACCTTTTCCAGCTACATAATGCTCTGTCACATTTCAAGCATTCTCCACGAATGATTTGAGGAGCTTGACTCAAAATTACTGTATATGCAGATTTATTCCAGACAGTTTAATTTTTTAAATCTATGCAACAAGTAAGTAAGTGAGCAGAACATGGAGAACTAATAAAGACAGCAATTTATAAAGGCATATTCTATCTATTCTATTCAATATATCTATTCAAATTTGTAGTAGTTATTTACAGTACATCATGATAGAAATAACAGGAAACAATGGGTTTTATATCAAGTGAATTGGAAAGTAATATTGTAGGCTATAGAAAAAATGGTCTTCCTGGGAAGGCAAAAAAGCCTATAGTAATTGTACTCATTAAATAACAACAGCTGGAGGCATGGTTAGCACTGTGGCCTCGCACCTCCAGGGTCGAGGGTTCAGTTCCCATGTGCGTGGAGTTTGCATGTTCTCCCCGTGCCTGGTGGGTTTCCTCCCACTTTCCAAAGACATGCAGAATAGGCTAATTAGCATTCCCAAACTGCCTATTGTGTGTTTGTGGTATAAATCAATGATTAAATACAAGTGTAATTTTTAGCATTTTTCAGCTACAGTATATATAAACATATTTGTAAAAGTATTTGTTATGTTTCAGAGTGACAGCCATATACAGCCAAACGTTCCCAAATGGAACATTTGAAGAAGTAAACTGCGTGGCTGATGAAATGGCTCAGCTAGCAGAACAGTGCTGCCAAGATGATGCTAGTCTTGACTGCTATGACAAAGGGGTAAGCTGACAGTGAAAGGACATAGTTTTTGTTTTTTTTTCTTTAAAAACCAGTCATTCCACTAAACTCATATATATCCACTTGTAGGAGAAAATGTAGAGTAAATAAAAGGACTTATTTTATTAGCAGTACATATTCATACTGTTTTATGACAGAGAACTCATCATTTTCCTGCACTTACTTAAACAGCTTCTATGAGACAACCAAAACAAACTGAACATACAGTTTCAGTATGTTACAGTATATACACAGTTTCAAATACATTGCCCCAGTGTAATCCAATCATAATCTGATCTTAAATGTCAATATAAAGTGTAAATCGCTCATACTCTCTGTGTGAGATGTCAGATGTAGATGGCTAATTTTTTAATTATCTAAACTGACATTATGGCATTTGTCCTTATCCAGAGCAACTTTTTTTTTTTATCTCTATACTGTATACATCTAAACAGTTGAAGGTTTAGGGCCTTGCTCAAGGGCCCAACAGTTGCAACCTAACCACTAGTCCAATACCTTAACCACTGAGCTACCCCTGCCCCCTGCAATTAATGAATCATTAATTAATAATTAATTATTTAAGTAATTAATTCACAAAGGCTTTTGATTCCCAAGCAAAGTTTTTTTTTATTTTCAAGCATCTGCTCAAATTTGCATCAAAATTAATAACATACTGTAGCAACTAATAATTTATTTTCTGTTCACATTTTCACTTGCAAACTTGATCTACATTACATACAGTACTTGCATTAAAAAGACACATAATCCACTTCATACAAACCCACCTTAACACCAAACCCTGGGACGTACTGTACTGTACTGTATGTGTGTTGAAATGTCAGGGGGTTTCAAAGACTTACTTGTCATTTCTGTCAGTCTTGATTGACAAGAGAAAAACAAATCTGTGGGTGAAAGAAAAATTATAAATAGTCACTATATGATTTAATTGCAGTGTCACAATCATGGAGTATGACACACACAAAAGTTTGTAGTTTAAGACATACAAATATAATTGTGTACTAATAGATTTTATATTAATTGATTAATGTATAGTATTAATAAGATGTGGTTTTAGTTGAGCTTATTGGACATACTATATCCTGGAATGAACAAACCATTTACTTCACATATTCCCTTTTCATAGAATGTGATTGTTTTTTTTTATTGCATTTTAATTGATGTTTACAATTTTAGTTTCTGTGGATTGTTCTTTTGTTCTTGGGGAATTCTGAGCTGTCATGGACAATATGAGATGCACTTTAAAACTTCATATTAGCTACAGTGTTAAGCAAGGCTGTGAAGTATATATATTTTTTATAGTCTAAGAATAGAAGAACAACAACTTTTTTTTTTTTTCGACTGTCAGGGAGAAACAAAGTTATTGACTCTCCTAGCATGATAAAGCAGCATGTCACGCATTTTTACCATAGATACTGCATTGTTCTCGAGCATGCAAAATTTCATTAGAGGGCACAGCAACAAGGTGAGACTGTAGCTGCATGTGTGGTCAGGCTGAAGCAATCATTTACTTTAGGGAAGAGAACAAACTGAACAGCCAATTTCTGTTTCATTGGTAAATAAAACAACCAGCAACAGATTGAGAGAAAGTTGCTGTTGAAATTACAATGACACTTTTGTTACTGGTGAAAATAATAAGTGTAATAATAAGGTACCGTTGTACACATGCTTGCAAGTCAATTCCAATTATTGCAGGATGGCAAAGAAAGCATGATATATCTGAAGTAGCAGCTAATAATGAACCCTGTATAGAAAAACCCACTATAGAAAAACACAGCCTTGCTTATTATGGCCTTTGCTTCATGCACTTGTGCAATGGATTACAATCTGTCTAATATTCAAACTGACGCAAACAAGGCAAACAGACAACTTTCATTACAAATCTCTTAACTGGCCAAGGGTGCATTAAAGATTTTATTCAATGAGTCAATATACAGTACAGGGTCATAAGTAGTAATATGATCTCCAGATGTGCTAACACGTGTTCACCAACAGTGGGTGAAACACATTATGATGTGTTTTCAAACCAATGGTAACCTTGTAGAGAATATTATATGAATAAATTGTCTCTTATAATTTTTTTTTTTTTTCTATGCGTGGAAACTTATGGCCCACTCTGTGTATATATATATACATACACACACACATATACATACACACACACAGTTAAACCTTGGATGGCGAGCATAATTTGTTCCGGAAGCATGCTGGTATATCAAAACACTCATATATAAATTTCACCCATAAGTAATAATGTAAACTGCAATGATTCGTTCCACAATCTAAAAATATTAATATAAAAATAATTAATAAAAAATATAAAGTAAAAATAAAACAAATTCACCTGCACTTATTGTGGCTGGAGTAAGACGAGAGAGAAGAGGAGAGGAGGAGGAAGGGGGCTACTGTATAGGCCGACATTTACACTCACACACATTAATGGAATCACTGCTTTCTGACAGAGTCTCTGTCGGCAAACTTCCTTAACAATGAACCTCTCTAATGGCATGTGCTTTTGCGTCCTTTTGAGGATTTCGTGAAAATGTGTCATTGCATTTTCGTTAAACAGATTCTCTCGCACTGCTACAGACTTTTTAATCTTTTTAAAAAATATATATAATTTTTTTTCACAGGGGCCATTATTGCAGTACAGTTACTAAAGAACAGTAACTACATTTGGACACACAAAAAAAATGCTTTACATAGCACGTACACACGTGGTCACAGTGTTATAGTATACAGTATATACGCGCATGGATTGCATGAGTGACGCATGAGTGACGCACTCACACTGAGACTGAGCATGAGAGACGATTACCCACAATCCTGCAGAAGAACCACTGGACAAAAACAAATAATGTGTATATAGTACATCATTTATCACCATAACAGATATTACTTTCTAAATTGATTATGCAATTTAATTGATCTTTTATTAATCAGCTTGAATAATTGAGTCAACGGTTCACTTCTGGTTTCAGAATTGAGTCACATTTTTAATGATTTAGGTAGTTGTTAAATGGTGTAAAATTTATGGATCTTTTGAAAAGAAATTCTACAGCTTCATCTACTCCTATGTTCTGCAGAAATACTTGCAGAATACTCTCATTCGGAGAAATTGTCACATATTTTTATTCTTCCTTTGAGTTTATGGCATTTGGTGCATTATGACCATCTCCTGGACTGGAGTGAGGAGCAGAAGATCAGGATCAGCAGGAATAAAGATTATTGTTTTCGTAGGAGACAGGATATTTGAACAACCAGCAATACATGTTACAGTATTGCCATTTCACTCATTCACCCACTCACCGTCTATACCGTTTAATCGCGTGCTGCCTATCAGGGTAGGGCAGTTTGCATTTTTTTATACGTCATATATACTATATAGCATACATATATATATATATATATATATATATATATATATATATATATATATATATATATATATATATACATATATACAGTATGTCACAAAAGTGAGTACACCCCTCTCTGCAAATTTTTTGTTATATCTTTTCATAGGACAACACTGCATAAATTACTCTTTGACACAATGAAAAGTAGTAAAAGTTTGTATAGCAGTGTAAATGTATTGACCCCAATAATAGCTGAACCCCTGGCAACAAAAGTGAGTACACCCCTAAGTGAAAATGTGAAAAGTTAATATTTTGCGTGGCCACCATAATTTTCCAGCACGGCTTGAATTCTCTTGGCCATGGAGTTCACCAGCTTATTGAATCAAAACAGACAATAAACATTAAAGTTATTGAATCAAATAAATAATTGCAATGGCAAAACACTGAATCTAATTGAACTGACAATCTAATAATGATTGAAAGTGCTTATAAAATAACAGAATTATTTTGTCCACTGAAAATTACTTTGCATTTTTGTGGTTGACATTTTGCTGGCACAGATATTTCTATAATTGTCATTATCCAAAGTCATACGACGTTCTATTAATGTTAAATATGTCCATCTCTTTAAGGCCACAGAGATCTCCGACAAGTCTTGTGGCAAGGATTCACCGTTTCCCAAGCACCCAGGCATAGAACAGTGCTGCAAGGTCCAAGGTGATGAGAGGAAACTGTGCTTGGCCATGCTGCGTTATTCAGCAGAAGAACTCCCCTCTCTGCTGGAGTCCACACCTGAGGAGATCTGTACACAGTATACCAAGGATCCCAGCAACTATTCTCTGAGGTAGGATGTGAGAAACTTACTCAGTTTGGTTTAGTATGTTAAAGCATAACAAAATAAGATTTCCTCTACAAATAGATCAAAGCTACTGCGTCCAGAGCGAGTTCCGTAGGATCATTAGACCCTTTCTGATTGCTAGCAACAGGGAAAATACACATTGGCATAATATAGTGGCAAGAAAAAGCTTTCTGCATAAATTGGTCATGAAATATGATCTGATTTTCAACAGAGTCAAAGAAAGCAATTGCTTGCTTATGGTTATTATTGCCAAAGTGTTTCAACCAAATATTAAAACACTGTTTCATTTACTTTTTTTTATCATCACTTTGTATGCTTGGTGGGTGTGTTTAATAAAGACACAAAAGATCATGATTGTGTTTATCAGCTTAGAAATATTGTTTTTGATCATCTTAGAAATACTGTATTGCTTTTGTTTATATTTATAACTCAGATCACATTTCCTATCCAATTTATGCAGAAAACCAGGAAATTCTTACTTCCACTGTAAAAAAGTAAACTTATATAAGTGACTAAGGCTAATATAAATGAGCAGGTTATCATATTGAGCAGTGCTTTTTTTTTTTTTTATTGAGGCAGTTTATTTGTGCACTGATGTGGCAAGCTCCATGTTCCTCCTTTCAGGTTTATATATATTTATATTACAACCTGGGATTAAAATAGACATTAGCACATGAGTCAGAAAATCAACAAATGCCATGAGTAACTCATGGAGGCTCCCAGTACCATGTATTACTAAGCGGATGCTGTTCTTTAGGGTCTCTGATAAGACTACAAAACATCCATTTTGGTCTCAACAGACCAAAAGACCTCATTTTATTCCATGTAAACTTTATATGGCTCATTACTCTTGGGGGGAAAAAACAACAGCTTGGTGGAATGTACTGTATAGAACATGCGTGGGTGTCTCCAGCTCCATTTCCCAGATTGCTTTGATACCTCCTTTGTCTTCATGATCCTGTATGTTTACGTATATTCTTTAACAAATTGAGATCATGTAACGTTAAATGCAGACATTTAAACATCAGTGATCTAATCTCAACACTTGTATTTCCATGTTGTACAGTAAGTCTACAAAGTGTGGTAAAGGGACTTCACTGCACTGTATTAATTTGCATGAAAACTGCAGTGTTGATGAGGTCAGCATGTATGTACAGTAATAATACATGGGATCTCTTATCCACTAGCCCTGTAGTACAAAATGTCACTGAACAGAATCTGTCATGTTGTAACACATCATCACGTTAATGTTTTTACCCAGACACAGACATCAAGACCCAAGCTCTTTAATGCTGTTCAATGTAGTACATACAGTATACACATATCTACAGTGCATTAAAAAAATATATATTTATCCTGAAAAAGCAAATTTACTTTTGCAATTTAATTTAAAAAGTGAAACTCTCATATATTTTAGATGAATCACATGTACATGAAGCATAGTTAAATATTTAAAGTTTTTTTTATTTTTTTATTTTGATGATTACAGCTTACATCTCATAAAAAATAGGGAGATAAAAGAAAGTCCAGCTCCTCAATATACTAGAATATTTCCTAAGATATATATATATAAAAAAAAGAAATTTTGCAAAATTCAGCACACTTCAGCGAATATTAGTGCATCAATGGTGCATAGCAAAAAGGCGATTGATGGTCAGCAAATCAGTTAATGGTAGTTTTGGTACTGTGGGCAGGTGATCAGTCCTGGTGGAAAAAAAAATATCAACATTTCCATAAAGCTTATCAGCAGACAGAAGTATAAAGAGCTCCAAAAGCACCTAGTAGACCGCTGCTTTGACTTTGAACTTGATAAAAACACAGTGGAACAACCAAATCCTCACGGTCTGTGAAAACTTCACATTTAAAAATTACTTTCATTTAAAAATGTTTGTTCTGGAGTTCAGAAGTGGCTTAATAATAGGAAGGCAATAGTTGTAGCCCATTTCCTGAATACATTTGTATATGAAGGCTATTGATGCATTAACTCCGAACTCAATTTCGTGAAAACCGCAAATATCCAATTTTTTATGCCTTTTTCTGTGGCAATATGGCAACATTTTATATATTTAAGAACAATATAATTTATTCATTTTATAACATAAATATGAATGTAAAGTCAGCTAAATTTTCATAATATAATACTGTATAAAACATTTTGTACTGTAGAGAGAACATAAAGACACCGTAGAGGAAAACGCTGCTTGTGATGGTGAATTATTAAATTATTAAATATGTGGTCTTTCACAATTCACATTTAAGAATGTAACCCCTGCGAATTTTGGGGGTCGACTGTATAGTGAACTCAACCAAGATGGTACATTGTATTCATACTGTACATAATTTACTCAAACTCAAAATTAAATCTAGTATTTTGAGATATTGGATTTTTGATTTTCATGAGCTGTAAATCATCAATATTTTTATTATTTTTTTTACTTGTAATGAATCTAGAATATATGCGAGTATCAGATATACAGTAAATTAAATTACAAAAAAAAAGAAAACTTAAAAAAAATTCTAATTTATTACAAATTATAAATTAGTTAAATTTATGTCTGAGATTGTTATTAAGAAGGGTTTGACGGCTATTTGATTTATACCCAATGAGTTTGTGTGTGTGTGCATTCAATAGGTTATTACTATTAGACTATACAGCAAACTAAAACATGCATCAGGTTTGTCTCAAATGTATCCTACCTTTTTGTTTTGCTGTCAACAATTTGCTCATAGGAAATAATTATTGACTTGTTTTTGGTGGCTATGCAAGGTGTTGTGGAATGCAACATTATAAAAAAATATTACCTCAAACTTATACCCTCCATTCATCATCGTCAGTGTGAGTGCCTGTAGACATGAGAAAGCCCCACCAACATTATGCCAAGCTTAACATACTACTTTAGCAGTCCTGTCTTGGTGCCATCCTTATCACTATCAGAAAGTTCATGATAAAATATTTCCAACTAAAAACTTTTAGCAGCTCTTGATGCATATGCACTTATCTTTAATAGTGCTTTAGGCCCTAGTCTCTAAGCCGGCCTTTTATCTGAATGACATTCAGCAAAAAGTTTTCCATCATCACTGTGTCTTTTTAACACAGACAAATAGGTCTAGCAGGGCCATTTTGAAGTCCATTGTCAACAAATCAGACTGAACATGTAGCATCGTCCTGCAAGTAGGAAAAAGTGTACAATGACACATGACACATATTTGAGGGGTGTGTTTGTTACTGATTTCAGTATGTAATGTGTCACCAACTCTTATACCGGCAAGCTACATGGGAGGAAGTTATGGATCCATATATTATAATCCAAAGAAGTGTTAAACTTAAGACCTGTCAGAGCTTGGAAGAACACAAATCAATGAGGAACACCTCTTGTCTAGATGAGTAACTGTAGATGTAAACATGTAGGTCTGTTTTTTCAATGAATCAGTCTGTGTGACAAGCACACGTGACATTACACTTAGAAGAAAGTCCTTGACTAGCCCTTGAAATAATTTCATGCTTAATGCAATTTTTTGTGTTGGTCCATAGACAGGAAACAATGCAGCGGTGATGAACTGACCCTGAGTATTTTAGTAAAAGTACATGTGGTGGCTTCATCACGTCACTCACTCAATTATCTGCTTTTTAGGTTCACTGGGTTGATCAATCGCTCGTTACATTTATTTACATTTATTCATTGTGTCCATGTGGGTTTTCATCTAGGGAATGTATCACCACCAAAGGTCTTTCACATAGACATTTGGAAAACCGCCAGTTGTTTACCACTAAGCCAACATGACAAAGGATATTACTGGTCATGTTTCAGGTTCCTGAAATCTTTCAGTATTTAATTTGTTTTATGTATTTTATTTACTTCCTAGTAATCTCACAGCTGCTACATACTGCTATCTAGTGCCCTTGAGTGCACAGAAGTCAATTATTGACTTTGTAACAGACATTAACTGAGGCTAGACATGCAAGGTTCATGTTACTGTATGCTCTCCAATAACTAAACATCTAACATCTGAGGATTTCGGAAAACTTATTGCTCAACCATCCATGACCCTCTGTAGTCCAACTAGGGACCGTGGAAGCAAATGGAGCCCACTGTATTTCCCATTTGTTCAACCATGGTACCTCTGGCCAACATTCACACATTATGGGCAATTTGGAAATGCCTAATTATTAGCCTAATCTGCATGTTTTTGGAATGTGGGAGGAAACCCACCAGGCATGCAGAGAACATGCAAACTCCATACTCACAGACCCGACACAGGAATTGAACCCAGAACCTGGAGGTGCAAGGCGACACTGCTAACCACTACGCCACCATATAGCTCACCAGAGTATATATAAACAGCTGTAATAATAGTTAATGTAGATACCTTGGCCTTTTTGTCCACACACCAGTGGTTCATTTTAATTCAACTATGGCCTAATGAAATGGAATTCATTGACCAAGCATATTTATACCCAAATTATACCGTTTGTTTAACATAGCCTTTATTTTAGCTGTTATGTCGGTGAAAACACCCCACTTCTGAGTTTGTGTGTAAAGGTGCACAAATGAGCTGTCATAACATAGGAAGATATATTTCCCCAAGGGTGTACTTATCAGATCTGATGAGTACACCCCAGACAATACGCACAAAAAAATGCCTGCCATACATTTTGAAAAGTGAATATCAGTTTTGTGACATGATTAAAAATGGATCTTCGCATAATGGTTGAATCTTCCCATAATGGTTTAAATGGTCAGTCTTGTGAGTGATACTTACTACGTGTTCTGCCATTAAACCTACAGTAGGAATGAATATTGTGACTATGGTTACAAGAGAGCTCTAAAACCCCAGTTTGGCAGTAATTTGTTAAGTAGCTTGCCATTTGCTTTACTTATTGACTTCCTCCACCCATAACTGCTATTGATTGAGACATTAAACATTATTTAAGAGACATTTAAATACATGCACTACATTGGTCTATTCTATAATGCATTTATTAGTCATGTAAAGCCAGTTGACTCGCCACTGGCAAAGTTTCATTAAAATCTGTCCAGCAAAGAAGTGGGCTCGTGTTCCAAAACACTCGTAAACCAAATCACCCATAAGAAATAATGAAAACTCAAATTATTCGTTCCACAGCCCCAAAAAATAAATACATAAAAATAATTAATACAATCTATAAAATGAAAATAAAACAAATTAATCTGCACTTTACCTTTTAAAAAAAAGTACAAATAAATCCCAACGGATAAGTGTTTCCGTTGGTGCGCGCAGGCGCTCTGTATGTGTGTGTATGTGTAATTAGCCCCTTCCCTTGCCTTGTTTTACACAGTAACACTCCTCCTCCCTCTCCCCACCTTGCTTTTTAAGTTTCACAACAAACACACACACACACACACACACACACAACGGAAACACCGTTTTAACAGGAAAAAAAAGTAATCTCTCTGACACTGGCATGAGGGCATACTAACAGAATCACTTTTTAAGTTTCACAACAAACGGACACACACACAAACACAATGGAAACACCGTTTTAACAGGGAAAAAAGAAATCTCTCTGAGACTGGCGTGAGCGCATACTAAGGGAAAAGGTGAGAGAGTGACGCTCGGTGTCAAAATAAGAGTCGCATGCGTGATACATAATACTCGGCGCTCGTAAACTAATAGTTGCTCAGTTTCCGATTAAACATTTATTCAAAATCTTTGCTCGGGTTTGCGGAACACTCGTAAACCACGTTACTCGCAATCCGAGGTTCCACTGTATATCAAACAGAACAGAGCTTTAAATTTTACATCTACCTCCATTCAATTCTGTGCTGGCACAATAAATCTCTCTGAATTTTGAAGGTCTAATGTCTTAAATGGCAGACCAACCATCAGAGGAGCTATCCATGAGTTCAGCTACAACACTGAGGTGGTTACAGAACTTACTGGTTGATCTAGGAGAACCTTTGCAGACCTCAGCAGTGTCATTAGCTTTTTACAGACTATGTGGTCTAACACTGTGTGTTTTCCAATGGCATCGTCAAGACTCACAAACAAAGAGAGTTAGGGCAATGAAGAGTTTTATAGACATATGACAAAGGACAAGGAGAGATGTAAAAGATAGAAGCATGGGAAAGGTCACGCATTGTCAGAAAACCCTAATGATGCCCCCATCAATTCAAACAGAATTTTGCAAATGCTAAGATTATTATTAAAATTAACGATTTATAAACAGTCATGCATTGCCATAAAATAGATATACAAAAAAACAAAATGTCATGACAAATGACTATGCGTGGACGTGAGAAGATATGCCTCCTTTTGCAGTGTCTTCACGGTGCATGTTGCACTTGCACTTCCTTATGGGTGCCTTCAATCTTACACTGAGGTTTCCAGTTCTTCATTTTTGCTGCCATTTCCAATTTTCTACCCCTTTCTGCTCATATATGCATCTGCATCCAAATCATCAGGGTATGATGTCCAGAGGTACATACCATATGGCGGGGTTTGGGATACCGCAGAGAATGGAGCCAAAAATTCCTTATTGTATGTTTCTGCGGGCTAATACTGCGGTCAATTTTAGAGAGCTGTTCGGTTTAAAACGATATTCATGCATTTCATTAGACACAGGTTTTCTCACTTCCTTTTTATATCCTTCCATGATTGCTGCAGGGGAAAAAAGGTCATGAATGGATTAACTGGAAAGAGGTCAAGCCCTTAATTTATAGAAATGCTAAAAGGTTAAGCATCCAATATCATGAAAAAATTCATTTTGAAAACCCATTAAATCTAATTATTCTCAAAAAGTGTAAAGAAAACTGCAATCTACACTTGAATTACCAAAAAGTGTGACCATGAATACATGCTCTCCTGAGACAGTTCCAGTCCTGTCCTCTGGAGGGAGGGGGTTCACAATTTTATTTTATTTTTTTGCCAAAAAAACAAGAAGTACAAGTATGCGTGAATGTGTACTGTATATCTTGTTCCTAAGAAACACTCAGGAAATACATCTTAGTGGTGCACACTAAACCCATGTATCACTATATCAAATTGTGGATTTACACATTTATCATTGCTACTACACGCTTAAACTGAAACAACCAAAATTTACGCTTCAAATGCCTTCTAAAAAAAAAAGTGACATCCTATGCCCCTAAAACTACAAATGACAACAAATGGTGTATAACTGTGAATACATATCAACCACATCAAATGTTACTTTACATGACTGAACACGTTTAAGGAAAAATGAAAAAAGGGTTAGGGTTAAACAATATGCAAAGTCTGTCACAAAGAATATTTGTACAATGTTAACTACTAGACAATTTACTTTTTCTTTGACGGCTGTGTCCTGTTTCTTAATATACTGTATTTCATAATAGATGCAAAAGCAAGTAAAGCTAGTTAATGTACGTTTAATGTAGTAAGTGAATGGTGGTGGGATTGATTTTCAGGAAACAGAACAAGTGCAAGGAGCATGGTACTGTGTAGTTAAACCGATGAGCACTTAAAGTGTTGATCGATTATGGAATGGTTACCGACTCTCCTGACTATTGAAAGT
Organism: Clarias fuscus; assembly: GCA_030347435.1. NCBI lineage: Eukaryota > Metazoa > Chordata > Actinopteri > Siluriformes > Clariidae > Clarias > Clarias fuscus. Next base: position 19,558,767 of record CM059208.1, read on the forward strand.
GCCTTAGGTTGGCAGGAGGAGACATACTAACTGTACAAGCTAATTGACATTAATTATGAACTCATGCGATGTAGTTGAGGATGAAGAATTGAGCCAAACTTCATAGACAGTATGAAGTCCTGGCATTTCTACTAGTGGTGCTTTAAGTCTGATATCATACTGTATACAGACAGCAGCATTATGTCACCTCTCTATGCCCAAGACTATGTAACTTTCTTCACTGTGCCATTAATGTTTTCGCTTATCTAAAAAGGCAGATTGTTGTTTTTACACCAGTCACCAAGATGCTTCACCTCTTTCCTGTATGCTGACTCATAATAATGTGGTGAGTGCTAATAATGCTCATCACTCTTGTGTCATTTGTTTTTCTTAGAAGTGTAAAATGCAGCAGCTCTGCAGTGTTAACTATATTTTCTAGAAAACAGACGGAGCTTATCAAACTTTTAGATTTAACGAGAATGATGAAGAAGACGCCTGTATTTGTCACATATCCGTTACTGCACAGTACACTGCACTTGTCTTCTCATACTGTACCCCAGCATGTTAGGAAGCTGGGGTCAGAGCACAGGTCAGTCATGATACTGTACTACTAACAGTGGCAGCTTGGTGGAGCTGGAACTTGAACCGCCAACCTTAGTTCTTAGACAATTTCCATCTCTTGTCCTCTTAACATAATTTTGATAATTAGTTAATTAATATAGAATAATGACCCGCTACGTGGCATGGTGGTGTAATGGTTAGCACTGTCGCCTTGCACCGCCAGGTTCCGATCCCCGGCGATCTCTGTGTGCATGGAGTTTGCATGTTCTCCCCGTGCTTGGTGGGTTTCCTCCTGGTACTCCGGTTTCCTCCCACAGTCCAAAGACATGTAGGTTAGGCTAATTGGCGTTCCCAAATTGCCCGTAGTGTGTGAATGAGTGAGTGTATGTGTGTGTGTGTCTGTGCCTTGCGATGGATTGGCACCCTGTCCAGGGTCTACCCCGCCATGTGCCCTAAGTCTCCTTGGATAGGCTCCAGGCCCCCCGTGACCCCTAAATACAGGATTAAGCGGTATAGATGAGTGAGTTAGTGAGTGTAGTGACCCGCTAAGGTATACATTTTACATTTCTGCTCGTGCAGAAAAGAAAAGAAAAATCTAACTCTTCAGGGTTTGTTCTGTGAATCACACAAAGAAGGTAATCCTTGTTAAAGCAAAGGAGAAAAATCCATTAAATAAGGGCTTTACTACAAAAACTTGAGCCTAGACTTATCATAATTCCAAGACGGGATTTGAGGCATTGTGTCGCTATCACCAAATATCATTTCTAGAATTTAACACAGTTACAAACTAAACTAAGTGCTAAGAAAAACAAATCAAATATAATACTTAGTTATGGCTAATGTAAGTTAGTTTCTTAATGTAATGTGAAAACAAAAAGGTTAAGGCTACACAATGGAACTCTAGTAACTATTCATATTCAATAACAGCTTTATTCAGGTCAGGCTTGCAGTGGAACAATGAGTATGAGATCAGGTGGGAATACACCTGTAGCCCTTAAAGCTCAAAACATTTTAGCCATTATTTGTTTTGCTGTTTTTTTTTTTTTAACTATAGAGCTCAGGATTGTGCAGAATAGAGTGACAATTTTTTTTAGCCCAAAATAGGCAACATGATTAATTGAATTTTAGTTCATTTTAACCAATACAACATGTTCGGACCTTTTGCGCGGGTGGAACCCCAGTCACGTGGCGAGGTATTACAGGACAATAGGGTAATTTTATTTACAAAAAAAATAAATAAAAAATGCCGAAGGAGAAGTGTTTAAGGAAGGAGGAATGGAAAGTCTCTCCTTTAAGGTCTATGGGGGCGTGTAGTATCACCCCACTCGTATGCCATTCGCTTAGAGCTCCACCACACAACTGAGTTCTTACAGGTTAACTTCTCGTTATAAAAACTCCTCGTTTTTATAACACGAAGAAAGCCTGAGATCCATTAACGTTAATTATTGCCAGCCAGGCCGACTTGGCGACCCGACTCCTTCAAGCACCTGCTGTCTACCTAGGGAGCCTACGGAATGAGAAAGGAGCGACAACAGATTGAGGTGCATGCTGTGACAACCAACGTTGGTCATAAATTGTTTTTATGACCAAAAAATAATAATAATATGCACAGTGTATTAGTTCTACAATTTTGCAACATCATTCACATACAGTATTCTGATAGTGGTAAAAATGACCCTTTATAAAAGTAATGATAATTTTGCTCTACCTGACACATCCGAAAACCCAAATACGCAGGTTAAAGTCTGAAGCCTGCCTGTTAACACACTCCAGAAAGGATTTTTAATCGTTATTGATCTATGCTAAGTTGCCGGCTAAGTTGGGTTTCATTAACGGAACGTTGAGTGTCGAACTACTCTTCACTTTACTATAATTCTATCACTGTGGTTCAAGTGTGACTGTGTAAATTGGAAAGGAGAATGACAAGGATGAAAGTGATTTGTTATTATTTTCCACTGGGATTTTTTCCACAGACTTCATGTCATGTCTATGTCTTGCCCCACGTTTCATCATGCAATGCTACAGTATATGCAATGAATTTCAATTTCTTTCAACAGCCACATGAATTTTAACGCTGGCATTTAATTCTGAAAAGTTAAGCTTATGACTAGTTTTTTTTTTATTATTATTGCAAAAATAAAAATATAAGGAATTTACATACTGGGTACCGTTCAATTTTATTCTATATTACAGAATTGATTATTTAATATTTAAAAAGTTTGTAATATTGTTTTAATTGTTCAGTGTTCAGTGCTAAAATACTTTTCCCACTGCTTCCGAATTTATGCTTTCAAAATCAGTCTCACAATCTGAGCCCTGGAATATGTCCCTGGATTCTACTTTTTCAGATCATCAGCTGACCTTTTATTGCCACATTACAATCTCAGATGATAGCAGTGCATCCAGAAGCTTGTACATGATGGCTGCATCGCTTCATGTGCTTCCCTTCTAACCGTGGCACACCAATCATTCTGGAATAGGATCAGCATCTGAACTCATATGACCTTTCCATTGCTCCAAAGTCCAGTCGTTGTGGATTTCCAATGTTTAAGAGAAAAAAAGGGGTCTCTATCACAGCCATCATGAAATCTGCTAGGTTGATGACCTCCGGTGACATCTCTGAAGCCAGACAGAGCAGAGGGCCTGGTTCCTACGTTTTATTGGAAAAGTTTAGAGTTCACCAATCTTCCACCAGGTTTTATTAATGCTTTGAACAGTTCTTCACCCAATTCAGCAATTTTCTTTCATTTCTTTCATTTGCTTTATGTCCCTTCTGAAATAGCTTTTTCTTCTTCTTTTTTCTTTTTTACCAGGCACTGTATCAACCTTCAAATCTGATTTGAAATGACAAATGATACATATTTAACATTAATAACGAAATCACTCATGAAATACTATATATTTATTTTTTTATTCTCAGTTTGAGATGAAGGTTCAGTGTGATGATTATGAGGCCACCAGTCAAAGAATCATCCATCTCAATCAAAATTATTTCTATTTTATTAAATATGGTGGTACTCCCTAAGGATATCTAAAAGTTTCAGCTTATTACCTAACACCACCTTCCACACAATATTACTTCTGAAAGACAAACAAAAAGTTTTTCTAAAAAAATTTCTGTACGAAATTTGCTATTACAATTCATTCGTCTTCTATAACACTTTATCCTGCATACAGTCATGGGGGACCTTGAAGCTTATCCCAGGAGGCAGGATACACCCTACAGTAGACGGGGTGCCAATCCATCGCAGGGCACACACACACACACACACACACACACACACACACACACACACACACACACACACACACACACAACACACACAACAGGTCAATTTGGGAAGGCCAATAAGCCCGATCTGCAAGTCTTTGAACTGTGCAAGGAAACTGTTGTACCCGGAGGAAACCCAGCGTGGGGAGAACATGCAAACTAATTGCACACAGACCCAAGGAGAGAAATGAATCTGCACCCTGGAGGTGCAAGACAGTGCTACATGCTACCGCCATGCTGTTACAATATTTCTGAAAAATAACAATGAGTGCTAAAATGGTACAGGAAACATCCTAGGGAAAGATTGAACCATGTAGTCACACACCTTAAGGGATTACGGTAACATTTTAAGCTATTTTAGACACAGCTCACTGCATTATGGGTTATATTCTTAATGCAATTACAGTACATACAGTACATATCACAGAAAATCAGTGCTACATAGTGCATTCTGCTAATGTTATGGTTTAATTAATAATGCATATATTAAGGACAAACAAATATTTCTACTGTAGCTTTCTATTTACAATCTACCCTCTCTGTGGCTCTTGAGAGCAATTAGTACACACCAAAATCTCATTAAATAGATTCCCCCGAACACACATTTTGCAGACAAAATCATTTACCATAATTATTTGTAAATCACCCAGAACACACCTGCTAAATATGCACACAGTTTATCAGATGATATAAATGGCACATGTAATGTACTACAGCCCTGTATTGTAATGAATCATGCCACATGAATTTAGTTCCACATCATTGCATTGGACTGCTGCTGGTTACTGGTTACATATTTATGATGTTCTTTATGACGTGATGTCTATTCAAGCCATGTAAGTGCATTGTCTATATACTCTTATTCAATTTATAGCTGCACAAGCCTGAAAGAGATTTCTTGTCCTGTCTTGTCTTGTCATTCATGTGTCTTATAATAACATGTATACTGTATAACGTCTGAGTTAAAAGATGAGTTCATTGTCATTCAAGTGATTTTTCTCATTTATCTGTTGATGTTAAACTTACACTCTAATCCACTTGTTTTACATGGATGCCATTTTTAGATTTTTTGCTAATCGACATTTTTCTAGACATTTTTGTAATACTGAGGACATGGCAATAAGGGTGGCACGTTGCATCCTTAAATACTATACATGGGCTGTATACACGATGCACACCACTGTCCTATGTGCCAGCACCTCACTGGTGTCATTGCTCTGACATCCTATATAAAATTATGTAGTATGCCCGTTGGGACTTGAAATGTGTATGACTTATCTCTCACATCCAAAAACGTTAATTCATACAATAGTACAAGAAAACAAAATCTGAATATTAACATTTTACAATAACATTTTATGCAAAAGAGAATGAAATTCACAAATTGAACTCTTCATAAATAATCAATAGGTCAAAACAGGTTTAAAATAAAGCAGTATTTTGCATTAAGCATTTTGAGTTAGGCATACTGCTAGTGCAGTTGACAAAAAGAAATTGTACAATGTAAACTCAGGATAAAGAAAGAGAGCCTTAACTTGCATTAGATGTATTTGTATAGCTGTATAAGGACAGAATATAGATAATAGGATCATCATCAATTCGATGATGGTCAGAAAAGTTCAGATTCTATTAAGATCAAAAAAGAAACAGGAGCAAGTGAAGACGTCAGAGTGAAACACTAATGTGATTTGTGTATTTGTCATTTTGATTTGTGATCCAGATCCAAATTAATGACATATTATTAAGCATCATGTAAAACATGTTTGGTTTGGAGTAATGTTGACTAAATTCTAAATATTCATGATTATGATGACTATATTTAAAGCTCTCTGAATGCAGAATACAAAAAGGCATGAACCTACAGTCGTGGCCAAAAGTTTGGAGAATTACATAAATATTGGAAATTGGAAAAGTTGCTGCTTAAGTTTTTATAATAGCAATTTGCATATACTCCAGAATGTTATGAAGGGTGATCAGATGAATTGCATAGTCCTTCTTTGCCATGAAAATTAACTTAATCCCGAAAAAAACTTTCCACTGCATTTCATTGCTGTCATTAAAGGAGCTGCTGAGATCATTTCAGTAATCGTCTTGTTAACTCAGGTGAGAATGTTGACGAGCACAAGGCTGGAGATCATTATGTCAGGCTGATTGGGTTAGAATGGCAGACTTGACATGTTAAAAGGAGGGTGATGCTTGAAATCATTGTTCTTTCATTGTTAACCATGGTGACCTGTAAAGAAACGCGTGCAGGCATCATTGCGTTGCATAAAAATGGCTTCACAGGCAAGGATATTGTGGCTACTAAGATTGCACCTAAATCAACAATTTATAGGATCATCAAGAACTTCAAGGAAAGAGATTCAAATCTTGTTAAGAAGGCTTCAGGGCATCCAAGAAAGTCCAGCAAGCGACAGGATCGTCTCGTAAAGAGGATTCAGCTGCGGGATCGGAGGGCCACCAGTGCAGAGCTTGCTCAGGAATGGCAGCAGGCAGGTGTAAGCGCATCTGCACGCACAGTGAGGCGAAGACTTTTGGAAGATGGCCTGGTGTCAAGAAGGGCAGCAAAGAAGCCACTTCTCTCCAAAAAAAACATCAGGGACAGATTGATCTTCTGCAAAAAGTATGGCGAATGGACTGCTGAGGACTGGGGCAAAGTCATATTCTCGGATGAAGCCTCTTTCCGATTGATGAGGCATCTGGAAAAAGGCTTGTCCGGAGAAGAAAAGGTGAGCGCTACCATCAGTCCTGTGTCATGCCAACAGTAAAGCATCCTGAGACCATTCATGTGTGGGCTTGCTTCTCATCCAACGGAGTGGGCTCACTCACAATTTTGCCCAAAAACACAGCCATGAATAAAGAATGGTACCAAAACGCCCTCCAACAGCAACTTCTTCCAACAATCCAACAACAGTTTGGTGAAGAACAATGCATTTTTCAGCACGATGGAGCACCGTGCCATAAGGCAAAAGTGATAACTAAGTGGCTCGGGGACCAAAACGTTGAAATTTTGGGTTCATGGCCTGGAAACTCCACAGATCTTAATCCCATTGAGAACTTGTGGTCAATCCTCAAGAGGCGGGTGGACAAACAAAAACCCACTAATTCTGACAAACTCCAAGAAGTGATTATGAAAGAATGGGTTGCTATCAGTCAGGATTTGGCCCAGAAGTTGATTGAGAGCAGCCCAGTCGAATTGCAGAGGTCCTGAAAAAGAAGGGCCAACACTGCAAATACTGACTCTTTGCATAAATGTCATGTAATTGTCGATAAAAGCCTTTGAAACGTATGAAGTGCTTGTAATTATATTTCAGTACATCACAGAAACAAGTGAAACAAAGATCTAACAGCAGGTTAGAAGCAAACTTTGTGAAAACTAATATTTGTGTCATTCTCAAAACTTTTGGCCACGACTGTACACAATACAGTGAGGCTTGCTATGCCACATAGCCCTTCCATAAAACATATTCTTTGACAAAAGAGATATCTAAATATATATTTTCTGGCAAAGGTCTAATGAACTAAGAACTAGTTATATATATATATATATATATATATATATATATATATATATATATATATATATATATATATATATATATATACACACACACACATAGACAAAATTGTTGGTACCCTTCGGTCAGTGAAAGAAAAACTCACAATGGTCACAGAAATAACTTTAATCTGACAAAAGTAATAATAAATAAGGATTCTATGAATGTTAACCAATGAAAGTCAGACATTGCTTTTCAACCATGCTTCAACAGAATTATTAAAAAAAATAAACTCATGGAACAGGCCTGGACAAAAATGATGGTACCCCTAGAAAATACTGAAAATAATGTGACCAAAGGGACATGTTAATTCAAGGTGTGTCCACTAATTAGCATCACAGGTGTCTACAATCTTGTAATCAGTCAGTGGGCCTATATATAGGGCTCCAGGTAGTCAGTGTGTTGCTTGGTGACATGGTATGTACCACACTCAACATGGACCAGAGGAAGCGAAGGAAAGAGTTGTCTCAGGAGATTCGAAAGAAAATTATAGACAAGCATGTTAAAAGTAAAGGCTATAAGACCATTTCCAAGCAGCTAGATGTTCCTGTGACTACAGTTGCACATATTATGCAGAAATTTAAGATCCATGGGACTGTAGCCAACCTCCCTGGACGTGGCCGCAGGAGGAAATTTGATGACAAATCAAAGAGACGGATAATCCGAATGGTAGCAAAAGAGCCCAGAAAGACTTCTAAAGAGATCCAAGGTGAACTTCATGCTCAACGAACATCAGTGTCAGATCGCACCATCCGTCGTTGTTTGAGCCAAAGTGGACTACATGGGAGACGACCAAGGAGGACACCATTGTTGAAAACAAATCATAAAAAAGCCAGACTGGAATATGCCAAACTACATCTTGCCAAGCCACAAAGCTTCTGGGAGAATGTCCTATGGACAGATGAGACAAAAATGGAACTTTTTGCCAAGGCACATCAGCTCTATGTTCACAGATGGAAAAATGAAGCATATGAAGAAAAGAACACTGTTCCTACTGTGAAACATGGAGGAGGCTCTGTTATGTTCTGGGGCTGCTTTGCTGCATCTGGCACAGGGTGTCTTGAATCTGTGCAGGGTACAATGAAATCTCAAGACTATCAAGGGATTCTAGAGAGAAATGTGCTGGCCAGTGTCAGAAAGCTGGGTCTCAGTCGCAGGTCATGGGTCTTGCAACAGGACAATGACCCAAAACACACAGCTAAAAACACCCAAGAATGGCTAAGAGGAAAACATTGGACTATTCTAAAGTGGCCTTCTATGAGCCCTGACCTCAATCCTATTGAGCATCTTTGGAAGGAGCTGAAACATGCTGTCTGGAAAAGGCACCCTTCAAACCGGAAACAACTGGAGCAGCTTGCTCATGAGGAGTGGGCCAAAATACCTGCAGAGAGGTGCAGAAGTCTCATTGACAGTTACAGGAATCGTTTGATTGCAGTGATTGCCTCAAAAGGTTGTGCAACAAACTATTAAGTTAGGGGTACCATCATTTTTGTCCAGGCCTGCAATTGTGAGAAATGGAGAGATGGTGAACACATCGATGAGTGCGTGTACGGCCCAAAGTGGTGGCTCAAGCCGCACTCAGTATCAGACTACGGATGAAGAAATTTATTCGCTATTTCACTGCGGTAGACCGTTGTTATGCGCTAAAATGCCCCCCTGCCACAGATTGCCCCCTACATAATCTCTATCAAATATTATATTACAACATAAATTCATAGGTTTATTGTTATCAAATATGATATAACTATTATAATTAACCCTTGGCACGTGACAGGTGTCGAGACCATGAATACAAATTCTCATATAATGTTTATTTTGTGGCACATTTATTTTACAGGGATTTGTCATGTAATACAAAAATGCTTGCACTAAATAAATATTTATGATGAAAAAATTAGCGAAATGATTTTTATTATTAAATAAGCAATATCAAAAATACATCTTGTATATTAAAAAAATAATAATTTATATTTTTTCCCTATACAACATGTAATTTTTTTATAATGCTTATTTTATAATCAAATCCATTTGGTCTAATTTGTGATTTCTAAATCATAAACTTATAAATTTCTGTTCTAATATAATATTCGACGGAGATTATATGGGGGGGGGGCAATCTGTGGCAGGGGGGCATTTTAGCGTACAACACCGGCCTTCCGCGGTGAAATAGCGAATAAATTTCTTCATCCGTAGTCTGATACTGAGTGCGGCTTGTGCCAACACTTTGGGCCGTACATGCACTCATCAAAGAGTTGACCATCTCTCAACTCTGAGACCATTTCTCACAACTGCAGCAACCAAGTTTCTCGCCGACTCACTCATCCTTTCTAAAGTTGGCGCTGTGTTTCGATGACATCATGTTTCATTCAATATATACTTAGTTTTCATTCAATATATTCAGACTTTTCATTCAATATATCAGTTTTCAATCCATATATTCAGAATTCATTCAATATATATATATTTTCTCTCCAGTGACATGCGGCAAGTGCTACGCTGTGGGCTCTTGCTGAATGAAGCTAGGACAGCCACTGATGTTTGTTCATTAGTGACAGTTTTCATGCGTCCACATTTTGGCAAATCCAACACTGCAGCAGTTTCACGAAACTTAGCAAGCAGTTCGCTAACTGTAGCATGGGAGATGGGTGGTCTCGTAGGGTGTCTTGCATTGAAATCTGCTGCAATGACCCGTTACTGCGTTCACCAGATATCAACACAATTTCGATCCGCTCATCACATGTTAACCTCTTCGACATGTCAATGGCTGTGAACAAAGAGAAACTTGTAAATAACTTGTGAAAGAATAAAGTTACGTTAAAACCAAGCACACCATTGTTTTTCTTGTGGAATTCCCAATAAGTTTGATGTGTCACATGACCCTCTTCCTATTGAAAAAAACAAAAGTTGGATCCAAGATGGCCGACTTCCAAATGGCCACCATGGTCACCACCCATCTTGAAAAGTTTGCCCCCTCACATATACTAATGTGCCACAAACAGGACGTTAATCTCACCAACCATTCCCATTTTATTAAGGTGTATCCATATAAATGGCTCACCCTGTATATATATATATATATATATATATATATATATATATACTGTATATGTGTGTATATATGTTGCAGACATTTAAAATGCTAGCTGATACTGTCTACAAACCATGCCCAAATGAAAAAGTCAAATAATACATATTATTTGGTTCATAAAGTTAATTTCTTGAAAACAAAAACGTGATATATTCTTAGTTGAGCCTTAAGCACTAAGGGAATTGCACTATGGAGTATACAGAAAATAGGTTTTCACTCAAATTAAATAAAGTTACCACAAATGACATTTGGTTCTTTCTTATTTGGTTTAATAAGCTAGGGTAATTCATTAACCTGTGCCTTTACTTTGCATTATTTATTTATTTTTGATCTCACAAGAATAGATATTTAATTACTGGCTAAAGGTCACTGCATTCATTTTAGAGTGTACCAAATCAGATGCAAAAGCAATTATCTAAAAATTATGATTGTTAAAGAATAACAACATATGTAAATATTTTATAGTGTTGGCTTATTAGCTGTGGTGGTGTTGATCTTGAAATAGTCCCTTTGGAGTTCAGAACACCGTTAGTTATAGTCTATTCAGTTCATAGAATCACTTTAAACTCAGAATTCTGACGTTATTCTTTGATGTTTAAAGAAAAAAGTTAGAATTCTAAGACTAACGTCAGAACTCAAATAAATTGCTTATGGCAGCCCTAATCCTCTTCTGTTCAAAACATTAGCTGACATCAAATAAAGGTATAAAGACACACAAATTCACAATTTGTTTTTCTCATTTAAATGCTGCTACAGTACACATTTGCTGTAGTAAATTTCCTCTTTCTCTCTTTGCTTGATAGGTATGTATACGAGTTTTCCCGAAGATACAGGAATATCCCAGCAGGATTTGTTCTAAATGTCTCTCAAAATCACATGAGGATGGCAGAGAATTGCTGTAAGCCCGATGCATCAAAACCCTGAGATGATAGTATAATAATGGAAGCCTTTTGACCAATTTACTTTTTTTTTCTTTATCTGGAAAAAAAAAGTATTTAGAGTCTCAAAGTCCAAAAGTTGAAAAGAAGTACTTAAAAAAATATCACAGTGTATTTGATTGTGAGCATTTAAATAAATAAATAAATAAATAATTTTTTGTCCATAGGCCAATATTGGGTAATTTCCCAATATGTGTGTGTGTGTGTTTTTTTTACTTATTTACTTTTAATTAAAGTTTACTGTTCCAAGATTTGAGCACTGCACAACAATGACTACTCATTTAAATGAGAAAGAGAGAGAGAGAGCAGTCATTTTCTTACATATATAGTCATAAAACATTTTTGGCCAAAATTACTAACTTGCAGCTGTTATTAATAATTGGCAAAAAAGGGCAATTTAAAGAGCTCAACACAAATAATATAACAAGTGGTTTCTCCAAATTCACCACAAATAGCCCCTTTTAATGATTACTACAGTCCCTGTCTCCCAATTATTCAACCCCCTAAATAAAATCCCTTATTTGAACACAAATTTGTAAATCAGTTGTTGCCTCAAGCACAGATTAGATACCTCAGGTGAACTTGATTTTGAACACATCAATTACCTGGACTTGTCGATCAACTGGTCAATAAAGTTGAGTTGTCCATAAAGTTAAGAGATCATCTCCTTGCGATGACAAGCATATAAAGAAATAGTAAAGGTACTAAATATTCCCAGAAATATAGTAGGAAGCCTATTTTGTTACATCAAAATGAAAACTTTGGTGGCTTCCGCATTGTTTCACAATGTTGAAAGAAATACAAATCAGAAAAGACCATGTACTTAGAAGGTGTGTCCAAACTTTTGAATAGTAGTGTATGTTATTTTTTTAAAAGCTTGTACAGTGTGCAATCAAACCAGAGGTTGTGCAGAATGTGTGTACTGTGTAATGTGTGCAACAAGTTACCTTAATGTAATATATTGTATATGTACAAGTAATGTCCACAGAGAAACTTTGAAGAAGACAGTCAGTAGAGGTACAGTATATTGCCTTTTTCATCAGGGCAACTGCATTTGCAAAGAAGCTGTTTTTGTGCTGAATGGTTTTGGCCCTGATGGACCGCAACCTCTTACTAGACTGTAGTGTTACAAAGATATTGATGTCTGGGATGATTTTAAAAACAGAGATTTTTGGCCTTCCAAAGTATAGATTTTCCAAAACTCTGTTTTCAGTGGTCGTGTGTGGATTGGTAAAACAGAAATTCATGCTTGTTGTAACGTCACCTTGTGTGCTAATGATGTCATTGTCTGTGTGCTAGTCTTCTTGATTTGACGTCAGCTTTGTTCATGAGGATATTTTGTGCAATGGTGGACTTACATACAGTAAACTGGTGTCCTGGAGTCATATAGTTCCTGGAGGCATGGCAGACTGCAGCCAATCACAACTTCTGCAGAGCAAATGATATGCTGCACTCTGCTCTTGTCTTTGGCAGTTGAGACAGAATTCCGGATAGTGATGGAGCAGGTCAGGACAGACTCAGTGATTCAGGTGTAGAAGTGTACGATCACTGACTATGGCAGGTAGAACCTCCTTAGCTGCCGCAGGGAGGACATCAGTTGCTGAGCTTTCTTGGTTAGGGCACCGATGTTGATCTCCCACTTGAGGTCCTGGCTGATGATAGTGCCCCAGAAGAGGAAGGACTCCACAACACTGATTAAACCCAATCAGGGTGGTGCCATCTGCAAGCTTCAAGAGCTTAAGGGATTGATAACTTGAGATGCAGCTGTTTGTTTACAGGCACATCAGTAGAGGAGAAAGATCACAGCTGTGTGGAGAACCAGTGCTAATTGAAAGGGGGGAGAGATGTGTTTTCCCACCTGCTGTAAGGAAGTCTGTGATCCACCTGCAGATGTCTGGCATGTTCAGCTGTGAGATCATGTCTTGCAGCAGGACTGGCATTATAGTGTTAAAAGTAAAACTAAAATCCACAAAGAGAATTCTTGCATAGAGTCCTGGGGAGTCCAGGTGCTGGAGTACCAAGTAGAGGGCCATGTCTACAGCATTTTCTTCAGACCTGTTGTCTTCGTAGCCAAACTTTATGGAGTCCATGATTGGGTCTGTAATGACTTTAAGATAGGTCAGCTCAAGGCACTCAAATGACTGCTTGCTACAGAGGTTGGTGCAACAGGTCTGTATCCATTAATTCCTGTGACCCTTGGATTTTGGGAACAGGGATATTAGTGGAAGATTTGAAACAGGCTGGAGCATATGGCATGTTTCCAGAGAAGAGTTAAGAATCTCAGTGAATACAGGAGAGACCTAGTCAGCACAGTGCTTCAACACGGAGGGGGTCTGGGCCAGCTGCCGTGCATGGATTTTGTAACTTGAACAGCCTGTTAAGATACCTCTCCTAAATAGTGAGTTTTGTGTTAAGTGTCGATGTGCCTCTAATAACGAACTGAACTCCATATGAACTTAATCACATCCTCTGTTACAGTATATTGAACTTTCAGCCACCTACAGTAACACACAGTATGACTTCTATTGTGGGTTCCATGTTGAATCTGGTTCCTCTCATGGTTTCCTCTTGCCTATCTCAGGGAGTTTTTCCTTGCCACTGTCACCCTCGGCTTGCTCATCAGTCATTCTGATCATTTTGATTCGTACATTTTATACTCATTTCCATCATTTTCTTTTGATTCTGTAAAGCTGCTTTGTGACAATGACCATTGTTAAAAGGGGCTATACGAATAATATTAAATTGAATGTGTGAGAAGGAGAGGGGTCTCTGAGTTGAGCAGTTGAGAATTGACCTGGGCCTCAGCTAAGGTGAAGGAGTGAAAACTGGAGAACTGGACTCAATGGCAGTCCTCAGTAGAGATGTGTTGGACTGTGTTTGTCTTTCAATGTGACAGTATAATGCATTTAGGTAATTGACTAGATGCAGCATGGTCATTAACGGAGTGTGGGTTTTACGCTTGTGATTTGTGATCAGTCTGAGGAAGTTCCAGATAGAAGAAGAGCAATTAGCTCAGAATTGTTTTTCAAACTATATTATATTTACACAATTATATTTAAAAATGTGTCTATTAAAACTTCTAATAGACTTATCTTAATAACTTATCTTAATCTGGACCTAAATGTTCTCCATTTCTGCTGCATCCATTTTTTGGCTTTGTATACTGCGACATGATAAATACAGTGTTCACCATTGGCCTCCAAGTTGGACTACAGAGGTAACAAGATAGAGGGATGGATGGTTGGATTCTGTCACAAAAACAAATCATGACAGGACACAGATACAGTTACATTAATGTGAAGCTTTATTAATAAACTTAAAACAAGCAGAAATAATAAGAAAAAAAAAAAACACAAAACCAGACTGGAGATGAATTAGCAAAGCAAACCCAACAGAACAGAAACTCAACCAACACAAGCTCTTCATGAATTGGGAAACTCTTCTGGGGAAAACAAAATGCCAAGCAACTGATAGAAAATGCTGGACTTAATTAAGCTGATGATTACAATACATAAGGCATGTATGAAATGACCAGAACTGGAAATTAAAGAACAGAAGAAGAAATGTCCAAAAAGTGTGCCATCTGGTGGCTTGGTGGGGAATTGACCAGGGGCACTTAACAAAACTCCTAATATTGCAAGTTTAAGGCCTCTCTTTATCATTCGTCTTAGTTTATGTAACTAGATTGATTGCTTTTATTCTAATACCTTTAGCTTGTTTTTTTCTGTTCTATTACAGTCACAATAATTACAGTATCTATATTGTAAATGTTATTTTTGTTAGCCTACTATGTTACAGTACATGTCATGATGTGTGAGGCAATATTTGCAGTAAACGGTGACGATGGTAAAATCAGTTTTGGTCAAATCCATGTTGTGCCATGCCAGATTGGTTAGTCATTGTTGTAAATTGTAAAATATTGAAACTTATCTTATATGATCTAATGAACTGGCCTGTTCCTTTGTTTTTTACAGTTAGTTCTTTTTTTTTTTTTTTTTTAGTTTATGTATATTTAAATTTTCATGTTCAATTGAATATATTTATTTTACATGTTTCTGGATTCAAGTTTTGATATGGAATATGCTGGGTTGTCTTCTTGTCCAAACCCATAGTAGCATATTGACCAGTGTATCTGTAAATTTGTAAATTACTCACTCACCATCTATACTGCTTAATTCTGTATTCAGGCCTGGAGCCTATCCCAGGAGACTTAGGGCACAAGACGGGGTATACCCTGGACAGGGTGCCGATCCATCGCAGGGCACGCACACATACACACACTCATTCACACGCTACGGCCAATTTTGGGAATGCCAATTAACCTTACCTACATGTTTCTGGATTGTGGGAGGAACCCGGAGCACCAAGCACAGGGGAGAAAATGCAATTTCTTTAATTGTTAATAAAAAATACATATATAAATCTGTAAATGTATTCTTCACGCTAAAGGTTATTTATTACAATATTAGACTTGTTTGTAAAATTGATCTCATATCCTGCGTTTCTCTATACAGCGTTACCATTTCTGAAAACTAGCCTTTACAATAACTAAATCTACTTGTATAATCCAAGCTACCATATGCTAATGCAAAACAGGTCAAGCAAAATGCAACAACAGGCACAGTAACAGACAGTGCACACATGTATCTGGAGTTCAAAATTTAAAGATATTCCTCTCCTTAAGCCAGGGCTTGGCAAAAGCAGTGTGTCAGGTGTCAAAGATGGCGATACAGAGGGCGAGAGATGTGGTGAATGCTTTTATTATTATTATTATTATTAAAAAGCTAGCAAAAAAGTGTAGATCCAAAGTACTTAGTCAAGGGGCAGGCACAAGGTCAAGCAATAAGTATATGGTGCATTCTGATGCAGGTTCTAGCACAGACATGCCATAATGATGATATTGATTATAATGGTGACAGTTCTAAATGAGAAATAAAAATAACTGGAAACAATAGGTCTCTCTTTTCAGAGGTTTCAACAGAGGAGCACAGCCACTTTCCTGAAGTTTCTCTCCAACATGTGTAACAATGAAGTCAATTTGAAATCTTCCAAGACTGGGTAAATACAAATTTCAGATGAATCCAGGAAAAGTGATTGCTTATACATTGGAGTGGTCCTTTATAGTTCTTACCATTGCAATAGTGATTGTTTTGGATGGAAATTATCATTTAAAATGGTGGAAGAGAAAATTGCTTGACTTTTAGTGGAAGTTAGAAAAAGAAAAACGAAAAGAAGATGTCTACATTTCTATTGCAATAAAAATTTGAAGCAAATTTCCTATCTGATCTGCGAAACATGTACTATAGATTATTTGCTATACAGTGACACCCCAGGGTCGACACTCCATTGCTCCACCTTTACAACAGTTTACTCCATATATTGTGCTAGGAGTAATTAGACCTAAACAGAACATAATGAGGAATAAACAATGTTTATTGAATAGAATATTTCCTTTAAGCATGCAAGGCACAAACAGTCCTGGAGAAAAGCTCGTCCATCACGACAGACACACTAGAGAAAAATGCACATAATCTTAACCTTAGTGTTACTGGCTGCTATTAAACTTGCAGAGGAGAAAAGATAAATGGACCTGCTGCTGTTGCAGTTCACTCACATTTTTTTTTCTTGACATGCTATGCTGGATAGTTTCAGTTCATTAGAATTGTGAACACTGACAAACTTTAACAAGAGAGAGAGAGTTGGTTGTGATTAACCTTGGTACAATTGTCACAATTTTACATACACTCATTATGAACATGGCAATATTGAGCTTGCAATACATTTTTGAACTTGCCTTTTTCTAAAGAAGCAATATGCATGTCATGTGTAAAAGTTAGTGCCCCCTCTTATAATTCAGGTTTTTTGTGTGTAAAAATATAATAAAATCATCTTATTGTAGTGGGTCTCAATATGAGGAAAATACAACAACATACAAATTGCCATTAATTATTTAACAAAAACGAAAGCCATGTGGCTTCATGTGGGCAATACTAAGTAAGTACTCACATGTTTCACTAGCTTGTTCCACCTTTAGCAGCAACAACTTGAAGTAATTGTTTCCTGTGTGACTTTCAATCTGATATTTTTCTTCTTTACAACATTGCTTCGGTTTATTGAGGTTTTTGGACATTTGCATATGCACAGCTCTGTAAAAGTCCTGCCACAGCATTTCAATTGGGCTGAGGACCGAACCTTGATTATTCTATTTTTCAGCCATTCTGATGTAAATTTACCAGCGTGCTTTGGATGACTGGATTGTCCCGATGCATGACACATTTACCTTTAAAATATTCAGAGGCAACAAGCCCAAATCATTAACCTTCCACCACTGTGCTTGATTTTGGGTATAAGGTGTTTCTGCAGAAATGCTCTTTGGTTTTTGCCAAACATGGTGCTAGGCATTAAGGCCAAACAACTCCACTCACATCTGTTTATAGGATGATCAATTAAGGGCTGATGATTAGCAACACCTGACTGCAATTCTGTTACCCTCGTAAATCCTGTGAAAGCAGTAGGGTGTACTTAGTATTGACCAAATGTTTTTATTTTTTTGACTAATATTTTTGTTAATGAAATAATGGTAGTGTGAAAAAAGTTACATGTTGTTTTTGAGGTTGTATTTCCCCTAGTACATTCAGCAAAAGCTTTTGGTAGGCATAACTGCTCATAAGTTCCCTCTCATCATTTTGAGTTCATTTAAGGCATGATGCTGTGAAAAAGTCTGGTTGGACAGACAGACAGACAGACACATAGACAGAAATTTTTCTGAGGTTGAACTTGTTATGTAAATGTAATGTAAAAATGAACAAAGGAAGAATTTCATTGTACGGGGGTGGGGCGCGACATGTTTCTTTACTGTGCATATGACAATAAAACTTGAAACTTGAGTTGTTCCCCTGAAAAGAATTTTAAATCAAAAGTTTGGACACGTCTGCTTTTTTTATTATTACTGTTCCTGTAAAACTATGTAATAATAGAGAGAAGCTCTGACTCAGATGTCTAGCCATTACAATTTGCCCCTTGTCAAAGTTGTTCAGCTTCTTACACTTGCCCATATTTTTCTGCTTTCAACAACATCAACTTCAAAAACTGACTGTTCACTTGTTGCCTAATATAGCCCACTCCTTGACAGGTACCGCTGTAACAAAATAATCAATGTTATCCGTTTCACCTCGCAGTGGTTTTAAGGTTATGGCTGATGGGTAAAAATGTATTCATAATGCATTTTTTTTTTTTTTTACATTAGTCAAAATATTTTTACAAAATGTATTTAAAAGAATAAAGTTATAGTATGTCAAATGTGTCAAAACATAATAGAGTATAATAGCATTGTCATCTTTCTCCCCAGGAATGGGGGTTTAACTCTTAATCTGTGTGTCTAGAGTTAGCTTGTTCTCCTCTTCCATGGTAGGGTTTCTTCGGGTCCTCTGGTTTCTTCACACAGTCCAAAGACATGTAACGTAGGTTAGTCAGCATTTTCAAATTTGCCCATAATGTATGAATCGATGTGTGAGCCAGTCTGTGCTTGTGGACAGAGTTTCCTCCAGGCCGATCATGACTCTATGCAGGACAAGCACTATACAGACCTCTGCAAAAGTATTTATACCTCTAGAATGTTTTCAAATTTTGTCACGTTACAACAACAAATATAAATATATTTGAGTGGGATTTTATGTGATATATGCCAACTTTACAGTATGTTGGTCTAATTGTGAAGTGGAAGGAAAGTGAATTTTTTTTTACAAATAAAAATCTGAAAAGTGTGGTGTGGATTTCTGTTCAGCCTAAAATCCAGTGGTACCAACTACCTTCAGAAGTCAACTGATTAGTAAATAGAGTCCACCTGTGTGTAATTTAATCTCCTTATAAATACAGATGTTCTGTGAAGCCCTCATAGGTTTGTTAGAGAATATTATTGAAGAAACAGCATCATGGAGCCCAAGGAACACACCAGACAGGTCAGGGATAAAGTTTGGAGAAATTTAAATCAAGGTTAGGTTATAAAAAGAAATATCCCAAGCTTTGAACATCTCACAGAGCACTGCTCAATCATTCATTCATTCATCCATCCATCATGGAACCTCTAGTCCAACTAGGGACTGTGGAGGCCAATGCTAACAACTGTATTTTTCCCATTTGTACAATCGTGATAGGGTCTCTGATCACAATCCATCATCCGAAAGACATGACCATCCACCTAAACTGACAGGCTGGGCAAGAAGAGCATTAATCAGAAAAGCAGTCAGGAGACCTCTGGAGGTAACTCTGGAGGAGCTGCAGAGTTCCACAGTTCAGGTGCGAGAATCTGCACACAGGACAACTCCACAAATCCGGCTTTTATGGAAGAGTGGCATGAAGAAAAGCATTGTTGAAAGAAAGTACCATTTGCAGTTTGCGACAAGCCATGTAGGTGCCCATGTAGGTTCGTTCAACAAGAAAACTTGTGGAAGAAGGTGCTCTGGTCAGATTATACCAAAATTTAACTTTGTCCTAAATGCAATTAACACTGCATATCCCCCTGAACACACTATCCCCACCATGAAACATGGTGTTGGCAGCATCATGTAGTAGGGATGATTTTCCTCAGCAGGGGCAGGGAAGCTGGCCAGAGTTTAAGGGAAGATGGATGGAGTCAAATGCAAGGCAGAAAACCTGTTAAAGTCTGCAAAAGACTTGAGACTGAGGTGGCCATTCACCTTCCAGCAGGAAAACGACCCTGAACATACAGCCAGAGCAGCAATGGGGTGGTTAAGATCAAAGCATATTTTTGTGTTAGAATGGCTCAGTCAAAGTCCTGGCCTAAATCAATTCGAGAATCAGTGACAGGACTTGGAAAAATGTTGTTCACAAACGCTATCCTTACAATCTGACTGAGCTTGAGCTATTTTGCAAAGAAAAATGGGTAAAAATTTAACTCCCTAAGTGTGCAAAAGACTTGAAGCTGTAATTGCAGCGGAGGGTGGTTCTACAAATATTAAGTCAGGGAGGCTGAATACAAATGCACGCCACACTTTTCAGATTTCAGATCATTTTCCATCCACTTCACAATTATCTGCCGGGTTGTGTTTGGTTTACCAAGTAGAATCCATATAAAATACATTTACGCTTGTGGTTGTAACATGACAAAATGTGAAAAGATTCAAGGGTTATGTATACTTTTTGCAAGGCACTGTAGCTAATTGCTAGATCTATGGAAATGTCACTCATTTATTTTCTCACCTTTTAGCCAGTATTTGAAAAGTCTGAATACAAGCAACACCATCTGTGACCAGAAACATGCAAAAGTACATCTGACACATCCTTCATTTTAATCTAATTGCTGCTAGCTAATTTGGGGTTGTCTCTGAGCTTATGTGTACAGATGTAGATGGGAATGCATTCAGCTGTTCTATGACGGTGCAAGAGCGTCAGCGCCTGAATCATCAGTGGCTGGTTTCACATGTCTTGCAAAAGCACTATAGTAGACTTCATAAACTGGTAGGGTTTTTTCTATTGGTTTGGAATTGTAAGGGGAAAAAATATCATTGTCCTATCATTTTAGACTGACTGCATATTTTGGAAGCCTCTTAAGAGTACCATTCGGAGAAGCATTGGCTATTTCTAAGCAGTTTCAGTCTGGGCTTGCAAAATGCTGTTTACAACCACAACCTCAATGTATCACTGAAGAGGTAAGGTGAAAAAGAGAACAGTCACACTCACAGATACAATAACAATGCAATTCTTGTCTTTATATATATATATATATATATATATATATATATATATATATATATATATATACATACAGGGTGGGCCATTTACTGTAGATGGATACACCTTAATAAAATGGGAATGGTTGGTGATATTAACATCCTGTTTGTGGCACATTAGTATATGTGAGGGGGAAAACTTTTCAAGATGGGTGGTGACCATGGTGGCCATTTGGAAGTCGGCCAACTTGGAGAGAACCTAGTCCTCAAGGTTTTTAACATGCCAAATTGTTAAGTATAATTGATAACCATGTCATTTTTTATTTTTATTTAAATGTGATCTTACTTTCCAGACTAATATTCTGTCTTAACCTGTGCTATAGTTTATCAGCTTTCAAAAGGTCCTCTGTAAGGATGGTGGCGACGTATCTAAGGAAGTGCAAAGATGCTGTAACAAAGCCCCTCTGGATGCTGTCACCTGCATGGATAGCGTAAAAAAAACATCCTGTTATCTCTTCAGATCTGCAGATCCACTCAGCACAGCTCTGCGAGGAAGCCCGACCAGATAGCACAGAGAGGTGTTCATTTCAACATTTGTTCTACAATGCATTTTTCATCTGCTAGAAGGAAAACTCATTATCTCCTCTCTCTCTCTTTTCTCTCTTATGCAGTAGATATAGATAGATAGATAGATAGATAGATAGATAGATAGATAGATAGATAGATAGATTTGTGTGTGTGTGTGTGTGAACTCCAGGTGCGCAGGAATGTGTGAATAATTTATAGAATTTATTTATTAATAAACACTTACTAGGTATCTGGTCAGGGCTATGATGTTCTCCATGATTATTTTGGTGTATATATTTTGGAATACAGAAGAAACTTAGTATGTTAGAAAACGTCATGTGTATGTGCAAAGAAAATATCATAATGTAACATCTCATGCATATCTCTGCCTTTTAGGAGCTGTCAGAGCCAGAATGCATTTCCCAAGTGCTTTCTAGAGTTTCATTTTTTAATAAAAGATAGTGAAAAAAAGAAAGAAAGGTTCATGCCACACCCAATTCTTTTTCAAGTCAAAAGACATATCAAAATGCATTGCATTACTTATGTAAACAATTACAAGCAAAAACCTATCTCTGTTGATATCTCTTCAGCTATTTTTGTTTCTTTCTTTATCCTCACTCGACCCATTTTTAAATGTTTGCAGACTCAAAGGGACAATTAGGACCCATCTGTGTGAGGTTCGCTGTAATATTCCAAAATCTGGTAAATAGATTAGTGGGTACACAAAGAGTCAAAGCACAGACAGAATTGCAGGCCAGGTCATAATTGTTGAGAAAAGAAAAGAAAAAAACGAAGAAATAAAAGAATTTACAGGCAGATTGATTGGAACTCTTTGTCAATTTATATATATATATTTTTTTACTTTTATGTGCTTATATACTGTATGTTAGAAAAATGAGCTGAATGTGAATGAAGACCCGGGTTAGTATTCAGGCGATGGCGGAGAGGGGAATCGATGGGAGTTGAAGCGAAGCGTAATAACATCAATATGTCATTTTGTTGTGTCAACTTGACATTAAACTGGTGGCAAACAGCCAAATGTTGTTGGAAAATATGTATACAATTAGAACTTTTATGATTATTATTATTATTATTATTATTATTATTATTATTATTATTATTAATAGTACTAGTAGCAGTAGTTGTAGTAGTAAGAAACAGTGCCAGGCCTAGTATACAGTTGCACACTGTGTTGGACTCTGAATTTATCTTTGATTTTACTGTACATTCACTGTGGCATTGTTTCAGCACCATTATGCAACATTTTGATATTTGCATTAATATTTGGCCTTTATGAGGTCTTTATTGATGACATCAGTAGTCAAGAGTAAAACTTCACTTCATAAAGTCTTTCAATCAGACTAAGGTGAAGATTGCTATCCTGGAAAATTCTACTGATAGGATAACCTGGTCATTCAGAACATTAAGGTAGACAGCTGTCTTCAGTTTTTTGCCTCATACGTAATCTAGACCTAACTAACTGAAGCAAGCCCGGACCCCAGAAGCTTGTACTGTTGGCACTAAGCATGATCTTGCATTACTTCATGAGCATCCCTTCTTACCCTGACATGAGTTTCATAGTTCCAGCAATTTCCCTTTTTCACCCTTTTGAAATACAGTAGCATCTTTTCCACAACCACACGAATCTGTCTTCTAACAAAAAATCTACTGACTTAATCAATTAGGGTTAAAATAATCCATAACACTGTAGGAAATATCCAATAAAGAGTCTCAAATATTTGCTTACTTGAATCCAAACGGCAGCTTTTATTTGGGACAGGCAACTTTTTTTTAGTGCATTTAATTGAGTTGACAACTTCAAGTATCATGTAATGCTGTAAATACTGCTTTTAAGTAAAGTGTTACTATCTATACTCATGCTATTTGCAGCATATGTTTTTTATTTATGTATGTATGATATACTTCTAAAATATGTTGACGAATGCATAAATGACCCTGGATGCTTAAGTAACTTAATTCTCTAAAAACAACCCAGGTATTATCACATTTTTACCACTTTTAACCATTATGGTTCAACTTTTATAATTCAAAATCCCCTCCAGAACGTTATAACAAAAAAAAAAAACAACAACAAAAAAACCTATCACATTAAATAATATCCCTTTAACCGGAAATCTTTCATCAGTCCATAATAAAGAAGTTTTCGAGGGACTTTTAAATTATTATCAGCAAAAGTTATCTTTACTGAAGGCCCATTCAGGATTCTTTTCATCTCTGTTTCAGTGTCTGAACGTCTTCACTCCGTTTTGCACCTTAGCCTGGCACACAATGTTTAGTACAAAGCTGCACAGTAGGCTATGACGTGCTGCACACAGCTGATAAATTAGCTCGTGTGCATGGGTGGACAAGAAAGGAAGAGGCCATGCTGAGAGGATGTCAGCTTCGTAGAGAGGCGATGATTCATTTATTCTAGACTGTAATTAAATGGTCCTCTCTACATGGCTTACCTTCTATAGTGGAAGTGGAGAAACAGCCTGAACCCTTAATTTTGTCAAGGCATATTTAGAGTCCTGTATTGTTTCTAGACAAGCTAGAACACTGTATAGTGTAAGTGTTCAAAAGTAATGCAATTGTCTGAAGAGCAATCATGATTTTAAATATCTTTGTTTGACTTATAGATGTAAGGTTTGTAAGGATTTTCTGATTCCTGCGAACTAGATTATAGGATGGGATCAGATTAATCAGGGAGAGCCCTTATTCTTTGGTGCCCACAATGAACATTCATTCAGTCATTCATTCATTTGTTCATCTTCAGTAAGTGCTTTATCCCAGTTAGGGTCATGGTGGATCGGAAAATATATTGGACCACTGGGTGTGGAGCAGGAATGCACTATACCATGCACACACATTCACCGGTTTATTCACCATACACCAATTAGCCATGACACCAACACCTCCACCAGGTATTTCTGATTGGTTACAGGATCATGGGCCCTCCAAGCTCATCTATGGAGAGGTATCAGATCATTCAGTGCATCAGAGACTACCAAGTACGGGGCTAGCAAGCAAAGAGTTCAAGATTATTAATCTGTCCTCCAAATTCCACAGATCTCAGTCTGATCAAGATTGCTGGACAAACAGCACATTCTAGTGACAGACAGCCCCTCACACCCCAAGGCCTTGTGGAATCACACAGGGGAAACCTACATAATATTGGACATAATGTTTTGGGTTTTAATTTTATGGCTGGTCAGTGTATGTATTGATGTTATTTAAAAACCACATCATTTAGACAGTGCCTTCCGACTATCTTTGTACAGTTTGCATGGTACAGTATCCACCATGCACAGAGACATACTGTATTTGTAGATAGACATATTGTTGATTAGAAATAAAGTGCAGTGATGGCTCAGTGGGTTACTGATCAGAAGGTCAGCGGTTCAAGCCCAAGCGCCACCAGGTTGCTGCTGTTGGGTTCTTAAGCAAGGCCATTAATCCTGTCTGCTCCTGAGGTGCTATATAATGGCTCACCCCATTATGACCCCAACCTACTAACAAGATATGAGATATGTGAAGAATAAATTGTAATGTTTATGTGATGAACTTATGAACCATATATATAATATTGGCCACTTCCACTTCATTAGGTACACATTAGTAGTACTGAGTTGGACTCCAATCTGCCTTAATTCTGTCATACTGTAGATGCAACAATGTTATGAAAACATTTCCTAGAGATTTTGGTCCATATTGACATGATAGCATCTTGTCTTGCAACATGTTGCTAAAGATTTGCTGGCTGCCATAATGCAAATCTGCTGTTCCACCAAAAACAAGGTAAAGGTCACTCGATGTGACTGTAGAGGCTATCTGACTATAGTGAACTTATTGTCATGTTCAAGAAACCAATTTGAGCTTATTTTTTAAGCTTTGTGACCATGGTATGTTATCCTTTGGTCATAAAGGGATTGATGTGGTCAGCAACAATAATCACGTAGGCTGTGGCATTTTTTTTTTTCTTTAGTACAAAAGGGCCCAAAGAGTCAGACCAGGCAATAATTTTCCAATTGTCTAATGACCACTTTTGGGGAACCTATGTGATTTGTAGTCTTGTTAACTGACAGGAGTGTAATCTTCTGCTGCTGTAGCACATCTGCTTCAAGGTTCAACAAGTGTATTCACGAGATGGTCTTTGGCATACTTCAGGTTTAACAAGATGTTATTTGAGTTACTATTGTCTTTCTATCGTCTCAAACCAGTCTTACCATTCTCATCTGACCTCTGGCATATGCGAGGCATTTTTCGCCCGCACACTGGATATTTTCTCTTTTTCAGATCATTCTCTGTAAACCCCAGAGATGGTTGTGTTTGAAGATCCCAGTAGATTAGCAGTGTCAGAAATACTCAGACCAGCCCATCTGGCACAAATAACCATGCCACATTCAAGGAGACTTAAATCCCCTTTTTCCCTCAATATGATACTCGGTTTGAACTTTAGCAGCTTGTCTTAAGCATATCTACATGCCTAAATGCATTGAATTGTTGCCATTTGATGTGGTGATTAGATATTTGCATTAACAAGCAGTTGAATAGGCATATCTAATGAAGTGGCTGGTGAGGGTATATATTTATAGTGTGTTTTTATGGACTTTCTAATGGGTTCCTTTAACTACAGGTCTTAATGGACATAAAGCCTGAAATTATTGTAAATAACAAAAAAAGATTATTAGCATTTGAAGCAAATCTGAGCCAATGTTGTTCCATGTTTGGAGCATATACAGTAGAGCTTGAGGCATTCTGTATGTCTGTCTATCTGTTTCCAGATATTTGTTCCAGATTGGGGTGAAGCATGTGTCAGTTTCATTGCCTGTACTGACAACCATTCAGGATGTGATGAGAAGCACAGTGGCAGCCTGCTGCTCAGGCACTAATGACACCACAGCATGTTTAAAGGTAGGAACCAGCAATCAACTTGTCGATAGGTGTTTTAAAAAGAGTTAACAGCAGCAGCACTTCTAGATTCAATGACAAGAGCACAGGCAGCATTCAAAAACAGAAATTATTTGATTAGCTGATGAGAGCAAAAGAAAAGGAAGGGAGCAAACGTGACTTTGTATGTTATTGTATGTTATTGTATAGCCTGTTTAAAAAGAATTAGACAGACCTCCAGTGATATTACCCATAGTTTTTCTGAAAAAGAGTTTTAAAGCTCAAATGTGGGAGCTCTTCTCACTGCCATCTAGGCAGGAGCTCACTCTGCCTAAATCCCAGTTAATCCCCAAATGGACAAATGAGCAGAATGAATAGACCTGGGCTGCTGTTCAACAGTATCGAACTCAGTTCCATTGATCCGGGCAGAATTAGTACATGGTGGCTTACATGATGCTAACACAGTAAGTCGCCAACTTAGGAACATTCGAGTTATGTATTTCCGCAGATACGAACAGACTGTGGATCGATGGACATTCGTAGATGCGAACAAATCACGGAAGTAGCTAACATGTATTATACAAAAAATAGGCATTGCAGTATATATATATATATATATATATATATATATATATATATACAATATATATATACAATATTTTCAATGTTTAAATGAATGTATAAAATGTCTAAAATGATGACAGAAAATGGCAGTCCTGTCAAGCTGTCTCGATGGTGAATAATCCTAATATCAGAAAATCCTCAACAGGCAGAGTTCACCGTCTAATACAGGTCTGAGACGAAAGGGCTTCGGTCCAAGCACACAGTAAACACCATGTAGTGTTATCCTTCCCCCGATGTCTTGCTCCCTTTAAACGAGGTCACCCTTCCACAAAAAATATATATATTTCTCTATATATTAACTGTCAATGTAATATAATAATATAATGATTAGTGTTCTGATCTACTGGTAAATTGAAAAGATTTTATAATGTTAATATTCCTCGTTGCTACACTAACTGATACTAACTAATAATTTACAGAAAAAAAGAGATTCATATTCAAGCATATATTCACAATGTACATAATATATTCACATTATTCGTAGTATATTACAATATATTGAAAAGAACACTTATATGTTGAAAAATATATTAAAATATATTAAAACATATATATCTTAATGTATTTTATATTCAACAATATACTCCATAATATATTGAATTTGATTGAATATATCTATTTCTTTATATATATACTGTATGTATGTATGTATGTATATATATATATATATATATATATATATATATATATACACACACACACACACACACACACACACACACACACATATGTATATATATATATATATATATATATATATATATATATATATATATATATATATATATATATATACATGCATGAAGTTTCAACAATGTTAAAAAAAAAAACTAGTATAAGTATAATGTTTTTTGTCTTCATTGCAATATGTACAGTATATCCATACATGGTCCATTCATATATTGCAACATATTTATAAATATACAGTAAGCACTATTTTCCTACATATGAAAATGTATTATTTAATATATTGCATTATATTTTACACTAATACCATTTTCCCCAAAGAGAGTATAATGTGGAACCAAAACACCAAATCCAATTTTATTTCAGACTTCAGCAACCTCTGTGATTAGCTCTTAATAAATATTCGAGAAAAATGAATGTACAGGTCAATGTACAAGGCAAGTCTGTTTGGCATGGCTAAGGTCAGTTTGTACAAGTACCACAGCTTCTGAACCTTTACCTCTTTCCGAAATGTCACAACATTTATTGTGATTACACATTAGTTTTTTCTGCACCTACGCCCATGAGCACTTAAGCCAGATGGAGTGACAACACACAACTGGGAATCATTAGAACGCATTTAATTAAATCTGGATATTGGTGCCAGAGGGTAAACAAGAATGATTTGCATGCATATGAGGAGCTTTTTGCAGGTCCATCAAATATGCTTCATTTTCCCTCCAAAATGTTTTTTTTTTCACCTACAGAAAGTACACTTTTATTTATGAATTCATGACAAGGTGCCAAGAACTGTGATATCTAACTGTACAGTCTGTGTCAGCATTCAGCACTGTCTTGTTTTGCAGTGGAGAAAGCAGCAGCGCTAGTGTCAAGGATAGACAACTTCTGTTCACAGTATTTCCAACTGGAGTTTCCTGCATTCAAAACAAAGTGAGACTTAAATCACGTAACCTCTGTGCTGTGCAATATGGATAAGTCTGCTTCCAAAGACATACTTCCTCTAATACAGTTTTATAACATCTATTGCATTTTTTTTAATAGAAAATTTCAAATAAGCCTACCATCAAATTGTCATTCAATATATGGTTTCTGCCCACTGTGAGAATTTAACAGCTGTCATAGAAAATAAGCCACTAACACTAAACATGTTCCTTGAATGAATAAATATTTAGCTAGCACTGCAAGAACTTTATCCTGAGATCTTCGGCTATGACTATCTTAAAGCAACTACCAAAATGTCAATGTGGCTGAGAAATATAGGTAGTCTCTGACTTACGAACATTCGCGTTACAAATTTCCGCAGATACAAACGAACCACAGTTCGCATCTACAGTAACATTCGTAGATGGGGGAAAAAAATGTAAAGTACCTCAGGTGTATTGTACACCAGATACTAATATTTACAATTATATACAATATTTTCAGTGTGTAAGTGAATGTATAAAATGTCGGTATATTGTATGTGTGTGTGTGTGTGTTGGGAGAAATAAGTCGGCCTCAACGGTATCTGGGAGCACGATGATAAAAAATGGCTGTCCTGTAAAGCTGTCCCAACTGTGAATAATCCCAGTTTTGGAAAATACTCAACGAGTTCACAGTCTAAGAAAATGGAAAACTTAAGTTAAGCCAACGTCTGTGTGTGTGTGTGTGTGTGTGTGTGTGTGTGTGTGTGTGTGTGTGCGTGCGTGCGTGCGTGCGTGCGTGCGTGCGTGCGTGCGTGCGTGCGTGCGTGTGTGTGTGAAAATCATCCTACACAATAACCCCCCACCTCCTCCTCTTTCCCTGTCGGGGGTGACTCTTTTCAAAGGTAAAGTGCAGGTTAATTAGTTTTATTTTTACTTTATATTTTCCATGAATCATTTTTATTTGAATATTTTTGGGTTGTGGGACAAATTATGTGCCATAATAATGGCACTCGGGATTCTCCACATGATATAAAGGCACAGAGACAACACTGTGCGATTTACTTAGGCGCAGTTATGATTTTTGACCACATGATGGCAGTGTTGGGAAAGGGAACAGGTTTAGTCAAGTGGATTGACATGCTTTATATTGTATGTTTGTGTTAAAGGCATATACTCACCTTAGACTCATGTTGACCGACTTACGAACAAATCTGACTTACAAATTTGCTCTTGGAAAGAAACTTGTTCATAAGTAGTGGACAACCTTTATAATAATTATTTTAATTATCCCTTTCCAATCTGGACCTCCAGGGTCCAGGTTTGATTCCCACCTCATATCTGTGTGCACGAAGTTTTCATGTTATCCTTGTGCTTGATGAGTTCCCCCTGGGTACTCTGGTTTCCTCCCACAGTCCACAGACCTGCAGATCAGGCTAACTGGCATTCTCAAATTGCCTGTAGTGTATGAATGAGTGTGTAAGTGTGTGTGGCATGTGTGATGGATTAGCATCGTGTCCAGAGTGTACCCCGCCTTGCTCCCTAAGTCCTAAGTCTCCAGGCCCGCGCGATCCTGTATCCAGGATGGAGCGCTATATGGCGATAAGACGAGAAAAAACTTTCCAAGAAAGCATTCATGTCAAGCTCATATTAAAAACTGTTTAAAATGTAAAGTAAAGATGAAAATAATGTGTTTTCTGTTCATAAACGTTATGTGAATTAATACATTTTTACAGACTCATACAGAAACCATTAACAAAAAAAAAAAGTTATTTATTTATTTATTTATTTAATTAATGAAAGAACATTGTCAAAAGACTTTTTAATGGTTTAAAATGTTTTGATTTTATCTCCAATGAGAATAATAATGTAATGAGGTTTTGCAATTTTAATACATTTTAATACATGTCCTTTGATCATAATAATCTGTTTGTGCAGTCACTGTTCCCAAAGTAACTTTCAGGCTTAGCACTTTAAATCACAATGCAGATGCAAAATGTAATCTATTTTCACAATTGGAAAGAAGCGCCTTCACTTGCACATGTAATAAGGCAATTACACAAAACAGAAAAGATGTGCTAGTAAATCAGCATGCACATATTTTACAGGCCTTACTGAGTTGATGCATGTTTTTATGCACAGGCTTGCGTCTGTAGATGTTAAGAAGTGTGCTTAAAGTTAAACATTTAAACGCGGTAAATGTGAATACTGGCTAATAAATGAAAGTCAGTTTAGGCAAACTAGAGTGCTATGTGAGTGGACTGGTTCTACATACAGCTTTTAATATGACGTTTTGTGTTTCCAGGATTAAACACGAGTTCCAGGGAGATGAGGCCAAGAGCCAGATGTGGTTGGATCTGACCACCAGTTGTTGCTCCCAACATTCACCTGCACACATGTGCCAAAAACGGGTGGGCACTCTTCTGTTCAGACATCGAAATGAATAATGGAGCAAAAAAATAAATAAATAAAAATATGTTTATTAGTAAATAATTGAACATTATATTTGTAGTTGATATTGAACCAGTCCCTTCACCCTGTCCTTTTAATCAGGATTGTGCTGTTTGATTGATTGTATTTTCTGTCTCCTGTTAATAAGCTCCTAGTGTAGACAGTATGGAGAAACAGTTATAAGGACCTCCCCCCATCTCCTCCCAAAGAATTTTCAAAGCATTTGTTTGAGAGGTGTTCAAGTCAAACTGGGACTTGTGAGGAAATTTCTCGTGTACAAACGATAAACATTTACAGAAGACTTCAAGCACGATACAATGATGAGACTCTAAGCCGCATTTAAATGGTGCAAATAATTTAAAGAAGGCTGTATTTTTCTGTGAACATTCAGTGAGGGGAACACCTGATCCTTGGATGACTTGTCACAAGTTTGCAAAAGAGACACATTTTTCTGTGGGAACTGTACACACAAGCATTCATGAACACCATTTGCACATTACAGGAACTAATGTGGGAGTTATTGCCACATCATCCATACAGGTCTGACCTCGCTCCAAGTCATTTCCACGTTTGACCATTAAAGGTGTTCCTGGGAGGCCAGTGTTTCAGTCATGAATCAGGATCATGGCTCCATGATGAGAAAACTTTCTACCTTGATGGAATCCAAGCACTAGTGAAACACTGGGATACGTATATTAATGTAGCAGAGGATTATATAGAGAAATAAAATGTGTGTTTACTCTCATAACTGTGTCCTGTTATTCTGATCAAAAGTCCCGGTTTGACTTGAACACCCCTCCTATTTTTGCAATTCAGGAAGTGGATATGCATGCTTGGTAGCTAAATACAAAAACTTAAACGGCTCCAATTTTTTACTATGCAACATGCAGCATGTCCCTGGACAATCATGAGCAAGTCTGTCCTGATGGGACTTAAATTCTCAGTCAACTGCAGAGATGCTCAAAAATGAAATAACTCGTTATTTTCTCCTGAGGGGAAAAACAGACATAGCCTGGAAGGAAATAAAGTGTGTCTTAAAATTTTCCACAAACAGCATAATTTTTCTTTTTTTTTTTTAGCAAAATGCAACTTTATTCACAAAACATCATCACAGACTTTCCCACCTATGAGAAATTCATGTTAACGCATCTGGTGCTATGCATAAAATGTCTTAATTATGTTAATTTCCCATATGTATGAAGACTTTCAGGATGCCTGTATGATCCCATCAAAGCACCCGGATGCGACGGAATTAAATCCCATCTGAATGGGGGCTTAAGTAGGATTTAGTCACTGATTGAGGACGGGTTAAACACTGAGTTTGGTGTGTTTATCAAATATTTAATAGAAATTATTGAAGACATATTGGTTGTTGAATCGCTTTTAGCTTCTTTTAGTTTCTGAGTGCACTGCAATCTTACTGAGCGTGAATGGATATGACGCCACAGAGTGGTACTTTGATTAATCTGTGAACTAGGATCCAGATTGGAAAGTGACTATGCATAGCTATTAAAGGATTTCCACAAGTACAGGTATTAAAGGATTTCCACAAGCATGGCTGTTACAGGATTCTTGCAAGCATGACTATTAGATGCACTGCATGTGAGGTCGGCTTAGCTCCTGCTTCTCATCATTTCGGCGACACTTAGTGAAATGTCAGAAAAATAATAGCTAAGGCCACATGTTGCTGTTCATTAATTTACCTTTCTTGTTGCCTTTCACAGACGGAGGCGGTCATTAAGGATGAGGATGTTGCTGCTGCTTGAAAACTTACAGCAGGGTTTCCATGACAGATCCTGGGCCTAAGTGAACGCACGTCATGAATACGGAACGTTTAATTATACTCCTTTTTGTCATGTTCCCATAGGGATTATGATAGGAGCTTAAAAGTTGTTTTGACTCTTGAACTCACCCAAAACAGATCAATACCATGAATTTCTGTTGCCACTGAGGCAGAGAGCTTTTTTGAAAGATATTTAAAGTGCAATATGCAAGATGTTAAAATATTATGATATATAACCATATGGTTTAAAGAAATAAAGCTTAACAAAATAGTGCACAAATACACATACACACATTTTTCTTGGTATTACTTCTCTTTATAGCTATTCCACTGTGTTGAAAGTAATCTAATGGTGATTCATCTTTTGTTTAGGTCTGACATTAGTTGGTCTATGTGCAAAAACACTTTATGATGTTGTAATAATTATATATATATATATATATATAAAGGAGATGATTATATATACAGAATATTCAAATCTTTCGGGAGGAAAAAAATCTTTAAGATAAATACAGGAATACAGTAATTAAGCAATATGGGTGAGCTTAAAGGCTTATTCAAACAAACTGTTCTTTCAAATCTACATTACTTAATAAATAATAAAAAAATCTACATTAATGAACAAATTATTCAAATCAATTCATAGCATGATATTTATTTGTTTCTTCATCAGCTCTTCTGAATTGTATCAAACTGGTTAATAAGACTACAGTACATAGTGCGAGTGTATTGTGAAATATGGATTTGTGCAAGATTCGAACTTTCAACACTAGATGGCGCCATTGAATAATTTTGAAATGAAAAAGTTCTGAAAAGGCAAATGACCAGTCTCATATACAGAGTTATTAAAGCATAGTTGAAGGTATGTAAAACCTACAAGATTATACTTCTATTCTCTGTGGCTTCAGTTTAAAGAGAAGCTAAAAAGAATATTATTACTATTATTATTATTATTATAATTACTATGAATAATAATAATAATAATAATAATAATACTGTAGATTGTGCTTTCATTACATTGCTGTCTTCCATTACTTTCTAAAAATTTAAATACTAGAATGAAGCTGCAACTGTAAAGTGCTTCAAGAAGTCCACATCCACTCTGAACCTAATCTAATCCTGATATTCCACTTCTCCTGCTCAACAAATTGACTAAAATCTATAAACCATACTATGCTTTACTCATTTAAATCATTACTATCTTCAGCCAGTCGTCTATCCATTACAATTTGGCCATTCTCGCAATAGCTACAGATACAATATCTCATTACAATGGCAGCTAAGTGGGTGGGATATACAGTATGAAACAGCAGGTGAACATGCTGTCCCTGAAAAAATGGGCAAGGAGCCAAATTGTGATGGCTAGACGACTGGGTCGGAGCAAGTGCAAAACTGCAGATCGTGTGGTCTGCACTGGTCAGGACATAATAAAAGTAATCCAAGGAAGGAAAACCGGTGAACTGGTGACAGGGTCATGTGCGGCCACTAGTGCGCATGGGGGAGTGAAGGCTGGCCTGTGTAGTCTGATTCAACAGAAAATTCCTGAAAAGGTTAATGCTCATTTCATAAAAAGTTGTCAGAACACAAAGTGCATCGCTGTTTTGGTGGTCATAATATACATGAAATTATATTATTATATCATATCAATATTAGGCGGGTGGTTATACAGGTAGCTGATTGGAGTATATAACATGCTATAAATGCCTTTATATTACAGTATCAATTTAGGTTTCATAGACATTGTTAACAAGATCCTGATCAAATAACATAATTCTTTTATATTTATTATATTTGCAATGTAAGTGATTATTGTGTAAAAGCATTGTATCTTTTTTCATGTAGTTTTAAGCTTGGTAGTTTTTAATCAAAACAATATTAGACTGTTATTAGTACCTGCTGATTATCTAGGAACAAAATAGCTACATAATGTGATAATGTGACCATATAGAACATGACAGCGTCATTTATTAAATTCAGTTTATTTTTAATATTCATTTCTTTTAAAAAATATAAATTCTAAAATAATCACTTCTGCGGTGTGCTCTAAAACGTTATCAAAAATTAAAATGTTATTGTAGTTGAAAAACATGCCGCTATTCAAATAAGATTCGTTTTAAAAGATCGGTAATTTACCCAACTTTCTTCTGTTACACAATTCCCCGAAAAATATAAGTTACAAATGCATTGATGTACAGTACATTGTTAAAACATGGTGATTCAGTACGACAGAATTGACACAAAATTATAGATTTTTTGTTGTTGTTTTTTTGTTTTGTGAAAAAGATTAAAGAAAAAAAAATACATGGAATGCAGAGGACATGCACGGACAAGGCTGAAGGACCAAACACACACACACACACACACACACACACACACACACACACACACACACACACACACACACACACACACACACACACACACACTGACATTTTTCACTCACCACAGACATAATCATCAAAGTGGCAATCACATTATTGATATTTCACATCTACAAGACAATTTCATGTAAATAGAAAATAAGTAGAAAGTAATATAAAATTTTGTCGGTTACTAGAAAAAAAAGTGGCTTGATTTCTATGCAGCCTGTATTCTTTCTAAACAACTGTTTTGGAGACTTTTTAAAATCGATTTTAACATGTAGAAGTCTGGAGGCAGCTCAGTGTAAATAGGAACGTGTTTGTGCGGATGCTGTGAACAACCATGAAGAATGAAATTTACAAAGATTTAAACTTTATAGTGTCAGATCTTTAGATCGGACAAGAAAAATAAACTTGGTCCTACAATAGACAATATATTTGTCACTTTGATTCACTTAAAGCACTTAATGATACGCTAATCAGTCACCATAACACCATACAAAGTCCACCAGAAAGCTCTCTTCTATCTGTATGTCAGCTTACGTCCAGGGAGGGTAAAAGCGACTGAGACACATGGAACCAGACAACCACATGTTTTTCAGCCTCCTGCTTAAACGAAAGTGCTATTGACCTTCTTCTACATACATGAGCTCACACATGGCTAGTGTCGCTCTGAGAACAGCAGGACTACTGATGGCTATGGGATTGTTTTGGTTCCATTTATTTTATTTATGCAAGACTTGATGAGCTTACAAAATTCCATAAAGCTTTATGAATACAGGCTCCACAGAAGGTGACGGTAATCCAATCTGTAAAGGCCATATGTATAACGACTTATATTCATAACATTACAATGCATTCTTTTTTTGGGGGGGGGGGATTTTTCCCAGATTTTTTGTCCCACCCGTCATTGGTGCGTCCACCCCCATCAAGGCTACTACTACCAATCAGGGAGGGCCGAAGACCATCACATGTTTCCTCATAACCGTTTGACGCCTACGATCTCCTCAGCCAATCGGCTCTCTCCATTCCTCCAGCTATGAGAGGTAACAGCATCACCTAGTGATCTCTCTGATAGGGAGAGCACTTTACCACTGCGCCCCTCAGAGGCTGCAATGCATTCTTAATCAATACACACATTGTTATAATTATATATGACATATACTATAGCAACTGTTATAATGCATTCATTTATTACTCACAGAATGCATTACAATCTGAATTTTTTAAACATTACACCAATCAGCCATAACACCACATTAATACATTAACATTGATTATCAGTTATAGCGTTAAATTATTCCTTAAATTGGCTCATTTATGCCGCACGAATCAACAGAAAACACCAATGCTGGCCAGGATAGAGAGGCACCAGGACGTCAGAACGTGAAACTGGAATCCAAACTCCCCCAGATCTCAATCCGATCAAGCACCTACGGGAGAGGCTTGGACAAACAAGTGCGAGGCCCCACCCACCAATTAACAGCACCAAAAGAGTCCGCTGCTAACGTCTAGGTGTCAGACACCACAGCAGACCCCCGGAGGTCTTGCGGAGTCAGAGGGGCACTGAGGGGCACAAGGGGACCGGGATGTTTTGCATTGTAATGTTAATGGCTGATCAGTGTGTATTGGGAAAAAAAAGGGGGTTGGAATTGGATTATTTATTTTTTTTAACAGGAAATATTTCTCATAAGTCATGTATAATTTGCAATTTACTATATTAGTGATTGTTGTTTTAAAAAAAATGCTTAAATGAAGAATTTAATGCAAGTCGTGTTTATTCCTCAATTTTTCTGTTTTTTTTTTTTTCTCGAGTAATCGATCAGTGATCGGTCTTTGTCAGAAAAATATTCTCATGTATAATTCCTTGTGAATGCATTATAATATGATATGAATGTTTTTTTATATT
Source organism: Clarias fuscus (assembly GCA_030347435.1). Lineage (NCBI taxonomy): Eukaryota > Metazoa > Chordata > Actinopteri > Siluriformes > Clariidae > Clarias > Clarias fuscus. The sequence continues at coordinate 19,596,023 of CM059208.1, forward strand.
AATTCTAAATATGACCTTCACAGAAAGTGTCGGCGTTCACTTTGCCATGCATTAACTGATTCTTTATTTTTTGAAGTCACTTTTCGAAAGTCATTAGGTTGAAAAGCAGGAAGACATTAATGGCTGTCAGGAGTTCAGGAGTGGTTGCAGAATAATACAACCTTAGTGCAACGTACAAACAAGAAAAAAAATTTTGACTGATATTTGGTTATTAATTGATTAGCTTTGAAAAATAATTTCATTACTGTTAAAAATAAAAGAAATTCATAACACTGTATTAAGTGGAATATCATACAGCGAAGCAGAAATCAACACGATTAAAGGTTAAAACATCATGTAGGCATTATTGATCTCTGTTGTAATAATACAGTGTCAGCCTTAGATTTCAATATTGTGTTCGGAAAGTACAATAAGCACGATATTAACATTAAAACTCATGCTGAGAAAAAAAAATCAACACTTCAAAAAAATTTTTCTTACATCAATTCCTTCATCTATAGAGGTAGAGCTACAAAATAAAAAAAATCAAAATATTATTTTTCCTGCTACAGGAAAATGGTAATTCCTTATACAAAAGAAAAGAAAAAATAAAATTCAATTTTAAAAAAGCCAAGAAGGATGGAGGAGTGTTTTTTTTTTCCTCCTTGTGTGGTCACAAACCATGTACAGCATTTTCAGTTGATCGACACAAGAATGAATGAATTGCATAGTAGTAGGAATTACGATGTCAGCCAGTGTTCTTAAGGAGTAAGCAAACGATGAGTGAGCTGTATCAGGTGAAACAGAATGAAGGTTTAAAATGGCATCCATGGAGATGAAGCGTCCAGATGTTGTACTCTGGTCGGGGAACGCATCCGCATCCAGGTAATGTAGGCAGACGGAAATGTCTCGGTACAAAAAAATAATTAAAAAATCCCTAGATCGGACAGCTTTTCACCCGAGGAGATTCATAATGTTTTAGGTTTGTTATTGGCTAAATAGGCTGACGGGGGAGGAGCTAGAATTACGCCTCGGACCCTTGACTCCTCCAGAAGTAATCGCTGTCTTCATTGTCTGAACCATAGTCTATTCTAATTTGAGGCACATTTAGTGGTATTCTCTCTGGACTAAAACAAAGACAAAAAAAATAAATAAAAATGAATACAATTTTATTAGGACATTTGGGTCAATAATTAACGTATTTTATTGCTTCTCATTACTTTTTTTTTAAATTTACGTACAAAAGTCTACTGCCATAAAGTGTGTCCTTGGACATTGAGGCCTGTGATGATTATTCTGGGCGTATCCATTAACCTAGATAGGATCCTTTGATCCGCCGTTAATGCCCCTCATTCAGTCTCGCCCAGGCTGACCTGAAAGCCACTGTTCATGCATGACTGACTACCGCTAGAACCATGTGATAAGCAACCGTCGCCCCTCCCCTCCCCCGCCCCACTTCCAGCCCAGACCAAGACCGACACCCACAAATTTAAATATACCATATTCAAATGGATCTTCCCCTACACGTGGACATCCCACTCCTGTCTGACCGCGAACATCTTCTGACTCACCTTGATATTGGACTGTCCTCACAGTAGCGCCTTCTCTTAACATGACGAGTATCGGTCAAGAAAAGGCTTTTCTCCTGCAGGAGACGGAAACAGAGGGCAGGGTTACGGTAATTCCCCCACGGCGTGAACGGGACATAGAGATAAACATTATTACTGCTGCAGATTAGACAACGGGAATAAAGTGATCACACTGATCTAAGGCATGCACGGTGCATCGTTAATTAGCTGCACAGCAAGCAAGAAATGCCAAATCTAAAATCTTTGCTCACACACATGCATATTAACTTGGAGCCATTTACATTCATATGCAAACACGAGTGAAAAATTTTGCATGGATCTTCTCTCGGCAACATTCCACTACCGTCAATCACTCTCCAAAACGTACAGCGAAATCTGATGTACTCGTATTGCTACACTACTGAAACATCTCAAACATTGCAAGTTTCGAAAGAAAAGAAAAGTAAAGGCATGCGACTAGAACAGAGCATCAGAATTAAACAAAGTGATCTGAGCTTCAGCTTGTGATTATGAAAAGACTATTATGATTGTTATTGCTGATAAGAGATAAGGAGTTAGTAACAGCATGCAGCGAAAGAATAAGAAGACACAAGAGGGTATGAACGTTAAAGAGGCTGTGGACTGGCTGTGAAGCTCTGCTCCTACTCACTGTCAGAGGACTTATCCCCTAAAAAAGGCTCCTGCTCCATCATATCCATGGGGATTTTAATGGTGGGCACAGTCTCGTTGAACGGATAATCAGACTGCAAGAAGGAAAAGGGTTCACTGAGTGTTAACGGTGGGAAATATACTGTACCAGGGATGGATTTGAAAACATGTGAAGGAGAGAATCAAACTCAACGGTTCATGGTGTTATGGGGAAGTAACGGGTGTGACGTATGTCTAGTGTGTCCGATTCCTTTTGTAGCACATTTGCATTTATTAGAGAATCACACATACTGTTTATCCTATTACATTACAAGAACATCATTACAAGAACACAACCATAAAAGAAACTAGGTGTCAAAGTGCAAAGGCTTCCATCTTACAGTCTTTCCTGATCTTCACCATTGACACGTTCCACACAAACCTTCCACTTAATAAACATCCCCTCACATAAACCTTTACCATACCAATGATTAGACTTTTTCTTTGCTAAATAATAACATGCCTTCAACCTATTTATTAGTATTAAATCTGCCATATTAGGACCATCTGCCATTTAACCTCAATATGCTGTTACTATAGAAACAACAACATATCAGAACAAGCCATCCATTCATCTAGGGACCTCTGTAGTCCAACTAGGGACCGTAGAGTCCAAGAGGTTTTTATTCCCATTTTACAACCATGGTATTACCTCCAATCAACATTCAAACACTAATCCAATTAGTATGTATGTCTAATCTGTATGTCTTTGGGCTGTGGGAGGAAACCAGAGCACCCGGAGGAACGACGAGAACTGGCAAACTTCATGCACACAGGCAGGAATCGAACCCGGACCCTGGAGGTGCAAGGCGACAGTGCTCACCATCACGCCACCGTGCCGCCATTAGAACAAGCACATTTATATACACACATGTTTTACAATAGCTTGCATTTGGCATTGCTGTCCGAGGAGCTGTTATAGAAAAACAAAGCTGACTTGAATCATTGTCACCCTTTTAACTTATAGATTATTATTCAGTTATTCATAGTAAAACACTATTCAGTAACCAAAAAATTTGTAGCAGTGGCTGGTTATGGGTTTACAGCTTTATGAATGATATTGGGATACTCTTATAAAAAGTATAAAGAAATGTGTTTCCAGTTATTGCTATTCATCCCAAGAGCCTAGATAGTCCTTTCAGAGAGGTAATGTTGTGCTAGTTAAAACACATTTATGTATATATACAGTAGGTGTGGTTTGCCTTCAGTTCTGGTTTCCCTTACTGTAGTTCATCCATCTGTGTACATTTGCTTTTGTCAGTGGTGGCAAGACATCACAAATAGGATTTTCAATGAGGATTTTAAAATGCTTGAATGCTACCTTTATATAGGCATATATAGTGTTCCCCTACCAACATGTACAATTTAAACAATAACCATATTAATTAATAACACTTATGCCCACTTTTTGCATGATTTTTAGTACAGCCCTTGTGTGTATCTGCATTTGTTGTGCGTGCTTATAACATCCTTATATTTCATAAGCTATATATACTCAGACAAAGCACCTGAAATCTATTTCAACAGTGAACAATAACACAACCTACACATGTTAATGGCTTCTGTGTACGGTGCATAGCGATAAAGAATGATAAGGCCAATAATAATAATAATAAAAATAATAATATTATTACCTCATCTATGTCGCTGTCTATGCTGTCTCTTGTCTTCTTCTTCTTTTTCTTCTCATCTTCCTTCTTCTTTTTGTCCTTCTCTGGTATAACATCATCCAGGAAGCTGAGTTCATGCTGAGAGAACATGTAGTCCATAGCCTTCCTCACAGCCACCAAAGCTAGGATCTGGCCAATCACAATGTACAAAGAGACAAAAATCATTGCTTTCAGTCCAACTCTAGAACTAAATTTCAGCCATAAAATATCCATAGTGCATTTTGTTTCTACCTTATATTGTACAGTCAAATGCTGATTTTTTTTTTCAAACATCTCGAGGTGGGAAATTAAAGTGTTATGACCTTCTTCAAATTAGTGCTTACCAACAAGTCACCACAAATACATCACTGTATGCGGATGTGGATCTAATCTAATGCCAGGTTGAATCTACCCCAAAGATTCAGCAAAATGTTCCACTCTTATACATACATATGCTCAGGATGGTACCCAAAGGCGATGATAATAAAGCATCCACATGCCCAGTTATGCCCAAGCACAAAATATACAGTGCCATCCATAATTATTGGCACCCCTGGTTAAGATGTGTTAAAAGCCCTAAAATAAATTCAGTTTTTATTGCAGAAGCATATTGTCACACTGAAAAATGTAGAAAAATATAACGTGAATATAAAGTGAATTTTAAGGGGAAATAAAAATCCCTGACTAACAAATAATTATTTTTCATAAAATAACCTGTTCCACAATTATTGGCACCCCTAACAATTCCTAGAAAATAAATGTAATTGAAGTATTTCTGTCATTTCTACAGTAGTTTACAAAGTTGATCAGAGTATTTAGGAACATTTAATTGGTAATTTATCACTTTCTGCTTCCCTGGGGTATAAATATGACGTGACACAGAGGCCATTTCTCTTATCCAGTCTTCAACATGGGAAAGACAAAGGAACACACCATTCAAGTAAGGCAGATGTGTGTCGACCTTCACAAGTCAGGCAATGGGTACAAGAAAAGAGCCACCCGTCTGCACCTGCCCATATCTATTGTGAGAGGAATCATTAAGAAGTTTAAAAAAACTGGAACAGTAATAAACAAGCCTGGACGAGGACGCAAGTTTATTTTGCCTCCACGCACAGTGAGCAGGATGGTAAGAGAAATAAAAAATTCTCCAAAACTCACTGTTAAAGAACTGCAACCCAAGATGCTAACTGCATGATAGCACCTTGGGGCCACAAAGTCTCCAAAACAACCATCAGACACTATCTACATGCCAACAAGCTCTTTGGGAGGCATGCAAGGAAAAAACCTTTTCTCAGTCACAATCATAAACGCAAACGTTTGGAGTTTGCTAAGCGGTACTGGGGCTTCAACTGGGACCGTGTTCTTTGGTCAGATGAGACCAAGATAGAGCTTTTTGGCAACAAACACTCTAAGTGGGTATGGCGGAACACAAAAGATGAGTATGCAGAAAAGCACCTCATGCCCACTGTGAAGTATGGGGGAGGATCGGTGATGCTGTGGGGCTGTTTCTCTTCCAGAGGCTCTGGGAACCTTATTAGGGTGCATGGCATCATGATTGCTTTGAAATACCAGGACATTTTAAAGCAAAGTCTGGTGGCCTCTGCCCGAAAGCTGAAGACGGGTCGTCACTGGGTCTTTCAGCAAGATAATGACCCAAAACATGTGGCCAAATCTACACAGAAATGGTTCACCACACACAGAATCAAGCTCCTCCCATGGCCATCTCAGTCCCCAGACCTCAACCCCATTGAAAACCTGTGGAGTGAGCTGAAGAGGAGGGGAGTCAGGTCACTGGATGGTTTAGAGACATTGTGCAAAGAGGAATGGTCAAAGATCCCTCTTTCTGTGTTCTCTAATCTTGTGAAACATTATAGGAGAAGATTAGGTGCTGTTTTGTTGGCAAAAAGGGGGTTGTACAAAGTATTAAACATCAGTGGTGCTAATAATTGTGGCACCCATGATTTGATGTAAAAGAATTATTTCTTAATGTGGGATTTTTTTTCCACTGAATAAATGCACTTGAATTAAAGGTCGGAATTTCCTCTTTTTTTCCCATTGTGGTCCTACGTTATTTAGAAAAGAACTGATTTTTTTTTAGAAACTAAAGAACACATCTTAACCAGGGGTGCCAATAATTATGGAGGGCACTGTAGATATGTCAAAAATATATTCATGAAAATGAATATTTACAAAGAAAAGAAGAAAAACGATGGCTTCCACTACACTGACCCAAGACTGCTAGGTAAACTCTAAAGAGGCTAGTAGTCAAGGTCTTGTTGAGAATCAATGTCACTGGAGTAGTTAGTGAGGGTGTTTAGTTGCTATGAGCCTAAAAGTCATTTCTGTAGATCAGAACTGTAGAAACACGGTAGATCAGCTCGTGCAAATCTATCTGTTGCACTTCATGAAAAGAAGTCACATTCCCAAAGACGAATGAGCCTCAGGCTGCACTATTGTTGGAAACATTAGTAGTTGGCATATTTGCAATGAAAATTAGCTCTAAAGTCTAGTGGTATTCTCAATCATTGGGAGAACACTATGAACCATGACCTCACCATGACAGGGAAGATAATGGCAGCCACGGTGGACTTGAGGATCCAAAGCAGAGCCAGGCACAGCAGCTGGATGAAAGTGAAGAGGTGAACTTTGCGCAGTGGTACATGCCGCAGGTAGATCAGGTCTGGCTGGTGCTTGGCAGGCATCAGAAGCAGCTTCAGGCGGTCCATGAACTGGATGAGCAACAAATACAAATAAAGCATTACAGGAAGCTCAATTACAACAGAAGTTAGGAACGTTGAGACAAGAATGGTGGGAAATATAAGGAAGATTAGGAAACCCATGACTGACTCACCTGTACGCCATTAAGTGAGGCAACACCCATATAGAGGAAGACTCCATAGAGGACAGGCATGGGGATAAACTGCAGAGAGGGACACAATAGGTAATAAATAAGAGGATGTGATGGTCCAGTTGAACGGTTGTTAGTTCAAATCCTAGCACTGCCAACCTACCACTGTTGGGTCCTTGAGCTTGGTTCCTTATCTTTAACTGCTCAATTGTATACTTTCTCAATTTGCAAGGCTGAAGTAACACCATTCTGCATTAAATGCTCTGTCTTGATGTGACACATATCTAATTTGTTCATGTCTATTTGGTCCTCAAATAGAGGACACCCAAGGCTCATTTATACCTTTGGGAAGCAAAGGCTATGCCGTGTAGTCCAATCCCACACAGAAGCCAATGTACCACATGAAAAAAAATTAAGGTGCTAGAAAGGTATAAGAACACCAAGTGCATCACAGCTTGCTGTTCATGAGACTTAGCAGGGAAAGAGTTCAAGCTTGTTGATCTGGCCTCCAAATTCCCCAGATCTCAATCTGATCGAGCATCCATGGAATGTGCTGAACAAACAACTCTGATCCATGGAGGACCCCACCTTGCAAAATCTAGCACTTAAAGGATCAGCCAACATCCTGGTGCCAGATACCACAGCATACTTTCAGCGCTCTTGGAGTCACGCCCGAGGGGTCAGAGCTGTTTTGCCGACATAAGGGGAAACATAAAACCTAGGTGGATTTAATGTTATTTCTAATCGGTGTATATAACTGTTATTGTCATTATCCACTGCCAGTAGCATGGCCAACACCAACAGAGACGGCGAAATGGAGACATTGAGGATTTAATGAATATTATCAGGGGAATCAGTTTAAAGCAAAACTGGAAGGAACTGAAACGGAGTGGTGGTGTAAAACAACGGCACAGGAAATCCATGTGCATATGAAGTGCGAATATGCAAAGACAGATGGTCTGGGTGAGAAATTCAAACTGTTCAAAGAAGCTTGTAATACGAATGTAGCCTTAGATTTACAGTATGTGGTCCTCTGGCTGACTCTGTACTGTATGTAGGAGCTGTAGGCAACTAGAATCCACACAACCTAGCTTGGATTACTAGTTCTCCTAGGCAACTATCATGAGCCTCCAGGTCAGGTGGACTACAATATGGATTACAAATGCTTAATTTATTTAAAATATTGAGGCAATTGGACAACAATGATTCAACCCTATCAACTTTCTAACTGATCATCATGTACAATATGCATTGCTAGTTATGATACATAACTGTATTTGTTTAAGCTGGATTACCTTAAGAATGGGAGACATGAAGACAGACAGTCCAGTGAGAAGGAACACGAAAACCCCAGTTACCCGCTGCTCCCTGCAAAAGAATCATACAACTCAATTTGGTGAAAATGAAAAAAATATGATACTGTAGCTTCTTAGGATGTATTTTCTATAAACCTACAGTATTTGTTTGTTCAGCTTACAGCTGCATCAACACAGTCTTCCTGAGGTTAACTAAATAAACCGCTCTCTCAAAACAAGCATCCCCGCTGTGCTTAACTCCAGAATGCACAAAATCAGCAAACACTGATGATATCTCTAAATATACTTCAACAATGAACTGATCGTAAACAAGCACGGCTTCGTCCGTCCACGGAGAGCGGACTCTGATTGCGCAGTGCATCCTGTAGTAAATTAAAATGGAACTTTTAACCACAACACGAGCATCAATCTACAATCCCCTACGCAATCTGCGACAGAGCTACCGCTGTTTGACTCCCATGAGAAGATTAAGTCATTGAAACTCACCTGACCCCCAAAAACTTGGGTTGCTCCCCTGGGGCTGAGGTCTCTGTCTCCATTTTCAAGCTGTCTATGTGGGCGATGGAGATGACGGTAGCAGCCACGTACCAAGGCAGACCCATGAAGGAGCACAGCGCCATCAGTACGGCCACCCAGAACAGGTCCAAATGATAGCCTGCACCTTTCTATAAAAAAGAGCCATGTTGTAGGAGCTACTTCTTCTGAACGCTTTGCAGAATCCTACACAGGTCGGCATACCATTCAAGAGACTTTAAAGACCTTCAGTCAACAGTTTATGGGTTCATTTGTGAAAAGAGTTACTGGTGCAATAATGGGTTTCATTACAATAAAACACACTTAAAACTGCGCTTGTGTAACCTGATACAGTGCACATCTGCGGATCTTTTTTAAAACAGCAATAAAACCACTTCCTGCACAGAGAACACAGTCACAAGGCAAGCATCATGTTACTTTGCCCAAAGGTAAATGGATGGATTGTTTTTAGCCACTTCACAGTCGCTCCCTTGTTGGAATCCACAAAATCTATCCGCACAGAAGATGACTAAAAATAAAGAGCCGTGGCAATCGGAGAAAAAGAAGTCATGATGAATTTGGCAGTAATGTCTAAATCAGAGTAACACACAATGGAAAATCTGGGGCCATAAATAAATGCCGCAATTCTTCACGCATTCAATCAGTTCTGACTCACCTGCCTTACTCAAAGGAAGCTTTTTTTTTTTTACAGCAAAATCACTTCCTAAAAATAGACCTGGAGCTCCACAGGCGATAAATATAGGTGAACTGGCACAGAGTGCAATCCTACTGTAGCTGTGCTCAAGGTCTTTCCTGGATTCCCAGGATGCTCAAAGCGAGCGTGCTAATCCGTCTCTCAGCATGCTCTACCTTCAGTTTATGCTCCTTCCGATTGACGATGACGGCTGTGATCTGCTGGTCCATGAAAAGCAGGATGGTGACCAGCAGGGCAGGAAGGGCTGATGCCAGGTAAACCCACCAGGGGTTGCCTCCAAACGGTGCCACGAACCAGCCACGGTGTGGACTTGTAGGCTGAGGAACGAGAAGGATGTTGGGGAGATCAGAGCGGAAATCACGTTTAAAAACTTTTTGTCATTCCATTTTTTTAACACATGCATCAAAAGGTCGTGATTACAAAATCTTATTTTCTGTTTAGCTTACCACTATCGGACCCACCAACAAAGGCAACAGATTTCTTACTTCTTTTTTTTCATATTTTTTTTTTTGCATTAAAAAAAAAACTTAATTAATTCATATTAATGGTGTTTTAATACCTGTTGTTATTTTGTTGTAACAAGTGGCACAGGTACAAAGATAAAGCTGTTCCTTTAAGTTTAAGGCCACATTACAGTATCTAATCCTTGATTTTTCTCTAACATTCACTTGGTTTTAGCTGGTGTTGAGTAATAAAAGGCTGCTAATAGGGTGGAGTTTTTATGAAATGCAAAAAATGCTGAACTTCATTGTAGGTTGACATTTAAGGAAACATTTGGATTTGTTTTGAGGTACATTACAGTAAATCTTGGTCATTATAGATTTCCCTGCTCTGTAAGTTTTTCACCCAAAATGTAAGCACAATGTAAGTAATAGGGTTCAAATTCCACAACCCTCACTCATCGTCTATACCGCTTTATCCAGTATTCAGGGTCGCGGGAGGCCTTCCGAAGATCTGCTGAGATGCTAAACTAAGGTGGTTCAGGGATGCATTTAGTACAGCTAGTTCCAGGAGTTCCTGTTAGCTGTATGACTAGTTCCATGGAAAGAAAAGAGTTAGAAAGATACCAATTTTTTTTTTTTTAAAGATTTAGCTCAGTGGGACTGCAGAAGCTGTATATAATTCTCAGCTGAACTTCTTTTATGAGTCTCAGCCAAATAGATTTTTTTGCACAAAACGAGAGTTGCTGAATTTAGCACCGATTACTTGCATTGTCTTCACGGTCGGTAGGGAAACTCATAACGACAGAGACCTGCTATAATGTACCTACAGTATGTAGACCTTAATTCTCTGCAAAAAAACAGAACTATCCCTTTAATCAACATGTATTTTTGGTGTATAGCTGAGAAAAAAGACTAACCTTAAATTCGGTTGGCACAATTAGCTTTGGTGTATCAACTCCTATCAAAGCATCAACACAGCAGAAAATCAGGATGGCCAGGATGATGGCGAAATCACTGATTAGTTTCCTCACCTAGATTAAAAAAAAAAAAGGAATCAAGACAATTTTACCTATTTAGTTGAATTTCATTCGCATCATAAAGATTCCGCTTGTTCAAAAACATTTATTTCATCAAAATGTTACTACTAAATACATACAACTAAATAAATGATTACATACTACTAAATAAACGAACCTACCATTTGGAAGATCCTTAGAACATACCCATATTGTCTAAATTGAACAGCTGCATTCCTATAAAGATAATAAAAGGTATAAAAGCAACATTCTCGCTTACCGTGGTGGGGAAAAAGGGACTGAACTTGAACTTCTTCAGACACATGGAGCAGGTGTAGGTGCCGAAAAATAAGATGAAGGACATGAGGGTGATGTCGGGGACATACTCGCAGGACTTCCCCACCAACTCTCCTCCATACTTCAGGCATTCCTTCTTTGTCAGAGAGGACCAGGTAGTATTTATGGGCTGATAGGAAGAAGAAAAATATATAAAATGCTTTGGTTAGATCCAGGTTGTTTAGAATTCAAGGATCTACAGTAGCAAACTGTTATGTCATTTTTAGGATGGATCCTCTTGGAGATTATGACACCAATTCAAATTAACTTTAAATAGAGGACTGGTAAATACTGTGTCTTTTGATCTAGGTTTAAAACCCATAGGAAGACATTCGTCCCAGAGTCAACAAAGGATCAGTTTGACAATGAGATTTTAAAAATCGTGGAACAGTCTGCATTTGGTCATTAGGTTTCAGTGACCTTTGACTGACGGCATGAGCTCAAAGAACCCGTTGTGACCGTTTTCAGCATTGTTATTAAGATAATAATAATGGCTAGGTGGAAGGATACTGAATCATATTTCAATTGAATCTGGGGCAAAATTGCAAACAGTGGTGTGTGATTTCAGTCAGATAAAAAGGCTGTGGTCATGAAAATGTCCTCCTGAAAAGAAGTACAGATTGTCCGAACTTGGAAGTAGTTCCGTGGGAATATTTCATACATACTGTAAGGAAGGAAGTTGATGTTTTGAAATTTGGTAACTTACTAAATCAGTGTAATTGGCGAACCACATCGAGGTGCTTTCAGCTGAATCTGTGAATACTTCTGAGGCGTTTACTGAAAGAAATAATTTTTTTTAAAAATCATTAAATACTGGCTTATACATAAGAATATTTTATATGAAACTAGCACATGTTATACAGATGACTGAAGTTCTTAAGGTGCACAATATATTGTTTTTATATGGTATACCGAATGTCTGTTCACCCATGTTTTGTCACAAAGCTGGCGAGACAAAATTTTATGAAATTTTTGCAGTACTTGGGTATTTCCCTCTAATGAAACCTGAGCCATAAATAAAATCAAAGTGAAGTTATGAGCAGTTATGTGCCAGATTTAATAATCTACTTTGAAATAAGATACTTGCTCAATGTGAACACCTGCACCAATAGGTATTAATGAGTAAAGCTAAACTGAATATTTTACTAGGATTAGTTAATATTTTCACTGCTGAAGTAAAAATTGGTACAAGTGAACTTTAATTCACTGGGGTGATTTATTTATTTTTTCTCCTCCGAACCACGTGACGCCAGCCGACCGCATCTTTTCGAACTGCTCGCTCACGCACCGTTGGGGGCGGAGTAACACACTCGGAGGACAGCGCTATCCGCTCCTTCCGCTTGCGTGAGCTCACAGACGCCCCTGATTGACTGTAGAGCCGTGAGTAATGTGGGGGCACTAAGTACCTCTCATCCCTCCCCTCTGAGAGAGCTCGGCCAATCAGCTCTCTCTAGACCTCCGGCTGCGACCTTGATTTTTTTATTTTTCAATTTCTCACCAGAGATTCACTCTCCGTTTACCGTACAAAGAACGTAAACAAGGCGTAAACATAAACTTTTGTAAATCTGAATTTCCATCCCATTGACTGTAACAAGATGAAATGAAAGTATATTCGAAATCTTGCCATGAACTAGGTACATTTTGTACAATTTCCTAATATTTAGTCACCAATCCAGTGGAAAGCAGTACCACACATGTACGTGTGCTTCACCCTGAAATAATAATAATAAAGCTGATCTGCTTATTTAAAGCTTTAACCTACTATTCTGTTCAGCCAAAAACACAAAAACATGGTATTGGTGTATTGGTGTACCCAAGACCATTTATTTTGTTCACATTAACACAAGCCGATCTTTCTCCCCTGAAACATTACAGCTCGCCATTTGGTTTTGGTATAATTGTAACATGTCACTTCCTTCAGCTGATCATAAGCAGCACGGCACCTCTGAGCCGCTGCATGATGCAACCTGGGAAATGCTTGCCACCCCATCCAACATTAATCTTTTATTAGCAGCCTCAGCTAATTTCCATTGTGTTGTTGTTTCTCCCAGGGCATTCGCAGTGCGCTTAGGGGGAGGGCGGGCAGAACCCCTTGGAGGAAGGTAGTAGGTGGCGGATGAGTACGCTAACCCCCTGGCGACCCACCCACGCGGGGAGAGATTAACCCTGTCACCTCTGTTCTTTTTGGCCCACCTGTCACAACAAACACATGTATCAGCTGTTGCAAATGAAGCAGCGATGAGTGGTGACAGTACAGTGAATAGGTACAGTATGTGATGCTGCTGTGCTCGGGCACAGTGAAAAAATTCAAGGTCTTATTTAGCAGTGACACAATAGATGGATGAAAGATGTCTATGCCACCTTAAAATGGCTGGTCATACTATAGTACATACTGCCCCTGTTTTAAAATATATTTTCAGATTTAAAAGGTTTTCTCAGAAAAATCAGGTTGAAAAAAAGATAAGCGTGTAGTAAATAGAAAATTGGCTTTGGAAGATAACACTTTGTGTTTGCAAAAAAAAAAAAAGATCCATAAAAAGCCGATTAAACATTAATGCTGGAATTAATTATTCATGTGCCACATGGCTAACAAAGTGTTAAAACAAACAGTCATTTTTCAATAATCTGCAAGCATCATGAATCTTAATCAAAACTGTAATTAAATGTAAACAATCTTAAATGTAACAATTTGTTTTTTTAAAAATCACATACTGTATTTGGCTCTGGGCTATACAGAAATAGGGCACTAATATGGCCAAGACCAGTTTATTCTAAATCAGACATGCTTCAAGAAGCAAATATTGTAATATGCATCAGTGCATAAGTGCAGACAGAAAACAGAACAGACATGTTGGCTCTCTCTCTCAGCCCCTATTATTACTTGTAGCAAGTATAGACTTTTTTTTAAGTAGCACAGCTATTTTAAGTAAGGGGAAAACTCACTTTTCACTCACTGCTTGTTAAACTACCAATTAAGATTTTACCTCTACACTTTATGTATGTATTATTCATTCTGTCATGAACCTCCAGCAAACGTACAGTACATAGATAGGGTATAGATAGGGTCTGTACACCTCTATAAAGTGGTTTGGGTCCTTCCATCTTCATGTCATACTGTAGTGTATGTTTAAAGATATAAACATATTCTTAACCTGCTAAATTTTGCTACCTATATAGTTGTTTCCTTCTCACCGTTTCTATCCAAGACTCTAAAATATGCATTCAACAGACACTTCATACTTTCAACTAACTGACTGATTCGAGGCCCTGAAGTTGAAGGAAGCAGTATTTCTTACTCATTTATACAGAACTTCATAGTTTCATTGACACTAGCAATCACTAGATTCTCATTTCCTTTCGTCCTGAAATTGGAATTGTGAGCTTTGCCCCGATCTAGTTTTTGAAATACTTAGTAGATCAATCCTTCCCAATGAATAACACTGATTATTAATTATATACCAGTGGTGACAAGATCATAGGTGCCCATAGGTGAGCCCAATGCTCATCTATGCCTGCGAAGACCAAAGGAAGGCCTGTCTGGCGCGATCCCGCAGAAAAACCAGAAAAAGTCAGCGCTTACCAATCAGAAAGGTATCACAACTGATCCAACATCCAAATTCCCCAGATCCCAATCCGATCGAGCACTCAAGAGATGCATCGGACAAACAAGCCCAATCTACTGAGACCCCACACCGCAACCCAAAGCACCCAAGGGATTCCCTACCATGTCCTGGTGCCAGACACCAGAGCAGAGGTCCAATGAAGTCATGCTCCAAGGTGGCTCAGAGGAATCGTAAACCTAGGTGGTTTTAATGTTAATAGTTTAAAAGTTAAGCAGTGTACAACATATGGGCGCACACTCATACATTCTCTATACCACATATCCTATACAGGGTCACAGAAGGCCTGGAGCCCAATCCAGGGGACTAGCCTGGACAGGTTGCTAATCCATGGCAAGGCACAAGCCCTCACACACTACAGGCAATTTGGAAATGCCAATCAGCCTTATCTGCATGTTTTTGGACTGTTGGAGGAAACTGGAGTACCGAGAGGAAATCCACTCACGCACACAGACCCGAGCTGGGACCCTTGACCCTGAGGCCACAGTGCTGGCCACTATGGCTCCGTGCCACCCATAGCTATCGACACCTGAGACACACATGTGGGCCTTTTCTGAACTACTGAAACAAAGTTGGAAGCACACAATGGTACTGAAGCATTACAATCTGTATTCCCTGGAAATGAGGGCACAAAGAGAGATTTATAAAGCCACGGTCTACCATGTTTGGGGTAGAAAAATGAGACTGCACCTCAGGCCTCCTCTGCCAACATCACTGATGTTTGGTGTCCCTGAGGGAGTCCCTGAGGGATTAGTATGTGGTATACTCATGTTCTCTTTGAATACTAAGTAACTGGGTCCACTTCTGAAGTCTCAGAGATTATATCAATCTGCCTTTGCAAAATGCTTTCCTGTAGGAAGACACACCTGAATCTTACCCTTATCAAAACTGTTATACAGTATGTATTAAAACTTCCACTCAGAATGCCTTAATGGCTTGTCTAAAATAGCCTTTGGTCATCACACAGCCTAGTGATTCTCAACTCCAACCATGTAAAATGTGATCTGTCATGACTGAATTCATATTATCATCCCCAAAAGACATGACAATATGACATGACACATCTTCACATGATGGCATGATGAGAACATAACATGGTTGTTTAATGATACGAGAAGACAACATTAACAACATAACATGATAATGTAACATGACCCAACATATCACGTCATATTGACCTGACCTCACCTGACATGACGTGACTTGACTCAGCGTAAGACTTTCATTACTGTACAATCTAGAAGTGCAATTCTCTACCTATAGTGGGTGCCATGCACATGCAGTCATACTGCGTGACGTGGTCGACTTTGTAGTCAGAGTTGATGGGGTAGTAATGGGCGAGCTTCAGCATCTTCTTGAAGGCGTCGTAGATGAAGATAAAGCTGATAAGCGAGGAAAAGCCCTCTTCTGTGAAGCGCGTGAAGTATTGCACCAGGAAACTGGCATCTGTTGCAACCAACACCATGAGCAAGAAGGCTGACCAGAGACCAATCCACAACCGGAACTCCAGGTAATCAAAGTCGTTTTCTCTGCAATGTCAGAGCGTACAGTTTATATGTCTTAAAGAAGAATTCCAAATTGGGAATATAATATTGTAGCACATTATATAATACAGTGGTAGTAAATGCTATTCAAGGGTAAAGGTAAATGTAAAAAAAATAAATAAATAAATAATAATAAAAAATAAAAAATAAAAAATAATAATAATAATAAAAAGTTCCAAAATATATTCCTTATATTCCAAAATTCTTTTAACCACCACATCCTAAATGCTTTTAAGCAGCTGAAATCACATTGCCGTTACTAAGCCCTTAATAAGATACACTTCAATGTCAGTGTATAAAATAAACCTTTAATTATATTTAGCTGCAAAAATTATAAGTACATGACAAGATGCATTTGTTAAAAAAAAAAAGTATATATATATATATATATATATATAGATAAATAAATGTTTTAATAGTAAGTTTTATAAGGTAAAAAACAATGGGCCTTTGACTTAGCGTTCACTATTACTAATCAGTCTTTACAATCAGATCGTGTATTAGTCTAATTTCACTTACTTAATTAATAAATTACATTTGGCTTGTAAAAAAAATATTGTCGATTAATAAATTGGAAAAACAGATTATTCATAAATAAGACTGCACAAACAAAAATCAGCCAACACTGGAATGCTTAATTAACCTTAAAACTCAAGCGGCACAGATCCGTGCAGGCAACACAGCATAGGTCAAATGGGGAAAAAAACATAAGTATATAAGTACACACGTGGACAAAATTGTTGGTACCCTTCGGTCAATGAAAGAAAAACTCACAATGGTCACATAAATAACTTTAATCTGACAAAAGTAATAATTGAAAAAAATTCTATGAATGTTAACCAATGAAAGTCAGACATTGCTTTTCAACCATGCTTCATCAGAATTATTTAAAAAAATAAACTCATGGAACAGGCCTGGACAAAAATGATGGTACCCCTAGACAATAATGAACATAATGTGACCAAAGGGACATGTTAATTCAAGGTGTGTCTACTAATTAGCATCACAGGTGTCTACAATCTTGTAATCAGTCAGTGGGCCTATATATAGGCCTCCAGGTAGTCACTGTGTTGTTGGGTGACATGGTATGTACCACACTCAACATGGACCAGAGGAAGCGAAGGAAAGAGTTGTCTCAGGAGATTAGAAAGAAAATTATAGACAAGCATGTTAAAGGTAAATGCTATAAGACCATCTCCAAGCAGCTAGATGTTCCTGTGACTACAGTTGCACATATTCAGAAATTTAAGATCCATGGGACTGTAGCCAACCTCCCTGGACGTGGCCGCAGGAGGAAAATTGATGATAAATCAAAGAGACGGATAATCCAAATGGTAACAAAAGAGCCCAGAAAGACTGCTAAAGAGATCCAAGGTGAACTTCATGCTCATGGAACATCAGTGTCAGATTGCACCATCCGTCGTTGTTTGAGCCAAAGTGGACTACATGGGAGATGACCAAGGAGGACACCATTGTTGAAAACAAATCATAAAAAAGCCAGACTGGAATATGCCAAACTACATGTTGACAAGCCACAAAGCTTCTGGGAGAATGTCCTATGGACAGATGAGACAAAAATGGAACTTTTTGCCAAGGTACATCAGCTCTATGTTCACAGACGGAAAAATGAAGCATATGAACAAAAGAACACTGTCCCTACTGTGAAACATGGAGGAGGCTCTGTTATGTTCTGGGGCTGCTTTGCTGCATCTGGCACAGGGTGTCTTGAATCTGTGCAGGGTACAATGAAATCTCAAGACTATCAAGGGATTCTAGAGAGAAATGTGCTGGCCAGTGTCAGAAAGCTGGGTCTCAGTCGCAGGTCATGGGTCTTGCAACAGGACAATGACCCAAAACACACAGCTAAAAACACCCAAGAATGGCTAAGAGGAAAACATTGGACTATTCTAAAGTGGCCTTCTATGAGCCCTGACCTCAATCCTATTGAGCAACTTTGGAAGGAGCTGAAACATGCTGTCTGGAAAAGGCACCCTTCAAACAACTGGAGCAGCTTGCTCATGAGGAGTGGGCCAAAATACCTGCAGAGAAGTGCAGAAGTCTCATTGACAGTTACAGGAATCGTTTGATTGCAGTGATTGCCTCAAAAGGTTGTGCAACAAACTATTAAGTTAGGGGTACCATCATTTTATATATATATATATATATATATATATATATATATATATATATATATAACCCTATATATATATATGTTTATTATGTATATATGTTTATTTAGGATAAAATGCTCTGAGTTTTAAGAGCTACGGCCTCAGCGAGGGTTCATAAAAATACTGTTTTCTTGAATATAGTTTAAATGTATCTACATGTTCTTAAAATAAGATGCATTGTTCTATTGGCAGATTATTTTACTAGTTTAGAAATAAGTAAATTTCTCCACCAACAAAACAAGAATTTCTTACTTACAATTTTAGCAATATTTAATAAGCTTAAAATGTATAATCTTGTAAATAAGGTAAATAATCTGACATTTGGTTTGTTGCAAACTTATTAAAAAAAATATAGATAGGTTTGGCTAAACTCAAGAATATTTCCCTTGTCATTTTTTCTTTTTTTTTTTTTGCAGTGTTTGGAGTACTGAATTTAAAATATAAAATATTCATTCCATTACTTTATATTACTTTCTTTTATATAATTATCAATTATATATATTTTTTTTCATTAAAATGTAGCTGTGCCATAATTTCCTTATAATAAAAAGCTCAATAGTCTCATAATTTTTGACTGGTGTATATTGGTCATTTTTTAGTTACATCCTGTTACGTATGTGTATAAAAGGATAAAATGAGGATAAAAACCTGCTGAAGGTGAAAAGAAGTCTCTCAAATACAAGTACTGGCCCTGTACTGCTGAGGATGGTGAGCGGCTGTCCAGCTAAAAGGCAGAAGACAGCTCCTGACACGGCTGTGCCCAGAAAACTCTCCAGCACACCCTGCACAGAGCCAGTGAGGTGAATTTAACACACGCAAAGCCATGCAGCAGAGGCTAAGCTAATTTCCCTTGCAGGCCAGCTCACCCTGACCCAGTAAGGAATGCTGTTAAGTGTACTGTAGGTGTGTGTGTGTGTGTGTGTGTGTGTAGTTATCAGTGTTAGAAAAACAAGGCAACAGCGAGCCAAGCAGGGATCTTAATGTCCTGGCATGAGGTCATCATGTGCTGTGGGTAATGTGTGGTGTTATCTGGTGTGTGTGGGTGTGTGTGGGTGTGTGTGTGGGTAGGTGTATGGTTTGTGTAGTCCAGAGTGTGATGAAATCAAGCTTCATTGTTACATTTATCAGTACTGAATGTCCTTGGTGGGGGTCTCCTATTGTTAATCAGCCATACATATTACATGATAGTGTGTTAATCTATATTATTACACTCAGAAATTACATTAATCTATACAGTAGCAATAATAAAGTAATACAGAATACTGGCAGCAGTAGGTATGTGTTTTACCTGCATGTTTTCCGTGGCATCTCCCAGCAGACCTCCAAACGTGATTGCATTGGTAACTGTTCCCAAATAGATGAACAAGATGGCAGAGAGAGACTGGATGTGCAATGCATCATAAAAATCGCTGGCAAAAAATGGTGCTTTCCTTTTAATATCCAGTACAAGGCCTCCACAAAAACTGTATAAGAAGAATACAAAAACATTATAATTACAAACATTATGTCACAGATTTCTTAAAAAAGACCTTTAAAAATTTGAAGCAGACAGACACCAAACTATAATAATAATAATAATAATAATAATTATTATTATTATTATTATGCACTGACCTTTTTTATGTGTTTTAATAATAATAAAATGTAATTGTTAAATTAAGTAATTAATTAATTATCTAATCTTGGTGAAAAACACAGGTTGCATGGATGGAAAATGCCATATCGCTGTATTGCTAACATCCTCATCCACAAACCACAGTTTAGAAACTCATATCTTATGGAATAGAAACACTGTTTTCAGTGTTTTGTACAAGCAAAGATGGGCAATATTGTGTTTACTTCACAATTTCTTGTAGTCACAAGAAATAAATGTTCACATAAATGCTTCCAATATTCTAATTTGAATAACATTGATTGTCCCTTTAAGGGACAGAATATATTAGGCAGCAAGTGAACACTCAGTTGTCTATGTTGGAAGTAGGAAAAATCAGGCGTAAGGAGGAAAAAGCAGACTTAAGGATCTGGGTGACTTTGACATGGTCTAGACAATCTCTTCTTGGTGCGAGAGAAGCTTTAAAGCAGTAGTGATCATGGTACTGTATGCACTGGTCAGAACTACCAAAAGGGGTCCAAGGACTGACAACTGGTGAACTGGCGACAGGGCCATGATTGCCCAAGGTCATGCATGTGAGCAGTGAATGCTAGTCTGGTCTGATTTTATAGAGAAACAGTTAATGCTGGCTATAATAGGAAGATGTCAGCTTGCTGTGTATAGGGCTGTATAGCCACAGACCAGTCAGAGTGCCCATGTTGACCACTGACCACTGCCAAAAGCGGTCTACCTACAATATCATGTAAGCATCTGAGCTGGACAGTGGCACAATGGAAGAGGGTAGCCTGATCTGGTGAATCACATTTCATTCATATCATGTGAACAGCCAGCTGCATGTATGCTGCTTACCTGGGAAAGTGATAGCGCCAGGACGCACCGTGAAAGGAAGACAAGCTACCAGAGGCAATGAGACGCTTTGAGCAATGTTCTGCTGGGAAACTGGATGGTACTTTCATATCAAGTACCTACCAAGTGCACAACTTCATCGCGACCGTATTTCCTAATGGTAATGGCCTCTTTCAGAAGGATAATGCTCCCTATCACACTACAAACGTTGTCAAGGAATAGTTTGAGGAACAAATGTTTAGTGTTGACTTGGACTCCCTATTCTACAGATCTCAATCCGATCAGATCAAGAAATCTACAGTATGGGATGTGCTAGACAAAGCAAGCAGATCCATGCCATCTCCATGCGCACAGCCCCAAGGTGCGAATCGAACCCTCGACTCAGGAGGTGCAAGGCGACAGTACTAACCACGAAGCCACCATGCTGCCTTTAAGGCTGTATGACATCACTTTTATATTACATCATCCTGTTCTTGAAAGCAGTAGAAAACACATTGTGCTTCTTTAGTACACACAGTCTATCGCCTGTGTTTAATGGGAGTGTCTTTTTTGTGCTCCAGAAAAATCTGGCAAACTTACAGCAATGAACAACATGCAAATAATGTTATGCCAAAAAAAAAAGCAGAAGAACTTGAACAACTGCATACAAGCATATTATGTATAAGAGAATTACAGTGGTTTAACTACTATATAATATAGAACTATATGAAAATTTCATGTGTGCCATTCCATTTTAAATCCATTTTATTATACTAAGACTCCAACGTTAAATTACAATATCATCAACACCATCAGTAAAACCATTTCAACTCAGCTACTTCAATTGGTGTGTGGCAAATCAGACTGGAGTTCTTCCTGCTCTTCATCTCTTACCCTCAAAAGATGCTTGCTCTTTACAAAAGCCGTTGCCTTTTCATCTATTTTTAGAACTGCTGACCGGAGGGAAACATAACAGGAAAGAGAAGAACGTTTTTAACAAACGTGAGACGCACCGTCCTGTCTTTTTCAGCTCGTCACCAACAGCGTGTCCTCCACCTCCATGTCCTCCGTCATGGGGTGTGTCCCCATTCATCTGTGCGTTGTCTCCTCCAGCGTACATGTTCTTCCTGGAAAACAGGCCGGGTTGACAAGGGATATTGAATGGGAGAATCAGTATGTACAGAGTTCTCTCTTAGAGCCAGTGCTTTAAGGACTGACACTTTGACATCTATTTGTCCGCTTTCTGAGTCCTGACCTGAGCCAGATTGATACCTTTTGGTGTGCTAAACAATCTCCATACTCTGGAGGCTTTAAAATATGCAAAAAGTAGTCAAGTTTAATGGAGCAAATCTGAATGAACTGGAGGAGGTGAATTAAACATACTGTGAATGTAGATAGATAGATAGATAGATAGATAGATAGATAGATAGATAGATAGATAGATAGATAGATCTGAACGATTTGAATAAAATTATTGATTTAATGCTCCACGTTGTGCTTTTTTATGGCCAGTTCCCACCTCGCTGGCGGCTCTGCCCTATCAAACAATAGCTAGCAAAGGGGAGGGTGAAAGCTTTCATGTGCTTCCTTCCAGGGATGTGAAGCCAACCTAGTGCTTTTATTTACACTGCTGCTCCTTCAACGTTAGGGGCAATGTAACTCACTAAGAAAAGAACACACTATCCACCCACTTTCACTTGCATGGGCACACAGACGCTCATGTCTGGCCAGTGTGATCGTATACCACCCCTATGACCGTATACTACCCCTATGACCGTATACCACCCCTATGACCGTATACCACCCCTATGATCGTATACCATCCCAATGACCGTATACCACCCCTATGATTGTATACCACACCTATGATCTTATACCATCCCTATGATCATATACCACCCCTATGATTGTATACCACCCTTATGATCTTATACCATCCCAATCACCGCATACCACCACTATGATCGTATACCATCTTTATTGATCGTATACCATCCCTATGATCGTATACCATCCCTATGATTGTATACCACTCCTTCTCTCCTGACAGCCAATTCCACTCCATAGAACAATGAACACACTCCCTTGTGGACCCCGGGTGACTGTGACATCATCAGGACTAGAACCTGCAAACTCTATAAGCATAAGTAGAATGCTTTTTGTGATGCCACTTGGGAGCCATGACAATGTTTTTTTCCCACAATTTCAATCACATCATTTTGAATGTTTTTAATTAGTAACTGTGTACATGTCATAAGCATCAAACTTACATACATAAATAGCAGCTCTAAGCTAACAAAAATGTTTAAAAATGAATTACTAGCAGGTCAAGGCATCAGCATGCAGTCCTGTCTCCTGCACAGATGCGACATTTACTTCAGTGCTACCCTGCTCTGCTTCCTTTTCCACTGAATGCTACTGACTGCTCTATATGAGAGAAACTAGGATATGAAGCATCACGCTTTGTTGATAGACGCATTAGCTTGAACTACAAAGTTATCATATTTTTACTCCTACTCATTTGCGTGGAGTGTTATAAACATGAGCTTCTCGTAACTGTTTTGAGGACATTTATCAAAATCATAATGATCAGTGAAAAATTATGAGATGACGTGCAAATCTTTGAAGAATTTGGACCTTTTATCTGAAGAAGGGAGGGACTTTGGAGGTTCTATCCTGATGGTAGGATCCCATTCACCAGGAGGGAGGACGATGACCTCATCCAAGAACTCGTCGATGCCAGCGAGCAGATCCTGTCTGTCCTTGGCTTTGTACGCAATATCATGGAAAACCTTCATAGTGAACATGTTCGTCAGTATCTAAAAGCTTCATAACAAAATAAAGCAAAGTGAGTAAATTTTTCTTTTCAGTTCTTATTTCTCGTACCTCATCAGACATGAGGGTGGCAATGGCTCTACCGATTTCGTGGTACGACTTCGCCTTGCCTTTGGGGCCGAGAAGAATAAAAAGGAACCTGTATGGGGGGGTAAAAGTTCCTTATTGTAGTATACTGTACATCTCTGATTAATTTGAAATGGTAACTGAAGGGAAACAATTTGACACTTTCATAAATGAATGTAAAATACATGTATTTACTTAGAACAGGGATTGTCAAGCCCAGTCCTGGGGGGCCGGTGTCACAGTTTGGTGATGCTTTGGCTCAATCAGCTGATTCAACTAACCTGTTAATTACTGTAATACAGTAGGTTCAGTGGGAATTACAAACTTGGTGAGACAATCCAGCCCTCCAGGATGGAGTTGAAGAACCCTTACACAGAACATGGACACGCTTATGGTAGCCTGGAAAGTTTTGTTATCTCCAATCGCTCTACAAAATCAAATACTTCAAGCCTAATCAAGATCTGTCTCCCTCAGCATAAGAGTTATAGCTAATAAAATATTTGGTGATCTCAGATGTCTGACGTATAGTTTAGATGATACCTGGTTGGAACCGGCACTTCTGTTAGTGCTCCCAGCATGACGGCCTGCTGTAGTCTCACGAAGGCCACAAAGGGTGCATCCAGGAAGTCGACTTCTCCGACTAACACGTTGGAGGCTTCGGCATCCCTGGGCAACTTCTTCATGAACTTGTTCTTCAGCTGAATATACAGACATGGTGGTAAATAAATACATCAAATAAAAAGATGGCCTAAAGTCATGGAGCATGCCAAGAGTGTGCCATGCCAAAGCAAGACATTAATGGTGGTATAGGGAATGGCAACAAGTGTCCATTTGTTTAAATGAGGCTGCTGTACAGCTTGTGCCTTGTCTTAGTCCTGCATACCAGCTCTTTTTCTCCCACAACACCATTGGTTACATCGACAATGAAAGTGAAATGGAGGGACAACTTTGAAGCTAACTTCTGCTGATACAAAGCTTTTAAACTGGTGCCAAATCTTAAACTTTACAGACTGAAGATAAAAAAAGTCCCCCGCTACTCCAGCCCTGTTCGCCTCGGTATCACAAAGTGATGTTAGACAGCTTATCATTAATCACTGGCTGCAAGGCCATCGCTGCTGCTGCCGTTTTGGTAAAATTTTTGTTAATTTAGTAGTTTAACTGCGTAATCCTTTTAAAGCCTCAAAAAAGTGGTTATACTGAAAAAGACTGAAAAAAATCACAACCAGTAAATAATGGTACGTTAAACTCGTTTAACAGAATTGTGTACATTTACGGACAGAATGTATTGTAGTTACATAGACAAAAATGTCAATATGTAAAACCCCCAGGAAGTCCAGATCTTTTTTTTTTTTTTGAGTGTTTGGATATAACCCCTTTAGTCGATTATGTCTAATGATAAAAATATATAAATGCTACTGTAATAAAAACTGGTTTGGATTTCTTGCAACATCAAGATCCAGAACAAGACTACATTAATATCCTGCCATAAATGTCCGATTGAGCTGATATGTCTACTACTGTGTTACTCATTGACAGGAGAGCCCTTCAGTGGAAAAACTTCACCCTAAAGGACAGAACAACTTTCTGCTATTGTACCACGGGGCAGCAGAAATGTGGAAACATGGACTAACATAATATACAAAACAGACGGATTTACTGTTCACTTTCTTTCCCAAAACTAAAGCACATAGTGGATTTTAGAATGCATTCAACATTTAAGAGGTTGTAACTCATAATAAAGTGTACATAGTACATAATGTATATGCATTCATTTATATACAGTATATATATATATATATATATATATATATATATATATATATATATATATATATATATATATATGTGTATATATATATATATATATATATATATATATATATATATATATATATATATACGGTACTGTGCAAAAGTCTTAGGCGCCATATTATCTGTAGTACAAATTTTGTTATATACACACTCGCTCCTTTCTATTTTCATGCAAAACCCAGAAGTCAACATTATTGATTTTTTTTCCCATCAGAAAAATGGTCTGTCATGTAATATGTCGCTTTCTTTACAGGCATGCAAATATTCTTCTGTAATGTTATTTATGTATTAATTTTAGTGTATCTTTGTAAGGAATGGTCTTGTACATAATAATGCAGACATAATAAACTTATATGTACAAGACAATAAGATTATATAAATAACAAAGTATTTACACAGCTAAGAAAAAAACAACAACTATTCCTGCAGATCTCACGCAAGCCACAGCCACATCTGCAGGAAATACTTTTCCAGCATAATAATGGTGACATCAGCCCACTCTGCAATGCTTTCACATTTTTATGGAGTAGAGAGAGGAACTTCATAAGCACCATATCACCATCACTCTAACAAAACTTACTGTGACTTTTAAACATTAGAAAGTTGAACATATTATTTGGAAGTAGTACAGTACCAATGCATGGTCAAGTAATAGTTGTAGGACTACATGTCTTAGTAAAATATAGAGCTTGACTTTTTTTTTATGCATTGCATTTCAACAACTATTCCATAAAAACAGTGCACCGCTATTCCTTATTCACTGAAAAATATTGACTTAAGTGTACTATGATGCTACCAACTTTAAGCCAACAAAGTTAAGCCTTGAGTGAAGTAATTTCCCAAATGGCTAGTCTGCCATGAAAATGTGCAGATGTGCCCATTCATTTATTATGCAAATGTATTAGTTACAGATGAACTGAGTGATATTCAGGTGAATCAAGTAAATATGGAAAAATGAGCACCGGCTGCATTAGGTGCCAGCGGTACACTGTATTTACTGTACATTCTGTATATCATGTTTACCAAGATGGAGTTGCACCAATAAATGTCTGATAAATGAATAAACTCACTAATAACAAAAGCACTAAAATGTCACCTTGACTAATTACAGCAGTGATTTGGTTATTCAGAAATTCAATTTTCAGACTAAATACAGTTCACAAATAACCGCTAGGAAAATGAAGGGCCCATTTTCCGCTACTGTAGTAGTAATAAAAAAAAAAGCACGTAAAGATTTTAATGAAAATCAATATAGCTCCTTATGCCCCCCCAAAAAAAAGAAAACCAAACTAAAATAGATTATCTTAATTCTGAGAAGGAAAAATCATGTTTTTTTTTTTTTTATCAAGAAGTTTGGAGCTCTATGTAGTATCCTGTTTTTTGTTTTTGTTTTTTTTTGGTCTGTCCAAATGCCATCCAGCACATCGTGCAATGGATCCTTTCCACCCTGGAAATATCCACTGACGCCCGGTGTCATCCACATTACAGGCAATTTGGGAACACCAATTAGCCTAAGGTGCAAGGCGACGGTGCTAACCAATGTGACTGAAAGCTGAAAGATGAAAATCTTCTCATGTGTAAGCAGTTCCATATATTAATAACATAATAACATGAAACTTGGAAGGATAATACAGAAAT
The DNA here is from genome assembly GCA_030347435.1 of Clarias fuscus. NCBI lineage: Eukaryota > Metazoa > Chordata > Actinopteri > Siluriformes > Clariidae > Clarias > Clarias fuscus. The sequence goes on from CM059208.1 coordinate 19,623,237, forward strand.
GTGAATGTTAAATGTACATACCTGATCCTTTTCTGGTTTATCAGATATATCGTTCATGCTGCTTGACGTCAGGTTTCGATGTGCAGTGGCAGGACTACCTGAGAAAAATCATCAGTCCTGGGAATGTTAGCTCGTTAATCACAGATCGATGAGAAATCAATAAGAATCGGTAGCAAATCAATGAGAAAGAGGGTTCAGCGCAAACACAGACAGTGACCCGTTCCACTCTGCATGCAAAGCTGAACAGAAGTCCAGAAAGCAGATCCCAAGCTGGAGAGCGAAGAGACGCCATATCTGTCACCAGCGTCCAAATGTAATACAATAGCGAACAGCTCATAAACCGGGCCGTGCAACTCCAAAAGATTAAACAGCCTCCTTTAACAGTAAATACAGATGTCAACATGTGTCAACAGAGTTAACATGTGTGATTTTACTTAGTATGAGAGGAAAACCTCTCACCGTACATTCGACTTGAGGCTATTGTAAATTTGTATATTGGGAATACGTACTGGTAGAATGGACTGTAGTGCAGATTAACCATTAAGCTATATGTACCCAATCTGCTATGCTGGGGGAAAAGATTAATAAAAAATAATAATAATAAAAAACACAGTAGCTCTTACACCACTGTGGGAACATTCAAACAGCTAAAAATGACATATTATTAAATATTAATAAATAAAAAAACAAAAATACAAATGGTATGGGTGTCAGTTTGATGCAGAAAAAAAAAACTCAGGCCTTACAGATTAAATAAATAAATAAATAATGCATTTATTATATGCAAGGGCAGATCTTTGTACTTTAATTTCCCAATCCGGTACTACTGATAAACGCTGATCAAGATGAGGCGATGGAAAATTTTGTTACTGAATGACTGAGCTGAAGATCAAAGACCAAACTGCAATATGATCTCCGGCTATATAACAGAATTATGATATCAACAGACAACAAAGCCTTTTATTTTATGACAACTTATCAGGAAACTTTTTAATGGGGTTGCAAACGACACGAGAACAAATCAGGATGCCCAAACTTTAGTGGACGAACAGATGAGTTATTAAACATTCACATCACTCCACAGTGTAATCCACAGCAAGCATGCAAAGGTAACGACTCTACATGACATGGAGTCTACTGAGGGGGGGAGGATGGGGAGGGGATCCTAAAGCACTCACTAGACTTACTAAGCCATTCTGCGCTGGGACTTCCTGAGGCGCTCAGGTCTTCTTGAGAGGCATGAGCCGTTAGACAAGGCACCGAGTTCTCAAATGAACTACAAGCTTATCGCAGCAAAGAAACAATGAGAAAGAATTGAAGCAAAGTGAAGAAGAGAGGCGTTGAGAACAGCCAAAATGTGAGAAAGTAGCGAATGATTAGTGAGATCCCTGAGTTAATCATCGTTGGGCTTTTAATACTAACATAAAGTGTAATATTTAAATAAAGAGCAGAGGGCGACATTATACATTGTGCTTTTGTGGAACGGTCGATGGAAAGTAATATACAAGTTCATTATTATTGAACTGATATATTTGATCATAAACGTTTGCTTTCACAGCACTAAAGGAAATGTCTCATAGGTACAAGTACTTTGCCCTGGACATTGCCTTAATGACATCGATTAGTGTTAATAATCTAAAGCTAATGACTGACTAAGCTTAACCCATACATGACAAGTTACATTCTCAACAACGTAATAAAACATCTTACTAATTGCAGCATGTTATTCATTAATACACACAGAGAGAACGTTTCATTAAAGGAATACTCCAGATGTGTTGAACCTAATACCCGTCCCCCTTTGCCATCCTAACACGATGTGTTCTGACACTTTTCTATCACACCCAGCATTAAGCTTTTCTTCAGTTTGAGCTTTAGTAGCTCTCCTGGATCAGAATACACATGCCAGCCTTCGCTCCCAGCATGCACCAGTGAGCCTTGGCCATCCATGACCCTGTCGCCAGTTCACCAGATTTCCATTCTTGGATCACTTATGATATGTCCTGACCCCTGCAGACCAGAAACATCCTACAGATGCTGCAGTTGTGGAATTGTCTGACCCAGTCACCACCACAATCTGGCACTCGTCAAAGTTACTCCAATCCTTATGCTTGCCCATTTTTTCTCCTTTAAACACGTCAACTATGGGAAAAAGTGTTCACTTGCTGCCTAATGTAGTCTGATACAATAGAAGAATTAATGGTAGCTCAAATTAAGGTAAAGGCTGATGCTAGTTCGAGTAGAAAGGTGTCAGAACATATACAGTAGGTCATTAATGTTTTGGTGGCAAAAGAAGGGGACCTACTCAAAATTAGGCGAGTATCAATAATGTTATGGCTGATTCGTATAAGTGCAACAAAACACACATTTGAAAATACATTTGCCACACTAATGCATAAATTGTACTTAGATATTACTGAAATTGCAACAACTGCACTTAGATTTCCATCATATGTGAATTTCATGTAAACCGGTTTCTTTCTCATTATGGCGAAGGACATCAAAATTCTTGGTTGCCCAAAAAGTAGGCCATGAATTGAGATTAGGTTAAAAACTACTAGAGTATTCCTTTAACAAAAGACAGTGAGTTGTTCCTGTAATGTACTAAAGAAATTATTTATCTGAGCAAAAAATACAAAAGGAAAAATTGACAATCTGCAATGATATAGTCATTAGCAATGCCAAACCTGCGTCACACAGTGTTAAGATAAGCCGTAATTAGATGTCAATTAAAGTCAAATAACATAAACTGGTGTTAAACAACGTTAATTAAATGAAACCAGAAATGATTGCTTTGTTTATGGTGATTAGTGAAATAGTGCACACTGGGATAATAAGGCTTATTTGTGCTATTCAAAGGATTTACATAATTAACAGCAGCGTTTTATAAAACATACTGATTGCAGATGTGTAATTTCCACAAAATCTCTAGATTTTAGTCATGACATATTGTCTGTGTGTTTTCAAACAGTAAATATTTGTTCAGTAAAATTCATTAAATAAAGCAGATTTAATGATTCATAATCTTGTTTTAGTACTTTTTCGAGAAAGATTGTCTTGCGTATTTACGGCGGAAAAGAAAATGATTTAAAAGAATGATTGATCAAATTAGGATAAAAATAAAATAATAATAATAATAATAATAAAGATGATAACTGCACCAAACTGGCACCTGTATTACCATTATCCGTGTTGGAAAACATCCTACTTGCACTGGAGACCGTCTTGCCAATGTCAGCCAGGGAGCGCAGGTTGGATTTCTTGGTTTGGTGGCGATGCTTCCGCAGCAAGGTATAAGTGACTTTATCCTTCAGTTCTGGCTTCAAAAGGCCGGAATTGATCTGGCTGTCTGTAATCGTCTCTGAAAGAAAGAAAAAGAGAATACAGCTTGCCCCATTTCCTGCGATTCACATTCAGAGCTTATGAGCTGGTAATTTGAGCAGTATTTCGGTTTCAAGAGAATGGCTTTTTAAGAGAATGGCTTAGATACCTGAAAGTCACCGCCGACAAGCTTTAGACTGAAATCTCTTGTTATGTGAGGCGGTTTTTACAAGTAACTATAAAAGAAATATTCTAAGATTTCATTTTTTATTCCAAAAAAAAAAAAAAAAAACTACCACCCAATGGATGGTAGACTCATTTAAAGTAAGAAGAAATTTATATAAATGTGATTTATGATAATTTCCCACAGGCAGGGGATTCCGGACACAATAGGGCTTCTGTCCATGAGGCAACCTTCAGTTAAAAAAAAAAAAGAAAAAAAAAAGTCAATGTCGGAGGCCAAAAACATGCAGTTCCTTGAATGTCCACTGGGAGCTGGCTCCAAAAGTGAGTCAAGCTTTACAACAATGTTTACAGCATGGTACAAAAAATGGTTTTGGTCTTTGTAGCTCACTCACTCATCGTCTATACCACTTTATCCTGTATTTAGGGTCACAGGGGCCTAGAGCCTATCCCAGGAGGCTTAGGGCACGAGGCAGGGTACAAACTGGACAGGGTCCCAATCCATTGCAGGACACACACATACAATACAGGCAATTTGGGAACGGCAATCGGCCTAATCTGCATGTCCTTGGACAGTGGGAGGTAACCGAAGTACCCAGAGAAAATCTACCAAACACGGGCTTGCAAACATGCAAACTCCATGCACATAGAGATGGGAATCGAATCTGGCCGCGAATCAAACCCAGACCCTGGAGGTGCAAGGCGACAGTGCTAAACACTACACCACTGTGCGGCCTGTCTCTGTAGCTAGATTTTCAAATTCGTGACAACTGCAGTGGGGAATTTTTATGCAACTCATCAGTTAAAATTATAATAAGTCATAAAATGATAGATAATTAGTGGTGTACCTGATTAAAGTGAGAGCTGCAGCCTTAGCTAGACAGCTACCTAGAATCACTGTAGTTTAACTTACCATAAGAAACATAGTTAGACACGGGACAGCATATAGAGTAACATGACAGATGATGGAATTCAAATGGAATCAAATGCAAAGAAATATTAGAATGTAAATTAACATTAGTCATTGAGCATTTTAGCTAAGCTAATGCTAAGCTAGGTATCTTGTGGTAACTAAGATAAGTAGGCATGGTCCCATCCCGCATGCCCATTAATTAATTAACCAGGATTTAGCAGGCAGCCCTACCTGGGCCTTTGCTCAACCATGCTTATGTCACATATGGAGCTTTATCGAACCAGTGCCTAACCAGTGACTTCTGCAAGACATGGGACCCCTTCCCACTCAGGGGTTTCATCCCAACATGGGACATCAATATTGGGTTTTTACCCATCATAGATCAGTCGCCAAAGCCTGACATGAGGCGTTAATCTGCGAGTCTTCCCCTGAATCCCGATTGAATCTTGGCTTTATAAAAATGGAGTATGTAAGTATGTAAAAGCATTCTTGCTCCCTGGTCGATAGCTGTCATGTGATAGAGGAAACCTAAATGAAAGATTTAAACTGGTCAAGAGTACTTAGGGACAAAATGGTGGATTTCAGTTTCAAGAACCAAAATGCCATTATATATAGTTATACTTCTCCAGTGGCTGGTTGTTGAACCACTGGACATGTCCTGTAGACAATAAGATTCCAAAGAACGATTTAGTATTCACTAAAAAGGCTTTACTCACCCACAACCTGAGGCAGAGTGGAAGCTTCCAGATCTAGCATGATGGTGCCCTTCTCTATACACGTTCTGAGCTCAAACAGACTGTGCAAGGAAAGTGTTGCCACATGAGGTTTACTCCAGCGTTCTCCACCCTTTTCCACCTTTTCTTCAAACTTGATCCATCTGAAAAGGTTCAAGCCCATGGAAATCAAACACTGAAGTGTCTCCCCACACTCAGAGCATCACTATTTAAAGCCGCACATTTTCAACCTCCTCATGACATGTTGCACATATCTGACATCTGAGGTGTGAGTCGGAGTTTAAACAGAATTATTTATAGTAATAAAAAAGCAATGAGATTGACTGACTTTTGGAATTTTAAACAAATTGTTAAGCCTACTATCATCAGGTAATTTGTACTTTGAATAACACAATTTACATTTAAACAGTTGACTACATTATTGCAGTTTGGAAAAACAAATGAAACAAGAAGTATTGCAAACTGCAAGATAATACTTTGTGCACGTTTTCTTTTTTAATTATAAAAAAAGCATAGCAAACTCATGCTTTGCTTCTGATTTTATAGTGACTTGCAGCAAATTAAATCAAGGAAACAAAATACTAACAATACAAAAACCTCAGTTTCCATCATCGTCAGCTTCCTCCTCTACTGAGTTTTAGTTTCATTTCTGCTGTTGACAAGAGCACTTTATCAAGGTTAAAGGTATGCACTGTAGTCCGTTTGTGCATCATGTGACTGTATATATATATATATATATCTGTGGTCCCATAAGGTTTTATCAAAGTTCATAAATCCCACTTCCGGAGACGTAACCAGACGTAGCAAACACAAGACTTTCTCATGTCTCTTGTACACAACGTTCAAAGTTATCCGATTTTTGAATTGTTGTAATGTTATTCTCATGGTTAATTTTCCTTTAAAAATGTTACTGTAAATGCATCGTGGCTTCCACATGCACAAACCAGTGCTATTGATAACAGGAGCCAGAGGAAAAAGAGAGAAGCGTCAATGTGGAAGTGAAACAGAAGGTTACACTACAATATCAAACACAGGTTTGTTAAGTATGTAATAAGGTGTTTGCACAACATGCAAATTGCATAATGTCCTATTACACAGTGTATCATGGATGTTAAGCGACAAATACTTGTACCCCATTCATGCTGGTGTCACTTCAGTGGCAATACGAGACTTTCCTTTACCATTCTCTGAAATCCATTGAACATGTTTAGCTGGCTCAGAGTACACTGTTGTGCACAGCTGGTAGATTCGCTTTACTGACCATGTGACAGAAAGATCTGATAGAACTGGATTTTCATAACGTGTCATTTTTTGCTATGAAAAGTGTCCACTCTGTATCGTGGTTTACCTAAAACGTGGACCTTCCACACTTCTAAAAAGGGACAGACAGTGTTTTTCAAATTAAATCTTTTGTTACAGGCAATCTGGTATGCCAGAGGAAAACTCACTCACTCATCGTCTATACGGTTTTATCCTGTATATAGGGTCGCGGAGGGCCTGGAGCGTATCCCAGGAGACTTTGGGCACGAGGCGGGGTACACCCTGGATCGCAGGGCACAAACACACACACACACACGTTCATTCACACACTATGGGCAATTAGGGAACGCTTATTAGCAACTATCCTAATCTGCATTTCTTTGGACTGTGGGAGGAAACCAGAGTACCTGGAGGAAACCCACCAAGCACAGGGAGAACGTACAAACATGAACACCGAGGTGCAAGGTGACATGGGAAGGGAATCGAACCCAGAGGTGCAAGGTGACAGTGCTATCCACAAAAAAAATTTAATACAATAAAAATAATTTATTTGCCAAAAAGTCTGAAAATTACATTTTGCAGTTCCTTTGCACTATCTACTTGGATTTTGTATGAATGCAACTCTTTCCATGCAACACCCTATAGCTTGCCACACGATCGCCAATCTCATTATAAAAATCCTGAACTACTGCTCATTTCCAAATTCTCACTGGAGCTCATGTTTTTTTTAAATATATGCTTCAATTTCAAAAAAATTGAAGGTCTAAGTTAAGTTAAGCTAAATTAAGTAGCACCTTACATGTTTGGAGGCCGTATACATGGTGAATATTCTAAATTATAGATACTATGTTCAAACTAAACACCTGTTACTTGCAAGCAGCCAATCTAAGAGCTCCACCTGCCCCGTTTTTATCTCTGCACTGGATCAGCCAATTATGTGTTCTGCCAGAACGGCTTATAACTCCCATATTATAAACAGTATTATAAACAGTATTTTGCTTCAATGAAATTGTGGACACTGTCTACGAAACAGTCAGATTTTTGCTTGTATGTCGGGCTCTGAGATACATTTTCTGCTCACCGTGTTTGTAAAAGTGGTTATCAAAGCCTTTCTATCAGATCCATCCATACTGACCATTCTGGCGTTTTTTTTTTTTTTACCAACAATGCATTTCTGTCTGCAGAACTGCAGCTGAATAGATGTTTGTGCGTGCATGTGTGTGTGTGTTTTTGCACCACTGTGTGTGCATGAAAATCCCAGGAGAACGGTAGTTTTCCAAATACTCAAACCAGCAACCAAGAGCATCCATTGTGTGGAAGTGATATCTCAGTGAGTTAAAGCTCTGAGCTACTGATCAGCAGGTCAGTGGTTCAAGCCGCAGTGACACCAAGATGGCCCTTGAGCAAGGCCCTTAACCCTTCCTGCTCTGGGGGCCCTAAAATCATGGCCGACCCTGCACTCTGACCCCAGCTTCCTAAAAATGCAGGGAAAGAATTTCCCTGTGCAGTATGAACACTGCATAGATACGCTTGATCCTGGACCTGTCTGAATCACTCTGGCTCTAACATTCATCTGACTCAGCTTTTAAAGCTTTGAATAATCAGGATTAGCTAAGCAAACATTATATTTCTTTTTGCTCAGCAATGAAATACACCAGTAGCGGAGTGGGACTTTGTATTCTACAGTAGCTGTTGAGGGTGCTTGAAATTTAAAAACCCAGTGAAACGTGTGAGGCATATTCGAGAGCACAGCATGACTCCATAATTGATGTGTGCTGAGAGACTCGTCTTTCATCAGATACCAAAGACCTGTGTATGAGACTGTCTATTATGTCGAGCAGAAATAATATGAGAACTACTGCTCCTGTTGTGTTGCTGTAATGATTAATGGATTTAAGATGCATTCAAAAAAACTCTGTCCTTGAAAAAAAAAGAAGAAAAAAAAAAGCTATTATGTGTTGGTCAGCCTGAGTGGTACAACTTAGCATATTGGCACCAAACTGTCACTGGCGATATGCCACGGACGCGAGATGTTTAATTCATGAGTTCATCAGAGTTTCAAATATGCTGCTGTACACAGTCCATCCATCAAGTTGTGCTTTCTAATGAGTAATTAATCTTTTTCTTCTAGAATTTCATTTTCCTCGAACCAAATTTTCAATTATTTCATGGGTGGACCTGTTCTTACCATCAGGTTAAAACGTCAAATTTTTCACAAATATTTTCACTGTGATAAAAAAAAAAAAAAAAGTTTTATGGGACATTTTTTCATCTTTTAACACTCTGTTGTTACGCATTTTATTATTTCCCGTCACCCTAAACATGCATTTCATACTGTATGCATACTGTAAGATACTCTTACCTAGCTGTCTCCTTCCATTCCATCTCCTGGCCATCTTCAGAGAGGAGTTCGTCCAGCTCGGTGAAAAGCTGCGGAGGCGATGGCACATCATCGTCCTCGCCCAGCATGAAGCGAATGCGCTCGGCTGCTGGAGAAACTGTGAGGGAGAAAATACTTTTGATCAGAGGTTGATGGGGATGTCCAAGGACCTGTGGCTCACCTTTATCCCCCAAACCATTGGGCCTGACTTTAACCATCGGTACTGGCTCAGACTGAGAAGGAATCTTCGTTTCAGAAATATCCTGCTCTGTACCAACATTCTGGTCGGCCACCTTTTTATCTTCCTCCTTTACCTCACTTTTCTCCACGTTATTATTGTCCGACATGCTCTCCGCCTCATTCTCGGATGGTTCCATCGCAGAGAAAAGTTTTCCTTCAAGTGACAGCTGGATATGACTTGGTGAGTATGGGTCAAAGCGGGATGGAGGTTCAACTAACAATCCTCCAATCCCTAAGATAAGTAAACGTAAACCTTCATTGGAGTCTTCGGAGTTGGTTGCTGTCCTCTTTCTTCTATTGGAGCGCAATGACAGCTAGGTAGTTAAAAATTGGGGTCCCCTCGTCCCCAGAGTGCAACAGCCCACCCCTCTGCTGCTCTATCAATACCCCCCTTTCCCATTGGCTCACAAGTTCTGGCACCCTGCCCTCAGTTCCTCATTAACAATTAGGAAATGTTTCCCTGGACACTTCATTCTGTACAAAAAGGCTTTGCTTTCCTTCACCTTTGTTTCCTAATTTGAATATTAGTCAGGCATCGGTGCTCACTAAAAATGTATCACAACACTCAATACAGCTAAGATCTAAGAAAAAAAAACAGTGTTGTATGCTGGGGTCAGGGATGGCAATGGAAAGGGTGAAAACCATTATGTTGATTTTTTACCAATGGAACAGCCAAAACTGACCAAAAAAGCGAGCAAAAAAAAGAAAGCCTATTCTTAAGCTTCCCATCCAGCTACATGGATGTCTCCAAGGTATTTTAAAAATTATGCTGCCAAATTACATTAAATACATTTAATAATCATTCAGTTGCTTTGTTCAATGTGGTTCTTCCACAGTTATGGGGAAAAGGTTTCAGGTTCTTTGCAGCAACTGGAGATGAAAATGACTATGAAACACACGTCAATCATAGTAATATTAATTTTAATATGATTGTGTAATATAATATTTAAACAGAACAGAAATCCCTGAGACATTCAGAACAGAACAGAAATCCCTGAGACATCCCTGTGAAAGGTTCTGAGACATTATCAGTCAAACTTAATCAATGAAATCTTTTTTCTTTAGAAATGGGAAATTTTGTTCTTTAATTCCACCATAATTAGCCATAACATTAACACGAATACTGGTGACAGGATCATGGGCATCCAAGACTCACCCATGCCCACATTGACCAAAGGCCAACCCATTCAGTCCGCTCCCACGATATAAGCCAAATGCAGAACAAATTGCTGAAAATAGTCAATGCTGGCTGGGATAGAAAAGTACCAGAACACCCAGTGCATCACAAGTGGTCGCACAGACAAACAGCCCAAGGTTGCCTACACGGCCACCAAACTCCTCAGATACCAATCAGATCGAGCAGCCCACAGAGCGCTGGATAAATATCCAATCAGCAGAGCCTGGAACTCTACAACCCACAGCACCCAAAGGATCCCTTGTCAACGTCGTGGTGCCAGACACCACAGCACACCCCTAAACATCATGCCCTATGGACCAGAGACACCTGGTGGATCAAGGGGAACCCAAGACCTAACTGGTTAAAATGTTAATGGTTTTAATGTGATGTCTGATCGGTGAATGTTCACCAGGTCATCTTTTCCCTGATGTCCATAATTGAGTAAAGCATGCAAAACTAGTAACTTCCCACACGATCAAATCTTGTAAAACCAGTATCTATCCATTACTTTTATCTCTTGCTGCTTACGTGACCAGCTTCAGTCAACTGGCACATCATAACATAGACGTTTAGCCAAGTTGCAATGCTATTGATATAATGTCATGCATGTTGTCAAAAGTGGACAAAAATTATTACACAATTACACGTTCAAGATGTCAAATGTCTTTTAAAACAGTACTTGAACATTTATCTTATAACGACAACAGTACAACTGATAGACTGACTACTACATCATGCTATTCTGCTCAGCTTTTCATCTTCCATGTCTCTGAAATGTGATACACTCTCCTCATCATGCATTGCAAAAACTAATGCCTGGCTCAAAAGGGCTCAGAGGAATGTTTTTCATGCTAAAGCTAGGAATCAATATGAACATTTTTAGCGTTTTGCTCAATGTCTCCTTGATCTACTCAAGACTCTACACCAAGACTCATTTAGGTCACTTAGTTGTTCCACAAAATCCCCAAACACTGTCCCCCTGAGCTGCATACAGACTATATCACTATGGATGCCGTGCACCGAGCCTTGGAAAGAAGTCGTCTCACCCAGTTGCTAAGCAAGGCTCCAATAGAAACGGGCTGAGGGGAGGGAGCGGAGCGGAGACGAGCGAGTGGTTCAATATGGGCAAATGAACAGGGAGAGTGAAGCACGAGAAGGAAGAGATGGGAATGAAAATCACATCGTTCAAACACATTTCAAAGCTGCAGGCTTAGTCGCCAAGAGCCACAGGCCTGCACAAAGGGGACTTTGTCCGTGAAACCATGGACTCATGGGAAAAGTAAGGGGAGGGAGAACATGCCCACTGCCCAAACTAGTGCTTAGTGGAGCTGCCTCTCCAGTTGGAGAGCCTTAATCTTGCTAAACCTCCCATACAACATCTGCTAGACAGGATACGTGGCTGCATTCTCCAGATAAAGCATGCATACTTTTTTTTTTTTTTAAATACACACAACATACACTTATATTCTCATGTGCATGTCAGATTGTTTTCACATGATTCACAGAGAAGCCTTCGCATAGTTTACATCTAGTCAATTACTGAGAAAGAGTTGTACAAAGGATAGAACATGGTGATATCTGAGAATTCTTTGATGTTCTTTCATTGATGATAAAAGCGGAACATCATCACTATGAGAGTGCATTTAGGACAAACACGGGTGGAAGCTCGATTAGGGGTTTGATGTAACTGATGACGTTATTAGTGTGAACACAGTGTAATCATCCTCAACTTCAATACAAAATCCAGGGAACAATTATATTATATATTTTTTTATTACTACAGAACGTCTTGCACTTTTTATCTGTTTCTAGCTACATCTAATGTTGTGGAACAATGATGAAACAAGTTGTTGATGAAACAGGTTGTTATTGCTTTCCAGGTATAGATAGTCATCCCATCACTCCCTGTTCTGTTTTTCGCAGCACACCCCCACCCCAAAAAATGCAGCCTGTCACATTAGCGTGAAACTGGAAAGTGCAAAACCCTGAGAAATGTTCCTTTTCAAAAAGCACTAGAGAATAATAATCTTACTTCTAACTATTGGCAATACATTCACAAAAGAAGATCTCTAAACTTATTGTAGAGTATGTACAGTACTCTGTAAAAGCCTTAAGCGACCTCGACTTCTTTAAATTCTTTCTTCCAAAGAGTCAGACTTTCTTGTATGTTAATGTAGTCCTGAGGACTAGTACTCCATGCTTCCTGAACAATTTTTTTTTTTGTCTCGCATTGTCAGTCCGGTCCCTGTACCTGATCAGTTTGTGAATGCTGAGTGGATGAAACAGACAAGAGGGGGAAATACATTATCATCACGATACTTGGGTGCCGATTCGATTAAAACTGCAAATCTATAAGTATCGCAATTTTATAAATATCTCAGTTAGATTTTACACTTTCACCCAATTTTATTACAATTTTAAAGCTTTAGAAAAGTTTCATGATTAATTAAATGTAGCCCGCTTCTTATAACATTAGGTTTCTCACTTAAAAACCAAGTGCAGCATTTGAACAATATAAACTTACTTCAAATACAAGAGAGAACATTTAACTGAATAGCATGTATATTATTATTACTTCTATAATATAAAATTCAAACGTAGCAAATAATTCACTCCTACCACATGGGATGAAAATTTGTAAATAGTTTACTTTTTTTTTTTTTTTTAAGAATTCTATTATTATTAATTATGAAGAAGCGGTGAAGTTTTACAGATGCCTCCAAAGTCTCAAAACTCTACAGTGAGTGCGCTTGTGAGCATGCAGGTGCGCGCATCTTCTTACGTGGGAAGGCGGGACTTCTGATGTATATGATTTGAGGATTTTTGGCTAATTTGTGCTCATGGTGTTTCGAAACTGGTGTAAGTGGACTAAGTCGCTCACAAACTGAAATCCAGCCAATTCTGGTCACTGGCCGATCAACCGGTTCATCTCTATCATAATCATAATAGATTTTAAAAACAATTCTGGAGTGAGTGTGACGAGAGATCAATCGCAACACAAATAATAAAAAAAATTCCCACAACCCTAATACATACAGTCCAGAACTGAACCAGACACACTATGGCTCCATCATAATCCTGATGTGGAGTCTAACCACAGATAATCCCTACATAAATAAACAAGCAAGCACTGCAAATAACAGATAACAGGAAGTCTAGGTGTTTAGAAATGTTCTCCGTGTTGAAAGCCCTGTTCCAGTTGTCTTTTAAAACACTGTACATCGCCTGGGTGGAAATAAATAGGACAAGGACACTGGCATTGTGCCTTTTTCCTGGCAACACAAGCTGCCTGAAAACATGCCATTAGCTACATATCATGAGACAAAGAGGACTTGAAATTCAGATGTGATTCAATTCAGTGGTTCACATTCACTGTTCTGCCCTATGAAGAGGAAAATTAACAACAAAGAGGAAGCAGCAAACACACAGGCAGGGTTAAGGATTTAGCAATGAATATTGTAAATAATTGTAATAATGGTGTTGTTGTTGGTTTTTCAGTTGCTTCTGTCGAGGGGTCGCCGCAGGGGGACCATCCGCTCCGCACAACAACTTACGCCGGGTTTACCCTGGATACCCTTCCTGACGCAACCCTCCTATTTTATCCGGGCTTGGGACCGGTACTGCATCCAGGGCCTGGGGTTTAGTGATTGGGTGGAAATCAAACCCGGGTCTTGCATGGTGGTAGTAGTAGTAATAGTAGTAGCAGTGTTGTTATTGTTGTTGTTGTTGTTGTTGTTATTATTATTATTATTATTATTATTATTAAAATTAATTTAGCTTTTACCAAACTCTAAAGTCGGATCACTCGACTAACTTTACATGAACTAACAAGATGCTATAACTTGTCCTGTATAATAACATACACTTAACATCTCATATACGTCTATTTCAATTCAGAATTTTAGAATTTTATAGATTATATTTTATGTTAAATAACAGAATTTTCTCTTATTTCATATTTTATTTCTCTATTTGAATACTCTTTTTTTAAGGTCATGAGCGGTCACAGAAGCATTTCACTGATTATCATACTGTGTATGTCTGTTTATGTGACAAATAAAATTTTTATTTAAAAAAAAGTACAGTATTAAGCTCCAATTAAGTGAAAATTTTATTTTAGCAGAATATCTCATTAAATTACGATGGTTTTTTGAGGCCACATAAAACAAATTTGTACCAGAGAATGCTTGTATTATATAATAATACTTGTAAAAGTCCTCTTCATACTAACAACAAAGCAAGAATATCATGAGACAAAATAATTGGACTGTCTATGTTACAATGGCTAGATGAATTTTCCATTAACAGCCTTGTTTTTGTTTTTTTTTATCCGTAAAGTACTGCGTGTTAGATGGAAAAAAACGAAAGCACAGAAAACACATTCGAGGTGTCACATGCCTATGATCAGTGGCCCTTGTCTTTTGTTTGCAGCACAATGGTACAGCACTGAGACTGGTGATTGTTCTTTCAGTTCACGCCCACCCATCTACTGCTTCTTGCCTCCTAACAATGGTGAATACTCAAATTCTGCATAAAATAGTGCAGTAAATCTGCCCTGTCCTAGAGTGCTAATGTGCTGCCTTGCTCTAAAAATGGACCAAAAGCTGTTGGATGGTTATTCCGTAGTTACCAGGTCAGAATCCTCTATTTGGACCCAGATATATTCCTCTCATAAGTAGTGACTTCAGAACTCTGTCCACAAAATCAATTTTACCATTTAAAATCATTTTAGTTAACAAAATAAAATAAAAAACGATTTTAATGGTACTGAAATGTCACAAATAATACTGTTATGTCACTCTCAATGCAGTCCACATAACCTCATATCAATCTTTCTACAGTCATATAATACTAAAATTTAGTAGTAAAGATATTTTACGCAATAACGCTACAGCATGCTATGTGAAATTTAAATGAGTTATTCAATGGACTGAGTAAACCATCAAAGCCATCTCACATTCTGTAACATAAGTGATATTTCTGTAAACTTGGCCCCATTTATTAAACTATAGAGAAATACATTTATATGAAATATACTTTATACAGTACGAGCATATATATACAGGAAATTTAACCGAAACACTTTTTAAGAAGAAAAAAACTAATGTTAACCTCAACTTAATTGACTTCAAAGCATATTATCTGCATAGATTGCTGCACTTTTATACCTGGATTAAGTTGTTGAGTTTAAATTAACTTTAAACTTTATAAAATACCACAATCCAGAAAGATTTTTACAATAACTTTCTGAAGAAAAAAAAACACTGCCACATGCTCGTTCAGTAGGTTAATGACTAAGAGGAACAATCCCAGAGAACATTCTGTAAAACCTGATGTTCTATATAATTGGCATTCAGTTAAAGAATATTAAAATAAGAAAACATAATCCCATAAATGAACTCTTTCAATCTCTCAAGTGAATTCCAGAATTCCTGCTCTCGCAGAGTTTTAAGACTAATTTGGTCACAGCTTTTTGTTACTAATGTGCGTGTGAGCAGTTTTAAGATCGATTTAATGCCATGCTTTATAGCAAGAGGCAAAATCTTTTTTTAAGGCAAACACTTTGAGTCTAAATAGAACAGGGTTTGCTTCTGCATATCATAAGGAAAACTACTAAAACTACGGACATAACATCTGGTTTCATATTTAAACTCTTTAACACGTTTAACACTTGACAGCCAGCAAGAAGTTCCATACATCTCACCTCGAACCAGTGGAAAGTATTTTCACTATGACTGCAGGCTATTAGCATTAACATACATATGCACGCGCGTGTTAAACGTGTGCAAATGCTTTTGTTCCTTTTTTTCTGTGCTACAATAATAATAATAATAATATAATAATAATGCTTTGAATGCTGCTTCCTGTAATAATGCACAGGACAGTACATGGAAAAGGGGTGTTGACAGAATGAGACAGAATCATGGTTAATGGATGTTGGTTTATTGGGGGGGGGGGGGGGGGGGGGTCAGATCTCCCTTTTTTCCCACATTGGGAAGACATGTCCCCTGGTCCAACTGCGTCTCTGCTTTAGAGAGTTTTCAGTCACATGACCAGATCTTGCTATTCAGTCCAGCTACAATATGTCTAACCACAAGCATGAAGGATTGCAACTATCATAGTATTGAAGTTAAGGTCCCCAGCCTTGCTGTAATTTCAATGAAATTGGTAGCGAATTTGGCAGGACAGTGGTGTAGTGGTTAGCACCTTCGGGTCCAGGGTTCAATTGCCGCGCCTGGTCTGTGTGCATTGAGTTTGCATGTTCTCCACGGGTTTCCTTGGTGGGTTTCCTCCAGGTTCTCCAGTTTCCTCCCACAGTCCAAAAACATGCAGATTAAACTAACTGATGTTTCCAAATTGCTGGTAGCGTGGGAATAAGTGGTCCTACCATGGTCGTACAAATGGGAATAAATACAGTACAATGGTCACCATTGGCCTCCATGATCCCTAGTTGGACTACTGAGGTTCTTAGATGGATGGATGGATGGATGGATGGATGGAGGAGCGAATTTAACTTCAATTTAAACCAAAAACGAGGATGGATGTGTATTGGGGAAACAGCAGACTGGCAGAATAATTCCAACTACTAGACACTAGAGGAAAAGTGATTATTTTACTTTCCCGATTTTAGAATTAGAATTTATTTAAAATCTAAGAACAGGTCCATCATCATCTACTGCATCAAATGTTTTGAGAAATAAAATACAAGAGAGGACCCTTAAAATTTAAGCAGTATAAATCTGTGCCAGTAACACAACATAGGTCAATGACGATAACAGGATTTGAACATCAAACTGTGCATTTGATGTTTCAGGAATGTCAGGTAGAATGAAAGTTATCATTTACTTTTATAACGTGTAAATTTCACCACTACAGGAATATTGGGATGACGATGCAAAAATGTACACCTCTTAAAATTAGCATATTATTATTCATATTTTGGTCATAGAAACAGACCAAAAATATCTGTGCTATTTCTTTGCCTATGTTTGCCTTTTTATGTTTTTGCTTAGTCATGTTTGGGATGTTGGTTAAAATGAAGTAAAATTCAGTTCATCACATTGCATATTTTGTGCTGAAAAATAGGGAAATGTATACTTTATATATAATGCACAATCCTGATCCCTATACATGTTTATATATTTTTTTTAAATAGCAAAATGAATGGTTTTTACTCTGGGGCTTAAGAGCTATGGGGACAGAGCAGACAGAGCAATGTCAATCACAGTCTTTTGAAGAGACCAAAATACTCATTTCAATATACAGTAGATCTGTTAGGAATTACACATTCACATTTATGGCTTTTTTTGTCCTTCATCTAGAAACATCAACACATACAACACTTCTCTGGCATTTATGGTTTTATAGACACCAAGCTCGAGATAAGATTGAATGAATAAAATGGCAGCGGTCCAGAAAACAGCCTGCCGGAAGTGGATCGAGGCCGAGCAGTTCCGTTACGTCGGCTACGAACACTCGATTCACAGACGGTCCTGTGAGAGAAATAGAGCAGACGAGCTGACCAAAGCATTGAGCTCTACGATACAGTAAAAGACTTTAAATAATAAAAGATAAGTAAGAAAAACAATGTAGTGGTAGCATTGATATTGTGGCAGGCTACCACAATCAATTCATGTCTGTGGTGTAAACAAATAACTGACAGTATTGCGCTCACTTATTATTAATATATTGAATTATATCATTATAAGGGAATGACAGTTTACAGCTGCATTAGTGTAAGTGATAACAGGAACGAATATCCGCAACATTTAATGTAACTACATATAACGCAATCATGTGGAATGGTGTTATCGTTTAATAAATTAAAAACATTAACCTTGACAAACTGCTGGGGGTTTCATGACGAATAAAACGATTTGAGATCATGGGAGCACCTTGTTGTTAATTATTTTCCATGAACATGCAACCCATGCAGCAAATTCTTGGAAGAATTCACAAGAAAACAAGCTGAAGTGACACTTTATACTCAAGGGCCTTATTGTCTCACTCCGCCTTGCAGAATAGATAATAAAGTAGATTTAATAATGCTGATATACAAACATTTATCAGACAGCAGCATTGTTACAGTAAATGACTGATTCTACGAGTTTTGACTAAATGACATCTGTGACCTGGGATAAAACATTTTAAATTGAAGTTTGTGTTTAAGTTAATAAGATATTCTGTCTCTCTAGCCAAACACGCCGTGACCGGAGGACGCGGAAGAAGGTGAGATTAACTAATTACAACCTGGAGTACGGAGAAGGATGGACAGCTTTAAAGGGGATTAACTCAGGCTAAATGCCAGTGACACACTTTAACCATGAGTCAGGCACAAAAAAAAAAAACACACAGCTTGGAAACGTATATGACAACTTGATCCAGCTGCTATTATGCTATTGGTTTACAATTCAATGCATCGGAGTGGAAACATAACAAAAGACAGAAGGAAAAACTGTAAAGAAATAACAAAAAAGTGATATGGTTTTCATTTGTCTATGTTATTAGGGATCTCAGCTATCGCTCCGTTCCGCAGCTAGCTTTACTGGACGTCTCGGGTGTCTTGAGCGATGTCGCAGTGAAGCAAATATTTACTGCACAACGTTTGTAATGTTAAACCGGCTAAATATATTTTAACAATTCCTGTGAAATACACGTTCTGCATCAGATCACGCTGACTGGTTAATCTTTATTCACATACAGTCCGGACTCTCATCGATGTCGGACTTCATCCTCTGACTAGCCAGGGATGCTTGTTAATGGTTAATTAACGTTATGTGTGCTCGCGGAGCTGATTCATGCTTAAACAGCCGTATGCAATAACAGCCGCATTTGTCTTGTAATTTCACACACACAGAAAAAAGAGGCACCGCAGAAGATAGAATATCATACCACGGATATCATGGCATTATTTTACAAAGCGATTGATGCTTATTACTAAAGCTCGCGAACCTCACCCCGGTTACATGATACACAGTTCAGTTCCTAACCCGTTTACTTCACTGGGCGAGGGGCTTGAATAAACTTATTTTAGGTGTAGTTTATTCATTCGTCATTGTGACGGGTGACTCATTTAAAACTTGTTTTTATGTAAATATACACTGCCTGGCCAAACAGAAAGTCGCGCGATCCAAGTGGTGGCCAGTTCACTCACTCACTCATCATCTATACCGCTTAATACTGTATTTAGGCTCGTGGGGAGCGTGGATCCTATCCCAGGAGACTTAGGGCAGAAGGCGAGGTACAACCTGGACAGGGTGCCAATCCATCGCAGGGCACACACACACACATACTACAGGCAATTTGGGAATGCCAATTAACCTAACCTACATGTCTACAGGAAACCAGAGCACCCGGAGGAGACCCACCAAGCACGGGGAGAACATGCAAACTCCAATTACACAGAGCCAGGAATCGAACCCAGACCCTGGCGGTGCAAGGTGACAGTGATAACCACTACAACACCGTGCCGCCACGGTGGCCAGTTCATGTGTGGAAATGATTCTTCATGCTCCCTGAACCACTCTTTCACAATTTGCATCCTTGAATATGTACAGTAGATAGATGCGACAACCTGGTCATTCAGTACATTCAGGGCGTCAGCTGACTACATAACGTTCCCGAGCCTGGACCTGACCAACTGAAGGAACACCAGATCACAGATCATAACGCTGCCTCCAGAGGCTTGTACAGTAGCCATGATATTCATGATATGTGCATCGCTTCGTGCGTTTCAATTCTTACCCATCACTCTGGAATAGGGTCGATCTGAACTCATCAGAATACGTGACCTTTTTCTATTGCTCCAAACACCAACCCTTTTGCCCCCTTAGTCTCAATAACATGTTGGTTTTCTTATGGCCACACAGCTGTTTAGTCCCAATCATGAGAGTTCTCATCACAGTGTGTGTATGAAAATGCTTTTACTTTCACTATTAAACATAGCTATGGTTTTCACCATGCAGTTCCACCCAGTGTTTAAGTGATTGCCAGAAGTGATTCAATTCATTTATCAGATTTTGATAACGTGTTGAAGGGTTCTTCCAATTCATCAAATCTCCTTAGTTGTTTTCTTGCTTGATGTAGCCCAATAATTTGACCCATCTGAAATGGTGACCTGTTTTTCACTCCAGATTATATGCGTTCCAATACAGGTTAAGAAAGCCTTTATATGATAAAGCTCCAGTAAATTATCAGATTTTTGTGGAACCGGAGGGTTGATCGGGGAACTCCAGCTGTTTTAATGAAAAAAAATAATAATAAAGTGAAATTTTAATAAAGTCAAAATTTTAATAAAGTGATAACAGGAAAGATATTGTCCCATTCAGTGTTAAATTGGAAATTGTAACTCTTTTAATTGAACTCTGTTGATTAAAGAGAAATAAAACACTTATATTACTTAGTATGTGTCAAGGCAAACAGCCACAAAGGAAAGGATGTGGTATAAATTCATTGCATGTCGAAATGTCAGAGAAGTTTCTGTGGTTCAGATCAGGCAAATCAACAAACAGTATCCTGTTGAATCAGTCTGATCAGTTTCCTGCTGTGAAATAGTTCGACTAAGAATAACTCACTCACTCATCATCTATACCGCTTAATCCTGTATTCAGGGTCACTGGGGGCCTGGAGCCTATCCCAGGAGACTTAGGGCACATGGCAGGGTATACCCTGGACAGGGTGCCAATCCATCGCAGGGCACAGACACATACACTCACTCATTGCACTACGGGCAAATCACAACACCTACACGTCTTTGGACTCTGGGTGGAAACTGGAGAACCCGGAGGAAACCCACCAAGCAAACTCCATGCACACAGAGACGGGAATCGAGCCTGGCCGAGGATCGAACCCAGACCCTGGCGGTGCAAGGCAACAGTGCTAACCACTACACCACCGTGCCACCACTGAGAATAACATCTCCAGTAATTAACGAGTCAAAAAGATCAACCTATTTGATTATATATTTAAATATTAAGACAAATTAAATTGAGGTGTTCATTTAAATTTAATTAAACTTCTTAATTAGTTGCTTAAATTTAAGAGGAAAATATGTTTGTTTTTTTAGAAACAATCATGATTTAATTAGATAATCCAGATCTACTTAAGCATAATTAGTCAAATATTTAATGAATGTCATTTGACTGTGAAGTGATCGCTTTACATCTCAGGGAGCCCTCACGTCTGTGTTTCCCTCTGCCTCTCCCTTTTAGTTATGCTGTCGTAATTAGTCCTGTCGGAGTCCTTGCTTGCAGCACTAAAGATACATTCACCTCATACATTATGTGACAGTGACCACTGTTATCTCCCCTCTTCTGCTCTCTCTTTCCCTCTCCCTGTCTCTCTGTTGAGCTATACATGTCGCTCGTGAGCTGCCAGTGATCTAGATCTGTCTGACTCGTCCTGGTGTCCCGCTTCTGGTTGGAGATCTCATGGTCTGCCTGGGATGCGTGTTGTGACTCGGGACGGTTAAATTTTTCCATGAAGACGGTCCTGGCCTCAGCTGATGCAGACAGCTGTTCTCTGAGGACTTGTGACTGCAGTCACTCGATAGTTCAGGACTGGAGTTTCCTACAGTCTAACAGTCTAACTGGAATCCATATCGACTTAAACACATCTCCAGTTATACTGAACTTCCAGTCTCACACAGTATGATGCAGATAAATCCCTGCTGTCCGTTTTCTCCCAAATGAGGATGGGTTCCCTCTTGATTCTGTTTCCTCTCAAGGTTTCTTCCTACTGCCATTCCTGTCGTCGTCGTCCTCGGCTTGCTCATCAGGGACAATCTTATCATTTTGATTCATACACGTTCACATCTCATACAAACTTAAATAAGTCTGTTGCTTGTGTAAAGCTGCTTTGAGACGATGTCAATTGTTAAAAGGGCTATAAGAATAAAATTGAATTGAATTGAATTTTTTTATCCTGTGTACAGGGTCACGAAGCCAATCCCAGGAGACTTAGGACACGCGGCAGGGTACACTCTAGATAGGGTGCCAGTCCGTCGCAGGGTACACACACATACACACACACACACACACACACACACACACACACACACACACACACACACACACACACCCCATGGACAATTTGGGAAAGTCAATCTGCATGTCTTTGTGGGGAAACCCACCAATGATGGGGTGAACATGCAAACTCCATGTATACAACAGAGAGAATCGAACCTGGGCGGGAAACCCGGACCGTGGAGGTGCAAGGCCTATGTAATGAACCTGGCAGGCATAAATGATTAACTGCTGTTTGAGATAAGGTTTAATAATGTATGTATTTAATTCAGAAATATTTTCCTTGGGTAAATTAAAACTGAGAGAAAGAACGACTTACCTGCGTGTTTCTATTAAATAAAAGCACAAATTGTCCAGCTAAAGAGGACAAGATATGTTAACAAATCCTGCTTTTGTACTGAAATGTGTTGGTCTTAGACCCAAGGGTTTTTTCCCACACCATGAACAGCTTTTACTGATACCTCCTTATGTTATAGGATACCTATAAATCCTCTACTGGGGCCTGGTTACAATAGCAGCCTTTTATTTAAAGAATAGAAAAAGAATGACGAACAGAGGTTTTCCCCTTATCCTTAGAATAATAGTAAATACGGATAACTTATTGGAATCGGGACCACCCAGGTGGTTTCAGCTTCACTTTGGGGTAAGAAGTCTTTATATAGTACATCCAAAATAATAGATAGAGCTTGTGTAAGAAAAGAACAGAACGTAACAAAAAAATATACCTCGAAAAATCATATATATATATATAAAACCTGTAATATAAGACCTTTAAGAATAAATGAAACACCAAGAATCAATGTCATCTCACAAATACCAGCTCTAAACAATACCTAAACAGGTTTTCTGAGTTTATTATTGCACAAGCTAAATCCACTGATATTACTCTCCAAAAACTAAATCTTACAAAAACTAAAACAAAAAACAAAAAAAAAAACATTTTTTTTAACGTTTTAGTCCTATTCAATATAAGACTTTCTCAGTATGCGATTTGACAAAAGGCTTAGCAAATTAATATACACACCCTCACCAAAAAGTATTCATTTCAGAAGGAGCAAATTACTGGCTTGCATCAAACAAAGAAAACACCTAAGAAGATTTGAAATGACTGTTTTTGGGCTAAGAACCATTATTAAAACCTAAAAGAAACACATTATTAAAACCTAAAAGGATGGTGCTAAACCTCAACGTCAACTTCATTAAAGAAATGTGGACTTAAAAACTCATGATTACCCTATTATTAGGGTTATAAAAGAAGCGCATTATGTGATGCACTCATCATGCATAGTGGCCACTGTACAAGCCTCTGTAGGCAGTGTTAATATCTGAGGTTGTTTCGGATGGTCAGATGTAGGCTTAGCCATGTAATGTGGCAATACGATGAAGTCGGATGATGACCTGAATGTGCTTAATGCCGTCCAGGGTATCACATCAATGGGATGGGATTCTTCCTCACTGATGATACAGGCATATTGCAGGTCCACTACCTTCATGATTTATTTTCCGCACACTAACTGTTGTTCCCCAGCTCCGCCAGTTGTGGTTGTTTAGTTGCGCCGGTCGCGGGAGGGTATGTTTCATCGGGGCAAAATAACTGGTTAAATAAACAAATCAATCACAATCTGCTGAAAGTAAATCGTGTTTGTGGAACTGTTGTATAAAAGCAATATCATACTTGAGGTCTATGACCGCATCCCAGCCGTGATGATAAACAGCATCAGCACTCCCTCCCATGTGACGCTGCTTAATTGGCCTCAACACTGTGTGCTATAATCAAAGCTTAGGGCAGTCAAAAGAATTCTTAGAGTGGCTGACGTTTTTCTGGCCAAGCATTGTATTCAAAATATGCATGCGTGCTAAGCTAGCAAACACAGCTGATTGTTATTATATACATATATTATACTGTATATACAGTACCTATATATCACCAGGTTTGAGGGTGGTTGCAGATCAGTCTGGACTTCTGATTGGAAGGTCATGAGTTCAAGTCCCAGCGCTGCCAGACTGACTGACAATGCTGAGCCCTTGAGCATGGTCTTAGCTTAACGTTCTCAGCTCTATTCATTCACCTTCTATACCACTTTATTTATGTGTACAGGATCATGAGGGGCCTGAAGTCTATCCCAGGAGACTTAGGGCATGAGACAGGGGACACTCTGGACAGGTTGCTAATCCCTTGCAGGGGATGTGCACTATGAGCAATTTGGGAATGCCAATTAACCTAATCTGCATGTCTTTGGACTGTGGGAGGAAACCGGAGTACCCGAAGGAAACCCATGCAAAACCCATGCACATAGACCCGAGGCGGGAATCGAACCCGAACCCTGGAGTTGCGAGGCGACTGTGCTAAACACTACTCCCTTTCTCAGGTGAATAAATGAAATAAATGCTAGTCGCTATGGATAAGAGTGTCTGCTAAATGCCCTAAATGCAAAATGTCAATGTGAGTGACAAATTCAAGGTAGTCTAACTAGCAAGTTTGCTCTATGTGTTCTAACATCACTTGCACTTGAGTACAATACTACCAGTTGACGTGTGTTTATGTGAGTAAATGGCATTTATTAACTGAAAATGATGATATATCAACAGCTTTGATGAGTAAATGTTTATAGTTTACAATTCAATATTGACCGAGAATATGAGAATATGAGGGAAAAACATGGGTTTATAGTGTAAACAGCTCTGGTGTTGGATTATGCAAACAATAATCTGTTCGTAAATATAAATTCTGAATACGTATGTGATTTTGTCGCCTCAGCCTAAAAGTTGAGGGGTGGTTTGAATCCTTCGGCCATGACTATAAGTCTGATGTAGAGTCTTACAGGGTCGTCTTTCCCCGTTGTCATTTCATAACGTTATAACATGAAAGTGGTAAGATCCATGATGGAGGGGAAATTAGGACATGTGGGGATTCGTAAGTACAAAAACCCAAGAAGTTAAATTAATTACTTCTAAACACAAACTTTTTTTTAAACACTCCTGCATCCTACAGTGCTTTTGAGAAACATTCCCATTTTGGGCAGATTTACTAAACCTCTTTTGTCACAGCTTTTTATTAGGGAATGACTGATAACCCCAAACAAGCATCCGGATCACAGATAGCAATCAGGAAGCAATCCATCTGGAGACAAAAGGTTAACTGTGTGCACAGCGGCTTTCACCCTCAGAGGGTCAGTCGCTAGAATGCGGCGCATTGTTCCTACTGCATTTGCGCTGATCTTCTCTCTTAGGTTATCAGTTTCCTAGCAAAAGCAGCTCAGATAGACACACACAGCAGAGCCCTAGTGAACTCAAATATACGTGGCAGCGGAGATAAAATCTTCTGATGTTCAGATGTAACGATATCCTCGTCTAGCATTTTATGTTTATATAATTAGTTTTTTCAATGCTTCAATCTTGAATATGCTTTTATTTTACGAGGGCCGTACCGAAAGTAACGCAAGTATGCAAACATTTAAACTGCACATATTGGTGGTGTAACTCTTCCTCTATTTAAAAATCACAAAAGATGCGTCGATGAACCCGTCTCGCAACTCCTCTTTATCGCAGTTGATTTGCTTTGTCTTAACAATTTCATCCGTCTCGTTGCTCTTGTCGATGGCGTCACGTCCGTAACCCTTCTCTGCATTGAACACTGCTTTGTGTAACAGACTACTAGATTATTATTTCATTACCACCCATTTGTACGCCTGCTGCTGCTTTTAAATATTTAACGGATACTTTCTTTTTCTCCTTCTATTTCCGTCTTGTTTATTCCCCTGGTCTCTCCTCCTTTCTCCTTCTGATCCTAATCCCCTAGAGCCATCATTATGATGTCTTGATGCTAGGCACCCACACTGAATTGAAGAAACGCCTCCTAATCTCTCTCTCTCTCTCTCTCTCTCTCTCTCTCTACACACAAAATGTAGACTTCTCTCTGTGACTCACATCATGCAATCATAGTCTGGTTAGAATAGACTGATACACACCGGGGCCTTCATTCCTGTCTGTCCAAACACACTCATACACTCATAAACAGACTGGATATTGGATCTGACTATCGTCATCCCTGTCGTCTATACCACTTTATCCTGTATACAGGGTCGCTGGGGTCGTCTGGATCCTATCCCAGGTGACGTAGGGCACGAGGCAGGGTACAGAGTGCGGGACAGTGCGTCAATCCATCGCAGGGCATAGATCTGACTGGCAGGCGTCAGTGTCCGTCTATGTGTCTGTTCAAGTGTGAATGTTCTCTTTGGGTGCTGATACAGTATGACCTGACGGTTTTTACGGACTTTAAGGATGCTCCTGGTATGAGTGAAGAGACCACTTCACTCAAAGAGAAGTCAATGCTGATGTGAGCTGACAGCTCTTACTAAGCAGTTTGTGTGTATGTGTGTTTAAAAGATAAAGACCACTAAACTGTAGGTGCTGATGTAAGTTGGCAGTGCTTACTGAGCAATCTGTGTGTGTGTATGAGTTTAATGACAGAACTAAGACATTCCAGCGCTTACCAATCGGTTTGAGGATGCTGCTGCTCGTCTCCTCAGCGTTCTCCATCAGTTTTTCCTTCCTCTCCTTGTGGCTGGTGCGTCGGCGATGGCGTCTCCGCCGCCTGTAGCTCTTTGGTACGTGCACACCGATGTAGACGGTGTGGTGGCCTGTGAGAGAGAGAGATGAGGCAGAAGATAAGACAGAAACCTCAGATACCTGTCCTAAAAGTATGGGAGCTTTTAACCAGCAAAGGATGGCATTTCACACCCTGGGAGTACTGCGCGTCCCATTGCCCCAAGCAGAGCAACTTTAAAAGGTGGAGTTTGTATATACAGTGGAACCTCGGATTGCGAGTAACGTGGTTTATGAGTGTTCCGCAAACCAAGCAAAGATTTTAAATAAATTTTTAATCGGAAACCGAGCAAGTATTAGTTTACGAGCGCAGAGTATCATGTATCACGCATGCGACTCTCTCTTGCGCTGCGGGAATTATGGGTAATCATCTCCCCTGCTGCGTCTTAGTGCTCGTCCCTTACTCGTATAATCAACATCTCCCTCTCTCTTCTGTGCGCACACTGTGCCCCACACACACCGACACACACACACACACACACACACACACACACACACACACACACACACACACACACACACACAGATCTCCCCGGCTGCACACGCGCTTTATTTACACAGAAAACTCAGCTCTGCTGCGATTCTTTTCAAAGGTAAGGTGCTGGTTCATTAGTTATTTTTAATTTTTTACTTTACAGCAGTGATTCCGTTAGTATGCTCACGCGAGTATCATTAGAGAGAATTCTTTTTTTCCCGTTAAAACAGTGTTTGCATTGTGTATGTTAGTTTAACTTTAAAAGCGAGGTGTGGGAGGGAGAAGGAGTTTTACTGTTTAAGACAAGGCGAGAGGCTAATTCCACACACACACACACACATACAAATACATGGAAAGGAAACACTTAACTGTCTGGATTTATTTGTACTTTTTTTTAAATGTTAAGTGCAGGTTAATTTGTTTTATTTTTACTTTATATGTTGTATTAATTATTTTTATGTATTTTTTGTTTTGGGCTGTAGAACGAATAATTTGAGTTTTTATTTATTTCTTATGGGAAAAGTCTATTTGGTTTACGAGTGTTTTTGGAATATGAGCCCGCTTCCGGAACGAATTATGCTCGTGATCCAAGATTCCACTGTATACATATGTTGTCTACATTTTTGTGCCCTTTCTGGCAGTTCAAGCACACATGAGGGGTGTTCAAGTCAAAACGGGACTTTTGATTGTGCAGAACGACAGAATACAGTTATGAGAGTCAAAACTCCCTTTATTTTTCTACACTCATCCCAGCACTACACTAGTGATCGGATACCATCAAGGTCGAATGTTTTCTCGCTACACGGCCGGAGCCCTGATCTGATTGCCTGTTCCACGCCTTGCGTATCTTCCGCAGGTTGGCGCCGATTTTTAAGGTGAGGATCCGGTTCATTCGCATGAATGTTCATGGGAACGACTGCAATGTGCTCAAAACCAACTCGAACAGGATTGTGTTCAGTACAGATTGTGTACAGTGATTGAAGTCTTCTGTAAATATCAACTTGTTTTTACGCCTCCAATCACAAGAAATATGATCATAAGCCCGGGTTTGTAAGTAAAAGACAAAAATCTGGGGTAGCTCAGTGGTTAAGGCATTGGGCTATGTTTCAGAAGGGCCCAGGTTCAAACCCCATGATCACCAAGTTACCACAGTTGGGCCCTTGAGCATCGCCCTCAACTGCTCACATGTATAATGAGATAAAAATGTAAGTCGCTCTGGATAAGGGTGTCTAAATGTATGAAATCATGTGATGAGGGTGAAATCTAGGACCAAAATCTATAAATGTCAGTTGTAAAGAAAGCATTTTGAAGGAAAAACAATGTGAACACAGAGAGCATTGAATTAGCCTAAGGAAACATTCAAACTTAACGTACCGACCATGGATCAGCTGCTCTTGAATTATATGATGCATTTAACCTCAGTTCACATATACCCAAAGCCTACATATTATCAGCATTAAAAAAAAAACTATAATGTAATTTTAAAAAACGTTTACAGCTGTAATTCCTATGATAACCAATCCCAAAAGGGGAAATGACGTCCGAGACCTTGAGGTCACCAGCTGGGTGTCAATTGCTTCCTCATGGTCCACCGGGAGAGCCATTTGGTCTTCTGGCCAAAGTGAGGATGTAAATACATGCCAATTACTTCCTTCACACAATGTATACAGGAAATGGCTTCGTCATTCGAGAAAGACATTCTGAGAAAAATGGTCTGCTCCTCGCTAAAAGGCCCTGCGGGTCAACATGCAAGCAAAGCATTTAACTTGCGGAGAGGACTCCAGGCTTTGGCAGGTAGCGGCGAAATGACAGTGTTTAGGTTTTTCTCACGGAGGCGCATTCCTTCTGTTAAGTTATCCTGTTTGCAATCTTTGAGGACATTCAGAGGCAAACTCATGACATACTCGCTACTCTGTTTTGGAAAGCTGATCAGAACAAGATGATGAGATAACTATTTGACCTTAGACAGAAAAGACAGAACGCAATGATTATTTTTCTTGTTCCTTCTGGAGATCGTGCACGCAAAGGATTATTTATCGTACCGGCCTCCACGCACTGGAAACATTCATCATGTGCATAAGCAAGCATTATTCCCTAGCCTACTGTACGTTAACCCAAGGTTTTATCTTAAATGACGGGACGCTTGATTTTTGTTTGTGTTTCTGCTAGAAAGTTAGGGAACAACTCTCCCAATTATATAGCGGTGCTTGCAGTGAACCCCATGTGTATTGTAAATGTACTGCAGTAAACAGTGCTCATGTTGTTAAATAAACCAGGTCAAATGTGAAGTGAAGCTTGTGACTGAACCTTTATCAGAGCTTACTGAGTGGTGTCCTTGTTTAACTTTCTTTCCAGAGATGACGGAACAAATAAATAATGAATAAAAGTTACATTTAAAGATTGCTCCAAACTAACTTTTTTTTCCACTTTATAGGAACTCATCTGGGAGTCCTTGCAACATTCCCCGTATAGTCCTGATCTCGACCCAAGACCACGTTTGGGTCAGTAAAGGAGTTCCTGAGAGGCCAGCATACTGGCCTGGCATACTGAGAAAACTTTCTACCTTAATGGTATCCACGCACCAGTGAAAGACTGGGATAAGTGCATTAGTTTAGCAGGGAATTATATAGAAAAATAAAGGTAGTTTTTACTCTCATTACTGTGTTCTATTATTCTGCACAATCAAATGTCCTAGTTTGGATGCCAAAATATTGTGGCTATTGAAGTTATTTGAAACCAAAGACATAAATCATCTCATCGCTTTATCCTGTATTCTGGGTCACGGGGAGCCTGGAGCCTATCCCAGGAAACAAGGGCACGAGGTGGGGTACACCCTGGACAGGGTGCCAATCTATCGCAGGGCACACACACACACTCACACACTTCAGGCAATTTGGGTGCGCCAGTTAGCTTAATATGCAGGTTTTTGGACTGTGGGAGGAAACCGGAGTACCTGGAGGAAACCCACCAAACATGGGGAGAACATGAAAACATGAATCGAGCTGGGAATCAAACTGAATCAAACCCTGTAGGTGCAAGGCAACAGTACTAAGCACTACACCACTGTGCAGCTCAAAGAAATAAATGTTAAGTGTTAAATTCTGAAGATAAGGGTTGACTAATGGCTTTACTAATACTACTTAAAAATTAGTTATTGATTAGTGTCAGGCATTGCATTTATCATTATTATATTAATTTACTGTATAAGTGATTTAGATCTTACAATATTTATTTTGTATGGTAAAAATTTATAATTAATTTGAGAAAAAAACACACACACAATCAATCAATATCCATTTACATGCAGGTAAATATCTAAGCATTTTATACATTTAAAATACTTGTTTTGTACTCTTTTTAACCAAATATGCAACTATTATTTATTACCAAAAATTTTATTAAATTTCTGAATTTTTGCTGAATGTTTTTTTTTTCCACATTGGTTACTACATACTTGAACATTCTTACAAAATATACACTAAGTGCTATTTTTGGACATAGGTGGCCTATGACATTTTCTTTGGCATGGCTTAATAACAATATGTGAATACATAACTGATAAGCCATGTATCGTGCAGTTATTGTGAAATAAAACATGTGTCTATTGCATCAATGCCTTTCCATGGCTACGGTTTGAGGTATTCAGCATTTGAACTGGATATTATGTTGAAGTATGTTAACTATAGATTTTTTTTGTTTATTATATAATTTAATCCAATTATTAATTTTTAAACACAGGTAAACTTATTCACATTTATGTATTAAAAAAAGTTCCTGTAATGTGCAAGTGGTGTTTGTGAATGATTGTGTGTACAGTTCTCACAGAGAGATGCGTCTCTTTCACAAGTTCTCAACAAGTCAATTTTCAGGGATCGTGCGTTAAACTCGCTAAACGATGACGGTAATGACTGCAGCGGGCCCTGAGCCACATTGAACGGGATCGTCGTTCATGAATACACGGCCTTCTTTAAAACGTTTGCACAATTCAAATGTTTTACTGCGGCTAAGAGTCTCATCACCGTACTGTGCTTTGAGTCTTCAATCAGTTTTACGCCTTCCTTTCCTGTCAAGGTTTGACTTGGTTTGATATTCTACACAGTCTATAAAGTCCCATAAAATTTTTAAAACCTACCAAATGCATCATAGCGTCTGGGACACTGATTGTCAACCAACTTTGCTAAATTGTTTATTAGCTAATTAATATTAACTGCCTTTGAAATTAAAGCAAGGTTCATGGGACTTCTTGCTTTTATCTCCAATAAAAATATTGCTTTGAAAGAAAAGAAACTAAGCATTATTGCTGGAATGCATTTAAGCGTTTTCAGTTTAAAATTCTGACTTTAAACAATTGGACATAAATCCAATGGGAAATTTCACCATTTGTTCCTCAACACGTGCCTGATAAGCATTCTGTAATCTGATTAAAGCAGAAATTTAATGGCACCAGACATTGAATGAGAAAGATAATGAGAAAAAAAGCAAGGAGGTAGGAAGGGAGGGGTATAATAAAAAAAATCACATTGATGGTGTGTAAAATAAAGAAAAGGGAGTGAATGTGAAAAAAGTAACGGAAGAAACAGGGAGGGTGGAAGGCAGCTTTGTGCCAGACTTCCTGTCCTTTTGGGCAAACCCATAGAAAGCAGCGTGAATTAAAGTGCTGCACACATGCGCACACACCCACACAGACACACAGACACACACACACACACAAAGAGGAGAAAGTCAAAAGGTCTGGCAAAACTCTGTGGCCTTCCAGAGTCCAGCACCTCTTGTACCCCCAAATAACAGAGCGGCTGGGACATGCAGTTCCAGAGGAGCAACAGAGATACACACAGTTCCAGCATGCTAATATTGTCACAAAGTAGAAGTAGGTGGTAAAAAGATACAATATCGATGTATGATAAATTGTCATAATAGTATCTACAACATTGGATTTGTATGTTATTACTTTTTAAGTACTAATTAGGGCCCAAGCACTATGACATCATTGTTCTGATAGGGCTGATGCTTTAATAATGATGTAGGGCCTTATTGTTCTTCTAAGAATTATTTAGGGCCAAAGCAGTGTGACATAATGTGCAAAGGACCCTCTTGTTCTTCTAAGGATTTTATTTTCCAGCATCCAGGGTTTTTTGGAGTTCTTAACATGCTCAGAAGGTCATGAAAATCAGCACACGTGGGAATCTGCTGACATTAGGATGCCTATGATCACAGTAGATTTTTCTCATTCACACTCGCACGTGCACATTTAGATCTCATTGAGCTGAACAACTTTCACTATGCATGTCATGGGCTCTACTTAACAGGAAGTCAGCTATTTTGGGTTGTTTGCAAAACGCACCCAACGGAGTTTGATATACTCCTCCTAGGGGATTTATTTGATCACCAACAAACTGGGCCAGTATTATCTCGACACATTGAGGATACAAAATTGCGAAGGGATTTTTGATATCTCAAGCGGTTCAGCAGTGGCGATGCCATAAACGTAAGGTGAAAAGTGGCTAACTTTCTTGATTATATAGAAGCTGATGTTGCCTGCTATTACAGGTGGTGAGGAACGCCTGTGACACGCTCACTGTCCCGGGCGGCGATGGCGCAGATGCTTGGGCCCAAACATGGTTGCTTTGCAACTACGTTTTCACTTTTCAATTCTACTATGAAATAGGCAAACTAAACTTAAAATCCTGACACATACCTATTCTTGCCCCTTTATTAGGGGAAAATGTAAATTAGTAGTTTACACAGATCGGTTCAGAAAAACATCTACTGAGCAGGTGGAAACGCCTTGAGAGACAGCCAGAGTGGAAGGTTGTGATAAATCTAACAAATCGAATTCTCAAACGCTTCTTTGCAACAATGTTGTCAACTGTTGAATACAATTTTTAGGAATAAAATTTGATGAAATTTAACTAATTTTTAGGCGGCACGGTGGTGTAGTGGTTAGCACTGTCGCCTTGTACCTCCAGGGTTGGGGTTTGATTCCCAGCCAGGTTCGATTCCCATCTATGTGTGCAGGGAGTTTGCATGTTCTCCCCGTGCTTGGTGGGTTTCCTCCGGGTACTCCGGTTTCCTCCCACAGTCCAAAAACATGTAGGTTAGGTTAATTGGCGTTCCCAAATTGGCCATAGTGTGTAACTGAGTGTGTGAGTGTGTGTGTGATCTACAATGCAGGGTGTACCCCGCCTTGTGCCCCAAGTCTCCTGGGATAGGCTCCAGGCCCCCCGTGATCCTGAATACAGGATTAAGTGGTATAGATGATGAGTGAGTGAACTAATTTGTTAACACATAAAAAATCACTCTTTACAACAATGGTGAGCAGAAAAGCATCTCAGAATGCACAAGATAACAAACCTTGAACCTTAGTCAGCAAATCTGTAAACCAAGAACTGAAATCTGAGATTATACGTTCACAAAAATTAGATGGTTGTATATTTAACTACCACTCAAATTTAGTTCGGGTTGAGAATATGATATTTAAGGTTATTATTATTATTATTATAAATAATATTATAGATTTTTTAAGTATATGCTTGAACCTGATCAGGTTTGTGGTGGATCGAAGCTAATTTCAAAGAACACTGGGAGTAGGACTACAGCCTGGATGGAAAGCTAGTCTATTGATGGGCACTAAGCACCAACATTCACACCCTCATTCACACTAAGTGGGAAGTAAAATGTTTTCATGATTTTCATGACTAAGTGGGAATTTATCATAACCCATCCACATGCCAGCATGGTTTTGGGAAGTGGGAGGCAACCGGAAAAACCAGAAGAACATGTACAGAACTGCATGCGCTTACTTCTGCACACAGCGTTTTCTTCTGTACTTATTAATCTATATTGCAAATGCAAATTAATATGAATGAGAACAAGTTGCCTCCTTAACAAAACTCTGCATATTGTACTAAGACACTCCTAGAACAGGGCTTGCAAAGTATACACATGAACTCACACTAAAGTATACTCGAGAGCTAAGTAGAATAGGAAGTGTCCACCAGAAGTGATTTAGTTCCACAACCTGGGAACACTCAGTATCCGTTGGCAAAAGGAAGCAGGGAGGGATTGTGTGAGAGTTCGTTCGGAGGTGAAAGGAAATAGTGAAAAAGGAAAAAAAATGGATATGCATATCAATCTCAGCATATTCCACCATTCTACACTCATGTGATGTCCTTAAGGCCCTAATCTGTTTCAAATGAAAATATATTGTTCTAAAATGTCACAGCAACCTTGTGTGTACTGGCAAAGTTGTTTTCTCAACAGAAGGTCGTCAGTTTTGCGTCCTAAGCCATAAAATCTAGTTTTAGACTCACTGACATTTCAAAAGTGTTGCTTCAGTGTAGCCTCGGTGGCTGATAATAAACACACTGTAAACATGAGGAGATATGGTTAAGAGCAACGTTAGCCAACAGAACTAGCTAGCCTATTAGCAAAGGTTACAGGTATGACGTGGTATTTGCCGTTCTCTTTCTAAAGCTGTATTTATCCAAATGTTCGAATTACAAGACCGATTGACGTGTGTGTTAGTGTAAGTATCTGTTCCTTAAGCACAATCTGCATGCTTCAGAAATATACATTCAGTATGGCTCACAGCATACACCTCAAAATAAAGTAAATACGTTTAGAAATCAAAAACTTAAAACAGAAAATTACTACTTTACAAAGATTTTCACGTCTTTGCAGCCGTTATTATAACTCTTGTGTTAATAAACATAAACACATACACCAAGACACAAATAAAGAAGTATGAATCTGATATATTTATATACAGAGTCAGCCAAAAAGAATTATACACACTCCAGGGACAGAAAAATAGTATGATGTATATTATATTAATATTATATTATCATATATATCAATATATAACGTATTTAGTATAGTATATTAAGTTTTTCTTTTCTTGACGTGTGTGTACATTTTTTTGGCTGACTCTACTGTATATCCAACCTAAGACTACATTAAGAATATAAGATATATATAATAAGAATAAAAAATAAAAAATATATAAAATTAAAATATTAATTAATATTTATATTCATATTCATATTTATCTAAAATTAATTACTGAATGCTAAAGATGTCTGAATTGAAAGCTAAACATCTAGGCAAATGCATTTTAAAACTAATTTTAACAATTAACAACTGTACACATTTTAATTCTGCTCATTTGTTTAAAATAACATGTTTACATAATCCTGCTATGGCAACAACAACAACAACTAAAAAAAAAAAAAAAAAACACAGAAGTTCAGAACATTCATTCTTACTGACATGTTTATTTCCCTGGTATTATTTCAGACCCATTAATTAAAGAGCTACAGAAAAGCAGATTCTGGGTCTTAGCCAAAAGTCTACATTACATTAGCAGACAGTAAATGAAGCGACCACAATGCTATGTGATACCTGATTGCTGAGTGTTTGAAACACTACGTGACCAAAGTTATAATAACATCCTTCTTTTGTACTGTTCATCAATGCAAAGAAACATCACTATTTCGCATGAACATGTATATTTTTTTAATCATGTTAGGGATCTTACCTTCGACTTCCTCCTCATCACATACATGTTTGAGAAAGGACGCCCCCCTGTCCAGGACGGCCTCGTCCTCCATCCTGTAATAGTAGAAGAAGAAGAAAGATTGCTCGCATTTTTCTTCCAGGGACAGTAGAGAGCCGTAGTTCGTCGGCTGGTTTACATGCAGCATGTTACTGCTAAGGCCAGACATGTTCCCGGCTTAGCAACTGACTATCGCTGACTGTTAGTAGCTTTGACTGACTGTAGCTTTCAACCTGGATCTAGGTGAGGGGGGAGCTAGTAGGGGGAAGGAAGGTGTTGATAGGTTACGTGAGGGTAATCCATTCGATGGGGGGTAGGCCTGAGAGTCCCTGCTAGATGCTAATTGAATTTGATGAGCCTCAAGCTGGTCCACGTGGTCAGAAAACATACTAAGCAAGCTTAGACTCACAGGTTGCATAATGGGAAACTTCCTCTCCATCATCTGCTCTGTGAGGATTACAAGAGCCTGTTTTTCAGGGTTTCTTATAACGTGTACAGCAGACTTGTAATATAATTTACTCAACAGTATTTCATTTATTTCATTTTAAACTAACGTCTTTAAACAAAGAACAAACAACATGTGATCATTGTGAGTAAGAAGAAGCTACAGTAGGCATGGATTATTCACCTATAACAGCACCATGTACCAATAATTGCAATTTGAACTTTATTAAAGAACAACACATTAACTCATCGAGACATCCCCATTTACAATGATCAGCCATTTCTTTACACCACATAGCATTAACGCTTTAGCATTGATCTTCAATTATATACCATTAATCTGGTAACATGGTTATGTCCACCCAAGGCTCACCTATACCTGTGTGCGGATCAAAGGCAGGCCTGTCTGTTCCGATCCCACAGAAAAATCGAAACAGCACAAATCGGCAAAAATGGTAGATAATGATATACATTTACACTTAGGCATTTGGTAGACGCCCTTATCCAGAGCGAGTTACATTTTTATCTCATTATACATCTGAGCAGTTGAGGGTTAAGGGCCTTGCTCAAGGGCCCAACAGAACCATAGTCCAATGCCTTAACCACTGAGCTACCCCTGACCCGAACACCCAGTGCACCACAGTCCGCCACACACAGGCCCGTCAAGCAAAGAGCTCAAGACTGCTGACATGGCCTCCACACTCCCCAGATCCCAATCCAATCAATCACTCACAGGATCCACCGGACAAACAAGTCTAATCCGCAGAGACTCCAGCCCATAACCCACGGTACCCAAAGTATCCACTGCCAACGTCCTGATGCCAGACATCACAGCATACCCCGAGGGGCCAGAGCCATCCCAGCAGCTCAAAGGGACTATGAAGCATAATGGCTGATCAGGAAGTTTTGTGGAATTGGACTACTGTCGAAGCCATACTGTTAAAAAAGAATCAATACTTTTTGAATCAAGGTTTCAACTGTGCTACAAACATTTTAAAAAGTTTATAAAATTCAACAGGATTTTTGATCAGCCCTTAAATTCTTTAGGGTCACAGGGGGTCGGGGGCCTATCTCTGGGAACTTAATGCATGAGCACACACACACACACACACACACACACACACACACTCACACTCACACACATACTATGGGCTTGGAAATGCTAACCAGCCTACAAGATATGTCTTTGGAATGTGGAAGGAAACCAGAATACCCTAAGGAAACTCACCAAGCCCAGGGGGAACACTTGGGAACGCCACACACACACACACACACACACACACACACATACTGAACCCCCAACCTTGAACATGTGAGACAACAGTGCTAACCACTTCCTCCTTATTACTTTTACAGAAGCCAGTGAAAGATATATGTATAATATCATAACAATATACTAAATGACATAATTAAAAGAAGGTTAAAGGCGTTAAATGCTTTTCAAATGCTTTTTAAATGTTAAATGATTACATTCCTCTAAATAATTAGACTCTTAGTGCTAGCTGATAAAGAACTCGAATAGTAATAGAGTTCAGTAAACCCTGGTCCTAAAAAAAAACACTAATCCTAATCACCTGGATCATTTAAACCACTCAAAGATCTTTCCTTCGCGATGTGATGGTCGTTTACAAGTCATCGTTTAACCTTAACTGTTCG
Organism: Clarias fuscus; assembly: GCA_030347435.1. Lineage (NCBI taxonomy): Eukaryota > Metazoa > Chordata > Actinopteri > Siluriformes > Clariidae > Clarias > Clarias fuscus. Next base: position 19,661,202 of record CM059208.1, read on the forward strand.
CTTTGCATATAAATGAATGTGCATTAGATTTGGTTGCAAAGCAGCTACAGGCAGGAGTGAAGCCGTTCACACTAAACGACTGAAGCCCAGTGGTTTACGGCTTCCTAGCAGGATATGACATATGAAATTGTGAAACTTTCCTAAGTGTAAGATAAAAGGAGTCCAAAGAACAAAAACACAGCCATAATACAAGTACAGAGTTAAAAAGAGAAGGGAAAGTCCTCTCGTATGAGGAGATCTGTTTAAATGTCACTTTCGTGGATCGTTTTGGAGAAACCGTTAAAACGTGTTGCAATGCAGTTTCTATTTATGGATATGAGTGAGATGTGTGAGATTCCCCTGCAGTAGTTGCAGCAACACTCGTCTAGTTGAACTTGCTTCCTTCTATCCTAACATATACAAACCTTTGGACCAAATATCACATTTTTGGGTATGTTTTCATAAAAGCCCATATAATAATATACTTTTAATAATATCATAATAATAATATTATACGTTTTAGGCAGGGGATTGGGTTTGTATATTGTATTATACATTTCTGCTGTGTATTATCATAGAAGCAAAATCTCCCATGACCACCCAAAAACAGATCTTTAATACAAAAGTTTGCCGTTTGTCATGGTGGCACAAAAAAAAGAAAAGAAAAAGAAACATCCCTTCAGTCACCGCACCACACCGGATCGTGTCACACGATAGCTTGCACCTGAGTCACGTTTTGGTTAATGAACACTAGTTTATATTACGCCTCTTGTATAGCGCTCTTTGTCTGGCTTTGTCTTTCACTTGGTCTGTGCTATTCCCTAATCTGTTTATGTGTCTGCCATGCTATCATAATTCAAATTAAATCTTCTGGCCTTGACTGTGTCATGCTGTTTATGATGGTGTTTGGGGGCAAAATAAATAAGATCGGCCCTTGCATCACCATTAAACTAAAAAAAATAATAAAAAAAAGAACTCATTCGGACTTTAATTGTTTGAATGTGGCTTAATATGACTTTATGGGAGGCCAAAAGTTCCAAATATGCATATCACATCTGCTTCTGATTGCTTGACTTGAATTTGTTAGCTATGGGGTAGGCAATTAAACTGCCAAATTATTACTGATTTCTTCATGTTTTTATTTTAAAACACATTACTCATTAACTAGTATAAATTATTCAGTAACTATGGTCGAACTAATAGAAAATATGTAGTTGCAAGAGTGTGGATTGCAAATCTGGACCTGATGCCAAGTCCTGAGAGTTTAAACTTTCTCTAGAAGGTATGTGCTTTAGCCAGTGCAAAATAGCTTATATGTAATGCTGACAACTTTTAAGTTGCTTTAAAGTGGGCGGGGGTAATTAAGGACAATTCCACTTTCCCCGAGGCACAGGGGATCATAAAAATGCTGTGGCAATTAAAAGGAGTTGACTTTTGACTAGTATATTAGGCCTGGAGTGTCTAGCGGCACCGCTGCCTCATACTGTCTTGTGGACAGGTCGGCCCCCAGGAGCAAGTATGCTGCTGAGATAGGCTGCCTATCAAGATTCTGACATGGGTTATATCTTGATTGTCCTCATAATCACATCATGGTAGCGACACAAAGAATTTAGACTGTGCTACTTAAGCTTGTAACAAGTAAGTGGCAACAGTGCTGCATAAAAATAAAAAAAAATCAATAATTTGAGGGAACTGATGAAAAAAAATACCTAGAATATCAAGGAAAGCATCTTGTGATGTCATGTGTTGTGATATTGATATACGGTTTTAGAGATAGTGCTGCACAATTAGTCGCATTAAAATAAATCTAAATCAAACAGAAAAAATACAGTATGTACCTGTGTAATTATCTAATCACAAAAGGTGGCAATTTATTAAAGGTGACATATACATTTTTTGGGACTATATGTAGTGTTTGTCAATAATTTTAGTATTTGTATAATTTTTTTTAATAATTTTGAGCTGATGAATAAATACGATGAAAAAATCTCCTTTGTGCTTTTATTTGCTGTAAATACATTTGAATATATTTAATAGTTAAATATCGCGGTTTAAATCGCAATCGGAACATGTGACAAAAAAAAACAGTATGCGATTTTTTGTTCGAATCGTGCAACCCTGGTTTTTTAGTGTTAGATTGCGGAGTCTACATGTGCCTATTTAACGTTTCAACATACTTTCATTTTCTTTTTAAGTTAATCACCAAGTTAATTAAACAAGTTCATCGTGCTAGGAAAACAAACTGCCAACATTATCTGGCAACATAAACTGTGATCGCATGTTTGCTGTTCAAAAGTAATAAGTACAAATTAAAATAATCGCTACATCCAGGAAGAATGGATCAGTTCGATCTGATTGCAGTGCTTGGGCCCTGGAGAAACACATTTCTTATCTTTTCCAGATTCAACACACCGCGATAAAGAATGCATTTACCCCCCAAAGACAGCTAAACAAATTTGTCCTTGTGTCTTCAACGAGATCAGGAGATCATCATTTCCTCAGCGAGATTCAGCTGTATATGCAGAAGAGTATGTGCTCTGGAATTCTTTGCAAGATCTTAATCACCAGTGTAGAACAAATAAACTTCTTACATGAAATATCTATAAGAAATATAAGATTTATATATATATTTTTTATTTTTTATTTTATTTTATACAGTTGACTGTGGAAGTATACATACACTTAAAGTCATTAAAACTTTTTTTTTTTAACCATGCCACAGTTTTCATGTTAACAAACTATAGCTTTGGCAAATAGATTAGGACATCTACTTCATGCATGACGCAAGTAATTTTTCCAATGATTGTTTACTTATAATTTACTATATCACAATTCTAGTGGATCAATCAACAGTTGACGTACATTCAGTTGACTGTGCCTTTAAACAGCTTGGAAAATTCCAGAAAATTATGTCATGGCTTTAGAAGCTGACATCATTTGATTTAATTGGAGGTGTAAGTCTGGCTCTACCTTCAAACTCAAGTTACTCTTTGTTTGACATCATGGGAAAATCGAAATAAATAAGTCAAGACTTGTGGACCTCCACAAGTCTGGTTTGTCCTTGGGAGCAATTTTCAAATGCCTGAAAGAAGTACCACGTTTATCTGTACAAACAATATTACACAAGTATAAACACCATGGGACCACACAGCCTTCATACCATTCAGGAAGGAGATGTATACTGTCTCCTGGAGATGAAAGGACTTTGGTAGGAAAAGTGCAAATCATCCATTCAAAGGTTTGTATATCCACAGTAAAACCAGACTAATACAGTATATGACCTGAAAGATTGTTCACCAAGAAGGAAGTCACTGCTTAAAAACCACCATAAAAAAACAGACTACAGTTTGTAGTTGCACATGGGGACAAAAACCTTACTTTGTGGAGACATGACTGCTCTGTTCTGACGAAACAATTTTTTTAAGTGGTTGGCCACAATGGTCACGGTTAACTGGAGGACAAAGGGGTTGGCTTGCAAGCTGAAGAACACCATCCCAACTATGAAGCATGAGGGTGGCAGCATCATGTTGGGGGTGGGGGGGCTTCACTTAAGGAGAGAATGGTGCACGTCACAAAATAGATGGCATCATGATGAAAAAAGGTTATGTGGATATATTGAAGCAACATCTCAAGATATCAGCCAGGACATTAAAACTTGTGTTAAAGTAAAAAAAGTATTATTTATGAAAGTATTATTTCCCTTTACAAGTATTCTAATATTTCACATTTTTAAAATCAAGTAGTGATCCTAACGCACCAAAACAGTAAATTTTTCTAGGATGTAATATTAGGAATTGTGAAAAACAGAGTTTAAATGTTTTTTGACAGGGTGTATGTTCACTTCTGACTTGAGCTATGATATAAACCAAGTACTACTTCAATGACACAAAATGAACTTAGTTAATAATTATATTAACTACAGTACTTATAGTAACTACATTAAAACTACCAAAATGTATGTAGTTATGCAAGAATGAATGTCAGTCTGGACCCACATTCTTTCCCACCTATGTCCGTAGTAAGCATTTTGAATGAAGTCATGAAGTAATGATGGCAAGGATCACAGAAACAGACAGAGAGAGAGAGAGAGAGAGTCCTAACCAGAACATGTGGATAAGCAACATGGATACACACTTCTCCTGAGTCAGCGATTTGGCACAGAATGGCTTTTACTATGGAAATATCTGTTTACATATAAACAGCAAAGCTTTCAAAATTGCTGTTTCCATAAAGCAACTCAAGTTACCCAGAGATTTATTTTTATTTTTATTATTATTATTATTATTACAAAGATGTAATAATAATAAATAAATAAAAACTTTTGTTTATATTGCACAGGGGTCTGAAATTAATCATGCAATAAAAGGTAGGTAGAACTGTCTGGAACATATGAAACAAATGAGTAAATAAATGAATAATTGTTAATTAGGCCTATGTTGACTCAGTCCGAACCTAAAACCATATATCAATATCATAACACAAAACATCACAAGACGGTTTCCTAGAATACTGTAGGTAGGTATTCTATGAATTGACAGTACTTTTGTAACATTAAGCAACCCTTGTGCCTCAACATGATTAAACAATGAAAAGTATTATTATTATTATTATTATTATTATTATTATTTTCCACAAATACGAGCATGGGTATAAACTTTCATGTGTATTGATTACACCTCCCATTTGCTATAAATATTCAGATGTTTGTCCTGGCCCTCTCTAGTACTCTGCCTCCCCAAAACTCCATTGCCATCTATGGAACAAACCCAGAAAAAACAAGTGTTCTGCAGAACAGCCGGCAGCAAAGTTCCTACCACAAATGTGCTCCAACATGCATAACGACACTACTAACAACATCACCAAGCTGAATATGACATGTAGCCTCATGTTTACATGTTCACAGTGCTGAATCACAGCCATACAATTTCAATAATACTCAGAACCTCTTGAACAAAAACAAAAAAAACAAACGTGTCGTTGGTCAGAGAAATGTCCCGAGATGTACGTTACATTACACCTGAATGCACAACAAAAGTGTCACGTTTGTTGTACTTCTGTCTGCAAAGATTCAATCCAGCTCTTGCGTCTAGACATGGTTCCTTCTCTGTGTATGTGATTAATAGCTCTGACCTTACCTATGGCTTTGTGTATGTGAGTCTCTGTTCTAGTTCTGCAATTATATCACTCTCAGCTCCTTTTACAGGTCTGTGCATGAATCATATTTTACTTTCCCGGTATAGTAAGCCACATCTGGATAAATAAGTGAAGAAAAAAAAAAGCCAAATCAATAACATTGAATTGTAATTGTAAAAAAGTTCTACAGTTTGCATTATGGAAAGATCAATAAAAAAATAAATCATTTTATTTCAGGGGTAATTTATTAATGTAAAATTGATGGTTGTTGCAGAATAAAAAAACTAAAAGACCTCACACTTGAAAGCTGTCATGTCAATTATTCAGAGTTCGAGCATTTTTGGGTAACTTGTAATCAGTGTTGCGCAAGAGTGTATGCACTAAGTCCGTTCTTACAGTAAAGACAATGCTGTTCTTTTGAGAATAATCCTAATGCCATTGTCAGCATGTCACAAGGATAAGTCCAAGTCTAAGGATTTTAAGTAGCAATTCGTCTTAAAGATCAGAGTCAAAGACTGACTTTAAGGCAAAAAAAAAAAAAAAAGAACAATTGCTTAACACGTCGTGAGAAAGTACATGCTTATGCAATATGCATAACATTGTCTATATATATAAATGACAGAGTTGCAATATTACAACCTGTGCGGAAACCCTTAAAATCGTGCAGAATGAATGAACTCTTACACAATGTGTGTTATAGTATTCAGCTTTAACTTTTACTTAGAAATAGATTAGGTGTTCATGCACCACTGTGCACCTATCGCAATGACCTGCAGAAATGCAGGTTCACTAACTTGATAAAGGACTTCGATCTCATGAAAGCTCACTCTCTCACTATGTGTGTGTGTGTGTGTGTGTGTGTGTGTGTGTGTGTGTGTGTGTGTGTGTGCGCGCATGTGCGTGTGCATGTGTGTGTAGAGAATGTGCAGTATATTTGGGCTCCATTCATATAATTAAACACTGAATGCACTCATTCAACCCTGGAGCCTGGCTTTGCTGTAACCCGAGAGTACAACTTCTTGAACGCAGCACAGATGAATGCAGTGTTCACTTACTTGCTTTTTCCGCCGCTCATTTCTGAAATTCAGATTCTCCCCCAGCTGTTCTTCTGTTCAGACACTGCTACAACAAATAGGCAAAAATATATAAAAACCCTTTTGTAAATATATAAACATATATTCTTTTTAGATATTTGAAACTTTACAATTCAAATCACTTGAAATCCAGGACAAAAAAAGAAAAGAAACGCGAGCACGTACTGATGAAAGTTCACAGAAACTATCAAAGGATGACATCAAAGCGGAAAGAGAATCAATGTTTACGTTCAACTCGAATATCAGAAAACATTTATACCTTCCTTTCTTCCGCAGTCTTTCAGTTCGTCATGTGAGCGCGCGCTGCTCCACTACAGCGCGTGAAGCCTCGGTTCATATTTGAAGCGTCATTCATCCGAAAACGTCACGCCAAAAGTCAGACGTCAGGGGGGGGGGGGAACCTAAGAGGCGAAGGCTCACCTGAAGAGGGACAGGTGAATTAACCTGTGTCAAACAGAACTCTTTAACTGAGCTGTGCATGAGCGCGCGCGTGTGTGTGTTTTTCCTCTTTTTCTTTTTTTTTTATAGCTCAATTCAATGTAAACACCCTTCTCAGGGTTACTTCTGTATATTCGCTGTGGATCTGTCACAGGGTTGCTGCTGTGTGTGTGTGTTTTTTTTCACACTGCTAACTTCAGCACATTTAATGCTTTTCATTTTAACGCACGAGAAACAGCGACGCCTATCGGACATACAGTATATTCAATTCAATTACTTTTAATTCAACATAATTTCATTCAAATCTCATATACCCTCAGTTGAACTCCACGTGCATGGTCTGTTATTGATTAATTTCTATGTTACAACTTACATTTGAAACTTTATTCTCTTCTACTCATCCAACTAGGGCCTGTGTTGATTACCATTGTATTTATTCTTATTTTTACGACCGTGGTAGGAGCTCCGGTCAACATTCCCACAGGCATTCAACGGCAATTTAGGGACGCCAATTATGCAAATAATCTGCATGTCTTTGGACTGTGCAGAGAAAACCCACCAAGCATAGGGAGAACATGCAAACTCCATTCACACAGACCCTGAGGTGGGAATCGACGCGGATACTAGTGGGTTTGCACCTCTTAGTGGCTAACCACTAAGCCACCGTACACCTTTAAAATACATCTACTCTAACGTAGTGGCTTGCACTATCACTTTGCACCTCACCTCAGAGTCTGTGTGTGTCAAGCTTGCATGTTCTCCCTGTGCTTGTTGGGTTTCCTCCAGGTACTCTGGTTTCATGTCACATTTCAAAGACATGCAGATTAGGCTAATTCGCATTCTCCTGAGATAGGCTCTAGGCCCCCCGCGACCCTGTATACAGGATATGGTAGTATAGATAGTGAGTGCGGATTTAACCTAAAAAACACAAACACACACACACACACACACAAAACTTCAGTTAACTTCAGCTGAACTTAACTGAACATACCTGGTCTACCTATCTGTTATTTATTAAAATTTGACACTTTATTCACTTGGCAGCACAGTGGTGCAGTGGTTAACGCTGTGGCCTCGCACCTCCAGGGTCTGTGTGTGGAGTTTGCATGTTCTACCCGTGCTTGGTGGGTTTCCTCTTGCAGTCCTAGGCTAATTGGCATTCCCAAATCGCCCATAGTGCCCAAAGGTCTCCTGGGATAGGCTCCCTGTACAGGATAAAGCCGTATACAAGATGAATGAATGAAACACTTTATTCTCTTACAACACATTGACTCTGCACTTTACAACCTATTACACTCTAAGTAACAACCAGACATCAGAGGCTAACTAAATTACGTTTCCCAATACAATACTGTGCATGTACAGGGTGTCCTTGAAAGGTTCCATACATGTGCAGTGCAATTTGATTATTGAATCCCACTCCATTTAACTCAATGCAAAATGTAACGTTGTCTACAAAGCAACTTCTACACAGTTTTGACTTTTCAGTTATTTGTAAAAACACAATTAACATATGTTAACATATGAAATGTTATCCATGTACAGTACCAGTCAAGAGTTTGGAAAGACTTACGCACTCAATGTTTTTTCTTTATTTCTACACTACTAGTCCAAAGTTTGGACACATCTTCTAATTCCATGGTGTTTCCAGTTTTTTTTTGTTTTTTTTATCATTATACATTGTAAAAACAGTGCTGCAGGCATCCGACATATGCAGAAACCACATTTGAACAGTTGATATTGAGATGTCTTTGCTACTTATGCTGTGTAAAGCCTTCATATAGGTACCATTAATTGGTGATTTTTGAGAATGGTAATGCTAAATGAACTTCTCCTCTGCAGCAGAGGAGAGTTTTGGTCTTGCTTTCTTGGGATGGTCTTAATGAGAGCCAGTTTCATCATGGTGCTTGATGGATTTTGCAAATCCACTTGGCAATACTGTTCTTGCACGAACTATTCCAGAACAGCTGACAAATTCTGACTGGTTCTGTGTGACCCCAATAAGTCAGAATCAGCCCAGATTAACCATGAATCAGAAATCATTTCTGCATGTAATTACATCAGTTTGTATTACACTAAAACTGTTTACCATTCCTGTGTTCAGCATATACAGTCGTGGTAAGTATTAAGAAAACATATGGCCATGTGTTATAGTTCTCCCTGCGCACAAAACAGGTGATTTCACTAATTAGTGCCAGTCTATCTGGCTGAAGAGTTGGACTAATTGACTGAAGAAGAAAAAATAGTGATAAACTGTCTGTGTGAGACTGGTATTCAGCTTCGGGAGCCATGGCTTGGTTCATCTCCAGAAATAAATCCAATATGAAATTGTTGGACATTGGTCCAGGCCTGGATTGAGCGAGTGACTCCAGATGTCCTTTTGACTCTGTGCCCCGGCTGGATCCAGCAGGTTTTGAAGAATGAAGGCTTTCTTACCAAATATTGAATGTTATAAAGCAATTTCATTGCATACAATAACAGATTATTCTTATTATCCTGTTTGTAATCATTTAAGAAAAATGTAAGAACAATGAATGAATGAATTTCACTTTTGTGTCAATATCTTGTGTCAGCACTTTTTCTAAACAAATGCTGTAAAGTAAGAGGACGCAATTTAGAAAGAAAAAAAATTAGCTTATTTCTCCAGCTTTTTGAGCCATACTGTATAAAAATATTCACTAAGTATGAACAATTCCATAAGGCACTTTGCTCTATAATGTTTTATAATGTACAATAAGTACACTCATATATTATGAGTCAAGGCTTAATGGTGTCTGACTGTTGCTCTTAGTGTTTATGTACAGATTGTAAAGTTATGAGTAGTATAAAAAGAGAATAAATTGCCAAATGTAAATAACCTAAGAGTTGTAACCATGTAAATAATTAGCAGGTAAATCAGGTATGTGAAGTTTAACTGAAGTTATTGGAGGTTTGAATTAAATCATTGCGAATTGTATACTTATGTAATTATATTTATACCCTGTATCCTTAAATTCTAAAAACTCATTAATAAATATAGTCTGTTGGAAATGATTAGATTGGATTGGATTGGATTGTGATTTTCAGCAATATAGGTGCCATTGATATGCTTCACAGGTCTCCTGGGGCCGTGGATCCCACTTTGAGAACTTTGTATGTTCACTTTGCGTTAATATAAATTTAAGTGAAAATGTATGAAATGGTCCAAAGATTCACTGAACTGGACAATCATAAAAAAGTTTTGTATCTCATGATTATTCAAGGACTATGGTCAAATGTGTTTATATGATTTGTTTTTCCCCAAGAAATGTTAAATAATTATAATAACAGCGGGACAGTGGCTTAGTGGTTAGCACTGTCGCTTTGCGTCTCCAGGGTCCGGGTTCGATTCCTACCTCGAGTCTCTGTGCGAGGGGTTTGCAAGTTCTCTCCGTGTTTGGGCTAATTGGTGTTCCCAAATTCCCCATAGAGTGTGAGTATGTGTGTGTATGTCCTGCGACAAACTTGTATCCTAAAAGTCTCCAGCTTTAGCATACTCTAATCTATGCTTGGGAGTGTTCACATTATGTACTGGAGTTGAGGATCACTTGTACTCATATCTGTGCCTGAGACCGTAGTGTGAATACACCCTGAGTGACTCCCAGGAATCCCATCATCAATAGTGGGCAGTATTTGGTCTTAAGTAATTCTTATCGTCATTAGATTATACTGTATATAAGCGCTTTGAATGTTTCTTGACATGTTTGAAACCATGTTTGAACTATTTTGAAAGAAAACTTGAGGACATGAGGTGAGGTACAATAAGGGTAGCAATCCATCGCAGGGTGCACACACACTATGGACCATTTGGGAACGCCAATTTACCTAAACCAAGCAGGGGGGGGGGGGCCTTGCAAAACTCCATGCACATAGACATGAGACAGGAATTGAACCCTCGACAAGTTAATAAAACCACAGTAAAGGCAACATGCGTTAAGCAATTTCAATGCATTATTTCCAACTTTATTCAAATCCTGTTAATTCTTTTAAAAAAGAACAGAAAATGACAGCCACAGCGATACCTTGCATGGACTTGCTGGGGTTGAGACTTTCAATTATTGCCCATGGCACTTTTCATCCAGAGCTACTTTACTACAGTGTTACATGTTGGACTCATCTCCTATTTGAAGTGCACAGTCTCTCACAGCACTTAATGATAATACCCTAAGCTAATATATCTCTTCTAGAGGTCTGGTCTTTGAGGTGTACCTTTTATGTAACATCAACCATATCTAATTCCATTTTCAAGGGTTTCACAGCAAGGAAGATCATTTCACTATTAGAAATAGAAAGTGATGACAAAGACAAGCGATCAGTAGTATTACCTGCGGCACATGGGACACAAGAGGTTGAAGTTCACCTCTAAGAGCTTTCCAATGGATTTGCATTTGTTTAGGTACAATATCTGACTATATAATTTAGTATATGGTCTAAGATCTTTTTTTGTCTAAGAGTTATCAGTTATTATTAGTATTAACAATAGGTATGTTGCTGGATGACAGATGTTTATGTACAGATGTGATTGTATATAAAAGACCTTATGTTTTGTGGCCACGTGGGCACTCACTGTATTAAAAGGTATTCCAGGCACCATTGTTCTTGTACAAGGACATCACATTCCCTCCCAAATACTTGGTATATTGTATATATTCTTGTAAGATCATTATATAAGGATCAACTTGTACTGGCCTCATTGCTGTTTACCTGAAACAATATTAAAAATTTAAAGCTCTACATGATAACACCAAGTAACACCTCTGACCTTCTTTGACCCATTCCACATGGAATGTGTCAAAAGAGGCCAGAGATATCAGTAGAGGTGGGGGATAGTACACGAATCGTGTACTTGAGTAAAAGTGGAGTTACCCTAAGTGAAATATTACAAATTCAAAAGCACTCAGATTCAAATTTACTTATCAATCAAACCCATATCTCCGATTCAAATTTTATACTTTTTGTTACTATTTTTCTAGTGCAATGCCAAGCAAAAATGTAGTAAAGTAGAAAGTACAGATATTCTTTTGTGGGAATTTCCTCTTTTGCCATTGCGGCAGCTCTGGTCTGGCTCCTCAGGGACTCTGTGGGTGTGCCGTGGGTTGTCGGGTAGGACACAGTTGTCCAGGGAATCCCATGGGTGCTTGATCGGATCGGGATCTGGGAAGTTTGGAGGTCTTGGGCTCCTTGCCTGCTAGGCCCTGTTCGGAATGGGCTGTGGTGCACTGGTGTTCTGGTGCTCCTCTATCATAGTCAAAATGTACGTTTTTCCAGTAAATTGTCCTTTCTTGGATTTTCTTTTGGATCAGACTGGACAGATAGACTTTGGTCCCCTCGAGCATGGATAAACTTTGGGTGCCTGTGATCCTATCATTAGCGTATACGTATATAACTGGTAACAAATGCTACTCTGTTCATCTGGCAGTAGTGTTAGTGTTATAGTTGATTGGTGGATAAGATAAAGCACACTATAATTATTAAATTTGACCTGATACCAGTCACAGCATTATAGAGATGGTTGAATCTTTACGCATTGGTGTCATTAATTTTCTTGTACATTGTGAAACCTGTGCCACTGCTGACACATAGTATCAGATGGCTGACTCATTTTAATAAGGCACTCATAATGAGAGCACATACTGTGCATGGTGTGTACTAACACACTGTACCTACTATTACTATAAATGTACATGTACAATCCTAAATGAGAAGAAGAAATCATCATTTAAAACATGGGACTAAGAATACAATCAAGCTTAAAACCATATAAATGAGGTTAGCACAGGGTATAAATAAAACACAGGTCAAGGGTTTTAGCAAACTGCAAATTCAAATACTTATTGTAAGACATGTCTTTAGGCTTCCTTTTACAATCAGTGAAGTTCATTTCTGTATCCGGTCCAGTTTCAACCATGGTATATTTGCATAGTTACATAAACAGAAGTAGACCTTTTATGGTATAGACCATTTATTACTTTTTTGATAGCCAAAAAAAAATCTGCTAAACATATCTTTACTTGAGTAGTTCTATTGGAGGATGCTTTTTACCTTTACTTACCTTTTTTTCAGGTCAAAGCAAAAGCCCTGCACAAATGTCTCATCAAGAACTCTTAAGACTTTTGCTGTTTTCTTTTGTTGTTTTTTTCTTGAGGAACCTGCAAAGAATCTCATAAATGAGTTTATTTTCAGAACAGACAAATCATAAGTACAGTCTAGTCTAGACATCAAAAAGCCAGGCAACAAGCTGTTCAGTCTGGTGTCTTTCTGGCAGTCGTCAAAGGATCCAGTGACTAGCGCAGATCCTTAATCACTAAGCCACCTGTTTATTTTGAGCTCAGCTGCCTACATGACTTCCATGGAAGACGGAACATTCCTGAACTTGGAATCCTAGAGTACATACTTCAACAGCTAATGCCCTTTTCCCTTTAGGCATGACCTCTGAGATATTTCCAGATGGACAATTCAGGACCACTGTGGACATAATCATATTTATTAACATCTGCGATTTCCATAACAGTTCCTGCTGAGTGTCCAGAAAACAATGTTGAGCAGCAGAGGCGCTTTTTGACATGTCTTCTTAACTGTGGATCAGGTCCATAAGGCTAAACACATTAATCTGAAATAAATCCATTTTTAATCACATTATTCACGAATACACTATTTTAACAGTTATCATTTTACTTTTTTTCTTTACTGTTTGATAAACATATATAATCATATAAATAACTATATATAATACATTTAAAAAATCAATTATAAAAAAAACTTACATTACAAGTACATACAATTTGGTTCATTTTATTCTAATAAAATTGATATATGTAGGCTGTACTGTCTCTGGGCAACTAAAGCATGATGAAAAATGTAGCACTGATACAACATGATGATAGATGTACAGTAGCACTTATATTTGTTGTCTTTTTATCCTCTTCTATTTGAAATTTACCTTCTTGTCGTGATTATTCAAGAGTGATGCTTAAGGTTTTGAAAAAATATAATTTGGCAAAATAATAATAATAATATATGGTGAAATAACATTACCAATCTCATCCATCCATCTTGAAACCTCAGGGCCGTGGAGGCCAATGGTGACCATTGTATTTATTCCCATTTTGTACCGTGGTAGGACAACATTCACACACCACGGGCAATTTGGGAACGCCAGTTAGCCTAACCTACATGTCTTTTGACTGTGGGAGAAAACCGGAGAACCCAGATGAAACCCAATAAGCACAGAGAAAACTTCATGCCCACAGACCCAACGCAGGAATCGAACCCAGGACCTGGAGGTGCATGGCGACAGTGCTAATCACTTAGCCACCGTGCCACCTTAACATTAGAAATAGTGATGTCAAACTTTTGAAACTTAATGTATATGTATGTAGGATTAATCCTTTACTAATACAAGTAGATGTCTGCAATATACCAAGTATAATGTCTCATGTATAATTCATTACACTGGCAAGGAAACCAAAGTTTTCCAAAGGGGCATTCAAGTTAAACCGAGACTAAAATTTCTTGTGAATGAAAATGTACATGGGTTAGTAAAACTGAATGACCTTTACAGAAGATTCAAGCACAGTATGGTGACGAGTCTCTTAGTTGAAGTAAAACATTTGTATGATGTGAGCGTCTGTGGGAAGTGTACACACAATCATTCACAAGCACAACTTGTACATTTCTCTAAGAAATTTGGGCCTAAATTAAAGGAGTTAGGTGGCTGTGCACCAGTGAAAGGCTGGTATAAGGGAATATGTGTAGGGGATTATATAGAGAAATAAAGGCAGTTTTACCCTCATAACTGTATTCTATCATTCTGCACAAAGTCCTGGTTTGACTTGAACACCTTGACGTGCCATATGCCGTCCCGCACACGCAGTATTCCCCTGATGACGCACACATGAATCCAGTTTCTGTGTAAAGTCTCAGGATCAGGTGCAACAAATTGACTGCATTAATTTCTCCCAGGTTGACCTGTGCTTGCAATTTTTCACACATTCACACTTCACAGAGCCTGACATGCGCTAAATAGTGATCAACCATTAGCTGAAAGGTCGCGGTTCTCCCACGCTATGGGGCTTGTGACTATGTGCTATAATGTCCTTGGGGTGCACTTTGATTTAGTAGCTGTCCACATGAAGTTAAAGTATTACTCAAAAGCGATGCGTTAGTTCAGAAACATGGGATAAGCTGACATGAGAGAGAGTGTCCCTAACCACACCAGCGTGTTCAACCATGCCTCAAAAAGTACAGTATGCAATGACAAGAATGACAGTTCATGCTTTGCATGCATGTAAACTCTTTTGGAGAGCCACCTGTCTGTACAGTCTTATTACAGTCACCTTACCAAGGGCCTACAAAGAAACATTTTAATAACACAAGATATTGGTAACAAAGACATCTGAGGGAAATAGTTAAGGACCCCTAAGACCATTCCCCGTCATCTTCAAAGCATTCTGACACACCATGTGCCTCTGGCGCATTCCTCGGCTCAGGCTGGCGCACGGGAGATGAGCAGAACATTCTGTAAAAGAGCAGACGGGACACAATAGCAAAACCAACGTACACAATATAAACAGGACCAAGGATGGACTAAGTGCTCTCTCTATATTAGGTCTGAAATCTTTGGAAGCCAAATTGTCTCATTTGCTGTTACCAAATGGCTTTTATATATTAGACTGAAGGCTGATGGCTTTCTAGCACAGACACGTGATTACACTTAGTTCAAAACTGCTACAGCACTTAGTCCAATGCCTTACTGTGCGAAGATAATCTATTTTAGACATAGGCAGTTTCAACCCATAATCCCCAGTGAAGAATTGTGATTTTTTTTTTTAATCAGTGCTGGAATGAGTAGTCTTGATGAATAAGATGGTGAGGCGGCACAGTGTCTTAGTGGTTAGCACTGTCGCCTTGCACCTCCAGGGTCGAGGTTTGATTCCCACCTCAGGTCTGTGAGCATGGTGCTTTCATGCTTGGTAGGTTTTCTTTCTTATCTCCCATAGTTCAGAGACATGCTGGTTAGGCTAACTGGCATTTCCCAAACTGCCAATCTGGTGTCGAGCTGGCAACCCGCTCCCTTAAGCAATTGCCACGGAAGCGAAGGATACTGTATATCTCCAGGCATGATGTGCAGGATGGCAAGGACGTGGAAAGACCAAAAAAAATGGGATAGAGCAAAAAATATTTTAGGGAGAAAAAAAAAATTGGAGGCTTTCGCAGGGAACTGAGTGCATAAGGTGGAGTACGCCATAGGTGAAGTTTCAATATATTTTATAGGGGATAAGGACATAATATTAAACACACAATCAGGCACTAAAGCTAATTTGGAAAGGCCAGTTAAGTAGAGTCCCTGAAGGGAACCTGCAAGCACTGGGAAGAACATGCAAACTCCATGCATTCAAAGCAGAGGTGAGATTTGAACCCACAAACCTGGATGTGCAAGGTGGCCATGCTATCCAGTAAGCTAATAAATCTAACGTGAATGCAAAAATCGTATACATATTATGAAAAATTCTTGCCAGAAAGTGTACACTTTGTAAGAACTACGTCATTTAAAAGAAGTTCCTTCCACAATCTGCAGTAAGTGCCGAGATAGAGAATAGTGTTGATGCAGGCATTCATTGTTCCCTGAGAAACGGCGAGACCAGTCAAGCAGTGCTAGCGGATCACAGGGAGTGTGGAGTGTGATAAATGCTGTAAGGTTCATGGGTGCTGACCTGTTTTTGCCTTTGTAGGCAAGCATCTGTGGTTTAAATTTGATCCAGGAAGCTACAAATTTAGGATTTTCAAAGGTTGAAAACCAGTCATGCAGCTGCATCCTCGACTAGCTGCAGAGGTCAGACTGCACTCAGAGGTAATAGTCCAGTCGGAAAATTACAAGGGACTGTAACTAACACCCGGCTGAACAGAGTGGATGGAAATTAATGATGAATTCATCCTATGAGGTTAAAAGGAGCATGTCAGATTAGCCACGTGAGAGGACGAGGACAGTCGATTGTCCCTGGTTACAGCAAAATTGTGTGCGGTAACCGAAGGTGAGATCAGAGACTTCTCCAGGGAGATCACCAGATCCTGACGTAGAGATGACTCACCCGGGATGAGCAGCAGTTCTGTTTTGCTGGGATTAAATTTCAGCTGATGAGCTGCTATCCATGATGAGGTGTCTCCCAGACATGCTGAGCAGAAACATGAGTGTCTGAGGGTGGGAAGGAGATGAGCCGAGTGTTTTTTTTTTGCATAGCAGTGGGGTGAAAACCTTATGTCATCATGTTTGTATATGTAAGCTGATTTGACTGATATAGTAGTGTGCAAAAGTCTTGAGCCACCCATAATTTCTTCATATTTTGCTTGGGAAGAGCCAGACTTTCAGGTATTTTAATGTAGTCTTGAGGAATAGCTCTCCTGGCTTCCTGAATGACCTTTTCGTCTCTCATGTTCAAACCAGTCCCTGGCCGGTTTTTGTTTGTAAAGCCAAACAATGACCTATTAATCATTCGAGCATGAACCGGTCGTTGAACAGGTGCAGATGATGGCATGATCAGGCCGGTGATTAGTATACTGCTGATGCTGAATGCTGATTGGTCGGAAACAGACGATACGGGAAATGAGGTTGGTGCTGAGGTTGTTACATAAATAGACAATTTTTAAATTGTATTTTTAGGCAATTTGCAGCCTGTCGCATTAAAACATTTAATTAAATTTGATAGGAAGAAGTGGGGGGTGGCTCGACTTGTGCACATTACTGTACATTTTATGTTATCATTGTCCCTACCTGAAACAAAATTTAATTTAGATGATCCACTAGACATGGATTGCACTTTACTGTCCAGATCAGAGAGGGCTAGGTAGCAAGTGTTTTTTCTCAAATGTATCACAAGATTTTCTGCTGTTCAGCTATATCTGGTGAGCCAGCGCCCTCCTGTGGCCATGACACATGGATAGATAGAGAGATGGATATACTTTATTTATCCCATGAAGGAAATTATTGTTACAGCAGCAGCAGGTTACACAAACAGCAATGAGGGAGGGAAGGAAGAAAAAAAAAAAAAAAAAAAAGATGGGGCATGGTTAGCACTGTCGGCCTGTACCACCTGGGTCCGGGTTCGATTCCCGTCTCTGTGTGCATGGAGTTTGTATGTTCTCCCCGCGCTTGGTGGGTTTCCTCCGGGTACTTTGGTTTTTCTCCCACAGTCCAAAAACATGTAGGTTACATTAATTGGCCATAGTGTGTGAATGCGTGTGTACGTGTATGTGTGTGCCCTGCGATGGATTGGCACCCTGTCCAGGGTGTACACTGCCTTGTGCTGTAAGTCTCCTGGGATAGGCTCCAGGCCCCTGTTGCCCTGAATACAGGATTAAGCAGTTTATATGATGAGTGAGTAAATAATAATAATAAACTACAAAATGGCAATTAAAAATAAGAAAAAGTGATTAAATTAGCAAATTGTCAGTGTATGTATGTGTGAGTAAAGTAACAGTGAGTATTGTCATTATTGTCATCTGTTACATAGTGGTGAGTTGTTGTACAGTGTGATTGCGAATGGTACAGTAGGAATGATTTCCTGAACAATTCTTCGTGACAGTGAAACTGGACCAGTGTTTTAAAGAATGAACTCTGTATGGGATCATGTAGTGGGTGGGATGGATTTTCTATGATAGATAAGAGATTGTCCAGTGTTCTGTTGTCCCTCACTGTCTCCAACCTGTCAAGTTTGTGTCCAATTATGTGTTCAAACCTGAAGCAGGAATAGTAGCATTCATTTAGTTATCTTTATGTTCTTAAATTCTTAAAAAATTTAAATTTCAGGATATCAAAATTATATTCCTGTCGTGAATTAGTAACACATCGAAAATAATGTTTTAACATAGTAACTACTATTATTACACTCACTCATCATCTATACCGCTTAATCCTGTATTCAGGGTCACGGGGGCCTGGAGATCCCAGGAGACATAGGGCACATGGCCAGGCCTGGGATCGAACCCGGACCCTGGCGGTGCAAGGCGACAGTGCTAACCACTACACCACCGTGCCGACCTACTCTTAAAACTTATTTACTTATAAAATTGTTACTAGCTAACTTTATCAGAATTTTAAGATCTTATTTATATATATATATATATATATATATATATATATATATATATATATATATATATATATATATATATATATATAGAGAGAGAGAGAGAGAGAGAGAGAGAGAGAGAGAGAGAGAGAGAGAGAGAGATAGATAGATAGACAGACACACACAGTTGTGGCCAAAAGTTTTGAGAATGACAAATATTAGTTTTCACAAAGTTTGCTGCTAAACTGCTTTTAGATCTTTGTTTCAGTTGTTTCTGTGATGTCCTGAAATACAATTACAAGCACTTCATGTGTTTTAAAGGCTTTTATCGACAATTACATGACATTTATGCAAAGAGTCAGTATTTGCAGTGTTGGCCCTTCTTTTTCAGGACCTCTGCAATTCGACTGGGCTGCTCTCAATCAACTTCTGGGTCAAATCCTGACTGATAGCAACCCATTCTTTCATAATCACTTCTTGGAGTTTGTCAGAATTAGTGGGTTTTTGTTTTGGGCAAAATTGTGAGTGAGCCCACTCCCTTGGTTGAGAAGCAACCCCACACATGAATGGTCTCAGGATGCTTTACTGTTGGCATGACACAGGACTGATGGTAGCGCTCACCTTTTCTTCTCCGGACAAGCCTTTTTCCAGATGCCCCAAACAATCGGAAAGAGGCTTCATCCGAGAATATGACTTTGCCCCAGTCCTCGGCAGTCCATTCGTCATACTTTTTGCAGAAGATCAATCTTTCCCTGATTTTTTTTTTTGGAGAGAAGTGGCTTCTTTGTTGCCCTTCTTGACACCAGGACATCTTCCAAAAGTCTTGGCCTCACTGTGCGTGCAGATGCGCTCACACCTGCCTGCTGCCATTCCTGAGCAAGCTCTGCACTGGTGGCACTCCGATCCCGCAGCTGAATCCTCTTTAGGAGACGATCCTGGTGCTTGCTGGACTTTCTTGGACGCCCTGAAGCCTTGAACTTCAAGGAAAGAGGTTCAATTCTTGAAGATCCTATAAATTGTGCAATCTTAGTAGCCACAATATCCTTGCCTGTGAAGCCATTTTTATGCAACGCAATGATGGCTGCACGCGTTTCTTTACAGGTCACCATGGTTAACAATGAAAGAACAATGATTTCAAGCATCACCCTCCTTTTAACATGTCAAGTCTGCCATTCTAACCCAATCAGCCTGACATAATGATCTCCAGCCTTGTGCTCGTCAACATTCTCACCTGAGTTAACAAGATGATTACTGAAATGATCTCAGCAGGTCCTTTAATGACAGCAATGAAATGCAGTGTAAAGTTTTTTTCTGGATTAATTTAATTTTAATGGCAAAGAAGGACTATGCAATTCATCTGATCACTCTTCATAACATCCTGGAGTAGATGTAAATTGCTATTATAAAAACTTAAGCAGCAACTTTTCCAATTTCCAATATTTATGTAATTCTCAAAACTTTTGGTCACGACTGTATATATATTTTTGCTACTTATTATTTCTTAAATTATAATAATAAATAATATATATTAAGTTACTGTAGTTGGTGTGAGAAAAGAGGATCGGGTTAGATGGAGGCATATGATTAGCTGTGGCGACCCCTGAGAGAAAACAACCGAAAGAAAGTAGAAGAATTATATACGTTTAAACTGTCAAATTATTACATCATAATTTTGACTTAGACATACACTAATCAGCCACAGCATTGAATGTCTAATTAAAACGGCTCATGTCAAGAGAAAGGAAACATTAGAAAGCAAGTGAACAGTCAGTTCTCATAAGTTAATATGTTCTAGAAAATGTCAGGTCCTGTTATGTGTTCCTGGTATGCAGTGCTTAATTACCATAATGATCGAAGGAAGGTACATGGTAATAGGTGCCCAAGGCTCACTGATGCGCATGGGAGGTGAAGTCCTGGAATGTCTGGTATGATCCCACAACTACCTTAACGTTGATGAATATGACGAGAGCAAGTAGGCACCTTCCTGGCAGCAGTATTCCCTAATAGCAGTGGCCTCCTTCAGCAGGATATTGTGGCCTGTAACACTGGAAAAAATGTTTAGGAATTGGTTAAGGAACATGACAAAGAGTTCAAGATGTTGACCTGGCCTTCAATTTTTCCAGATCTCAATCCAATGAATGATAGCGAATCAGACACTTCGTAATGTCTTGGTGCAAGATACAACAGAACACTTAAAAAGGTCAGAGCTGTTTTTGGAGGCACTGGGGGGGGGGCTAGGGAACAATAAGCAGGTTATTTTAAAGGTGTGGTTGATCGTGCAATTGGTCAGTACATGGCAACATACAGCTACATCGGTCATTATCGCAGTGTTTTTCAAGTGAGAATCACCCTCGTCAAAAACATTCTGTTGAATGAACTTATTAGGCGGCAGCACAGCTCACCTAAGTGTTGAGGGTTCAAATCCCCTCTTTGGTCTGTATATATGGAGTTCCCAGAGTAAATGCGCAAGGGGCCCACAGGAAGAACAGGCACAACTACAAATACATTCTTGCTACCGGATGTCTGAAATTTCCTTTGCGATCAATAAAGTATCTATCAATTCATATTTTATTAACAGCAGAAGATATGCATATATTACCTTATTAATCAACTCTTACACATGCAAGATCAACATCATCTTGGTCAAACATTTTTATTACACTATAAACAGCATTCAATATTGTACCACAAAAAGTCTTGCGAGTTAAACATCTCTCATTTCCACTGCATACCTTGTGTGTGTACATTATTTACAAGTTTCTCAGCAACAACAACAACAACAACAAAAAAAAAATATTACAGTGTTTTCGAACATGGTTGAAGGAAAATGATCATGTTATCTGGAAAAATAAATTCTCGAGAAAAGGCCAAGCAATTATATCCATCACAACATCCTGTTAACATTCATCAGGTGAATCCGACTTAAAAATAAAAAATTATCTAGCAGTAGGGAAATGATATCCAGTAATTTTGCAGCATGTCGGATTAACAATAATGACCAATTTTGGACGAGGCAGCTGTAGTGGAATAAAACCTCTTTATGCTGATAATTAAAAGTGCAAACAATAAAACAGCAAATGATAGAGCTTTTTTTTTTAATCCACATGATTACACATTAGATACCACAACCCTGTCATTTATGTGGTACAAATAGACTTATACACTCCATTTATAAGCTTAATTCATGTTTGCTTTTATATTTATGTAGATACATAGACGAGAACCTGACTAAATCTAACTTGCAGGTATAAAGTGAAGCAAATGAACACTTGAATGAAAAGCCTTTTCTCAGGATTCCTGCTGCTTCGATTTGACTTACACAAGCAGACTGTGGTGGATTAGATATTGGCACTAGCTCTGGGGTTAACCAGTCTCGCCTATGTAGAGAACAAAAATTTCAAAGAAAGAAACAAGGACATTGCATAGTAATCATTACCCTATTCCCTTCCCACCATGAACTGAAAGACCCACCTTTTATCATCAAGAGTTTATAGTTAAAACTTATTTAAAGGTATGTATGTTACTATTCACGTAACTACTGAATTACTCTATTGGTGTAAAAGTCATGTCAGGTGACTGCAGACTCAGTGCAAAGCCCTGAGAGCTATTTTGTGTGTGAGAAATTATGTATATTACTCAAGAAAGAAAAAGCACAAGCGAAAAAGAAAAAAATCTCCAACTTTGTTAATACCAACAAAAATGAGGTGTATTTAGTGGCTTTATCTCTTACCAAAGTGTCTACATGCTTCATTCGCTAAGTTACAAAGAAAACCCCAAAACCTGTTTTGTTCTTTTTGGGGTGAAAGATAGAGTTATGGAGACAGGTGGTGCTTTTTCACAGAACATTTACCGTTTGCAGGTGGACGTACGCCAGGCACTTACGTAGATACGATCAACTTTTTGTTTTTTCAAGAAAAGATCACACAGACATTAGAAACACAAGGAGCATTCACTGCCTAAGTTAAAACTGTAGAGAATTAAAGACTAATCCAGGAGCCAGTCCCACAAACCTGTTAAATGAGAAAAAACAAAACCAGGCTGCTGTGCACAGTAATCAGGGGAAAGGGGGATTCTCTTAGTCTATCTGTCTTTAGAGGTAAGTTTCTCGATCAGTTCCTGAAGAGGTGCCAGCTCTTTCCTGTCGATCAAGTTGAACTCCTAGAAAAGAATATAAACACATAAGTGACCCAAGAAAGTAAATATTATTAGACATTATTATTGCTGATTTTACTCACAGACTTCATTTTACTTCATTCTCTTATGGAGCAAGATAACAAAAAAAAAGTGCAAGCATAGTACCGTATGTGCCAGTGAAAACCTCGCAAAAATTGAGACATGCTCTCAAACAGATGCACACTGGAGCTGTGCAAACTGTTGATTCCATTTAATTTGATGTTAGGGCATTGTGGTTTACAATTCGATTTGATTCAGTAGTAATAATTTGTACTGTCAATTTGGCCCATAGTTCTTACAGGTTTTAAAATATAAAAATTTCGAGTAAACCTAAAGTACCTAATAAGTACTGATAATTAATTTGCTTCATGCTCCAGTGCAGTAGGTGGCAGTATTTCACAAAACCAGCCATAAACTCATTGGACAGGGATGGCTCAGTAGTTAAGGTGTTAAGACTGAGGTCCCCAGTCCAAGCCCAGACATCTCTGGGGTGCTGCTGTTGGACACTTGAGCAAAGTCCTTCACCTCCAAGTGCTCAGATATAATTGGGCGTTGAGCTGGCTTGTGGTTTCTGTCAAGTGTTTACATTTAAAATCTGCACAAGGATTGATAGAAGGTCTACAGTTCTACAAATTAATAGATCCCAATTTTTCTTTGGTCCTAATCTTATAATTTAATTTGATCTTATGTTCTGAATTTTAGAGGTTTAATTATATAATGTACCTCAGCTTACACTAGTTTTAGTGTAAAAACACTATGTATTAAATTGCCTTGTTGTTTGTACCTGTATTGGTAAAAAAAAAAAAATCGTGTTCGTATTTTCTGCAAATGCTGTCCCATTTTAGGCATTTTAAACCATTTAATATTTGCAAGTTCAACAGATTTGCAAGTTCAAGTTAAACAGATTCTTTAATCAAAAACTGTTTCATTAATTCAATAAATGAAATCTACCAAAAAAAAAAGATCAATTAAAGTGCATAGACCATTAAATGGCACAGCTCTATTGCACAAACCTGAACAAAGAAGATGAAGTGTTTAAAGGAAGTGTTGAGGTGGGCCTCCTCCTGCAGTTGGATGACCGAGTCAAAGTGCTGGTGGTAAATGTGAGCATAGACGCGGAACAGCCGCTTCAGGATCGTCTTCGCCACAGACATGAAGTTCTTTGGGAAAGGGACGCCTAGGAAACAAACAAAAATAGACAGGTTTACGTTACCATTAATTAACAGTCTTGAAATTGGTTAGTACGCCTGAAAACACAACTATTACCAGAAAAAAAATAACAAATGACACGTTACTGTGTTTTATCCCTATAATAACGACAGAAATGTTTTTTACAAGCTCAAACATCTTATCACTAAGTTGACTAGCTTTTTTTCTTCTCCAAATTTTCAAGACTGAAAAAACTTGTCCTTTGTACAGGAAGTTTACAAAACTTTTTATTTCCATCTTCAGAAAAAGTAGAGAAATAGTGGCCATACTGTTTGTTGTTTTTGCATTAACATTTGACATCCGACTGTTTTCCTAATGAGGAACATTTCAACATACGGCTCTGCTCAAAAGTTTGTATATCTTGGGAGAATTTGCAAGATGTGTACCATTTTTTAAAGAAAACATGAGTGAGTAGGCAAAACAAATTTATTTTATTTCTTATATGTGAATGTCTGTATTCGTTCACTGTTCCTGCCACACTATTGACCTTCCTCACCTTCTCTTGCCTTTGAGAAAGAGAGACAGTGAGAGTTCCTTCACATTTACCATCGTCGTGTTTGTGGAAATTTACTGTTCAGTGTGGTCTACTTTAAATGCTCTTGGCTGTTATGGAAATAAGCCCAACCCATCATGTCCAATTACTCTTGTGCGCTTCCTAAAATGTTTTTGATAAATTCCTTTTTTTTTTTTGTGCAATGCAGGTGACTAAGTTCAAAAGCCTGGTGTATATCTTTAAGTAATCAAATGTTTACGAAAGTAAAATGCAAACCTTCTTGGGTTAAGATGAAACATTACAGCACACTCACAAATTCAGGCTCACTTGGAATTGTGTAGGAGATTATTTTATAAGCAAAAAAAATTTTTTATCTCACCTATTTTCGACGGGAAAAGTGTTTCATCATCAAGCTGATCCTGAACCCATGTCATCAGGTAATCAATGTATTTTGGAGCAGAGCATTTGATTGGCTTTTTAATGTTGGTCCCATCTGCCCAATGGTATTCATATCTGAAAGTAACAGCACAGTTTAAAGATGTTGGTGTTTATTTATTAAACACAACCTCTTATTATGCAAAAAGGTTTCCGTACGAGGCTGTTTTTTTTATTATAAAAAAATAGAATTATACAATCAGAAGCATATGATCAGGACGTTTATTTTTTAAGCATGTGGAGCATAACGAAGGTCTTACTTCGGCCCAGCGGACATTAGAGGGCAGCTTTCTTCGGTGCAGAAATCAGTGATGGTACCGTACAGCATGTTGATCTGATTAAAAAAGTCCACAGCTAGAGAGAGAGAAAGAATTAATGCCAAGCATTAAAAACATCTCACATCAGACAACTAATTAGACAACTAGAAGATCTTTTACAGTATCTGAGAATAATTAGTTTTTGCTAATTACAGATTGAATGGAGAAAGCAAATTAATGGCAAAACATGCAGAGCATTCAGGTGTCACTCAGACCTTCTGTCTGAGCTGATATGATGAGTCCATAGGATAAAATAAGGAAGGAAATAAGACGTCACTGTTAACCTTCTGCAGACCTGATTTGACGAGTTTATAGAGCAAAATAAGGAAGGAATCATAGATGATGGGCTGTAAGAGGAAAATGCTAGCAAGATTATATTTTCATTTGTTAAATACCACATTTTCCCCCTTCGTTATTACCCTTGTAGAATGTGTGCCATGCCCACCGTACAAACCGTTACTATACAAACCATCATTAGAATAAGTGCAGAAACACAAAACTGCCAATATAATTAAAGCCGACCCTACTATCAGCGCTGCTGTTATATAAAAAGCCATTAACACCCACTAACTGATCATGTGTAAAAGAATTTAACTCCAACCTTAACACATCAAAACACATTACAGTATCAATGGCAACAAATTAGCGTGCATTTCAGCACTGATTAGCAGTAGTAAAGGTATCCCTTACAGCAACGGGCAAACTACCTGCACACCTCATTTTCTCTAGCTAGGCTGGAGAGTAGAGGCCACACCCATCCCTTCTTGCCTCCCTGTAATTAAATGAAATCGAACACTACAGTCATCTCAAGCAAGCGCCTGCTGTCACAAATCCACCCTTCCCTGAGGCTATCACTTACACTCATTCATGTTACTCTATCGGGTCTTTGTTGGTATTCAAAGAGAAGCACTAAGAAGCAATGGCACTGAGCACATGCCTCAGGTCTAATTGGTTTACACAATGTAAAGTGTACAGTGCACTACAAACTAAACTGTGGTGTACAGCTAAAAAGAAAGTGGAACAGTAGAGGCAGCTAAAATTATGCGTTATAGAAACTTTACAACTTAAACATGCCTAGCACTACAACCTCCAAACCCAATCACAGTCGACTGTATTTACACAAATACCAGTTTTCTTAAATAAAGAATAAATAAATAAATAAATAGAAAAAATACCCATAAAGATGATCAGGGTCTTTAATGGCTTTTAGCATCCAGAATACATGCTTACTGATCTAACTGCAAAGCCTACACTTTGTGTCAAGAAAGCATAAAGACACTGCTAACACGTTTCAAGCATATAACCAAAAAAACTAAAACAAAATTCTATTCAATGTAATCACACATGAAATATGAACTGAAATCCGTGATGCCACACATCACAAGGGGAGATTAGTGATCCACGTGATGCTGCTATCTTGTGTTTCAAGATTGGCAGTTCTAACTTCCAACTTCATTTCCTTCACTAAAGTGCTGCTCTTAAGGTTTGCTTCAAAAAGCCAAATAAACATTTACCTGCAACATAATTGTAAAATCTCACTACCTGCCTTCAAATTATCAGTATAATGAACATCACTTAACCTGTCTGCTGAGATCTATGTTGAATCCAAATATAATTCAGCGCAAGATGTGCAGATAGCATTAATGTAAGAAGAAGGAAAAAAAAGTAAAAGACTTTAAAACATGCTGTTATAGCAATGTAATCAACTTTAGGATCGTTATACACTAATCCGCTATAACAGTGGTCTCCAATCTTTTGCAAAAAATGCAATTTTATGGCGACCTTTATTATACAAATCAAGCCTGGAGCATGTGAATTACACTCAGGAGAGTGGGAGACGATCTGATCATTTTCAAAATAAAACACTCTACAGACTCTGATGGTTGATAAAATTGAAATGAAATCAAATACATATTTTTCTTTTTTTTTAAGAGTGGCACGGTACCAAATCATACACGGACCGGTGGTTTGCGACCACTGCACTGTAACATTAAAACCACCTAGGTTTTGGGTTCCATTTGTTCCAGTTTGGTTTCAGCGACCTGGGGTTGTGGCGTACTGGGTGTTCTTTCTATTGTGGCCTTTTTGTTGTGGCCAGCATTGACTTTCTCCACAATTTGTCCTGGACTGCCTTTTCTGTGGCATTAAGACTGGATGTGCTGGTCTTTGGTCCCAGGGGCACAGGTTCGCCTTAGATGGCCATGACCCGGTCACCAGTTTGCTAGTGTGTAGTTGATGATCAGTATTGTTTAATCTGGAGGTGGTGTTAATGTTTTGGCTGATTTGCTTCATTGTGCAACACCACCCATTGTTGATAATTTATCTATATTTATCTTCTCTTTTATAACAGTAAATTTCCAACTATTAACATATTGATGCTTTCAACCATTTATGTTCGATGTGGAACCGCCAAGAGACAACCAAGTTCCCATTATCGCTTATGGTCCCATTATCTACAAATAGTCCATCTCTCATAAGTGTCCTCTAAGGAATAAAGAAAAAAAAAAAGCGCAATAGTAACTTGGCTTGTTACCATGAAACCACAATGAACAAAATCCTTAGTCCTGAAAATTTTCCCATTGTGGAAAAATTACAAAAAAGACAAACATTAAATACATTTATCAGAAGGGAGGATAGCACTGTCTATCCAGATTAGGGCTGCAACTAACGATTATTTTGATTATTTTTTCGATTAATCGGATAACTAAATGCTTCTTTAATTTGATGTTTTGCTTATAACTATATAAAACCATAAATCAGGGTATTAGTTATGTATAAACTAAACTTTAAAAAAATGCAAAAGCCACATATAGAGTTTAATGACCTTTAATTTTAAATAATTTGTTTTTGAACAGTACAACTCCCCTAAATATCCAAAATATAAATAAATACTGTAAATAAAAAAGCAAAACAATTGATGTACACTTATTATATTGGATGGCATCTGTTATAGTGGCTGCTTGTTGAGGAGTGCATGGGGAATTAATTTTTTGAATTAACTCACTTGTGCTGACTTATCTCTTTCTAAAAATAAATAAATAACAGCATTTGAGTATGCCAAATACAGATTTTTTTTTTTTTTTTTACAATAATTGCAGATATTGGCAGCTGGTAGAGAAGGAACAGCCAATCAGAAGTAGTGTGTGGAAGTCTGTGATTGGCTGGGTTTGTGGCAGTTTTGTAATACTGGACTGGAAGTTGAGCGAGTGTACAGGTAGAGTCGAGCGCGCATAGAAAATAAATGTTGCTTGCGCGTGAAGAAGTCGCGCGTGCGCGGAGAGCAGGGGAGACATTGCACGCGCAGAATCAAGCTGTTGAGCGCACAGACACTGCACGCGCATAGAGTACTTTGTCTACTCTCAAAATGTCAAACCGCACGCTCAGAATTGTGGCAGGAATATAACGCCATAGGCGCACGCTTTTTCCTGCAGACACTTCTGTAACCTCCATTGCGTGAGCGGCTGTGTATTTGTGTGCATCTTTGTGCATCTTGTGGTCGCGCTCCTCAATAACGTGAGCAGTCCAACTAATCGATAACGGCATTCGTTGACAACGAATTTCATTATCGATAATTATCGATTTTATCGATTAGTTATTGCAGCCCTAATTCAGATACATCATAAAAATGTAAGCACTTCTTGTTCCTGCAGCAGGAACTTAATATTTTGAAACTCTAGAGCAAAGTGCAAAGCTGAAGTGAACTACTGTGTACAACACACACACGCACACACAAACAAGCTGAGATCACATGCTGCTTACTGTTCACTGCCACCCATTCATTGAGGTCTTCTCCATCTGGGAGCATGACAGCCATGCGCAGGTTGCCGCTGCCCAGCGTCGCCTCGGCATGCTTCAGCAACTCATACTGGTGTGAGCCTTCTGGAATGTTCTTCTTCGGCTTGAAAGTCTTTGATGAGCGACTACCGCTGTGGAGGGGGAAAAAAAAAAAAAAAAATCAGTATGTTTAAACAACGTTTGAATTTAAAAAAAAAAAAAAAGAAGAAAAATGAAATTAAATATTTGAAACTTTGTTTTACCTATTTATTTTCTACCTATATATATTTTTTTATTTATTACTTATTTTGCTTTCTACATACATATTGCAACTTGTATTGATTAATGTTCCATTTCATTTTATACTATATGCAACCTTGTTGATATTGTCTACTGTTTTTACTTTTAACAATTTTGTTCTTAATTTTTTTTTCTTAAAGGGAAAAAAAAGGGAAGGAGGAAGCCGTCAATGTGTTTAAGTTTCCTGTTCAAGGCTGTGCAAAAGGGATGGACACCATCGCACACATGGGGCGTTTGAGACATGTGATCTGTGTGTGTATGTATGTGTGACGCATCACTGGGAGTGGGGAAAAAAAAGAGTAAGTCACAATTCCCAGGAATCCTGGGAGATCCCTAGCCCATGAGCAGAGGACGGAATTAACTGACATACAAGACAGAACGTGAAGCATGTTACTGTTTATTATTATAGTATCACTGTCAAAGGAAGGGCATGTGTTACGAGATACTTTAGACAACGTTGCTGTTGTGTTCTGAGTCGGGAATGCGAGGCGTGACACACACCGAGGCGGCTTTACGGCAGATTAGCAGGTTCAGTGAGAGGTTCCAAAAGGCGAGCGAAGATGGCACTTGTTTGAAAGTGTCACGTTGCTTGGTTAGCAGCTTTATATAGCGTGACCTCTACCTAAAAGTGACTTCCCATCAAGCGCTCTTCACATTGCATGGCAAAAAGTTATAGGACTTGAAATGTAAAAAAAAAAAAAAAAAACCCTGTAAAAATATAAATAAATACGTTGAGGACAAGAAGAGAAGAAGGAGTAACTTCTGTTATAATTCACTGCTGACTA
The DNA here is from genome assembly GCA_030347435.1 of Clarias fuscus. NCBI lineage: Eukaryota > Metazoa > Chordata > Actinopteri > Siluriformes > Clariidae > Clarias > Clarias fuscus. The sequence goes on from CM059208.1 coordinate 19,691,415, forward strand.
AATATGAGGTGAGAAGTGAGCCTGATTAAGGAAAGAAACTTTACCATAGCAAAAGTTTCATACACGTCTAAACCTAATTATGCAGAACCAAACAACAGGAAGGAAGATGAGGAAGGATGTGCTTGAGCAATGACTTGTTTAATACAAATATCAAGAAAAAAGAAAGAAACCAGCAAACAAGAGAACCAAAACAAGTCAGTATTTTAACTAGAACTCTTCATTAGACTTTTCCTGAGATTCGATTTAACAGGACAACATGCAATAGTCTACAATACTCCTAACCTTCATGATTCTAGTGAGCATGAATAAGTAGACGATCATACACATGACCATAATGTGCACTGATTTCTAACTTGGGAAGAACAGAAATAAATCAATAAGTGTAATGCAGCAAGACCGTAGACCACTACGAACAGCATAAATAAAGTTTGTTGATGAGCATAAGTCGAGCGTAGTTTCTTTCCATGTTGTACTGACCTCGTCTCAACAAGCATGAGGATGGATTTTTAACAGAGATTGCAAAGCGCTTCTGTAACTTGCTCAGCATAAGGCCGTATGTTAAACCCAGTGAATGTAAATGTAAATGTAAATCTAGTGACTTCCATTTGTCATTCAGTCCAGCCCTAAACACTGTTGCTCTCAGACATTGCTCCGGACTCCTTCCCCCGGGCCTGGCTTTTGAGGACAACACCTTTCAGCAGAGGAGCAAAGTCAAGTGACTCATTGTTATTTCTATAGACGCTTCAAGTTAATCCTGATTTACATTTCGGTGTCTGCCGTTGAGCCTGCGCGTAGAGCCAACGTGTGCGCTAAGGGCCAGGGTTACAGGTAACAAACAGGAAGATAAATATAAAAATACAATAAAAAGGAAAAAGAAACAATTCCATTTTTGTACTGGCTAGGGCTTAAACAGGCGAATTAGGTTTGTCCCCAGTTGTAAGCTCATATAAAAGATATCCTCTACCGGCTATTTCCATAGCTCTACCGTTTTTTTCTGGTGAAGTGTGGCTCACTAGCTCGTTTATATTGACATTGATGGTGTTTTTGGAGAAAAAGTGCACCAGAATGAAAACTATTATAAATGCATTTAGGCACAAACACACATTGGAGGATCTACATGTATTAACTTGTTAAAAACAAATGCAGTTTCGACCAATCTGAATTAATATGAAGCCTAGCTAACGCTCGGCACCAATGGGGCATCTGACTTTCTGTTGGCTCTCATTAGACCTGGGTTGTGTATCTATTTTACCCAGCACTGCCAGTAGCACATTTTAAAGTGACATTTTCTGCCCCTTTAACTCATGGCCTACATTCTGAGGCTGCCTACTAGCAATTATCCTGGTCATCTTCCTTGGTTGACTTAAAAAAAACTTTGGGTAAAATAGTCAATCTACTTCACAAGTTGACATTAATAAAGGATTTTTTTAATCGATTAAATTTTTTTAATCATTTGCTCTGACATGAGAAGAAACATGTTAATTCCTTGCTTAATGCAAAAAAAAAAAAAAATACATTCGCTTTGATTCCTAGGAAATTCGTAAGAGAAATGTGAGAAAAGGTGGAAGAACTTTGACTTGATTTTCCCATCATTTTAGAAGAGCCATTACAAAAGGGTGAGAGGAATTCCCCAGAGTGGTGATGTGAAGTCAGCAGGTTTGAGTTAAAACAGTACTGAAATGCAATCTACTCTGGAGTCAAAACTCCCTACACACTTACACAGATTGCACTGTCCTGTGGATCGGGTGTGTAGCTACATTTCTGCATTGTGCGTCACTTCATTGTTCACGACGACCTAAGGAACAAGTCTACATTTCTGGAGCCATGAAGCGTCTTACTGGTTTGACACAACGCGCTGGCTTCAATCTACTCATATCAATTTTATTTGTGTAGCGTGTTTAACAATTGTCATAAATTTCATTATGGCACGTTTGGATGTCCACCACTTTAACTAAATGTCCCCCTGGCTATGATTCACAGGCGTCAATTTGACAACTGCTGACTTATGTTTGTCGTACAATGCTCATAAGAACATTTGTATGCAACTTAGGAAGACTTGTGCGCCGTCCTTACTTGTGCACTGTCCACGTTAAGTTAAGCCTTTATTTGTCACATATACATTACAGCACAGTGACATTCCTTCTTCGCATATTCCAACGTAACTGGGGTCAGAGTGCAGGGTCCCCCGTGATACGGCACCACTGGAGCAGACTGGGTTAAGGGCCTTGTTCAGGGGACCAACAGTGGCAACTGCGCTCGCCTGACTCCTGCGCTCGCTTGCGCTCTTTTTTTAAATCTAGTTACACGTTTGGGAGTGATGGTATAGCGATGGAGCTGCTATGCTACAGAACAGATTGAGTATCATTCCCTGCGAATTTAAGCAGACAGCAGTTCACGGTTTGTTAATTAAAAGCCTCATGCACACACCTCACGTCATGTGACAGCTGGGTATGAAGAACTGGTCTAGGATACAGAACAAAATGTCTAGATAATAAAGCTTATGCTGACGCTTTCTTAAGTCACTCAGCTGTTTTAATGCTGCAACACTGTGTACGAGAGCATTTTGAGGAATTGTAGGTTTCATGTAACCAAAGCTGGATGATGGAAAAAGTCTAATAAAGAGTGAGAACGGAAACTGCTGACCTTTAACAGGAACAACAACAATACATGTAACACCAACTTATTAGAAAATGTGCACTGTTTTAGGCCTTAGTCCTAAAAGGATGTCCAACTAGATGTTTGAAATTAAATCTATTACAGTTATAGGTTAATGATATACATTTGTCTCTGGACGAACAGAAAAGAAGGAAAGATATTTAAAGGAACATGGGCATTATTGCTGTTCTTCTTTTAAACCCCATACGTCAGTATCGTCGCCCTATTATAAACCACATTATTTATGGTGCGCAAAACTGCTCCACACGCTTAAAACTCCAAAAATTGTCACCGTTTCTTTATGATCCTACAGGTGGCACTCTAAACTATAAACATATTGGCGTCCTGTGTGGTAGGATTGAATTACTAAGTTCATTTAGAAATAACAGTCATGGTGAATGACATGACAGAGGTATCTACTGCTTAGGATAAATTTAACTTTTTGTTACATTTGATTTAATGTTAATTAAAGTTAAATGTTATTGTGTTGCTTAAAGCTGCATTTGGTTTTCAAATGAGAAAACTACTACATTTAATTATTCATGTTCAATTCAGTCTGACAATTGTCCTCTAACCACTCATCAACAAAGCACTGCAACAAAGGTATAAAACATTCACGATTCAATTTTTTTCTTCTGTTCTTCACATTTGAACTAAATTGAAAAACAACAACAACAAAACAATGCAACATCAAATCAGAACACAGTGAAACGTTGGCATACAAATGCCCTCCCTTATAAATTTTCGGCATAAAATGTTACATTTTGCATGAAATACTAATAGGCTTCCAAATTGATTTCAATGAATACTCTGAGTCGAATGCCGGCTAAGTTGCATGTATGCCCTAATTTGTGTTAATGGAAAGCCAAGCAAAGCAATTTTAAAAAGAATCAACCCATGCTTTCAAAAGCTATGTGACTTTTCTCACCTTTTTTGTAATATGGCCAATATTCTTGGGTAGCTGGAGCGGATATAATTTACGTCTTAAAAACTTGCCACCAGAACAAATTCATTTTCAAATTTTCCTTGTATTTATACATGATACTTACAGAATCTATTATTGCAATATCATCCTATCAGATGGAGACTGGTGATTCCCATCCCTAATATGCAGATAGATTATATGAATCTCACACAGTTCATGAGATACACATAGAGTTTATCTCATACGTACATTTGGTTTAAGATGTAGTGCCCTAGGTAGGGTAGTGACGTCATGGTGTCAGGAGGGCATGTATAGGAAGTAGATTTGGGATTAAACCAAAGTGAAACTATGGGTTAACGCAAGAAAATGGACTCCTTTGCAAAATATTCACGACGAGAACAAGATTTACATGGTTTAGTTAATAGATATATACCTGCTACAACTTTTAACACTACATAGCTATGGTTTTATACATGTTTAAATTATATATTATGTTACTTTACTAAATCTTCATTAAAAAATAAAACCAAAACAAACAAACTAGCCATTAGCTCGGTGACTAGCTTTAGCAAACTTTACTCGCCTTATTATTTTCTTCATCCTTATCGTTGAATTCGTTTATCGTTATTATTCTGAGTAATTAAACACAGTAAAGCACAACATTCTCACTTAGCATGGTTAGCGCGTCCAAAGCCTCCTTGAAATAAAGTGGCTAGCTCGCTTAGCAACTCCACAGCTACTACCACCACCACCGCCGCCACAACACACACGTACAAAACAACAAATCAACATTTTATACTCACAATAGAAAGCTCATATCTATTACTCAGGTTCTCCAGTTATTAAATCGCTGTTATAATCGTTGAAAGAGTCGCAAACGGATTAATATAGGATTAAACTCCGAGTAACGACAACACACACGGACGCTCGGGCGACACTTCGCTCTTCTGTGCAACAAAACTTCTCCTCGCTACTCAAAGTCTCGTCGGCGTTCGTAGATTCTCGCGGGATCTGACGAACGTGGTTTAGCAGCAGCGTGATGCTGCGCAAGTTGCATTTTCAGGGACTATTAAAGTGCTGCTGGTATAAAAATTATGTCAATAAATAAAATATTGAATACATGGGAAAGGTTAAATATTTTGACAAGCGTGGATGAAACTAAGAACAACAGCTGAAAAAAACAAGTACATCTGGTCTTTTTGTTTTTCAAAATAAAAGTTTTAAGCTTCAAGAATCATTGTCACTGCACTAAGTACATCGAAATTAGAAAACTTGAAACTAGAAATATATAAGCCAGGTATTGTATAATAGACAGTTAATGAGTGTCCTTGCACCTCCAGGGTTGTGGGTTTCCTTAGGTCTGTGCATGGATTTTGCATTGTTCTCCCTGTGCTTGACTGGTTTCCTTGCACAGCTCAAAATCTGCAGGATAGGTTAATTGGCGTTCCCAAATTGCCTGTAGTTTGTAAATGAGCAAGTGTGTGTGTTGACACCCCCATCCAGCCTTGTGCCCTAAGTCTCCTGGGATAGGCCCCCATCCAGCCTTGTGCCCTAAGTCTCCTGGGATAGGCTCCTGGCTCCCACGGACTAGAGTATATACCACTTACATTGAAGTGTCACTGTTTATGGTGCAGAATAATAAATTTTTTTTTAAAGTAAAGCATAGACATAACGTACTGTTCAATTGAGATATTAGGGCACGAGGGGTGCCGATCCATTGTAGGGAACACGCAAGCGCACACACACACACACACACATTCTCAACTACGGCACTACAAGTATTTGGGGGTAAGCCAAATAGCCTAATCTTCACGTCTTTGGAGATGACTGTGGGAGGAAACCGGGGTACCCGGAGGAACCCCCCCAAGCACAGGGAGAACATGCTAACTCCATGCACACAGACCCGAGGCGGAAATCAAACCTACAAAGCGACAGGGCTAACCACTACGGCGTTGTGCCACCTCAAAACCAGTGTGCTTAGGTAAATACTTAGACATTGCAATGAGGTAGCACGTGTCGACAGACAGAACGCACAGCTCTTATTTTGAAACACGTGGTCGTGTCGTTATTATTATTTCCGCCATCGAGTCATCTTGTCCTCTGCCGGTTCAGGTCAACGTGATTGCTTTCGGAGAAGCATGCGTTAGTTGGGTTTTTACACTTTGCAGTTGTTCCTCTGTATAATTTCAGTGAGCGCGCTAATGGCTGCTTACGGAAGGACGGCGCTTGTGTCCGCGCTCGTGCGCCGCTTCAGTGGAAGAAGCTCTTGCTGCGTGAGGAAGTTTCTCGAAACAAACCGAAGCGCGCGAGCTGGTTGTAATGTCAGAGCCGCAGTGGAGAGACCGAGTCCTGTCTCAGTGAGGGCTATGTTTAACTGGGCTACACAACACAGAGACTTCTGTTCAGAAGTAAGGCTTGGGCTCACACATGTTTCAGGAAGTTGATAATACCTTTAAATATTAGTTAGTTTGTGTCAACAACTGGGTAAGATGCTAAATTCTTCTTCATTAGCTCATTTATGCTGCTAGCACTGTCTTCATGGTAGTTAATAACATTGTTTTAAGCTAAGGTGCGTCTGTGAGGAGGCAGTAGTTTCGTCCCCAGAATCCACTGACCGCTTTTTTCACGAGGAATAAGCTAATGCATCATCAGGAGTCTACAGATGACGTCACGGATGTGCATATTTATTGCTAAGTCATGATCATTTGGCGTGGGGTGGGGTGGGGGGCGGTTTAGGGTCACTGATCAGAAAAGGAAGCATTTAATGTCTTTTTGAGTAAGACTGGACAGTCTGCATTAAAGCATGGGGAAGTCGAGGTAGTGAGGTCTATAGGTGGTGATGATGCAGCCTACAGGACTCCAATCATATGTGTAGAGCGGCACTCAGGAAACATGTCGAGAAGATGGAGTGAGTGGACGTGCCGGATAAAGCAGACGAAGAGAGAGAGAGACACAGAACAAGACATGCTTGCTGGGTTTCCTCTGGGTACTCCGGGTTTCCTCCCACAGTATGAAGACATGCAGATAAGGCTAATTGGCATTCACAAATTGCCTGTAGTGTACGCCGCCTTGTGGTCAAAGTTTTAAAGGGCCAGGAAGATGAGGAAGTGTTAGAACAAGGAAGAAAGTATTTACACATTTGTCAGATGTCCTTATCCAGAGCAACTTGCGTTTGTATTTCATTATACATGTGTACAGTTGAGGGTTAAGGGCCACGTTCAAGGGCTCAACAGGGACAACTTGGCAGCTGGGGATTTGAACCTGGGACCTTCCAAACCATAGTCCAATGCTTTAACCACTGAGCTATCCCAGTTCCACATATGGACTACGAATCCAAATCCAATGTGATCCTGACTAGGACAAAAATGGTCAGATGAATGAATAAAAGCACAGTCCATATATTAAGATATCTGAGAATCGCAGAAATGTTGCATTGTTTTATTTACAATTTTTTACTTTTTTATATCAGCGCTAAAAAAAAATCTTATCTTAACATTGTTTTTTTCTCTTAGACACCATACAAGGAAGAGGATTATCCCCCTCTCCCGGAGTACGCTCCTCCTCCCCCTTCTCCTTCTCCTCCTCCTGCAGAGCCTGAACAGAAAGAAGTGTTCATCGTACGGGTTAAGGGTCTGCCGTGGTCTTGTAGTGCAGATGACTTGCTGAAGTTCTTCTCAGGTATGTTCTGCTGTTTTTACTGACCCATGTCAAACATGATCATCATTATTATCTGCAGCTGTAACATGAATTGACTTTTATGTAAAAATTATTTTATAACTGGGACGATTTATTTGGTGATGCAGAATGTCGCATTCGCAACGGAGTGAGCGGAATCCATCTAACATATCACAAAAACGGAAAGCCGACAGGGCAAGCCTTCGTCGAGCTGGAGGATGAGGAGGACGTCAACAAAGCCTTAGAGCTGCACAGGCAGTATCTTGGACCGCGCTATGTAGAAGGCAGGTTCAGCAAATTTAAAATGGATTTAACACAAGTGCTCATAATGGCCTGTTGTAAAAATTACTATTATTATTTTTTACTTTCAAAATCAAATCTGCATCTTATAAATAACATGTAATGATGGTTATTGCAGTGTATGAAGTGACCAATAGAGATGCAGAGGCCATACTGAAAGGCACAGGTGAATGCAAAGATGGAGTCGTTCGCATCCGAGGTCTGCCCTTTACCTGCACAGAGCAGGAAATCATCCAGTTTTTTTCAGGTAAGAACCTCACATAGCATGATTAAATTTATAAAACTGACTTTTGGTCCCTGTGAGGCCCAATCGTAAAGTGCTCACCCTATCATGCGGAGATCGCTAGTTCGATTACCGGGTGATGCTGGCCAAGTTCTCTCAATGGGGAGGGATGGGAGGCACTTGGCGCTCTCACATCAGTCACCGCTCTACAGCCAATCACAGCTGTTTGTGAGCTCACGCAAGTGGAACGAGTGAATAGCACTGTCCTCCGAGTGTTATGCCGCCTCCAACAGAGCGTTCCTCCCTGACTGGTGGTAGTAGTCTCAATGTGGGTGCCCTCTAGTGACGGGTGGGAATTGATGCGACTAAATTCAGGAGAAACTCGGCGGAAAAATCAATAAGTAAATAAAATCAAAAATAAAACTGACTTTTCCAGGACTGAACATTGTGAAGGACGGGGTCAGATTGGTCATGGACCGCTGGGGTAGAAGTTCTGGTGACGCATATGTGCAGTTTGCTACGCCGGAGATGGCAGATGAAGCTCTGAAGAAAGACCGAGAGGTTATTGGAAACAGGTCAGATCACTACATTAAATTAAAATGTGTGCCTCATTCAAATTTGTTCAGATTAAAACCAGACTTACTGCCACATCACATTACATCAGCCACACCAGTAAAACCTCTGCCAGGTGAATTAAATAACACTCACTCTCATGGTCATTGTTACATATAACTCAGCTGAAAATGATCTAAATAGGACCAAAATGGTTTGCCTGGTGGATCATCCTCATTGCAGCAACGGACTTGAGTGTGTTAGGAGTGAAATTAAGTGACTGTACATAAGGATAATTTGCTGTCATTGAACCACCGTAGTTTTTGACACTGTAAATGTTGACTTCCTGAACAGGTACATTGAGGTGTACCCGAGCAAGAAGAGCGATATTCAAATGCAGTATGGCAGAGGGAGAGGGGATGCTACGGCCACGACATTCCACCAACAGAAGAGTAAGTTTTAAAGAATAGTTGTATAATTAAGATTCTGAAATCTAATGCTACACTGATGGCACTGCAAGTAGTCTCGACTCGTATCACAGTATGATTGTATACACCCATCAGCCAATTTATTAGGAACACAATACTAATACTGGGTAGGACCCCAGTTTAGTCAGCCTTCAGGCTATGAATTTCATAAGATGTTTCTTTGTGAGTCTTATCCATGGCGACATGATCACTGCATGGTGGCAATTTTTAGCCTCAGATCCGTGTTGTTGGGAGATTAACTGTGTTGTGCATTCTTAGGTGTTTTCCCGCTCACCATGGTTGTAAAGAGTTGGTCTTTGAGTTACTACAGTCATCCGATAGCTGCAAATATAAACAGATGTTCCTAATAAGGTGGTTGATCTGTGTCATTATTAATATTTCAGTTTCAAAATACCCTTCTCATATTTTAGTGAACATGTGAATAATATAGAGAATATGAGTAATCTAAGGTTATTAAATATTCAGAAATGATTCTTGTTCTTTGCAGCCAGCAGTGTCTCTCTTCCCACACACTTTATACACATGAGGGGGCTGCCATATCAAGCCACAGTTGGAGACGTAATAAATGTGAGAACCTCTATGTATATACACACAGTACAATGCAAAGGTTTTGAGCCACCTAGCCAACTTGCCAAAAAACTGACTCAAAAAGGTCCTTCCGAAAGCCTGGAGAACGAATGGTTATGTCTATAACCTCTGTTCCCTGAAGGAGAGGAACGAGGTACAACACACATATTGTATGGGATATCACGCCCACTCGTGTCCTGGCTGAAGCCATCTTTATTCACGCCTTAACCCTTAGGAGTCTGAGGGTGTTTTGGGCCCTGAAGAAGTTTTGACATGTCTTGACATTTGTATATTTTTCAGTTACTTATGAACATATAAATGTCTAAAGGCTAACTACACTGTTTTTAGCACAAACTGGGCTACAGTAATATGTGAGCAGCATGTATGTACAAATTTGTACTTTTGAGAAGAAAAGTTATGCGTGATTATTGAAAACAACAAAAAAAATATCACTGAAATAAGTTCACAAAACACATTCATAACATTTATTTCCAAGACTTTTGTTACCTGGATCTTGTAGTCTAGAGTTTTTACTTCAAAATGATGTGATAATCATCTTGATCACTCATTCAGAGAAAACAATTTATTCATTTACATTTTCTAAGACACTTTTTGTTTAGAAACGCCGTATGCGAGGAGACGTGAATGATCATGAATAATGCTTTACTTCACACCAGAGAAGACAAAGACGCGAATAATGAGCTGCATAAATACCCCTTTCAGTCAGGTATGTGACAGAGGGAAGTGCTACAAGAAAATAATTTGAGGACAAAAAACATTTCTTTGTTTGTAGCTTATTTAGAACAGTTTGAGATAAATAAAATGCGTGAAAACAGACATTCAGGGTAAAATAATGCAAACAAAAGCAGTGAATGATACAAAAACATACATTCAGGGTAAAACTGCAACGAGAACAGAACAAAATAAACTGAAAAAATACATTCGGTGAGAAAAGTGCTCCAAGATAAAAAAAAAAAAAAATAACTGAACAACTGAAACAGACATTCAAAGCAAAATGGTGCAAACAGGAACAGTGCAAGATAAAATGGGTGTATGGTGTCTACAGTCACACATCCCTGTGCCACTCTTGAAAGCAGTTCCTGTTCAACTGAAGACACGGGGAACGTTACATGCCTGGCATCTCCAAGGTGTTTTTTGCTGCTTGCCATGGACTGCTTTGCAATGCACACACAACCTGCGACCTGCAGTGGCAGCATCTCTGGCGTCTGAGGTCAGCACAGCTACTGGAACTGGTACATGGTCAGTACTTGTCCGTTTTGGTGCTACTTCCTGTGAGACACCACAAAGCTCTTTGATGAGTTGTTCCATAAACTCTTTATGGGACAGGTTACCATATAGTTCTTTATGCACAATGAAAGCATTGGTGGCAGCAATGTCCAAGAAGTGTAAAAAAAATCTTCCTGTACCACTTCATTGTTTTGTGCTGTGTGGTGTAGTACTGTAACAGCTGATCAGACAGGTCAACGCCCCCCATGTGCTGGTTGTACGCAGTTACAGGTGCAGGACATGGAAATGTCTTTGTAGTCCATGTACCTTGTAATTTCACCCTCCTCTGCACAGTATCTCCTGTATAAGCAGGATGGATGGTAGAACAAACAGATACTTCTCGGGTGTCCATCCACTTCACAAATACAAGAGGTCCATCTCGAATCCACCTGACGGATCCCCTGGCAGACTTTTTAGACAGTGAATTATCTGCTTCCGAGGGCAGTCCTTCCTGTTGTCTCTGTAAGTCCCACATGCACCAAACTTCATGGTAAGCAAGTATTTTAGGAGCTTTGGACTTGTGTAGAAATTGTCCATGTACGCATGGTTCCCTGAACCTAAAACTTTACAGTCCAAGAGAGACGTCACAGCATCATATGATAGTCCATGGCCTGTGGGAAAGTTGTTCTTTCCTGTGTACACAGAAAAGTCCATAGTGTATCCATTTGAAGAATCAGCAAGAACAAATAACTTGAAGCCCCACCTAGTTGGCTTGGCTTTCATGTACTGCGTCATTCCTGTGTGTGGTTTGCAGGCCACCATTCTCTCATCCACAGCCAAATTTCTTCTGGGATGATAGATAGCTTTGCAAGCATGACGGATAGTGTCCATAAGAGGTCTAACCCTGAACAGACGATCATGCTCGGATGTGCCCCTCTTCCTGTCATTCTCCTTGTCTGCATCTGAGTGACTCATGTGCACATTCCAAGAAATTGTCCAGTATCTGTCCCTTGACATGACGGTAACTGGAAAAGGTACTGTCAAAATACTGCTCTGTCTCCAGTAGTCTGTGATAGAGGACAACTTCACCATGGCCATGTAAAATAGGAGTCCAATGTAGTGGTACATCTCAGTGATGCTGACGTCTGTCCATTTATATTTGCATCCCTTCGTAGTTGCCTTGGCAGCCTGAGCATTGGTGTTGTGGCAAAGAGTTGGCACAGGGTTCTCTGAAAAAAAACAATTTGAAGAGACTCATGGGAGAATAGGAGTTAGCAGACGGCAGGTGAGGTCCAGGTTCCCGTGCGGGCAGGAATCGCAGAATCTGTGGAACCGTGTCATTAGTGTGTTTTCCATGATTTTGTCTGCATCTTGCCTGCTTGTTTGCCTCTGCTTTTTTTTGGGACAGGTGGCTGATCATTTTCACTGTCACAATTATTATTATTATTTTTTTTCAAAATAGTTGAGCATGCTGGTAACACAATAAAAGAAACTAATGTACATCATCATCATATACACACATACATATACACACACACATTATACACACGTGGACAAAATTGTTGGTACCCTTCAGTCAATGAAAGAAAAACTCACAATGGTCACATAAATAACTTTAATCTGGCAAAAGTAATAATTAAAAAAAATTCTATGAATGTTAACCAATGAAAGTCAGACACTGCTTTTCAACCTAATTATTTAAAAAAATTAACTCATGGAACAGGCCTGGACAAAAATGATGGTACCCCTAGAAAATACTGAAAATAATGTGACCAAAGAGACGTTAATTCAAAGTGTGTCCACTAATTAGCATCACAGGTGTCTACAATCTTGTAATCAGTGAGTGGGCCTATATATAGGGCTCCAGGTAGTCACTGTGTTGTTTGGTGACATGGTATGTACCACACTTAACATGGACCAGAGGAAGCGAAGGAAAGAGTTGTCTCAGGAGATTCGAAAGAAAATTATAGACAAGCATGTTAAAGGTAAAGGCTATAAGACCATCTCCAAGCAGCTAGATGTTCCTGTGACTACAGTTGCACATATTATTCAGAAATTTAAGATCCATGGGACTGTAGCCAACCTCCCTGGACGTGGCCGCAGGAGGAAAATTGATGACAAATCAAAGAGACGAATAATCCGAATGGTAACAAAAGAGCCCAGAAAGACTTCTAAAGAGATCCAAGGTGAACTTCATGCTCAAGGAACATCAGTGTCAGATCGCACCATCCGTCGTTGTTTGAGCCAAAGTGGACTACATGGGAGACGACCAAGGAGACACCATTGTTGAAAACAAATCATAAAAAAGCCAGACTGGAATATGCCAAACTACATGTTGACAAGCCACAAAGCTTCTGGGAGAATGTCCTATGGACAGATGAGACAAAAATGGAACTTTTTGCCAAGGCACATCAGCTCTTTGTTCACAGATGGAAAAATGAAGCATATCAAGAAAAGAACACTGTCCCTACTGTGAAACATGGAGGAGGCTCTGTTATGTTCTGGGGCTGCTTTGCTGCATCTGGCACAGGGTGTCTTGAATCTGTGCAGGGTACAATGAAATCTCAAGACTACCAAGGGATTCTAGAGAGAAATGTGCTGGCCAGTGTCAGAAAGCTGGGTCTCAGTCACAGGTCATGGGTCTTGCAACAGGACAATGACCCAAAACACAAGCCTAAAAACACCCAAGAATGGCTAAGAGGAAAACATTGGACTATTCTAAAGTGGCCTTCTAGGAGCCCTGACCTCAATCCTATTGAGCATCTTTGGAAGGAGCTGAAACATGCTGTCTGGAAAAGGCACCCTTCAAACCGGAAACAACTGGAGCAGCTTGCTCATGAGGAGTGGGCCAAAATACCTGCAGAGAAGTGCAGAAGTCTCATTGACCGTTACAAGAATCATTTGATTGCAGTGATTGCCCTATTAAGTTAGGGGTACCATCATTTTTGTCCAGGCCTGTTCCATTTTTTTTAAATAATTCCGTTGAAGCATGGTTGAAAAGCAATGTCTGACTTTCATTGGTTAACCTTCATAGAATTCTTATTTATTATTACTTTTGTCAGATTAAAGTTATTTCTGTGACCATTGAGAGTTTTTCTTTCATTGACCAAAGGGTACCAACAATTTTGTCCACGTGTGTATATGTGCACTTACTCAGTATGATTCTCGATTGCCTTCAAAACTGAACGTCGCTTATGTGTCAAGGTGCTGGTGAAGGCAAGGGTGATGCAGACACATTCCTAAAAATTTTAAAAAGTTGTTAGCCTGTATTGTTCCAAGTAAACGAACAAAATTATACAGAGAGGCCCCAAAAATGCATACTGATATCTTTGGAGGAAATATATCTCTACTCTGCTGAGATAATTCAATCAAGTTTTAAAAAGAGCATAGATAACAACTGTCAGTGTGTATACACGTTTGTGCCCCTCTGTATGTATTGATGGGCAATAGGCTGGACAAATATCTGTTGATGGGCCACAGACCATGTAGTGCATCTCAAACATTTACACCCGAGACATTAGCATGATGCCATGTACCAGGGATGTTTTTCATACACATTTAACACATTCTAAACATTTACACCTGAGCAGATATTGTAAATATCTGCTAAACTAAAGCTATTGTGAAGATTTACACCACAGAAAATATTCATAAACATCTCTTAGCTGCATAAGGCATTATTTTAGCCAGCTGTAACTAACATGCTTGTGCTAAATAACATTACAGATAGCAGTGTCATAAGCTAACCAAAACTGAGCCAAATATATATTAGCAACCATAATCTAAAGCTTTCCAAAATGAGGTGAAATACATTGGAACATTTACAATCATCTGTAAACTCCAGAAGACATTATCTTAGCCACCTGAACTAACATGTTTGTGCTAAGCTACATAACGCAGCATGTTAGCATGATAACCATGCTGACCTAAACCATGTACGTGACATTGAAAGACAAAGTTTCACATAAGCTAACCGAAGTGAGGAAAAATATAATATTAGCTTTATATTATCATAAAAAGAGTTATATATATAAGACTTAATAACTTACCCATTGTCATAACAGCTTGTTTGAAAATTCTCTGCTGGATCTATTCTCTCTTCAAAATGCTCCGTTCGTCGTCGGAGTTGTAATCTTCTTCTGAGGAAAAGGTAAATTCTTCCTCACCGTCCAAAATCATCTGAAGAGCTTCGTCGGCTGTGTAGCGTGCCATCTTCCAAACATTCCCTTCATTACCTTCCTGACACCATTGCTCAAACGCTCGCCACCTGTAAGCATATAAACCTCTAGTAGACCAGGCCCGAGCACTCTCAATTGTCTCAATTACATTTGGAGGAAGCCCTTTAGCTCTCAAATTGGACCTTTCAACAGGTAAGCATGCAAGTTCCACAGCTCGGGACGTGGATGAACCACTCCCCCCTCGCCTGAGACAGAAGGTCCCTGCGGAGAGGAAGTTTCCAAGGTTCTGCAGCTAGCAGGCTGACTATCTCTGCATACCATGACTTCGCCGGCCAACGAGGGGCCACCAGGATTAGGGACAGGCCCTGCTGGCGATGTGAGTGGCCCTGAGTGACAGAAGGTGCACACCGGACCGTAGTAATAGAGAATGAGAGAGTTTCAGCAGGGGAAGAGAACGAGTCTCCCCTTGTCTGTTTATGTACGATACCACTGTCGTGTTGTCTGTCCTGATCAGAACATGATGTCCTGTCAGAGTCAGACGAAAATGTTTCACGGCTGAAAACACCGCCAACAGCTCCAAATAGTTGATGTGAAGCCTGCGTTGTTCCTGTGACCACGCCCCCTTCACGGCGGAGCCGTCGCACAGAGCGCCGCAGCCGCTCAGAGAAGCATCTGTTGACACTACTTTGCGAAACGACACCCTGCCTATTGGAGAGCCCTGGCGTAACAGCCTTGGTTCCCTCCAGGGCAGCAGAGCTGACACGCATGACGGAGTCACTGTCAGCTTCCTGTTGAGGTGTCGTGCCGCACACAGGCGATGAGCACGCACCCAGCGCTGAAATGCACGCATGTTCAGCAGCCCGAGAGGCACGACCGCGATCATAGACGCCATCATTCCCAATAACTGTAAAAACACTCTTGAATTGCACGTCATCCTCGTGGAAAGCAGGCCCCTCACAGCCCGGCTGCTCACTGGCGCTGTAAGAAAGCTCACGGTCCTCTGACCCCTCAAAATACTCCATTTGCTCTGCCCGGCTAAGTGCGGGGACTTCTACTGCAAATTCCTCTTCAGCAGACACAGGCGAAACTGGGACTGCTAATTCGGAGAGGAGGGGGTCTTGCTGAGCGACTGTATTCTTCCCTAGTGTTCTCTCCACAAATGTGACCCGTCTTTCTAGAGTAGAACGCCGGAGCTGGCGACAGAGCACGTAGAGTTGCTAACAGCAGCTAGAGAACTCTACCAAGCAAGGTGTTCACAGCGAGGTGAAGAGCGTAAGAACAGAGTCAACCGTGGTGACAAGGATTTATAAGGGTAGGCGGGGCTACACACACACCACCACAGGTGTGACTGCCTTTAAGGCGTGAATAAAAGTGGCTTTAGCCAGGACACGAGAGGGCGTGATATCCCATACAATATGTGTTGTACCGAGTGAATTGACTGAAAGGGAACTATTCCTCAGGACTATATTAAGAAAATACATGAAAGTCTGGCTCAAGACTTTTCCACAGTACTGTACTTGACACTTTTTTTTTATCCTCTGAACATTGAGTTGCGGGTTTGAGGTAAACTTAACTTACACACATACTTATTGGGATTTTATTTCCTATATTCTAGAACAATACTGGAGATTTTTAAAACTACGAAATAACATATGGCATAAGGTTATTAAGTAACAACAAAATTTTATTTTTAAATGCAAAGGTCAGCTGTTCTGGAATAGTTCTTGCAAGAACAGTATCAAGTTTATTTTTAAAACCTATTAAGCACCATGATTAAACTGGCTCTCATGAAGACCTTCCCAGGTAAGCAGGACTAAAACATACTTATGAGAGAAGTTGTTTATTTAGAGTTACAGCGTCAGAAATCACAAATTTACAGAACCTTGGATTAGAGCCGTTATGAAGGCTTTAAAAGCATAAGTAGCTGATACATCTCAATATCAACTGTTCAAAGGGGATTATTGTTTATTTTGGATGCCTTTAGACTTGGTTTACAGTGTAGGTCACTGGTACATATAGCCTAACTGACCAAAAATTATTGTTCAAGCGTTCTTCAATTAGTATAGCAACAATCTTGCGATTTAAAAGAGTAACCACAAAAATCTCCAGCTAATTTGAGCAATATGGCCCTAAACTGACTTGGACACTGGTTAGGGAAATATATCCTTCTAGTCTGTAAAAGTACACCAGTAAGGAAGGTGGATTTTAAAAAATCAACATAACTGCTGCATTTAATACAACATGATCTAGCCGTAAGGTCTGATGGAAAATAATCCCTTCATGTTCTGCAAACATGGCTCTCAGCCTTATAGAACATAAGATTAGCATCAATCCAGCAAAGGATTTCTGCAGCTCAAATCAACAAGTGTTTTTTTTTTTTTTTTTCAAAACATGAAGTAGCACATGTTCTGTAGTAAATCCTATTGTGTTAATAATAAATTTCAATTACGTTAATAACTGAAGAGAAGTCACAGGAAGACAGCTCATCAGTTGTGGTACAACTTTCCTGTATAACTCATCCATACTCACGATCTACGATTAAACGGGCAACTCAATGAACAGTATAATGTGTGTCTATTCCATATTTGTAAAAAAAGAGAAAAAAAAAAGTACTAATAATGAACATCATACGGTGTATAATCTGTTCTGTTTTGTCTTCAGTTTTTTCACCCCATCAGGGTGTCAAGGGTCCTGATTGAGTACGGGCCCGACGGGAGACTTAGCGGCGAGGCAGACGCTTACTTCACGACGCGACAGGATGCAATGGAAGCAATGAGCAGAGACAAGCAGTACATAAGTAAGGTTCATGGAGGTCGAAATGTTCTCAAAGACAAGCAGTTGCGCATTTTTTTTTTTATTGAAATGCCATCAGATACTAGGTCAGAAAGAGAGTGAAACACCTGCTTATCTTTTTTTGTGTTTACTGTAAATATAGGTTATTCTGTTGAGTGTTTTAGCATCTTATGGAGGTTTAATTCTTGTTTGTGCAAAGTCTAAATTCTAAAACTTTTGCCAACTCGTGCTTTGGTAAAGCTTGCAATGTTTTATTGCTAGAAGTGTGTGTTGATTAATTTTTTTCTTGTCAATGCAGTGGACAGATATATTGAGTTGTACCTGAATTCAACATAAAAAGAGGAAAAAGAACTGTAAAGGTATGTGTATAATGTTTAGCAATTTTGTTAATCCATCAGTACTAATCACTATTTTGCTTAGTAATTCTGCCTTTTCTCTATTTCTCACTAGGTGAACAGATGTTGTCTGTACAAAGCATTTCAGCAATATTTATTTGAGAAATATGCAGAAAACTGTAATTAAAACTACTCATTTATGGAGTAAAACAGTGTTGTGCGTTTTTTCAAAGTATTTGTGTTCATTATTCAGAATAATTAATACATTTCAATAATTTTTATATAGTTCTTTAATAAAAGGACCCATCTGTTTAGATATGGAGACGTACGTTCAGGAAACATTTTACCATCAAACTGTTTGGCCATATATTATAGTACATCTTTATTGAGCCATTAGAGCTGAGAGAAAAACAGTGTCACAAACTGTTCATTACATTCCATCAGTGTCATTGTAATTAATTTTCAACAGCACCCACAGCTTGTTAAATATGTAGAGATGATTCTGCCTGCTTGAAAGCATCATAAAAAGCTTTGGATCCAGTCTGTTAAAAATCCTAAAGTATATAGATGTTTTTTTTTTTTCCAAATATACAAAAATTCTCTAAAATATTATCTCTCTAAAATAATTAAAATCAGTCACAATTTATCTCTCACCATTGAAATAATGTTTAGATATCATGCTGTGCACTGCATTTTCACTAAAGAAAAAAAAACAAAATGAACAATGATTTCATAAACAATTCAGTACAAGTAGTACTGCATAAGTCCACTTGGTGGACATGACGGCTGCAACGTAACACTGAATTTGATGCAAATAATGTAAGACTTAAGTAACACTTAAACACACCATTTTCAACAACAAAAAAACATAACCAGAAAAAACACTTGCTGCTAATTAAAGCTTAACCGTGGATTAAATCAAACGGGATCCAGTTTTGGAGATTCTTTACTAAAGTAAGAGATTGAATGACTCAGGATGGGTTTGAAGCGTACTGCTGCAGGAGCTGGGAGTAGCACTCATCACACACAAGCTCTGGGGCGATGGATGATGGCAGTGGAATTTCATTCAGCATACAGTCCTTGCAAAACACTCCTCTGCAGTTCTTACACTCCTGTTAAAATTGTAAAATGATCAAATATACATTTCAGCACATGCTTTGAAAACTAGATTTCTCATTCTTTCATTCATCATCTATAATTCTATAGCCCTGGGCAGGAATCACACACTTGACCCTGGAGGCGACTCACTATGCCACCAGCAAGACTGCTTGATTTTGAAAGTAAAAACATTAAATATTATTAGAAAATTTATATATTTTTAAATAATATTAAAATTGTAATAAATTTGCAATTTTGTTGGTAAGTGATGATTAGATTTTTTAATTCATACAAAATGACATCAAAGCTCAGACTGGGCTTGAACCCCCAGCCTTCTGATCAATCAGAGCTTTGATGACATTTCTCAGGATAATTTACAACTTACAAAGACCTACTGTAAAGTACTAAAATACACCTCAAATTTGATTTTAGAAAAAAAAAAAAAACTGAGCTATGCCTTTAACCACTGAGCCACTAGTCATCAAAAAAAAAAAAACTAGGGAAGTAGCCAGGGCAGCATTGGATCAAGAATTTGGCATAGCTCCTATTTTTGGAAATGCTTTCTTCTTCGATTGTGATGTGCCTGAGAAAATGTGCCTCTAGATTCAATAAGCCCCTTGTTTTACTGGACAGTTTGAGTATATAATAGGCCTAATGGGTAAAAATTTCTTCATATCACTCTGCCATTGTTTAACAACCATGTTTTATTTCACATTTATAATGAAATATCACCCATCTCTATCCTAGTCTTCAGTGATACCTTAAGACTGTTTAGAGCTTCTGAACGGTTGCATTTTGTACAAAAAGACAGCACTGGCTCCTCATCGAGTGACTGGCTCTGCATGAAAGAATAATAAGTAAATAATATTACATATGAAGTATACATTATTAATTACGTTTACGTTGTGTGTCAGCAAACAACAGGTGACTAAACTGTGATGTACCTGTTCATCTTCATGTGAAAGTGACCTGGACAACACAAAATAAGTATTTATTTGTACTTCTGGACCAGTTGTACATAAACGATTTAATACGTTTACAGTGTTTAAGGAATCGTGTGAAGAAGCAGGCTTACGAATTCAAACTGAGACTCGTTTTCTCTACCACATTTCTAAGTGTGTCGTTCTCTTTTCTGACTGCTTCCAGCTCCTAAGTAAATGAAGAAATAAATAATAATTTAAACAGAAATAATTCTGCAGGTACAAAATGCCAACTTATTTTCACATGGAAAGTCACCTTTCTTATGTCGTCCACTTGCTGCCGCACGTCTCTGTTTGGAGGGGTTTTTCCCAACAGCGTATCTGAATGCTGACTCCCCCGCCGCCCTCGCTCCTTCCTCAGCTCCTGCTCTAAAATGTTCCTACACCCGCAAAAAAAACATAAAACATAGCAGGAATGATCATGTGTAGAATCAACAATGCATAATATTGAAATTATAGATAGTGTAGTTGTGCATTTAATGATGTTGCCCCCTAGTGGTTATTAATGCAAAAAAAAAAAAAAAACTTAGATAGTATTAGAGAAGCTAAATCCCAATAGATTACCTTTGATCACAAAAATGCCAAAAAAAAATTTACTTTACATTGGTTAGCACATAGCCATGTAGCTTCCCTAAAATACACTGAAATACCCTAAAAGTGTGTGATTTGTTGGTTTGTCATCAGTTTTATCTTCGTGTGGCAGAAATGCAGATAAAAAAATATATATCTACAGATGTAAAATATATTATTCTGATTAAACAAATATTGTGTTCTACTGATACAAAGGCAAATTTTTAATGTAATGCAGACACAAGCAAGTATTTGGAAACAGAAAAAACTATATTACAAAAATGAACAGGAATATGCGTCACTCTGTAAAACCTATGTATAAGAATGCTGAACACCTCTGTTTTTGTAAATGCTCCACTTCTTGCTGTAGACTTGCAATTTTGTCTCCAAACTCTTGCTTGAAGAGTCTGTTCGCCTCCTCGGCCAGGTCCCTCTGCTTCTCCGCCT
The DNA here is from genome assembly GCA_030347435.1 of Clarias fuscus. Lineage (NCBI taxonomy): Eukaryota > Metazoa > Chordata > Actinopteri > Siluriformes > Clariidae > Clarias > Clarias fuscus. Next base: position 19,712,428 of record CM059208.1, read on the forward strand.
GTTTAGATCTGTAGTTGAGCCAGATGAACTTAATGAGGTAAAAAATGTGAACTAAAATGCCATGACAGGGAAGAGAATCTCAATCAAATCAAATGAAATAAAAATGAAGAACTAGAAACTAAAACAAACATAAATAAAAATCCCAAGACAAAAGATGATTGCAGTAAATGCAAAGGCTGTATGGAAATCCAAAGAAAGTGAAGAAAGCTCAAGTGTTTGATTTGATCTTTATTATGCTACTGCACTACACTTAGATAGATTGTTAAAGTCCACATACACTTTCATCATTTCATTGCAATTGAGAGAGAAACCTCATCCACGGAAACCATGAAGAATTTATTTGGGGGCTGAATACAGGAACACGATTTTCACTTTTGGTATTAATCTCCACCAGCATCACATGTGCAGCCAGTTCTGACTTGAGTTGTCGTCACACTTTAATGGTATGTAGTGAAACCTTTCACTTTAGCCAGTTGCATATTTTTTACACTTGGGAGCGTACAGTAATTCAGTACACTTCAAACTTTCACACAGGTGACTGGCTGCTGATTCAGATCCATTTCACTTTCTCTATGGCATAGGGTTCAAAAGTCAAAACGCACCTTTGGCCAAATGATGAAGTTAAAAATTGGCCTGGAAGAGTATTAAAAACAATTACATATTTTGCCAATAACTAATGGGATGGGACATGTTACTATGTTAAAGCTTTTGATAGCCGAAGCCTTCGTTCTAACATCCTGGAATTATTTAAAGAGTAAAGAGATACACTGTAGATATACAAGAGATGCGCTGTTTTGTTACCATTTCTTACATAGAAACTCAAAACCTGAAAAATATCAAACAATAGAAAGCAGTTGGGTATTAGGCAAATCTTGAGTCTTTCTCACACTATCTGAAACTGCTGTATTTTGTATTTTTATCTGGTGAAACACAGAAAAAAAGGGCTGGAAAGTCTAAAAGAGGGAGAGGAGCGCTTGTCTGGAGTATGATATTCACAGTAGAAGCAAAAAGGGAGTCCATGAGGAAAGAGAAAGGAACCGCAACAGATCTCAAACTCATTAGAAAATAAATATCCTAGTTGTTTCTATGATATGCAAAGTCAAATTTAGAAGATGTATTGACGAAACTATTATGCGTTTTCAAATGATCTAGCCTATTGTTGCTTTTGCAGCAGTTTTCCTGCAGCCAAATTCAAGTTCCGTGCTTGCTTGACCACGTCTTTCTCGCTGACAGGAGTAAGAGGTACAAGAAAGAAGACAGAAATAAGGGATGACATGGAAGGGATGTGAAATGAAAGAACAAAGCAAAACGACGAGAGAAATAAGACAGAGAGAGGAGTTATTTCAAGAAAAGTTGAGTGCAGAGCAGATAAGCAATCAAAATTAGATTTATATAATTCAACATAACCTGCATTAGTGGCTAAAAAATAAAAAAGGCACAGATTCCAACATAGTGAAGGTGTCGAAGCACAGGAACTCTTACCTGTGCTCCAACTGTTTAATAGTGGCAGCCATCTGGTTTGTTTTCTCTTCCAAGCGACCGATGATGTCACTCTTCTGTTTCACACTGGTCTCTGAGCTCTGCAACGCACCCAAACACATTACATCATTCACACAACCTATTTTTATGCCATGCTTAACAAGTCTGTACAAAGATCTTGCATTCAATGAGGTCAGTGATATAAACACAAGAAATAAAACATACTGTACAAAGGGCATGCTGTTATTAAAAAATGAATCAATGCTAAATTTGTAAAATGTGTAAATTTGTAATAAATAAAATTATTTTTCCTTATACTGTAACAGCACTTCCTTAAGGAGCTTATTCCTGTTATAACACGGTAATTTATTAGCAACAACCTTTTACTTGGTTCATGTTTAGTTCACGCTCTCATGTCTGAAATCTTAACAGTTACAACATTAACTCTGTTACCAAGCGCTATTGTTAGAGACTCCTTCAAAAATAATAAATTAATATCTCACGGGAAACATCAATATACTAATTACTACATGTTTGAATCACTTAGATGGGACATTCCCCAGGAAATCTTTTTGTAAGGAGAAGGATTATGGCCACCATTACGAGATATTTCAGTTTTGACTTTTTCTGAGAATTCACTTTTTTTGCTCAGAATTCCAACTTTTGTCTCAGAATAGTTTTTTCTCAGATAAAACCTTCTGAGTTTAAAGAATATTGTGAAGAAAGTCAGAATTCCGAGATTAAAGTCAAATTTTTACATTAAAGCCACAATTAAGGAATTAATCTTAGAATTATACACTGATTTTAATCCTAGAATTTTTTTTTCTTTCTCAGAATTCTGATCATTATTATTTTTATTTTTTTTATTAATTCATGAGAAATTTCATCAGAAGTCCCAGTTTGACTTGAGTGTCCCTTGTAGTGTGTGTTGCATACCTGTTGTTGTCTAATAGGAGCTTCACTAAAAAGCTTCCTGAGGGGAAATGTTTTCCAGCAACACAATTATGAGATGGGTAATCTGGTGTGTCTGGTTTTCTTTTATTTATAAGGTACTGGCTGTGTCAGAAAAGTGCACACTTAAAAGTGGATGCAATATTTAGGGCACAGTTCTGACTTTAATCTCAAAATTATGGCATCAAGCTCAGATTCCCCCCCCCCCCCCCCCCCCCAGATAAAACTGTTTGAGCCTTTTTTATCTGAAAGACAGAATTCAAAATTAAAGCCAGAATTTGGGAATTAAGGCAATTTAAGGCAACCATAAAAATACTTTAAATTTTGAAGTTGTTTTTCTTCAAAATTCTGACTTTCTATCTTCTGACATTAATCTTAGCATTATGTTTTGACTTAATCCCAGAATTCTGACTCTTTCTGACAGAATTCTGAGTTTTGTTTCCTAAGATAATACTTTCTAAGTTTAAATCTAGAATTCTGAGGGGGAAAAAAATCAGAAATCAAATCGTATTATTAAGGAGGCCATAAAGATCTTCTGTATTTTTGAATGAGTTGTTACTTTAAAAACGATAACATACATTAACATCTATGTCTGTATAAACCTATGATTTTGCCCTGAAGCCAAAACTACTAGCAGACCTGCTGTTTTGTGCTGTGTTCTACACAGAGTTATACACTTTAGTGATTATTACAGTACACTCTTGTACCTGGCTCTTATGAGAGAGCTCATGGTTGATTCTGCGCAGATCATCCAGCTGATGTCTGAGCTCCACCAGTGCATCATGCTTCTCACAAATGTCCTTCTCCAGCATCTTCATAGACAGTTCCATCTCCTGTCTCATCCCGATCTGTACCTCCATCTCTTTCTCTACATCCTACACAAAATTGCCATTAGTGTAATGTTAATTTGTTTGGCTAAATACTCCCTTAAATGTACATCTTAGATGTCCTTAGGTATAATCTAGCCAAATAAAGACATGACTACTCTAGACAGAGTGACACGGATTTAATGTCTAACTGACCAGTCTGAGCTGAGTTTCCTCTTTGAGCTGCTTTCTGGTTTCTCCAAGTACTTGTCCGTCTGCGGCTCCATCTGGTCTCAATGCCTACAAGAAACGCACAACACTTTTATTTATAACTTGTAGTTAAATTTAAAAGCATGTTATTTAAACTACCTGAAACAATTTAAAACTGAAATCATGAAGTAAATAAATATCCTGACATATTTTGTGGATAGTGTGTGTGTGTGTGTGTGTGTGTGTGTGTGTGTGTGTGTGTGTGTGTGTGTGTGGTGATCACACAGGTAAAAGAAAAGACAGTATTAGGGGTGCAACAATTAATGTAACGTTGATAATCAAATTAGTTGGCAAGGAATTTAATTGTCGACTTGTCCATGACGTCATCACACATGATTCTGTGGAAACTGTGGAAGCTCTGGAGTGTACATGAATCCGGATTCATCCGGGTTAAATAACAAATCACTAATCCTTTTCTTCATTTACTCAGATCAGTTGAATCTTAAGTTATCTTGTTGCTAACAACGTACATAAATACAAACTGGTAACTACACCATTCAGTTGTAGTTGCTAGCTAGTACAAGTAGGAACAAGTAGCTGACGGAGTTGTTTAGAAAACTTCCTGCATGGTCAGGAACGTGAGAGACTCAAAATAGCAGGAACTGATTTGTCTGATTCAGCTGAACTGTGGGACTTGCAGCGCGTTTTCAAATGGTCAGGTACGTGGGATTCGGTGTGTTCATGGGTCCCAAGAATTCAGTGAATTCTGAGGATTCATTGAGCGCCCCTAGTGGAGGGCCCATGGCAAAAACAGGCAGAATCTGTATCACAATGATATAACAAACCGCAGCTGTTTCACTTTTACAATACTGTGTGATTGGACGCAATGCTCTATATCTGATGTATTAACACCAAACATATTTGTTACATGTTGGTGTGATGTAGATGTGTATTATGAAAAACTAACGGCGTGACGCTTTAGCTCTCTGGATACAATGACTGTATTATATGCATGAAAAATCAAGCTCAAATCCTGGCTTTAAAACCATGGCTTTTTTTTTCTTTTCTTTTTTTAATATAACTAAGTATACCCGATAGCCTATCCATTTAAACTCAAAAATAAAAAATATCAGATACCTCTGATATATACGGTATTTATAATTATTATATTTTCAGTTTCTTTTGTTTTAAATGAAAGATTTCATTTTCATATTTAACATAAATACTATACAGGTCCTGGCTGATTTATCTAAAGCGGGGGATTCAGCGGATCTGTCAGAATCGTAGCACGGAGTGAAAACAGCCAGATCCTTGGACTCAGTGTGTTCATGAGCCCAAGGATTCTGTAGATACTAGGGATTCGGTGAGCGCCCTCTAGTGAAGGAACCATATGAAAATGCAGTCAGAATCCCTCCTGACTCAAGTGACTCAAAGGACTCGTGAGTCAGTGTGTGATTCAGAAGGATTTGAATCCGTTAATGGATCCGGGTTTCTCATCTCTAGTGAGTAATAGCGTTATGGCTAACACCTTCATGAGCAAAAAGTGTGGGAACATTTCACTCCTATCTCGAGCAAAACAGCCAATAGAATCTGAGGAAAGGGAACTTTGTGCTGGAGGGGGTGTCGCCAAATTTACACCTGAAGAGAATGTGGAGAATTAAAGACTGTGTTGCTGTGAGTCAGATTTTTATTTCCAGTTCTCCACAATTAACTTTTTAAAATGAAAATCACACACACACACACACACATGCATGGCTGGCTTTTGAACTATGGACACGTGCCTTCTCTCTCTCATGCTGTTGAGCTCTACACTTTTTTTCAGCTTACAGCAACACACATACACACACACTAATTAGCAACATTCTCCTCAGGTGTGTGTCCTTTTCCCACATACTTAACTCTCAGGCCCTTCACATTTCACTCTGCTTGACCACGAACCTTCACCTCAGACATAATCCTTGTTTCTTAACATTTGAACTTAACTTCAGTAATTGACATCTTTAAGCTTTCATTAACATTTATCTTATTTCTGCTACTTTGCTTTTCCTTAGTATGAGATCATCAAAATGCATATTTTTAATGAGGTATTCATCTTGATTGTTAGTTACCACAAAACAACCTCAAACTTTATCAAGTTTCAAAGGTGATAACTACATAAGAGATATTAAGTAATTGTGTAATTTGTAATAAATTGTCGTTAGGTGCAGCTATAGACAGGAGTAATACTTTACCTTGCGATTGGACTCCACAAGGTATGAGCTTTCCTCCTTCATTCTCTCCACCTCCTCTTGCAAAGTGATTATTCTGTTGTTTGCGACTGCAAGCTGTAATAAACAGACAAGAGAAATTGTGGAAATTCCCAACCTCTTACGACAAACATAGTGCCGACTTATAAAATGCAACAAGAAAACAAAATCAGAAAAGGAATCATTCTTTACATGCATATCTGATGATGAAGTAAGATGTTGAATTTAAATTATTAATACATACCTCTTCTGTAAGTTTTGTGTTGGACTTTTCAAGAGCATCTACTTTGGCTTGTAGGTTATTCACAGAAGCACTGTCAGGGATGATTGATATATACAAGGCTCGCGTTAGTCACACGAGGCCAAACAAATCATAAACCAAACAAATAGCTGTATTACCGACGTTACCTTAAATGTCTGTTTAGCTCTTCAACATAATTTTTCTGGTCGAGTATTGCTGTGATTTGTCCGTCACTAAAATGGGACGATTTAAAATCCATCAGTGATAGTCAAACCATCAGAAAACATCTAATTCATATTATGAGTTTTAACTCACCCTTCTGTGCTCTTGCTGCTATGACCTCCATCTTTTAAATACATGGAAAAATCTATCACGCCGACCTGCCGGTATAGCACATGAATAATACACATACTCTAAATATGTCACCTGAGCAAACACCTTGAATGAACATCAGGTTCTTTATTTACAGCAAAAGAAAAAAGTGTTAAGATACACAGAATCAGCTTGATCCTACACTGATGATAAGTAATACAGGTTAAATTATGGACAAATCAATTCTGAGATGTATTGTGTTTCATTTTCTATGGCAATTCATGCACTGCCACACTGACTCCAAAATCAGATTTTTAAAATATTTTTTAAATTATACGTCTCTATTTGAAGCGGTAAAATGTTGCAGTTCCTCTATGGACCTCCAGGTGGTGCACTCTAAACTATTCACACAATGTCATGCAAACCAGAATCCTCTGTGGTAGAAGCAAAATAAAATAAAAACAAAAGGTTCATGTCTAATATAAAAGAAAAAATCATGACACTACCAGAATCGCAAATCAAATCAGCACCTACAGTAGTTACCATGAATATTGTATCTGGAGGCCTCTGGTGATTCCAATCCCTATTAAACTGTGTGGTTATGACATTTCATAAAGTACCTGAGAGTCCAAGTCTTCTCCCTTCATACACAAATTTGCATCAATGACATTGAGTCCCACCAACAGTCCAGCGATTACTGCTCCCTCTTCCTCCATCATCAAAGCATTAGGCTCATAGAACTCACTAAGTGGGGAGAACATTAAAAAATAAATAAATACATAAATAAATAGAACATTTTAGAGAGAATTCGAGATGAAACTTATCTTATCACCTACACGCTTGCACATCAGAGCCTACCTTAAAAGATCCTTTCTGTTAATGATGGTCTTCATGTAGTCTGAGAGCTTCTTTTGCATGAGGGCCAGTCTCAGCCACGCTCTGCCTCTTCCTAAAGGAGTTCTAAAAGAGGAAAACTAATCAGTACTTGCAAATATGAAAGAAAACATGTTTAGAAAGAAAAAAAAACAAGACCTGGCTTACTTGAGGCCAGGAAGGTCTTTGACACTAGCTGTGATTTCACCAGCTTCTGGAGTCAACTTCTCCACCAGCTCCAGAGGACCCCAAAACGACTTGTTCTGACCAAGAAATGTCTTCTTGCCTTTAATACATATATATATAGATTGATAGAGAGAGAGAGAGAGGGAGCACTGAATAAGGACAATGGAACAAACAACAAAGAAAGCTAAAATTATTTGTTTTTCAAATTACGCTACATACTTTTAAGTCCGTGTTTCAGGCAGTGCTCCATTACTACAAAGAACTGCTGCAGAGGGGCGTAGTCCGAGTCCAGTGTGCGGCCCAGGTTGAGAGCCGACTCGATCAGGCCCTTGATGCTCAGCTTGGCCATGTTCATCAGGTTAAGCCTCTCGATGGCGATAGGGTCCTTGGGATCTGAGGGCACAAAAAAACCACATGCCACATTATAAAGCACTACTGTCTAACAGAATGATGCCACGCTGCTGGCTTAAAGCAAAAACTCACAAGTTAAATATGATGGATCAGTTGCGCAATCTGCACTATATAGTGATAAAAACAAGCTTAATAATGCAGTACATTTCATTTTTCCCCCTTCTCGTTTCTAGTGATTCATTTCATGTGTAAGACATGACGATGCATATTCAGTAAACAGTTGAAACACAACCATTATGCTAGAATAGTTACACACACACACACACACACACGCACACAGTACGTTATAAGAATAAATGTGAAGAAGACCTAAATATAAGTTTGTTAACAACCTTAACATTTAGTCACCATTTAAGTTCCTCAACTGGTTTGTTACTCAAAAAGCATTTAGGTTTTTGGTTTAAAAAATCATTTATTGGTTTAAAAGTTATGTCACATGACTGCGAAAGAAAAAAAATGCACTTTGTTTGGGAAAGAAGGGAAATGACAAGATAGAAGCACTAATTACATTCTTGGATTTTGGCATATGAAGAACTTGTACTGACCTGATAAGGAAAAAAGAAACCAATTAATCTACCCTCACCAATGTTTAATTCAGCAATTGAGGTGAACTAGACTTACCAGTAAAGATACACACCAGTGAAATCTTGAGAACCGTGAATCATGGGTAGACTGTCGATTCAATTCACTTCACTAAAGTTTAATGTCAAGCATATTTTAATGTATTGAAACTCATAAAATGTATCTAATAAACACTGAAATGCTGTGTAAATTGTGTTGCTGATTGCTCACAGGTTATTTCCCACATGAAGTGATCTAATACATTCAATAGTCTGCTTCACACTCCAGTCCAGTATGTGGCAGTAACGCACCAACAACTCATAAACTGATAAGAAAAAGAAGCAATGCTTTGCAAGTATGCATAAGATGCAAGTGGTTTTCCTGTTTCTGCAAATGCTGTGATAGTTTTTTATTCAGGAATCTGTTAATTTTATACCATTTAAAGTTTAGCATAACAATTGTGATAATTCACAATAAGTGTGAATCCATTCTGAATTGAAAACTGACCCAACGATTTGTTTAATAGATGAACCAATCAAGAATAGATCATTTAAACAGTGTGAATCAATTCTGAATTGAAAACGACCCATTGATCCATTTAATTGAATCAACCAAGAATAGATAGATTAAATAAGATCAGATCATTTAAAGTCGCACAGCTCTAAAAATGGTTTGGGGAAAAATGTACCAGACGTAATTATAAATCTAGAAAAAACTAATTCACTTTTATCAGAGAATAACCTAACAAAGATTTCAGTGCCAGTATCCTAAAGCAAAATCAAAGATTAGTATTTAGCAGTTATTAACCTCCAGTCACATGTGCCTCTGCCACGTTTTAACAGGAATGCAAGTTCCTCTTGCTTTTTAATACTGAAAGTGTCTGTGCATTTGGTCCCACAGAAGCATAAACAAACCTTAAGGTCTGGAGTCAGACAGATGGTTTCAGTTCTCATGTGTAAAAACGTACGAAGATATAAAGAAGAGTTTTGATTAAAGAAGAGTACTGATAAAGCTATGCGTCCCACTTACACCCTCCATACCCAGCAGTCAGGCAGTGGCGTGGTACTAAAAGTTCAGACAAGCTTACAGGAAATTCTTAAAACAAACAAACAAAAAAATCTTCGGCCTGCAGGAACTAATCAGAGGTGCAGCACTCTAGGGAATGAGAGTGGGTGTGAAATGGCTAGAACACCATGCATGTGGCGGGAAAAAACAGCCAGAGAGAATGGGTGTGACAGACAGAATCTGAGACAACAGACAGCTAAGACAAAAAGTGAGAGATGGTTCACAAGCACGACAGAGACGGCTGATGGGAGCTCGGGCTTAATGGTAGCCGTGCGGAGCCGCATTCGGGGGAGGGGGGGGTGGATGGTTGATGTAGCTGATGCCTGATTAGAGCAGGTCTCGATGGCTACTTTAACACAGCTGCTACGGCTTTTTAAACAATGCCTGAGGAGGTGAGAGTGAAGAGAGGAAGCAATGCCACGATACGCACCTTTGAACTCATCAAGCATTTGCATTTGTTCCATCAATTCTGTGAAATCTTCCCATGAGTCTTTGCAAAGGACAATGGAAAAGAATAAAGAAAGAAAAAAAATTGTTTGTGTTTCATGCTTTTTTTCGATGTCAACTAAAAATCAACTATCAAACACACCAAACATGATGTGAAATGATCTATACTGATCGGTCACATCGATTTTTATTGACTAATTATCTTTCAATATGTTACTATTTATAAACGAACACAAAGACTGCATAGGATGTACTGTAATCACCAAAACAGTCAGGATCTTTTTAACATTTCTCAATGGGTCTCCAGTGTCAGCAGTCAGTGAAAAAGCTGTTAAATTTAAAGTTCTGCTTAATGTGTGGCGCTTTCGCCATGTAATTTGACAGGCTGCGTTTTCTTGTCTTGTTAACTTCATAAGAGAGAAAAGTGGCTAGCTGAGGTTAGTCTACCTCATCAAATGTAACTGGAAATAAATACGAAGTGCGACATTTCATACCTTAATGAATAAAAAATAGTGGAAAACTGCTATCATATAAGAAGAATAAAACACAATTAGTAACGCTGTTATTGGAAAATAATCAATTCTATGGTCATAGGACACCATCTTTAATGTACTTACACCAGCAGGAAATCTTTGTTTTTTAGTTATGTAAAGACAATGTTTTGTATAAAATACTATTATTATTGAGGCATAGTTCAAAAGCTTACCTACTGTATATTTACTTTCCAGCACTCGTATACTAAATTGGCCACAAATAAAAGCTTTATTACTTAAACACTTATTGAAGCATTGGTGCCTCAGTGGTAGGTTTCCTCGCTTGCCATGTAAAAAGCCCAGGTCCAATTCCCACCCAGTCGTTGGACGTAGTGTTGAAAGGGTTGTGTCAGGAAGCGTATCCAACATAAAACCTGTGCCAAGTTGCGTGTGGATCAGATGATCCGCTGTGGTAACCACTTGATGGGAGCAGCCAAAAGTCCAACAACAAAAACTTAGATTTCATGAATGGGCAAAAGCAATAAGCATTTATGTTCTGACCTGCCATAAAATACACATTATGTTAAAATCTCTCCTGCTCATGGCAGCAAGTCTATGGGTTGAGTAGCATGAGGAGAGCCATAAAAATGTCTAAGAACAGACTGAGCCTCAAAGGCAGCACAAGGACTTGTCTTTAGATATTAATAATTTGTAACCTGACTTTAGACGCTGACTGTGCACACTATATAATAATATTAAATAAAGATAAATATATTGTTTTTATTTAATGACATACATGAGAAATACGAGGGACGTTCAAGTAAAATCTCAACTTGTGATGAATGAAAAACTATTTATAAAACTATATTAAAAAAGCATTAAAACAATTTTAGCTTGGTACAAATCTTTCCAAAACATTTCTCAGCATTTATGAAAAACGCTAGGTCACTAGGGATCATTATTAGGCCACTAGAGATAAAAATAAAAAAAATTAGAATGTCCTGGGTTCAATTCCCGCCTTGGATCTGTGTGCAAGGAGTTTGCAAGGTCTTCCGTGCTTGGTGAGATTCCTCCAGGTAATCTGGTTTCCTCCCACAGTCCAAAGACATGCAGAGTATGCTAATTGCCGTTCCCAAACTGGCCGTACTGTGTGAATGTGAAAGTTGACCGGAAGTCCTACCATGGTCGTATAAATGGGAAGAAATACAATGGTCACCACTGGCCTCCTAGTTGGACTACAGAGGTTCCTAGATGGATGGATGGACCTGACAATATTTGATTAAGGTTGTATAATTAGTTTTTGTTTTCCTGCATGCCTTAAATTGCCCCCTATAAGGATATTTTTTTTAATGGAATTGAATTTAATTGAATGGCTGACACAGATTTTTAAAAAAAACTTTGCATAAATTTGCAGAAATTAATCCTCTGCAGTTCAGGCTTTGTGCAAGTGCAACAGGTCAGGCAAATCTAAATAAACAAATTTACTTCTTATAATACGTGCATCATATTCTTTGGGACGTTAAAGGTACAAAATAAATATTATTCTTTTCTTATTTCATGTTTTTGCAAAAAAAATCTTACTGGATTAAAAAAGGTAAATAAAAATATTGATTAATGGGCAAATTTGATAAACTGAATATATCTTTAAAATGGCACCGTCACTGTAGAACTGCATGTTTCCGCACGCACAGCATTCATCGTTTAAATAAAATCCAATATTTGTCTAAATGAATGTCTCTGGGAGACTATGATATCCATTAACAACTGTTAGAAACTGCACTTTAAAAGCAAACAGCATGCAGTTCTCTTTGCTCAGCTCCTCTACAGATTACAACGTCCAATCATAAAAGGCTCTTGTTTCAGTCAGATGCATTAAAATGCAGACTACACACAATGGCAAAAGCTGTCAGCGTGTATAAATTGTTGCTTCAAAGGTCTGAATGCGTGAGGCGCAACATACAAATGTGAGCTGACTCCTGTCATGGCATTGTGTTCCCCTGTGGAGTTGAATGTCTAATATTATATCATATATTTCATTTAAATGCAGCACTGCATGTTAGGTGTAGAGGTAATGAGGCAGATTGGATTTGGTTTAATCAATACATGTGTAAAAGAAAAAGACAGACAATGCTATCATATCGTTGTGGTATATTTGTTTCAAACATACAGTAAGAAATCCCTTATTCCTTATTAAACATGGTGAATTCCGTTTTTAACTAAATGCATTTTAAAAATAGTAGACGGCTTTTAAACTCTGCATCTTTCCAACATTAGGAGGATTGCACTAGCTAGAACGACAGATGCTGTAATTTATCCCAGAGAGCCTGGAGTGTCTCCGCCTTGATCACGACTCCACGCACAAACACACCATGCGTCTTTATAACCACGCTCATGACACGAGCTTTATCTCATCCCAGCAGATAACTAAAACTGAAACAAAGGAAACATATTATCTTTAACTAGACTGTAATTGGATTGTTCTGCGCATACAGACTGTTCATTTGTTTGCTTTTTTAACCGGACAGACCTGCTCCAAAAAGTACTAACACTATAAGAGCATGAAAAAAAGGACGGCACTGAAATGTCCACTGAAACACCCATAAATATTGTTTAGTAGAGTATTTATAAGCAGATCATGAGGTTATATCAAATTCAAATTCAAATTTTATTTGTCACATACACAATCCTACACAGTACGATATGCAGTGAAATGCTTAGGCAACTGCCCTGACCTAAGAGAATAAAATTAAATAAAATATAAAATATAGAATATAAATGTAAAATGTAAGAATATAAAATATAAAATGTAAGTAAGTAAAAAATTGTAATTGCACAAGTGGAAATAAAAATATTGAATATGCAAATATGCAGTAAAGTGACATGTTAAATGTTACTTTATATGTTACTAAGTAGAGCATTATAAACTGAGAAACCAGAGTAGCATGTGCACAGCATAAGTATAAGTTATGGCATCCTGAATCATATTTCAGTGTAACTTCACTTCAGTGTATTTCAGCATAAACACTCCTTATCACGGTGTAACAGATTTTCTCTACATATTTAAAACGTAAGAGTGTTTCGGTTGTCTTTCGCTTTTGCTAGTCTGGTCAGGATTGCAAACATCCCAGAAATGATTACTAACTAAAATCCTTAAATCTAGATTACAAGCGAAAAATAATAAAAAATAAATTGCTCGCTCATTAACCTGAAACACATTTTGTAACTTGTGCACATACTGTAGGCTCCCTGCAAAGAGGAAATGGTCCTGCATATAACTCAATAACGATTATCGGACACATTAGCAAGACAAAAGCCAACATGGCAGAGCCCCAGGGTTTCCTCTTCAATGCTTATAACACTGCTTCTGTTTCATTTTTACACCAGGTTCCTCAGGATTGCATTTAAGAAAAGATCACCATGGATGGTTTAATAAGGATGAATAATAATAATAATAATCATCATTAAGAATAAAGAAACACCTTAGAATCTTAAACTACATTTCCCAGAAATCTCACTGAGCAGCATGGTGGCTAGTGCGCCTACCTTCATGTGCTGGCTCAGGCTCGGGAGTGAGCGAGATGTCATTGAGTTCACGTAGACACAGCCACTCGCCGTCCACAGACACGCGGAAGTTGCACAGGTAGATGGTCTCGCGGGCAGCCTGCGTGATCTTGTCTGTGGTGGGGGTGGGCGCCTCGCTCTGCGGCGTCAGATCCGACATGGTGACTCAGCTGTGAGGCCCAGTGACTATGACAATAACAACAACGATGGCCTCCCTGGCGTAAGGGCCCAAACACGGAGCAGAGTGCAGACTAAATAGGAATGAAAGCAACCTCCCACCAACGGCCCTTCAAGGACAGGAGGAACGGGAAACAATAGGAAAAGACAAATGAAAGAAAAACAGAAGCAACTGAAGTATTTTTTTCTTCAGAGGAAAAAAAAAAGCAAAAGGAAAAAGACCCCTCGTGATTAATTGAGGAGAGAATCCGCTGCATAGAATAGAGGCTGTTTTCTGGTCTGAACAAGAGGCTTGAGATGCTGCAAACAGCTCAGTAGAGCAACAATCACAACCCCTCTCTCTCTCTCTCTCTCTCTCTCTCTCTCCCGTCTCGCTCCGCACAGCCCCCGCTCGAGCTAACTGGATTGGCTGTTTGCGCTGCAACCGAGTGGGTGTTGACCAAGATGGCTGCTGTGATGCTGAGCAGCATTGTTGGAGTCACGTGAGCAGATGGTGCAAGCGGGGAGAGATGCGTCCCCAGGGGATCGGGATGATGCAGGAGTGTGCTCATCCGTGATCCATTTTTCTTGGCTCAATAAGGCGGCCTCGGAGAAAAGCAGACTTTACTAATCGAGCCTTTTGGACAGAATGCCTTCACTGCTTCATGCCTCATATATTGCACTGATTACTGATTTAAACTGGACCTGTTGATCATAAAGAAAAGCTCTAGCCTTTTTTTTTTAAGTGATTAATGCATCACCGCAATACTCAAACGCTAGTCAGGAAATAACGCAAGACAATAGTAAATCAATAAAAGGTGACAAATCGGTGCCTTTCAAGGACAGAGCTAGCAAGCTGAGACATATGTGGGGGGATAAAAGAAAACCGTATAAGCCCTGATTAATAAACACTAATGTATTACACATCGTCACAGTAGTCTTTCTTTCTTTAACGCCATGCCAGCTTCTATGGCTATATTCATGGCGAGAGTCATTTTTGTTATTCAATATTAAAACTAGATAAGATAAGATAAGATTCGTTTTTTTCTAAGAACTTGAAAACTACATTTGGATTTACTTGTTTAAAAACTTGTTTTATTCTGTTGACACTTTTAAAAAAGTTCCTTAAAGGAGTAAAAGAGTTACAGTCAAATAAGATATGTTTGATGGACAGCTGGGTTCTGCATGATGACATCACAGTAGTAAGTTTTTGAGTGCTTTCGTAAGAACCAAAAGAAAATAAGTGCTATATGATAATCTGATTTTTCAGCATAAAATATACAGAGCTCAGCTGTTACATCCTTATTTAAATCAACATTATCTTTGCACTTTAGTGTTTTAGGAAGATTTTTATCAGATGAGGAACAGGACAGCATCAAAAATTCATGAAAAGTGTTTGCAGATTGATTATTTCACTGCTAGCAAACAAGCCTTTGTGTGTGTGCGCGCGTGTGTGTGTGAGTCTCGCCAAAAAAATGTAAATAAAAAAATGTATGTGAATTACTATAAACTGAATGATTATAATTGCCTGTCATATTTCGTTTCGTCGAAAGTTGAAGACAATTTTTTTTCAAACAAATTCAAACGAAAAGATTGTGTGTGGTTTGTGTGTATTTTACTGCTATTACTCGTGTTTCTATCTATCCATCCATCATGTATACTGCTAATCCTGTTCAGGGTCACGGGGACCTGGAGCCTATCCCATGGGACCCTGGAACGGGTTGGCAACTCATCACAGAGCAAAAGCCTATTATACGCTACAGGCAGTTTGGAAACCCAATCAGCCGACATCGCATGTCTTTGGGCTGGAAGACAAACAAGCATTTTATTAAGCATTTAGTGTCATGAGTTTGAATATACAAAATAAATTCAAAATTGTCTCCAAACTTTTGACTGGTACTGGTATATGTAATGAGGATTATACATGCATGAATTCAATCAATCGCTCTACAATATAATGAGTAATCACCCTGAATTGTTATGCAGCCACGGTTATTGTTAATTCTTTCACAACTACTCTCCGTTAACACACAGCTCTGCGAAGAATAGTTCCACCCAACTCCTACCTACTAAACAGTCATGAGAGGGGATTATCAGGGATTAAGAATAAATGCAAGCAACAATTTCCAAATACAAATTTTCGAGCTTGGGTATGTAATGTTTGAATAGTACAGTTATCTTAAAGCTAACGTTAAGAGATCCTTAAGCTTTATGAACACCACTAAAACAATAAATATTTTAAACTAGGGGAGACAAATCAGAAATCATTAGCGGCCCATCTAGTAAGTGTCAGCTTCAGCGTGGTTCTCCTTACCATATTTTTATTTGCCTGGAGACTGACTAGTAATGCAATAACATCTGGCATGCTGCGATGTCATTAATTTGTTACGCCTATTAATAATAATTAAAGTAATTATCAAGTATGTGAATATGATGTTTGTCTTTTGGCAAAAAGTCAGCAAGTTGTTTGCCAAGGTTGGCAGGTTTGCTAGATTAGAAAGGCGTAATTATACCCAGATCCAATACAAGGCAGATATTCATGAAGACCCTCACAAGTGCATCGGACTACTGTACTCGTGTAGTTACATATAAAAAATTTTTAAAAACTGGGTTCACTTTTTGGGTCTCACCACAAGGGAAATAGAAATAGGGGTCACTGACTATAAATGAAACTCCTGGGCCCGTATTCACAAAGCTTCTTAGAATTCTCTCAAAGAGCTTCTATCTTAGAAAGTCCTAGCTGGGAGTCCTAGACTAAAACTGATTTAGGAAACTTTTTAGAGCAGCTCTGCGTAAGGAAAGTAGAAAAACTTTTATCTTAGTGAGGAGGTGTGATTGACCCCGTTGCTAGGGATGATGCAGCAATTCAAGGACTGTGATTGGTTAATAAATAATAACCTCTGACCTCTGCAAAGGTTTTGAAATGTGCTCTTTGTAAAAACAGAATACATGATAATACTGTAGAACCAACAGTGAAATTTTTTGTATATGAAGAAATTGTATAATCATGAGTACAGGCTACTTTATGCAAAGTTTCTAGGCTTAATGTCTTAAAGATAATTAAACAGCTAAATGCTGAAAATGTGTCTACTTTTGAAGCAACCAATTTCCACACAGTAGTTACTATATTTAAGTTCTCACATTTATTTGCCGTACTGATTTTATTACTTGTAATCCATTTTATATTGATGGGAGCAAAATGTCTCAGCTTTTACAATTTACATGATTGCGGGACAGTCTATTTAATTTGCACTTTTGGATGGTCTGTAGCCAACAATCCAAGATCGATGGAAGGAAGTAAAACAACAAGAAAACCAAATTGGACAGAAAAGCAGTGTTTACTTTTAGCTTTACTTTCAGTGTTTGGAGAATATTTCTTCCTTCCGCCATTTTGTCCTTTGCTAGAAAAACTCTTAAGCCTCTTAAAAGTCCTCCTCTCTACTCTTAACAAATTTTACCTTAGGAGCTGTTTTTAGGGCTAAGATGTTTTGTGAATCATTTTTATCTTTACTAAGATTTAATCCTAAATCTAAGGAGAAATTCTAAGAAAATGCCCTAATTCTAAGATTTTTCTTAGAATTTCATCACTAGGAGCAACTTTTAGGCTTAAGAAGCTTTGTGAATACAGACCCTGATGTTGAATGTGGTATGGGACAAATAGGTTCTGATTTAAAAATGACCTATTAGACAAAAGTCAATTCTTAGTCACATTCGAATTTGTCACCAGTGCGCCTTTTTTTAAAAAAGAAAAGAAAATCAGTCCCTGCTATTTGTCATTTTTCTATTCTTGTATTGGCTGGTGCTTAAACAAGTCAGTCAGATTTTCCCTTCTATAGTGACCTCATAGAAGAAGATACCATTGCTTTAGGTTGTCGTTCAGCTCTCCTGTTCACTGGAAAGGCATGGCTTATTTAAATAGGCACTGAAACATTACGCTCAGAAGAGAAGTGAAAAAAGGAATTATCTGAAAGCAATTTCAGTACACATTTTGGCAGAGCTCTGGGAGACTGGTGTTAAATTGTTCAAGAACAATAAAATGTGGGACCTTCATTGACCAGAGTTTCATATTGTGTCTATTTGCCAAAACAAGGCTGGCTACGGATTAAAATTGCACAGCGTTTGCAAAACTACTTGGCTATCCAGGATTCAGAGGAGAGTCTCTACTCTGGATTTGATAAATTAGACTCTTTGTTCAGCTCTCAGCATTCATTGACACAGAACTAAGGTTAAAGAGATGGTTATGGTTTGGTTTTCACTCAGCTTTGTTGACTAAGCAAGCTACAGACTGCACTGATGAAGTCTCGGCTTGCACTGTTATTATCATAAGCACTACTTGTCAAGCAGCCTACTGTGCGCTCCAAACAGATTTAATGACCAGTTGTGTCTTTTGTTACACTGTGTGTGCATTCTGTTGTATCTTTTATTGAGATGTACATACAATAGTTTTAAATCTATCTATATTTATAGGAGTTTAAATCCTACCTCCTCTCTGGACCTCTGTTTCGATTTGTAATTAGATTCATTATCAGCTTGATGGCAGGAATCTCTGCACACAGCTCTTTTCTGGAGTGTTTATTTGGTAAAGTGTACTCTAACTTAGCTAACCATAAAAACAAAGGGATACAAATTGAGATCTTGTGATTGTCACACAAACTTGTCTATAAAGTTTACAAGGAGTTGAAAGAAGTAAGACATTTAATGAGAATCTTTTTTGTGGGTAGACATGTCTTGCTGATAAAGAGATACTAAAGACAAGAGATTAAACTGAGACAAGCTGACAGGAACGTTACATTAAATCAAATGAGCATTCCTTTAGAACAAGCAGAAAAGCATCTCATAATGCACAACATGCTGAACCGTAAGATAGATGTGCTTCAACAGAGGAAATCACTAACATGTTAAACACTAAAATTTTTTACTCCACCTGTATGCCAGCAGTATTCTCTCCCTATACTTCGATCATAAATTTCTAACACCATCTCATCACCCCCTTTCTGACCTCAAAACATATTCGATTACACTATGCACGGTTCCTTTGAATTTCCCTTCCCTATACTAACATACACACGTGGACAAAATTGTTGGTACCCTTCGGTCAATGAAAGAAAAACTCACAATGGTCACAGAAATAACTTTAATCTGACAAACGTAATAATAAATAAGAATTCTATGAATGTTAACCAATGAAAGTCAGACATTGCTTTTCAACCATGCTTCAACGAAATTATTTAAAAAAATGAAAACTCAAAAACTCATGGAACAGGCCTGGACAAAAATGATGGTACCCCTAACTTAATAGTTTCTTGCACAACCTTTTGAGGCAATCACTGCAATCAAACGATTCCTGTAACTGTCAATGAGACTTCTGCACCTCTCTGCAGGTATTTTGGCCCACTCCTCACGAGCAAGCTGCTCCAGTTGTTTCCGGTTTGAAGGGTGCCTTTTCCAGACAGCATGTTTCAGCTCCTTCCAAAGATGCTCAATAGGATTGAGGTCAGGGCTCCTAGAAGGCCACTTTAGAATAGTCCAATGTTTTCCTCTTAGCCATTCTTGGGTGTTTTTAGCTGTGTTTTGGGTCATTGTCCTGTTGCAAGACCCATGACCTGCGACTGAGACCCAGCTTTCTGACACTGGCCAGCACATTTCTCTCTAGAATCCCTTGATAGTCTTGAGATTTTATTGTACCCTGCACAGATTCAAGACACCCTGTGCCAGATGCAGCAAAGCAGCCCCAGAACATAACAGAGCCTCCTCCATGTTTCACAGTAGGGACAGTGTTCTTTTCTTCATATGCTTAATTTTTCCATCTGTGAACATAGAGCTGATTTGCCTTGGCAAAAAGTTCCATTTTTGTCTCATCTGTCCATAGGACATTCTCCCAGAAGCTTTGTGGCTTGTCAACATGTAGTTTGGCATATTCCAGTCTGACTTTTTTATGATTTGTTTTCAACAATGGTGTCCTCCTTGGTCGTCTCCCATGGCTCAAACAACGACGGATGGTGCGATCCGACACTGATGTTCCTTGAGCATGAAGTTCACCTTGGATCTCTTTAGAAGTCTTTCTGGGCTCTTTTGTTACCATTTGGATTATCCGTCTGTTTGATTTGTCATCAATTTTCCTCCAGCGGCCACGTCCAGGGAGGTTGGCTACAGTCCCATAGATCTTAAATTTCTGAATAATATGTGCAACTGTAGTCACAGGAACATCTAGCTGCTTGGAAATTGTCTTATAGCCTTTACCTTTAACATGCTTGTCTATAATTTTCTTTCGAATCTCCTGAGACAACTCTTTCCTTTGCTTTCTCTGGTCCATGTTGAGTGTGATACGTACTATGTCACCAAACAACACAGTGACTACCTGGAGGCCTATATATAGGCCCACTGACTGATTACAAGATTGTAGACACCTATGATGCTAATTAGTGGACACACCTTGAATTAACATGTCCCTTTGGTCACATTATTTTCAGTATTTTCTAGGGGTACCATCATTTTTGTCCAGGCCTGTTCCATAAGTTTATTTTTTTAAATAATTCTGTTGAAGCATGGTTGAAAAGCAATGTCTGGCTTTCATTGGTTAACATTCATAGAATTTTTTTTAATTATTATTTTTGTCAGATTAAAGTTATTTATGTGACCATTGTGAGTTTTTCTTTCATTGACCAAAGGGTACCAACAATTTTGTCCACGTGTGTATGTACCTGAGAAGTGCTGGTTCCCTTCGTTTAATTTTCAGTTTTTTCCTCAGACCCTTAAAGGAAAAACCCTTCCTGAACAACTTTCGCTATCTGATCCTTATTTGTGTATAAGGTGTTCTTCATGATTAAATTGAAACCTTTTTTTAAAAACAACTTTCATTACTTGCATGGAATGTCACGAATCAACGTTGCTAATAATATTTTTGAGGAAATTTTTCTTCTTTTTCCAAATTCCACTGAAGCTCCAGCAAAATTGTTTTGTGGAGTTGATGTTTGACAAAATAACGATCTTACCAAAACAGTGCAAAGGTAAGACATATATTGAACTAGACAAATATGAGCATTGACGTTGGTGCATTTCTAATTTCATGGCCTCCAAAATGAGTCATCATGACATACTAACAGAGGATTAAACTCCTTCATCTCTACCTACAGAGCACAATGCAACAAAGCTCCTTATGTCTGTCAAGATCCCTCATTCTAGACTAACATACCAGCTTCCAAATTTTCATCTTTCAACTTGCTCACTTCCATCACTCCTACTATTTTTTTTTTTTTTCACTAGCATGGTCATCCTGTGACCTCAGAGTAGCACATACTGCAAACACTAACTTGACAGGAATAATAAAAACACATTTGCACCAAAAACATTTAACATATCAGAAATTCACTGATCAGCCATAACATTAAAACCAATGACAGATTATGTGAATAATTTAAATTACCCTGTTACATGACACCTCTAAAATAATGGGATATATTAAACAGCAAGTAACCGGTCAGTTTTTTACCTTGTTGTGTTGGAAGCAGTAAAAATGGGTGAGTGAATGCATCTGAACAATTTTAATAAGGGACAAATTGTAATGGCTACTGAGCAACTCCAAAACAGCAGGTCTTATGGGGTGTTTCCAATATCCAGTGGTCATTTGTCCACCACAGAAAGTGCCTACAATGAATCAGAATCAGAACTGGAGCGTGGACAAGGGAAGAAAGTGGCCTGGTCTCATGAATCACATTTTCTTTTAAATCATGTGGACAGCTAGGTGTCTGGGTGTAGCTCATCTGAAAAAGAGATGGAACCAGGATGCACTTAGGGAAGAAGGCAAGCCAGCAGAGGCAGTGTGGATACTCTGCTTTCATACGGATGTTACTTTTACACGTAACCCCACCATAAACATTTTTGTAGACCAAGGTCCCTCCCTTATGGCAGCATAATAACTTAATGGCAGTGGCCTCTTTTAGCAAGATAATGCACCCTGCCATGCTGCAAACATAGTTCAGGAATGGTTTCAGAAAAATCATAAAGAGTTCAAGGTGTTAACCTGGCCTTTAAATTCCTCAGATTTCAATCTGCTCAAGCATCTGTTGCATGTGCTGGACAAACAAGTCTGATGCATGAAGGCCGCACCTTGCAACCAACATTATTTAAAGGATCTGCTGTTGATGACAGGGTGCCATGTTAAAACTTAAATCAAGATAAAACAATAAATGTGTGCAGTTTTGTGAGATGTTTTGTGCAACTAAAGGTATATAGGTCATGCTACAAAAATGGTGAAAATGGACACCAAAATCATTGAAATTACCATAACAGACCCACTATTTGAATATGTTCAGAAAATACAGTATGTACTTTCAATCATTTTTTTATTTTAATGTTTAATATATAATTTTAGCATTATATATACATATATTTTTTAGTTCAAGGAAATGTCGCCACTATGATCATACATGTAAGTGGAATCATATACTTTTCATCTAAAGATTTTTTTTCATTAAATAAATCTGATTCACAATAACAAATATCTTATAAAATAAGTTGAAAACTAAAACATAAAAAACAATAATTGATCATAATTAATAAGATGAAAAAAAATACAAAACTGTATAATTGGTGTTACTGTTACACAAAATTAGTTTTATTTTTAGGTACATTTGACAATTTGAAATTGTTCCTGCATTACGATCACTAGATGAAAAGCACTAGACAAATGGAAAAGGAATGTCAAATGTCTCGCTTAATTTTTTTTTTAATATAAATGCCATCATTTTGCAATCAATTTTAATGCAAAGCTTTTAGATCCATCATTGATGTTACTCAGTGTTAACAGTCAAAAATTGGACATAAAAACTGACTACATATGATAATTGATTTTGACATAATTGAAAATTATGTAGTTTCACTTGTAAATAGTAAGTCCCCTACATACGAACATTCAGGTTACGAACTTTGGAAGATATGAACATGCGGTCTGACGTATATTGTGGTATGCATGCAGTGTGCATCCCAGGATTTCAGGAAGCAACCAAAAGACAGCAAGAGTTAAAACTAGTACTGCTAGAAAGTGTCAAGCAAAAACAATCGAGACAAAAGTGAAAATAGTTGAGAGAATGGAGCAAGGTGAAAAGATGGCAGACATTGCTTGTTCTTTTAACATTAATCGTTTAACCATCAACGTGATTCAAGAACAAATCCAACATCATGGAACATGTTAGTTTTATACTGTGTATAGCCAATTATGTTAGTATCCTGGTACCTAAACAATGTTTGTTAGACTTACAAACTAACTGGACTTACAAACAAGCTCTTGGAATGGAACTGGTGGTACAGGAAGAGAAGTTACACATACTGCATTTAAAAAAAATACATTAAGTCTTAGGTTTTGTAGATTCGTAAAAGTTATTGATTATATTAAAGAAGTGTGAAAGAAGAATTACATTTTAGGAGATTTTTGAAACCCAAATTCAACCTTTCCTCTATAATGACCCATTTATCAGGCGAGTGATATGAAGAAAGCTGACTTTGTAAATATTGGTATGAAAAAAAGGGGAAAAAAAGAAAATATCAAGATTCTTAATTATGACTGAACAGCAAGTTATAAATAATAAAACCTGAAAACACAGGTTTTAGGTTTATATTCTTAGTAAAACTTTAATGGCAGATTAACTAACATTATATTCCAACCTTTATGCTGCCTTAACAAATAAAAAAATGGTAGTTTTACATTTGAAAAAGTAGCTTTAACGTTTTAAAATACATTTTTAAATAAAATATTACCAAGTAACAGGTAAATAGCTGTGACACACGATTGATATTAGAAGCTTAGGGAAGTAAACACACAGCTAGCTAACATGGCTTAGCAAACGTTGCTGGCGCGCGCGCACACACACATTGTATATAAATATATATATACAAACAGCCAGTGTGTTAAACACTCACTTTTGGTTTTCTTGGTTGTTTCGATGTGAAACTCATACTTCACCGTGGCAGGAGGATTGACAGAAGGATTGACAGGAGGAGCCAGGCTGTTCTTGTTGAACTGGACGCTAGCAGAACTCAGCGCTTCTTTAAAGTAAATGACAGATGTAGGAGTGATCGAGTCTTCCTCCGGGCTGCTGGGGAAATGTCCGTTATTGTCCTGAAACGCAGGTCGACCCATCTCCCCAGAGGATATCAAACTTTCCTTAACTTCTGTGTTTTGGTAATCAGTGTGTACGTCCTGCTCCGACGCCATGTTCCGCTTTAAAAAAAAATACGCTAATCTCTCTATTTCTCAGCTAAAGGTAACATAAAGCTTAGCGTTTATTATTATTTTTTTTAATTAAATTTCCTACAAACTATCACGGCACAAAACTCAGTGAAGGATGCCTGGTCCTGTTGACGTTTTCTTACCTCCATAAACACGACAAAACTTTGAGTAGCGCAATCACGTGCACATGACGTCATCACGTCGCCACGCCATTAACCCGTTCATGCACCTAGTCCACTCTCACATGGACAGGATGGATAGTGTTCTGCATCATCCCCAAAGCACATGATCTCATTGCTGTAGATTTAAATTTATTTTCTCTAGCTCTCTAAAGTATTTATTCAATTTATTCATTAAACAAACAATCGATAACAGACCAACATAAATAAATAAATGAATGAATAAATAAATTCATTTTTTTAAAAGGTTTGACACTCAAATCAAGGTAGTTTTAAAAACTAAGATTTTGTTTGTTTACTTATTACAAACATCTGATTACTGTTCATTTAAATTTACTTTCTGCAGTTCTCTTCAGTGTTTCTCAATTAATCTGTATTTGCATGTTAATAATTTACTTATGGAAGGGATATGGGTGAAGTCCAGAAAGACCCCACATCCACAACCTCTGATGGGTGTATTTACCATGATGGTTGTTTAAAATATTAGACTTTGAAGGGTTGGCAGTTTAAATGCAGAAATATCTTAGCAGATCTACTATACAAGTTCAAGTTCAAGTAGGCTTTATTGTCACTTCAACCATATACAGTTAGTACACAGTGAAACAAAACAACGTTCTTCCAGGACCAAGGTGCTACATGCAACATAAATTTACAACATAGATTAACAGAAAGACTAAACTAGCTAACTAAGAGACCTAGTTAGCTGGCTAGCAGAGACAAGACAGTGCTGACAACATAAATTTACAACATGAATTAACAAAAACTAACTAGCCAACTCAGAGAGGAAGACTATCTGAGGGTTTTTTTTCTTCTTCTTCTTTTTTTTTTTTTAGAAATACAGACAACAGACAACATAAAGTGCACGTGCAAATGCACTAAACAGAGTGCAACAAAGTGACAGTGCGACAAACATGACATAACATAACATAATACTCTGTGGACATGAGATACCTTAAATGCACAAAGAAATTTTGGGCTGATTTCATTTTAGCCCAGATTGTAGCAAGGTTTCCAGATCTTATCAAACTTTCCAAAATCTCAAATAAATACACAAATTATAGGTTCAGGATTTTTCAAGGAGGTCTTAAAACAGTATTGATTTATGTGAGGAAAGGTCTTTTTCTAGCTTTTCCTAATCACCACGCTGACCATAAATGTTTTGACCTAGAATTTGACGACTTTGAGTCTGTATCTTTCACATTTTCCATATATTTAATTAAATATTTCCTCTTCTGTTTCTTAGGATAGCAACTTCTTGCAGCTGCATGTATGTTTGTTGTTATTACGATCATTATCTTTAAAATTCTGATCAGAGTTAACTTGGAAGCATGTTTGTACTTACAAACTTATTCGTTTTTAATTATGGTAGTTTGGGACACAAATAAAACCAGCTCCAGCAAAATCTAATATTTTAAACCAGGTGTGTTTGGATTATATTTTGAAAAAATCCAGAACTTATCCTTTACACATTGGAAAAATAGAAGCAGTTTCTGTATGCATTTCTGATTTGCAGTACCAACAATATGGAACGGAAGTTTCAAATAAAGCCTTTGAAGTGACTTTTTAGTTTAATGGTTCAAATGGCTTAAATAAAGGATTGTTCACAGAGATGTCTCACTGATGTGAACTCCATTATTATACTGTATTGTTGTTTGTATTATTTAAATATCAAGAAATCAAGGCTCAGGATTACATCAATTAACCTCAGTCTAGCTCATAAACCCTAGTGTTGTTATTGTGTCTATTTCCCTCTTCTATTAATTACAGGGAGAACATACAAACTCCATGCACACAGACTCGAGGTAGGAATTAAACCCAGACCCTGGAGGTGCAACCACTAAGCCACCCTGCCACCAGGAACCAAACATCAACAAAAAAGTTCTACAACTGACATAAGTCCAAAGAAACTAATTCATTAGAATCATGACATTGACCTACTGATTTCATTCTATGTTGATTTCCAAATACACATTTTTTTGTTTGTTTTAAACATGTTTGAACAGTGTGTTTGTTTTATGTAACTACTTTTTTCATAATTTTTCATACAAGCAATTTTGGGGGGAAAGGAACATAGAGTAAATTTTATCCACATTGTGTAAATTTGTTACAATCATAAATGTGTTTTACATGCATCTTCTCAATCACAACTGATGAAATGTCACAGAAAAGCAGGATGAAATATCACCATAAATGGTGATTTAGAAAATGTTTAATTCTTTGTAATCATCTGACACAAGGGACACTGATAGGCTGCATCAGTTTACATGGGCTTGAAATAACCAGATGTGCTGTTGAGATTCCAAATGAATCCAGCTCAATACTTTTCTTAACAGCAAGTAATCTTATTTCTTTACTGCCTAGACTGAACCAAAAACATGTACCGCTCATAAAGAACGTCATAAGCAACTTCAAAAACAGAATATGTTCATAATTTAGTAAGACATTGCAAATGCAGTTTAGCACAAGAGTTTTTTTAGACAGGCAAGTTTTAAATTGTTTAAACCAAGTCTTATAACAAGCTGGCTGTTAAATGATAACAGGCTCCACTAGATGGCATGATAGTGCTTTAGATGATTTTTCATGTTCTTTTTAACTACTGAAACAATAATTATCCGCATCAGTTTAGCACTTTAAAAAGTCTGCAGAATGTTAAGTAAAACTAATTATTTTAAATGTATTATTGATATCCTTGCTCTAGAGCAGATATTTGCATGTTTTTAAGACTTTTGCTGTATACTTCTGCCTAAGTACTGCAGTGACTGAGATGAAGGTAAGATGGTAAGCTGGTTTATGTTCTATTAATTATGGTTGTCCATCCAAGGTACAGGCATTTCTATGATATAAAAATATCATATTGCTGCAAACTTGATCTCATGAAAACATAAATTAGCATTTGAGTGAATGAGAATGTCACAGAAGATTTGTTGTTGTTCTTGTTCAGATGAATACAGCTGTAAAAACTTGGTAAATGTTCTAATGCCATCCCATCCATAATGTTATTTGTAATATGAATTAAGTTGAATTAAGATTTTGAGAATACCATTAAAAAATATATTTTTTGCTAAAAATCATAGTTGTTCATTTGTTATTCATTAATTACAAAGACATCCTGAAAAAAACTATTATATGACTATTATATGGACATACTTTAATATATCTGTATTTTCACCCCAACTTTTATGAAAAAATCAATTTGGTTAAAGAGTTATACAGTACATACCACATATATAATTTACATGTTGCTATTATTAATAGTTACAAATAATTAACTGGTAATTTGGTATATTTAAAGTAATTTTATATTAACAGAATTATTTCAGAGATAAAAGCCTTTAGAGGAAAAAGTATGATTAAACCGAAAGAGGTTTTCTAATTAGTTGTGGCAGGACTTTAAATACATAAATTCTGAAAAATTTGTCAATTTATGTACTCAATATGGGGCTTCTTTAGCATGAAATACTGCATCAATGCTGTGTAGTAGCATGAAGCCGATCAACCTGCGGTACCGCTGAGGTGTTATTGAAGACAAGGTTACTTTGATAGCAGCCTTCAGGTCATCTATACTGGAGCTTAGGTCAGGCAAGGTGGCTGGCCAGTCAAGCAGAGTAATATCATGATCAGCAAAGTGTGGAAACTGTGCCGCCTCTCCACTCTTTTTCCAGACACTGGAATCAAATGAAATGCAAAATTTTACTCAAAATTTAAATTCAAAAGAAAATCAACATTTTCCATGATATAATTTTTTTTGAGTTTCACTGTACATTTGTCATTTATTACTATTATTATTTTTATTATACTTTTTAATTAAGTTTACATTACGTTGATTAATTAAGATTTAACTTTGAGTATGTCTGAAGTTATGTTTTAAGAATTCAATTAAAATTTTGAACCATACAGGACACAAAATTCTTTTTTTTTTTTGTAACATAGTATATTTCCACTGAAAGGAGAAATCATTAAGTTTTAGTTTCAATTGGCCCTTTCAGAATCCACAAGTAATTACCCTTTTTATTTTTAATATAACCATTGAGCCAACAAAAACACTTCTCCTTTCTTTTAATCTCGTGATTATACTCAGAATACATGAATGTCAACAATGCAACAACTCATTGGACATGGAAAGGCAATAAATAAATAAATAAATACTGTAAGTAGATAAATATATAAATGGAGAAGAGAAAACATGAGTGCATACCCAGCCTTTAAATGCCCAGCTTTTAAATGCATACATGTTTTACTAATTTAACAATTTAAAAATGAAAAATGGTGATATTTACCTGGCACAATTTGTTTAAATTAAATTGTTAATCTGTTCCAAAACTTTCATATAGTAAAAAAAAAAAACTCTCACTTTTTACTCACCAAATTTTTAAACACTACACTACACTTCCCTATATTATATTATTTGCAAAGTCATAAGGTGACCTTTCGGGCATCAAACAGCTTTAAGGAGGTGATTTATAAAATGATCAAACAGTAAAAATGACACGTCTGACTAATCTATCTGTGGCTTCACAGTGGTCTAGTGGTTAGCACTATTGCCTCACACATCCATGGTTGAGAGTTTGTGACCTGTCTTGCAGCTGTGTGTGTGTGTTTGCACGTTGTCCCTGTCCTTGATGGGTTCCCTCCAGGCGCTCCAAATAACAGGTGTTTCAAATTGTCCATAGCACGTGAATCTAGGCTACACTTGTACCCAGCAAAGAATTCACACCACTCCTAGTGCCTCATGTGACATTGCGAGCATTAAAAGTTTAATTCTTGTTTAATTTTTATTTTGTTTCACCAGCCGCCACTGCTCATGTCCCTGGGGATAGGCTCCAAGCCTCCCATGACCCTGCACAGGATAACCATATAGTATAGTAAAGAGAATGAGTGAGTGGAAAGTATTCTATCTGTTGCTGAGTTTACATTACATTGCAAGTCAGTTAGTACTAAATTTGTATTATATGAAGTATAATCATTACTAACACTGAACAGGGTTATCTACTTTCCTATTACTGTATATCTCTGATGAAAAACTATCCATCCTTCAAATTTGGACAAATTTCGCATAGAATCTATATTTGACGTTTTACCAAGGCATCAGTTTTGGTAAGAAAGTTGCATTCTACATTAAATGAAAACTCAAACAAGGTAAATAAATCAATAGATAAAAAATAAAAATATCAGATCACTGCTGACTATAAAAGAAACTAGTTCCAAGAAATGGAAAGTAAGATCCAGAGGAAGTACAACTAAAAAATAAAGGAAGGGATATGATGGGGAAACACCGTCTGCGCATATAAAAGAGGAGTAAATTCTTATTCTTGCACATAAGCTTTTTGATCAGAGACAAGAAAACCATTCACTGAATCTTCAGAGCATCAGGAGCAAGAGGAACATGAAGTCTGCTGCAGTTTTTGTTGTCTTTGCTTGTCTACTTATTGATCATGTACAAGGTAAGATTTCTAATCCTCATATGCATCTCTTTTACTGATATATAAGATTAAGTAGAGTTGTATGTATTTAAAATATACAATTGTTATCTGTTTGCAGGACAGGCCAACAGGCCATCGAGGTGTTTGTGTCAGGGTCCTCTGGCGAACGTAGTTCGTATACAACGTATTGACAAGATTGAGGTTTATCCTACTAGTGCATCTTGTGAAAATGTGGAAATCATGTAAGTTCAGTAGCTATTAACATCCATAACAATGTATAATACATCATCATTTCCTTCTCCTGAGTTATCTAACCTCTTATTTTTGTTGTAGTGTCACTCTGAAGGACGGTGCAGGGAAAAAATGCTTGAATCCAAAATCTGAATTTACTCAGAAATACATCACTACAGCTTTAAGAAAAGGTGGGGTTAATTTTTTATTGAATATGTTTTTATTTTACTGTTTTTATAATATCTATATAAGAGACAAAACTAAGATTGTAAATATGTTTCTGTTGTACAGGAGTGCAGAGTAAAGCATGAACCGTCATCACTGAACAGAAGTGGAAGAAGAATGCACAGAGATGTCTTTGCTACTTAATATATATCCAGTCTTGTAAAACCTGTACATATATGGCTAAGCTTTAATTTATAACTGTTCTATCTTTATGGCTCAATGTATATAATTTTTGAAGAATTTTGCAAAATCCTTGTACCTAACGTATTGTTTCTGTATACTGACAAACTAAATTATAATAAAAGCAGCACATAACAGTGCTTAAAACTTCAGAAGAGTGAATGCAGTGTGTCAAATATATTTTTTAAAATCTTTGCCCAATACCAGATTCAGCTTTTCAGCAAACTACAGACACATCACTGAAACCGGTCGCGGGTCATGCGTTTTAAAATGGCCCACAGCAAATTACAAAAATATAGCAGAATATGGCCCTCACATGAAACCTGGCAGTATTGCATTTCTTGGTTTTAACTCTAGGTGGAGCGACTGAGTTGATCAAGGCAGTTCCTCTACAAAACAAAATTAAGAAAAAAAAAATTTCGACAGCAACTTGAAATTGACAGCGTAACACCAAAGAAACAGAAGATATCAAGTGTAGAAAGTGTTGAAAATTTCAGACATGATGGGAAAATAAATACTTCTTTATGGAAGTCAAGGGGAAGTGTGTGTTTGAGTTGTAATGAGAGTGTCGCAGTGATGAAGGAGTACAATGTAAGACGTCACTACGAAACCAAACATCAGACCTACATGTCCTACACTGGTGTGGAACGAGAACAGAAGGTTAAGCAGATGACTTATTATCTTGCTAGCTCGACAACAGTATTTTCCTGTGCCAGAAAAACTCAAGAAAATGCCACAATAGCCAGCTATGAGGTGGCTAACATTGCACAGCAACGGAAGGCTTTTTCAGATGATGAATTTATAAAACAGTGCCTCACTAAAGTCGCAGGAATAATGTGCCCCAAAAATAGTCAAGAATTTAACAGAGTTAGCCTATCAAGAAACACAATTTTGCTGCAAATCGAAGATGACTTATTCTCTGAGATCAGCGATCAACCAGTTTTTAAAAGAAAAGGACGACCTCTTCACGAGCTGAGTGACTCTATAACTGGCAGACCTGGTGTTTTTAGTTGATCACACTGAACACCTCAACACACTCAACAAAAATTTACAAGGCAAAGACCAACATGAAAGCATTCTGTGTGAAGCTCCGACTGTTTGAGGCACAGTCCAATGTCACGCACTTCCCCACACTGTCTGAAATCAGATCTGCGTTTCCAAAGGCCGATCTCTCTGATAAAAAAGGAAAATATGTGTCTGTGATCAGTGGCGGTTTTAGGCATGGGAGAACTGGGCAGCCCCTGTGCAAGTTTGCTGAAAAGGTGCCGCACTGAAGCTGTGTGAAGTGGAAAGGGGAGCGGAGGGGAGGGGCCGTGGAGGAAAGTTCACCTCTCCCAAAAGAAATCCATCCAGTGGTGGGCTAAACACCTTGACTTTCTTACAAATAGCGGCACACATTTCATTTACAATATTATAAACACAAAACTATAATTTATTGAATTTAGTTTTTTTTTTTTTCAAAATTGTGTGAAATGGCTAATAAAAATGGTAATAAAATGAATAAATGATTATGTGGCGGTGAATTGGTTTAGTCCTGACTTCTAGTTGTGAGTGACATTAAGGGGGGGGGGGGGGGGGGGGGTGATTGTCGATTTCAAAATAAACAGCGATGGAGAGACAAAGGCCAAAGCTGTCAGGTGTCCAATTTAGAAAAAAGAGAAAAGAAGAGGAGAAACGAGCAGAAGATAAATGTATGCAACAACGTTCCCTCTGTATGATTACTGTATCATGTCAATTAAGTTCTAATGATGATTAGTGTTCTAACGTTAGGTTTGTTAGCCGTCTTGCTAGACTAGTCTTGCAGATGAGGAGCTGCCAGAGCAATGCAATACACCAGGG
Organism: Clarias fuscus; assembly: GCA_030347435.1. Classification (NCBI taxonomy): domain Eukaryota; kingdom Metazoa; phylum Chordata; class Actinopteri; order Siluriformes; family Clariidae; genus Clarias; species Clarias fuscus. The sequence goes on from CM059208.1 coordinate 19,744,705, forward strand.
ACCACACTGCACTTTGAAGGGCACTCTGATTTGGACAGTAGAGAGCTTGTGCAGGAAATCAAGAACTTCCCTCCCCTGCCATCAAAAACCATGATCCTCCTTGAGCTCATAACTTTTATTCACGAAAAGGATCTATCGGAGATCTACCCAACCTTTTGGACTGCTCTCAGTATTACACTTACTCTGCCAGTGACTGTGGCTCACGCAGAGAGGAGCTTATCAAGTCATATCTGAGATCAAGCATGTCTCAAGAACGGCTCACTGGCCTTGCTATCATCAGTATCGATCACTCAATAGTGGAGCAGATCTTGTACGATGACATTATTGATGATTTTGCATCAAGGAAGGCCAGAAACGTCAGATTTTAGTTTCTGTTTTTTTGTTGTTGTTGTTGTTTCAAGTTCAGTGTTATAATTATATTTTTCTGGAGTGTGGTGTGCTTTTTAGATTATACATTTTTTTACACAATATTTAACTATGTTTTATCAGTATTTTATTATTAATAAAAGTAACAGTATATTTTTTTAGTTCCAATATTTTTTTTTTTGTTAAGTTTTGAGTGATTTGTGCAATAAAACAACATTGTTTCTGCAATATTATGATTTTGTGAAATTTCTTTTAATTGCATGTGTGTACTCGCCCAGGGAGTAAATCAGTGTAGAACCGCCACCGTCTGTGATCACATCTCTCATGACAGAATTTTCTCAGCGCTTCCAAGATTTACATTTTTTTTTTTTTTACCATTAAGAATGATATCAAGTTGTTCACGACTCCCTTCATGATAAATGCAGAAGAAGTGGAAGAGAGTCTGCAATTAGACCTTATAGAAATGCAGCGTGATGATTCTCTGAAGAATCAACATCAGTTTCTCTCCTTACCGGACTTCTACCTGAGCTTGGTAGAAGCCAAATTTCCTCTGATGAGACACCAAGCAAAAAGAATAATAAGTCTGTTCGGCTCAACATACATATGTAAACAAACATTTAATCTCATGACGCTGAACAAAAGCAGATTGAATACCAACGACCATCTCTGTGACGTCCTTCACATCTCAACCGCAAATCTTTACATTTTAACATAGGCACTGGTTGCGTCAATCAGTTTCCTCAAACCGCCGCAGATGGAATGCACTGTTTGACAATTTCTTATTGTCTCTGGACATAGTGTTGCATTCCTCATATCCCAAGAAGATATCCATATTTTTCTTTATTTTGTCACATGTCTTAATGTAAATTTCCTGTTTTAGGAATATCTTTTCTGAAAGTATGTAAAGTACAGAATGTTTTACTATCTGGTACAGAGAATACATGCTTTAAATTCACTGCACAGTAGTTTTTATCAATTAACACGCAATGTTGACTTTCTGCGTTTTTTTAATAAATTGATAATAAATTCAAAGTAAACACATGGTAGCAGTATGAAGAACAAGATATGGGGAAATTATCAAAATATTAAAACATCAAACATTTATAAAATAAAATAAAAAAAATCAATAAGCAGTACATATTTGACTTTACCAATATTTACCACTGACTATAAATAAAAATTATTTTGCTTTTAAGCTATGACATTTTGTTTAAAAACAGTTAATGTCTGAACATGAATATTTTCGTGTAATAATATACAACTGTTACTACCATATGATTTATATGAAATTCAGAACACTGTGTTTACATAGCACACATGAGCAGGTCTAATGATCCAGTTAATTTCCACTGAACTGAGAAATAATGACATTTCAGTTTCATTTGTCAGTTTCAGGCGACACATAAATCTACTCTCCGCCACGTTGATTATACCATCTAGGCAGCAGAAACAGTTCTCCTTTCTCTGGAATCCTACTATTTTACAACCCCAGACAATTTCCACAGTGAAATCAGCAATGTAACAAATCAAAATGAAATTCAGAATAGAACATTTCACTACATATGAAATTTCACTACAAAGTTTTATCATGGACAAAATAATATAAATACATAATTTAGAAAAGAGCTTTTAAATGCATATATAGCAGTAGGCTTTTAAGATTAATTTAGTTATTAGTTATTTAATCTATAGGATACGCATATAGTATAGAGAATGAGTGAGTGAGAAAGTATTCTATCTGTTGCTGAGTTTACATTACATTGTAAGTCAGCTAGTACTAAATTTGTATTATATGAAGTATAATCATTACTAACACTGAACAGGGTTATCTACTTTCCTATTACTGTATATCTCTGATGAAAAACTATCCATCCTTCAAATTTTTGCCTAGAATCTATATTTGACGTTTTACCAAGGCATCAGTTTTGGTAATGAAGTTGCATTCTACATTAAATGAAAACTCAAACAAGGTAAATAAATCAATAGATAAAAAATAAAAATATCAGATCACTGCTGACTATAAAAGAAACTAGTTCCAAGAAATGGAAAGTAAGATCCAGAGGAAGTACAACTAAAAAATAAAGGAAGGGATATGATGGGGAAACACCATCTGCGCATATAAAAGAGGAGTAAACTCTTATTCTTGCACATAAGCTTTTTGATCAGAGACAAGAAAACCATTCACTGAATCTTCAGAGCATCAGGAGCAAGAGGAACATGAAGTCTGCTGCAGTTTTTGTTGTCTTTGCTTGTCTACTTATTGATCATGTACAAGGTAAGATTTCTAATCCTCATATGCATCTCTTTTACTGATATATAAGATTAAGTAGAGTTGTATGTATTTAAAATATACAATTGTTATCTGTTTGCAGGACAGGCCAACAGGCCATCGAGGTGTTTGTGTCAGGGTCCTCTGGCGAACGTAGTTCGTATACAACGTATTGACAAGATTGAGGTTTATCCTACTAGTGCATCTTGTGAAAATGTGGAAATCATGTAAGTTCAGTAGCTATTAACATCCATAACAATGTATAATACATCATCATTTCCTTCTCCTGAGTTATCTAACCTCTTATTTTTGTTGTAGTGTCACTCTGAAGGACGGTGCAGGGAAAAAATGCTTGAATCCAAAATCTGAATTTACTCAGAAATACATCACTACAGCTTTAAGAAAAGGTGGGGTTAATTTTTTATTGAATATGTTTTTATTTTACTGTTTTTATAATATCTATATAAGAGACAAAACTAAGATTGTAAATATGTTTCTGTTGTACAGGAGTGCAGAGTAAAGCATGAACCGTCATCACTGAACAGAAGTGGAAGAAGAATGCACAGAGATGTCTTTGCTACTTAATATATATCCAGTCTTGTAAAACCTGTACATATATGGCTAAGCTTTAATTTATAACTGTTCTATCTTTATATGGCCTAATGAATATATTTTTTGAAGAATGTGAAAGATCTTTTAAAAGTATTATTTCTGTATACTGACAAATTAAATTATAATAAAACCTTCAGAAACTTGAATGCAGTGTGTCAGATATATTTTTATAATCTTTGCCCAGTATCAGTTTTCATATAAGGTTCAGCTTTTCAGCAAACATCTAAGTTATAAAATTTTCAGCACTGTAGGCAATAAGATGAACTGAATTTTGGTTTATTTTAACCAACTACCCAAACATGACTAGGCAAACATTTTTTAAAAATATGCAAAGTAATAGCATACGCACAATTATATTTTGTTTGTAGCATACACACAATTATATTTTGTTTGTAGCATACACACAATTATATTTTGTTTGTTTCAAACATGTTCATTTTGACAGTTCTAAATTTTTGCCATGTCATTCCCATATTCTTTGTAATGGTAAAATCTACCCTTTATAAAAGTAATGATAACTATAGTTTTACCTGACATATACAAAAACCCAAATACGTACATTGTTTGAAGTCTGAAGCCTATGAAGTCTCAATACACACAAGCAAGGCTTCCACTCACTCATCATCTATACCGCTTAATCCTGTATTCAGGGTAACGGGGGGCCTGGAGCCTATCCCAGGAGACTTAGGGCACATGACAGGGTACACCCTGGACAGGGTGCCAATCCATCGCAGGGCACAGACACACACATACACTCACCCATTCACACACTACGGGCAATTTGGGAATGAAGGCTTCCATATTATCTTTTTTTTTTTTTAAACCATCGTTGACGTATTCTATGTTGTATCTGTGTTGTATTGATACTTGTTGTATCAAGTATCTGTGAGTTTTAAGGGTTATTAAACAAAATTCTTGTGCCTTGTGGATATGCATTGTCCTTGAAGAAAGCACTCCCATCAGGATACATAAGTTAAAAATGTCCAGTCTGAAAAACTGTTTTGATTTGTAGCCATTCTACTCTTAAAGGCTCTAGGTAGACCAAAACTATTTCAGTAAAATTCCCCAAGAACAGATCTATATTTTCCTTTAATTTGTCACATGTCAGAATATTTTATCATTAAATACAGTATATCCATAATTATATGAACCTCAATAAGATTTTCCTTTTCAGAATATCTTTAATGACGTTACAGTAAGATACATTGAATGATCTCATTATAGGGTTAAATGTTTTACCATCTGGTGTAGAGAATACATGCATGCATATAATTCAGTGCACAGTAGATTTATCAGTGAACAGGATGTTTATGTTGATTTTCTGGGTGTTTTAAATAATTCCATAATTATCACAGGGTTGCAGGATAAAGAACAATATGTGGGGAAATTATCAAAATAATCAAAAGTCAAACATTGCTAAAACAAAAAATTCAGTGAGATATTTGACTTTAACAATATTTATAACTGACTATAACTGAAGATTAAAAAAAATGCTTAGAAGCTGACATTTTGCTTAAATACTGTACAAGTAATGTTTGAACATGTGTTACTATTATTGTTACGGGTGCTGTTTGTGGACTGAGAGATAGGCATAGTGGCAGAGGCGATGTGGTCAAAAGTCTTTTAATGAACAGAAAACAGGGAACAAAACGAACTGAACATGAACTTTAAACATAGGACAGACCAAACATAACTAGAAGCTACGCAGACTAAGAGAGACAGACAGAGCCAAGGAGGAGACAGACAGAGCCAAGGAGGAGACAGAGCTAGAAGAACAGCAAACCAAAACAAATAGTAACCCAAAACGAACAGATGCAAGACAAGGACTGACCAAACACAGGAACATTTATAACCAAACTAATGAGCAACATCGGTTCAGGTGAGCGCCACATCACCTGACCGAGGTGCATTCTGGGGAATACAGTTCAACAAAAACTACAAATGAAAACAAAAGGAAACAAAATGGTGTCTCTGGGTGCTTTGGCGCCCTCTAGTGAATTTCCCAACATTACCCCCGCTCCCCACGGAGCGCCCAACGGAGGTCCAGAACAGCCCCCCAAGGTCCTATGTCGGCCGTGGCAACCGCGAGGCTACAACACCCATCCCTTGGGCGAGGTGGAAGGGTGGGTAAGGTTGGGTTGCCACCGAGGTCGGCTGGTGGAGAGAGCACGGCGTCCACGAAGCCGTGTGGAGGCGGCAGGAGCACGGCGTCCACGACGCCGTGCGGAGGCGGGAGCACCATGTCGTCGAGGCCAGGCGGCGGAGGAGCTGGCTCATGCCTTTTGGGGCTCTCTGGAAGGTCTGGGCCTCCACTGAGGCTGGTTGGAGACTGGGTGCTGGCCTTGACGTCAGCTGCCTCTTTGTTGACCTTGGCCAGCTGTTCCTGCAGCAATGCCCCCAGCTCCAGCAGAGTTTGCATTTGAACCCGATCTCCCGTCAAGCGGCAAATGTTTATCTGCTGGATCAGCTCCCCGGCTCCAGCCTCCGCCGTTGAAGCTCCACGCCATCCACCCTTTGATCACCAGCAGACACATGCTCACCCTCTCCAGCTTCTCTCTGAGGCGCTCCACCGGCAGTCGCTCCGGGGCGCCTCAAGTTGTTCTGCTGGATGGCAAGCCGACTCCGCAAAAAGGTCGCTTACCCCGGCGTCACAGTCACAGCCCCCCCAAAAAAAAATTTCCCGGGGAGGCTCCTCTGCTATGTCATTTTGCATTCTGTTACGGGTGCTGTTTGTGGACTAAGAGATAGGCATAGTGGCAGAGGACATACCAAACATGACTAGAAGCTACGCAGACTAAGAGACATATACAAGGCCAGGAGACAGACAAAGGCCAGGAGGAAAACAAAAGGAAACAAAATGGTGTCTCTGGGCGCTTTGGCGCCCTCTAGTGGTATTCCCTGACAATTATACAGTACAATTATAGCTGTCACATGATTTATATGAAATTCACAACACTTTGTTTATAGAATACATACGTGGTGCTCTAATGATCCAGTTCATTTCCACTGAACAGAGAAACAATAGCATTTCAGTTTCATTTGTCAGTTTCAAAAAGACACATACATTTACTCTCCTCCATGTTGATTGTCCCATCTAGGCAGCAGAAACAGTTCTCCTTTCTCTGGAATCCTACTATTTCACAACCCCAAACAATTTCCACACTGAAATCAGCAATGTAACAAACACCTTACTATACATGAAAAGATGAAAGTTTTATCATGGAGAAAATTATATATAACTGTATCTTTTCAAGATTAATTAAGTTATTTAATCCATAGTAGTTTGAACTTCAGCATGGTCTCAATTTTTATATATAATATTATAGCTATTAAATTTTTTTAATTTTTAATTTTTATTATTTTTATTTTATAATACACCCATTAGCAAAATGTTTAAATCACTAACCCAGCAGTTGCAGTGGCTAACTACTAAGCCACCATGATGCCTGCTGGAAATTTTGAAAACATACTTAATTTGTTACTCAGGAACAGACTGATAATGTCCAGGGATTGGACTTTGGGGACTGGGGCATCCGGAAAAAAGCTTGTCCGCAGAAGCAAAGGTGAGTGCTATCAGTCCTGTGCCATGTCAACACTAAAGCATCCTGAGACCATTCATGTGTGTGGTTCCTTCTCAGGCTACGGAGTGGGCTCACTTACACTTTTGCATTGTATTGATTATGCAAGAACGGCAGTCAACAGTCAGGATGTAGCACAGAAGTTGATTGACAGCATGCCAGGGGGAATTGCAGAGGTCTTGAAGAAGACGGGTCAAGATTGAACTCAATATTGACAATATTTGCATGAACTTAATGTAATTGTCAACAAAAGCCTTTGACACTTATGAAATGCTTGTAATTATATTTAAGTATACAATAGTAACATCTAATATATCTATATCTATCTATCTATCTATCTATCTATCTATCTATCTATCTATCTATCTATCTATCTATATATATATATATATATATATATATATATATATATAAGCAGCAGACTTATATATTCTCAAAATTTTGGCCATGGCTGGAGTTTTTCCGTGTGTCGGCTTCTGTAATAAAGTTACAGACTCCATTAAGTGAAAACCCAAACAAAGTGATGAACTTTTGCCTCAGTCACTCAGTGACTATCAGAGAGGCCGTTTCTAAGAAATGCGAAATTTAAATCCACAGGAAGTACAACTGGAAGTGAAACGGGGCAGTAACACGGGGAAAAACCACTCTGTGTGTACAGTATAAAAGAGCAGTGACCAGACTCAATCATTCACATCATCAACAAGCATCAAGAAGAAAATCATTCACTGAATCTTCAGAGCATCGAGTGTGTTCAAGAGCAAGAGGAACATGAAGTCTGCTGCAGTTTTTGTTGTCTTTGCTGGTCTACTTCTTGTTTATGTACAAGGTAAGATTCCTAATCCTCATATGCATCTCTTTTACTGATACACAGAATTAAACAGAATTGTAAAAACTCAAAATATACACTTTCTATCTGTTTGCAGGACAAGGCAGGCCCAGTGCAACAAGGTGTTTGTGTCTGGGTCCTCTGGCAAATGCAGTTCGTCTACAACGTATTGACAAGATTGAATTTTATCCTGTTAGTGCATCTTGTAATAATGTGGAAATCATGTAAGTTCAGCAACTATTAACATCCATAACAATATAAAATACAACATCATTTACTTCTATTGAGTTATCTAACTTCTTATTTATCTCTGTAGTGTCACTCTGAAGAAAGGTGCAGGGAAAAAATGCTTGAACCCAAAATCTGAATTTACTCAGAAATACATCAGTGCAATGTTAGAAAAAAGGTGAGAGCATTTTATTAAATATTGTTTCAATCTAATCATGATATTTCATTTAAAAGCTTGAAAACCTAATATTTGAAAGTCAGTGATAGACAAATCAAATTTTTTAAATCTGTTTTTCTTTTACAGAAGTGCGGACATCACTGAAGTTTGACATTACTAAACAGAAGTGAAAGAAGAGGGCAAAGATACCACTCACTTAAAATATTTTAAACGTTGTAAAAAAATGTATATACATGTTTTATATTTGTTTGTTATGCTTGTAAAAAAGAATTTATATCGTATAAACTGTCCACTGTCCATATAATACGTCTACTGTTTAATTTATTTGACTTATTTTTGTATATTGCTGGATGTAAAGTACGTTTTAAGAAACTTTGAAGAATTAAATATACTTACCTACTAATTTATAATAAAGTCAGCACATTATGTGCATTACTGTATAAATAACTGATTTCTTATGAGTTATTTTTTGGTAGGTGTTAACTGTGATTGAAATGTATTTATGTTATTATTAATAATATATTAAGAGGATATGAGAGGGAAAGATCCTTACTAAACACACACACACACACACACACACACACACACACACACACACACACACACACAGACACACACACACACACACACACACACATACACACACACACACACACACACACACACACACACACACACACACACACACACACACACACACACACTCTATTCTCCAATAGGTGTTCAATTGAGGTGAAATATGTAAAGGTCATGTCATACATCAATTTCGCCCTCTTTAAAACCATTCATTGGATGCTACAGTAGGTTGGACAGTAAGGAGGGAGAGGGCGAGGCAGAGCTATAAAGATGTGATGGATGTGCAGCATGTTAGAGTGATTAAAGATACAGTAGGGATGGAAATGGACTGACGGGTGCCAGGAGGGTGGTGGGACTAGTCCCTTTAACAAGATCTTAGAGAGAAAGAGGATCCCAGAGGAATGGAGGAGAAGTGTATTGGAACTGATCTTTAAGAACAAGGGGGATGTGCAGAGCTGTGGCAACTACAGAGGAATAAGCTGATGAACCATACAGTGAAGCTTTGGGAAAGATTAGTGGAAGCTAGTGTTATGACCAAGAGTCATATATATGTGTGTATAATATGTGTCTTTGGAGTTGTTGTGTTTTGAGTGTGTGTTGTGTGAGAATGTGTGTGGGTGGAGTTATAGGAGATCTCCTGTGACTTGCCCATTCGAATAGATTGAAGCAAGCTGATTGGACAAGATGGGATCCCATTTTTTTAAAAACCCACCGATGACAGCTGTCCTTCTCTCTCTGCCCTGCCACTCCCAACTAAACCGTTTGTGTGTTTACTCAAGCTTGTAAGATGTGATGATAAAATGTGCAAATCTGATCTGTGACCATCATTGTGTAGACACTTCAGTTGTCTTATTAACTAGAAAAATAATCTCTGTATATATTGAGCACTTTGTAGCCTCTGAAGGAGTGAGAAGCCCCTTTTATTTTACCTCTGTATTTTTCTCCTGTTTTTTTTGTTTAGGAAGTTAGGTTAGACAATTTTGTATTTTATTTTATATTTGATTTTTGACTAGGCAAGCCTAGGGCACGGTAGAGTGTTTTTGTTTGTTGTTTTGGGCATTGCTCAACTCTGAGTCTAAATAAAGGCTACATTTACTTTGTTAAACAGTCTAGATCCCCTACCTTTACTTGGGAGTGGGAAGGTGGTGAGAGGCTTTATTATGTTATGCCCATTAAACCCCTAGGTAGAGGTCGTAACATGATTTGGGGGCTCATCCACTTTTCTATCTCGTTGTTTAGGTAAGTTTTGACAATTTGAATATATTTTTCTCTACATTTGTCTGTCTGTGGCACTTTTTTCTTATTGGTGGTGGCGACAAATCCAACTAGGGAGCAATTGGACACATGTCGTAAGGCTGATTTGATTTTGGTGGCAAATTTTTTTGATGTACAGGTGCCAGTTAGTGCAAAAAAGGGGGAGATTAAACAACTCCTTATAGAAAGGCTAAATGAGCGGGGTGTGTTTGAAAACCCAACTTTAGCAGATGGAGTTCAACTGGGTGAGATTGCTGGTGTTCCTACCCCACTCAAAGACCTCCCAGTCCAGCCAGGCATGACTGCAGAGGAGTTAAAGTTAACTCTGCGTATAAGGGAGGTGGAGGTGAGAAACAGGGAGTTGGAGGTGGAAGCCATGCTTCTAAGAGTAAAAGCTCTGGAGTTAGAGCGGGGAGCCGCTGTACCTACCAGTCCTAAACCTCAAACACCCTCTTCAGATCCCCAGGACAGTTTTGATGTGAGCAGGCACATTGCATTAGTTCCACCTTTTAGAGAGTCAGAAGTAGACTCTTATTTCAATGCATTTGAACGTATTGCCGCTACATTAAAGTGGCCAAAGACCGTATGGCCTCTTCTTCTGCATTGAAAATTTGTAGGCAAAGCTCAGGAAGTTTGTACCACCTTGTCCATTGAGGACAGTCTAGATTATGATAAGGTAAAGGCCACAGTACTCCGTGCATATGAGTTAGTGCCAGAAGCTTATAGGCAAAAATTCAGAAAGTGTGAAAAAACTGCCACACAGACATATGTGGAGTTTGCTAGAGAGAAGGGTGTTCTTTTTGATAAATGGTGCCAAGCCAGTAAAGTTAAAACTTTTGAGAATTTGCGTGAGCTTATTTTGTTAGAGGAATTAAAAAATCGGCTTCCGGAGAAAATAGTTATTTATTTAAATGAGCAAAAAGTCACGTCTTTAGCTGCTGCTGCTGTGTTGGCAGATGAGTTTGCGTTAACGCATAAGAATGTATTTTCTCCAATACGTTTTGATCAGAGCTCAGCTGAGAGAAAAATTAAATCACCCAAAACAGCGCACCGCAATCCCATTACAGGTTCAGAAACGCGCGAGTGTTTTTACTGTCATGAGCAGGGTCACCTCATTGCTGTCTGTCCTACGCTGAAAAGAAAGGAACAAGCCAAAAATCTAAAGGCTCCAAAAGGTCCATCACCTATCGCCCTTATTCACGCCACAGAAAGATTCAGTAACCAAATTGATGATGATTTCAAACCATTCGTCTCTAATGGTTCGGTTTCTCTGGGTAATGAGGAGGGAGGCATTCCAATTACAATATTAAGAGACACCGGAGCCAAACAGTCCCTCATTCGTCATGATGTGCTACCATTCTCCGCTGAGTCCTATTGTGGGTCAGATATATTGGTGTGGGGAGTAGAAATGAGAGTAGTTCGGGCCCCACTGCATTTTGTTTACTTATCGTCCCAGTTTGTGTCGGGAAAGTATAGGATAGCCGTTCGAGCCGAGCTACCAATAGCAGGTGTTGATTTAATCCTCGGTAATGATTTGGCTGGAGGAAAAGTTTACCCGTCTCCTGAAGTAACTGAAGTTCCGGGTGTGGATGTGTCTGGTTCTGAACCTGCTGCATTAGACTCACCCCCTGTTTTTCCTGTGTGTGTTGTAACACGTGCCCAGGCGCGGAAGCTCAGTGATGTGGTGGATCTAAGTAATTCATTCCTGAACACCTCCGATCCCACGGTTTCAACTGGGAAAGTTAAAGACACTGAGCCTGTGTGCCTCGAGTTGCAGCCAGAATCGTCTATATTAGCAGACAGAGAACAGTTAGTTAGGATGCAGCACTCTGATCCAACTCTGTCGTCTTGTTTTGAAATGGTGGAAAACCCTTCATGCGAAAAGTCTGTGTCTTACTTTTTTAATGATGGTCTCTTAATGCGCCGCTGGACTCCAAGCTCTGGTTTTAAACATGACTCGATTTGTCAAATTGTAGTGCCACAGCCTTATCGTTCACAGGTCCTAAGTTTAGCACATGATCATGGAATGTCAGGACACTTAGGAATAAAGAAAACTTATAACCGTGTCCTCTGCTATTTTTTTTGGCCAGGTCTAAAATCGGACGTCGCCAAGTTCTGTCGCTCCTGTCATACTTGTCAAGTGGTGGGGAAACCAAATCAGCTGATTCCTACTGCTCCACTGCAACCTATCCCTGTTGTCGGGGAACCTTTTGAGCATGTCATCATTGACTGTGTTGGTCCATTACCAAAAACCAAATCTGGAAACCAGTATATCCTCACCATGATGTGTGCCACAACACGCTATCCTGAGGCTGTGCCATTAAGAACACTAAAAACTCGTGCCATGGTGAGAGCACTTGTTAAGTTTTTTTCAACTTTTGGCCTCCCGAAGCGCATCCAAAGCGACCAAGGGACCAATTTTATGTCTACAATATTTAAACAGGTCATGTCAGAGCTCAATGTCAGGCACCAAACGTCCAGCGCATATCACCCAGAAAGCCAGGGTGCCTTAGAGAGGTTCCACCAAACGTTAAAAACCATGATTCGAAAGTTCTGCACTGAGTCAAAGCGTGAATGGGATGAGGGCTTACCACTGTTGTTTTTTGCTGTGAGGGAGACTCGCCAAGAGTCGTTAGGGTTCAGTCCCGCTGATCTAGTATTCGGTCATACTGTGCGCGGACTGCTGCGTCTGCTACATGAAAAATGGCTTTCAGAAAAGCCAGGTTTAAAGGTTAATATTCTGGATTATATTAGTTCATTCCGGGAGAGGCTACATCATGCTTGTGATGTAGCACGTGAGTCGCTTTCAACTGCTCAATCTAGGATGAAAGCGCATTATGACAAAAAGACGGTACTGCGGACCTTCCAGCCAGGTGACCGCGTGCTGGTTCTACTTCCCGTTGTTGGTTCAGCTCTGCATGCTAAGTTTTTTGGCCCTTATGTGATTGATCGTAAGCTCAGTGACACAGATTATGTTATCCAAATACCAGATCGCCGGAAGAAAATGCGTGTGTGCCATATAAACATGTTAAAACAATATGTTTCACGGGGGGGTTCTGTTGATTCTTTGCCTGTTGCTCCTGTTGTGTCCGTTGCTTCAGTTCCAAGCAACAGTCCATGGAGTTCGCCATCCCTTCTTGTCCCAAAATCTGATCAGACCCACCGTTTCTGCACTGACTATCGCAAAATAAATTCCATCACCAAACCAGATTCATTTCCACTTCCACGCATGGATGACTGTGTAGATCGTGTAGGATCAGCCAAATTTGTCACAAAGTTAGACCTCCTTAAAGGTTATTGGCAGGTCCCTCTCACCAAACGTGCCTCAGAAATTAGCGCTTTTGTCACCCCTGATAATTTTTTACAGTACACTGTGATGCCATTCGGATTGAGAAATGCTCCAGCCACTTTCCAGTGGCTTATGAACACTGTACTTTCAGGCATCACTAACTGTGAAGTTTACCTAGATGATATAGTAGCATACTCATCATCCTGGTCTGAACATTTAGAAACCCTTAGTGAGCTCTTTAATCGTTTGCTCTGCTTCTCTCACACTTAACCTAGCTAAATGTGAATTCGGAAAAGCTGTTGTTATCTACTTGGGAAAACAAGTAGGCCAAGGTCAGGTTTGCCCCGTTTCTGCCAAGGTGCAGGCAATTCTGGATTTTCCAGCTCCTCAAACACGTCGGGAGCTCAGACGTTTTTTGGGGATGGCTGGTTATTACCGTGCATTTTGTAAAAACCTTTCAGATGTTGTAGCTCCCTTAACCAGTTTAGTAAGTCCTAAGACTCCATTCCAGTGGTCTGGGAAATGTCAGTCTGCTTTTGACGCCACCAAAGCACTCCTCTGCAGTGCCCCTGTACTTGCTGCCCCTAATTTCACCCGCCCATTTAAGCTGGAAGTGGATGCTAGTGCACTGGGGGCAGGTGCTGTGCTTCTACAGGAAGATGAAGTTGGCATAGACCATCCCATTTCCTACTTTTCCAAAAAGTTTAATAAACACCAACTTCACTATAGCACCATTGAAAAGGAGGCCTTAGCCTTACTCTTAGCAGTACAACACTTTGAGGTGTATTTAGGTTCCAGTTCCATCCCCATCATTGTTTTCTCTGACCACAACCCTCTTATGTTTTTAACTCGAATGCAGAATAACAATCAGCGACTCATGCGTTGGTCCTTGTTGCTTCAAGTCTTTAACCTTGACATAAGATACAAAAAGGGTTTAGACAATGTTATGGCAGATGCTCTGTCCAGAGCTTAAGCAATTAAAACATTTTTTGTTATGGGAAAAATGTTTTTTTTTTTTCAGAAGGGAGGTGTTATGACCAAGAGTCATATATATGTGTGTATAATATGTGTCTTTGGAGTTGTTGTGTTTTGAGTGTGTGTTGTGTGAGAATGTGTGTGGGTGGAGTTATAGGAGATCTCCTGTGACTTGCCGATTCGAATAGATTGAAGCAAGCTGATTGGACAAGATGGGATCCCATTTTTTTTAAAACCCACCGATGACAGCTGTCCTTCTCTCTCTGCCCTGCCACTCCCAACTAAACCGTTTGTGTGTTTACTCAAGCTTGTAAGATGTGATGATAAAATGTGCAAATCTGATCTGTGACCATCATTGTGTAGACACTTCAGTTGTCTTATTAACTAGAAAAATAATCTCTGTATATATTGAACACTTTGTAGCCTCTGAAGGAGTGAGAAGCCCCTTTTATTTTACCTCTGTATTTTTCTCCTGTTTTTGTTTTGTTTAGGAAGTTAGGTTAGACAATTTTGTATTTTATTTTATATTTGATTTTTGACTAGGCAAGCCTAGGGCACGGTAGAGTGTTTTTGTTTGTTGTTTTGGGCATTGCTCAACTCTGAGTCTAAATAAAGGCTACATTTACTTTGTTAAACCTAGTGGCTACCTTTACTTGGGAGTGGGAAGGTGGTGAGAGGCTTTATTATGTTATGCCCATTACACCCCTAGGTAGAGGTCGTAACACTAGGTTAAGGGCAGAGGTGAGCATTTGTGAGCAGAAATATGGTTTTGTGCCTAGAAAGTGTACAACAGATGCAGTATTTGTTTTGAGGATGCTGATGGAGAAGTACAGAGAAGGTAATAGGAAGTTGCATTGTGTCTTTGTAGATGTAGAGAAAGTGTATGACAGGGTGCAGAGAGAGGAGCTGTGGTATTGTATGAGGAAGTCTGAAGTGGCAGAGAAGTATGTTAGAGTGGTGCAGGACATGTACAGTATGAGAGCTGTAATACAGTGGTGAGATGTGCTGTAGAAGTGACAGAAGAGTTCAAGGTGGAGGTGGGTATGCATCAAGGATCCAATTGAAATTGATTTATGCTATTATTAATAAAATAATGAGGATAGGAGGAGGAGAGATCCTTATAAATAGGCGTGCACACACACATACACATACACAAACACACTGAATTAACACACTCACTCACTCACTGTCTATACTGCTTTATCCTGTGTACAATGTCACAGGGGGGCTTGGAGCCTATCCCAGGAGACTTAAGGCACGGGGCAGGGTACACACTGGACATGTTGCCAATTCAATGCAGGCCACACACACATACACACAATGGACAATTTGGGAACACCAATTAGCCTAATCTGTATGTCCTTGGACCGTGGGATGAAAACAGAGTACCAGGAGGAAATCCACCAAGCACGGGAAGAACATGAAAACTCCATGCACACAGAGGCACAAATTAAATCTGACTGAGAATTGAACACAGCGGGTGTAAGCTGACAGTGCGAACCTCTAAGCCACTGTGCCGCCTCACCTTGAATTCCGCAGTAACAACAACTCATGTGTAAAGCCTTGAAAGCACTGTCTGTTATTTTGCTCAGTGCCTGGTACTGTTATCAATGTCTCAATATTGCATATGCATAAAAAATCTCACAAGTTCACTACTAGAAAATTTACACACAGCAAATGTTATTGGTATTGTTGCTCCAAATTCACAGCTCCAAATTCTCCAATAGGTGTGCAGTTGATGTGAAATCTAGTGAATGTAAAGGTCATGTAATACATCAATTTCATCCTCATCAAACCATTCATTGTATATGAACACTGTATATGTAAGTGGATATCATATGAAAGATTACTAAGTGAAGCTCAAATGTCTCAGACACCATCTGGTGGCTAGCTGTGGTATTGACATAAACTCTAATTAAAATAGATTAAACACATTAATGCACTTATTATGTTGTACCTCTCATTAAGTACAACGTTGATAGCTGAAGTTCATATAATTACAATTGGAAATAAAAATAAAACCATTGGAGTAAATTGAACCATGCGGTTCTCTCATATATAGTCTAACAAATAACTTAGCAGGATTGATTAGTTAGTGTCTACTACTGTAGATCTACTACAGAATAAAGACGATCAGTCTGAAGAACTGTGTATTGATTTGTAATTAATCTTCACTCTAAGGGTACATGTGGAACGAAACTAGTCCTAGACTCCCGGGTTTTTCTTTAAACTGTGACATGTCTGTATGCACAGCTTCAAAAATATTAATTAGTTATATTAATTATCATTAATCAAGATGATTTTTTATTTTATTTAATAAAGATGATCAGTCAGAACTGAGCATGATTTAAAGTGAATCTTCCCTCCTATTGTGCATGTGGACCAAAAGTAGTATATCAGAGCATGGATAAGAATTCTTTGGTTTAGAAATATCTTTTCAGTAAGTCACATTTGATGATCATATTACAGGGTGATGTTTTACTAACTGGTACAAACAGCACATGCATGCCTAAAATTCAGTGCACAGCAGTTACAGTATATCAATATGGTTTAAGTATACAAGTATTTTAATTCATTCACGTTCAACACAATGTAGAAGAATAAAGAAGAAATAAATAGAGAAATAAGGGAAATAATCAATGATCAATAATACTTTATTTACAAATAAAGTATTTGTAAAATAAGTAATAAATATTTGACCTTGCTACTATTTACAACTATCACAAAATATGAAAAATCTATCAAACTGATATGATATTTTGTTGAATTACACATGTGCAGATTTAATGATCTTATTCATTTCCACTGAAAAGAGAAATAATGACATTTCAGTTTCATTCGTCCCTTTCAGGAGGTACATGCATTTATTCTCCTCCACTGTGATGACACCACTGAGGCAGCAGAAACAGTTCTCCTTTCGCTGGAATTCTACGATTTCACAAGCCCAAACAATTTCCACAGTGAAATCAGCATCAACAGGAAATGCAGAGCAGAGCATTTCACTACACATGAAAAGAGGAAAAGTTTTCCCATGGAACAAATAATAGAAATAAATTATTTAGATTTTTTAAAATGCATACACAGCCACAGTATTGAAAGATTAATAAAGTTATTTCATCTGTAGCTTTAATTCCATCATGGTTTTAAATTGAAAGGTTGACCGTTGGGATTAACATTTGTATTATTTTTGTAACTAAATTTATATGACTGTGCAAGGAAACTGAAAAACCTGGAGGAAACACACAAACACAAATACAAACACAGATCAGAGGTGAGATTTGAACCCCCAATCCTGAAGGTGTGATGGTTAATGACTATATTTTTTAAAATATTTTTTAGTTTTTCCATGTGTCAGCTTTAGTAATAAAGTTACAGACTCCATTAAGTGAAAACCCAAACAAAGTGATGAACTTTTGCCTCAGTCACTCAGTGACTATCAGAGAGGCCGTTTCTAAGAAATGAGAAAGTTAAATCCACAGGAAGTACAACTGGAAGTGAAACAGGGCAGTAACACGGGGAAACACCACTCTGTGTGTATAAAAGAGCAGTGACCAGACTCAATCATTCACATCATCAACAAGCATCAAGAAGAAAATCATTCACTGAATCTTCAGAGCATCGAGTGTGTTCAAGAGCAAGAGGAACATGAAGTCTGCTGCAGTTTTTGTTGTCTTTGCTGGTCTACTTCTTGTTTATGTACAAGGTAAGATTCCTAATCCTCATATGCATCTCTTTTACTGATACACAGAATTAAACAGAATTGTAAAAACTCAAAATATACACTTTCTATCTGTTTGCAGGACAGGGCAGGCCCAGTGCAACAAGGTGTTTGTGTCTGGGTCCTCTGGCAAATGCAGTTCGTCTACAACGTATTGACAAGATTGAATTTTATCCTGTTAGTGCATCTTGTGATAATGTGGAAATCATGTAAGTTCAGCAACTATTAACATCCATAACAATATAAAATACAACATCATTTACTTCTATTGAGTTATCTAACTTCTTATTTATCTCTGTAGTGTCACTCTGAAGAGCGGTGCAGGGAAAAAATGCTTGAACCCAAAATCTGAATTTACTCAGAAATACATCACTGCAATGTTAGAAAAAAGGTGAGACAATTTTATTAAGTATTGTTATAATCTAATCATTATGTTTAATTAAGAAGTCATATGTGTGAAAACCCATGATAGACAAATCAAAAAAATTTTTTTAAATCTGTTTTTCTTTTACAGAAGTGCTGAGTAAATGTCGGACATTACGGAGCAGAAATGAAAATAGAGGGCACTGAGGCAGCTTAATATATTTTAAATGTAAAAAATGTATATACGGTTTAAATGTTATGTATATTTGTTTGTTATGCTTTTTATTGTACAAATTGTCAATATAATATGTCTACTGTTTAATGTATTAGAGTTTAAATGTATTTTTTCGTTATTGCTGGATGTAAAGTACTTTGAAAGAAACAAAAAATTGTAAAATGTTGTATACTTACCTACATGTACTAAATTATAATAAAGTCAGATGTGGGTTAAAAAACCTTGTTTTGGAACAACCTCCCAGTTGTAACATTTTTGTGCATTGCAGGATTTTTGTCAACACCGTTAGACATGAAAATATGTATTTTAATTATATTTATTTTCTTGAAAACATTGTTTTTTTGTTGTTGTAAATAACCGATTTTATATTCTAATAACTATCATATAACTATTCCAAAATTGAATGCAGCACATTTTAAGAGCATTCAACATCCTATTGTGTTGACATCTGTGCATAAAACAGAAATTCTGTTTATTTGTTTGGGCAGCAGGCGGTGGGTGCAGTGCATGTCAGGTGGGTGGTAGCAAAAATGCAAAAAAGTAGTGAAATAAAACCTACTTTGGATGTATTTGCATCACAATAAGTTTCCACCGTTAGATGCATTTCCTGATGGTGTTGACATCATTCCACGTTGTGCTAGCTAACTTCTAAAATGTACTGTATGTGGAAGCCAGTTTGTTTTTGCATTATTTGCTAGATGAGTATTTAATCTAGTTGAAATTCAATAATTTTACAAAAAAATTACCCCAAATTGAATACAATTTTAGAAATACAGTGTTGACATGTTTTTAGAAATGCCTGACGGTGTTGACACCGGGTCGGTTTCCTCTAGGTACTCCAGTTTCCTTACACAGTATTATAATTAAATAAATAAAAAATTTCTTAATTG
The DNA here is from genome assembly GCA_030347435.1 of Clarias fuscus. Classification (NCBI taxonomy): domain Eukaryota; kingdom Metazoa; phylum Chordata; class Actinopteri; order Siluriformes; family Clariidae; genus Clarias; species Clarias fuscus. The sequence goes on from CM059208.1 coordinate 19,764,062, forward strand.
TTTAAATTAATGGATGGATGTTTCCCACCTCTGGATTTCATATAAATGATGTTCTAAAAAGCATTATGAATGTTAATTCCAACCATCACTCAACACAAATTGAGTCATCCAGTCATGTCACATTTAAGACCATGTTGAAATTAAAACTACTATATATGAAGTAACTTAATTAATCTTTGCGTATGCATTTAATGGTTAGGTATCTAAATAATTTATTTATATTATTTTCTCCATGGTAAAACTTGTCTTCTTTTTAATGCAGACTAAAAAGTTCTGCTCTGAATTTCATATTTATTTGTTACATTGCTAATTTCACTGTGGAACTTGTTTGGGTTTTTGTGGAATAATAGAATTCTAAGGAAAGGAGAACTGTTTCTGCTGTCTCACTGGTGTAATCAAAGTGTAGGAGAGTAAATGCATGTGCCTCCTGAATGGGACAAATGAAACTGAAATGTCATTACATGTATTTCTTTTTTCAGTGGAAATGAACTGGATCATTAAATCTGCACGTGTGTTCTGTAAACAAAGAATTTCATATAAATCATATGGTAACAGAAGTTAAAATATACACATGTTCAAACACTAATTGTAATTTAACTAAACGCTATAGCTTTGACAGTTTTTAAAATCTTCAGTGATAGTTGTAAGTATTGGTAAGGTAAAATATTTATTAATTATTTTACAAATGCATGATTAATTATTAATTATTATTACCTTTGGTTCTTTATCCTTCTATACTGTGTTTAATGTGAATGTATTAAAAGACTTACACTGAAAGACATACACTTTTAATTGATGAAACTACTGTGCACTGGATTTTAAGCATGTATGTGCTCTCTGTACCAGATGGGCACTGGTGGCTCACTGTACGTGTTTCGCCTGCCATGTGAAAGGCCTGGGTTCGATTCCCAACCACTGTATACAGTGGTAGTCCCAAGCTCGGACAAAATGGCAGGGTTGCATCAGGAAGGGCTTGTACTGTATGTGGATGATCCGATGTGGCGAGCCCTTGCCAGGAGCAGCTGAAAGAACAACAACAACATGTGCTCTCTGTACCAAATAATAAAATATCTCCACCCTGTAATGAGATTATTCAATAGTTATTACTGTGATTTCAGAAAAGATATTTCTAAAGCAGGGAATTATCATTCATTTTCATATCAATGTGGATATATTTACTGATTAATATTTTGAAGGTGTGCATATACGTAGACATGTGACAAATTAAAGGAAAACCTGGGAGCTGTGATATGTTACTGGGATGTGTTACTAGGCTGATTTTTCTGTCCACATGCACCTTTAGAGGGAAGATTAATTATAAATCAATACACTAGGATCAAACTAATCTATCTTGATAGGAGAGTATATATAAGAGAACAGCACTGTGAAATTTATTCCAATTATTTTGATTTAAATGTTATTTGGAAATATTAATATATACATTAAATATACATTTTGTGAATTGCAGATATTAATGTTGAACTGAACGCTATCTCAAAGTGGGAAGTACAGTACAACACAATTAGTTAAATGATGTTTAAAATGCTAAATAGAGTTTATGCAAATGCTACAACCAGCCACTAAATGGCGTCTCAGGTTTTTGAGCTTCTTTTGGATTTTCCCCCGATTTTCTCCCTATTTTTAGTCGTGTCCAATTCCTCCCCGTCACTAGGGGGCTCCCACATTAAGGCTACTACTACCACTCAGTCGGGAGGGCTGAAGACTATCGCGTGTTTCCTCCGAACCACGTGACGCCAGGCGACCGCATCTTTTCGAACTGCTCGCTCACGCACCGTTGGGGGCGGAGTAACACACTCGGAGGACAGCGCTATCCGCTCCCTCTGTTGCGCGAGCTCACAGACGCCCCTGACTGGCTGTAGAGCCGTGATTAATGTGGGAGCACTAAATACCTCTCATCCCTCCCCTCTGAGAGAGCTCGGCCAATCAGCTCTCTCTAGACCTCCAGCTGCGAGAAGTTACTGCATCACCCGGGAGTCGAACTAGCGATCTCCGGATTCATTACATTTTTTGACTACATTTTTTTTATTTGCAACTCTGTCACTCTATAAGTTACCACTGTCAGATGAATTTGATGTCTGACGGTGTTGATTAATTCCACCTTATGCTAGATAACTTCTTAAACTTATGTGGGAGCCAGTTTTTGTATAATTTTCTAGATGCATATTTAATGTGCTTGAAATGAATTCATTTGACTTAAAATGACCCCAAATGTAATATAATTTAAGACATGCAGAGCTGACATGTTATGACCACAGAAGTATCAATGTCAAATCTTTAAAATATAAAAAACTATCAAACTTGCAAAAACAGAAACTCAGGACACAAATTTAGAAAAGTAAAAATTGGAGTTTAAAATGTAATTAATTAATTGTAACAGCCATTAATTAATTTATATGCACTTATTTTATTTAGCACACAATGTGTTTTTTTATTTAAAAAAAAAAAAGAATATATTTTTTAACAAATTATAAATGTTAACCCTTGTTCTGGACAAGGACTTTCTCAGGTCTAGTGTGGACACTTTATCAAATAAAACAAAAAATATTTTAAATCGGATTGAAAAAAGCTATTTTGTTGATTCAACTTATAAAATTGTTGGTAATCAAAATATGAATTATTTCTGAATTTTACAGAACAAAATAAAATCAATATTATGTGCTGGACTGATATATTAAGTCAGCACATAACAGTACTATAAATATTTGCTCAGTATCATAGTTCTGATAAGTTTTTTTTTTAGTTAGATAAGTTTTTTCATTCACATCAAACCACTTATTGAGCTTCAGTGACTGTACAGTATACTGTATGCAGGTGGATATCATATGAGGGATTAAGTGAATCTCAAATGTCTGAGACTTCATATAGTTGCTGGCTGTAGTATTTGCATAAACTCTATTTAGAATTTTTCACATCAATTAACTAATTATATTGGATAGCGTTTAGTTTAACATTGAGAGCTGCACTGCACAAAATAGTGAATTTATTTCTAAATAGAATTGAAAACAAAATAATTGGAGTAAATTGCACCATGCTGTTCTTTCATATATACTCTCCCATCTGGATAGCTTAGTTTGATCCTAGGATAAAGAGGATCACTCAGAAGAACTGTGTTTTGATTTGTATTGAATCTTCCCTCTAAGGGTGCATGTGGATGAAAAACCAGTCCAGTAACATGTCCCAGTAACATATCAGAGCTCCCAAGTTTTCCTTTAATTTGTCACAGATCTGTATGCAAACCTACAAAATATTAATCAGTAAATATATCAACAGTTATATGAGCATGAATAATAATTCCCTGCTTTAGAAATATCTTTTCTGAAATTACAGTAAGAAACATTGAATGATCTCATTACAAAGTGGAGATGTTTTACAATCTGGTACAGAGAACACATACATGCTTAAAATCCAGTGCACAGTAGTTTCATTAATTAACAGTGTCTGTCTTACAGTTTAAGTCTTTTAATAAATTCACAATAAACAGAGTAAAGAGGGATAAAGAACAAAAGGTAGGGAAATAATGAAAATAACCATTAATCATGCTTTTTATAAAATTTACAATAAATATTTGACTTTACTAATATTTAACAACCATCACTAAAATAAAATAAAAAAACTATCAAAGTTGTTTCACTTCTGTTGCCATATGATTTTATGATAATATATGAAATTCTGAACACTGTGTTTACAGAACACACTAGCAGATTTAATGATCCCGTTCATTTCCACTGAAAAGAGAAATAATGACATTTCACTTTCATTTGTCCATTTCAGGAGGCACATGCATTTATTCTCCTTGACTTTATTTACTCCAGTGAGACAGCAGAAACAGTTCTCCTTTCTATGGAATCCTACTATTCCACAAAAACCCAAACAATTCCCACCGTGAAATCAGCAATGTAACACATTAATATGAAATTCAGAGCAGAACTTTTCAGTCTATATAAAAAAATGACAAGTTTTATCTTGGAGAAAATAATATAAATATATAAATTAGATACCTGGCCTTTAAATGCGTACACAGCTGTAGCTTTCAACGATTAATTAATTTACTTAATCTATAGTAGTTTTTGCATGGTTGAAAATGTGAAATATCTGGATTACTCAAGTAGCATAAAATATTAAAACGATTTAGATTCAGAATGTTTATTAGAACTTAATTTATATGAAATCCAGAGATGGGAAACATCCATCCATTAATTTAAATGTTTATCATTGGGGTTAACGTTCAGAATATATATATACATACTGTATATTTTTTAAATTTACATTACTGTGCAAGGAAACTGGAGTACCTGGAGGAAACCCGGCACAGAATAAAAGGTGAGCAGCATATGATTATTATATTTGTAAAAGTGATATTTGAGAGATTAGCAATAAAAATGGTCTCAGTTAGCTGTAGCTAATGTACTGTAAATGTACCTAATATGTATTGTGTGATATATCTTTTTCTTTGGTGATTTTTTTCTCATAAATTTAATTTCATTATTTATAGAGAGGTTATGTTCACGTCATCAAATTCTTTTTTAAAAATTGCATTGAATTTAACTTTGAAGTTTTTTTTCCCCCATGTGTCAGCTTCTGTAATAAAATTGCAGACTCCATTAAGTGAAAACCCAAACAAAGTGAACTTTTGCCTCAGTCACTGCTGACTATCAGAGAGGCCGTTTCTAAGAAATGAGAAAGTTAAATCCACAGGAAGTACAACTGGAAGTGAAACAGGGCAGTAACACGGGGAAACACCACTCTGTGTGTATAAAAGAGCAGTGACCAGACTCAATCATTCACATCAACAACAAGCATCAAGAAGAAAATCATTCACTGAATCTTCAGAGCATCGAGTGTGTTCAAGAGCAAGAGGAACATGAAGTCTGCTGCAGTTTTTGTTGTCTTTGCTGGTCTACTTCTTGTTTATGTACAAGGTAAGATTTTTAATATTCATATGCACCTTTTTTACTGATATATATAGGATTAAACAGCATTGTAATAACTTTAAATATACACTTTCTATCTGTTTGCAGGACAAGGCAGGCCCAGTGTAAGGAGGTGTTTGTGTCAGGGTCCTCAGGCGAATGCAGTTCGTCTACAACGTATTGACAAGATAGAATTTTATCCTGCTAGTGCATCTTGTGAAAATGTGGAAATCATGTAAGTTCAGCAACTATTAACATCCATAACAATGTATGATACGATATCATTTACTTCTATTGAGTTATCTAACTTCTTATTTATCTCTGTAGTGTCACTCTGAAGAAAGGTGCAGGGAAAAAATGCTTGAACCCAAAATCTGAATTTACTCAGAAATACATCACTGCAATGTTAGAAAAAAGGTGAGAGCATTTTATTAAATATTGTTTCAATCTAATCATGACATTTCATTAACAACTTTTGTATCTGAAAGCCTATGATAGACAAATTTAATTTTTGTAAATCTGTTTTTATTTTACAGAAGTGCTGAGTAAATGTCTGACATTACTGAACAGAAATGAAAAACGAGAACATAGAGGCAGCTCGCATAAAATATTGTAAATCTTGTAAGATATGTAATTATGTACATTTGTTTCATAATGTTTTTTTTTATATTGTACAAACTGTCCATATGATATGTCCACTAATTTATTGGAGATACTGGATGTAAAATGTTTTTATAAAATGTTGCTTTTTCTATACTTACAGTACTAAATTATAATAAAGTCAGCACATAACAGTGCTTTAAATGTTTGCTCAATATCAGATTTCTGGTTAGTTTTTTGGTAGGTGTGAACTAATATGAAAATTGACTTATGCTATTATTAATAATGTTAATAATAGACTTTGTGATGAGGTGCATATTGTTGCTGTCATACAGCTCTAAATTATCCAATAGGTGTTCAATTAAGGTAAAATCTTGTAAATGTAAAAGTCATGTCATACATTAGTTTCTTCCTCATCCAAACCATTCATTGAACCCCAGTGACTGTATTGTATATGTACTGTAGCTGGGTATGATATGAGTGATTGTTAAGTGAAGCTTAAATGTTTCAGGTGCCATCTAGTGGCAGGCTGTTGTATTTGCATAATATTTATTTAGAAATTTACACATCAATTAATCCGTTAAGTTGGATACAGTTCAGTGATTATAACTAAAGATTTAAAAAATATATTAAAGTTGCTTTTAAGCTATGACATGTAGTTTAATTACATTTACAGTGCTTTGCAAAAGTATTCATACGCCCTGAAATTTGCCTACATTGTCATGTTACTACAACAAACGTAAATGTATTTATTGGTATTTTTTGTGATAGACCAACAAAAAGTGTCACATAATTGTGAAGTGGGAGAAAAATAATAAACTGTTTTCAAATAAATATCTGAATAGTGTGGCGTGCATTTTTATTCAGCCTAAAAAGAGTCAATACTTTGAGAAACCACCTTGCGCTGTGATTACAGCTGCGAATCTTTTGGTGCATGTCTCTACCAGCTTTCCACATCTCTCGAGTGAAATTTTTGCCCATTCTTCTTTGCAAAATAGTTCAAGCTCAGTCTGTTTGGAAAGTGTCTGTGAACAGCAATTTTCAACTCTTGCCATAGATTCTCGGTTGCATTTAAGTCTGGACTTCGACTGGGCCATTATAACACATGAATGTGCTTTGATCTAAACCATTCCATTGTAGCTCTGGCTGTATGTATAGTGACGTTGTCCCGCTGAACCTCTGCCCTAATCTAAAGTCATTTGCAGACTAACAGTTTTTCTTGTACGATTGCCCTGTATTTGGCTCCATTCATCTTCCCAGCAAGTCTGACCAGCTTCCCTGTCCCTGCTGAAGAAAAGCATCCACACAACATTATGCTTCCACCACCATGCACAGTGTTAGTTTTCTGCCACACAGCAACTTGCATTTAGGGCAAAAAGTGAAAATTTGGTTTTGGTCACATCTGACTAGAGCACCTTATTCCACCTTGTTGGTGTGCTTCTCTGAGTAATGATCTCCTTGCCCAGCCTGTCAGTTTAGGTGGACAGCTATGTCTTGGTAGGTTTGCAGTTGTGCCATATTCTTTCTATTTTCTGATGATGAATTAACCAGTGCTCCATTAGAGTTCAAAGCTTGAGAGATTTTTTCATCACCTAACTCAGCATTAAAACCTCCCCAGATTTATCCCTGACCTTTCTGGTGAGTTCCTCCGGCCTCATGATGCTGTTTGTTCACTAATGTTCTCAAACAAACCCCTGAGGGCTTCATAGAACAGATTAAATTACACACACTATTTACAAATTAGGTGACTTCTGAAAGAAAATTGGTTCCAAAGGGGAGTGAATACAAATACACACCATACTTTTCAGATTTTTATTTGTAAAAAAAAAAAAAAATTTAATTGCAAACCATTTGAAAACCATTTGTCATTCACAGAGGTGGAAAGTAATGGATTACATTTACTCACGTTGCTGTAATTGAGTATGTAGTTATTTTGTGTACTTCTACTTTTTAAAATGTAACATGATAAAAATAATGCAACGGAGAAGGGAAAAAATTGCACCCCGGAATCCACTGCAATGATTGATTGATGGACGGGGAGAACAAACGTACTAAATTCACAAGAACGATGGAGACGGACAAAACAGATGCCAGTGATGCAGACCTAGCTGAAAGCGAAATGCCATCAAATTCTTATGAAGCAAACACCTGGCCATTGTAACGGCCCCTACTATGTTGTATACCACATTATGTATGTATGTTGCCGCCAATCCCCCAGAGTGTGCGCTGCGGAGATGTGTGCGTGAGAAGGAGAGAACGGAGTAGGAGCTCAGGTGTGCTGCTCATCCCCAAAACATTCTATTCATTTACCCTTTTCTTTACTTTATGTTTTGTATTATAATTTTGTGACCCTGAAAGAGGCCGATAAGGGTTGTGTGCTGAACGTTACTCTTGGTTCTGAGCTCTTTTTCCCCTTGACTATCTGGCACAAAGCGTCCCACCATATTTAACCGACCACTTTGATTTCAAGCACAAAAAAGGCAACAGCTTTATTGTGCAAAGGTGTTCCTTCAATTAAAAACAACTACTTTGTGATTCATATCTGCTTGTCTTTTTTGAACTACACTAGAATCTCCTATCCCACCCCTGCTGTTAAAAAAAGTAACTCGTTAACTTTTACTCTGAGTACATTTTTAATGAGCTACTTTTTACTTTTATTTGAGTAGATTTTTATAATGGTAATTATTACTTGTACTTCAGTAAGATTTCACTGAAGTAACAGTACTTGTACTTGAGTACAAACGTTTATTACTCCTCTCACACAGAACAATCTCTTTCATTCATCATTTTCACAATTATGTGCCACTTTGATTTGATCTATCAAATGAAATCCCAATAAATGAATTCATGCGTATAGTTAAGACGTGGCAAAATGTGGAAACGTTCAAGGGATGGTGTAACATGGCCGTCTGCGCGCAGGGCAAATCTGCAGACAACTATGCGGATTTATAGGCAGGCAGAGCAGCGGACGGCCGTGGCCAAAACAACGTTGCCAATCAGAACAAACGCGCTACACCTGTCCGGTAGGTTATTTAAACCCCCAGAAACCAGCACACTATGTACGAACATTTAGAGAGCACCAGGTCTGGGAGCATTGCTCTGGATTAGGAAAAGATAATGAAAAGACAGAAAACTGAAAGAAGAAGTGAAAACTGAAAAGAGAAGTCAAAAGATAAAGAAACAGGAAAACTGAGAAGAAAAGTTAAAACTGAAAAGAGGCCTGAAAGATAAACAATACATCTCTATAAAAATAAAGAAAGAAATGTTCGGGAATAAATAAATAAGTAAAAAACATTTTTCATTTCACAAAAAAGGGAAGTATATATGTTTAAGTTTAAAGGCACATGGTTCACAAGACACTCCCCTTTCTTTAGTTGAGTTCATCCCACATCTCAACACTCCCCTTTAAGTCATGTGTTGGGGCTCCCACATGTAACAGATACAGTATGAAGGCACTGTAATGTGCAAAAATGTGTATATTTTAACATCTGTTGCCATATGATTTCTTTGAAATTCTGAACACTGTGTTTACAGGACACATTCATGCAGATGTAATGATCCTAGTCATTTCCACTCAAAAGAGAAATAATGACATTTCAGATAAATTTTTACTTAGTCAGGAGGCACATGCATTTACTCTCCTCCACTTTGTTTACACAAATGAGTGCAATGCAAAAGCAGTTCTCCTTTTTCTGAAATCCTATTATTTCACAACTCCAAACAATTTCCACAGTGAAATCAGCAAATTAACAAAACAAGATGAAATTTATGACATAACATTTTACTACCCATCGTAAGATGAAATGTTTTATCATGGTAGATTTACTATGAATGCATAATTTATATACCTAGCTTGTTTAAATGTATACACAGCTGTATATTTTATGGGTTCAAAAGTAATTAAGTAGGTTCATACAGTATATAGTAGTTCCAGTAACAACATGGTCTCAAGATTTACTCAATTTCAACATATTAATCATTCAAGAACTTTATCCTGATCTGGGTAACTGTGCATTCAGAACCCCTCCTGGAGACACTGGGTGTAAGGAGGAAATACACCCGGACGAGATGCCAGATCACTATGGTGTACACTCACTGGCGACTTCATTAAGGACATTGCATGATAATGCCAATATCTAATCAGCAACTCAATGCATGTAGACATGTAGACATATCTACATACTGTAGGCGCTAGAGGGTACAACTTCAAAAAGACTCCCAGACCAGCGTCGGCTACTCCCTATCGTTCTCTTCCACGAATTGCAGCCCCACCTGGTGTAGGCATTACTCGACTCAGGCTTAAACCATAATCTAATTAACACAGCCTTAGCCAAGGCTCTGGGAATCCCCTTCTTGCCCTTGGAGACCTCCCTGTTTGTCATGGAAGGATTCCACACCACGGACGTCCTGGGCCTGCCTTGGTTAATCCGCCATAACCCACACATCGATTGGGCCAGGAACATCATCACAGCCTGGAGCCCATCATGTTCCATGACCTGCTTAAAAGTCGCCACCAAACCATGCCTCAATCCGGTCACTTCGGAGCAACTGCCTGATCTCACTCACAGAATATCATGACCTCAGGATGGTGTTTGGCAAATCCCGTGGTGACCTTAAGATTGTGCCAAAGACCTGCTCCTGGGCCCCACTCCAGGTATTCCTTGTCGCCCAAGGAACGCAGAGCCATGGATCACTATATCACAGAGTCCCTTTCAGCAGGGATCATTCGTCCTTCCTCCTGGGTTCTGGAGGCTTGGTTCTTTTTCGTGGGCAAAAAATGCGGGTCCCTTCCTCCCTGCATTGATTATAGGGGCCTAAACGAAATCACAATTAAGAACCGGTACCCCCTTCCACTGATGGCTACTACATATCAACTTCTCCAAAGAGCCAGGCTATTCACCAAGCTGGACCTACGCAATGCATACCACCTCATCCATATTCGAGAGGGTGACCGAGAGCTCCTAGCCATCAAGCTGGCCCTGGAGGAATGGAGACATTGGTTAGATGGGTCGGAGGTTCCATTCCAGGTCTGGACATGCTGACAAGAACCTTGAGTACCTACGAGGCACCAAGAGGCTCAACTCCCGTCAGGCCCGATGGTTGCTGTTCTTCACCAGGTTTAACTCTCCTATCACCCTGGGTCTACGTACTTCAAACCAGATGCCCTCTCCAGACAGATCACGCCCACCCAAGACTCCACTGCCTGTGACACTGTCCTCCCCTCTCCCTGCTTGCTCGCAGCTGCTGAGCTAGACACACAAACCAAGGTCAAGCAGGCCCTGTCCCACGAACCAGGGCCCAGTAACATACCCCCAAATCGCCTTTTGGTTCCCCTTACCCTATGATCTTAGGTCCTGGAATGAGGGCATAGCTCCAAGCTCTTCTGCCACCCTGGTTCAGCTCGAACCCTGTCCCAAGACCAACCATGTTTCTGGTGGCCATCATTAAAGGAGGATGTTTCCAGATTTGTAACAGCATGCAACGTCTGTGTAAGGTGCAAGCACGCCAACACCACTCCTGCAGGCCTCTTTAGACCTTTACCAATTCCATGGTCCGACATTTCCCTGGATTTCGTTACAGGATTACCCACCTCCGACGGCCACACCTGTATCATGACTGTAGTTGATGTGACTCCCACCACGCCCCCCCCCCCGTGGAACTCCTGATTCACCATGTTTTCAAGCTCCATGGCCTCCCCAAGGACATTGTCTCTGATCGTGGTGGTCCACAGTTCACCTTTCAGTTTTGGGAGGCATTCTGTAAGTTCATCCGAGCCACCCCTAGTCTGTTGTTGGGATTTCCCCAGGTCATGAGCCCTGCACACATCCATCCATTCTGTTGCACCCATTGGTCCCATCTCTTATTGGACTTTATCATTGGATTTCCTGCCTTAAAAGGAAAAACTGTAATATTAACCATGCTGGATTGCTTCTCAAAGGCCTGCAAATTTATTCCCTTGCCAAATCTCCCATCAGCCAAAGAGACAGCACAACTAATCCTACAATATGTGGTTTTGTGTCAATGGCCTTCCAACATAATGGACCACAATTTGCTGGGTAATTCTGGGAACTTGTACAGCCTATTTAATATTCACAGCGGGACCTGTATTTGCCAAGGACAGCAGGTAGGGTTAAGTTAGTGTCAACAAAACTGTCCCCACAATAAATCTAAGATTCTTAAGAGGATTTATTCTGTTGCATATTGATTGGTTGTTCCTTGATCTATGAGGATTAATCCCAGCTGTGTAATAGATTAATCTGGTTTTGCAGCATGCTAGCAAATTCCCCAATCCCTCAGCCACCCTGTATTATTGACCGAGCCCTAGCATTTACGGTAAGGTGAACTTTAAACTCATGATGACTCTAAGGAGCTCCCTGTACTTGCTGGAAGGGTACATATACTGGACCTCAAATTCATCATAGAGGTCCTTAACCATTGAGCAGTCTAGTACATTAATGCCATGAGTCTGTTAGCAGGCAAAGGTTCAGGCAGATCCATGGCCAACCTCATGCATGGTCACTAGGTGACACTGCTATGAAGCCAATCAGGAGAGATGCCCAACTCCTGGGTGCATGCCAATATACTGTAGGTCCCCTAGACTATGCACTACGCATATGTGGACATTAGTTTCACACCTGGTATGAGAGCGACTCTACTGTATGTCGCTCGGGTATAGGGGAAAAGAAAAGAGGAAAAAAGAGTTTTGAAAATAACACTAGAAAGGAAAAGGACACAAGGAAAGAAAACACACAAGACATTTTGAAAAGAAGAATATTAATCATGAAAAGAAAATGTGCTGATGAGAAAAAAAAAGAAAATTGTTGTTTATATACAGTCTTATGCAAAAGTTTAGGCACCCCTTCATAAATAACAGATTTTGGTAATTTTAAAATTGTAAAGATGTTAACACAGTCTCTTGGAAATGGAAAAAATGCACAATATTTTTTAGCAAACACTGATGCATAGTTACAGTACTTCAGTACTTCTTATGCCATAAACTGAACACAAATAAAAACATTATTATGATACTGTGCAAAGGTTTGGGCACCCTAAGAGTTCCAGAGTCTCAGATTATTTTTACAAGGTTTCAGACCTTAATCAGCTTGTTATATCCGATGCATGGCAACAGCTTTCATTAGTAAATGCCAATTTCAAAGCTTTACAAATACTTTGATTCTTCAAACCTTGTGCACACACTTGCGGACACTCAACAACCATGGGTTCCGCTAAGCAGCTGTGTAAGACTCTGAAAATGAAAGTTTTTGATTCCCACAATGCATGAGAAGGCTACAAGAAGATAGCAAAGCATTGTAAGCTTGCAGTTTCCACAGTGAGAAATGTAATTAAGAGATGGCAGTTCAGGGGAACTGTGGAGGTCAAGATGAGATCTGGAAGACCAAGAAAACTCTCGGAGAGAACTGCTCGTATGCTGGTCAGAAAGACAAATCAAAACCCCAATTTAACTGCAAAAAGATTTAGCAGACTCAGGAGTAGTGGTGCACCGTTCCACTGTGCAGTGATACTTGCACAGACAAGACCTTCATGGAAGAATCAGCAGAAGAAAATATTATGTGCGTCCCCATCATAAAATTCAACATCAGAAGTATGCAACCGAACATCTACAGAAGCCCGATGCGTTTTGGAAAGTGCTGTGGACTGATGAATTTAAAATACAACTCTTTGGCCACAATCAGCAAAGGCATGCTTGGAGAAAAAATGGAGCAACATTTCATGAAAAGAACACCTTGCCAACTAATAAGCATGGGGGTGGATCTATCATGTTTTGGGGTTGTGTTGCTCTAAACATCACACCATCTGTAAAAAAAAAAAAAAAGCTGAAACTGAAAAGAGGATGGCTTCTACAACAGGTTAATGATCCTAAACATACCTCGAAGTCCACTATGGAATACCTAAAAAAAAATGCAGGCTGAAGGTTTTGGAGTGGTCATCACAGTCCACTGATTTAAACATCATTAAAAATTTGTGGGTAGATCTTAAAAGAGCTATGCATGCAAGACGACCAAAGAATATTTCAGAACTAGAAGCTTTTTGCAAGAAAAAATGGGAGAAAATCCCAAGTACAAAAATTTAAAGACTTTTAGCTGGCTATAAAAAGTGTTTGCAAGCTGCGATCTCTGCCAGAGGCGCTGTTACTAAGTACTGATTACATGTATGTAGGGTGCCTAAACTTTTGCATAAGACTGTATACAGTAATATAAATAAATAAATAAATATATATATATATATATATAGTGTATAAATGTTCTTTTTTTTATTAGATGCGCTACATCTCCTTTTGTCAGCTTAATTCTCGAATGGGACGAGTCTTCCCGAAAATGCGAAAATGTGCACAATCACTCCAGCAGTCTGTGGCAACATCTCTGATCTTCCCAGCGCTTTTAAAACCACTGATGCAGCAAAAACAGTTCTCTTTTCTCTTTTTTTTCACAAACCCTAAACAATTTGCACAGTGTAACCATTAGTGTAACAAATCACTGTTGTGTACAGTCACAGTCTACTTCCCCAGATACACCTTTTCAACTGGTAATGGAAATATCAGCAACTCCATGCATTTAGGCATATAGACCTGGTCAAGATAAGCATCAGAAAACCAAGTGAGAAGAAGCATGATTTAAGTGAACACGGCATGGTTTGAGTGTGGAATGGTTGCTGGTGCAAGACGGGCTGGTCTAAGCATTTCTGAAACTGCTGATCTATTGGCATTTTCAGTCCATTTCTAGAGCTTACAGAGAAAGGTCTGAAACAGAAAATATCTAGTGAGCAGCAGTTGTCCGGGCAAAAATGCTTTTCTGATACCAGAAGTCAAAGCAGAATGGCCAGACTGGCTTCAGCTAATAGAAAGGCAACAGTAACACAAATAATAACTGAGGTATGCCAAAGAGCATCCCTGAACACATGTCAATCCTCGAAGCAGATGCGCTACAGATGCACTTCTGACAGCTAAGAATAGGAAACTGAGGCTACAATTTGCATGAACTCTGTAAATACTTGGTAAAAACAAGATTGGAAAAACATTGACTTTTTTGATGTGAGGTTCGGATGGTAGGGTCAGGATTTGGCATTAACAAATAAAAACATGGTCTCTATTCTGCCTAGTATCATTGGCTCAGGCTAATGCTGTTGGTGTAATAATCTGGAGATATTTCCTCTGGACACTTTAAGTCCGTAAGTATCAACTGGTTAAATGCCACAGTCTACCTGGATGTTGTTGTTGACCATGTCCAACCCTTTATGACCACAGGATAGCATGTCATGTAACAATGCTAAAATCATCTCAAACTTGTTTTCTTGAAAATGACCTCTACAGTCAACAGATCTCATTGTGTTGGAATAGGAAATATGCATCGTTGATGTGCCTCTGACAAAACTGAAGCAGCCGCATGTTGCTCTCATGTCAATATGGACCAAAGCCTCAAGAAATGTTTTTAGTGCTTATTCTATTGAATCTATTCCACCAAGAAGTAAGGCATTTCTGAAGGCAAAATGGCATCTAATCCAGTACTAGCAAAGTATACTAAAGAAATGGCCAGGGAATATTTGTTAGTGAAGAGATAATGTTTTAGCCCCAGGGAGCTACGGAGAGTTTATTTGAATTCTTAATAAATCTACATTTTTAAGCCAAAACAAGCTGCTGTTAGATAGCTTTAGCTAATGTGTTTTTCCTTACTGAAAAGGCACTAATTTACTATCAGAAACTAAGATGAACTTATTTCACAGAATACTCACAAATCTTGCATCAAATCTATTTTTTCCCCCCATGTGTCAGCTTTAGTAATAAAGTTGCAGATTTCATTACAAGAAAACAAAATGACTCAATTTAGCATCTGTCACTGCTGACTCTCAGAGAGACTAGTTACAAGAAATATGTGAAATCAACAGGACAAACAAGAGGAAGTTAAAGACTGGCAGGAGGCAGGAGGACTGGGAAACACTGATCTGATCATATAAAAGAAGATTGACCAAACTTATTCATTCACATCAACAAGCATCAAGAAAAAAAAAATCATTAGATGAATTTTCAGAGCATCGAGTGTGTTTAAGAGCAAGAGGAAAATGAAGTCTCAGAAAAACTCAGAAAAACATCGTTCCAAATTTAAAATAAAGGTGGGAGAATTTTATTGAATATTGTTTTAATTAAATCATGACATTTTATCTAAAAGTTCAATATCTGAAAGCCCATGATAGACAAATCTAATTTTTAAAATCTGTTTTTCCTTTACAGAAGTGCTGAGTAAATGTGTGACATTGATGAACATGAGTGAAAGAAACGGGCACAGGGACAGCTTAAAATATTTTAAATGTTGTTAAAAATTGTATATGAATGTTTGAACGTTTACATGTCTTTACATTTTTATGTAGACCTTTAAAAATATTACTTGTATGCCTACTGTAGTACTGAATTATAATAAAGTCAGTGCTTCACGATTTAAATACCTTTGTAGGTGAGGACTGAGATAAAAGATTTATTATGCTATTATGCTATCATTGATAAGATAATAGGAGGAGGTGTTTACCACACACACACACACATACACACACACACACACACACACACACACAGAGTAAAAAGATTTAACAAACTACACACACATGACTGAAACACTAAATTCAGCAGTAAGAAAAGCTACAATTCAATTGCATTTTATTTGTGTAGCACTTTTAACAGTGGTCATTATCACAAAGCAGTTTTACAGAATTAAAAGAAAATTATCTTGGAAATGTGTATGAAATGTATGATAAAATACGAATGAATAAAAACGATCAGATTATCCCTGATGAGCAAGCCAGGGGCAACAGTGCCAAATAAAAACTCCCTGAGAAGACAATAGGAAGCAACCTTGAGAGGAACCAGACTCAACGGGAAACCCATCCTCATTTGGATGATAACCGATAGCAGGAATTGTTTTGCAGTCATACTGTGAGTTGGGAGGCTAGAAGTTCGATATAACATAAGTTTATTTGTACAGATTGGTATTGGAGGCTCAGGTACAAAACTGTAGGAAATTCTAGTACTAAACTATTAATTGACTTAAGTCGCAAAAACAGCTGTCTGTATTAGCCAAGGCCAGGACTTGTCTTCATGGTAAAGTACAGTAGAACCGTCCCCAGTCACCACATGCATCCCAAGCAGACTACACTGGGCCTCCAGAAGCGGTGCTCCAACCAGAAGCAGGGCACCAGGATGAGTCAGACAGGTCCGGAGGGCAGAGGGGGTCTGGATCACTGGCAGCTCAGAAGCGGCATGTACAGTATAGCTCGACAGTGAGAGACGGAGAGAGAGACAGAGAGATTCCAGTTCGGTATGGTCACAGTCATATAATGTACAGTTAAAGGTGAATTACATGTGGAGACTTGGAAAGGATGTTGAAAGCACTGTCTGTTATTTTGCTCAGTGCCTGGTACTGTTGTCAGTGTATCATTATTGAATATGGATAAAAATTCTCACAAGTACACTAGTAGAAAAATTTCACAGTCAGTGTTGAACGGCTTGGTTGTGATGTGCATGGTGATTCCCCAAAAGGAATTAGGCGTTCAAACGAAATAAAATCTGGTGAATATAAAGGTCATTTCATACATAAAGTTTCTTCTTCATTGAACAGATCATTGAACCCCAGTGAAATGTCTCTGATGCCATGTAGTGGCTGGCTGTAGTATTTGCATGATCTCTATTTAGCATTCGGTTTCCCGTCTTCCTGCCTTGTTAAATCATTTTCACTTCCAGTTGTACTTCTGGATTTCACTTTCTTATTTCTTATAACTGGTCTCCCTGATAGTCAACAGTGACTGACGCTAAATTTAGTGACTTGGTTTGGGTTTTCATTTAATGAAGTCGTTGAAACGTTATTACCAAAGCTGACACATGGCATCACTTGAGGGCATGGCAACAGAGATAGATTTGATTCACAATTTGTGAGGATTTGAAAAACCATGTTGATAGATTTCAAGAAGTTGGCAAACATGACCATGTTTTGTATTCAAATACATTAGCTAAGACAGCTTTTTGCTAATCTCTCAAATTTTTGGTAGCATGATAAATGCAAAAACATTGTGTCTTTACTAACATACGCTCATTAGGTATGCCTTGCTAGTTCTGGGTTGGACCCCAGCATAAGTTCAACACTTATACTGTAGATGTATGTCACAAAATGTTTTATTTAATTCCAAACAGTATTTAAAACAAAACAATGAGAGTAAATTTCACAGTGCTGTTCTCTCATATATAAAGTACAAGCACCAGTATTCCCTTGTGCCTTGTGGATGGAAGCGAGTCAGAAAGCTCTCCCATTAGGATAGATTATTTTCATCATAGTATATTGATTATATTGACTAAATCATAGTGTATTGATTTTCTAGTGAAGCTTCCCTCTAAAGGACTCAAACCAGTCAGGGGCCTGGAAACTAACCCAAGAGACTTAAGGCATGAGGGGGGGGGGGGGGGGGGGGGGTAGTACACCTGGATGGGGGTGTCAATCCATCACAGAGCACACACACATACATATACACACTCACTCGCTAATTCATACAGTACGGGCAATTTGGTAACGCCAATTTGCCTAATCTGCTTGATTAGTATCAACATTGCTTTTAAGCCTTGACATTTAATTACAAATAATGTCTGTGTATATTTAACTTCTATTGCCATATGACTTATCTGAAATTCTGAACTGTGTTTACAGGACACACACGTGCAAATTTAGTGATCTAGTTCATTTCCACTGAAAAGGGACATAATGACATTTCAGTTACATTTTCCCTTTCAGGAGACACATGTATTTACCCTCCTCCCTTTGATTACACCACTGAAGCATCAGAAATAGTTCTTCTTTCTCTCAAATCCTACTATTTCACAACCCCAAACAATTTCCACAGTGAAATCAGCAATGTAACAAATCAAGATGAAATTCAGGGCAGAACATTTGACAACATAAAGTTTTATCATGAAAGAAATAATATACATATTAAGATAGCTTTTTTTTTGTACAGCTGTACGTTTTACTGGTTCAAAGATCATTAAGTAGTTCCATACAGTATATATTAGTTCAGTAACAACATGGTCTCAGGTTACTGTACCTGGTGCAACATTCGGAAGGTAGGATCAGAATTTCGCAAAAACCAAATGAAAGCCTGGGTCCACCAAACCCTGATCAACAGTTATGTTCACCAGTGTAATGGTGTGGGGGTCCTTTCTTGGCACACTTTGGACACTTTATTTCCAATTAAACATTGTTTAAATGCCACAGTCTAGCTGAGTATTGTTGACCATGTCCATAACTTTATTATCATAGGATAACATGCCACATCACAAAGCTAAGATATTTTCAGGCTGATTTCTTGAACATGAATGGCCTCCACAGTCACCAGATCTCAATGAGGACCTCTGTATTGTGATGGAAATGGAAATATACATTATGGATGTGCAGTCGAAATATCTGCAGCTGCATGTTGCTATAATGGCAATATAGACTAAAACCTCTAAGGAACGTTTCTAGCAATACTAAAACTAAAGTACCAAGAATTAAAGGCAGGGGGTCCAACCCAGTACTAGTAAGGTGCATCTACTGTAATGTAATGTTACTTACCGTAGCTTTAGGTAATGTTTTTACACTCTGGTCCCTTGCTGAAAAGGCTCTAATTTACTATCAGAAGCTAAGACACATGGCATTTGTAGTTTAACTTGAATGAAGAACTGGGGCATGCTTTGCCAAAGTGCTCCTCAAAAGCCGTTGGCCTTCAAATTCTTCAATCTATTTTTCAAAATTTGCTATGGGTTAGCTTTGGTACTAAAGTTACAGACTGCATTACTTGAAAACCCAAACAAAGTGACACACTTCTGCCTCTGTCACTGTTGCCTATCAGAGAGACCATTTCTAAGAATTGAGAAAGTTAAATCCACAGGAAGTACAAGAGGAACTGAAAGGGATTTACCGAGGCAGGAAGACGGGGAAACACTGATCTGCGTATATAAAATAGGACTGACCAGGCTCAATCATTCACATCATCCTCAAGCATCAAGGAGAAGATCATTTACTGAATGTACTGTGTTTAAGAGCAAGAGGAAAATGAAGTCTGCTGTGGTTTTTGCTGTCTTTGCTGGTCTACTTATTGTTCATGTACAAGGTAAGATTCTTACCCTGCGTTCACACAGAGCGCGGCGAGAGCGTCAAAGTTCACTCTCGCCGCACTGCCGCCGATGCTGCGCTTCGCCGCTCTGACGTAGACCGAATGCCTTTCTTGTATTTAAAGCGGCCGCAAAGGAATCAAGCTTGTTGATCTTATGGAGACTGACCAAAATGTGGAAGAAAACAAGAAATTGATTGATAGAAAAAACTGTATTGTAGAAATAAACAAATTATAAGGCATTTGTATGGTGTGGCTTCTGTTCATTGTGAATTGCTAGTCTAATTTAATATTTTTTTATTATTATATTATATTTCTTATTATCTTTGTCCACGCATCATTTTTTAAATTAATGTCCCTGTACACAAACAGGGACATGTCATAAATAACCGGGAAACTCGTTAAGGCAATAATTAACTTCTCCTCCATTTTGCTTGGGAACTAATGTCGCGGGAACAAAAGTTTACAGGACTGCGTTCCGTGAAATCCGCTCAAGCGGAGGACCTCTACTTTTTTATTGGTTGCCGCTCAACCGCGTCATAGCTCATTACCCTAAAGTTGAGCTGATTTCAACTCCCTTCGCCTCTCTCGCCGGTCTCGCCACGCCGCACCGCCATTCGCCGCCGGCTCCCATTGAAAATGAATGACTTCCGGCCGTTTTGACGCTCTCGCCACGTTCGGTGTGAACGCAGGGTTAATCTTCAGATGCACCTTTTCAATAATATACAGGATTTTACAGATTTGTAATAACTTTTTTATAATTTTAATTTTTAAGTTTCCAGGACAAGGCAGGCCCAGTGTAAGGAGATGTTTGTGTCAGGGTCCTCTGGCGAATGCAGTTCGTCTACAACGTATTGACAAGATTGAAGTTTATCCTATTAGTGCATCTTGTGAAAATGTTGAATTCATGTAAGTTCAGTAACAATTAACATCCATAACAATGTATAATACAACATAATTTACTTCTATTGAGTTCTAACTTCTTATTTATCTCTGTAATGTCACCCTAAAGAACAGAGCGGGGAAAAAATGCTTGAATCCAAACTCTGAATTTACTCAGAAATACATCAAGACAGCTTTAGAAAAAAGGTGAGAGCATTTTATTAAATATTCTTATGTCATAATAATGTTGTTTTAGCAAGGCTCTATAATCATTGGCATCCATCATAGACAAAAGAAAGATTTTAAATTTGTTTCTCCTTTACAGGCGTGCAGAGTAAAGCATGAACTGTGTCTGAACAGAAGTGGAAGAGATAACACAGAGACTTGCTTAAAATATGTTGTAAACATTTTATACATAATGTGTCTACTGTTCAGTTTGAGTGTTACGTCTGTATATAAATACTGTAGTAAATGTAAACAGTTTGTAAATAAATGCCACATATTTTTAAATATTGTTTTTGTACACTAATATCCTAAATTATAATAAAGTCAGCACAGAACAGTGCTTAAAATCAGAAAGCAATAATAATGTCATTCTTGTTAGCAAGATAAGATAATGTTTGGCCAATATCAGGGCCCGTATTCACAAAGCTTCCTAGAATTCTCTCAGAGAGCTCCTATCTTAGCCTAAAAAGTCCTAGCTTTGAGTCCTAGACTAAAAGTGATTTAGAAAACTTCTTAGAGCAGCTCTGAGTAAGGAAAGTACAAAAACGTTTATCTTATTGAGGAGGCGTGGTCGACCCTGTTGTTAGGGATGATGCAGCAGTTCAAGGTCTGTGATTGGTTGATAAAAATAACCTCTGACCTTTGCAAAGGTCTTGAAATGTGGTTTTTGTGAAAATAGAATACATGATAATAGAACCAACAGTGATCATAATTTTTTGTATATGAAGAAATTGTATAATCATGAGTACAGGCTACTTTATGCAAAGTTTCTAGGCTTAATGTCTTAAAGATAATTAAACAGCTAAATGTTTAAAATGTGTTGACTTTTGAAGCAACCAATTTCCACACAGTATTTACTATATTTAAGTTCTCACATTTATTTGCCGTACTGATTTTATTACTTGTAATCCATTCTAGATTGATGGGAGCAAATGGCTCAGCTTTTACAATTTACATGATTGCAGGACAGTTTATTTAATTTGCACTTTTAGATGGTATGTAGCCAACAATCCAAGAGAGCTGGAAGGAAGTAAAACAACAAGAAAACCAAATTGGACAGAAAAGCAGTGTTTACTTTTAGCTTTACATCCAGTGTTTGGAGAATATTTCTTCCATCCGCCATTTTGTCCTCTGCTATAGAAACTCTTAAGCCTCTTAAAAGTCCTCCTCTCTACTCTTAACAAATTTTTACCTTAGGAGCTGTTTTTAGGGCTAAGATGTTATGTGAATAATTTTTATCTTTACTAAGATTTAAACTTAAATTTAAGGGGAAATTCTAAGAAAATGCCATAATTCTAAGATTTTTCTTAGAATTTCATCACTAGAAGCAACTTTTAGGCTTAAGAAGCTTTGTGAATACGGGCCCAGATGTCTGATATATTCAGTATTTCTGTAGGTAAGGACTGAGATTTTAAAAATTGTTTTCATTTACAGTTATAACACATGTTAGACATTTTATAATTTTTAAAATAATGAGAGGATAGGAGGAGTAGAGGTAATTACCAAATCTACACATACAACTACTGTATAGCATCAAGTAATAACACAGAATTTTCTGTTATTTTGCTCCTAGTAATAATCTGTTGTACTCTCATAAAATTCAAAAGTACTAGTATGCAAAGTTCATGTTAGTAGGTGGCGTGGTGATAAACCAATTTCTGCTATCAATTCACAGTTATAAGGCCTTTGATTCAGTTGTAAGTTCAGGTTATTATCCTCTCTCCTCCAAAACATGCCGGTAAATTACCAGATTATTAAACTGCCATCTAGTGCTGTTTCATTAGTGCTATTCAATCTCAATTCAATCTGCTCTTAAATCTTGGAGCTGCAAAAAGATGATTTTAAAAGGTCATAACCTGCAACTCTGAGGTACACCTTTTGTTTAATAAACCCTATCATCTTTTTTAGACCTTTATTTTTATTTTTATTAAAGAGTCATCCAAATATTATTAGTGACCAAGTAAATTAAAACTGAACTAAATAAAATAATAACAAACGTACTCAATTCCTGGTATATAGGTTAAGACAAGAACATTTTCATTATAATAATAATTCTAGCTTTGCAAATCACATCAAATGAAATAAATATACTGAAACAACAACAACAAACTATTTCAGTTACTGTATTAAGGAGATGGCAAGGAAGCCCATCAATTCCCTGAAAGAAATAATCTAAATCTTTCCAAGTTTTATTTACAGTAAATTATATTAATCAGAAAAAGACCCTAATCAGATTTACACCAATTAATTAACAGTCTCAATCTACCCTAATTTAAATCAAATAAACAACCTGAAATCACCCACAATGCATCATGAACTTTCACTGCACCTAGGTCCTGATGGCTTCTCCTGAGTTTTACAGTATAAACATTTCTGGATCATTTTAGCACCTCTCTCTTCCAGATGATAACCAATTTAAAACAAACATAAAAACTCCCAGCTAACATGAACAAGGCTACAATCACACTTCTCCTCAATAAACTCAATAAAGAGCCAACATCAATCACCATTCATCTACATGAATATAGCTATTAAAATCATTACCAAAGTACTAGCTATAGAAAAGTAAAAATACTTACTCTCAACACATAAAAGCCTTCAATGGGTCTACCTGGAAACTCCTGTTTTCCCCATGGGAGAGGTTTGGCTTTGGGGAGGTATTTATTAACTAGACTTTTTACACATCACCTTCTGAACTAACATCATGTACTGTGTATGTGTCATGCGCACTCCTAAAACGACCGGCACTAGGACCTGGAAGTAGTACGGTCGTTATTCAGGAAGCATAAAAGGAGACAAGATGGCTCCACACATTGCTCAGTCATTGAGTTGCCCATGCTATCGCCGACGCTCTGTCCGTCTAATCGTGAGTACTCACTTTCTTGGGTTTTGCTTTCAATTGAGTGTGTGTTATTAGAACGCGGGTTTATTTGTGTAAGCTCGTGAGAGTTCTAAAAATAAACAGCGTGGTTATCCTGCCTACTCGTGCTACGTCCGCGTTTGGGTTTACCATCTACGCTACAGGGCTAACTGTTAGTCTTCTGGTCTGTCTCCGTTTGTTTGTGACAGAATGACTGAGCCAACAGCAGTAAACCCAGCGGATTACGCTCACCTCTGCGATGTGGTTGACCAGCACGCTAAGTTGATCGATCAGCTCAGTAGTGAAGTCGCGGTCCTCCGCCAAGGCCTCCAAGACGTCGAGGAGCTACGGCAGGAGAACGCGACGCTCCGCGGGGCGGTCGCTCAGCCGGCTGCTGCCACGCCCATCGCAGCGGCTGCTGCTCCGCCACCCCCTCCCCCTTCTTCTGATGTCTTCATTGCTTTACCGGACAAATGGGATGGCACAGATGGGAAGTGCAGTGTTTTTTTAACCGCATTGGATCTAGTGTTTGAGTTTAATTCCACCAAATACTCCACAGACCGACTGCGCGTTGCTCTTCTCGTTTCGTTGCTATCCGGGCAGGCAGCTGAGTGGGCCACGGTGGTCCTGCGATCTGATTCAGATGTAGCCTACTCTTATACAGAGTTCACCTGCCAGCTAAAACTCACCTTTGAACATCCTGCTGCTGAGGTGGAGACCGACTCAAAATTATATCATCTGCGGCAGGGGGGCTTGTCCGTGAGCTGCTACACAGCGGATTTCCGAACCCTCGCCATCCAAACCGACTGGGGAGACTCCGCCCTCCGGATGGCCTACTACGAGGGACTGGCTGCACGCATTAAGGACGAGCTCGCCGGTCGTGAACTTCCAGCCACCTTGGAGGGCCTAATCCAACTCGCCCTCCGGATCGACCAGCGTCTGCTCGCCCGCCCTAAGCCAGCTCCTGCCCCGAAGCTCCTCCTTCTTCTCTCGCATGCCTGTTCCGGAAGCTTGTTCCTCACTCTCCACTGCACCTACCGGATCCGTCGGTTCTCCACCTCCCGCCGTGGTTGACACCAGAGCCGGGGAACCCATGCAATTAGGGCGCGCCTCCTTAACCGCTGCAGAACAGAACGACGACATAGAGAGGGTCTCTGCGCGTATTGCGGGTCAGCAGCGCATCACCGGGCCATCTGTCCTCTACGCCTGGGAAACGCGCAGACCCGGTAAGAAGTGAGAGTGAAGTGACTCCACCACCCTGACCAATGATTCCCGTCTCACGCTAAGAGTACACCTCCAGTTTGGCCACAAACGAGTCGGAAGTACCGCCTTCGTCGACTCCGGTGCTGCTGGTAACTTCATTGACTCTTCTTATGCCAAGAAACTGGGGGTAAAGATCGAGGCGTTATCCCAGCCCGTAAATATTACATCTGTCGATGGTCGGCCCCTCTCCTCCAGCCCCATCACTTTCCAAACTCAACCCATCACCATGAACATCGGCCAACACCAGGAACAGCTTCACTTCTACCTCACCCCCATCTCATCACCTCCCCTCATTCTTGGACATCCCTGGTTACTTCGTCACGACCCGCTCATTTCCTGGACACAAAGTCAGATCCTACAATGGGGGCCGACTTGCTCTGAACTCTGCCTACGGGCCCGGGCTGGGACGTGTTCTAGGGAGTCCGAGGCCCCCGAGGTCGACACCGACGCCATCCCGAGCGCCTACCGAGACCTGGCTGAGGTGTTTTGTAAAAGACGGGCAACCCACCTACCTCCTCATCGCCCCTACAACCTTGCCATCGACCTTCAACCAGGCTCCATGCCCCCCCGCGGCCACCTCTACTCTTTATCTGCCACCGAGACGCAGGCGATGGAGGAATATGTTTCCAGCGGACTGTGCCAAGGTACCATCCGGCCTTCTTCCTCGCCTGCTGCCGCGGGGTTCTTCTTTGTGAAGAAACGTGACGGCAACTTCCGCCCATGTGTAGATTATCGGGGGCTCAACAACATCACCATCAAGAACCGACATCCATTGCCTCTTACCAACTCTGCCCTGGACGCCCTCTCTGGTGCCACCATTTTTACTAAGTTGGACCTCCGGAGCGCCTACAACTTGGTGCGCATCAGAGAGGGCGATGAGTGGAAGACGGCCTTCATCACTCCCACCGGTCATTATGAAAGTCTGGTAATACCATTTGGACTCTGCAACGCTCCAGCGGTTTTCCAACAATTCATCAATGACGTTCTAAGAGACATGTTAGGTCGATGGGTGTTCGTCTACCTAGACGACATCCTCATATACTCCCGGACTTTCAGTGAACATGTACAACACGTCAGAGCGGTTCTGAAGAGATTACTCGCCCACCAGCTGTACTGTAAGTTGGAGAAGTGCGCTTTTCACGAGCGCTCCACCACGTTCCTGGGTTTTGTCATCTCGCCCCAGGGTGTGGCCATGGACCCGCAGAAGCTGGAGGTTGTGAGTCACTGGCCCCTACCCAGGACTCTTAAACAACTCCAACGTTTCCTCGGGTTTGCGAACTTCTATCGTCGCTTTATCCGGGACTACAGTACAGTTGCAGCTCCCTTAACCGCCCTGACCCGACCATCTTCTCATCACTTTCACCTTAACTCTGCTGCCATCTCTGCATTTCATGAACTCTGCCACCGATTCACCACTGCTCCGATTCTCCTTCACCCCGACACCACCAAACCGTTCGGACGTGGGCGCCGGGGCGGTTCTCTCCCAGCGAGGTCCAGACCAGAAGCTGCACCCCTGCAGCTTCTTCTCCAAAAAATTTGACCCCACTCAGCACCAATACGGAGTAGGGGACCGCGAGCTGCTGGCCATAAAGTGGGCCTCGGAGGAATGGCGTTGCTGGCTCCAGGGCACCAGAGAGCCATTCATTGTCTGGACTGATCACCAGAACCTCATCACCATCCGGTCGCTGAAACAGTTGAACCCCAGACAGGCGCGATGGGCTCTGTTTTTTGAGGACTACAATTTCCACCTGTCATATCGCCCGGGGTCCAAGAACATCAAAGCTGACACCCTCTCACGACAGTACGAGGAAGACGTCCCCCAGGCGGACCCCGCGCCTCTCCTACCACCTACCAAGATCATCGCACCACTCCGTTGGGACATAGAGACGAGTGTTCGCCAGGCACAGGCTGCGGAGACCGAACCGGCAGACGTGTCGCCTGGACGACTCTATGTGCTCAACACCGTCAAGCCAGAGGTGCTTCAATGGGGGCACTCCTCTCTCCTCTCAGGTCACCCCGGAAGGCAGCGCACGCTACAATTCATCCGACGCGCCTTCTGGTGGCCCAACATGAAGAGGGACATTGATGAGTTTGTCCAGGCGTGCCCAGTGTGCGCCCGGGCCAAAGACAGCAACCAACCATCCCCGGGAGAACTTCAACCACTCCCAGTTCCCCGTCGGCCCTGGACGCACATTGCCGTCGACTTCGTCACGGGCCTGTCGGTCTCCGAAGGGAAGAACACCATCCTCACGATCGTCGACCGGTTCTCCAAAGCTGTCCACCTGGTAGCCCTCCCCGGACTCCCGTCAGCCAAAAACACAGCCGAGCTGATATTAGAACACGTAGTCCGCCTGCATGGGTTCCCAAGGGATATCGTCTTGGACAGGGGGCCCCAGTTCATCTCCCGGTTCTGGAAGGCCTTCTGCCGTCTGATCATATCCACCTGTAGTCTGTCTTCTGGATACCACCCACAGATTAACGGTCAGACGGAACGGACCAACCAACAACTGGAGCGCTACTTGAGATGCTTTGTCGCTGATCGCCAGTGCTCCTGGGCCCGCTACCTCATTTGGGCAGAATTATCGCATAACCTCCACGTCTCCTCCGCCACCAATCTAAGCCCATTTGAGGCATGCTACGGCTTCCAACCTCCGATGTTCGACCACCAAGAACTGGAGGTTGAAGTACCGTCGGCCCAACAGTTGGTTCGTCGGTGTCGACGGCTCTGGAACCAAGCAAACAACGCCATCCGACGCTCCAACACCCGTTACATCCTCCAACATCGCCGTCGACACCCTCCGGGACGACTATTCCAGACAAGGTATGGCTATCTACCAAGAACCTTCACCTACGAACAGAATCACAGAAGCTCTCCCCCAGATTCATCGGTCCATACCACATCACCCTCCGGATTAACCCTGTCACCTACCGGCTCCAGCTGCCTGCGGCGCTCCGGATCCACCCGGTATTCCGTATATCCCAACTCAAACCCTTCACCACTTCCCCTATGGTTCCACCCACCCACCCTGCTCCCCCTTCCCGAATCATTGAGGGCGGTCCCGCTTATACTGTACGTCGGATCCTTGATTCGCGGCCTCGGGGCAGAGGCGCGCAATACCTAGTTGATTGGGAAGGTTACGGCCCCGAGGAGCGGTCCTGGATTCCGGCACGGTTCATTCTCGACCCCGAGCTAATCCGGGACTACCGTCTTCGGGTATCCTCCACCCCAGGACCGTCAGGTGCCGGTCCTGGACAGGGGGGTACTGTCATGCGCACTCCTAACACGACCGTCACTAGGACCTGGAAGTAGTATGGTCGTTATTCAGGAAGCATAAAAGGAGACAAGATGGCTCCACACATTGCTCAGTCATTGAGTTGCCCATGCTATCGGCGACACTCTGTCCGTCTAATCGTGAGTACTCACTTTCTTGGGTTTGGCTTTCGATTGAGTGTGTGTTATTAGAACGCGGGTTTATTTGTGTAAGCTCTTGCTCTCGTTCCGAGAGAGTTCTAAAAATAAACAGCGTGGTTATCCTGCCTACTCGCGCTACTTCCGCGTTTGGGTTTACCATCTACGCTACAGGGCTAACTGCTAGTCTTCTGGTCCGTCTCCGTTTGTTTGTGACAGAATGTATATATACAGAGTGTATGTATGTATGTATGTATGTATGTATGTATGTATAGCTGTCACAGTCGGGCCAGGCTTTTGAACGAGGGGGGCGTGGCGCGCTGGCCGTTGAGCATTTCCGTGTTCAGGGGGGAAATCCTGGTGACGTAATACAAAGCCGGTGAAATGGGTCGGAAAGCCAGTTAAATCAGTCTGCGATGCATGTGACAAATAGGGAGCGAGCAGAGACATTGTCGTGAGCCAGAGCGAGAGTTCAAAGCCAGCGAGTCAGTCAGCGATGCGAATAATCCAAAGGTGGAGCGAGCAGAGACGTAAACGAGAAACGAAGCGAGAGGTCAAAAACCAGCGGGGAAACAAACAGCGAACAAGATCCAAAAACGAGAGGCTAGAAGCGAATACCGAGAACAAGCGAGGTCGAGACCGGAAACAACTAACACGGAAAAGAAACGCGAGAAAACTGGGCTCTGAAGGCACGCAATAATCTGGCAGCGAGACAACGTTCTGCGCTTCCTTAAATGCCGGGAGAAATTATGCCGGTGTGTAAAGGGGCGGGGTGTGTGTGAGAAAGCATGACAGCCAGGAGGAAAACATAAGCACGTGAGCGCAAAGGCATGACAGCGTGGGAAAAAGGAGACGTAAATGACAGCGGTACGTGACAGGAACGTGACACTCAGAAGTATATCCTGTGAATTTCTTTCGTTGTCATCTCCGTGGCTCTGTGTGTGTGTGCATACTTCCTTGCTGACTCACCAGTGGCTCCAACCCCGATGCAATAATCCTTTTCAAGGAACAACGGGAAAGCACTCAATCTACGTAGCGACCTCTGCTAAACGTACTGTGTTCACATTTAATCGTAATTCACTGCTGCAGCGTGATTCTACCATGCTCTCCCTCATTTGTTAATAAAACTTGCTCATCTTGAAAACTTACCTTCCTGTGTCAGTCCGACTTTATTACAGAAGCCCGGAGCTGACCTAGAGACAACAAAACAGGATGAGCAAACCTGATACCATCCTCGCGCTGGTGGAGCAGTTACTCCGGGTGGTGGTGCCTCCTTCTCCACCATCCACCGGCTCTGTCTGGTTGTTCAACTAGGTGTATAAACAAGCTCACTAAAAGTCCTCACTAAAACCAGAAGATACGAGCACATCACCCCTATCTTATCTACACTGCATTGGCTCCCTGTGAAATTTCACATCGATTTTAAGATACTACTTTTGACATATAAAGCACTATATGGTCTCGCCCCACAGTATTTGAGTGAACTGCTAGTGTCTTACGATCCGCCACGCCTACTTCGATCAAAGAATGCAGGCTGCCTGTCAGTACCACGTATTATTAAAACTACAGCAGGGGCAGAGCTTTTTCTTACAAAGCCCCAAAGTTATGGAATAGTCTTCCTATTAATGTTCGGGACTCAGACACAGTCTCAGTGCTTAAGTCTAGGCTAAAAACCTATTTATTTAGCCAAGCATTTTTGTAAATAGATTAACCTTAGGTAAAGGAGCAGATCTGGGGGACTCATGGACGTAGAGTATTCTGGTGAACTGGTATGTTTAGATGCTGTCCTCCCCACTCTCATTGTTCACTCAGGTTTGTTGACGGTGAGGTGATTGGTTGCTTTACATCTCAGGGAACCCTCATGTTTGTGTTTCCTTCTGGCTCTCCCTTTTAGTTATGCTGTTATAGTTAGTCCTGCCGGAGTCCCTGCTTGCACTTTGCACTAATATACATTCACCTTATACATGTTGACTGTGACCATACCTAACTGCCATCTCTCCTTATTTTCTGTTCTCTCCTTTTCTGCTCTCTCCTCTCTCTCTCCCTCTCTCCTTTCCCTCTCTCTGTGGTGCTATACATGTTCGCTCCTGAGTTGCCAGTGATCCAGACCCCACTGCCCTTCGTCAACTATGATCGGAGGAGGAGGTGAAGAAGAAACACCTCCTCCTCCGATCATAGTTGACGAAGGTACCATCTATCAAGTCCGAGAGATTCTGAATTTCCGCCGCCGTGGTGGTCGCCTGGAGTATCTAGTGGACTGGGAGGGATACGATCTGGAGGAGATGACATCCTTAACCCCACTCTGTTAGAGGAGTTCCATTGCACCGTCTAACCCGTCCTGGAGTCCTGCTTCTGGTTGGAGATCACGTCGCATGGATGCCCCGTGTGGTCTGCCTGGATTCGTATGGTGGCTGGGGATGGTTTCCATTAAGACTGTCCTATCATCAATTGATGCTCTGGGGACCTGTGACTTCAGTTGTTTGATAGCTCAGGACTGGAATCTCCTACAGTCTACCTGAGCCTCCAGGAACAAACTGGACTCCTTTTAATTTTAATTTTAATTTTAACACATCTCCTGTTACACTGAACTTCCAGTACACATTATTATGCTGATCAATCCCTGCTATCCATTATCACCCAGATGAGGATGGGTTCCCTGTTGAGTCTGGTTCCTCTCAAGGTTTCTTCCTATTACCATCTCAGGGAGTTTTTCCTTGCCACCGTTGCCCTCGGCTTGCTCATCAGGGACAATCTTATCATTTTGATTCATACACATTGCATACAAACTTACTTCTTTTTATTGTGTAAAGCTGATTTGCGACAATGTCAATTGTTAAAAGCGCTATATAAAATAAATTGACTTGACTTGACTTCTTCGGCGCCTGCGGCACATTGGCGTAGATTTCATTACAGACCTGCCCGACTCTGATGGTCATACCTGCCGAGCTCCTTTTCAATAAAGTCTTCTGATACTTCGGCATCCCCAAGGATATTGTCTTTGACCGAGGCCCACAATTCTTCTCTCATGTATGGCATGGGTTCTTTTGACTCCTAGGGGTGACAGTGAGCCATGGCCATCACCAGTTCCTTGGTTGGGCCGAATATGCCCAAAACTCTCTTCGACAATCAACTACTGGTCTTACCCCGTTCCAATGTGTCCTAGGTTATCAACCTCCACTATGCCCCTGGAATGGGGAGCCATCTGATCTCCCAGCAGTCAACAGTTGGTTTAGAGAGAGTGAGAGAGTCTGGGAGGAAGCCCATGACCACCTACAACGTGCGGTGCACAGGTTTCAAACTAACGCGGATAGACGTTGGTCCAGAGCACCATCTTTCCAACGGGGAGACAAGGTATGGCTATCGACTCGAGACATTCGCCTACGTCAACCATGTAAGAAGCTCAACCCCAGGTATGTCCGTGCTTTCACAGTTCTGGAGCAGGTAAACCCAGTCACATATAAACTACAACTACCTCCACAATATCGTATTCACCCCACTTTCCATGTATCTCTGCTGAAAAAATACCATAACCCTGTTGTCTCATTCACAGACCCCGGCCTCGAAGAAGAAACATCTCCTCCTCCGATCATAGTTGACGAAGGTACCATCTATCAAGTCCGAGAGATTCTGAATTTCCGCCGCCGTGGTGGTCGCCTGGAGTATCTAGTGGACTGGGAGGGATACGATCTGGAGGAGATGACATCCTTGACCCCACTCTGTTAGATTAGTTCCATTGCACCCATCCAGACTGCCCAGCACCAAGAGGAAGAGGTAGACCACCACGATGGCAGAGGGGTTGACCCTCAGGAGCTGGTCGTGGAGGAGGGGGTAATGTCACAGTTGGGCCAGGCTCCGAAGAAAGCCAAACACCACGCCCCCTGAATCTCCTGAATACTGTGTTCACATTTAATCGTAATTCACTGCTGCACCGTGAGTCTACCGTGCTCACCCTCATTTGTTAATAAAACTTGTTCATCTTGAAAACTTACCTTCCTGTGTCAGTCCGACTTTATTATAATAGCTTATGCTACACCAGGGGATTAGACAAGGATGCCCACTCTTCCCTTGCTAGACACCATTTTCATCGAGCCATTAGTGGCACCCATTCACCAGAACACACATATTAAAGGAATTCAAACATTAAGCATGCACCACAAAATCAATCTTTATGCAGATGACATATTACTATATCCACAGGACCCTTCCCTTCATCATTACATCATATAATCACACAATAAATGAGTAAATTCATTCATATTAATTCATATTAATTAATTCGCTAATATTTCTGAATATGCTCTCCTCTGTTGTTACACACTAACAGCTGGGATGTGATAGAATATAAAGCTTCTCTCCCCAACTTTCTCCCTTTTCTTTTCTCCCCCAATTTAATTGTTTGTGTCTAGGTTGTTTCTTTCTATGTTTTTGGTTTGTTGTTCGTCTTGGTCTTGGTTTTTGAATGTCAAATGTAATGTCAAGTAAATGTAGTGATAGTAAGCCGAAATTGTCTGTGCTGAAATCTGTGGCTATTAAAATGAGTAATAAATAAGTAGCTTGGATAAAAGAACACACATTTTTTTCTCATCCTCTTCCCTGTTCTTTTGCAACCGACAATGTGATCTGCTTTTCATAACACAGCTATTTGTAGAATAATCAAAATAACTGGGGACATTTCCATTTGTCCAATCAAGAGGAATAATGTATTGCTTTAAAACATACTTCCTTGTATCATATCAACTGCTCTACAAAATAATGTTATTGTTTTTTGTTCCAGATTCATTTTTTTTTCTTACTGGGGTTTTTCCCATGAGGAAGGTACAGTATGAAACATCTGAAAATATAATACCTCTGGTCAAAAAAAAAAGTGAAAGTTGCTCGAATACAACCCTCCTCCCAGCTCATCTTATTTAACTCCCATCTCTTCACTTTGTCTCCCACTTGAGTCCTCACTTGATCAGGCTTCATAATGAAGGCTGCAACTCTATCAGTTCTGCCTTTGGTCATATTTGCTCTGACTGCAATGCTTTGTGAAGGTAAGGTGGTCTTCATCTGCATCATACAACATACAAAATACGCTTGTCTAAACCACTTACTGTATATACATAAATAAAATGCTCCTGCAGGACGAGTGGAAGTAAAAGCAGAGCGTTGTTTGTGCCAAACGAAAGCGCAGGAAAGGATTAGACCTGCACTTGTGAAGATGTTTGAGATATTCCCACCTAGTGCCTCCTGTTTGAATACTGAGATCATGTGAGCATGCATCAGTCATGGCTAAACTATTTGCCATTACTCAGTCTAATACTGCTGACACTTTATGGAGTTATCAATTCTTTTACTTTATTATGCAAATCATAAGGAAAGGGAACTGGGTTAATAAATTACGTTATCATATTTATGCTCTCCAGATTAACTCTGAAGCAAGGAATGAAGGTGTGCCTGGATCCAAAGGGAAAACAAGGACAAAAAATCTTAAGGTGAGCAAACATAATCATAACACATTCAACTGGCCAGACATTTATATTTACTCACAAAGCTGATTATTTTTATCCAAAGAGAAATCATACAATAAAACAGTTGGTCAATAATTAGCAGTGGTATTTTTAGTCTTGATGGATGTCTTAAGCAACAGATAAATAGCAATTGTTTTTTTTTAGCCCTAAATATGATTAATACAGAGTGCTCACTAAACATACATACAGTATATGCTCATGATATTTCTTTATTTTTTTCAGTGGACAGAAGCAAAAAAAAAAAGCCCATTGGTCGAAGAGGCAACAAACAAAAGAAGAATAAGCAGCAAAACTGAAATGTGATTAAAGTGAATTCTCCTCACATGTGATTGCTCAGATTTTTCCAATAACTGTTTAAAGCTGATTTAATCACTTAATATTATATTCTCATATTGTTTCAAGAACAACCTCACAGGCCATGAATTATGTGTTAATTTCATATTTCTTTAATAAAATACATTATTGTAGGTATATCTTCTTACTAATATTTACTCTGAATTTTTCTGTACTGTCTATGTACTGTTCCTTTATCTACTGTATGTAAAAAAAAATCAAACCTTTGCTGTACTTCTTTTATTTAGTAATGGAAAGTTTTTTTTTTTTTTTTACATTTTAATTACTTTGAATCAAGTACCTGATGGTGTATTAACAGATCATAGATCAGTATTTAATCCTATCAGTATTACACACAATAATGTATAAACATTTAATTACAGATAACACATTGATTTACTGTTTGATGGACTGATTGGACAAAAAAATAATAAAACCTTAATTCAGTTTCAATACATCAACTTGCATCCTCTATAAATTATTTTCATTCTAGATAAAGCATTATGTAACAATCAATTTGGGACAAATTGGTTTGTGTTGTTAGTGTGTGTTGGAGGGGGCATGACTCCACTAGACCTCTGGGGTGTGCTGTGGGTGCCTCCATGGATCAGATTTGTTTGTCCAGCACATGCCAGGCATGCTCAATCGGATTGAGACCTGGGGAATTCTGAGGTCAAAACAGTGAAACTGAAAGGCTCTGGTCAAACAGAAACCTAAACCCACAGACATGTAAATATGTAATGCAATATCAAAATCTCTCTCTCGCTCTCTCCCAAAAAATCCTGAAATCCTGCCATGTGTACAGCATGTGATCTGCCTGGACTTTATGAGGTTGTGGCTGGGAAAGGGAGCAGGGGTGGATGGGGAGTGAGGTTGTCAGGGTTATTAAGCTGTCAGAACCACACATGTACAACAATGCATTAAGAAGCAGGAGAAAGAAAAGCCTCCCACGACAACAGATGTCATTGCCCTTAATCATGCACTGAAAATGGAAGATCAAAATGAGGTTTAAAAATACAAAACTCATTTCTATTTAGTTGTACGTTTAATACAATTATAAACAAATTATATGGTCAATTTAATAAAACAATGCAGACCTGTTCTTGTGCATATTCTGGTAAATTTAGTTTTAAAACGTTCTAAAATATATTGTAGAGTGGACATTTCTTTAATACATTTTAATACTGTATATACACAGTATTACTTTTAATATACTGTGTATGTATGTATGTATGTATGTATGTATGTATGTATGTATGTATGTATGTATGTATGCATACTTGTAATGAAAAACTACTAATTAGTTGTTGGGCCAAATTTTATTCCGTTTTGCCCACAAGAGTCTTGCTAGAGCCGAATAAATAAAGTCTCTCTAGCTAAACCACATTAAAAACATACTAAAATACTTTTTAATATAAAAAAATTGTAAATGGTAAACAGTACAATGTTTGCAAAACAAATAATGTACACAAAATGAAGTAGATATGCAAACAGTTTTTGGGATGCAATGCTCAAATACTCATCATTTGTGGCAATACTGTATATTGTTAAAAGATAAAGATTTTACTACTAAAGAAAATCTACTCAAATTTTTTTTTGATGGAAGTTGTATATACAGTATTAAATCTTTTTTTTTTTTTTTTTAAGATTTTTCATATGGAGTGTCCTTTACAGCTAAAGAAATCTTAATCTAGTGAAGTAATAGATTTTGAGGTGTATCAAGGTGTTTTTGTATAGTATATGTTTATATAAATTCATCAAAAAAGAGAAATCGTGGAGTTTTTTGTTTCACTCTCTTTCTTTCAGAAGAACCATGTAATCACCCACTTCCACATTGGATAATCCACCAAACTGATTTCTCATTTCTTTGTAATGATTCTACTGTACACTGGTCAGACATGAACATTAAAAACAATAACATTAAAACCACCTAGGCTTTTGGTTCTCTTTGTTCAACCAGGCCAGCTCAGGCCCCACAGGGTCAAGATTCTTGTGCATTGTGGGCGCATCCCATGGGCTTGATTGGGTTCCGGAGAGTTTGGAGGCTGAGTTGGAGGCCTTGGGGCTCTTTGTCTGCTGGGCCTCGTGATGCACTGGTAGTACTGCTGCCTTTCTACTGTGGCCAGAATTTACTTTTTCTACACATTGTGTTGTATTGGCTTTTAAACCCCACAGGCATGAGTGAGTCTTCGGTGCCCATGATCCTGTCACCAGTTTACTAGTACAGTATATAATTAATAATCAATATTGTTCCATTAATATTCTGTGGTGTTAATGTTATGGTTGATTGGTGTATGATCATATATTAAATCTATATAAACTTCAGATTTCAGGACAGTAAAGTCCACTAAAGTAGGATTTATACGGCTAGTGATGACAAAGGGGACAAAGCATGAGTACATTTTTTTCTGTTTAAAGGTACAATAGTTTACTTTTATTTAATTATTGTACATGCAAAATATGTAAAACATGGCAAGAAATATTCTTAAGCCGTGGTCTTAACACAAGTGTACTCTGTTTTATGTGGCTGAAAATGTTTTAAAACAGGTCTTATTTTCTGGAATGCTGGTTGTCCATGGGCCTCTTGTAAGTTAATTTATAGACATTCCTAATAAATGTTTAGGCTCAACCCTTTTAGGCTCACCTCAGCAAGCATTTATTGAGTGCTATTTACAATACCAAGAAGATACTTTTTTTTTTTTTAGTTTTCTATTTTTATAGAGCTCTTTATCTCTATAAAAATATTGAAAAAATATTGATAAATATTTATCCCAGTCCCAGTGTTTAAGTCTAGGCTAAAAAACTATTTATTTAACCAAGCATTATGTAAATAGATTTGCGTTAGATAAAGGAGCTGATCCGTGGGACTCATGGATATAGAGTATTATAGTGAACTGGTATGTTTAGATGCTGTCTTCCCCACTCTCATCGATTACTCAGGTTTGTTGCCAGTGAAATGATTGGCTGCTTTACATCTCAGGGAGCTCTCATGTCTGTGTTTCCTTCTGGCTCTCTCTTTGAGTTATGCTGTTATACT
Organism: Clarias fuscus; assembly: GCA_030347435.1. NCBI lineage: Eukaryota > Metazoa > Chordata > Actinopteri > Siluriformes > Clariidae > Clarias > Clarias fuscus. Next base: position 19,801,251 of record CM059208.1, read on the forward strand.
GTAGTTAGTCCTGCCTGAGTCCCTGCTTGTACTTTACACTAAATATACATTCACCTTATACATTATGTGACTGTAACCATACCTAATTGTTCTCTCTCCCTCTCTCTCTATTTCCCTCTCCCTGTATCTCTGTCGAGTTACAAATGTCGTTCCTGAGCTGCCAGTGATCCAGACTCCCTCTGCCCCCTGGACCTGCCTGACTCATCTTGGTGCCCCGCTTCTGGTTGGAGATCTCATCATATGGATGCCACGTGCGTCTCTTTGGGATGCGTGTGGTGTCTGGGGACGATTTCACTCTACTATGAAGACGGTTCTATGAAGGAAGTCTACCTGCGCCTCCAATAACTACCTGGACTCCTTATTAACATCAATTAACATCTGCTATACTGAACTGTCTTCCACCTAACACACAGTATGAATGCAGATCAATTCCTGCTTTCTGTTTCACCCAAATGCGGATGGCTTCCCTGTTGAGTTTGGTTCCTCTCAAGGTTTCTTCCTACTGCCATCTCTGGGAGTTTTTCCTTGCCACTGTCTCCCTCGGCTTTCTCATCAGGGACTATCTGACCATTTTGATTCATACACGTTCACATTCCATACAAACTTAAATAATTTTTTTGATTGTGTAAAGCTGCTTTGCAACAATGAAAATTGTTAAAAGCGCTATACAAATAAAATTGAATTGAATTGAAATAGAGCTCTTGTAGTCATGTACTGTTTATTGAAACATCCATTATTTTGTGGGAAATGTGTGGAAAAGTAATGATGAAGCTCTTGCTCAATTTAACTCCTCAGACTTTACTAAAAACACATGATGAGAAACCAGATAGTGCTGTACATTGAGTAACTTCAGTCATTGGATATTACCGAACACTTTTGATGACAATGCACAGCCAAATTTACAATATGGTGATTTTGCTCGCACATTCAATTGTCTACAAACCTTCTGGCAAGATTTAATGTTCATTTATCATTTCACAATATCAGTGAAATTTGCATTATGTTGCTAAATGTGTTCCTATTTACCATCCATTTATCTTGTCTTACCTTATCAAACTATAATTGCTAATACTAAGGCTAATACCATGAGAAGCTTATTAACACAGACAGCCCAACTTAACCCTTGCTGCCCCTAATCTAGCCTTCTGCCTTAAACCCATTCTTTGAAAATCTGAGTGTCCAAAAACTTGCCAAGAAATGAAAGCCATAAAAGTCCTTCAGGAGGCCTGGTGAACTATTCATCAAAGCTGCATAAAAATACAAGAAGGTCTGACTATTTTGAAGCAAAATATGAAGAAATGAGGGGAGACTCAGGAATTTAGCAAATAATTATAGTATATGTCATTCAGTCAAACTGTAGAAAAATGTTAGGTAGATCAGGTGTGCAAGAGTTCAGTTGTGTCATAACTTGGCTTTAAATCATCTGAATGGTTAATCATGTGGCTTACTCAGTGTCACCTGTATTCAGGGTCACGGGGGGCCTGGAGCCTATTCCAGGAGACTTAGGGCACACGGCATGGTACACCCTGGACAGGGTGCACAATCCATCATAGGGCACACACTCACAGACTCATTCACACACTACGGCCGATTTGGGAATGCCAATTAACCTAACCTACAGTACATGTCGTTGGGAGGAAACCGGGGTACCCGGAGGAAACCCACCAAGCACATTGGGAGAACATGCAAACTCCATGCACACAGAGACAGGAATCAAACCTGGCCGGGAATCGAACCCGGACCCTGGAGGTGCAAGGCGACAGTGCTAACCACTACACTACTGTATATCCTAAAAAACACCAAAAACAAAAAAATAAACATTACAAAGAAAAACTGGATTTGTTGTCGGAAATTTTTATCCAGTTTCACTAATTTTTTTCACAAATCTTGCCTAATTCTTCTTTAATAATTTTAATCACTTAAAATCATAATTTAAAATCTTCTTGCAGTAACCTTTTTTAATTAGATTGTAAACATTTTTCATGGAGTGGTATGTTCAATAAAGCTTCATATTCTTTCCTACACAATGTAAAAAAGTGAAATTTAGCCTGTCACAGCTGTGTATAAAACTAAGCATTTCCAAGAAATAAGAAATCTGTTTATAGAGGAAGCTGAAAGAGAATGTGGTTTAATCAAACGCAGGGAGATGGGGAAACACTGTGTATATAAAAAGAGGAGCGAACATGCTACATGCTAGAGGGTTCTGGTCACCAAAGGAATCTTCAGAATACAGTATCACCTCTGGGTAAGAGTCTGTACACAAACGAGGAGGAAAATGAAGTCTAGTGCAGTTTTTGTTGCACTTGCATGTCTACTCCTTACATGTGTACAAGGTAAGATTCATGCTTCAGATCACACAGTGTCACTCTGAAGAACAGCACAGGACAAAAATGTCTGAATCCAGAATCTGAATTTACTCTCAACTACGTCACCAGAGCCATTAAAAAAAGGTGAGAACTTTTCTTAATAGATATTTTGTTACTGTATATTGTTTTTTTTTTTTATCTGAGCTATACTGTACCTACATGAAAAACAAATTCAAATAATTAAATTTTATTTAGATTATAGACAATTCAATTAAAATATCTGTTCACTTCTTTTAGGAATGCAGAGTGAATGTTACTGAACTGAATCCTCTGTGCACGTCAACATTTTAAATTTCTCAATGTCACGAGCAACCGAGGGATGAACACAGTAGCCTTAGCAGTTAACCCGTGTTGCGTGGACGGTAAACCCAAACACGGAAGCAGCGCGAGCAGGCGGGATAACCACGCGTTTACTCTTAGAACTCTCTTACACAAAGAGCAAGGATCTACACAAATAAACCCGCGTTCTGACAACACACACTCAATCAAGGAAGCGATCTGAATAGGTGAGTACTCACGAAATAGTTGGTGAAGCGATAGCGAAGGCATGAATGAACTCAATGACTGAGCGATGTGAAGCGCCATCTTGTTTCCTTTTATGCTTTCTGAAAGCGCGACCGTCTTACTTCCGGGTCCTCGTGCTGGTCGCGGTGCGAGTGCGCATGACAGTACCCCCCTGTCCAGGACCGACTCTTGACGGTCCAGGGGTGGAGGATACAGGATCGTCGATACCTTCGGACCAACTGTTGGGCCGAGGGTACTTCAACCTCCGGTTCTTGGTGTTCAAACATCGGAGGTTGGAAATGCTGGCATACCTCAAATGGACTCAGCTTCATGGCGGAGGAAACATGGAGGTTGTGTGAGAGTTCCACCCAAATGAGGTACCGAGCCCAGGAGCACTGGCGGTCGGCAACAAAACATCTTAGGTAGCGCTCCAGTTGTTGGTTGGCCCGTTCCGTTTGACCATTCGTTTGGGGGTGGTAGCCTGAGGAGAGACTGCAGGTAGAATCGATCAGATGGCAGAAGGCCTTCCAGAACCGTGAACTGGGGCCCCCTGTCCGAGGCGATGTCCTTAGGGAACCCATGCAGACGGACTACGTGCTCTAATATCAGCTCAGCTTTCCTTTTAGCTGACGGGAGTCCGGTGAGGGCCACCAGGTGCACAGCTTTGGAGAACCGATCCACTATGGTCATGATGACGTTTTTCCCTTCGGATGCCGGCAGGCCCGTGATGAAGTCAAGGGCAATGTGCGTCCAGGGTTGACGGGGGCCTGGGAGTGGTTGGAGTTCCCTTGGTGTTGGTTGATTGGAGGTCTTGGCTCTGGCGCACACTGGGCACGCCCGAACGAACTCCTCGACGTCCTTGGCCATTGAGGGCCACCAGAAAGCGCGCTGGATGTATTTGAGGGTGCGCTGCGTGCCTGGGTGCCCCGACAGCGGCGAGGAGTGACCCCATTTGATGACGTCGGCTTTGATGTTCCTGGGTACGAAGAGTCGTCCAGGAGGGCCCCTGCCGGTTCAGTCTCCGTGGCCTGTGCCTGGCGAACCCTCGTCTCCAGTTCCCAATGGAGCGGGGCAATGACTCTGGAAGGTGGCAGGACAGACGAGAGGTCCGCCCGGGGGACGTCCCCCTCATGTTGTCGGGAGAGGGCGTCGGCTTTGATGTTCTTTGACCCCGGGCGATAGGATAGGTGGAAATCAAAAGACTCGAAAAATAGAGCCCTCCGCGCCTGCCTGTAGTTGAGTTGTTTTAGGTTCTTGATGTTAATGAGGTTTTGGTGGTCGCTCCAGACGATAAATGGTTCTCTGCTGCCCTGGAGCCAGTGTCGCCATTCCTCCAAAGCCCACTTTATGGCCAGCAGCTCGCGGTCCCCTACCCCGTATCGCTGCTGAGTGGGGTCAAATTTTTGGGAGAAGAAACTACAAGGGTGTAGTTTTTGGTCTGGACCCCGCTGGGAGTGAACAGCCCCAGCGCCCACCTCTGAGGCGTCCACCTCCACAACGAATTGTTGGTCGGCATCTGGATGGAGAGAATTGGAGCGGTGGTGAATAGATGGCAGAGTTTGAAGAATGCGCTGATGGCAGTGGAGTCAAGTTGGAAGGAATGAGATGAGGGGCGAATTAGTGCAGTTAGGGGTGCTGCGACTGTATTGTAGCCCCAGATAAAGCGACGATAGAAGTTCGCAAACCCAAGAAATTGTTGAAGCTGTTTGAGAGTCTTGGGTAGGGGGCCAATGATGTACAACCTCAAGCTTCTGTGGGTCCATGGCCACACCCTGGGACGAGATGACAAAGCCCAGGAACGTGGTGGAGCGCTTGTGAAAAGCGCACTTCTCCAACTTACAGTACAGTTGGTGGGCGAGCAATCTCTTAAGGATGGCCCTGACATGTTGGATGTGTTCTTCGGCGGTGCGTGAGTAGATGAGTATATCGTCTATGTAGACAAATACCCATTTTCCCAACATGTCCCGGAGAACATCGTTCATAAACTGCTGGAAAGCTGCGGGGGCGTTACAGAGTCCAAAGGGGATAACAAGACTTTCATAATGTCCATTAGGGGTGATGAAGGCTGTCTTCCACTCATCGCCCTCTCTAATACGCACCAAGTTGTAGGCGCTCCGGAGGTCCAACTTTGAAAAAAGGGGGGCACCAGAGAGGGCGTCCAGGGCTGAGTTGGTAAGAGGCAGCGGGTGTCGGTTTTTTATGGTGATGTTATTCAGCCCCCGATAGTCAACACAAGCACGTAATTCGCCCGAACTCTTCTTTACGAAGAAAAATCCCGCGGCGGCGGGCAAGGAAGAGGGTCGGATGGTACCCTGATGGAGAGCGGAGGACACATACTCCTCCATCGCCCGCGTCTCGGTGGAAGAGAGAGAGTATAGACGGCTGCGGGGTGGAGTGGAACCTGGCTGGATCTCAATAGCCACGTGGTAGGGGCGATGCGGAGGAAGATGGTTGGCACGTCTCTTACAAAAGACCTCAGCCAGGTCTCGATATGCAGGAGGGATGGCTTTGGTGTCAACATCGGGGGCCTCAGACTCCCTAGAGCACGTCCCAGCTGGTGTTTGTAGGCAGAGTTCGAGGCAGGTCTGACCCCATTGCAGGATCCGGTTTTGAGACCAGGAGATGAGAGGGTCATGCTGCAATAACCAGGGGTATCCTAAGATGATGGGTGGCGAGGAAATGGAGGTGAGGTGAAAGAGGATTTCTTCTTGGTGTTGGTCAATGGTGAGGATGATGGGCCGAGTCTGGGTGGTGATAGGGCTGGAGGAAAGGAGCCGACCGTCGACGGATGTCACTCGAACTGGCTGGGATAACGCTTCAGTCTCCACCCCCAATCTCTTGGCATAGGAGGAGTCAATAAAGTTTCCAGCAGCCCCGGAATCGATGAACGCGGAACTTTTGACTCGTCTGTGGCCAAATTGGAGGTGTACCTGAACCATGAGACGCGAGATGCTGGGTGTGGTGGCGACGAGATGGAGGTGACCCGGTGAGCTGCCCCCCTAACTCACCGGGCCTGATCGTTTCCCGGGCGTGAAGGGCATATAGCTCTATTGTGTGCCAATGACCCACAATAGGCGCAGAGTCCCTGCCTGAAACGTTGTTCTCGCTCTGCAGGGTTCAAGGAGGCGCGTCCTAGTTGCATGGGTTCCCCGGCTCCCGTGTCAACCACGGCGGGAGGTGGAGACCCGGCAGACGCCCTAGTGGTGGTGTTGAAAGCTGGTGATCGGGGCGTGGAATGTGAAAAAAGGGGCGTGATGGGCGGCAGGGTTCGGGGGGCTGGCTTCGGGTGAGCGAGCAGGCGCTGGTCAATCCGGAGGGCGAGCTGGACCAAACCCTCCAGTGTAGCCGGAAGCTCTCGTCCGGCGAGCTCGTCCTTGATGCGAGAAGCCAGTCCTTCGTAGTAAGCCGTCCGGAGGGCGGCGTCCCCCCAGGTGGTCTGCACGGCGAGGGTACGGAAATCCGCGGTGTAACGGCTCACGGCCGACCCACCCTGCCACAGATGGTACAATTTGCTGTCGGTCTCCACCTCAGCAGCAGGATGTTCGAAGGTCAGTTTGAGTCGGCGGGTGAGTTCTCCGTATGAATAGGCTGTGTCTGAATCTGACCTGAGAACCGCCATGGCCCACTCAGCTGCCTGCCCGGATAGCAATGAGACGAGAAGTGTCATTCGGTCTGTGGAGTACCTGGTGGAATTGAACTCAAACACAAGATCTAATGCTGTTAAAAACATACTGCACTTCCCATCTGTGCCATCCCACTTATCTGGTAAAGCAATGAAAATGTCAGGGGGGGGGCGGCGCCGCCGAGGGTGCGGGGGGCGTGGCAACAGCCGACTTAACAGCCGCCTCGCGGAGGGTCACGTTCTCCTGCCGCAGCTCTGCCACCTTGCGGCGCAAAACCGCAACGTCTTGGAGCTCCTTTCGGAGAGACACGACTTCACCACGGAGCTCATTGATCAGCTCGGCATGCTGGTCAACCACAGCGCAGAGGCGAGCAAACTCCGCTGAGTTTACTGCTTGCAGCTCAGTCATTCTGTCACGAGCAACCGAGGGATGAACACAGTAGCCTTAGCAGTTAGCCCGTGTTGCGTGGACAGTAAACCCAAACGCGGAAGCAGCGCGAGCAGGCAGGATAACCACGCGTTTACTCTTAGAACTCTCTTACACAAAGAGCAAGGATCTACATAAATAAACCCGCGTTCTGGCAACACACACTCAATCAAGGAAGCAATCTGAATAGGTGAGTACTCACGAAATAGTTGGTGAAGCTATAGCGAAGGCATGAATGAACTCAATGACTGAGCGATGTGAAGCGCCATCTTGTTTCCTTTTATGCTTTCTGAAAGCGTGACCGTCTTACTTCCGGGTCCTCGTGCCGGTCGCGGTGCGAGTGTGCATTACACTCAACAGATAAAGTTTGTCTTGTTACAATTTTTTGTCTTTAAATATTGTTCAAAATACATTTTCTAAATCTGCTGTTTACTTTATAAGTCACAACTATATCTTGCCAGATATGTTTTTTTGTATAATCTTTTTACTCTTTTGTAAGCTGATGCAAACAAGTTCAACTGATGTATAAAACATTAAACACAGATATTTTTTATTTTTTATTTCTGCAATTTTTTTTCATTAGAAAAGTGACTGTAGCTAATTCTTTAAGTGCAGAAATCATGACACTGGCCAAACCTCTGCTTAGTGACACACACTTGCACAAGGAACAGGAATATGGGCAGGAGCTAAAGATAACCAGCTTTAGTAGACAATCATTAAGCTTAACTGTAATGAATTTTAAATCTGATTTCATTTATTTCAATGTCTTTTATGTGTTGACAGTGTAAATATGTATTCATGAACTCTTAAAGACATGACAGCATTTTCTGCAGTTAAACATATTACAAGAGTTCACATCAAGATTGCACAAACTATAGGTGAACTCCCTTCATTTGAAAGCAATTGCAAAAAAGGGAAAAATAAATCTTTATAATCATCATATGTCAGAGGCTTCATATCTACCTGATATAGAACATACTGTATGATACTGACTGCAGATAGAACCAAACATCCTTCTCTTTGAAGACATTGATTAAGGTCATACAAACAAATTCAAAGTGAAACTGTGCTGAGGAGTTTCACTGTAAACAATAATAGAGTCTGGATCTCCGAAGGTTAAAGTAACATATCTTGTATCAACAGAATTTTTTTAAAAATAAAATACCGGTAAAGGGGGCAATGTCTTTCTCAGATTTTCCACCAGATGTCATGACTTAGCATTATTCATAGCATTTATTAATTATTTATTTATTGGGCATTTCCTGTAATGTATGTAAGTTCTGGTCATTCTGCTTAGGAAATCCTAAGACCTGGACAACATTATATTAAAAATACCTTAGAAATCTTGTGCCATTTTCACCTATCCAAATTGTGCCCCCCCCCCCCCCCCCCCCCCCAAAAAAAAAAAAAATCTTTTTGAGATGTAATAATATACAAAATATTTACATTCGATTTTTTTTTATTCTTGTATCAATTTTTTTAGCAAATGCAACCCATATGGTATATAATACCATTCTAGTATAAAGACTATTTAACATTATAATTATTTTAGTTCCTGATCAGTGTCCGTTTAATTTAGCACATGTTGTTCCCACGTGGGTTTTTCCCACAAGGAAGGAATGACACACGTGAAGATACAAAATCTCTAGTCGAAATGAAAATTGAAAGTCAGTCCAAAGACACCCTCCTCCCCACAAATTTTTATTTAGCTCCCATCCCATCAGTTTGTGCTCCACATTACCAGCCCAGCTTCACCATGAAAGCTGCAAATCTCACACTGCTGCTCTTGATCATCTATGGAGCCACTGTGATGTTTTCTGAAGGTAAGATGGTCACTTAAAATCAAACTTTGCAAAATTTTTTATGAAATATGCATTTTTATACTTAAAGAAAAAGAAACAAAAATTGCAGCTAAATGTTACTTTAGGTTAGTTTTATGTAATGTATTGTGTATTAATTAAAAAAAAATCTCTTTCCTCAGGAAGGATAGGAGGAACAACAGAGCGTTGTTTATGCCAAGGAGCAAAGCTGCAAAAGAGAGTTAAGCCTGCACTTGTGGACAAGCTAGAGATTTTCTTTCCAAGTGCCTCATGTTCTTTTACTGATATTATGTGAGTATGCTTCAGTCACTGTTAAACAATTAGCCAATACTCAAACAATCACTGTAATCTTTATTGACTGTACCTAGACAAATATTTAACCAAATACAGTACCTTAGCAGCAGTGCTCTGAAATATTATGCTTGTAAGTTTATGCGCTAATAACTTTGACATTCATGTTAATTTTATGTAGAATCACTTTGAAAAATGGAAGAAAGTTCTGCCTGGATCCAAATAAAAATCAAGGGAGGGCGTTTTTGAGGTAAGAATCGCCCACCACTCGTACTGTACATCATGTGATTTTAAGCCAGTTGTCAAAACATTCACACAATTGTGCTCATTACCTTTCCTTTGTGCTTTCAGGGGACAGAAGCAAAACAAAGATCCCAAGATACCAAGAGGAAAAAAGCAGAAGAAAAACAAGCAGCAAAACTAAATACGTAACACTCTGTTTCATATAGGATTAGCATGCAGAACATGTGACAATCAGCTATATATTAACTCATATTCAAGTTTCAACAGATGCACCTATCATCAGTGTAATTTTCTATTAGATATTACTTACATTTAAAAATAGAATAAATAAGGTGCCAATAAAATGTCTCAAACTTATTCTTCATGAGTGCTGTTTATATCTTCAGTTTCCAGCAGATATTAATAATCATCGGTGAACAAATGATAAATTAATTACCTAGCCCATTCGGGCAGGTTCAAGCTACAATGTGCTGCTTAGTCATTTACATTTTTTCCCCAGAAATCGAATAGACTAAGCTAACAAGTGGTACTGTAGCTAACACACTACCACAGGTAGTTTAGTAGTTAGATATTTCAGGCCAAAGGTACGCATGCATGTATGTACAGTACTGTTCAAAACTCTGGAGCCACCCCTTATTTCTTTACATTTTGCTTCCAAAGAGCCCAACATTTTTGTAATTTAGTCTTGAGAAATTGTTCTCCAAGCTTTTGCCAGCCAGTGACTAATGAATCATTCAAGCATTTAAAAAAACATATAACTTAAGGCATGGCCCAGTGATAAACAGGTTCACGTGATGACAGATCTAATGGTGATTATTATATTTGTGATGCTGAGTGGTTGGAACAGACAAGAGGGGAAATTAACTTGTTGAGGTTGTTACATAATAATTTTTAGGCAATTTGCAGCCTGAAACATTTGTTCCCATTTTTATTTAATCTACATAATTTAATTACATTTCTTATAAAGAAATGAGGGGTGGCTCAAGATTTTTTTAACAGAATTATAGGTAAATTAAGTAAGCTCATTTCTGTTCAGTTTCACCCCTTGCACTTCCATGAGGTCAGTTTATCAGTGTAGTTAAAGCTCTGAGGGTTTAAGCCATTATTTGTTTATTAAAGAAAAAAAAACAGATAAACATGTATAGGGTTCATGATGAACTGAAATTTTAGTTAATTTTAGCCAACTACCAAAAAAATCATCAAATAGGCAAAGAAATAATAATAATAATAATAATAATAATAATAATAATAATAATAATAATAATAATAATAATAATACACCCTAAAAAATGCTGGGTTAAAAACAACCCAAACTGGGTTGTTTTTAAACCAGCTGCTGGATAAATATTGGACCAACTACATGCTGAGTTAATTTAACCCAGCAAAATGGGTTATTTATTTAATCCAGCAAGATGGGTAAAATATTCAATCCAAATGCTAGGTCATATTTAACTATAATGCTGTTTTAATTCTACCTACCCTAATGTTTTACATGTCTATGGGTAAAACAGTTTAAACAGTTAAATTACTTTTATATACTGGTCTATTACAAAAAATACTTTAAGTTTTGCAAACCATACATATATGCAATAAACAACACCCAATTAATTGTACAAATCATAGAAAAAATATTAATATTTATTTTTCAAAAACACAAGATCAGATAATACAAAACAAGTTCAACAGCGACATCATTACGATACTATTACTGAAAAGCACTAATGCCTGAGCAGTGTTGGTCATTATCTCCCAACATCAGGATGCAGGGGTACGGCCTCAACACTTCAGCCTGCTGGAGATATTCCACGGTGTCGGTTCCAACCTTAGAAAGAAAGAAATTAAAGAAAGTAAAAGTTTATTGAAAAATCGAGAGGGTTGGCTAGTATGCATATTTGTAAGAAGATTAGTGTTTTGTAACACCTCAGCTTTTTATATGTGTTTGCTAACGCTAGCAACATAGCTAAACGCTAGCACTACAATTAACAGTTTAGCTTTCATTCATCACTTCACCACCTTCATACACCCTGCAAGCATTCTACAAAGAAAGCTAAAAAGCTCAAACATTTTTGCAGTTTATTTCATACACAGGTGAGGTTCTTTGGTTTGGCTAGCTAGCAGCCATTGTCAGATAAACTAGCATGCTATAGCACAGACCAGGCTGAAAGTTTGAGTGTAACACGCTAACAGTAATAAATGTTACATACAGTGAACAAATTCAGTCATAGGTGAGTGAAAGTGTGTATACAGACCTTGTATTTAACCTTTAAAATTCCTCTAAAATGCTTGAGGAGGAAGAAAAAAAGACACAAAGTTGACACAGAAAAATGACCCAACAGAGGCAACCCAGCGTTTGGGTAGTAAAAACAACCCAGCATTTTTTAGTGTGTAATAATAATAATAATAATAATAATATGTTTATTGTGAGAGTTCTACATTTTTGTGATATCATTCCCATATTCTGATGGAGGTAAAATTTACCTCCTAAAAAAAACAGTACACAGTGTGAAGTCTGAAGCCTCGCTGTTAACACACACCGACAAGCACATATATGATTTAAAAGGTCACTGACCTATGCTGTGTTGCCAGCATGGATCTATGCCACTTTAGTTTTTATGCCACAAGTTTTTAGGGTTAAGTGAGCATTTTTGTAATACTTTGTGCTACTTAAAAATAAATTCATGTTATACAGTATATAACAACATTGCCCTAAAAACTATAAATATTACTTCTATTATGTCAGTAGCTATATGAAATCCATTATATAGCAAACGTTTGTAGACACCTGATGATTATAACCATGTATGGTTCTTCCCCAACTACATAATTGCATAGAATGATATTGAATGCTGTAATTACAGATGCCCAAACCTGTGCCAGCATGATAATACCTCTGTGCACAAAATGAGGTCCATGATGACATGGGTTGACATGCTGTCTGTAGAATAACTTGAGTGGCTTACACGGAGCCACTTGATCTGGAGTTTACAATAACAGTAAAAGAGGGAACTGGAATGTTTAAATGGCACTTGATCATATGATGGTCAAGTGTCCGCACATTTTTGACCATATACTATACAGCTGCTGTATGGGTTACTTTCTGAGCCTGGGAAATACCATGTGTCATTTGAATCATGTTTCTTAAAATGGCATATTTTTTCACCGTCTGCTTTTTTGTTTTGAGGAAGAGCACCATGGGATGACTTTCATTATAACTAAGACTTATCATGGGTCAGGTGACATCAAAGTGGTCAATTTTGCTAATCAGTACGTGGTCAGATGAAACAAATTTTTATGCTGTGGCATTTTGTGGTTATAAAATGTCATCAGAGCAAATTCTGGTTAGCCAAGCAAATGTATGCATTTTATTTGAAGTAAATGAAAGCTCAGCTAAAAGGTTCTAGGTTCTAAAGCAGTTTTAGAAATACACCGCATTATATATTTGTATATAAAATATATATACTGTATAAGCAAGTTTATTCATATAAATATATGCAAGTTGCAATGTTTTATAGTTTTGCAGAGCCAAATGTTTTACATTTATTTTAAAAGTCATATTGTTTTAAGCATGTAGACAATTAGAAATTATGTAGATTTAATGTACAGTAGGTCCTCATAAACACAATCAGCTTCAGAACCCTTTCAAGCCTACTCATCCACAACCCAGATATCACCATGCATTTTAGAATTATGGTAAAATTATAGTTTCCTTCTGCCAAAAAAGACCACCCAGGATGTGTGAATAAGCTCTATGTATAACTTTATCCATTCACTAGTAATCTGTAAACAATATCAAAAACAGAAGTGAGAGAATACAAGACAAGTAACAATCTTTATCTGAATTACCAGTCATTGTAACACACATTTAAAATGAAAACTGGTTTAAATACAATATTTTATTGTAGAAATCTCAGCAATTCTGTACTGTGCTGTATTTTTGTAATCATGTTTCTAATCTGATTATGTGAGCAACATGTGATCACATGCAGAAGCAGAAAGTAAGAAATCTCAAACACTGTTATCCATATAATATGTCAATTTTCCCTTAAAATTTTAATACTTGAATAGTGTGAAGTGAATCAATGTTTTTGTGCTGTTAAATTTTTAACAGCACAATTAAATTTTTTTCTGCTATTGTTTTTGTTTCTGAATTTTTTCATCAGAGAATCCATGAACATTTTCTGTTCTACTCTCCTTATGCAATCATATCACATTACATAGAAAGCTTTAAAAGAATTATAGACAAACTAGAACTAGTATCAGTTGTTACTAATCAGGTTCCTCATTTAAAGTTCAAATTAGTTCATGCCATTTTATGTCCTCAAACCCACTGAGATATCAGTTCAGTTTTAGTCTGACTGTTATTAACTATATACTACACACCATTTTATATGACATTGGTAAATCTTTAGACAAAAGAGAGAAAAAAACGTATGTACGAAATTGAGAGTGTCCTAATGCTTTCGTACACGTTTTGTAAAGAAGTTACTATAGCACAATATAGCATATTGTATGTGGCCGAATGAAGGGCATTCAAGTCATACTGGGGCTTGTGGGTGTACAATTAATTGACATTTACATAAGACTGAACTGGAACGGAATGGTGCAACAAAGGCAAGTGGATCCTGTGAACATTTAGAAATTGGACACCACTTGCACATTACAGGAACTTGACTGGGACACATCCCCCATGCAGTCCTGATCACACATCAAGCCATTTCTACTGTACATATTTGGGCCATTAAAGGGGGCCAGCGTTTCAGAAATGAAGCAGGCAGTCTGATCATGGCTCTGGTGTACATTGACTGTATCCAGGCACTAATGAAACATTAAGGGCTTTAGTGTAGCAGGGGATAATAATATACACTACAGAAATAAGGGGAGTTTTTACTCTCATGACTGTGTTCTGTTATTCTGCACAAAAATAGTCCTGGTTTCACTTGAACAGCCCTCATAGTTTCCAATGGAGCCAACACTGTGTACAGCAAGGCTGTACATTAAATTGTAGTTAATTTACAGTAGTAACGGCATTAATGTAAGGAACTGTGACTTCACATGGAATTTGTGAAGGCAGAGAGGCAATGATATAATGTCCTTATGCTGTTATACTAAATATCACCGGCATTTGATATTACTGTAGAGTATGTCTTTACTTCCTTGCATCACTTTTTCTTCTACACAAATTGATCATATGGAAATAACAGCGGCATCAGTGTTTCACTTCTTCTTTGGAATTATTCAGACGTAAAATTGCCATTTGCTCAAACTTCCATGCTATATTTAAAGCTGAGTTAATTTCTCAAAAAAGTACAATGCATAGTCCTTATGCATTCACTCTAATTCGAAATATAGAAATTGCTCAATTAAACAACGGATATATATGATAAAACATTCGCAACTGTGTTCAAATATACAATAGTACCTAATACTTACTACCTTTCCTGGCTCTGGTAGTAATAACCAGTTGGAGAGAATATTTTAGGTTTAGTGTTGTTTGCAATGCATTAAAAAAAAGATCCAAGGCGTTTAATAGATTAAATGTATGCAGAGATCAAAAAGGAGAAATAAGTAAACAAGCAAAAGTTTACTGATGTATAAAAACACAAAGACAGGAAATGTGACTCTGCAAACATGTTCCTCTGTCACTACAGGGCACACACACATAATGTTATAAATTAGACATTCACATAAAGTTCACAACCAAGTTCAATACCTCATAGGGTAACATTTGTCTATAGAATACTCAGAGGAGTTCAAGGTCACCTCAATGACTGCAAGGTTCCCTGGTCCTGTTGCTGCAAAATAAGCCCGTCATCACCCCTCCTTCACAGCTGTGGTTTCCAGTAGGTTTGGTTCTGGCCATTATAAACACAGTTTTGTCTACTTCTCTGGTGTTTCCGTATTCTTTTTAGACAGAACAGGCTTCCGCCTGTAGAAACCCTTCCAAACAAGCTTTACTTGTTCAGTCCTGAATTGTCCTGTCATGGACTATAACAGAAAACATAAAGGCTTTTCTTCCCCCGGATTTCTCTGAGCATTGCACGGTCTTACTGTATCTTGGGGTGAATGTACTGGGAAGATTGGCAACTGTCTTCAATGTTGCCTCTTGAGAATAGTATTTCAGACTGTAGAGCACTGACCTCAAAAAAAGTTTGGAAATGGTTCAATAATGCTTTCCAGATTCATGTGCACAGACAATTGCTTATCTAAGACCATTGATTTTGTCTGTCCTTCTTGGCATTGTGCTAAAACACACCTAAATGCTACAGCCCAGCAAACTGAAGTAATCATTCCCTGTATGACTTTATCAGTTTCTTACATCATTGTGGAGGAATTTTGGCCCATTCTTCTTTACAACATTGCTTCAGTTCCTTAAGGTTTTTGAGTATTTGCTTATGCACAGCTCTCTTAAGGTTTCACCGCAGCATTTCAACTGGTCAACTTTGACTAGGCCATTTCAAAACCTTGATTCTTTTTTTATTTTTCAGATATTCTGATGTAGATTTACTGGTGTGCTTCGGATCATTGTGCTATCCCAATTATGACCAAGCTATAGATGGCAGAGAGATCGCCTTACATTTGCCTCTAGAATACTCTGGTATACAGAGGAGTTCATTGTGGACAGGTGCTCAGGTCCTGCGGCAACTTATCATCCTGAAATGCTGTTTGTTCTTTTTTCCCAAATTACAGCCAAACATCTTCACCTTGTTCTCACCTGTCCATAGGATCTTTCTCCAGAAGGTTTGTGCTTTACAATTAGATACAATTTTGAAAACCTCAGTCCTGCTTCCATATTCATTTTTAGACAGAAGTGGCTTCTTCGCCTCCTCTCCACTCGTGTCATGCACTTTAACATTTAACATGCTCAATAAAGTGCTCATGGGTTTTTTGTATTTCTCTGAGCATTGCACGGTCTGACCTTGGGGTGAATGTGCTGTGATATCTACTTCTGGGAAGATTGCCAACTGTCTTGAATGCTTTATGTATATATACTGTATGTGTGTATGTGTGTGTGTGTGTGTGTGTGTGTGTGTGTGTGTATACTGTATATATACACACATATATATATATATATAGTATATATATAAAATGTGGCATAGTATGCTGTTCAGTGTGCATTTTAATGCACATACTAATGAATGACTTATTATTTAAAAAAACAAAACAATAGTGCTATTCAAGTGCTGTCATTGCTGATTTTGCTTTTGCAACCCTGGAAAAGCAGGTTTCACTGCTTGCTTGTTTTATATGAACTGAAACATGTTGCTCCAGCTGAAAATCTAATAGCCGATGGTCTAAGATCCCTGATTATATTACACTACATTCTAAACATGCCCTTTTGTTAAGGCTGGAAAGACTTTAAATAATTAGATGAAATTGATCTCAGTCCCTGCTGAGTAAAAGCAAACACATTTCCAAGAAACAGTAGCACGGCAGCTCTGAGGGAACTGAGATGGGAAAGTGAAAGTGACGTAACGTAAGTCAGAGAGCTAGGAATTCACCGAGCTGAGCATATAAAATGATACTAAGGATGCTTATTCGTTCAGTCATACTTGATCAGTCAACAGACCTGTCAGCTCCTCACAAAGATCGTGTTCAAGAGCAAGATGATAATGAAGTCTGCTGCAGTTTTCATTGCGTTTGCCTGTCTGCTTATTGTTCATGTACAAGGTAGGATTCTTAAGTGCATGATATCTCTTGGGATTTTTAAATGCATGTGTAAGTTGAGATGATTTTTAATCATTATTTTTCTTCTCCTGTTTCCAGGACAGGCCAAGCCCAGTGTAAGGAGGTGTTTGTGCCAGGTTCGTTTGATGAAAAGTGTCCGTCTACAACGTATTGACAAGATTGAAGTTTACCCTCCTAGTCCATCTTGTGAAAATTCTGAAATCATGTAAGTTCACTAATGGCTAATATTTCTATCAACGTATCAAACATTATTCACCTCCATTACATTATTTGAATTGATTTATGCATTTCTGTTTATAGAGTTGTTCTGAAGAAGAATGCTGGCAGAATATGTCTGGATCCGGAATCTAATTTTGTCAAGAAAAACATCATGAAGGTCCTTGAAAAAAGGTGAGAACATCAGTATTCATTGTTGTTTTTATTCCTATTGTTGCACTATATTTACTACTATATAAGTTTGGAGACATTAATCATTCTTCTTGTCTTTTTTTAGGAACAAAATCCAGAAAAACAGCTCTCATTAGCCAACAAAGGCTAATACATAATTTTTTACACATTTTCCGTTCAGCACATGTGTGTGTTTTGTTACTTTTATATATTTTTTTCATATTTATTTCATATGATGTAACCAGCGCAACAAAAAACTTGAATGTTTAATTTATAAGCTGTAGCAATGGATATTGCTGGATATACTATAATTATATTTTGATTTATTTTATATTGTTCATTTTAAGTTTTCCTGTTTTTGTATGATTATAACCTGCTGTACTGTTTAAAAATATAAACATTTGAAAAGAATATTGATCTTCTCGGTATGTTTTTTTTTTAAATATATGAAATTGTATAAAACATATTTTACAAACAATATTTGACCTAGGCTAGGTAAGTTTTGGATACACAACAATTTTATGAAAAAATTATTTAAAAAGTAGTAAAAACCACTATAACTGAACAGTATTGATAACTGAATCAGCTGAAGCTATCTCAGTCAGGTGTTTAATACAACAGCTACTTATTATTATTATTGTTATATTATCTTATGTTTATGAGATGAAAGCAAGCATTAAAACTCTTTCATGAATACTGTTAAATAGCAAAGCTAAGGACTCAGAAGGCCAATTAACAACTTAGTCTAGCTTGCAATAGCAACACTAATCTATAAATATTCTGTTTAACATCCACATGCATTAATTTGTGTCATGGGTCTAGCTGGGGGTGCTGCCTAGACCCGGCTGATGGGGTTGCCGTGGGCATGGAGGTAGGCATGAAGGCAGAGGGGTGTTGCAAACAGAAAAAGTCTTTATTTAACAGAACTCAAAAACAGACACAAACAAACAAAGGAACCAAAACAACAAACGTGAACTAAAACTAGGGCTCAGGAAAAACAGGGACGGCGCATCAACACGGGGACAAGAGCTGACATGGGAGCCAGGAACCGACAGGGAACGGCGCGCCAACACAGGGACAAGAGCTGACATGGGAGCCAGGAACTAACAGGGAACCAGGAGCTGATACAGGGAACTAGGAACTGACACAGGGAACTGACAGAGAGCTGGGGATGAGGACACATGGAGCTGAAGCTAACTAAGACACATAGGGGAACTAGAGACTGGAGAGACAGGAGAGACAGGACTGGAGACTAAAGACAGGAGAGACTAGAGACAGGAGAAGAGATGGAACAGGCTGGGTTAGTGGTTAGTTGGGTTAGTAGCTACATGGAATGCTGGGGACACTGGATGCTGACCTAACCAGGTTAGTATCTAAAGGGGTTAGTGGCTAACCGGGTTAGTACTGACCTAATGTTGGGCAACTGAACACAAAGGCAAAGCACACATGAGGCTACTCCAAACTAGCGGCTAACCTACTAGCGACCAGAACCACTAGCAGCCAATTCCCCTAGAGGCTAGCCTACAGGAGGCTAACCCTACTAAGGGCTAACCCTACTAGCAATTAAGGCCTACTAGCAGCTAACCCTGCTAGCGGCTAGGCCCGCATGTGGCTACACAAAACTAAACAAAGAATTAAACCAGAAGACAGACCAGTACTTACACAGGACACAGGAGGAGACAGCCTAGCTAAACATGAAACAGGGCAGCTCCATGAATCCATCAACACAAGGAACATAAGGAGAACAAACAGTAGAGCCCTAGACAAACAAAGGTTACAAAACAAACCAAAGTATAAACTTAAAGAAACAAGAACCAAACAAAAGGACTGCCCACATGACGGTAGTTACAAATATAAACATAACAAACCAACAGACAAACAGGCAAATAGACAAACAATGCTCGACCCAGTTTCCCAGAACAGACTGCTATTTATAGAAGCTTTAATGAGGCACCTCAGTCCAGGTGAGCACTCATCACCTGACTGAGGTGCCTTCTGGGAAACTGAGTCAACCAACATGAACTACACAAGACCGACAGACATAAACAGTGACCTCTAGTGGAGGTTCCTAACAGTACCCCCCCCCTTAAAAACGCTCCTCTGGAGCGTTACCAGAGGTCCCCATTGTCTTGAGTCATTTCACCCGACTTACGACGCCGACGAGCTGGTTCCCCGAGCAGGATAGGAAGGCGGGCAAAACTGGAATGCCGCCGAAGCCAGGCGCCGGAGGCAGTCTTGGGTCTATCCTTGACGCTTGGCAGTGGAGGCGGCAATGGCCCGTTCTCGGGGTGGTAGACTCGACGCCGAAGCCGGGTGGTGGACGTGGGACCTCATTGACGCTCTGGGACGGGAAAGGGGGGGGATCCTCCCCGTGAGGCTCGGAGACGAAGGGCGGAGCCTCCCCGTGAGGCTCGGAGACGAAGGGCGGAGCCTCCCCGTGAGGCTCGGAGACGAAGGGCGGAGCCTCCCCGTGAGGCTCGGAGACGAAGGGCGGAGCCTCCCCGTGAGGCTCGGAGACGAAGGGCGGAGCCTCCCCGTGAGGCTCGGAGACGAAGGGCGGAGCCTCCCCGTGAGGCTCGGAGACGAAGGGCCTGGAACTGGTGCTTTTGGGCCTCCCCGTGAGGCTCTGGAAGCGGTGCTCTGGGACCTCCACGTGAGGCTCTGGAAGCGGTGCTCTGGGGCCTCCACGTGAGGCTCTGGGGCCTCCACGTGAGGCCCTGGACGAAGGTAGTGGGACCTTTCCCAGTTCTGCTGTAGGGCAAGCCGACGACCCTCAGCCTGCTTGCCCCAGCGTTACGGTCCCAGCCCCCCCCCCAAAATATTTCTCCTGGGGGGCCCCCTCTGCTATGCCTTGGTTGGGTCGAGCATTCTGTCATGGGTCTAGCTGGGGGTGCTGGCTAGACCCGGCTGATGGGGTTGCCGTGGGCATGGAGGTAGGCATGAAGGCAGAGGGGTGTTGCAAACAGAAAAAGTCTTTATTTAACAGAACTCAAAAACAGACACAAACAAACAAAGGAACCAAAACAACAAACGTGAACTAAAACTAGGGCTCAGGAAAAACAGGGACGGCGCGCCAACACGGGGACAAGAGCTGACATGGGAGCCAGGAACCGACAGGGAACGGCGCGCCAACACAGGGACAAGAGCTGACATGGGAGCCAGGAACTAACAGGGAACCAGGAGCTGATACAGGGAACTAGGAACTGACACAGGGAACTGACAGAGAGCTGGGGATGAGGAAACATGGAGCTGAAGCTAACAAAGACACATAGGGGAACTAGAGACTGGAGAGACTGGAGACAGGAGAGACTAAAGACAGGAGAGACTAGAGACAGGAGAAGAGATGGAACAGGCTGGGTTAGTGGTTAGTTGGGTTAGTAGCTACATGGAATGCTGGGGACACTGGATGCTGACCTAACCAGGTTAGTATCTAAAGGGGTTAGTGGCTAACCGGGTTAGTACTGACCTAATGTTGGGGAACTGAACACAAAGGCAAAGCACACATGAGGCTACTCCAAACTAGCGGCTAACCTACTAGCGACCAGAACCACTAGCAGCCAATTCCCCTAGAGGCTAGCCTACAGGAGGCTAACCCTACTAAGGGCTAACCCTACTAGCAATTAAGGCCTACTAGCGGCTAACCCTGCTAGCGGCTAGGCCCGCATGTGGCTACACAAAACTAAACAAAGAATTAAACCAGAAGACAGACCAGTACTTACACAGGACACAGGAGGAGACAGCCTAGCTAAACATGAAACAGGGCAGCTCCATGAATCCATCAACACAAGGAACATAAGGAGAACAAACAGTAGAGCCCTAGACAAACAAAGGTTACAAAACAAACCAAAGTATAAACTTAAAGAAACAAGAACCAAACAAAAGGACTGCCCACATGACGGTAGTTACAAATATAAACATAACAAACCAACAGGCAAATAGACAAACAATGCTCGACCCAGTTTCCCAGAACAGACTGCTATTTATAGAAGCTTTAATGAGGCACCTCAGTCCAGGTGAGCACTCATCACCTGACTGAGGTGCCTTCTGGGAAACTGAGTCAACCAACATGAACTACACAAGACCGACAGACATAAACAGTGACCTCTAGTGGAGGTTCCTAACAATTTGCTGCCTCTTAATAATTTTAAGTGACCATATTACTGACGTCATTCACCCCAGAACCACCTCACACCAACCACCCCGACATCCTCAAATTTTAAAATACCCCAATCCTCTCCCAAAACACTTAGTAAATTTTCAAAAAATGACCTGATGTTCAGGTTTATACCGTTAAAATAAAAAGATTTTTTTAACCTCACACTTCAGTAAATGCGACAAGACTGTAATAAAGAGTTTGTTGGTGGACCAAAACATCTTCGGTGTTTGAAGGGAGAATTACCTTCCTATCATAAGATATCATATGGCGGCACGGTGGAATAGTGGTTAGCACTGTCGCCTTGCACCTCCAGGCTCTGGGTTCGATTCCTGGCCAGGTTCGATTCCCGTCTCTGTGTGCATGGAGTTTGCATGTTCTCCCCTTGGTGGGTTTCCTCCGGGTACTCCAGTTTCCTCCCACAGTCCAAAGACATGTAGGTTAGGTTAATTGGCATTCCCAAATTGCCCGTTGTGTGTGAATGAGTGTGTGAGTGTGTGTATGTGTGTATGCCCTGCGATGGATTGGCACCCCAAGCAGGTGGTATCCCGCCTTGTGCCCTAAGTCCCCCGTGTCCCTGCTTACAGGATAAAGTGGTATAGATGATGAGTGAATGAGTGAGTGATATGATATGTATGCAATACCAATATACCTTGTAGAAATTCATACGCATCCTTTTTGAAGGCAGAGTACAGCGTAAATCCATCTACTGTATTATAGCAGGTGTTCCATGAAATGATTTGTCTAATTTTGATTATAGAACTAATTTCTATTAAGAACTTCAGTGCAGGTCTACACTACTCATCCAGTTTGTATCTAAATGGGAATGAATTACTTAGGAAATGAAAACAAAGACTAACTAAATCAAAATCATGATTTTGAAAAAAAAAACATAACACCTTATGTGATCAATATTGCTGTAATTATTAAATAATGTATTAAACAATATGCTGTTCTTTTAACAATGTTAAATCTTTGAAAAAATTGTAAATAAAAACAACTTTGGCATCATTTGTTCTCACTAATAAATACATTTATTAAAACTTCATCACATGCTATTACATCAGCCTTGCTGAATTGTTACAGTCTCAAGGCAGGATGACATCGGCACTTAAGACTTAGTGAAAGTGATTCCAAGAAACGGAAAACAGAAAGGAAAAGGGAACCACTTAAAAACCAACAGGGGGGGAAAAAGCCACTATGATGCAATCTGGAAAGGGGAAGGCCTGACGTACAGTACTGTACAGTTGAGCTGAGATTTCAACTGTAGCAGTGTTTTTTTCTGTACTGTGATTATGGAATGGATGAAATATACCCATATATAAACTCTTTTTAAAAGCAATGCACAGGATTTCTCAATATTACATTCAGAAGGTTGACATATATATATATATATATATATATATATATATATATATATATATATATATACTATTTTATTTTTTTTTATTTTTTTTAACAAAACAGATCATGTAAATACAGTAACTTTTATTATTTAAAATGTTGTGGCCAACGTATAATATTTGTTCTCATGTATATTTCCAGTCTAAGGAATGCAGCAGAGAAGAAATTATTCAACCCAGAATACAAATTTGTTCAGAATCTCAGATAAATGCATTTTATAAAAGTTTGTTTATATGGAATCCAATTAAACCCTTTTTTTTTTTTGTATCAAGTCAAAATGAAAAAACATAAATTAAATTAATACGTTTATTAATTTCAATACTAGCATTGTCCAGTGTTGACATTCTTCTTTCGACCTTGTGAGACACCATGAGGTCAAGATGCAGAAGTCATCCGTTTTCATGTCTCCGTTCACAGAGTTCACAGAACTCCGCAGACGTTTGTTTCGAAATGTTCCACTAACACTTCCATGATTTCCGCTCTCTTTGTCTGAATGTCAGCACCAGTTACAAAGACAGGCTTTTCAGGTTTACCATTATACATCTTTTTGCGACATAACAGCATTACCGGTTGACTGATCCATACAATTGCTGTTTGTTTTGGCTTGCTATTAATGAGCTTGTTGTTGTTGTTTTTTTCTTTTTTTTTAAATAAGCTTCATGGAGGGTGAACCTGAGCTTTTTATAGTAACATTAGACAACACCAAAAACCAAAACAAGTAAACAATTCATGCATTCGTTAAAGGTTGGAAAAGTATAACCTGACCTTTGACCTTCCTCTCCTGTCTTTTCAACATGTTTCAGTTCAATCAGATTTCTGTTCATGGAGTGGAATCCAATAAGGTCTTGTGCTCTTGTAGACCAGCCAGCTCAGCACGTTGTGCATTCTGAGATGCTTTTCTGTTTACTACGATTGTAAAGAGTGGTTATTCAAGTTGCTTTTAGCCAACTTTAACCAGTCCATTTTATCTGATCTTTCTCCTAAACAAAGTGTTTCCATTCAAAGAACTGGTGATTAGTCTTCAACCCATTCTGTACAAACTCCACAGAATTGTGTCCAGCATCTGGCATCAACAATCAGTCAGATTAATTGGCAGAGCACCACACACACACACACGCGCGCACACACACACACACACACACACACACACACACACACTTCCCTATTCTACTGACTGAGCCCTTCACCCATTGACCCCTTGACCTGTACATGCATGATTCCATGCATTGTGCTGCTACTTCGCCATTTAATGATTAGATAATTGAATAATTGAGCATTTAAACAGATTCCTAGTGATTTGCATTGTACAGTACAGTATCTGTGTATATCTTAGTGCTTGAAATGCTTGGAATTCCTCCAACTCACCCCTAACCGCAACTGTGTTTAACCTCCCCAACACTCTCCACATCAAACAATTACTGTATTGATTCCACTCCTGTAGCTGCCTACATAGGATTTAACACATGGCCTGAAAGCAGACCCCCACCTACCTGAAAGCCTTTATAAAACCCTTCGCTACACCACGTTCCCTTTAAGCCTTTAGCACTTCACATCAATATTTAACCAGGTCATTCATTTGTTCATTTGTTCATTTATTTATGGACAGGAAAAGCTCTACATGTATGAATGTTACCATAGGCAGCATACTGTAGCTCATTGCCTGAACACTAAAGTTGCATTAACTATCAAAACTTAATAAGCATTGGTTATATTGCATATACATACAGTGAAGAAACCAATATGCCGATATACAGTATGCCCATGTTACTTCTTAACAATTGGTGTGTGTGTGTGTGTGTGTGTGTGTGTGTGTGTGTGTGTGTGTGTGTGTGTGTGTGTGTGTGTGTGTGTGTGTGTGTTTTTAACTGCAATAACAATAAATATTTTTATTAATTATGGGCAAGCCAGCTTTTGGAATGTATGTTGTTGCTACTGTAATCGCCCTCTTTAAACTGTAAACAGGGTGAAGTTTCAGGGGAAAGTTTTGTAACTGACAGGGGCATTCTTTCTCCTCATCTGTTTTGCAATTTAAAACTGAATGAGTTGCCTGTCCTGTTTTGCCTATACAATGACAGAGGGAATCCCTTTTGACGTAACACTGCTGCAACTACTGAACAGGTCTGACATTTGTCCATATTGCATAAGCGCATGTGACATGCTGGGTACAATATAATCCTTAAAACAGGATGTAGCAGCTGTATTAACATCCTTCAATGCATACTAGAGCAGCCAAACAGCCGTGACATTAAAAACATTTACATTGTGTGTGCTCGATCAGATCGGGGATCTGGGGAGTTTGGAGTATAGGTGCCAAAAGCCTTGGGCTCTTTGCCTGCCGAGCCCCATTGGTAGTGGGCTTGGGTGACTTTCTATTACAGCCAGCATTGACTTTCTGTGGGATGTGATTACATGGGCGGACTTTTGGCACCCACGGCCATGCTTGAGTCATGGCTGCCCATGATCCTGTCACCAGTTCACTGTTATATAACTGATAGTCAATGTTTGTCTTATGCGATGTTAATGTTATGACTCTTCAGTTGAATTTCCTTCTATGGGCATATGTCGATATATATCAGCTGGGTTGGAACAGCCTGACGTATACGAAGAGCATCTCAGGAACATTTTCCAAGATCAGAGGTCTTTTCCCATGATTATGTATAAAAATGTCCTAGAGATTAAACAGGAAATGCATTCAGTCTGGAGCTGTCTGTTTTTAACCAACCACATGAGGTCGAGTACCGTACTACGCATCTCTCAAGATGAAGGTGACTGCAGGTTGGTGTTCTTACACACACACACACACACACACACACACACACACGCACACGCACACGCACGCACGCGCACACACACACACACACACACACACACACACACACACACACACACACACACACACACACACACGAACACACTCGCATGCAGGATCATGGTTGCACTTCCTCTCACAGCCATCAGCAAGCCACAGTGGGTGGATGATGTGTAATTTTGTGTGGGCGAAAAATCAAAGATGAGGTTTACCCACAGTTCCTAAATATGGTAAGATCAAAACAGGTTAATTGCACACAAGTTCAAACAAAGCCTCATGGCCGAGGTGTAGCACTAATTACTGGTTGCATCATCTGAAGAAATGTTATACATAGCCTCCTCCTTACGTGTAGGTGTTTCTGAACCTGGCCTTAGTGTAAACATGAGAAAGGAGGGTTAAACAGGTTTGGCTAGTACTGTATCTGAGCTGGTAAAAAATAGTCAAAAGGGAAAGTGCAGTTACACATTGAAATAAATCCTGTGGTTAATAACAAGTTACCAAAGCGTGAAATTATTTACTTAGATTAAAGTACTTAGATTTAATTTAATTTTAAATTAAATTAAATTTATTTGTTATTGTAATTACATCAAATTTAATTAAATTACATTAAATTAAACTTTGTTATTGTACGAAAAGTACAGTACATGTCTCTTGTACTTACAGCGGATGCAGTTAGCATTTAAGTACATACAGTACAAACGACATTTGCACACACTAATTCTAGTTGCTGGTTGTCATTTTTTTTTTCTTTTTTTTTTTACTATGGAACCTAAAAAAGTAAGGAGTTAATAGCCATGGCTAACTAATAACCCCTAATGTAGCAAGAAGTATTTTTGCTGGTGAGATGTGGGAGTTAAAAGGCAGAAGTATAGCAATTCAGACATAATTGCAGCGACATACAGTAATATACAATACTGTTCTGAAGTCTTAAGTCACCCCTTATTTCTTAAATTAAATTATGTAGTAGATAGCATGGGGCATAGTGGTTAGCATTATGGGCTCACATCTCCAAGGTTGAGGGCTTTATTCCCTCCTTTAGGTTGTAACTCAGATTATTCAAGTAATCTGATCGTTACATCAGATTACTTGAATAAACTGAGTTACAAGGTCTGTGGGCATGGAGTGTGAATGTTCTCCCTGTGCTTGGTGGATTTCCTTTGGGGGCTTCATTTTTTCTCTAACAGTCATGCGAAAGGCATGCAGTAGGCTAATTGCCATTTCCAAATTTAGTGTGTGTACGTGTGCTTGTGTGCCCCCTCTCTGGGATAGGCTCCAGACTTTTTGCGACCCTGTACAGGATAAGTGGTATAGAAAAATAAGTAACTGAAAGAAATGTGAATAAATGTTCTACTGTGACAAGTTGCAATATGCCTAAAGATACAGTTACAAAAGTGGCTGTAACAACCTCAGCTGCAACCTCATTTCCCCTCTCGTCTGTTCCAACCTCACAGCATTCAGCATCACCAGTAGACTAATAACCGGCCTGATCATCTCTCATCATCTGCACCTGTTTCTCACTGGTTCATGTCTTAAGTTAAATGATGTTCATGCTTGAATGATTGATAGGTCACTGTGTGGCTCAACAACAACAACAACAAAAAAAACATCCTTTTGAAACTGCTCAGGTACAAGGACTGGAGCCATAAAGATCCTTCTGGCAGCCTCGGAAACTATTCCTCAAAACTATTAATAATACAATATTTCTTCATATTTTCTTTTTAAAGAGCAAGAAAATCTTGCAAACAAAATATGAAGAAATTAGGGGTGGCTCATTACTTTTGCCACAGAACTGGACTTTCCCATTTTTCACCATTTAACCATGTGCTGTTCCCAAACTATTATCTGTAATGCTTAAGTGATCTTCAGTTACAACACAATTCTTTAAAAAAAAGCAATTATGCTTAAAACATCTCCTTTTGGGCAGAATTATTATTCTGGGCTTCAACATGATATCAGTTCTTAATTAAAATAAGACAAAATAATTAAATTCTTATTATAAGTGATGGGTTAAAATCTTACAATAAATTAAGCCATTAAGAGTTCATAGACAATGTTAGACAATACAAGCAAAACCAGCAGATGTCTGAGGAAATAACAGCATGAGATGAGATTAGCCTTTTACAATGTGAACATAAAAGCATCTTCTATCATTTGCTCTTTGTGTACAAAAACTCGTTTTGAAAGCCATCGGAATGTTTCTGCAGCGTAGGACGAGACACAATATTATCCGTTACCCAAAATACGGCATGTCAAATTACTAGAATATTTCTAAATGTCTTGAACGTTACTCTGAGTGGCATTGTGTCTGGGTGGAGCTCAGCTATATTTGGCATCATTGTCCTGCTCATTGAGTCATTCGTGGATCATAAATCATTTTCCATTAGTCAATATGCAAGAGGGAAGTCCTTATATGTACTACCCCAGACACTGCACTGTATAAATGTGTCTTCCTCAAGTTATCTTGTGACCAGACAGTCACATTTACTCCTTGAGACTGTGACAGAAAATAAAAAAACTGACCATGAGCCGATCCGTTCTGCTGCTGCTGCTTGGATGTTGGATGTGTGCTTCATTTTGTACAGGTATGATTTTTATAGCATCCTTCTTAGATAAACTTTTGATCTGAACTTGTAAAACTCGCGTTTAATGTATATCCTACTTGGTACTAAGTACTGTATGAATACTGGAAATACTGGGGGGGGGAAGATGACTAGAGCTTGATGTTTATCATTTTAAATGGTTAACTAGTACTCACTAGACAAGTTACATCATTCTGAATTTTTTATTAATTACAGAAGCATATGATATGATACTGTAGTTTAATAACATGCCAGTAATACATATCACTTGACAATGAATGATGAAAGATTCGACTAAGTGTGACATCAGGATGGCCGTAATCAGATATAATAAGACATTAAAAGTGGCGGTATTATTATATATAAGTTTTCCTAAATGGGGATTTTTTTCTGTGACAAGCCTGTTTCATGGCTGTTCACGACAGTCACATAAGAGCACAAACATATAGAACATACAAAGCCTATTAAAATACATCTGCCACTACAGGGTTTTTTTTTTCAGCTTAAAAATGTTCAATATTCTATAATGACAGTAAGTGCTTTGTGCTTCAGCATTCCGAATGGAGAGATCTGAGCGCTGTCTCTGTCAGAAGTCCTACAGAGTCCATCCCAAGAACATCTTTGAATGGAAACTGTATCCTCCAAGTGCATCGTGCATGGCTTATGAGATTGTGTAAGTTGGCCCAAAGCTAAATTTGACATTTTACTACAGATTGAGAATGACATGAAGGTCTGAGTTCTGCTGGTTTTGTCCTTTTACAGGGTGACGACCACAACTGGTAGGAAAATATGCCTTCATTCAGCCTCGAAGGTATGGAAGGTCATCATGAGTGGACAGCGCGGCCCAATATAAAGCCCCCCAAAAAAGAGCCTCTGGGTGTCCCTTTCCAAACCCAAAGTGCAAAGCCAAAAAGTTGAGAATGTAAAAGAACCTATGATGTGTGATATTTAAGATATTGTTGTGTGTTTGTGTACTGTATGAATGTTTGGGTACATTGTACTTATTGGTGGTGCTTGATTACATAAGCAAAGTTCACAAACCTATTGACATGGAAAACACCCAGAGTGCCAGACAGGCATGATAAATGACATCATTATGTAGATTTCACCATGCAGCTGCTGTGTTTCTACTAAAACTAGGGAGTTGTGTACAACATTCTAACTTTTTTCCTGTGTCTGAGTGCATCTCTGAAACTTGTGTCATGTTGGTGAAGATATATATGAATATTTACTTGTTTTTATATGTTATGTGTCACAGTTTTTTTTTATGTTTAATAATAAAATCTGAAAATATGTCTAATGTGTCGTTCAGAAACCAAAATCAGTGCATTGTTACAGTGGCACATTAATGTTGGGTGAGTGATATTTAAAAAGTCCCACGACATCCTGTGTAATAAAGCTGCCTTCTTTTAGAACGTGGGACTGACAGGAAATCATGTGACAGTGAGGAGGTTGTTACAATGTCAAATGAATTCAGTGTCACAGTGACCTTCGATTTTAGAGAGGGTGGGGGCTGGGGGGGGGGGGGGTCGAGGTCTCTGGGAACTATGGGGGAAAACCAGCTACCCTACTATTGGCACCACACACCCACCTACACTCATAGTTACTCTCACTTTAAGCTAATATCATGCACAGTGGCAGTGCAGTGAAAAACTCTTCACTGAAAACTCAGTAAACCAAAGTGTAATGAGAAGAATAAGACCATTTAATCGCAGGTTTCACATACAGTAGTCCTAATATCACATTTATATTAATATCATTATTAATCATATCATTATACATCTGATATCAGATATATAATCAGATAAATGTCCTCTGGAAGAGGGTGTCTGCCAAATGGCATAATAAATATAATATAATATAATATAATATAATATAATATAATATAATATAATATAATATAATATAATGTGATATGATATACATCCAAGAACCTCTGTAGTACAACTAGGGACCATTGTATTTATTCCCATTTGTACACCCACCAGTCAATATTGTCATACTACGGGCGATTTGCATGACTTTGGACTGTTGGAGGAAACCCGCCAAACACGGGGAAAACATGTAAACTCCATGCACACAGACCCGACGCAGGAATCGAACCCGGGACCTGGAGTGAAAGTACTAACCACTAAACCACAATGGCACCATAATATAATATATGATATGATATGATAATTAAATTAAATTAAATTCTATACAAGAATTGTGACTTGTATTGTATGATGGTCTGAGTATTCTCAGTATTTTTTTTATTTTAAAAAAAAAGTGTGTTTTATCTTGATATTTTTTCTTTGCTCTTGATCTTGATCTTGTTCTTTATCACTTTTATTAATTTACATCTGTGCACTAGAAAACATTATTTTAATGCTTATTGAACTATAGAATGATAATCAAAATGAGCATAACACTAACATTTTAGCTTGCAAAACAAACATTATCAATAGACCAATCAAAATGACTTAAATACAGATTCACCCCAAATTCTGCTAATCAATGAGCCTTACATATTATGCAACAGGGGTGGTCTGACATCAGATGTGATCTGGCTTTGCATAGGTCACCTCAGTGCCTGACTGTGTATTCACTTCGCTTTCCTAAGAGGACAAGAGCACTGTTGTCTTTCTGTGACGTTTAGAAAAAAGGACCCTTCTCCTGATACTGTGACCGTGGCTATTGTTCATGTTTTCTGACTTGCGTTTCAATGACGTTCCCAGGAGAAAATTATCAAAGCACAAAAACTGTCATGCTAAAAAACTCTAAACTATTTGTAAGTATTGTTCTTAGATAAAAGATCCCGAATGACAAAGTATAAAAATTATTGCACTGACTGCATTCATGTTCAAAGATAGGAAACACTTGTTCTATTGTCTTGCCTGAATGTCCTAGCACTGCTGATGCACCATTACCTCCACTTTAAAGGATCACAGCAATAATACTGGGTTTGTTCAGTTGAGAACAGCATGAATTATTTGTGTCATGAAATCCCCCAAGGTTAACTACTCTATATCCTGAGAAAGGAAAGCGAAAGAAAGTATAAATAGTTACCAAAGTAACAATGATCAGATTCATTCTCCAGCTACTTGGATGTTAGATCTATGCCTTATTTTGTACAGGAATATTAGTCGTCCTACTTAGATTTGAACTGTCTAATAACATAATTGTATAAATGATTGTACTTTACCTATTTACTTATAATAATGTATGACAGAAAACTGAAGTTGTGGGAAGCATCTTACTGGTTACACTATGCTGCATGGTCCTTTGTGGAATAGTTTGCAATGCTTTGCATCGACCTGTTTAACTTGTATTCACCAGTCAAGTGAGATCATCATTTTAAATTAAACACCATGTAGACAGCTTCATTAGTTATAAGTGACATAAGGATCACACTAAAACACTACACTACTGTACACCATGATCAGACTGCCTGCTTCATGGCTGACTCTCTGGCCTACCAGGAACTCTTGTAATGGTCCAAAAATGTAGAAATGGGACTCCATGAGGGGGGGGGGGGGGGTATGGCAATAACTTCCAGACGAGTTCTTTTAATGTGAAAAGGGTGTATGTGAATGATTGTGTACCCACTTCCCACAGACATATGCGTAACTTCCGCAAGTTGGCGTCATGTTTTCCATCGAATTTCAAGGATCAGGTATTCCACTTGCTGAAACTTCTAGAGAATGTCCGAGGCACCTTGACTGGGATCGACATTCAAAGACTTATACATACAGCCTTCTTTAAAACATTTGCACCATTATAATGGTTACTAATATGCTATTACCATATTGTGCATGAAGTCTTCTGTCAATCATGTTTGGCCGTTCATTCACAAGAACTTTCATCACAAGTGCCGATTTGACTTTAGCTCACCTTGTAATTACCAAGGGGCAACCTCTGATTCTGAAAAATGAAGCCAACGTAGGAAGTACCAAAACGTTCAGTTCCTTGAATGTCCACTGGGGGCTGGATCCTAAAGTTATGTTAAAATGCCCAAATGTACAACTATATATGATTCAAAAGTTAAAATAACATAAAGACATAAAGATATGCATAATTTGAGCGACAACTGCATTGCAGGTGTCAAACCGCTAGCTGTCTACTACACATCGCATAGCTAACCAACTAACTGGAATTTTTGTTGTTAAACATACCACAAAAGGCTAACTGTAGGAGCTGACACAGGAGGACGTGTAGGATATGGATGACGGAGTTCAAATCAAATCCATTAGCATATAAATTAACATTAGCCACCAAGGCATTTTAGCTAAGCTAAAGCTAAGGACGCTAGCTTGTGGGTGCTGTTCGCTATGCCCATTTTCCCAGTTTTTAACTAAAATTGGGATTTAGCTCCTACCAAGATGGCAATCAGAAGAGTGCTGACATTTGAACTGTCCTTCAGAAATCTATGGGTGAGGTCTTAGGTGACAGCGAGTTGGTGACACAGCGTGCAGGAGTGCTTGAGCGTGTTTTTAGGGAAGATTGTTTCTTGTACCAGGAATAAGGCTTTCTTAAAAATATACAAAATTAAATAAATAAATGAATGAATGAATGAATAAATAAATAAATAAATAAATAAACCCTTTTCAAAGTTTTCTCAAAATGAATCCTCTCAACAACGAGGGATGGTGGCTTAGTTGTTAGCACTGTTACCTAAAGCATTGCAAGTTTGATTATTGAATTGGAGTCTGTGTGTGTAGCCCTGTAAGGTTATGTACTGCCAAAAAGAGAGTAAAATATTGTCCCTAAATTAAAAATAATAATAATAATAATAATAATAATAATAATAATAATAATAATAAATAAGCTGAGTAGCGTTTGTAAACTACTCTGATACTGACTGATAATACTGTGCATGTTTCTTTAAGAGTGCTGTTCTTGTAACAATCGGCTACTAGCGGAGGCACCCTAATTGGTACACTAGGCTGAGGATTGGGCGTGGAAGCTAATATAGTCTACGCGTTGAGAATGTAACGAGGGAGTTCAGGTGTACTCGCGAAAGTGAGTGCTCCGGGTTTAAAAGTGTTTTTAATATAACGGTTTTACAGGTAAGCTGATGTTAATTAATCTTCAAGTCATGCACAACAGTATTATGTGTTCATGCAACTGTAGTTTGTACCAGAGTAGTTTCAAAATGGTTGAACTTGGTTTTAATTAAATTAAGACGTTGATAATTTGGGTAAAATGTCATAACTTTTAGCAGGTACAAAAATAAGGAACAAATGGTTTAGATGAA
The DNA here is from genome assembly GCA_030347435.1 of Clarias fuscus. Taxonomy (NCBI): domain Eukaryota; kingdom Metazoa; phylum Chordata; class Actinopteri; order Siluriformes; family Clariidae; genus Clarias; species Clarias fuscus. The sequence continues at coordinate 19,834,778 of CM059208.1, forward strand.
AGTGGGTAAGGAGTGACTGATTGTGAACTGAATTAATGTTTAAGGACATGAATCAGCCATGTGTGGTTATTAAGGGAGCTAGACAGAAGAGCACGTGTGAAGTGGCTGACCTGCTCGCATGCTGAAGCCGTGCTATTCTTTCAGCCATTGGGTTTAACTAGCATCTTGTTATATGAGGTCAGACTTGGTGTTAAACGGTATTTTGTTTTACATTTAGTGAGAATGTGATTGCTTGCATACAATGATGTGTAGCGTTAAAAGCAGGTTTTTGAAATAGTTAATAGGCATAATTCATATTGAGTTCAGATTGTGATTTACATGATTAGTGTAAGGAGCCATGAGACAGATTCATGCACAGTATCGATGCTGGGGAATGAGTGGCCATTGAATAGCCATCCTCACAACTTTAAATAGTGTTTTTCTATTTCTGCCATGAATCTGTTAAAGCAGTATAATGTGATCTTTGTTGGTTATGATTATTTGTCATGTAAGTTTAAAAAGTCAGTTTGTCTATTGTTTAGGTTTGATAGCAGAAGATCTGTGTCATGTAACGTATTGTTTAGATGTGTTTTTAGAGGATTGGGCGTGAACGCTATTAGACTGTATTGGTGTGTTCACACCGAACGCGGCGAGAGCGTCAAAGCGGTCGGAAGTCATTCATTTTCAATGTGAGCCGGCGGCGAAGGGAGTTGAAATCAGCTCAACTTTAGGGTAATGAGCTATGATGCGTTGGGTGGCAATTAAAAGTAGAGGTCTTCCGCTTGAGAGGATTCCGAAGAACACAGTCCTGTAACTTTTTTGTTCTGGCTACATTAGTTCCAAGAGAAATAGAGGAGAGGTTGATCATTGCGGTAGCAGGTTTCCCAGTTATTTACGACGTGTCCCTGTTTGTGTACAGGGACATAAATAAAAAAATGATGCGTGGACAAAGGTGTCTGAAATTGTTGGTGTTTCTGGTGAGTTGCTGATATATTTTTATATTTTTTCCCCGAAAATAAGTGAGAATTTCATCCTAATTTTAGCATCAGAGCACGCAAAAGAGCAAAAATATTTGTCATAGCTACACATATGGTTAAAAAAAAAATTAAGCTACTGGAGAAATAAAGAACGCTTTTTTTTTAAATCTGATGACACATTTACATTCAAAGCAGTCATTTCTTTCTTTCGTTCTTTCTTTCTTTATTTATTTATTTATTTATTTATTTCAATAAAGGAAAACAACCATGTTCTATAACTTGCCTCTTCTTCTATGGTATTAGCAGGAGATTTTCATAGCTGGAGAAAATAATGATAGTCATTAGTCTTGAAAATATATACACTCATACATCTATGCCATTTTAGATATAGCATGCAACAAGGCTATTCTTAAAAGGGCCATTAAGTGTTTATATTGAATGTTTGTTTTTGTTTTTGTCTTTTCACTAGCGGATGAGTGTAAAAAGAGGTGGAAGTCTATTAGAGACACCTACAGAAAGGGAAGGAGGCAGAGAGGAAAAGGAGTGGAGCAGGGGCAAACCAGTAGGCCATGGCGTTATAGTGGGGTCACGAGCTTTCTCAACCCATTTCTTGAGGAAAGAGTTACTGCCAGCAATATGGTAGGGGGGGGATTGGGGAAGCCCTGACCCCACAGGAAAGAGAGGACTGGGTCGGGCAAAGCCAGAGATTGTCATTGCCACACACTCACACACATGCACAGATTCTGCTAAGTGCAGACCAGATGAATGAGAGCCAGCAAGAGGAAATCCAACCGAAAGAACAGCATTCAGACAGGACCTTCAAGCCCTTCATCCTGGGAATCATAGAGAAGAGTGTTGAGGGTCAGACAGGACAAATTGAAGGAAATAAAAGAAAGGAGGAGAGCACAGGAAAGTGCAGACTTTGAAGAAATGATGCTGACAGCCTTGGAGGCTGTCAGCAAGAGATCAGTCACTCCTCCGGAGGACAGTGACGGTTTGTTTTTTAAAAGCCTCCTGGAGGATTTTCGCACACTGTCTGTGAAAACAAGGCAGGACTTAAAGGTCCAAATGCATAAAATGGTGTATGAAGCGAAATGTCAGCAGGCAGGACACACTAGGCATTGGGGAGATGAGGTGCAGCTGACAAGCCTGTGAGGGGTGTTAGTAAGCAGTCCTCTCAGCTGCACCTTGTGCACAAGTTTTTTTGTGTCAAAATGTAGATTGTATTATATATTTTTTTTGTAAGTGTTAGTTCCAAGAATGTTTTAAAGTGCTTTGTTTAAAAGTATAGTTTCACCAATGTTCTAAAGTATTATTTATAAAAGTATTCATTCCAACAATGTTTAAGTGTTATTTATAAAAGTATGTTTAATAGTTATGTTTAAAAGTGCTCATTCCAGCAATGTTTTTATAGTATTATGTATATATTGCTGATTGTTATGTATTTGATTCCAAACTTACTTTCAAATCTATAAAAAAAATTACAGTGTGTATATATATATATATATATATATATATATATATATATATATATATATATATATATATATATATATATTATTTATTTATGTATTTATTTTTATTTGTTTCATATTACAAACCAGAAAGTGGTGATATATTAGGGATTTTTGAAAGTTATTACCTCAGTAATTAAATGCTAAAACAATATTATGTTTTAAAGTTGAGAAATTAAATAGATACCTGCAAGACTCACAGCAGCTGCTCCGTCTCCTGCCAATGATATGGGCATTTAGTCAAGGGTTCCCTGCCTGAGTGCCTGGCCGAAGTTAGAGTTAGCCAGCGTGCCACCATTGCTTGTCCTTCTGTAGTTGCCTACATCCTCTACCCGGAAGAAGTACTGGGCATCTACCACTGCCAGGAGCACAATAGAATAAGTCCCCTTGTATTTAAAAAACAGGGACCCTGAGTTTTCAGGGTCATCATTTCATCATTTTCCAGCATGGCTTGAATTCTCTTGGCCATGGAGTTCACCAGAGCTTCACAGGTTGCCACTGGAATCCTCTTCCACTTTAAATAGTCCAGCTACACTCTGCTCATTATCATAAAGACACCTGTGCACCCCACAATCAGCCAAAGTCTAAGTAGCAACATGGGCAAAACCAAAGAGCTGTCAAAAAACACAAGAGACAAAATTGTAGACCTTCACAAAGCTGGAAAGGGCTACGGGGCAATTTCCAAGCCGCTTGGTGAAAAAAGAACTGTTTGAAAATGAAGAGAAAATGGAAGAGGTTAATGATGACTGTCAATGTCCCTCGGACTGGGGCCCCATGGAAGATCTCTCCTCATTGGGTATCAATGATGCTAAGAATGGTGAGGAATCAACCCAGAAGTACACGGGAGGAGCTGGTCAATGCCGTGAAGAGAGCTGGGACCAAAGCTACTATAAGTAATGCACTAAGACGTCATCATTTAAAATCTTGCATCGCACGGAAGGTTCCCCTGCTTAAGTCAGCCCATGTCCAGACCCGTCTGAAGTTTTCCAGGGACCATCTGGATGATCCAGAGGAGTCATGGGAGAAAGTCCTGTGGTCAGATGAGACCAAAGTAGAATTTTTTGGTCTTAACTCCATTCGCCGTGTTTGGAGGAAGAAGAATGATCTCAATAATACCATACCTACAGTGAAGTATGGGGCTGGAAGCATCATGCCCTGTGGTGTTTTTCTGCATAGGGGAACGGTCGACTGCACTGTATTAAGGAGAGGATGACCGGGGCCATGTATTGTGACATATTGGACAAATTGGGAAACCTTCTTTCCTCAGTCAGAGCATTAAAGATGGGTTATGGCTGGGTTTTCCAACATGACAATGACCCAAAGCACACAGCCAGGAAAACCAAGGAGTGGCTCCGTAAGAAGCAAATCAAGGTTCTGGAGTGGCCTAACCAGTCTCCAGACCTAAATCCAATAGGAAATCTTTGGAGGGAGCTGAAACTCTGTGTTGCTCAGCGACAGACCCGAAACCGGACGGATCTAGAGAAGAAGACAGGCGTCAGCGGCAGGGCGGCGAGAGCGAAATTTTACGCGCTTGCCGCGTTCGGTGTGAACGCACACTAAGCATTCAGCATGTAATGAGTTCAGGTGTATACTGTACGTGAAAGAGAGTGCACCGGGTTTAAGTGTTTTCATATAACTATTTTACAGAAATAAATGTGTTGTTCAAGGATGAGCACCGTCTCATACTTAAGAGCGTAACATGTACATGGAGTTTCCATGTTCTCGCCATGCTTGGTGCGCATGGTGAACTCCGGTTTACTTCCACAGTCCAAAGACAAATGGCATTCCCAAGTTTCCTATAGTGTGTGAATGAGCATGTAAGTTCCACATGTAAGTGCTCAAGTCTCCGCCCCCCCCCCCCCCCCCCGCGACCCTGTACACAAGATAAAGCGGTATAGACGACGAGTTAGGGAGAGAATCCTCTCAACAAAAATAATTTAATAAAAAATATTTTCTTTTCTCTTTTCCAGTCAACACATATATTCTTTTCCTTTTTTTTTTTTTTTTTCGTTTTTCTTTACATAAAAACCTCTTGGAGTTATCCCGGAGCAGTGGACTCGCTTTCACACACTGCACTGGCTCTAGTGCATTTTCTAAGGCGCTTATATACTGTAGAAGCGCTCTCTGGTGAAGCGCATCTCCTCTGATTGCTTTTACAACAGCGCCACCTAGCAACCGAAGATGTGGTTGCCATAAGATATGCCGGTCAGGAAATGCACACCATAGCTGCCTGCTGTGGGTGCCAATTCTCTGAAAAGGTAAGGTTTACACTTGGTGGAACTGCTTGGTTGATTTGTGCTAAAATGCCCCCCTACCATATACCCCCTATATATAATTTATTTAGGGTTTTTGATAACATTCATGGTCTAATGTGGTACCTAAGTTTTATGTCAAGAATTAATGACTTAATTAATGTTTTGTTGTTTTTACCAATATATACATAGGCCATAAGCATAAAACAGGCATAGGGTACCTAAAATTTGCACAGTACCTGATATTCTATCTAGGTTAGGTAATAACATCTGCATGCTTTCTTTTTTTATTATTATTATTATTATTCAAGCTAAGTCATATCAATCTAAAATTTGCCATTATACCACACTAAACCTTTCCACACATGGTCTTTTAGGCCTTGAGCTTATCTACTGTTAGACCACTTAATCAGTGTGAGTCCAAGAGCCAATTCTGTATATTATAGTACTTAATTTGTCTCCCATTGCTGAATTTTGGATTCTCAGTAGCAGAGAGAGAGAATACCAATTAGAATTGTGGATTTAGTTTCTACATTTTAGACCAATACAGGAATTTTGTTTTTCAAATCTATGAAATAACACACACAGGATTAGGTGTTTAAGTAGCAATAACAATAATAGTCAGTTATTTTATTTCCAGCTGTTCTGGAACAGTTTTTGCAGGAACAGTATTGTTGAGTGTATTTGCAAAACCCATCCAGCACCATGATGAAACTGTTTCTCATGAAGACCAGCCAAGGAAATCAAGACTAAAACTTACCTCTGCTGCACAGGAGAAGTTCATTTAGAGTTACCAGCCTCAGAAATCACTAATTAACAAAAAGCACCTCAGATTAAGAATACTTTACAGAGATGAATTAGATGCATCTCAATATCAACTGTTTTATTGCATAGTTTGGATGCCTTCAGCATTGTTTCACACTATAGAAAGGAATAAAAATCAGGTAAGACCATGGAGTTAGGAGTGTCCAAACATTCGACTGGTAATGAATGCACAGTAAATGATGGCACAACCAGAAGATGGTGCTATTTAACTTCGCAAGTAGTGTGCAAATACAACGAAAACTTCTATGACTGAATAATCATTGTTGTGATCATCAAGTTTATACTTACATTAATCAGCTCTCCATCAGGTGTAGATACTATGTGACCAAGTCACTAAAATCCCAGCTAAAATCTTTATTTATATTTTTGTGATTCACTGGTTTCTATACACGATTTTATCCTTTATCCTGTATTCAGGGAGCCTGTCCCAGGAGGCTTAGGAAACGAGGCGGGGTATACCCCAGACAGGGTGCCAATCCATTGCAGGGCACACAAACATACACTCTCATTCACACACTACAGGCAATGCTAATCAACCTACAGTACATGTCTTTGGACTGTGGAAGGAAACCAGAGTACCCAGCGGAAAAGCAGCAAGCATGGGGAGAACATGCAAACTCCATGCACACAGAGACTGGAATCGAGCCTAGCCAGGAATCAAAACCGGACCCTAGAGGTGCGAGGCGACAGTGCTAACCACTACACCCGTGCCACCTATGTAGCCACCTATGTAGAAAACAGTGAATTGCAGTGGCTGGGTTTTCAGACTTGAGATGGTGGACCATATCCAGTTTAGGCGTGATACTATTATTACTAAAGTTAGAATTGGATATTTAAACATCTCAAAACCAAGATTGAAAAGTGTTTAAAACTGCAGGGTTGTAAACAGAGCACTAACCGTATCAGTAATGTGATTTGTTTATGGTTTCTAAGGAAGACCAAGAAGGCAGCAGCTGGTCAGTGTAACTTCGTACCCAGAATCACAAAAATAACAAGGATAAACAAGGGTGATCATTTTTGATGTATCTGACCTGATGTGTAAAGCCTACAAATTAATTTCCTTCCCATTCAGAGCACACACTGCAACTCAGCAAAATTATCTTACAGCATTTTTGTCCTTTGACCTATTAAACATGGTTTCAGTTTTTTAACAAATCATTTGCACATGAACTTTACTAGGCTTAAGGACCGTGTGAAAGCCATTAGTCATAGACCTAGATGCAGTAAGTCTCAATGGCCTTTCAACTGACTCATATACAATGAAACAGTCACGGTCTTGGTGTGATTATATGTTTCAGTGTCTCATTTGAAGGTCATGTAGCTAATATTACAATGACTGCCTTTTTTTCTCAGCTAAAACAATATGACAGACTTGCAGATAGCTGTCTAAATGTTGAAGTACAAAACAAGCTCCAGTTTCCAATAACCAGAAAGTTTTTGTTCATCTTTTAGTAACCACATTCACACCTATTGGCAAATTAGCATGGCCAGTCCATCTACATGCATGTCTTTGAAAGGTGGGAGGAAACCAGAGACCCTGGGGAATTCCTCAGACTCCAGACATAGGGTAAAGCAAGCTCTGCTCTGACTGTTACTGTACTAAATGGCTAATGAAGCCATGTTAACCTCTATACTACCGCACTCTCCTACACTTTATATTGCACTGTTTTATCAACTGTGCATCCTTGTACCATCGATTTATAATGTTGAACTACTGCATATTCCAAACCATCACGGATCCACCCCTATGCTTCATTCTGGACATGCAACAGTCTGGGTGGTCCGATTCTTTGGGGCTTCTCCACACCGTGGATGTGGGAAAGACAGTGAAGGTGGACTCATCAGAGAACAATACATGTTTCACATTGTCCACAGCCCAAGATTTTTCGCTGCTGGCACCATTGAAACCGACGTTTGGCATTGGCACGAGTAAACAAAGGTTTACACAGTATATACCTACTGCAATTTCTGTACATGAGACATTGACACCACTGTATAGCCCATCACCGTATTTTATTATTATAATATTTTACATTATCTGTTATTTATTGTAAATAAGCCACTTATTCTGGATAGAGACTAACTGAATTTCAATGGCATTGTACTGTACATGTACTTTGCACTATGACAAAGTTCAATCTAATCTAATCTAATCTAATCTAATCTAATCTAATCATGATCTAACCAGGAAATCTGGAGCTTTTTGAAACACCTGCACCAATTACTGCCCAGAAGTTTGATAGTATCACTTACTTTGGTTCCAGATAAAAATCATAAAATCCTACTCATGATCTATAAAGAACTTTCAATCTTGCTGAACAACATGTAAGTGTTTTTTTGTTTGTTTTGTTTAGATTCCTCGAAGTATAGAAGTGTAGATACTAACAGGATTCCGTCAGTACAGTACATGTGTATTTCCTACAAAGTCTATACAGTATGTATGATTGATAGATTTACCCGACAAATGTTCCTTTACATAACTTAAGAATTACTGTTAACACTAGGGTACCCTACATGCACACAAATGCATATTTTGGAAGAGTTAAAAATATTTTTTATTTAAATAATAGAAAAATGTTATATACTGGAATGTAAGAGAGCTAATTGTGGCTTGAGACTATTAGTTCCCTTTCTGGAACAACTATTTCAGGAAAAGAAAATATATTTGCCAAAGGTCCCCAAAAGAAAAAATCCCTCAGAGGGCACCCAACAGATTTTTATTAATAGAAATTGTGAGTAAAAAATATTATGTTGTAAATGTGCAGAACGTTCTGAGTTCATTTTTAATTTACACATTTTTGGGGGTGTAGGTATCGGCTAAAAAAAGTCCTTCCTTAATGTACAAAAAAAAAAAAAAATCTGATCTAAAACTGAACTGGGCTGAGGTTCCCAAAAAGCATTGCCACATGAGTGTCATTTAAATAGTACCTGCAGTATGTTATTGATTTTACTGCCTACAGTCTAAGACCTGATTATTCCATATAGACGTCACCAATATGTATATAAATATATTGCAGATAACTGGCAAAATTTTATCTTACTGAATGAAAATCTATGCCGCTCACAAGGAGCTCCTTTTCCCAATTCTTCAGAAAAGTCGTGCTTAAATGTTTAGGTAAGCCAAACCATACTAAGTAATTCCCCCAGATTCCTGCTGGTTTACCTTTCAAGTGTGAACTGAATTATAATGAATACTAGGAATAGGGGTAGGGTCCGTCCACATGCCATCTGGCACATTGGATAGGATAAACACCTTGCTCAAGGGTCCAACAGTGGCAGCAAGGTGGCGTAAGAGCTTGAACCAGGGACCTCCTCATCAGCACTCCAACACCTTAAACACAGAGCTACTCCTGCCCCTAATGAGTACTAACCTGACACTGCACAACTGACTTGCATTTGGTGATGCCTACACAACTCATAAAAGGTGAAGCTCTGAGTGATAAAATGACAAGAGACTTTCTCAGAAATAGATGATTGACTCACTTCTATAAAGCCTGTAATATTTTTGACACTTTCATGAATATCGCATTCCTTGTATATATACTTGTATAAAATATTTTCAACTGTACTCGGCATGCTAAATACTGTAAGGCTCATTGTCATTATTACTGTTCACAAAAATATTTAACCATGGTAAGGTAAGGCTTGTAATTGAAAAATTACCAAAATGTGATCTGCTATATGGGGGAAAACACGATGTGTTCTTGAAGAAGAGAACATGAAGCATGTCCTTGAACAAGAATTGCACCACCCCTGTTTCTGCACCTGCACCCCTTTCTCTAGAATGTTCTAGTCAGTTGGGTTTCTTCTGAATAAGTAGTGATTTTTAGACAGTCATTGGGGATAATGTAACTGCTTTTCTATAAAAAAAAAATTAAGGAGACCATCTATCATATGCTCACATCTCCAGTATGTATGCATGTTTACAGAGAATTTAAAAACAAGCTTAAACATGGAATATATATCATGGAATATATACAGATTGTTATTCACATTACTGTTTTTCTTGCTATTATTAACATGCATTATGATGGTAAATGTCATCATGGCCTATATATCAAGGGGATTTTTACTGATAGGCTACAACGTGCTTAAAGTCTGCTACAGCATGCCATAATCTGTTTCCCTGCAGTGGTTAGACCTTGGTCTGTGTTCATTAAATACACTCCACCTACGGTTTCCCCTGTCAATGCACGCAGGCATACTTTCCTTGGAAATATTTCTTATCACTATTCCTCTATTTCACTTTTTTTTAATAAAGAAAATGTGTTATTGCCACTGTACTACATTTCCCAACCTAATCTAATCTAATACACTGACCAATTCATGTTTTTCTTTTCTTTCTTTCTTTCTTTTTTTTTTTTTACAAAATAGATCATTTGTACATTAATTTTTATTAGGTTAAGGACTGTGTGAAAGATGAATCACTGGCCTTTCAACTGCAACATCTACAAATGCAACAGTTCAAGTTCAAGTAGGCTTTATTGTCACTTCAGCAATATACAGTTATGCAACAATATACAAAACAACGTTCCTCCAGGACCATGGTGCTACATGCAACATAAATTTATAACATAAATTAACAGAAAAACGAAACTAGCTAACTAAGAGACCTAGTTTGGAGACAAGACAGATTGATCTGACGACATAAATTTACAACATAAATGAACAAAAACTAACTAGCCAACTCAGAGAAGACTATCTACGTTTTTTTTTATTTTTTTTTTTTTATACAGACTACATAGTGTGTGTGTGTGTGTGTGTGTGCATTATCAATCTAGTCCCTTTTTGTTGAGGAGACGGATGGCTTGTGGAAAAAAACTGTTGCACAGTCAGGATGTGTGCCCCAATGCTTCGGTATTTTTTTCCAGATGGCAGGAGGGTGAAGAGTGTGTGAGATGGGTGTGTCCGATCAGCCACAATGCTGGTGGCTTTGCGGATGCAGCGTGTGGTGTAGATGTCCTCAATAGAGGGAAGAGAGACCGCAATGACCTTCTCTGCTGTCCTCACTATCCGCTGTAGGGTCTTGCGGTCTGATATGGCGCAGTTCCCAAACCAGGCAGGGATTTGACACCAAGTTGAGATCTTGGTGTGATTATTTGTTTCATTTGAAGGTCATGTAGATCGTATCTGCCTTTTTCCTCTTAGAAACATTGCTTAGACTTGCGGAAAAATGTATTCATGCTCTTATTAGACTATTGTAACAAGTTGTTGTTTAAATGTTGGTGTATAAAAAAGCTCCAGTTTCCAATAACCAGAAAGTTTATTCATTCATCTTTGGTAACCACTTTACACTTTCATTTCTATTGGCAAATTAGCATGGCCAAATCATCTATATAGTTAAGAAAGCTCTGCTATGGGTGTTACTGGGCACTTTGTATTGCACTGTTTAATCCACTGTGCATCTTTGCATTGGCTTGAATTGGTCATTGCATTACCAACAACCAACAGTTGGGACATTGTACAAATTGTGAATAAAAATAGAATGCAAGGGTGTGGAATTTTTTATTTTCAATATTTTATTGAGAATATAAGATAGATAACCGATCAAATGTTGAAAGTAAGACATTTTGAAATGTCATGCCAAATATTGGCTCATTTTGGATTTCATGAGAGCTACACATTCCAAAAAAGTTGGGACAGGTAGCATTAAGAGGCCGGAAAAGTTCGAAGTACATACAATCAGCTGGAGGACCAATTTGTAGTTTATTATGTCAATTGGCAACATGATTGGGTATAAAAAGAGTCTCTCAGAGTTACAGTGTCTCTCAGAAGTCAAGATGGGCAGAGGATCATCAATTCCCCCAATGTATTAATGTACTAATACTAGTAGTATGTACTAATACCCATAGTAATTGCACAGTCATGGTGTAGTGGGAGAGAGGAAAGTGGAGAACCTGGGGAGAACCCACTGTCATGCACACTCGTAACACGACCGGCACTAGGACCCGGAAGTAATACGGTCAGGTTTCAGGAAGCATAAAAGGAAACAAGATGGCGCTTCACATTGCTCAGTCATTGAGTTCGCCCATGCCTTTGCTGACGCTACGCCGACTATTCTGTGAGTACTCACCAATTCGGGTTGCTTCTTTGATTGAGTGTGTGTTGCTAGAACGCGGGTTTATTTGTGTAGATCCTTGCTCTTCGTGTAAGAGAGTTCTTAAACTAATCGCGTGGTTATCCTGCCTACTCGCGCTGCTTCCGCGTTTGGGTTTACCATCCACGCTACACGGGCTAATTGCTAAGGCTTTTCTGTTCATCCCTCGGTTGCTCGTGACAGAATGACTGAGCCAAAAGCAGTAAACCTAACAGAGTTTTCTCGCCTCTGTGATGTGGTTGACCAGCATGCCAAACTGATCAATAAGCTCCGTGATGAAGTCGCGTCTCTCCAAAAGGACCTCCAAGATGCCGCCCATCACCCCGGACCCTGCCGCCCATCACGCCATCTTTCTCTCACTCCACGCCCCGACCACCAGCTTTCAACTCCACCGCCATGGCACCCGTCGGATCTCCACCTCCCGCCCTGGTTGACACAGGAGCCGGGGAACCCATGCAATTAGGACGCGTCTCCTTGAACGCTGCAGAGCGAGAACGACGCTTCAGGGAGAGACTCTGCGCCTATTGTGGGTCGGCGGCGCATCATAGAGCCATATTCCCTCTTCGCCCGGGAAACGGCCAGGCCTGGTGAACAATGGGAACAGTTCACCGGGCTCCCTCCATCTCTCCGCCACCACACCCAGCGTCTCTCGCCTCATGGTTCAGGTACACCTCCAGTTTGGCCACACACGGGTCAGAAGTACTGCGTTCATCGATTCTGGTGCTGCAGGTAACTTCATTGACTCTTCTTATGCCAAGGAACGAGGGATGGAAGTCGAGGCGTTATCCCAGCCGGTTCGGATCACCTCTGTAGATTGTCGGCCCCTCTCCTCGAGTCCCTCCTTGCGGCCATCTCTACTCACTCTCTACCACCGAGATGCAGGCGATGGAGGAATATGTTTCCAACGCCCTCCGCCAAGGTACCATCCGGCCCTCCTCTTCGCCTGCCGCCGCGGGGTTCTTCTTTGTGAAGAAGGGGGATGGTGATTTACGCCCCTGTGTCGACTATCGGGGGCTTAACAACATCACAGTCAAGAATCGTCACCCACTGCCTCTTACCAACTCTGCCCTGGACGCCCTCTCTGGTGCCACCATTTTCACAAAGTTGGACCTCCGGAGCGCCTACAACTTGGTGCGCATCAGAGAGGGTGATGAGTGGAAGACGGCCTTCATCACACCTACTGGACATTATGAGAGCCTGGTCATTCCATTTGGACTTTGCAATGCACCTGCAGTTTTTCAGCAGTTCATTAACGACATCCTGAGAGACAAGCTGGGTAGATGGGTCTTCATCTACCTGGACAATATTCTCATCTACTCCCGCTCCGTCAGCGAACACATCCAGCATGTCAGAGCGGTACTTAAGAGATTGCTTGCCCATCAATTGTACTGTAAGTTGGAGAAGTGCGCTTTTCACAAGCGCTCCACCACGTTCCTGGGTTTTGTCATCTCGCCCCAGGGTGTGGCCATGAACACGCAGAAGCTAGAAGTTGTGCGTCATTGGCCCCTACCCAAGACACTTAAGCAACTTCAAAGGTTTCTCGGGTTTGCAAATTTCTATTGTCGCTTTATCCGGGACTACAGTACAGTTGCAGCTCCCTTAACCGCCCTGACCCGACCATCTTCTCATCACTTTCACCTTAACTCTGCTGCCATCTCTGCATTTCATGAACTCTGCCACCGATTCACCACTGCTCCGATTCTCCTTCACCCTGACGCCACCAAACCGTTCGGACGTGGGCGCCGGGGCGGTTCTCTCCCAGCGAGGTCCAGATCAGAAGCTACACCCTTGTAGCTTTTTCTCCAAAAAATTTTATCCCACTCAGCAGCGATACGGACTAGGGGACCGCGAGCTGCTGGCCATAAAGTTGGCTTTGGAGGAATGGCGACACTGGCTCCAGGGCGCCGGAGAGCCGTTCATCGTCTGGACCGATCACCAAAATCTAATCACCATCAGGAGTTTGAAACAGCTTAATCCAAGACAGGCGCGGTGGGCACTGTTCTTTGAACAGTATAATTTCCATCTGTCTTACCATCCGGGGTCGAAGAACACCAAGGCCGATGCCCTCTCCCGACAACATGAGGAAGACGCGGACCCCGCGCCTGTTCTCCCACCATCCAAAATCATCGCACCACTCTGTTGGGATTTGGAGATGAGGGTCCGCCAGGCACAGGCCACGGAGACCGAACCGGCAAGTGTGCCACCTGGATGACTCTACGTCCCCCACGCCCTAAGAAGCGAGGTCCTCCAATGGGGCCACTCCACTCCGTTCTCCGGCCACCCGGGCGTGGGGCGCACCCAAACATTCATACAGCGCACCTTTTGGTGGCCCACAATGACGAAGGACATCAAAGAGTTCGTCCAGGCGTGCCCAGTGTGCGCCAGGGCGAAGAACACCACTCCCCGTCCCCCGTCGGCCCTGGACGCACATTGCCCTCGACTTCATCACGGGCCTGCCGGTCGCCGAGGGAAAAAACACCATTCTGACCATCGTAGATCGGTTCTCCAATGCTGTGCATCTGGTGGCCCTCCCCGGACTCCCGTCAGCTAAAAGGACAGCCGAGCTGATTTTAGAACACGTAGTCTGTTTAAGGACATCATCTCGGACAGGGGGCCTCAGTTCACGGCACGGTTCTGGAAGGCCTTCTGCCGTCTGATCAATTCCACCTGCAGTTTGTCATCTCGTTACCATCCTCAAACTAATGGTCAGACGGAACGGACCAACCAACAACTGGAGCGCTACCTGAGGTGCTTCGTCACCGATCGTCAGCGCTCCTGGGCCCGCTATCTCATTTGGGCAGAACTTTCACATAATCTCCACGTCTCCTCTGCCACCAACCTAAGCCCATTTGAGATATGCCACGGACACCCACACAAACACAGGAAGATCAGGTAAAACTCTACACAACCCACGATTTATAAGTGACAACCTTATGGCAATGCAATTTGCAGCCCTTAAATGACATTTTCTATTTTTAAATAGAAAATATTCTGCATGAGATAAAGAGAGGGAGAGAACGAGTAAACATTAACAGTAAACCTTAATGGACGTAAATCTCTTTTTCTAAGTAAAAAGGAAAAGCAATTTCCCCTTTCCATGTATTTCTGTCATGGGTTACAAGCAAGTGAGCAGAAAATGATAAATGTGCATTAACAGTAAGTTCACTAGTCATGTGTCCAGTGAACCTTAGTCTTTATTGCAAAAAATATTTTAGTAAAACTATTTAAAAAAATAAAAATAAATAAGTTATCAGCAAATAACTCTTGACTACAATACGTATGTGCTATAAATGCCATTTTTGGTCTTTTACTCACTTTGCCATATTATTATTTTCAGTTGTCTATACAGTATGTATGTATATGTATAATCTTATTAGAAGCTTTAAACTAGATTTTTGAGAAAAGTGTTGTGAAATGCCAGTTGCATCTCTTCTTTCTGTCTGTGATCAGTGAAGTAAAGATGCTTCCTGTGTTACATGCTGCCCAGAGACATTTAAATGTTGAAATCCAGAAAAATGACATTTACTGTTTGTCACTGCCAATGTAGTCACCCTAGTAGAAATAAATGCCAAGTGTCAACTTAAATCTTAAAAAAAAAAAAAAAATCTCATTTTGAGGTCAAACTGTACTTATGTATTGGATATTTGTGTCAATGTTAATGGATTTAATCCAGTAATATAGCTTTAATATTCGATTTTTAAATAGATTAATTATATCCAAGTTTCCAAGTACAAGATGAATAAAGTACACTTTTTCCCCTGGGGGGACAGAAAGTGCAACTAACCATAATGTGCCAATGTTTAAAATATATAGAAATTTAACAAATAAGCTGGGAAAATTTACACTCCATGACACTTCTTATTATGGCTAAAAAGGAACTTCCATTGTGTTTATACATTGCCATAAATGTAGGTATCTTGTGGATAGGTATTCTTGTTAACAGCCTTCTTCATGGGATTCTTTAGACAGCTAATAATTCTTTAGTTCCCTACAAATACCTCTCTAGGACCTTTAATTGTGATAAGATGCCACCTGTGCAATAAGTTCAGTTGTGAAATTTCCTCACTACTAAATATTCCACAAAAATCTGTTGGTGGTATGACAAAGTGGAATTGAGTGGAAACATCATCAACTCAGCCACGAAGTGGTAGACTATGTAAAATCACAGAGCGGGGTCAGCGGATGTTGAGACACATAGTGCACAAAGGTCGTCACCAGTCAGCAAAGACAGTAGCTACTGACCTCCAATGTGGCCTTCAAATTAGCTCAAGAACATTGTGTAAAAGAACTTCATGGAATGGGTTTCCATGGCCGAGCAGCTGCTGAGACATTTGCAGGGCGACTGAATATACAGCATATCTTGTACAGGAAATAGTCTACACTGTTCACACAAAAAAGTATGTAAAGTACATATGTTACCTAGAGTAGGTATTTACTGTATTTCAAAAGCTTTATATTGTGAAAAAGGGGAGATTAGGAAATTTATTTCTTATTCCTTAATTTGCTATTTTGTAAAGATATTTGGTTTTATTTATTTATTTTATTACATTTATTTTATTTGAAAATGTCGCAATTTGCACATGATAAAATAATTTTGTCTGACTGCTTTCTTAATTTCTAAAAAAAAAAAAAAAAAAATCGGATATTAAGATGAAACAGTTACTCAGTAGTTGAGTAGTCTTTTCACAGAATACTTTTTTCTCTCACTACTTCTGCAAGAATGGTCAAAAATTCCCATAAACACACTCCTAAACCTTGTGGAATGCCTTCCCAGAAGAGTTGAAGCTGCTTCAAAGGGTGGGCCAACATCATATTGAACAAAAGGGATTAAGAATTAGATACTCAAGTTACTCAAGTTCATATGCATGTGAAGGCAGATGAGCGAATACTTTTGGCAATAAAGTGTATGTATTTCTTCAAATTCAAATTCAAATTTTATTTGTAACATACACAATCCTACACAGTACGATATGCAGTGAAATGTTTATTTCACTTATTATTCTTGTCCTTGAAGAATGTCCTTGTATGGTGTAGCATTAATTAACCTTTACTAAGTGGTCTGAGTATGAAAATGCTCCTGTGCACAAAGCAAGGTTCATGACAATGATTCATGATTTGACATGGCTGGAGTAAAAGAACTCAAGTGGCCCTACACATACAGTACAGTACAACCCTGACCTCAGCCCCAGTGAATACCTTGTATAATGGAAGCCCACAGCGTGCCCAACCTCACATGCTTTTTGCAGATGAATATACAGATGCAGATGAGCCACAATTTAAAACAGGATAGAAAGGAAAGTCTTCCCAGAAGAGTGGAGTTTGTTATAGCAACTAAGGTGGGGGGCCAACTCTTCTTGCAAGGGAGTAAAATTGACTATGCTGTCAGAGTGGTTTGTCTAACAACACAGTGTCTCACAGTCAAACTTTTGGTCATATGGTGTAAAGTGTGCATCTACTTGAATCCAACCCATCAGGCATCTGCTTCTGGGGCAGTGGTAGCTCAGAGGGCTAAGGCACTGGTTTACCAATTGGAATGTCGGTGGTTCAAGCCCCTAGCTCCACCAGAGTAAGGCATGTAACCCTATATGCTCCAGAGTCATTACTGAGCCTGTGCTCTGACCCCAGTTATGCTGGGATATGTACAGAAAGAATTTCACTGTTCAGAAATGTATATGTGGCAAAGGCTTAACTTGAACTTAACTTGTACAACTAAAGATAGTCAGCTCACAGGATCTAGAGTTAGGCCCAAGCATGATTACATTATACGGATTCTTTCTGTTCAGACAAAAACACTTCTCACACAATTAGCAATTTCTGCCTATACTGTAATTTGTACTTTTTTTTTAGTAATTGTTTAGTATCTCTTTCAGGCTTTCATTTTCTATGTTTCTTTTGAATTTTTCGATTCACGCTGACTTTTTGTTGCCACATAACAAAAAGCCTTTTATTGCCACATAAGCTGAGCCTTGACGAAATTAACTGAAGCAACCCAAGATCATAACACTACTTCCAGAGGCTTATACAATGGGCACTATGCATGATGGGAATGTTGCTTCATGCACACCCCTTTTAACGCCCATCACCCTGAAATAATGTCCAACTGGACTCCTCAGAACACCTAACCTATTTCGATTGAAAGTCCAATCCCCAACAAATTTAAGACTTTTTTTTTTTCTAATAAAAGTCTTGCTAATGTGGTTTTCTTATGGCCACAGAGCTGATTATTTCCATTAGTTATCTCCATTCATGGTCATTGATTATTTTTGAGGACCACATCTCTTATGTGAAGTTGACAGTTCAGCACATCAGGTTTTAATAATGTATTAGTTTCAATGCAGGCTACATTTACATTACTATTATACTGAGCCATATGCTTTTTAACAAATAACAGCATTCAGTTCAGTCAGTTAGTTCAAAACCTAATGTTAAATGTGTATTAATCTCAGGTTTGTTGCACATGTTGCAATTTCTTTTCAGGACATAAGGTCATGCATCTTTTTTTCAGGTCATGCATCTTAAGCCACTGGATTTATTTCTTCATCGGAATAAAAATAGGCCAAGCACTAAGCACAGTGGGCATCTTTCTCTTCCCTATTCTTTAGGAAAAAAGGGAAAGGGAGTTCTTTATAAAACCACTAACAATTTCACCTTGCAGAAATTTAACTGATAAACAAATTATTATTATTAAATTATATTTTGCAACACATACTTGCATTCACCTTATTTTCACCAAATCTGAAATACTTAAACATTTTTCATAACATGCTTTTGGGTGAATGGGAAAAAGTGTGATTGCTTCAACAGGAAGCCTAGAGCCGAAACCTGAAACAAACACATGCAGGTGTCCTCTGAATGTTCTCTCAGCATCCTGCGCATCCAAACCACAAATTTCTGGTTAATTGATTCAGCATTTTATCTACCGATGGAAACTTAAGGCAGCGGTGCAATGCAAAAACAAAATCATGCGGACGCCAGACAAATTCACTGAAATTCTTCAGTACTGAAATTCTTCAGTAAATACTGAGTGTATGTGTTTCATGTAACTTTTTTTACATTAAATATTCAATATTTATATAGCACTCGATCAGCCTTAACTGACACTGATCACCACCTATATACCAGTAAACACTCATGCCCGTGTGTGCCTGTTGATCCGATCCTACAAAAAAGCCAGTGCAGCAAAGTTCACCAAAAAAAGTCAAATTGCTGACCAAGTCTGTTCCACAGAAGTCCCACCCCACAACCCATAGCACACAAAGGATTTGCTGCCAACATTCTGGTGTCAGACACACCACCAGAGGGGTTGTGGAGTCATGCCCCGAAATATCAGAGACACCCTGGTGGCACAAGGGGGAATACAGAACCTTGGTGGTTATAATGTTAATGTTTTTTATTGTCATGGCTGATCGGTGTATACAATTGCACTAAAGTGTGGCCCATCATTGAGACAAGATGCCATGGCAAACAGATACAGTTTATACACTGCAGCACATCTTCCTTTTATTCAGAAAAATATCTTAATTGAATGACAGGTTTTGTATTTCTTAATCTATGCATTTATACAGTATGTTAATTCCTTGTATAATATTTTTTATATTTACAGTTACAGAATTTTACAGTACATATACTCATCTTGAACATTGCCATTTCGTTGCAATTAAAAAATTTTCTTTGAACTAAAATTAAGTTCCCTTTCAAAAGCTACACTCGATGCTGCGTGAAAACCCTATGGGAACATCTCTTTGTTGCCCGGTTGTGAAGCCTGTGCATGCCAAAACCGCCGAATACCTTCGGCTTATAACCTCTGCCAGGCATGACGTGAGTCGAGTGAACCGGAAACATCCTCAGATCTTTTTGTCTTCAGGACCGCTTTGTGTTTGCGTGTGCATGTGCAAGCCATAACGAAAACGAAAATAAAAGGAAAATAACAGCATTAACTCACCGATATGGCGGAGTTGCTTAAGAGATGCGTGCCTCCGTGCGATAGATCTCTTTCGGAGGGCGATCTTCACGAGTTTTGTCTCGAGTGCTTGGAGGAAGAACACGCTTGCCTCGGGCTTCAGGGAGACTGTGAGTACTGTGATCTTCTCCCTATTAAGGTGCTTTGCGCGCGGCTCGCTTCCTTTAAAGAGAAACCGCGAGCCGCGGCGCATTCCTGGGGCTCGCGTGCTGAACTGCCAGACGCGCACGAGACGGAATTTCCCCTTTCTCTCGTGCTCTCTCCGGATCAGGAAGTTTTAGCTTCCGCTTCGCAAGCGCGCTCCGGCGCTTCTTGTGAAGGAGCGGAAGAATCCTCCTCTCTCGCTTCCATGGAAGTAGCCTCCTCACAAAGCTCCTCCAGTGCTGACAGAGCTTATGAGTAATTATTAGAGGTTATAACGCGTGCGGTAGAGCGATTGCATATCGACTGCCGCAGCAGCGAGATTCCCCCAAGTGTTCGAGATTGAACGACAGGTTTCTGTCGGGTGGCCGGGGTGAGGAGCCTCAACGTCTCTCTCTCCCCTTCTTTGGTGACCTCCATGATCAATTAACTCTTTCATGGAGCAAGCCGTATTCATTGTGTGTTTTTGTGCTTTCGACTTATTCGGATATCATTGATGCGAAAGCACGCGGTTATATGATGATGCCCCAGATAGAAGAGACGCTTGCGGGCTATCTCTCTCCTGGGACATCATCCTCCCTGAAAAAGCCTACTCTCCCCTCCAAGCTGTGCAGACTGACATCTGCTTTGGTGGGTAAAGCTTTTCAGGCAGCAGGACAGGCTGGTGCTTCACTGCACACCATGGCGGTTTTGCAGGCTTACCAGGCTGACCTGCTGAAGGACCTGAACACCGGCGGGGTTATTGATGACAGGGCGTTTGCAGAGCTGCGCCGAGCCACAGACTTGTCTCTCCGTGCAACCAAGCAGACGGCTCGTGCTGGCTATGGCCTGAGGGGCGCCTGGATTTTCATCACAAAACATGGCCTCCTCCCTGGCACTCCCGGGAGGCCGGTGTTCAATCCCCGCCACCACTGGTGTTTCGGGGAGCGCCGGTCTCCAATGAAAAGTTGGGTGTTCAGGCATCTCCTGTCACACTTCATCTCCCAACACCTAACACACACACCCCCCCCCCCCCCCCCCCATCCAGCCGAAGTGTCAAAGCTCGTGCCCCTTTCGGAGAAGCTGGCAGCGTGGAAACTACTGCCAGGTGTATCTCCTTGGGTACAAAGGACTGTAGGCACAGGCTACAGGATTCAGTTTGCACATCGTCCTCCACGTTTCAACGGCGTGGTCTCCACTTCCGTGAAACCAGAACGAGCACATCTGCTGGCCCAGCCGTTACATACTCTGCTGGGCAAAGGGGCCATAGAACATGTTCCCCTCCCAGACAGAGAGTCGGGCTACTACAGTCGGTACTTTTTGGTGCCCAAGAGAAGGGGAGGGTTGAGTCCGATCTTGGATCTTCGCGGCTTGAACCGCTATCTCAGGAATCCAGATTCAAAATGTTGACTGTCAAAATGATTGTTTTTCAAATCCAACTAGAGGATTGGTTTGTGACACTTTCAGAAATCTTTAGGCCTCGTGGCAGCTGCGTCCACGGTGATACCTTTGGGCCTTCTGCACATGAGAGCGTTTCAGCTGTGGCTAAGAGCCAGGGGGTTTCATTCAAGGGCCAACCCCCAGAGGCTAATAAGGGTTACGCGCCGGGGGCTTCGTACCCTTTCTATGTGGTTCAGACCCCGGTTTCTGACTTTGGGTCCCACTCTAGGTCCGTCTTGTTGTCGCAAGATGCTAACGACAGATGCTTCCCTCACGGGCTAGGGTGTGGTCTTGGATGGCCGTCCAGCACAAGGGAGCTGGAGAGGTCATCTTCTCACGTGACACATCAATTGCCTCGAAATAATGGCTCTGTTTCTGGCCCCGAAACACTTCCTCCAGCAGTTGAGAGGCTACCATGTCCTAGTGCGGGTGGACAGCACTGCGGTAGTCTCGTACATAAATCGCCAGGGTGGACGCCGCTTGAACAAGCTAGCGCACCAGGTTCTGCTTTGGGCACAGGACAAGTTCCTGTCCCTCAGGGCGATTTACATTCCAGGGCATATGAATGTAGGAGCACACTTGCTATCCAGACAAGCTGTAAAACATGGGAAATGGAAACTCCACCCCGAAGTAGGAAGTCAATCCAGCTCCCCTGGGTCTGGACTCAATGGCCCACATGTGGCCCAGATTACGCCTTTATGCGTTTCCACCCATAGTTCTGCTCCCAGGAGTCCTGGTGAGGGTCCGTCAACAGGGCTTGCGCCTCTTATTTATAGCGCCCCATTGGCCGACCAGAGTGTGGTTCTCGGATCTAATATCTCTCCTCGACGGCTCACCCTGGGTGATTCCAGTGAGGAGGGATCGTCTGTCTCAGGCGCAGGGGACAATACTTCATCCCCGGCCCGAGCTCTAGAACCTTCACGTTTGGCCCCTGAACGGGACCAACTAAGACATACTGGGCTTTCAGCCAGCGTAATTGAAACCATTTTAAGTGCCAGGGCTCCCTCCACTAGAAGAACTTATGCCCTCAAATGGAGTGTATTTGAAAATTGGTGCATGGCAAGACATGTAGACCCAGTTCACTGCCAGATTGTTTCAGTGCTGGAGTTTCTGCAAGAGAAGTTGTCCTCGGGCTTATGCCCTAGTACGCTCAGAACGTACGTAGCCGCTATTTCGGCTTGTCACGCTCTGAATGATGGGGTTTCTGTGGGCAAGCACCATTTAGTTGCCCGTTTTATTCGTGGAGCTAAACGGTTGAAGCCGCCCACTAGAGCGACGGTCCCTTCATGGGACTTAACTATCGTACTCGAAGGCCTGGCCGGCACCCCTTTCGAACAACTAGAGTCAGCACCTGTCAGGCTTCCGTCTCTTAAGATGGTTTTTCTTATGGCTATTACTTCTAAAGCTATTCGGCATCCTCACCCGAACTATCTTCCCAAGGTTCCATTCTCGACCATGCACCCAGTTGTTCTCGAGGCCTTCTGTCCTCCGCCTTCACAGCTCCGGAGCAGGAAAGACTTCACTTACTGTGTCCAGTACGTGCTCTTCGGATCTACGTCCACCGCACTAGCCAGTGGCGTAAGTCAGAGCAGTTCTTTATTTGCCATGGGGGTCTGCCACTAGACAGACTCTGTCACACTGGGTGAGAGATGCCATTGCCCTAGCCTATGAGGCGCGTGGTCACACTTTGCCTCTGGGAATCAGGGCTCACTCAACCAGGGGGATTGCCTCATCGATTGCCTTGGCAAGAGGCGTTCCCCTGCAGCAGGTGTGTGATGCGGCGGGCTGGTCCTCTCCACACACGTTTGATAGATTTTATAGTCTGGATGTCAATGCTACTCCGGGTTCGTGGATCCTTGAGTCAGCATCCCAGAGCTAGGTCTGAGACCTCCTCGGCTTGTGCGCACACGCTACACAACCTGGGGGTTCCAGACACTTGCAGTGCGGCGGCGTTGGTATTCTCGTTCCCATAGCGTTTTCACGCAGCATCGAGTGTAGCTTTTGAAAGGGAACGTCTCGGGTTACTTGGCTGTAACCCTGTTCCCTGATAAAGCGGGAACGAGATGCTGCGTTCCGATGCCGCACTGCTGGCGTGCCTGGACATCCTTCAGACAAAATTGACCTGAGGATGTTTCCGGTTCACTCCTATTTATAACCTGCAGGTGCACCTTATTCGGTGACGTCATGCCTGGCAGAGGTTATAAGCCGAAGGTATTCGGTGGTTTTGGCATGCACAGGCTTCACAACCGGGCAACAAAGAGATGTTCCCATAGCGTTTTCACGCAGCATCTCGTTCCCGCTTTATCAGGGAACAGGGTTACAGCCAAGTAACCCGAGACGTTTTAATTTATTTTAGATCTGGTGACTGTGCAGGCCATGGGAGATGCTCAACGTCATGTTCATCAAACCACTCTGTCACCAGTCTTGCTGTGTGTATTGGTGCATTATCATCCTGATACACAGCGCTACCTTCAGTATACAATGTTTGAACCATTGGGTGCACATGGTCCTCCAAAATGGTTCGGTAGTCTTTGGCAGTGACGCGCCCATCTAGCACAAGTATTGGGCCTAGGGAATGCCATGATATTGCATCCCGAACCATCACTGACCCACCGCCATGGTTCACTCTGGACATGCAACAGTCTGGGTGGTACAGTACGCTTCTTTGGGGTTTCTACACACCGTAACTCTTCCTGATGTGGGAAAGACAGTGAAGGTGGACTCATCAGAGAACAATACATGTTTCAAATTGTCCACCGCCATTGAAAACTGACGTTTGGCATTGGCACTCGTGACCAAAGGTTTGGCCATAGCAGCCGGCCATGTACATTGACCCTGTGGAGCGCCCGACGAACAGTTTTGGTGGAAACAGGAGAGTTGAGGTGCACATTTAATTCTGCAGTGAGTTGGGCAGCTGTGGTTTTATATTTTTTTAACACAATCCGGGTTAGCACTCAGACATCCCTTTCAGACAGCTTCCTCTTGTGTCCACAGTTACTCCTGTTGTTTGTGGTTCGTCCTTCTCAGTGGTATGCTGACATTACCCTGGATACCGTGGCTCTTGATACATCACAAAGACTTGCTGTCTTTGTCTCTGGGGTACCCTAGAGGCCTGATTGGTGGGGTGCTACAGTGTTGGTTCTCCTTCTGTAAGTCTCTCCATCTCCAAAAGGGATCTCAAGATATCTATAATAGTGACCCTTAGGTTCTTGGTTACCTCTCTGACCAATGCCCTTCATCCTCATTGTTGTTGGTTGTTCCAAATAGTTTCCGTTAGAGAATGATGGAGGCTACTATGCTCTAAGACAATTTGAAAGGTGCCAAAAGGTTTATGTTTCCCAGATCAGTGACAAAATTCTGTTTTGTGGGTCTACAGATAATTCTCTCTATCTCATTTATTTCGATAGGGATACAGGTACCTGTAAATACTGTATATACAGCACATTTGGTAAAAAAATTAGGCCTGTCTTATCCATTCCATGTCACTGGGGTCATTGTCCTGATGGAATTCTGAGTTAGTCCTCAATCCTTCATTATTCCATCCACTTTATGCAATTTCCATTAGCAGCAAAAACAGCCCCAAAGTGTAATACTACCAGCACCATGATTAACAGTTGGTACAGTGTTCTTGAAGTTCCAGGGGCTTTCGTTACACTGTAGATTGCTAAACTGTCTAATAACTTGTACTTATAGTATGTACCAATATTGAATCTGCAGTTGCAGAAATGGCTCCAAGAAACATTTCTGACTTGTGCAAACCTATTACCCACTTTCTCACATCTCTATTGAGCTTCTTGGGACTTCCCATTTTACTTTGTGTTTGTCAATTTAATGATGCTGTCACTCTTGTTTGTATGGGTAGAGAGAAGCTACTAGCTTACAGTCATTCATTATCACTAACAGGAAGTTGGGAGGCCTAACTTTTCGGGACTTTCAGCTCCACTGATTTAATAATTGTGTATATATGTATATTTGTACAGTAACTGTGTATGTAAATTTTTTACCCTATGTTGATGCCAGAAACACAGAAAATATAAAAAAATTGTGCTCCAAATTCTTGTTTTTTGTATGTATGTTGTGCAATCATACTTTCACAGAAAAAAAAATATATATATGTTCAATGAAATCATTGAAAGGCCAATATTACCATTATCTTCCTTTTCATGATGAGTATACTTAAAATTCTGACCGCAATTCTGTAATGTTTCTTTTTTGATGACAATTAATATGAAACAATTCAGTTTTAAGAACATTTGAATAACATTGGCATCAGTATTGGTAAAGCATGTGTGACCAAAGGTTTGGCTATAGCAGCCCGGAATGAACTAGCAATTTAAAGTTGACAAAATAATTCATGTGTAACAGTACAGTAACTTATGCCATATGATTTAAATTTGTTAGTCTTCTTGTGCATTTACAGACACTGAGGACCACATGTAGGATTTTAAAAAAAGCTTTTATTTGTTTGTTTTTCAAAATTACAAGATTTTCATGAATACCACATTTCTTGAGTAAATTCTTGTATGAAAGATTTTATATTCATTGTCATTATTACTGTTCATAACAAAGACTTTGAATACCTGAATCAACGTATGGTTATAGGTATAACCTATAAGTATAGGCTGCAAAATCAATAAGCATTTTGCAATTACAAAACATTTTGTAATTTGTTCCCCTGTAATGTATCTGTTCCCCTGTAAAGGATCTAGATATCTTTTCCATAGAAATGCTTTCAACATTAATCACGGCTCTACAGCCAGTCAGGGGCGTCTGTGAGCTCGCGCAACTCCGAGTGGGTTACGCCGCCCCCAACGGTGCGCGAGCGAGCAGTTCGAAAAGATGCGGTCGGCTGGCGTCACGTGGTTCGGAGGAAACACGTGATAGTCTTCGGCCCTCCCGGCTGAGTGGTAGTAGTAGCCTTAATGTGGGAGCCCCCTAGTGACAGGGAGGAATTGGACACGACTAAATTAGGGAGAAAATCGGGGGAAAAAAAAAAAAAAAAAAGAAATGCTTTCAATCCCATGTTAGTGCTTTCATTGCCTTTTGTTTTCATTAAAGAAAGTTACGTAGCACTGCTTTGCAACTTATTTAGATAAAAGAAGAAAAAAGAAAGTGCTATACTAGTTAATGAAGAATTAATAAATAATTACTAAATAATAACTCTATTTATTTTGGCAAAATTGTGGAATCTATAAGTTTGTTATTCTGGTTAGGGTTGTAAACCCAATAATGCTGAAAAAGGCATTAAGGACTGTTTCAAGAGTACACACTTGTCAGCAAATTTTTTTTTTTGCAACACCATAAAAAAAGTAAAAAAAAAAAAAAAACGATTCTGTGTATACATACTGTATATACCTGCCCCTATTGTTTTTTTTTCTTCTTTCTTCAGATTCCCTCCCCCATTTCCAGTCAGAGGCATGATATTTGGTTATCATCTATAATTAGAACTTACATTACTTCCTTCTCTGAGCATCCTTATAAACCAAGCAAAGCAGCCTGTTAGTTCCAGATCCACTCCACTGCCACCTGCACCATCATTATGCCTCTCAGTGCCAACCTGCTGCTGGTAGCAACTGCCCTGTGCTGCTTTGCCACTGTTTTTGGTAAGACGACATTTTGCATTTAATTATTGTAGTTTTAGCACATTCCTAAAAATGTAATAGCCAATATAATTTTGACAGGGTTCTAGGATTGATATTGCATTACGTAAGTTCTAATTAATTAACGTGAATCACAAATGGTTCCCATTCCCAATTGGGTGGATGGAATTGTTTTTGAACTGCGACATCCTTTTATGGTTTCTGTCTTATTACCTTTTTGCAGCTTTACCTATGCCGGGAATGAACAGGGATAACCAGTGCCGCTGTTTAACCACCACAGACACCTACATGAACCCTCGATCGTTTCAAAAAATTGAGATCATACCTGTCGGGCCAAGCTGCCGCAACACTGAAATTATGTGAGTCAAATGTATGGGGAAATGTATGGGGTATGCTTGAAAACACTGGCTACGTCCAATGTTATATGCCAGTGTGCTTACTCTACTGTACGTGATCACCATATTTATTTTACTGTAAAAGGCTGTTATTTTGGATTCTGTTCTAATGCTATTTTCTAAACCTACTGCTAAACATTCAGTGACAATTTTAGCTACCTTATCTAGCATGTTAATTAATATTAGGTGAAAAACTGATGCCGTCCAAAGTACATCACTTAAAGACCACTTTAAAAAAGCATTGTTAAAGAACAACATTGTCATTTTTATCTAAATCAATTGTATATTAGTGCTCATAGATTTTTTTTTCCCCTCTCAGTATCACCCTGAAGGACAGAAACAGAGTAGTGTGTATGGATCCTAAGGCTGCCTGGGTCCAACAATTCATCAACAAAGTCATAAAGTAAGTAATTTATGTCAGAAATGATTTATTTTGACATTTTGCTATAACTTTTATTTTTGTTCACTTTATAGCTATGACAACACATATGATAATTAACTTGTTTCATGGACATGTCACAACATTTTTTAAGCTTTAAATAGAAAAGTGTTTCTGATGTCTTTCTTTAATAAATAAAAATTCTAACTTGGGTTAAGTTGCCTTAGTATTAGAGCTGTCACATTGCCGTTTATACACCTTAGACATGAGCAGAGTAACCGTGTAACATAATTTATTTATTTATAAATACTGTATGTACCATGTTTTTTAATGTGAGTTTCGTCTTTGCAGAAAAAATATGAAGTCAGAATCGCCTGTCTGAAGATGACAAAACGTGCAGACTTTCTCTTCAGTCAAAGTGAAAACAAGCTGTCTCAGTGTATGCCAATATTTTTTTTTCTTTTCAAATGTAACTACAATGTTGAAAATGGTTTTGGTTTGATATACTAAATAAAGAACTACCATCAAAAATGGTGGCCTGACTATAGAATATGTGCTTTTTTTTATACCTACCATCACTCACACACACATATACAGTAAAAAGGAATGTCTATAAATCTCATCATCAGTGCATAACTGAATAAATAATTTCAAAGCAAACAGACATGTATAGAAATCATGAATATCAGTAGACATATATAACCGGATATTTGGCTTCATGTATTGGATCATAGCTTCAAAACAGATGAAAATATGTATACCAATGTAAGATATATGCAAATTATACGTATATTTGTGTAAAAAAAATATTAAAAAGTACTATTAAAAAAACACAAAAAACTACTAGAAAATAATCGCTTGTAGATCCACCTTTAGTAGCAATAACTTGAAATAATTGCTTCCTGTATGACCTTTTTCCCCATTCTTCTTTACAACATTGTTGGAGTTCATTGAGGGCTTTGGGCATTCTCTTACACACAGCTCTCTTAAGGTCCCGCCACAGCATTTCAGCTGGGTCCAGGTCTGGACTTTGACTAGGCCATTCCAAAACCTTAATTCTTGACTTTGTCAGCCGTTCTGATGTAGATTTACTTGTGTGCTTTGGATAACTGTGCTGTCGAATGACCCAATTTTAACCAAGCTTTAGGTGTAGCTGTTTTACCTTTAGCTTTAGCTGTTTTACCAGAATA
The DNA here is from genome assembly GCA_030347435.1 of Clarias fuscus. NCBI lineage: Eukaryota > Metazoa > Chordata > Actinopteri > Siluriformes > Clariidae > Clarias > Clarias fuscus. The sequence continues at coordinate 19,863,506 of CM059208.1, forward strand.
TTCTGGTAAAACAGAGAAATTCATTGTTGACTCAGTGCAGGGCAGGAAAGGATTCTTCATGCCGGGTGGCGGAGCCGGCACTGGCACTGGGGCGTCCTCAATCCCGGGCGGCGGAGCGAGCACTGGCACTGGGTCGTCAAAGCCGGGCAGAGGAGTTCAGATGTTCATGTTTAAATCATTCAGTTACTAATGTTTATGTAGATTTTTATTCTACTCCTATAAACCTCCCAAGATGAAAGCCATGGAAAGGATCAAATAATAGTTTTGACAATTGCGTGTTTAAGTGCATGTGTTTTGTTTAGATGGCTCCAAGTTGATTTAATTAAGCTTAATTTTGTTAATAAAACTGTCTGTAAAAATTTTTACATCTTTTGCAATCATTTTGCATGGTTAGTTGTAAGTGTCCCCATCAACCCCCCCATTAAAAAATTACTTGACCACACCATCCCCCTTGATTTTTTATTTATTTATTTTTATTTTTTTTACAATTCAACCACTACCCACACAAGGCTTGTAGTCTTGGATATATTGCAGTTACTGATGAAATTACTGCAACTGGGTTTAACACATTATGAAAACCTGTAAGATAGTGCTGAATCAGAACCTTTTTGGAAAAAATGTGGTGGGAGGAATAAAAAATTAATCACGTCAACACTTGAAGATGCATGATGAAAAATCAACAGTAGAAATTCATAGCTACATTTAATAGTGAAAATAAGAGCATTTCTATATGCACACATTGTAATGAGAACTCGGAGGATTGGGAGAAAACTGCTGTGTGGCCATAGGAAAATCACTTGTTAGTGACACTAATCAGGAAAAAAGGCAAAAAGGCTTTAATTTGCTAGAGAACTTGAAAATTGGACTTTGGAGCAATGGAAAAAGGACATGTGGTCTGATCAAACTGAAACCATTTTCACCAATGTAGTTAAATTTGAAAAGAAAAGAAAAATATTGGCATATACTGAGACTGAGCTCGTTTTCACTTTGATTGAAGAGAAAGTGTGCACGTTTTGTCATCTTCAGACAGGCGATTCTCACTTCTTCACATTTGAGCCTATTCCAGAGCGGTGTGCATGACAGGAAAAGAAGGGAAGTGTATGAAGCAATGCGCCCATCATGCTCTGGACGCAGTGTTATGATCTGTAGTTGATTCAGTTGCTCAGGCCCAGGCTCAGCAACATTATGTGGCAATAAATGGAAGTCAGCTGATGACCAGAAAGACCAGGTTATCCCATGAAAGGATTTTTTTTTTTCCCCCTGATGGTGCAGGCATGTTCCCGGACTCAAACTGTGAAAGAGTGGTTCTGTGAGCATGAGGAATCATCTTCACACATGAACTGGGTACCACACTGCGTGCTGGATTCTTGCTGGAATGCAAGATTTAATTGAATTTCATTGATCATATACTATATAGAAATACATGAAATGGTCAAACATTGTGTACTGTAATCAAAGCTAAAAAATGGCTGAATGAAGTCTTAGTGTTTGGCCATCCAGTGTTTAATTATATCATATAGCTCTAACAGTCAGGATCTCAACCCAGTCGAACCCCTATGGAATTTTGTCTCTAATGCTAAACAATGCTTGTTGGCTTTTCCGCTGTCATCCATTCATGTGTGAAATAACTTGTCTATTGTTTTACTTCGTCATTTACAACCCACAGTCCAACAACCTCACAGGATGTATGATTTGCAAATATATATATATATATTGTATTTAGCTTGATAAATATGGCTTGTTGTCATTATTAGTGTTCTTTAAAAATGATACCTGAATCTATGTATGGTTATAAGTATATGCTGCAAAAACAATAAGCATTATGCAATCCTGTAATTTGTTCCCTGCAATGTTGTTTCGGCCTCAGTCTGTCTTCATGCAGTACATTCCACCTATAGTTTCCCTTTGCCTGTACATCTAGAGATCCTTTTCCTAGAAATGTTTTCAATACCATGTTAATGCTTTCATTGCATTTTTTTTTCAGTGAAAAAAAGTTACTTAGTACTACTTTACAAATTTTTTTAAATAACTAATTCACAAGATAAGAAAAGAAAATAATAAAAAGTGCTCTACTAGTTAAAATGTAATACTGCAATTAATAAATAATAAATCATTAGTAAATAATAACTCATGGTTAATTATTTAGGTATAACTGTGGAGTCTTCAGTAATTTTCTTTATCCTGGTCAGAGACCCAAACATCAAAGGGCCATAAAGGACTGTTTTAAGAATGCAGACAAGTCAGCATTTTATTTTTTGCAACATGGTAAAAAACAGAAATACACACTGTATATACCTTTGCCTATCAGTTTTTTTTTTCCAGATTCCCTCCCCTGTTTCCAGTCAGAGGCATGTTTTTTTTTTTTTTTGGTTTTTCATCTATAATTAGAAGTTGAGAGTTACTTCCTTCTCTGAGCATCCTTATAAACCAAGCAAAGTAGCCTGTTACTCACACATCCACTCCACTACCACCTGCACCATCATCATGCCTCTCAGTGCCAACCTGCTGATGGCAGCAACTGCTCTGTGCTGCTTCGCCCCCATGTTTGGTAAGAGATTAATTTATTATAGGTTTGGCACATTCTAAGTTATTTAGTGATAAGACTTTAGCTAATGTATTTTTGACAGATTTCTAGAACTTTGCTATTGCATTATGTGAGTTTTAATTAATGTCCTAAATGGTTCCCAATCCCAATTGGTTGTATGAACCAGTTTTTGAACTGTGCCATCTTCTTATATTTTCTGTCTTATTGTTTTTTTTTTGCAGCTTTACCTATGCCGGGAATGAACAGGGATAACCAGTGCCGCTGTTTAACCACCACAGACACCTACATGAACCCTCGATCGTTTCAAAAAATTGAGATCATACCTGTCGGGCCAAGCTGCCGCAACACTGAAATTATGTGAGTCAAATGTATGGGGAAATGTATGGGGTATGCTTGAAAACACTGGCTACGTCCAATGTTATATGCCAGTGTGCTTACTCTACTGTACGTGATCACCATATTTATTTTACTGTAAAAGGCTGTTATTTTGGATTCTGTTCTAATGCTATTTTCTAAACCTACTGCTAAACATTCAGTGACAATTTTAGCTACCTTATCTAGCATGTTAATTAATATTAGGTGAAAAACTGATGCCGTCCAAAGTACATCACTTAAAGACCACTTTAAAAAAGCATTGTTAAAGAACAACATTGTCATTTTTAACTAAATCAATTGTATATTAGTGCTCATAGATTTTTTTCCCCTCTCAGTATCACCCTGAAGGACAGAAACAGAGTAGTGTGTATGGATCCTAAGGCTGCCTGGGTCCAACAATTCATCAACAAAGTCATAAAGTAAGTAATTTATGTCAGAAATGATTTATTTTGACATTTTGCTATAACTTTTATTTTTGTTCACTTTATAGCTATGACAAAACAAATGATAATTAACTTGTTTCATGGACATGTCACAACATTCATCTTTTAAGCTTTAAATAGAAAAGTGTTTCTGATGTCTTTCTTTAATAAATAAAAATTCTAACTTAGGTTAAGTTGCCTTATAAGAACTGTCACACTGCTGTTTATACACCTTAGACATGCGCAGAGCAACCATGTAAGGTAATTTATTTATGAAATACTGTATGTACCATGTTTGTTAATGTGAGTTTCATCTTTGCAGAAAAAATATGAAGTGAGAATCGCCTGTCTGAAGATGACAAAACGTCCAGACTTTCTCTTCAGTCAAAGTGAAAACAAGCTGTCTCAGTGAATGGCAATATTTTTTTTCTTTTCAAATGTAACTACAATGTTGAAAATGGTTTTGGTTTGATATACTAAATAAAGAACTACCATCAAAAATGGTGGCCTGACTATAGAATATGTGCTTTCTTATACCTACCATCACTCACACACATACAGTATACAGTACAAAGGAAAGTATATAAAACTCATCATCAGCATAACTGAATAAATAATTTCAAAGCAAGCACAGACGTTAATAGAAATCCTCAATATCAGTGTGTGTGTATATTGGAACATATGTGTTCAGCCTTTGACATTTTTGTGGAGGGTATTTTACCCCATTCTTCTTTACAACATTGCTGGAGTTCATTGAGGGCTTTGGGCATTCTCTTACGCACAGCTCTCTTAAGGTCCCGCCACAGCATTTCAGCTAGGTCCAGGTCTGAACTTTGACTAGGCCATTCCAAAACCTTAATTCTTGACTTTGTCAGCCGTTCTCATTTACTGGTGTGCTTTGGATAACTGTGCTGTCGAATGACCCAATTTTAACCAAGCTTTAGCTGTCTGACAGACATTTACCTCTAGAATACTCTGGTAAAACAGAGAAATTCATTGTTGACTCAGTGTCTCCCTGGGCCCATGGCTGAAAAACAAAGCCATATCATCACTCCTCCCCTGACATGCTAGAGAATTTGTATGTTTGCGCTGAAATGCTAGGTTTGGTTATTTCAAGATTGGCGATGGTCTTAAATGTTTTCCACTTGTGAAAAATCTGTCTCACTGTAGAACGTTGAACTCAAAATTTTTTTGGAATAATACGTTTTGGAATTGTTTTATAGCCCTTTCCAGAACGATGTGCAGCAACAACTGCTTCTCTAAGATCATTGCTTGTGTCTATCCCCCTTAGTATTGTGTTAACACACACCTGAACTCTCCAGATCAGCAAATTGCCAAAACTTTTGCTTTTATAGAGAGCTACACTTCTGTTGATCATTTAATCAAGAGCTAATGATTAGCAGCACCTGGCTGGAATCTACCTTCTTCAATCCTGAGGGAGCAGTAAGGGGGTATATAGTATTGCCTGCAGGTTTTTATTTTCTTTATGGCTTCATTTTTGTTAAATAAATAATGGCATAGTAAAAACCAGTATATATTGTTGTTCGTCTGATGATCGTATTTCGATCTTCAGATCAAATATTTAGATTTTATCGTCTAATACTAACACCCGTTATGATCAGATGCTTTTTATTATGTTTTTCACACAAAAGCACTAAATTTTACACTTGACTATATAGATAAAAGACATATAAGATGTGGAGCTTCCTCAAGTATAACATAGGCTGAGAACATTGCCTTTTTCTCATAATGCATCCAGTAGTGCCATTTCTACTCCAGGTAAGCAACATGCATGCTCCTGGCTGTTCAAAGGATATAAAAGAAAACTAAAATCATCATCATACCACGGCACGTTCTTCCATTGCTCCACAGTCCAGTTCAGATTTTCATGAGCACTTTGACCATCTTGTGGCTACACAGCTCCATACACAGCATACTGCAATGCACAGATTGACATCTTTCTATCATAGCCAGCAATAACTTTTCAGCAACTTGTGCTAGTACTCCACTTGTTGTTCAGTAGCTCTTTTGTACATTACCGTTACTGCCCACACATCACTGAACACCACACAAGGCTTGCGGTTTTGGAATTGCTGCAACTTCTGAAAACTGGGTTATGAACCCTTGAAAACATAATCAAAACATGAAAGTATAGTGCTGAACCATCAACTTTAAAAACTTTGAAGTCACATCAAAACTGTGACATGGTAAAAAATCTATACAAAAAATCACAGCTATGTTCAATAGTGTAAATAATCACACACATACACAATGTGATGAGAACTCACAGGATTGGGACTAAATTGCTAGACATTTATAGAAATCCTCTACATCCATATAAATACTGTATATAACTGTACACACGTGGACAAAATTGTTGGTACCCTTTGGTCAATGAAAGAAAAACTCACAATGGTCACAGAAATAACTTTAATCTGACAAAAGTAATAATTTAAAAGCAATTATATGAATGTTAACCAATGAAAGTCAGACATTGCTTTTCAACCATGCTTCAACAGAATTATTTAAAAAAATAAACTCATGGAACAGGCCTGGACAAAAATGATGGTACCCCTAGAAAATACTTTAAATAATGTGACCAAAGGGACATGTTAATTCAAGGTGTGTCCACTAATTAGCATCACAGGTGTCTACAATCTTGTAATCAGTCAGTGGGCCTATATATAGGGCTCCAGGTAGTCACTGTGTTGTTTGGTGACATGGTATGTACCACACTCAACATGGACCAGAGGAAGCGAAGGAAAGAGTTGTCTCAGGAGATTCGAAAGAAAATTATAGACAAGCATGTTAAAGGTAAAGGCTATAAGACCATTTCCAAGCAGCTAGATGTTCCTGTGACTACAGTTGCACATATTATTCAGAAATTTAAGATCCATGGGACTGTAGCCAACCTCCTACTGCAGGAGGAAAATTGATGACAAATCAAAGAGACGGATAATCCGAATGGTAACAAAAGAGCCCAGAAAGACTTCTAAAGAGATCCAAGGTGAACTTCAGTGTCGGATCGCACCATCCGTCGTTGTTTGAGCCAAAGTGGACTACATGGGAGACGACCAAGGAGGACACCATTGTTGAAAACAAATCATAAAAAAGCCAAACTACATGTTGACAAACCACAAAGCTTCTGGGAGAATGTCCTATGGACAGATGAGACAAAAATGGAACTTTTTGCCAAGGCACATCAGCTCTATGTTCACAGACGGAAAAATTAAGCATATCAAGAAAAGAACACTGTCCCTACTGTGAAACATGGAGGAGGCTCTGTTATGTTCTGGGGCTGCTTTGCTGCATCTGGCACAGGGTGTCTTGAATCTGTGCAGGGTACAATGAAATCTCAAGACTATCAAGCGATTCTAGAGAGAAATGTGCTGGCCAGTGTCAGAAAGCTGGGTCTCAGTCGCAGGTCATGGGTCTTGCAACAGGACAATGACCCAAAACACACAGCTAAAAACACCCAAGAATGGCTAAGAGGAAAACATTGGACTATTCTAAAGTGGCCTTCTATGAGCCCTGACCTCAATCCTATTGAGCATCTTTGGAAGGAGCTGAAACATGCTGTCTGGAAAAGGCACCCTTCAAACCGGAAACAACTGGAGCAGCTTGTTCATGAGGAGTGGGCCAAAATACCTGCAGAGAGGTGCAGAAGTCTCATTGACAGTTACAGGAATCGTTTGATTGCAGTGATTGCCTCAAAAGGTTGTGCAACAAACTATTAAGTTAGGGGTACCATCATTTTGTCCAGGCCTGTTCCATGAGTTTAGAGAGTATGAGAGTAACATTCATAGAATTCTTATCTGACTTTTGTCAGATTAAAGTTATTTCTGTGACCATTGTGAGTTTTTCTTTCATTGACCAAAGGGTACCAACAATTTTGTCCACGTGTGTATAAGATAAATAGAATACTAGAATATTAATTTGGTTATTTGGCCTCATGTATTGGAACATACCTTCAAAACTGATGAAACTGTGTCTGAAGGATTAATTTCCTGTAGGACTTTCAGTTTTTCACATTTTTGTGGAGGAATTCTGGTGCATTCTTCTTTACAGCATTGCTTGAGTTCATTGAGGGTTTTGGGCATTCTCTTCAATATAGATATATATATAATGGGATATTTGGTCTCATGTATTGGAACATAGCCTCAAAGCAGATGAAAATATGTGTGCCAATGTAAGGACCTTGTGGAAGGTCATGTGCAAATATATGATTTTTGTGTAAAAACAATTAAAAAGTCATCTGATCATAGCGGGGCTTAGTATTATGAGACGAACAGCAAAATATTTTTTCCACAGTACCATAAATGATTTAACAAAAATTAATAATTAAAAAAAAAAATACTAAAACACCCCCAACCCCCAAAGTGATCTACCTTTAGCAGCAATAACTTTAAATAATTGTTTCCTGCATGACTTTATCACCCTTTGACATTGTTATGGAGTTATTGTTATGGTGTGCTTTGAATCATTCCTGTTGTATGACTCAATTTCAACCAAGCTTTAGCTGTCAGACAGATAGCCTGACATTTACCTCTAGAATACAGAGGTATACAGAAGAGTTCATTGTCGACTCAGTGGTTCACAGGTCCTGTCATTGCAAAATCAGCCCAGATCATCACCACTCCCCTACCATGCTTGAGAATGTTTTTTTTTTTTTTTTTTTGCTGAAATGCTAGGTTTGGTTTTTGCCAAACATGGGGCTGAGAATTAGGCCCAAAAAACTCCATATTGGTCTTCAATGGCCACAACACTGTGTGCTCTAATCAAAGCTAAAAATGGCTGAATGAAATCTTGGAGTATGTGACTTTTATTTTGGCCAGCCAGTGTACAATCAGGAAAGATCTCAACCCAGTCAACCACCTACTGTATGGGATTTTGTTTTATAAAGCTAAACAATGCTTTTATGTTGGCTTTTCCTCTGCCAGCCATCCATGTATAAAATAACTTTTTAATTGTTCTCAATAATTAAAAAAAAATATTACTTAGAATCCACAGTTCAAAAACCTCACAGTATGAATGATTTGCAAATATATGTTCGTATTTAGCTTAATAAATGTGGCTCCTTGCCATTATTACTGTTCATTGAAAAATTATGCCTGAACCTATGTATTTTGTAAGTACAGTATAGACTGCAAAAAATAAGCATTTTGCAATCCTGTAATGTGTTCCGCAGCAATGGTTGGACATTAGCCTTTTTTTTCATGCAGTTCATTCCACCTACACTTCTGCCAATACATATAGAGACCCTTTTCCTAGAAATGTTTTACAGTAAATACCATGTCAATGCCTTCATAGCATTGCTTTTTTTTAGTGAAGAAAGTTACCTAGTACTGTCGAGTTAGCTGGGAATTTGCACATCAATTTCTGCTTCAAGCTTTAAAAAAGTCATTAGCCACCTACAGGGGAACTCCAGGAATCACTTTTCTTGTGTGTGACAGCTTAGCAGGATACACAAAAATAATTCATGGTGGATTCAACTAGAGTGGTCGATAACCTTAAATGAAAAACCACAAAGAAAGAGATACATCACTACTTCTGATGAAACGCAAACAAATGTGAACAAATACAACAAAATAGTCTACATAAGCTTAACAAATACTGTTTAATGAACAGGAACTGTTAATACAAGCCATCATATAACATATACGTTGGAAGAGAGCAAATTCTCATCCCAAGCTGTCGTCTCTGGGGAGACGGCAAAATGTATTTTTTATCCTCCGACAAGCCGTGTGTTTCCAGACCGACGTCGAGCACATCATCATCCTGGAAAGCAGGCTGTTCACATCCCAGCTGCTGGTCAGCGCTGTAGGAGAGCTCACCGTCCTCTGAACCCTCCAAATACTCCATTTGGTCTTCCCAGTTAAGAGTGGGGACTTCTGCCAGAAACTCCTTGTCAGCAGTCACAGGCAAAGCTGGTACTGCTAATTCGGAGAGGAAAAGGTCCTGCTGAGCAACTTGGTGCTGTTCCTTCTCGTGCAAAGAGAAGCATCCCTGAATGAAGGGGTAAATAGTGGAATTCTTCTTCACCCCATTAGCTTACATACATTACCTGTTATATGTAGGTTTACCAGAGGTTTGCCTGCCTTTATGGTGAGAATATAGGGGTCTTCAGCCAGGACGCGAGAGGGCTTGATATCCCATACAATATGCGTTGTACCGAGTGAATCGACTGAAATGGAACCCTTGTTGGTGTGGCAGGACAAGAAGGCTCTTCCTACTTGCATCAGGTTGGCTGGTTGCCCATTGATTGTCCTATCATGGGACAGTGGAGAACTATATAAAGTGGTTAGTAAGGTGGTCGGGTTTCACGAGCCCCACTCCCTAGTTTCCCCTAGTTTTGGATTGTAATAAAATCTTAATTCTTTTGGATATCTACGTCTCCTGCCATTTCCATGTGAACGGACCTGTGTTGCCTATGACAAAATTCATTTAGTTAAGGTCCCTGAGCTATACCCAGCGTGGCGTAATTGGACTTATCTATATCTTATCTATAAATATTTCAATTCCTCACCGCCGGCACTCAGCCACATTCTTCCTGTAATCGACAGGATCTATAAATCTTTCAGTTCCTCACCTCAGTGCTCCACCACATTCTTGGCATAATCTTCAAATCTTTCTATCTCATCCCTTAGCGCTCTGCCACATTGGCAAGCAGAGAGGTAAGATGTTTCTTGTAGTTGGTTAACAGTTTTGCACATACACTATATATCTTAGAAGGGTTTTTGGTCAACGATTCTTTACAGATCTTCTCTAAATCATTGCCTGTCATTTGGCAACTCAAAGTCTCAGGATAGGATTACGGTCTAGAGACTGGCTAGTCCACTCCATGACCTTAATGTGCATCTTCTCAAGCCACTCTTTTGTTGCCTTGGCGTTTTGGGTCATTGCCATGCTGGAAGACCCATCCATGACCCGTCTTCAGGAGGTTCTCATTCAAAATTTTACAATCAATGCAGCCAAGTCATTGTTTATCTTTAGCAGAGAAACAGCCCCAAAGTATCATGTTGCCGCCTCTCTCTGACTGTAGGGATGGTGTTCTTAGGGTCATAGTCAGCAGAGTTGATGCCGAAGAGCTCAATTTTGGTCTCATCTGACCACAGCACTTTCTTCCAATCCTTCTCTGTTCATTGGCAAACTTCAAACCCGCCTGTACAAGTTTCCTTCTTGTGAAGGGGAACCTTGCAGCACTGAAGGATTTTAATCCATGGCGACGTGTTGTGTTACCAATGGTTTGTTTGGTGACTATTGTCCCCACTGCACTGATATTATTTGCAAGCTCCTCCCCTATAGTTCTAGACTGAACCCTCAAGTTTTTCATGATTATCCTTACCCCAGGAGGTGAAATCTTGCATGGAGCTCCAGACCAAGGGCAACTGAAGATCATTTCGTATTTCATTAATTTGCAAAAAATCTATTGCCTCCTTGTCAACAAGCTTCTTGCTGATGGTGTCGTAGCCCATTCCAGCCTTGTACAGGTCTACAATCTTGACCCTGACCTCCTTTGAAGTTTCTTGTCCATGGTGGTGAGGTTGGAATGGAAGATGGAGATTTTGTGGACAGGTGGCTTTTATACACATAAGTTAATGTTAGGAGCACCTTTTACAATGAATCTGTGTACCACATACATGGATGGTCTGCTATGGCGACCCCTTGCCGGGAGCAACTGAAAGACCAACAACAACAACCACATGAACACACAACAGTCTGTGGGAGCCAGAATTATTGTTAGTAGTAGGGGATCAAATATTTAGTTTACTCACTGAAATGCTGTTCAATTTATTACATTTATATAATGTGTTTTTTCTGGATTTTTTATTTATATTTTTAAATAAAATCATAACTGAAATACATATATACCTTCTTCTGTCAGGTTTTTTTTTTTTTTTTTACAGATTTCTACTCCTGTTTGCTTGTTTCCACTCCACTGACACCTGCACCGTCAATTATGCCTCTCAGTACCAACCAGCTACTGGTAGCAACTGCCTTGTGCTGCTTCGACACCATGTTTGATAAGAGACTATTTTGCATTTATTTATTATAATTTTAGCACATTCTCAGTGTTTGAGTGATAATAATTTGTAGTTTAATAATGATTTTGTAATACTATGCAACAATAATAGCTATTGTAATTTGGACAGATTTCTAGGACCTAGATTTCTAGTAATTGCTTATTATGTGAATTCCAAATGGTGCTCATTTCGATGTATGAAATCATTTTTGAACGTTGCCATCCTCTCATGTCTTGTCTTCTTACTTTCTTTTTGCAGCTTTGCCTATAGATGCATTCACCCCAGATCACCAGTGCCGCTGTTTAACCACCACAGACACCTACATCAACTCTAGAGTGTTTCAAAGAATTGAAATCGTACCTGTCTTGCCAAACTGCTGCAACACTGAAATTATGTAAGTCAGGGGGAAATGTATGGGGCATGCTTGAAAACACTTCCAGTGTTACATGCCGGTGCGCCTACTGTACTGTACATTAGAACCATATTTATTATATTAGGCTGTGATTCTGGACTAAGAGTTTGCAGAAGCTGCAATGCTATTTTTAAAAAATAAATTTTAGCAACCTCATCTAGCATGCTACTTAATATTAGGTGAAAAACTGAAGACTTCCAATGTATATAATCTAAAAGGCATAATTAAAGAATAATTGTGTTAAACATTGTCATTTTTAACTAAAACCATTGTATATTAGTGTTCATAGATTAACCCCCCTTCAGTATCACCCTGAACCGAGTAGTGTGTGTGGATCCTGCAGCAGTGTGGGTCCAACTATTCATCGCCAAAGTCATGAAAAAGTAAATAATAATTAATGTTTTAAATTAACATTTATCTACTTTCACTTTCTTCTTTTAACTTTTATTTTTGTCCTCTATAAGAACACATATGATAATTAACTTGTTTCATGGACATGCCACAACGTTCACCTTGTGCAACATTCCGCTTGCATTCAATGTCTTTCTTTAATAAATAAAAATTCTAGCTTAGTTAAGTTGCCATAGTCAGGCTGCAGGTTATACACCTTTAACCTTTGTAGAGTAACCATGTCTCAGTGTCTTTTTTGTTGTTTTTAAATAGATTTATGTTTGAAATATGTAACATGTAATCTAATAAGTTTCTACTTTGAAATAACAGGAAAAATGTGAAGAACAGAGAATCACCTGTCTGAAGACAATTTCATTCTCTGATGTAATACAGCTAGTGTATGCTAATAATTTTTTTTTGCAGCTGCAATGTTAAATGCTTTCAGTTTTAAGTGGAACCTTTGATTTGTGCTGAGTCTTTAATGTGACTCAGAAGAACGAGTAGTCTCGGAGAGTGATTCGTTCATGTTCTACTGGGCGCGCATGAGCAAATCATCACAAAACCTCCATAGGTTATGCACAGGAAACAGAATTGAACGGTTCCCAATGAATCTTCCATGTCCAAATCGTTCATTCTTTTGTCACGTGACTCCCATAGACGCTATGCAGTGCAGCACACAGGAAACAGAATTGAGCGATTCTTTCTCAATGACTCTTCTGGTCCGAGTCATTCGTTCTTTTGTTACGCGACTCCCATAGCCCCTATGCAGTGCAATAGATTAGGTAGGGGCGATTACCCACAATTCAGCAGCACAAGAGAGAGAAGAACCATTGGCTCAGTTGTGATCATGTGATCAACCGAAATCAAAACTTTCACTCTTTGTCCTAATAATTTAATTGCTGAAATAACAGCGCTGAAGAGGTACGTCAATTTTTTTTACGCGCTGGAGTTCTTTTAAGACAAAACTTATCTTTATCCGATAGACTATTTGATTTCTCATCTGTGATTCACTCTCTGATTGTTTGACGTATTTGGATGACGATAAAAAATTTAAAAAACTCAGCGTAAGATACACAACCTTTTTACAAAACAAAAAGTTGATAAGTAATATTATAGTTTTAACCTTCTAACCCTTTCTACAAACTCTTTTTCCATCAACAACGTGTACTTCAGCAACTCACATCATATACTGTATCTTTAACAGTCAGGAAAGATCTCAACACAGTCGACCTCCTATGGATTTTGGTCCATCATACTAAACAGTGCACTTATGTTGGCTTTTCGTCTGTCATCCATTTGTGTGTGAAATAACTTATTTATTGTTTTACTTCTTCACTGTTTTGAGCTGTTTTAAAAATGCTGACTAGTCAGCAAATTCTTGTGCAACATTATGAAAAAAAAAAAAAAAAAAAAACGGAAATAAATATAAACTTACCCCTGCCAGTTTTTGTCAGATTTCCTTTCCCGTTTCCAGTCACGCTATTTGGTTTTTCATCTATAATTATCAGTTGAGAATTCCATTACTTCCCTTTCCGAGCATCCTTATAAACCAAGCAAAGCAGCCTGTAAGTTCCACATTCATCCACTGCACCATCATCATGCCTCTCAGTGCCAACCTGCTGCTGGCAGCAACTGTTCTGTGCTGCTTCGCCATGTTTGGTAAGAGACTATTTTGCATTTCTTTATTTTAGTTTTAAGCACATTCAAAGTGGTTTAGTTATAAAACTTTGTAATTTATTAATGCTGAAAATTTCGGCCTCCGTGTGGCGCAGTGGTAAAAGCGCTCGCCCTATCATCCGGAGATCGCTAGTTCGAATCCCGGGTGGTGCTGTAACCTCTCGCAGCCGGAGGTCTAGAGAGAGCTGATTGGCCGAGCTCTCTCAGAGGGGATGGATGAGAGGTACTAGTGCGCCCACATTAATCACGGCTCTACAGCCAGTCAGGGGCGTCTGTGAACTCGCACAACGGAGGGAGCGGATAACGCTGTCCTCCGAGTGTGTTACACCGCCCCCAATGGTGCGTGAGCGAGCAGTTCGAAAAGATGGTTCGGAGGAAACACGTGATAGTCTTCGGCCCTCCCGGCTGAGTGGTAGTAGTAGCCTTAATGTGGGAGCCCCCTAGTGACGGGGAGGAATTGGACACGACTAAATTAGGGAGAAAATCGGGGAAAGAAAAAAAAACAAACAAACAAAAAAATTGATAAATTTCATGTGCAATATTAATGGCTTATGTGATTTCAACAGATTTTTAGGAATTAGTTTTGTGTTTAGGAATTTACGTGATTGCTAATTAATTTGAATCCCAAATGACTCTCAACTGGATGTATGAAACCGTTTTTTTAACTGCACCATCCTCTTATGTTTTCTGTCTTGTTACTTTTTTTTGCAGCTTTGCCTATAGATGCATTTTCCACAGATAACCAGTGCCGCTGTTTAACCACCACAAACACCTACATGAACCCTCGATCGTTTCAAAGAATTGAGATCATACCTATCAGGCCACGCTGCCGCAACACTGAAATTATGTAAGTCAGGGGGAAATGTATGGGGTATGCTTGAAAACATTGGCTACTTCCAATGTTACATGTCAGTGCGCTTACTCTACTGTACGTGATCACCATATTCAGTATAACAGGCTGTGATTCTGGACTAAGATTGCAGAAGCTGTTAAGCTTTTTTTAAGCTACTACTACACGCTATATGTCAATTTTAGTAACCTCAACTAGCATCGCATAATATTAGGTGAAAAACTGATGACTTCCAATGTACATCATTTAAAAAAGCATCTTTAAAGAACAATTGTGTTACACATTATCATTTCCAACTAAATCAATTGTATATCAGTGCTCATAGATTTTTTTCCTCTCAGTATCACCCTGAAGGACAAAAACAGGTTAGTGTGTGTGGATCCTAAGGCTGCCTGGGTCCAACAATTCATCAGCACAGTCCTAAAAAAGTAAGTAATTTATGTTAGAAATTATTATTTAGTTTTACATTTTGCTATAGCTTTTATTTTTGTCCTCTTTGTAGCTATGACAACACATATGATTATAGGAAATAACTTGTTTAATGGATATGCCACAACATTCAACTTTATGTATTCCATGTCTTTCTTTAATAAATTTCTTTAATAAAATTTCTAGCTTAGACAAGTTGCATTAATATAAGAGAAATAAAACACCAGTACTGTTATCATGTCAGGCTGCAGGTTATACACCTTAACCATTCGTGGAATAACCATGTAACAGTTTATATATTAAATATGTACTATGTTTGCTAAGGTGAGTTTCGTCTTTGCAGGAAAGGTCTGAAAATGTGAGAATAGCCTGTCTGAGGACGACGACACGTGCACACTTTCTCTTCAGTCAAAGTGAAAGCAAGCTCAGTTTCTGATGTCATTCTTTTTCCTTTCAAATGCAACTACAATGTTAAATGCTTTTAGTTTGATATACTAAATAAAGGACTAACAGTGAAATAAATTAATAATTCCAAAGCAAATGTAGATATTTATAAAACTCCTCCATATCGATATAGATATGATAGATAACTTTATAAAAGGATACGATCAGATGATTTTTACTATGTTTTCGCACAAAAACCACATAATTAAAATGGAGCACATTGACTGTATAGATAAAAGACACATAAGATATGGAGCTTCATGAAGTATAACATGAGAGGCTGAGAGCATTGAAGTTCTATTATTATGTATGCATGAGATTTTTTATGGCTATTGAGTACATTCTATCTCTTCTTTAAAGTGATTATAAAATGCACATTATTCTACATTAAAGATTTAGTAGTACATTAAACTAAGTTAGCTAAAGTGAGTTTCCTCTTTGAAACAACAGAAAACATAGGATGAACTGAGAAGCGCCACTCTGAAGACCACCACATGTGCACACTTTCTCTTCAGTCAAAATGAAAACAAAAACATTCTCTAATGTAATACAGCCAAGTTTATGTTAATAAAACTTTTTTCCCTTTAAAAGGCAAATACAATGTTGAAAATGGTTTTAGTTTTACATACCGAATAAAGGACTACCATCAAAAACTGGCCTGACTATAGAATACACACGTGGACAAAAATTGTTGGTACACTTCGGTCAATGAAAGAAAAACTCACAATGGTCACAGAAATAACTTTAATCTGACAAAAGTAATAATATGAAAGTCAGACATTGCTTTTCAACCATGCTTCAACAGAATTATTTAAAAAAATAAACTCATGGAACAGGCCTGGACAAAAATGATGGTACCCCTAGAAAATACTGAAAATAATGTGACCAAAGGGACATGTTAATTCAAGGTGTGTCCACTAATTAGCATCACAGGTGTCTACAATCTTGTAATCAGTCAGTGGGCCTATATATAGGGCTCCAGGTAGTCACTGTGTTGTTTGGTGACATGGTATGTACCACACTCAACATGGACCAGAGGAAGCGAAGGAAAGAGTTGTCTCAGGAGATTCGAAAGAAAATTATAGACAAGCATGTTAAAGGTAAAGGCTATAAGACCATTTCCAAGCAGCTAGATGTTCCTGTGACTACAGTTGCACATATTATTCAGAAATGTAAGATCCATGGGACTGTAGCCAACCTCCCTGGACGTGGCTGCAGGAGGAAAACTGATGACAAATCAAAGAGACGGATAAGAGAAAGACTTCTAAAGAGATCCCAGGTGAACTTCATGCTCAAGGAACATCAGTGTCAGATTGCACCATCCGTCGTTGTTTGAGCCAAAGTGGACTACATGGGAGACGACCAAGGAGGACACCATTGCTGAAAACAAATCATAAAAAAGCCAGACTGGAATATGCCAAACTACGTGTTGACAAGCCACAAAGCTTCTGGGAGAATGTCCTATGGACAGATGAGACAAAAATGGAACTTTTTGCCAAGGCAAATTTTGCTAATTATACTTGAAGCAATCAAGAAAAGAACACTGTCCCTACTGTGAAACATGGAGGAGGCTCTGTTATGTTCTGGAGCTGCTTTGCTGCATCTGGCACAGGGTGTCTTGAATCTGTGCAGGGTACAATGAAATCTCAAGACTATCAAGGGATTCTAGAGAGAAATGTGCTGGCCAGTGTCAGAAAGCTGGGTCTCAGTCGCAGGTCATGGGTCTTGCAACAGGACAATGACCCAAAACACACAGCTAAAAACATCCAAGAATGGCTAAGAGGAAAACATTGGACTATTCTCAAGTGGCCTTCTAAGAGCCCAGACCTCAATCCTAATGAGCATCTTTATAAGGAGCTGAAACATGCTGTCTGGAAAAGGCACCCTTCAAACCGGAAACAACTGGAGCAGCTTGCTCATGAGGAGTGGGCCAAAATACCTGCAGAGAGGTGCAGAAGTCTCATTGACAGTTACAGGAATCGTTTGATTGCAGTGATTGCCTCAAAAGGTTGTGCAACAAACTATTAAGTTAGGGGTACCATCATTTTTGCCTGTTCCATGAGTTCATTTTTTTTTTTTATAATTCCGTTGAAGCATGGTGGAAAAGCAATGTCTGACTTTCACTGGTTAACATTCATAGAATTCTTATTTATTATTACTTTAATCTGACAAAAGTTATTTCTGTGACCATTGTGAGTTTTTCTTTCATTGACCGAAGGGTACCAACAATTTTTGTCCACGTGTGTATGTGCTTCCTTATACCTACCATAACTCACACACACATATACAATGGAAAGTATATAAAACTCATCCTTAGTGCATCCGTATAAATAAAAGAACTTTCTATTTTAACATTTTGTGTAATACATTGGAGGACAGTGAAACCACTCACTTATCACTCACTCATCATCTATACAGCTTAATCCTGTATTCAAGGTCACGAGGTTCTGGAGCTTATCACAGGAGACTTCGGGCAGAAGGCGGGGTACACCCTGGACAGGGTGCCAATCCATCGCAGGGCACACACACATACACACACTCATTCACACACTATGGCCGTGGGAATGTCAATTAACCTATCCTACATGTCTTTGGACTTTGGGAGGAAACCGGAGTACCTGGAGGAAACCCACCAAGCAGTGGGGGAAAATGCAAACTCCATGCACACAGAGACGGGAATTGAACCCGGACCCTGGGGGGTGCAAGGCAACATTGCTGACCACTGTGCCACCACATTGAAACCAGTCTCAGAAAATATTCTGTCTCTGTCCAGCTAGATTTTGTCACAGCATCAAGCAAATCTGGCTGGACAAAATTTTGCAAAATGTAAACTTTTGCAGTACTTGGATATCTGCCTGAAGTTTAACCTGCAGCATAAGTCAAATCAAAATGTTTAGTAAAGATTATGTTGTTATGTGCCGGATTTAATAATCTATTTTAAAATATGCTGCTAATAAGATACTTGCTAAATGTAAACAAACACCTGCACCAGTAGATATTAATTAGTAAAGCTAAACTGAATATTTTAACCGGGATTAGTTCATATTTTCAGAGCTGAAATAACAGCACTGAAGTGGTACATGGTTAGCATGGTTAACGCATCAGCTGAAGTGATTTTAAGATAAAACGATCTTCATCTAATCTACTTTTTAAATTTCTCCTCTCTGATTACTGTACAGGGAGTGTATTTGACTCAACACAGTCGACCACTTACTGTATGGATTTTGGTCTATCATGCTAAACAGTGCTATTATGTTGGCTTTTCCTCTCTGTGAAATAACTTATTTGTTGTTTTACTTCTTCACTAACTGTTTTAAGAATGCTGACTAGTCAGCAATTTCTTTTGCCACATGATGAGGATTAAAAAAAAAGAAATACTTTCTCCTACCAGTTTTTTCAGATTTCCTCTCCTGTTTCCAGTCATGCTATTTTGTTTTTCATCTATAATTATGAGTTGAGAAGTTCCATTACTTCCCTTTCCGAGCATCCTTATAAACCAAGCAAACAGTCTGTTACTCCCACATCCACTCCACTGCCACCCGAACCATCATGCTCAGGCAGCAGGTTGTACATTTGTAAAGTAACCATGTGTCAGTGTCTTTTTTGTTGTTGTTTTTAAATAGATTTATTTTTGAAATATGTAGCATGTAATCTAATGTGTTAATCTAAATTGAAATAACAGAAATAATGTGAAGAACAGAGAATCGCCTGCCAGTCAGAATGAAAACAAGCTCAGTCTCTGATGTAATACAGCCACGTTTATGTAATAAAACTTTTTTCTCTTTTAAAATGCAACTATTTTAAATTTTTTTAGTTTGATATACTAAATAAAGGATTAACACTAAAAATTAAAGCCTGATTATAGAATGTGCTTTTTTATACCTACCATAATTCACACACATACTGTATACAAAGGAAAGTACTGTATATAAAACTCATATTTATTGGGAAACTGGATAAATAATTTGAAAGATACTTTTATAAAAATTAGAGTAATAGTACTGATTTTTAGTATGTAAACAAAAACCACAGAATTAAAATGGAGCACTATGTTTTAAACATGACTGTATAGATAAAAGACATACAAGACGTGGAGCTTCCAAAAGTATAGAATAGGCTGAGAATATTAAAGCTGTTAGATAGCTCATAGACCTAAATTGCTCCATTTTTGATAGTTTGGGTATATTCTATGCACATTCTTCTACATTAAGGATTTAGTAGTACGCTAAACACTGTTGAATGAGTGTACGATTGTGTTTATGTGTGTGTGCCCTGCGATGTATTGGAACCCTGTCCAGGGTGTACCCTACCTCGTGCCCTAAGTCTCCTGGGATAAGGTCCAGGCTTGCGGCGACACTGTTTAGAGGATAAAGCGGTATAGACAATGAGAGACGACAAGTAAAACACTGTACACTATCTTACACTTTGGTTTTTCTTATTGGTGCAATTATCGCTGGTTTGAAATTTGGCCCCTTATGATCACTCAGATCTTTGCACTTTCCCCTTTTTTTTCTGCAACACATCAAATTTGAGGATGAAGTGTTCACTTAATGCATAATATACCCCAGCACTTACCACTGTGACAAAATAATGAACATTATTCATGTCATCTGTGCCACTGGATGCAGATGCACTGGATTTAGACTGGATCAGACTAAATTCTCTCCGCACTGCAATCATGAAGTCATGTGTGACTTTGACCTTAGCATGGCTTTGGTTCCAGATGAACTGGTTTGAGTTTTCAGAAATGGTTCAATCTCCTGGAATTTTAACACACTCTTACTCACATACACACACAAACTCTCTTTCTCTCTCACATACGCGCATCCGCACATATGCGCGCACACACACACACACTCTCTCACTCACACACTCACAACAGTCTAAAATGTTTGGACTGAATGATGCAAAAATGAACAAACACATCCAGTAAGCAGCAGGTCATGTTAGAGAGAGGGAAAAAGAGAATGGCCAGAGTAGTTGGAGCTGACATGAAGTGAATAGAACTGCTAGTAACTCCAATATCTACTATTTCCAACTGTGGTGTGTGTGTGTGTAAGTCACATATTTTAGCCTCAACAGTCAGGGAAGATCTTGACCCAGTCAACCACCTATGGGAGTTTGGACCATCATGCTGAACAATGCTCTAACGTTGGCTTAAATTGGCTTTTCCTCTTTTTCGGTCATCCATTTGTGTATGAAAAAATTTATTAATGGTTTTGCTTCGTCACTTCGTCACCTCACAGTGAAACCGAAACAGTTGAAACAGGTCATTTTACTTAATTTACTGGATAAAGGGGGGAGATCACCTTTGAATAGAAAGCTTACGATAGCGTAAAAAGTATTTAAGTATTTGGTACAGGGCTATACTGAACTGAAGCAAGAAAAGGGAATTATTGGGTAACCAGAAAGCTTCTGTCCAGTTTTAGTTTTACTTCCTTTAACTATGTCTATAGGCATTCTAAGAATTATGCAAGAATCATAAAAAAAGCAGGAGTTGAAGTGTCAGCAAAAGAACCACACACACACACACACACACACACACACACACACACACACACACACACACACACACACACACACACACACACACACACACAAGCAACTAGATTAAAATGAGTAGGGCTGAGATCCTCTTTAATTGTGTCCATTTAGGACATCACAAAAGATCATTTTGCATACTTTCAAACATTGCAAACAGGAATTTACATCGCTCGTTTTGCTTTGTTCCGTTTCAGGCTGGCATTCACCATGGTTTCTCAATCCGAAGACAGATGGGGGTATGAGGGATGAGGATTTTTGCTTGCAAAGTACCAGATGCTACAATAACATAATATACATTAATGCCATATTGTTGTTTGATTGTTTTGCATAAAATTTATACATTTACAAATGTGGCATTTCTTCTACTAGAAGTTTTCAATGGATAAAACACAAGGGGAGGGGGTATAAAACAGGATTACTGACAAAAGTAGAAAACACTTAACACTCTATTAGTGGGATGTTATGCTACATGACAAAGACACCTCGGTGCCACACACAAACACACACACACAGACTGTGTAGAAGTGTATGTACATCAACTCAACTGACATTCAGTCATCGACATGGACACGACAGCTGCTTTTAGATTTACTTTGTTGGTATCAAATGTAGAACCTCAACCCTAATTTGGTATCAAGCTTTATTCCATAATGCTGGAAAATCTACTAACACGATTCTGTGCAATGGTTTAAAAAAGGAGTGATTGGGAAAATTTTTCACCCCCATGTGACGTTTGTAGAAACTTTGGGATTTGTCCGTTACCGGAGGGCTTCTCCGCCCATCACTACCTGTGGATGGGAAGGTTCAGGCCGTTAAGTGGCGAATGGGGAGGGTGGTACTCCAACTGAGCCAGGAGCGAGAAGTGATCGGAGGGGATGTGTGGGTGCGGGCATCCGATGATGCAATTATCCACCAACCACTGGGTCTCGAGAGGACCTAGGAGTCCCAGCACATTCATGTGCGTCTTGGAGAAGAAAATGTAATCGATCACACCCTGGAACAAAAAGAGCGACAGTTGTTATAGAATCATTCACTGTTTTCTGGCATAGGTCTTAGAATTTAATTAACCTCTGAGTCTTAACTGATTATATATAATTCAAGTTAATATGGTTTATGCAATATGCGGCTGGAGAAAAGGCACAAAATAATGAATATGGCTTTGGCGAAATTCTAGCAAACAGGCAAAATATTCAAAAAAATACTCTGATACCTAAATCTGATTTAAAACACATAACACTCTAAGCCTAGTG
Organism: Clarias fuscus; assembly: GCA_030347435.1. NCBI lineage: Eukaryota > Metazoa > Chordata > Actinopteri > Siluriformes > Clariidae > Clarias > Clarias fuscus. The sequence goes on from CM059208.1 coordinate 19,885,868, forward strand.
TATGTTATAATGCAAATGAAGCATTCTGGAGGAAATTCACATTTATTAATAGCAGTCCATGCAAAGCCTGTTTCAAACTGCACTGTGGAATTATCTCTGAGTGGGTTTTCATGTAGAGGTTATCTATAACAGTGAAACAAATCCACCTTCCGTTGAACCCATACTCAATCCAAGGTAGGTAATCGTTTAAAGAATGAGCATAGTCCAAGTTCACAAATGTATGCTTTTTATGGCCACTATCTCAAACAGAGAAACCTACAATTAAGAAATGATTTCTTAAGTGCTGTTATGATTTACCTGATAAAAATAAATAAATAAAAATAAAACACACACAAAAATGTTTGTTTCGGATAATAATCATCTGTAGCCTACATATACTGTTTATAAACGTGTACACCACAAGGGGAGAGGGTGCACCTGGAGGGTTCAAGTCGGCCTCCGAGTGGCGCAGTGGTAAAGCACTAGCCCTATCATCATGAGATTGCGAGTTCAATTCCCGGGTGACGCTGTCTAAAGAAAGCTGATTGGCCGAGCTCCCCTCAAAGGGGAGGGATGAGAGGGACTTTCACAATAATCATGACTCTACAGCCAATCAGGGGCTGTATAGTAAGCAGTTTCGAATAAACTGAGGTCGACTGGCATCATGCGGTTCGGAGGAAACACGTTATAGCCTCCCGACTATGTGGTAGTAGTGGTGGGAGCCCCCTAGTGACGGGGAGGAATTGGATACAACTAAATTAGGGAAAAATTTAAAAAAGAAAGAAGGGGTCAGGTCAAACACGGACTTTTGATTCCAGAAAAAAAAAAAACTTTATTTCTTTATATAATCCCCTGCTACACTAAGGCACTTATCGCAGTTTGTCACTAGTGATTGGATTCCATTAAGGTAGAAAGTTTTGAGGACGCCAGAGGCGTGAAGTGACTGCCTACTTCAAGCCTGTAATGCTGACCTCCCCACAACTCCTTCAAACAGCCCAAACATGTGAAGATGGCCTGGAGCGAGGTCAGGACTGTATGGGGGATGTGGCAAGAACTCCCAGCAGAGTTCCTGTAATGTTCAAATGGTGTTCATGAATGATTGTGTGTACTGTACAGTTCACACAGACAGACACACCTCCTCTGCAATTTGGCAAAAAAATTTCTGTCGATTTTCAAGGATCAGGCATTCTACTTGCTAAATAGTCATCGAAATGACTGCAGTGTGCTCTGAGCCAACTCGGCCGAGATCAACGGATGTACGCCCTTTTTCAAAATGCTTGATCCGTTCAAAATTTTTACTGCAGTGAAGTGCCTCATCAACATATTGTGCTTGAAGTTTTCTGTAAATGTCAATGTGTTTTACAGATTTCTATTTTTCATTCAAGAAAAGAATTCATAAAAATTCCTGATTTGACTTGAATGCCCCTCATATGTGCATTAATAGGTGAACACTATTTTTAGAACACGAGGTCTAAAAATAGAACACGAATTCTAAAAACAGAACATGAACATGAGTTTTAGAACACGAGTTCTAGTACTGATTCTATTGGTTAGTGTTTTCAGCACTGTCTTTCCATTTTTACTACATTATGATGGTATGTGAGAGAGTTTGAGCAGGTACGAATGCCCAAAATAAATAACGGCATTTAATGGGAGTAAAACTGTATTTCACACAATGATAGTTAGACTTTAATCCACAAGCGTTCACAAACGTCTCAAAAATGTGCGAGAAGATCCACACACTCTGTTACACTGCTTGTCATTACTAGGTTTTTATTATTGTCTGTTTTAAACTGTTTGGGTTTTTATTAACTTGTCTCACATAACTAATTTGTTGGGAACAATACAGCTATAAAAATTTGCATGTTGTTACAATTAATTAATTCTGATTATTATCATCTCTAACTGAGTTACAATAATTAGGTCACTCATTTGGGTGTCAGTATTGGGTGCTGATAATATTGGGCAAGATTCTGGCTCAGGTTCTATCTGTCTCTCTATCTATAAATAAACCATTCACCTTAAAGTCATAGGTGTAATTAGTGTAAGGCATCAGATTGCTCTCATAGGCGCTCTTCAGCTGGAAACTGTGGGTGACGCTGCCGTCTGGTTTGCCGTTCTTGCCGTTGCAGCTGAAGTTGGTCAGACAATCACTGTAGCGCAGTTCTTTAAAATCTTTGTGATTCTCTGCGACCCCGCCATTGCTCAGGTACTCCACCACACCTTCAAGCATAGAACATAAAATCATTACATAATAAAAGACCAGCATTGATCTGGATCTAAATTACAACAGGAAATTTTAGAAACAATCCTGGAATATTTTCATTGCAAAGAGAGAAAGAAAAAAAGGAGAAGCAATACAATTCAAGTCTACACTTGTGGTTTAACAGCTTTTTTTGGTTTCTCTAGTCATGTCTAAAATAAGGTTCAGAAATGTCCCGATATCCAGTAAGACAAGCCCTTATGTAAGAATAAACCGATTTTAAATACCACTAACAAGGATATATATAGCAAAAGAAAGATTTGTGACACATTTTTGTTCTTTATTAACATGATGCAAGGGCTGGTCAAATGAAATAACTGTGGTGTATTTTACATTGGGTTTTCCCTGTCCGTGTAATGATAATGATTATTACCAAATGATTAATTTTATATCATAGCTAATTTGTTTTAAAGAGCACAGTAGCATTTAGAGTGTTTAGCATTAGCGCCTCATGTCTGTGTCTGTTGAGTTTGCATGTTCTCTCAACAGACACAGACATGAACACAAACGGTATAGAAAATGATTGAGGGAGAGTCATTTATTTCCAAAAAGATAACACACTCTTTGGGTGCTTTGTCATTAGGATTAACATTTCTGTTGATCATACCAGAGTCTGGAAGCGAGTTGAGGTCGGCACACAGGACAATAGGGAAGGAGCTGGAATCTGAGCTGGCTGAGGTGGACCCAGTGGCGCTTAAAGCCCTCTCAGCGATGCTCTTCAGCTCTGACAGGAACATGACGGTCTGGATGAGTTTGACGTCCGAGTATTCGGGGTCCCAGTGCATGTGAGCATTAGCTACCAACAGAAGTTGCTTCTCTAAAGGTGGTTTCAACCCTGCAGAACAACATTAATGAAACACACTCATTTACAGTAAACAGCACATACAGCACAAAGTGATGGATGCCCTTCAAAGAGCGTGAAGGAAGTCTTTTAATGCTCATCAGCATGGACTTCTGCCAGTGTATTTCTGCCATATATGCAAAAGCCCAGACTCTTTTGTCCTCTGAACATGCCATTTGCAAAACATTATTTGCCAAAAAGCATGCTGAACAAGAACTACCCTCACATTTCTGACACATTGAAAGTGTTAATCTGTAATCAGACACCCAGTCGATCTGTGACATGACAGCTGATTCACACTAGAGCACAGGTTTCTGTGAAACCAAAAGTTACAGTTAAAAAACCACGCTGTAAACCTCAATGCAGGCTATAATTTATTCCTGTCTGACCTCATTGGCTCCACTTGCCATGTAAATATGTTGTGAAAGTCAAAAATGATTAGCAGCGGAGGATGCTGAAAGTAGCATCTGTGTGGGTCTAAAGCAGCATTATTACCGTGTGTGATATAGATTGTGCTGTAGTTTGCGCAACAACTTCCTTTCTTTAGACGGTATACAAAGTGTTAAATGACTCAGTGGTGCCCGCAGCAAACACCTTATGTTCACACCTCTTAATCACGTTCGGATAATTCCTATTTCAAATGCGAATGTGGAAACTTAATTTAGAAATTACCAACAGTCACATAGCCTCAAACAGAAACAGAATTCTGCCACCTCCACAAATAAAGGTTACCAAACACTGCCTCCTCTTTCAGAAGGATCAAATTATTCACCAAGCAAAGAAAACATCTACAGAGATAAGAACCCTTCAGCACACCACCAAAAGCTGGAAGGATAGGGCCTAACTGTCAACTTTGTGGAAAAAATGTGGTCGGAAAAAAAACATAAATGCAGATCAATGAACACTTGATGAAGCTGCATGGGAAAAAAAATCTAAGGTAAAATCCGTAGCTATGTTTAATTGTGAAAGTAAGCGCATTTCCATACACGCACACTATATGATGAGAACACCAAGGATTGGGAATAAATAGCTGTGTGGCCATAAAAAAAAACATTTGTCAGTGAGACTAATCAGAAAAATTTGCCAGGAAGAATAAAGATTGGATTTAAGAAGCAATGTAAAAGGTCATGCGGTCTGATTAGTTCAGGTTGACCTTTTCCAGAGAGATGGGCGTGTCAGGGTAAAAAGAGAAGCGCATGAAGCGATGCACCCATCATGCATAATGTCCACTGTACAAGTCTCTGGAGGCTGTGTTATGATCTGGGGTTGCTTCAGTTGATCAGGTCCAGGCTCAGCAATGTTAAGTGGCAATAAAATGAAGTCAGCTGATGACCTGAATGTACTGAATAAACAGGTTATCAAATCAAATCAGTGAAGTTTTTCCTCCCTGATGGCATAGCCATGTTCCATGTTTCACGACTCAAATTGTGAAATAGTGGCTGTGGGAGCATGAGGAATCATTTTCACACATGAACTGGCCACCACATTGTGTGCTGTAATTAATGAAATTCAAAGAAATATTGTGTTTTATGACTGTTTCTTTAGCCAGGGAGTATATAAAAGGCATCAAATGAATAAATAAATAAACAAATAAATAATTCATACATACATACAGTGGAACCTTGGATTGTGAGCATAATTTGTTCTGGAAGCGTGCTTGTATATCAAAACACTCCTATATCAAAGCTAATTTCCCCTATAATCTGCGATTCGATCCACAACCCAAAAATATTCATATAAAAAGAATTAATACAAAATATAAAGTAAAAATAGAACAAATTAACCTGCATTGTATCTTTGAAAAGAATCACAGCTATAGTGATTGAGACCAGAGAGAGGGGTGGTGGGGGGGTGGAAGGAGGCTGCTGTATAGGATGGCTTTCACACATACACACACACATACACATACCAGTTTACCATATAGAGACTCACCTTCGTGCGGGTGAGTCTCTATTCTGTAAACTGGTGTGGGTCTGTGGGAAAGTCGTCCTACACACATACAAACACAAAATAAAAGATGCTTTATGCGCACACACGTGGTCACAGTGTTACAGTAAACAGTACATCTGCGCACAGATGTTGACTATGAGTGACGTGCACGTACCGAGACCGAGAATGGGAGACGTTTACCCACAATTCCACAGTGCGAGAGAGAGAAGAACCAATTGGCTCAGTTGTGATACATTTCAGTAATGACCTTGTGTGGATTACCCTTCTTGTGGAGGGTGTCTTTTGGACAACTGTCAAGTCAGCAGTCTTCCCGATGCGTATACTGAACTAGGTTGTGAAATATGCAGTATTAATACTGTATGAATAGAAGTTTACTCAAACTGAATGTTTGAAATAAAATATTCTAACATTTTGAGATACTGGATTTTTTATTTACAAGCTGTAATCATCACAATTACAAAAAAAGGAAGGACTACAACATAGGAAGTCTTTTTTTGAGCGTATTTTTGAGCGTTTCGAAAATTTCTTGACGAGTCTTTGGTAATTCAGAGCAAATCACAAGGTGGCATAGGTACTTGGCACAGTTTGTTGGTTTAGCATGAGTTTAGTTTGCAGCAGTGTCTTAACCTTTCATAGCTAATCTATAGGTGATTCATAGATAACTAAAGCATGTGACCTCAAGCGAGCAACCAAGATCTGGCAAATTTTTATTTCAGGACAGTTTGGTGCACTCACACAAAAGGTCTATGAATATAGAATTTTTAAAATATAGTCATGTTTTTGAATACACAGTAGAATTTTTGCTAGAGGCTTTAGATCACGCTCACCTGTCTAGACAATTATATTTAATTATTTTCATCACCAATTTCTTAAACAGTTATTTGGTACAATATATTTGAGTTACATTTCAGATGTTTTTTAATAACTATTATTATTACTATTCATATAGTAACATTCAGTTATCAGATACACCATATCACAAAAAGTATGTTGAGAACTAACCATCACACCCATATGTGGTTCTTCTCCAAAATACAGTACAGACCAAGAATTTGGACACACCTTCTCATTCAAAGAGTTTGAATTTGTATTATGGCAAGAAAAAAGCAGCTAAGTTAAGAAAAATGAGTGACCATCATTACTTTAAGAAATGAAGGTCAGTCAGTCCGAAAAATTGGGAAAACTTGAAAGTGTCCCCAAGTGCAGTCACAAAAACCATCAAGCGCTACAAAGAAACTGGCTCACATGCGGACCACCCCAGGAAAGGAAGACCAACAGTCACATCTGCTATGAAGTTCATCCGAGTCACCAGCCTCAGAAATCGCAGGCTAACAGCAGCTCAGATCAGAGAGCAGGTCAATGCCACACAGAGTTCTAGCAGCAGACACGTCTCTAGAACAACTGTTAAGAGGAGACTGTGTGAATCAGGCCTTCATGGTAGAATATCTGCTAGGAAACCACTGCTAAGGACAGGCAACAAGCAGAAGAGACTTGTTTAAGCTAAAGAACACAATAAAGAAAACTCTTTGAATGAGAAGGTGTGTCCAAACTTTTGGTCTGTACTGTATATTTATATAAAATTACAAAGGACAGCTCTGAATGATGTAGCATTACAGTTTTCCTTTACTGACATTGAGAGGCTTAAACCTGTTCCAGCATGACATATCCCATGTGTACACAGTGAGCTCTGGGACAACATGGTTTGCAGAGACAGGAATGGGGGATCTCAAATGGACAGATCTGCACAGAGCCCTAATCTCAAAACCACTGACTATGTTTGGGATAAACTAGAATGCCGACTGCACCCCAGGTCTTCTAACCCAACATTATATCCTGAGCTCACTGATGCTCTTGGACATAATTTCCCAAACCCTCACTTAAAAATCTAGCAAAAATAAGAATGCAAATTGTTATAATAGTAACAGGGGATCCAATGTATAACTGGGATGATCAACAACCACAAAGGAGTGTGTCTGGCCAGATGTCCTACTGCACAAGCCAAATACTTGTGCAGTAGGAAGAAGATTATATCATCATTTACCATCATTTACTAAGGTCAAAGACACTGAGGTCAGCAAGTGCTTATGAAAAAAAGTTTCTGTTATCTGTTCATGAATCATATGAAGGCAGAGACTACACGTTAATCTAAATTTACTATGTACTGCCATCTAATGGACTAAAATGAACACTGTATTATCAGATACAGCTGTCATCTCACTGCCACATTGGGTGTGGCTATATGAGAACTTCTTTTGAAAAGTAGTTATTATAAAATTAGTCTTTACAATCACTAATAAACCACTTAATCTAGATAAGTGGCAGCTTAGCATTAGAAGAAGCTAAAGAAGCATAAAAATAAAATAAAAAACTAAATCAGGGGCATCATGCAACACTAAATCTGGGATGTTATTATTAGTCTTTCCCCAGTTCATTCATGGCTCACACTCACTGGGCGCTCGGAACATGAAGAAACATTAATATCCCTCACTAATACTCTGTAATGTCACTGCAGATTTTAGGTGACCGTTCATGCTCTGAATCTCTTGTTCTACCCCATTCCAAAGGTGTTCAGTTTCAGACGACTTGCGTTATGACACAAGGCAGGTTGGATCCATGTGTTCATGCTGTGGGTGCCAATTTCCGACCCTACGATCTGTGTGCCTCTGCCATACCTACTGTGGATTGATCAGATCAGACCATGTTTATTTTACTCTTTAACTGTTTACTCAATGCAGTCTTCATCTGTTGTGGTTATATTTTGGTGAGTTGTTTCTCCTGAAATGCTTTACTGCTCACCACAACTGTACAGAGAGCTTCTTTGAGTTAATGTAGATTTTCGGTCAGCTCAAACTCGTCTGGCCATTCTGTGTCGATCAAAGTATGATTTTACTTTACTGCACAATTCTGAAAAAACTCTAATGACTGCTGTGTGTGAAAACTTCAGAGGACCGGCACCAACAATCATGCCATGTTCAATTTCATTGATACAGTATGATGTGGTAGTGGTCCAAAAAAAAAAAAAGAAAAAAAAAGGAAAAATGCAGGTCCAGGCAATCAGGTAATGCTGACACATGATTACTGGTTAGATCATTGATTGAGGAGGTGTACAAGTGTTCCTAATAAAGTGATTAACGAGAGTGCTATTCCATGCTTGCTAGGTTTAATTTGCACAAATGTTTATAGCTCTTAACACAGCAAGTGGTCAAACAGGTACATGCTTACCTCCAGTAAACAGCTCTTGCTTCACCTCCAGCAGCACGGCTACTCCGATGTTGTCTTTTGTCATCACCCGATTCAGCATGACCTCTGAGCCTTCCGAGTTGGCCATGGCCACCTGATTAAACTCCACCGTGTGTTTCTGAACCAGTGCAAATCTAACAAGTGACAAAAGTAAATAAATACTTAACAATTGTGACATTTTTTTTACCTTTTGACTTTTCCCCCTTAAAACCATAAAGGAGCAAAAATGGATTCACTTCTCTGTCTTGAAGAACACGGCACAGCCGTCCACATGCTTCCTTTCCTGTTCCGACACGAGTTTGGCACGAGATTTTGGACAAAAATACCCGTCATATCCACGCTCTTTTAAAGTCTCCAGAAAGAACGTGTAGTACTGCTCTGTTTCCACCTCCTGTAAGAGATAGTTCTGATAAGAACTTTTGAGGGCAAAAAAACTCAAACGTAAGAAGAAATGACAATATGGCATAACTATTTAAAAAAAAAAAAAAAACTTCTCAAACCCATTTACCCTTACGTTAGTTTATGTGCCTTATTGTATTAGTGACAATCTGATCTATATATCTATATGTTTTTATTTGTGCATCTTGTAACGAGCTCCTGGCTCATATACCTGCAAACTGATAATGTCAGCATCACAGCTGGTGATCTCCTCCATGATGCCTTTCTTCCTATACTCCCAGTTGAGAGCCCAGGACGGACAATAGCCATACAGCTGCCTTGTTGCGTATTTATCACAAAGTACGTTGTAGCACATTACTGTGAAAACAGCTAGAGAAAGAAAAGTCCGAATATCACTAGCGAATATACAACATACAAAAATTCATATAATGGCACGATAAAGTGCACAATATTGCAAGATACGTACAAGAAAAGACTCAGTCATGTAAACATGCCCTTATCATTAAGGATTAACAATTAGATTATGATCATTTATCGACATCGATTATAAATACATCTTTTTAATACTTGAAGAAGAAACATGGCTGACAGACATGAGTTTGAAAACAGAGACACAAGCATACAGTAACAGCTTCTGCAAGAATGCAAGAGATGTAAAGTGGCACTTTACATCTCTTGCATTTTTTTTTTTTTTTACTATTTTTTACATACTTACAAGTTTCACAAATTAATATTCAGCAAACACAAATATTTTGGCTGACTATTAAATAACTTTTACATAACCTCAAAAAAACTTCACAAGGTTACAGGACTTACAGTCCTGACACAAATAATTCTGTCAAAAAGCTAAAAGGTTTTTAGCCCAAATAAAATAAAATAAAAACAGTTACCAACCAGGTAGGTTGGGCGAAGGCTATCGCGAACTACCTTCGAAACACGCCCGCTCATCCTTAAAGTGTTTAAGAAAAGTGCTATCCATGTAAACTTGCATCTAAAATAATATGTCACATGTACCTTACAGTACAATTGATGTAAATGCTTATTTTTTCATTTTTTGAGCCACCCTTGCTTAGCTAGTGTCGCTACGATTGATGGGAGAGCAAAGCACGCCACACCTCCAACTAAGAACAAGCCAAATATTTTCTCTAGACTCTCAGCCACAATTCAAACTCATAATCTCCGAATGAAAAACCAAATGCTTTCTGTTATGTCACTCGAGATCCGGACAAAATCAGAGCTAAATCTACCAGACAAGCTTCAGCTTCAACCGGTTCTTCTTTTGTAGTTACTTTCATGGTTCATCTGAATTATCTGCTACATGTATCTAGATCATGACCTCTAGTGCTCTGCCAGCGGTCGTATAAAGACTCATTACAGGCTTATTCATATTTAAATAAATGTACATAATTTAAACAACCTGTTATGCTTCTGTTATTAAACTGTAGCTCTAAAGCTAAATAACTGGTTGTTTTAAGTATGGACAGATCTACTACTCATTTTAAAATTTAATGGACACAAAGTTATTTAAAATGGCTGCATCATAAATATTAAAGTCCACAATACAGTAAAAGTGAGACCGAAGACTGCAACAATGTCACAGTAAGGTAAGTAAGGTTTTCCTAGAGGAGGAAACAGTCTGTACCTGTGGGCACCATTTGGTCTCGTTCCCTCAGTGTGATCCAAGGCCTTTGAGGGAGTTGCTCTGGATGGACTGATTTCATAAAAAAAAAAAAACAGCAATAAATGAGTATATTAAATATTACTAAAGGATTAACAATTGTTATAATATACAGCACATTGTAACTCACCTGCAAGATTGTCAAGCATGTAATTCAATAGTTTTCTTGTTCCGTCAGGCTCCTGGTAGAGGTTGAGTATATCCTGGGACAGTGGGTTACCTGTAAATGTTACACATCACATTAGGAAAGGGTGTGATGAAACTGAAATGCTTATGAAGCTTAAATGTTTCAAAGAATTTTCTAATAAAAAAAAAAAAAAAGGGCCTCCCTTTGAGGCCGAGAGTTTGTAAGCGAAACAGCCGTCCAAGTTCATAAGGCAAAACCCGTAAACAGTTGTTGTTCAAAAGCAATTCCCTGTAAAGAAGAAGAAAAGAAAAAGAAGAATCAGAGCTACACACACAGACCAAAAAAAAAAAATCATGTTGAACCCAAATGTTTCTCCTGGATAGTGTTTATTTTTGAAAACAAACAGTCATTAATTAAGACCATATTTGGGAATTTTTGCTGTCTGATGTCGCTTCGCTTGTGCGTCAAACCCAGAATTCTACAAAGCTGCTTTTTGCCAATAGCTGGTTTTAAAAGAGGTGCAGAAATATGATTCAGACAGAATTTGATTAAACCACTCTTTTCCATACGGTCTTATTAAAGGCAATATCAAATTAGACAACAAATATGGTACACGATTCAGAAAAGTCAATGTTCATGCATGGATTTCAGAATTAAGTCCTCTTCAACACATTCATCATAAGACAGTATAAATATAACATTCTTTTAATGTATAATATTCTATAATTATATTTATACTACAGTTAGTTATGACTGATTGATGAGACATTCCATGAGTGGTGATATTAGATGGTAGCAGTGCATCTAATATCGAAGTCCTCACTTCGGTGAGACATTAGAGGACACACGAGATGCAGTTAAAAGCAGAGGGATGCATCAGCTGGCAGTGTGGGCGTGCCCGGCCCCAGTCAGACCAACCCTATCAAAGTTAGGAGAGGTGTCGTGTTTTGCCAGATAAGGAAAATATGGTCATATATCTGCAAAAGAAATGCTGAAATTTAAAGCTGATTTGTAGCATACCAGGAATCCCAACTGTTTTACTGTTATTGGTGTTAAATTGGGCCTGGGTAGTATGTAAACTTGTTGTGTTTTGTATTTACTTATGTTTATGTATACTTTTTAAAATATTGATGATTTTTTTTTCTTTTAATAAAAAGCCACTCTTGTTATCCAACTTTTTTGTGGCTCTTTTTTTTTTTTTAAGTAACGGTTCAGGCACCATTTAAAAGTACCGGTTTTGCACAAGCATCGTTAAAAAACAAACAAACAAAAAAAAAACACGAATACCCAACCCTTATCACACCACGTCACAAGTGGCTTAAATAACTGTTAATTAACATTAAATGTTGGTCACAGCATGAGTCAAAATACTGACTCAGTACTGGGCTGAGAGCAGCTGAGAGCCGAAATCCACAATCAAAACCTCACAGAAGCACTTTTGATGTACAACAAAACACATAAATACATTTGATAACGTTATCAAATGATTACGTTGACCTTCATTTAACACAACACTTTGGGATTGTACACCCTAGTGCACCAAGCTTTCCATTTAATGGTATTTGGGATTAAATCAAGAATTGATATTCTAAAATCGGAATAAGTGGAAATATAAAGAGAAACGTATGAGATTTACAGGACTGTCCACAACCTTCATGGTTTATTCTTCTCACCTTTTGGCTGCATAGTAACCAAATATAAAACTACTTTCACCCCCTGTTAATTACTGTCAGTTGCCAGTTCCGCCAGTATTGGTTAGTTAGATTCGTGAAAAGGGTATGTTTTGGCACAGCAAAATAACTGGTTAAATAAAGAAACAGCAACATCAAACTCAAGGTCGCGCTGGCGTGCTGGATATCAGAAGCTTCTGCACTCAGGCTGCACGTGCCTATAAACGCATCACAGTTGTGCGATAACAAGCAGTACAGCACTCCTTTTCGTGTGATTTTGATAAATTATTAATCATAATATATAAAATCTAATGGTGCAGATATTTTTTTTAGCCTGAACAGGTCCTCTACGTCCACACACACACAAATAATATTTAAAAAGTATCCGAAATATAGGATATCCTGTCATAACCTAGAAAAACTAAAAATACTTTTCTTTTTTCAGCACAATCTTGAAACTCAGATCTGCCTCTAAAGACATTCCATAATAGTCATTAAAGCTAAATCGTTAATAATTTTTTGCATAAATATCCAAACGCCCCAAATTACTGCTGATATCTGATATTGTTAAAACCTGAACTCCAACTCCACGTCTTGATTCTACCTGAGAGACACCATGTTGCCGAGTTCTGCTGGCAGGCTGCGGAGTTTGTTGGAGGACAAGTTCAGGTAGACCAGGTGGGGGAGCTTGGCGATTTCAGGAGGGAGTCGGCTGAGGTTGTTGTTGTTGATGTGCAGAGCGGTCAGATGAGTGAGCGTCCATAACGAGCTGCTCAGGTTTCTCACCCGCCCTGTTTAAAAAACAATGATGAGGAATTATTAAGAATGCATTAACATGATCAAACAAAAAAATATATAATATTAATAAGGGTACCCGGCTGCTGATCGGAATCGGACAATAATCAGTTAATTTTTTGAGGACGGTTGTCTCTCATCTGGTTGATCATGTAAAACGATACTATTGTGACGCCGCAAAATACATGAGGTGACAGCCACAACAACATGCCGTCACCAGACTGGCTAAAACCATTATCATACACACACAAAAAATATATAATAGAGAGAAATATAATATAATTATAATTTTATTATATTATATAATTCATATATAATTCAGCTCTGGCCGAGGCAGCCTGGGTTTACCCTACCGCTCCATGCATGTGGACTGAAAGTGAGCAACTAATCTGCACACATTCTAGATGATGAAAAGAATAGGTTGTCTCTTAAAAATAAGAAAATCTGATACTCATAAAGAAAAGCCTGCAGTTGCTGCTTAATATAACCTGAGAGGTTAACCAGAGAATGCAGTGTATTAGAACAAATCAACCAAAGAGAAAATGATGAAAGCCACATGGGCAAGAACTAACCAGTAATCTCTAACTCAGCCCAGTGAGACTTTTTCCCACTGGCTGCCTCCTCTGCCGACATGATAGTGTACAGCCTGCGCGGGTCTGGAGGCTCATATTTCTCCTTTGGCATACCTGTTAATCTAAAAAAAAAAAAAAGAAGAAAAAAAAAACATCAGACCAGTGTAATCAAGCATTTGATGTTGCACTCTGACTACAGGAAAGCATGTTTAGGAAGCCTGTTCAACACTAGTTTCACCCTTGGATGCTTCAAAACACAGGGCATGTGCTGCTTTTGAGACTAGGCCATACCCGGCTGGCTTTAGTCCTAGCTGAATAGAGAAAAAAAAGCACCTTATTGAGTGTAAACCTTATAATAAGTAAGCCTGTTTAATTACCTCTGTGTTACATGCATGAGCAAGCAAACTGTTGAATCAGATATTCAGAGCAGCTGGAGTAAATGTGAACTGTAATTTTACAAAGCGAGACTGATTTAATATGGAAACACATATGGAATAAACCTGTTGCTTGCGCAAAGTTAATAATCTGCGTCTTGCTAGGACAGAAATCACACAGTATTGGCACACATTTAAACAATTAAAAAATGTTACAAAATAATAATAATAATAAATCCTTGAATATGTTTCAGGGTTAAAAATAGTCTATAATGTCGAACTGGTAAGCGACTCTGGTACTGTAGCTCTGATATCTGTAACTGGGGTGGATGATCTGGACCAAAAGTTGTAATTTTTGTAATTTTTGCACAGTACTGTGCAAAAGTCTTAGGCACCATATTATCTGTGGTACGAATTTTGTTATGTAAGTATATTATGTCTGCATTATTATGTACAAGACCATTCCCTACAAAGATACACTAAAATTAATGAATAAATAACAATACAGAAGAATATTTGCATGCCTGTAAAGAAAGCGACATATTACATGACAGACCAGTTTTCAGATGGGAAAAAAAACATAATCAATAATGTAGACTTCTGGGTTTTGCATGAAAATACAAAGAAGTGAGTGTGACGAAGTTACCAAAAGAACTCCTATTCTCCAGCATGCTCAGTAAAACCTAACAGCTGTTTTATTATATATTATATAGACTGAATATTGATACACAATATACGGCTTATATTTTGGTCAGTTGCAAGACAAAGCCACTTGCGAGTAGTCACAAACACGTTTATTAATGCAGACTGTAATTAAAATAAAATGCAAAGACAGATTTAATTTGCAGTTTCAAAGAAAAATAAATAAATAAATAAATAAAATGAACTGCGTACATTAAATAAGAATCTTTGAGAACAAATGTTTCTTTATGTTTTTTTTACTGAGGTAGACTGTAGAGCTCCTGGGAGTGTCGTGTCAGGTTGGGGCTGCAAGCAGACTGTTTTAAAGAACTGGACAAACCCTTGAAGGCACCTCAGCCATGCTGATATTCATCACAACAGCACTCTCTCTTGTGTGTTATTGATTAATTAAAAAATAATTGATATACCTTAAAATCAGCTATAATGCATCAAAAAAATGGGGGGGAAAAGGTGGAATCTGTTCAGGTCTGTATGCGAGAACATTATGGTGTGGTTTATTTATAACATGTTTATATTTCACAGGAGATACAAAGACTTTAAAAAAAGTATGCACTATTTATATATGTGCACTGCACCCTGTTACACACGTCGTCCATGAATACTTTTTCCTTTAACCGAGATCCGTTAGGGACACAAGGTCTGAGGCATCTCTTCTAACAAGATAGCAAACTAGCCACAAACCACAACTGTTCGACTGGTCCATATGCAAGGAACTAAAAATAGCAGAGAATGTATGAATCATTCTAAACAGTAAAAGAAATTGCCTCATTTGGGAGCAAGGAAAGCTCATAAAGCAGACTGAGCGGCATGAGCTCACTTACTGTCCATGTAACTCTGTTGCAGCAGCTTTTGCATAGCAGAACAAAATAAATGCACTTTGACCAGTGCAATCAGTGCAAGCAAAATCCACACTTGGCCCTATGCCTTGTGGAATATTTCCCCAACTTATTTGTATCGGCTGTACACATTGTAACCTGATAGGTGTGATATACAGATTGGGCACCGAAGCCAGTCGACAGCTGAAACATGATCGCTGAAGTTACAACCGGTCATGAGGCTTGAAAACAAGTCTCTCTCTCTCTCTCTCTCTCTCACACACAGACACACAGCATATATAGGGCTGTAGTGGTAATAATAAATAAATAACAGGTGGGTAAACTATAAATTATGTGATGAAGGTAAGGCGGACCATGACATATGGGTAATAAAAAATATATATTAGAAATATTCCTTGAGAAACATAGCTGAAGTCCACGAAGTTTACTGGTCACAGTTAAAAGTATAAAACAATAAAAGACAGTATGAATTTTTTTTTCTTTAACATCAGAAACCATTCAAAGAACTAAACAATCCATCATGCTTCTTAATAAGAAAAACAGTTGAATATATTGTAAAAACAATATATAAATCACATCACTGCCTCACTAGCAGCAGATAGCAGCAGTGATTGTGCCCCAGTGGGCTGCTGATGGTGGGCTTATTTGTGTCTCTGAGGAGAGGGAGCTTGGCTGTCAGGTCTGAAGGAAGTAGATCCTCCTGGCTGTGGTGGTGAGCTGTTGGAGCTCAAGGTGCATGGTTGTTGGACTGGCCTCCGGGTTCCCTAGGTGTAGGTCAGGTATCCCTAGACTGGAAGGTGTAGTTCATGGGGGCGGAACCTTGAAGACGATGCCAAATGTCTCTGGAAGTCTTATGTAGTCCTCACTGGGTCACGGCTATTTTGGTGGCACGGGTAAAACGTACACAGTATCGGGCTTAATGTTTAAAGATTATTGCTTATTCAGTGTTTCACGGTCACATGATGGTGCGACTGCTGACATCTTTAGAGGAAACATAACACTACACATTGCTGCCATAGTTCAATTTGAGTTTAAAAAAGGGCATGTTGATGTGTGTATACATTTGTTGGGCTCCTCTGTGTGTGTGTGTTCATGCATGTGTGTACATATTGTACTGTATATCCTATCGTATTATCTGTAGCACAGATCATGTCATGTTTATCATATCTGTATTATTATGTATAAAAAACATTCACTACTTCCAAACATATCTTAAAAATGAATAAATAAATAACATTACAGAAGATTATTTGCATGCCTGTAAAGAAAGCAACATATTACATGACAGACCAGTTTTCAGATGGGGGGGGGGGGAACTAATGTAGGCTCCTTGAGTTTGCATGAAAACAAAAGCAGTAAAACCGAACATCTGCTTTACTTACAATACTGTGCAAACGTCTTGGCAACATGCAAAAAACTGCCATAAGCAAAGACGACCTTTGAAAACATTATACATTAAATTTACTTCTATAAAAAGCACAAATGAAACAATACAATTAATATTTGGTGTGAAAACACTTTGTTTGAAAATAATCAGTCATGTTAAATACAGATTTGTGCAGTTTTGTAAGTAAAACAGCTGGTAGGTTTTACCGAGCATGCCGGAGAACATGCAAAACCCAGGAGTCTACGTTAAGTGGTTTTTTTCTTCTTCTTTTTTTCAACTGGTCTGTCGTGTATTATATTGCTTTCGTTATAGGCATGCAAATATTGTTCTGTAATTTAAGTATGACTTTAAAAGTTATGATTGGAAATAGTGAATGGTTTTGGATATGATTGTGAAAACATGATAAACCTTTATAACAACATTTGTACTATAGGTTATATGGCAACTAAGACTTTTACAAACCATATTTTAGTCTTTCATCTGCTCTCGGCAAGGGGTTACCACAGTGAACCATCTGATCTTCTGCGCACAACTTGGCACTATATGTAATATTTTATTTATTTATTTATTTATTATTCCCCCATACCCTACAGTACCAGTCAAATGTTTGGACACAAGTTTGGATTCATTTTCTACATTCTAGGACAATAATACGTTTTTTTTTTTTTTTTTTTTTAAACCTAAGAAATAACACATATGGCATTGGGTAATTAAGTAAGAACTACATCAACAACAACAACAGTCAGTTGTTTTTTTAAAACACAAAGATCAGCTGTTCTGGAATAGTTCTTGCAGGAACAGTACTGTCGAGTGCATTTGCAAAAACCCATCAAGCACCATCATGAAACTGACTCTCATGAAGACCATCCCAGGAAAGCAAGACCAAAACTTACCTCTGCTGTACAGGAGAAGCACATTTAGAGTTACCAGCCTTAAAAAATCATCAGTTAACAAATAGTAACTCAGAGTCTTGACAGAGCATAAGCGTTATGAAGTCTTCACAGAGCATATGCGGATACATCTCAATATCAACTGTTTAAAGGAGAATATTGCATATTTTTGGACACACCTTCTAATTCCATTGTCTTTCCTGGTTTTTATTTCTTGTTAACAATGTATGCCATACTCATAAAAAAGTTAAAACTGTCCAGTATAAGACAAAACCACAAAAAAGATGGTTTGTTATGAGATGATGTGCATACTTTATAATTCTGTCATCCGCCTCAAAAACTCTAATCAAGTAAGTATGCACGTAACACTCAATCAACTTTTTTGTGGTTTTGTTTTTTACTGGACGTTTTTAACATGATAATAAAATTATGATTTTCAAGTCCCTTTTTAAAAACCTTTCTTAAAAGACCCAGTCTCAGGCTGTCATGGATAATGAGAATAATCATCTAATGTATTGGAAGTTTAAATTTTTTCTTCTGTCAAATTTGGATTTAGGAAGAGAGATGTACTTGCATTTATAACAGAATTCAGACATTTGGCTTAAATGCCTCATGAGCAGATTTATACTTAATGTAGTATATTTGTTATAACTATACACACAGACACATTATATGTGTGTGTGTGTGTGTGTGTGTGTGTGTGTGTGTGTTTGTATATATATATATATATTAGTGTTGTGTGTTGACATGAAGAAGTAACAAAAGTGCTGTATAGAGTAAAAAGATAACTTGTTTAAAATGTTTGAACCAGAAAAGTTTAAGTCTGAGGAAAATAAGTTTTTCTGGTTTTCTGGTCACCAGCCAAACAGGACAGCTGAAGTATTACACAGACAGAATGTTGTACAAGCAAACTTTCATCGCAGAAGTGTGAATGTCTCTGTGTAAATGAAAATAATTGGGCTCAGTGCATTAGCCCGGGGCTCAGACTGTCCCCTGGTCCTGTACAGGACAGTTAAACCGTTAGCTAACACTGCTAACTCTCTCTCTCTCTCCTTGGGACTTGGGATCATTCTGTCACTGTGACAGCTGCAGAAAGCAATGCACAAATAAACCAAACAAACATCACGCTGCTACGCAGAACTGCCTTACCTGCATTAGGGAGGTGGTACCGCAAATGTTGAGGTGATATTTCCCCAGACATGCAGCCTCTGCTCGGTTCCTCTGCTGCTCAGTCTCTCCCAGCAGGCAGCCAGAAGGACAACAATCATGGCGTCCACTCGACTCATCCGCGTCATTTTTCCTGCTACCGCATTTCGCGTAACGCACACGGATTGGATGCTGGTTTCTATAAACAGGCACAAGACATTTCCCATTGGGTAGATAGCACGAGAGGATTGCCCGCTAGCCAATCGCAGCGCGGAAGGTGGGATCTTTCGGAATGCGGGTGTGTAAAAATAACTCCCTGCATTCCCAAGTCTGAAATAGCCACCGGGAAAGTTAGTAAACAAGCATTAGTTGAATTGTTGTTTTTACTTAAATTTTTACATTAAGCTTTGTACATTTATATTATGTATTAAATTGGATTAAATACGTTTGACACAATACATCAAAATACAACGTAAACATTTAAATATTATTTCTAACTATATCTGGCCTTATTTATTAGATTATTTTGTATTATTTCCTTTGCCTCTCAGATGTCTTTCCTAAGTTTTATTTGAAGTTTAAATAACTGTTACGAGAATCTGCTTTTTTTATGTGTATTATTTTGAAAGTTTACCCAATCATATTTTGTTTATAACAAAATATGATTGGGTAAACTTTCAAAATAATACACATAAAAAAGCAGATTCTCGTAAATATATATTTGTTTTTCCTATAAAACTTCTAATTAAATTTGTATATAAAATGAAAAATATTTATACTCAGAATAATTATTAAAATACGTTACATTTTAGGGCCGGAACTATTAATCAGATGGTGTGCTCCCACACGGAGTCTATTACCCACCGCACCGGTGAATATGGCAGCCTCCGCGAGGAGCTTACTAAGAGGTCAGGTTTATAGATTTGTGTTCTAATGTTTAACATGTACTCTGCTAATATATCTTATGTCTTAGTTTAGCATGAGTATGCAGTTTATTATGACCTCTACCTTGTTGTCATTGCATTCGTATAGCTGTTTATTCAGTAGCCCTGAGTTTAGCATCACAACTGCTGATTGCTCTGTAAGATTTAAACTCTTCGATCTGGACATATAATATTAATTCTCTTCTTTTTAAAAGTTATTAACTGGCTTCTTATCTTGTTTTTTGAATAAACAAATTGTATTAAAGTGAATTTCTGAATGAAATTATCTGTCCATGCAGCAAGAACACTTTCCCTACCTTAATTTTTCTCAGTCTAAAATTTAAAAATAAGATGAGAATCTAATAAATCACTTTTAAATGATAAAAAAATTATATTTTTATATTTATTTAAAGCAACAACAGAAAGATTTGCAGTGAACAAGCTACATAACATGCTGAGATGATTGATTGATTGATTGAAATAAGTTTTGTATGTTTTGTCTCACAGTTTTGGCTGGATGTCAGCGGCAGCTTCTCATCCCCAGAGCTTCCTCTGCTTTATGTCCGTCGCAGAATGCAGCTGGGCATCATCCTATGAGGTCTTATGCTGCTGCAGCAGTCAAGTAAGCATCCTGCATTTCAATGTCTGTCAAAGGCAAGCCAATCAAAATAGCGAATTAGACATGTTTAGAAATGTAAGGGGCAAATATTTTAGGCATTAAAAAAATCTGACGGTATACAATAGGCTTTAAAGTCAAACCAGGCCTTTTGATTTTCCAGAATAACAGAACACACCTTTATTTCTCTGTATAATCCCCTGCTACATTTATGCACTCCAGTGTTTCATTAGTGCCTGGATACCATTAAGGTTAAAAATTTTCTGAGGACACCGGAGCCATGATCAGATTTCCTGCTTCATGTTTGAATCACTGAACTCCAATGTCAGGACTGTACACGTGATGTGGCAATACTGTAACTCCCAGCCGGGTTCCTGTAATGTGCAAGTAGTGTTTGTGAAAGATTGTGTATCTGTCCCACAGACAGATGCGTTTCTTCCGCAAGTTGGCGACAAGTTATCCATCGATTTTATTTAAATTTTTTTCAAGGATCAGGCATTCTGCTCGCT
Organism: Clarias fuscus; assembly: GCA_030347435.1. Classification (NCBI taxonomy): domain Eukaryota; kingdom Metazoa; phylum Chordata; class Actinopteri; order Siluriformes; family Clariidae; genus Clarias; species Clarias fuscus. The sequence continues at coordinate 19,906,765 of CM059208.1, forward strand.
GAAGGTTTACAGGACCGACTGCAGTGGGCTCCAAGCCGGCATCGCTATTCATGGCCATACAGGCTTCTTTAAAACGTTTGCACCATTCAGATGTTTTATTAGGGCTAAGAGTCTCATCAACGTTCTGTGCCTTCATTCACAAGTCCCGGTTTGACTTATTAGTATACCCATCGTTTGTCACTTGGTAATAAATGAATCTGAAAAACCTAAATGCATAAACAGTTTTGTTATTAAATCATATTCATCTCTCTTATTTTGTGTAAAAAAATAAAAAAAAGACAAGTTTATGCAAACTTTTGCAAGAGTACTGTATGCTTACTATACATTTTATGATTGACTTTTAAGCTCTTCTCGTCTAGGTCCATATGAATTGATGCTATAATACTACGGTAGCTAACACAAGCATCTATTTGGGTTTGGTTCTTTTAACTCATTTAGGACGTTATGAGATGCCTGAAACAAATCCTCTTCTGTCTTGTCAGGTCGGCTAAGAAAGAAAGGAGAGTTGAAAAGGGAGCAGCAAAGGAAGTAAAGCCAGAAGAAAAGAAAAAGAAGGAGAAACAGAAGATCGACGATACCGGTCGTCATAAGCCGTACGGTCTGACGGCCTGGGAGCCGATCGATGACGTGTACGTAGTGAGGCACTACCCTAAACCCGTGTATGATGCGGATGTAGCTGTGGACATGCTGAAGAGCTTTCAGAAGCTGGACTTTACCCCTGAAGATCAGCCTATTTACATTGAACTGAAGCTGGATATGAAACTAGAGAAAAAGGTACTTGACGCACTGATTTAAACATGCTGCATTACAATTTGTATAAATTATTCCGTCCATTAACAATTAATAACAGGTTTCTGAAAATTGTAAATATTTTACATGATCGTGATCAGATGGTCCGTTATGGTGACCCTTTTGACAGGAGCAGAAAATGGAAAAAGTCTTTGAACGTAATTGGCTTGCTGTAATTTGTTTTTCTTGGAGAATTTGCCACAGTTGAAAGATTACCACATTAACACTGATTATCAATTATATGCCAGTAAACTGGTGACCGCATCATGGACATCCAAGGCTCATTTATGTCTGTGAGGACCAAAAGCTATTCCATCTGGTCTGATCCTATGGAAAAGCCTGTGTAGCACTAATTTCAGAAAATAAGTCAATGCTGGCCACTATAGAATGTCACCAGAACACCCAGTGCACTAGACCTAGCAGGCAAGAAGCTCAAGGCCACCGACCTGGCCTCTAAATTCCCCAGATCCCAATCTGATTCATGGAGGCTACACCTCGCAACCCACAGCACTTAAAGTATTCTCTGCCAATGTCCAGTGATGCCACAGCACACCTTCAGAGGTCTCGTGGAGTCATGCACTGAGAGCTCAAAGCTGCCCAAGGGTATACAGAGTATAAAAATTCATTACTTGTATATTTTTAAAATGCATTAACAAAATATGGAAAAATGGATGTATTCCAGCTTTCTGGCCAAGCATTTCGAACCAGATTTCTGTCCAGCATTTATTATCTACTAAAATAAGGGTTTTTTTCCATCTCTAATGCAATCTCTCATAATCCTGTACACCCTTACTAAGCTTCCCAAAGTATTATACAGCATCTCATACTAACAATATACAGTACTAAAGATATCTTTGTTTTCCATTTCTTTCAGAAAAAAGTAGACCCCTTTGTTAGCACTGTCCATTTACCTCATCCGTTTAAAAATGATCTGAATAAAGTGGTTGTCTTCACAGAGGTGAGTATGTGCTCTCAAACTTGCTGTGCATGCTGTCTGTTAAGGAGAGTGTGAGTCTAATTCATTTTTGTGTCTGTATCACGTTTTTTAGGATCCAGAAGAGGCCAGATTGGCCACTGAGCATGGAGCATCTATAGTGGGTGGAGCGGAGCTTGTAGAGAAGGTACCGCATATGTTCAAAGCAAACCGGTTCTTGAACAGATTGATTTGTTAAGATTATATCAGCTGATTTAAAAGGGTCCAGAAACAAATCAGCCTATTAATCAGACACTCAGTCAATTATTAAATCAATCAATTAATTAGTTAATCAGTCAATAAACTAATCTTATAACCAATTAGTGAGATAATCAGACAATAAACTAATTACTAGTTCCATCAATCAATCAACCGATCAATTCACAATTAAATCAAAGTTGATTAATCAATGTAATAATTAATAAATCTGTCAACCGATCAATACACCAAATACCAGATGAGGTAGAAATCGATTCAGTTATGTGTTATTATTTTGTGTGGCAGTTCGTGTATCACTGCACTGACTCCCAAAATCAGAGCATTGAGAAGAATTCTTTTGTGAATGAAGCTATAAAGTTAACTGACAAAGGAGACACACAAATAATTTAATAGTTAAAAAAATCTGATTTGGCCAGTAATTTAATCAGTAATTTTGCGTGCATGTACAAGGCTAACAACATAAAAGGCAAAAGAAGCAACATATGCCAATCTACATATGTTCTAGCTATTTCATTTTCAATTCGAGTTTCTTCACGAAATTAGTTTTGGGAGTTTACTTTCCCATAAAAGTCTTTTACTTTCCCTTTAAAATCACTCCAAGGCCCATTTCAATGTCACTTTAAATATGAATAGCCTACTTCCTGAATTCAGTTTATAAATAAGTTATGTATTTTAGAAATTATATGGTACTGTGCAAAAGTCGTGATCCACCCACAATTCTTCATACTTTGATTTCAAAGAGCCAGACTTCCTTGTATTTGTTTAATCTAGTCTTGAGAAACGTTTGTTAAGCTACACAATGACCTATGAATCATTCAAGCGTGAAAAACTTATAGCATGAAGCAGAGAGGAACAGGTGCAGATGACGGACGATCAGGCCGGTGATCAGTATACTGGTGATGCTGGGAGCAGACGAGAGGGGAAATGAGGTTGTTGCTGAGGTTTTGATATAAACGACCAATTTTTACATTGTATCTTTAGGCACAGAAAAAACATTTATTCTGAATGGGATTTAATGTGAAGAAATAAAGGGAAGGCTCAAGACTTTCACACAGTGCTATATGAGAAGAGATGAGAAGATGTATTCAGACACATTTTGAGTTCTGTAAATACATATCATGCCTTTGGAAAGGCATTCAACAGCAACGTTGCATATTTGAACATGACTTTATGTAAGAAATTTACTATGAAGCATTATTAGAGGGCACAAATAATAATTTATGCACACACAAGACTGATGTTCATGTGTTTTGTTTGTAGATATTGGAAGATGAGGTCACGGCAGACTTTTACCTGGCTGTTCCCGACATCATCCCGAAGCTCCTGCCTTTAAAGAACAAACTGAGGAAGAAATTCCCAAAGAGTAAACGAGGTCGGTGTGTTCCTCACATCCAAACTTTGTATCTTAAGCAAGTTATTAAATGTCATTTTTTATGTCATCATAAACGACTGCTCATGTCACTTCAGGGTCAGTTGGGGTGAACATTCCTAAAATGCTGCAGCTGTTCAAGAGTGGACATGAGTACATGGTGGAGAGGGATGAATACGTCGTCACGCAAGTTGGAAGAGTACGTCTAAATCTAAAACTCATGGCATAGGAATGATTACAGTAAATGATCGGGTAGCTCTGATACTATTATATAGTATAATAATTTCTTTTACAAGGCTGTTCAAGTCAAACTGGGACTTTTAATTGCGCAAAGCACACTTATGAGATTTAAAAATTCCTAATTTTCTATATATAATCCCCTGCTACACTAATGCGCTCATGTAAGCGTTTAACTAATGCTTGCATACCGTCAAGATAAAGTGTTCTCAGTATGCCTGAGCCATGTTCGGACTGCCTGCTTAACGTCTGAAACGCTGACCTCCCAGGAATTCCTTTAATGGTGCAAAAATGGCCTGGAGCGAGGTGAGGACTGTACATGCGATGTGGCAATGACTCTCAGCCGAGTTCCTGAAATGCTCAAGTGGGGTCTGTGAATGATTGTGTGCACAGTTCCCGCAGACAGATGTCTCTTCACTGGATTACGCTTGAAATCTTCTGCAAATGTCAGTGGGTTTTACGCTTGCCTTCCTGATAAAATTAATCACACGTACCACTTTGACTTGAATACCCTTATGATTTATAAGGCTTTCATGCCGCTTATAATAGTCACATCTGGTAATAGTAAGGTACATGTGCTATCAGATGTTATTAACCAAATGTGCCTTTGTCGGTGTTATGCGCTAAAATGCCCCCCTGCCACAGATTGCCCCCCCCCCTACGTAATCTCTAACAAATATTATATTAGAATATAAATTCGTAGGTTTAGTATTATAATTAACCCTAGGCACGTGACAGTCGTCACAGTTCTTATATAATGTTTATTTTGTGGCACATTTATTTAGCAGGGATTTGTCAAGTAGTACAAAAATGTTTACACTAAAATATTTATGATGAAAAATTACATTAAATGATTATTATGAAATAAGCAATTTAAAAAATACATGGTGTGTGTGTGTGTGTGTGTGTGTGTGTGTGTGTGTGTGTGTGTATACTATGTGTGTGTGTGTGTGTATATATATATATATATATATACACACACACACAATATATACAATATATACACAGGGTGGGCCATTTATATGGATACACCTTAATAAAATGGGAATGGTTGGTGATATTAACGTCCTGTTTGTGGCACATGTGAGGGGGCAAACTTTTCAAGATGAGTGGTGACCATGGTGGCCATTTTGAAGTTGGCCATCTTGGATCCAACTTTTGTTTTTTCAATAGGAAGAGGGTCATGTGACACATCAAACGTATTGGGAATTTCACAAGAAAAACAATGGTGTGCTTGGTCTTCCTTTCCTGGGATGGTCCGCATGTGAGCCAGTTTCTTTGTAGTGCTTGATGGTTTTTGTGACTGCACTTGGGGACACTTTCAAGTTTTCCCAATTTTTCAGACTGACTGACCTTCATTTCTTAAAGTAATGATGGCCGCTCGTTTTTCTTTACTTAGCTGCTTTTTTCTTGCCATAATACAAATTCTAACAGTCTATTCAGTAGCACTATCAGCTGTGTATCCACCTGACTTCTGCACAACACAACTGATGGTCCCAAACCCATTTATAAGGCAAGAAATCCCACTTATTAAACCTGACAGGGCACACCTGTGAAGTGAAAACCATTTCAGGTGACTACCTCTTGAAGCTCATCAAGAGAATGCCAAGAGTGTGCAAAGCAGTAATCAAAGCAAAAGGTGGCTACTTTGAAGAACCTAGAATCCATGGCAGGGGGGCATTTTAGCGCATAACACCGGAAACCCATCCTAAAGCTTGACCAGTTTTCACTGACCAGATTAAATGAGTATTTTATTCCATTTTACTGAAAGAAATCATGCAAAATTGAATTTGTTCCCACAGCTGGACATGCCAAAGGAACAAATCCTAGAGAACATGCGGATCATCGTTCAAGACATTGCATCCCACAAACCAGCAGAATTTGGTAAGGGCTTCATCACTGCACAGTTATATAATCTCTAAAGTCTAAAACATACAATACAGTGGTGGCCAGAAGGACTAAGACAAGCAGGTCCACCTGTTTTGAAGAATAATGGACTTGATACTAAATATTGATTGTTGTATAATAATTTATTTGGAGAAAATAACAAATGATTCTTATTGATTGGTAATTATCATATCACATATAATATCATATTAAGGGTCTGTTAAAAACCTTGAATTTCACTTTTGTCTCGATGTTCTTGGCCACCACTGTACACTTACTGTATATCAAGTTTATTAACTGTACTAGGATTTTAAATGAAGCACATGATTTTGCCTTGTTTCAGAGGTGATGCTCCTGTTTGATGCAGTCATTATAACAGTTGTCTTCCATTGTGTGCAGGTTCCATTATCGAGAGAGCTATCGCAAACAGTGAGACGAGCGAGGCTTTACGCATCAAACATGAAGTGTTTTTACAGCAAGATGTAAAGGAGGACTGAGTAAAAAGTTTCATTGTGTAATGGTATACTGTATAATGTAATAAATTTTCTCAAATGTGTAATTTGGTGTCGATCCTGATTGGGTTTGATCCTGGGCTCGAGATACAATCTGTGTAAAGTTTTTGTGGACATGTTCCTTATGTTTGACTTTTTTGCCGTTACTGTTTCCTCACACTCACCAAAAAACATGTACATAGATTTTCCAAGATAAATCATTCACCCGTTGATGTGAATGTGGGCATGGCATGCAAAGATGTACTGGCGTACCATGTAGGATGTAGTCCTGCCTTGCATCTAGTGTTTCTCGGACAGGCTTTGAATCCTATGGTCTGATGACAAATGCAGAAGGGAAAACTGAGTGGGTAAAGGCTCTGGGTTATTGATCCTAGTGACTAAATTCTAAGAAAATTCTTAGAATTATGACGTTTTCCTAGAATTTCCCCTTCAATTTAGGATTAAATCCTAGTAAAGATAAAAATGATTGATGAAACATCTTAGGCCTAAAAACAGCTCCTAAGGTAAACATTGTTAAGAGAAAAGAGAACTTTTAGGACACTGGCAGAATTTTATTCCCATCAATATGAAATGGATTACAAGTAATAAAATCAGTATGGTAAATAAATGTAAGAACTTCAATATAGTAACTGCTATGTGGAAATTGGTTCCTTCAAAAGTAGACACTTTCACATTTGGGTTGTTTTAATTAACTTTAACATATTTAGCCTATAACCGAAACTTTGCATAAAGTATCCTGTAGTCATGATTATACAATTCCTCATATACAAACATTATGATTTCACTGTCTATTCTATTATCATATATTCTAATTTCACAAAGAGCGCATTTCAAGACCTTTACAGAGGTCAGAGGTTATTTTTTATTAACCAATCACAGTCCTTGAATTGCTGCATCATCCCTAGCAACGGGGTCAATCACACCTCACTATGATAAAGGTTTTAGTACTTTCCTGATTCAGAGTTGCTCTGAGAAGTTTCCTAAATCACTTTTAGTCTGGGACTCCCAGCTAGGACTTTTTAAGATAGGAGCTCTCAGAGAATTCTAAGAAGCTTTGTGAATACAGGCCCTGAAGTTTGCCCGTTCAGCCCCAACTCGAAAAGCTCCTATGGTTGGGCCTTTGAGCAAGACAAGGACGTTAACCCTGTCTGCTAGAGGGCGCTGTATCATAGCTGACCCTGTTCTCTCTCCTGACCCCACCTTCATAACAAGCTGGGATATGGGAAGAAAATAATTCCACTGTGCTGTAATGTACATGATTGACATAGTATGAAAGCTTTTTCTTTTGTTACCATTGCAGTACCCTAAAGTCAGCATATGGTGGCAGTCTTCCTCACATTATTGTTCATCTGCTGCATCATTGTACCTGTTAAACTAATGCTGAGCATTAGCATTTCTGCTAGATTAGTACGAGCGCTTGTTTCTCATTTTATCAAAAAGTAAAATAATTTTTTTGTTATCTTTTTTTATTTTTTATTATTATTATTTTACAAATAGACATGTGCCATCATTTGTAATTTATTATAGACATTAACAGATTTGAGCTACATGGACCTAGCATGTTTGGTTCTGGCATTTGAAGCAACAGTTGAGTTGACTTAAGGCACAGAAAATACAACACAAATTGTTCTCCACAGATAGCAGAAATAGGTACTTAAAATAATAAATAAATAGAATAATAATAAAAAAAAAAACACCTCAATTTCCTCACTACATACTGTATTAAGTCAGTAGACGATTCTCTCTCTCTCTCTCTCTCTCTCTCTTTCTCTGTGTTGCCAGGTCCATGATTTTCCAGTGGTGTTATTCCACTTTATTGTAACTTGTGCTTCAGACAATCAGTTCATTCATTCTCACAGCTATGTGAACATTCCGATTGGTTAGAAGGTGTTGATTAGGTTTTTCATAGAAATTCTGACAGAACTGAATACAATACACAGGTTTTTATAATGCATTACATCATGTAATATATTCTACTATGTATTCACAGGGACTCGTATGGCAAATAATTTCTATAAAGACACATTTTCTTGGGCACATTTATTGGAAAGTCTACACTGTCTGGTTTTTTTTTTCAGAGGTAAAGCTTTTACGTTATGCTTTTTGACACAAGAAAGTGAACAAAAATAAAAACTAGCAAGGAAATTACTATTTATTGCTGCCATAACCTTGGTGATAACAGTTATTTCTAACATTGATTAACTACAACTGTAAATGAATAGACAAAAATTAATTCATTCATCTTCTATAGTGTTTATCCTGTTTATAGGCATGTGGCAGGGTGTATTGCCATCACAGGCCACACTCTCGTTCACCCAGTATGGGCAATTCTGAAACACCAATTAGCCTAATCTAACCAAAAAGTCCTTGGGCTGTTGGAAGAAACACACACAGACCCAAGACGGGAATCGAAACCTCTACCTTGGAGGTGCAAGGCCACAGTTCTAACCACTTTGCCACCGTAGACAAAAATAACATTAATTTAAAAAAAAAAAAAGTTGACACCTTGTCAATAACTCTCTGTCACTCCCTGTCAACCTTTGCAGTACAGGTTTGCGGGAAGTGTGAAGCCGATCCCAGGAGACTTTGGGCATGTGGCAAGGTGTCGAGCCATCACAGGTCACACACCCATTCACACTCCTCATGCAATTTTGAAACACTAATTAGTCTAATCTAATCTAAATGTCCTTGTCTCCTCAATAACTGTCACTCACCGACAACCATGCAATATTTCACATTTAAACATCCTTTTTGCACAATCCACTTTTCCCACTGGTTTATAAGTCCATTATATTTATACAATCTGTTGTCACTTTTACTGCATATGCTTACTGCTAATGCTTTTATTGCACGACAGCTCACATTAGCACTTGTAGTATATATTGCATCTTTGAATCCATTTAATATACAGTACATTATACTCGCCGCTGTATAACACAGTGTTGCCAGAGGGAATGCAAAATAAGAGCTTTAGTGTATGTGCTCTTTTTATTATTGTAATTACCTGTTTTTACAGTGCATATAACAAACTCTTGAATCTCTCCATCGTGTTTTTTTTATGTATATAGACTGCAAGCAATTATAAGACCTTGATGTACAGTAAGCACTGTCGCATGAATGGTGTTTCATTTAAGGTGTCTTAAATGATAGGATTGGCATAGTTAACACTGTCGCTGTGTATCTCCAGGGTTTGGGTTCGATTCCTGCCTCGAGTCTGTGTGCAAGGAGTTTGCATGTTCTTCCTGTGCTTGGTGGATGTCCTCCGGGTACTCCAGTATCCTGCCACAGTCCAAAGGCATGCAGATTAGGCTAATTGGTGTTTCCAAATTCCCTGTAGTGTGTGAGTGTGAGTCTGTGTGTGCCCTGCAATAGATGGTATAGACGATGAGAGAGTGAAATTTGACGAAGGGACTTTTGACCTGGGTGGTGAGAATTCGTTTGAGTATTGGTGCTTGGTGAGGAAGAATCTGTACATAAACAGGACTCAGTAGAAAAGCCTATAAAAATTATTAATAAAAAAAATCATAATATATACCATCTTTAAAATGGTAATGATTTCCCATCCCATATTTTTATAAATAAAAGTAAGATTTTGTCTGTACATTGGTCAGAACTCGCTCTTTTAGTGTTACAATGGAGGATCCGAAACCAGTCTGAAAAAAATTGTCTGTCTGTCTGTCTGTCTCTTTGTATATCTGTCTAGCCAGAGTTTATCACAGCATCATGCCAAATGTGCGCAAAACCGACCTAGATATCTGTCTGAAGTTTAACCTGCACCATAAGTGAAACCAAAAGTGATGTTATCAGCAGTTATCTACCGGATTTAATCATCTACATTAAAATAAGCTTCTAATAAGCTACTTGTGCAATGTAAACACACACCTCCATCAGTAGATATTGATTAGAAAATCAAAATTGAATATTTAATTTTGTGTCCTGCAATTGGCTCCCTGTCCAGGGTGTACCCAGCACCTTGTACCCTAAGCCTCCTGGGATTGGGATCTTTGATTTTAAGACAAAACTTAATATTTATCTGATTACTTTTTCGATTTCTCATCTGTAATTCACTCTGAACAGGGGGTGTATTTGGAGTAAAGTACAACATCGAGTAAACAAGATGTAAACATAAACATTTCTGCATCTTTTTTTTCCCCCATTGACTGTAATAAGATGAAATGAAAGTGGATTCAGAATCTTGCTGCGAACAGGGTACATTTTGTACATCATTTCATAATATTTATCCACCAATCCAGTGGAAAGCAGTACCTTATATTTTTGTCACAGCAAACAAAATTTAGTAAAATGACAGTGTAAATATATATATATATATATATATATATATATATATATATATATATATATCAACCTGAAATAGTAATATCACTGAATAAATTAAAGCTGTGATGTTTCAACTATTTCTACAAACTGTTTCACTTCTGCTAATCGCCTGTAAAACCTGTAATAATGAAGAAATTGATGAGTAATGTGCCTCGTGCTATATATAGCCTAGAGCAGGCTAGATGGCGCGTGCTAGCGCGCGCGCGTGAGGGACAGCAACTGTAAATGCACGCATTAGATGTAAATACTTTCCACACATACGCGCGCACACACACACGCACACACAAGGCAGGTGTGTTCCTAATTGTAAACTTGAATGAAGGTACAGCAGTGAGGAGGGTGCACTGCTTGGGGAGTGAAGGGGGGTGGGGGTGGTGAGGGGGACGTCCTAAACCTCTCATCAATACTCAACTTGTGCTCGGAGCTCGGAGTGCGCAGCGCGAGCCCTCTCCCTCTCTCTCTCTCTCTCTCTCTCTCTCTGTGTTTTCACACTATAATTAACCAGACGAACTGGCCGTTTCCCACGCAATGTATTCGCACCCTTAAATTCGAGTGGACTAACGTCACAGCAGAGAAGTTATATGGATTAGAGGCTCGCACTCGGAGCGCGCGGATCACCGGCTCGACTCGACTTTCAAACCTTCTTCCTTCTTCTTGTGCTTCTTGTTGGGTTGATTATTGAACTGATCCTCCGGTGCATCTACTCACCTTCAGAGATCATAATGTTTCACGGAAATTCTAATAGCTAATTTCAATGATGTTCCTTTTTTTTTTTTTGTAATTAATGAATGCACTGAATGAATGCTTTTCTAAACTCGTAATGGACCTGCTGTGGATTCTTCTCGCCGTGTGCACGACAATCAGCACGTTCACGCGAGGAAGCCAAGGTTTGCGTCAAAGTTACTTTTTTTCTTCCAAAATGTCTTTGATGTTTCATGCTTTGTAAAGTTGCCCTTCTTCTAACAACAACAACAACAACAAAAAGAGAACAGCAACACTGTGTGTGTGTGTGTGTGTGTGTGTTTGTAAATAATTCCACATTTGTGCTGCGCGCGCCCCGAGGAATACCTGAACACACAACTCACGTTGCTTATAATTAATCACAATCTATTTTTTACTCGCGCCACATAAAACTCCTTATGAATACTGTTTTATTTTTGCAATGCACAGACAGAAAAATGCATGAGTTTGAAGTGCTTTGTTATGAATGAAAAGTGGAGCGCGTGCGGAGCACACTTTGCACCAAGTGCAACCAGAAACATGGCTTTTGTCTCTTGCTGCCAAGCAACATTTTACATTTAAGTTCAGAACTTAAATTTTTAATTCTTTTTTTTGTTTAGTCTAGTGCCTTTGAGATCTCCACTGTAGCCTATAGACTATTGGGGATTCCTTGCCAGAAAATATCCTACTATCTTTAATCTGACTTATAATAAATAATGCTTCATGATATTTCAAAGACTTTGATTATCCCCTCAATAAATCATATGAATGATGAGTCATATTTGCTTTTGCTTTTTTTTTTTTTTTGCACACAAAAAAAAGATGTTGGCACTGCCTGTATTTCCTGATTCTTTATAATCTATAACAAAAAAAGAAAAAGTCCCCAGTGTTGAATTACATCTTAGTGTTGCATTAACAATGGCTGTTGAATTAAGTCTTCTGGGAATTGATTCATATCTAAGGTTTTCATTCATGGTAACTCCAGGAATCTTTCCTTGAAAGTTCTGTTTTAATTTTTAATTAAGACCCCAGGCCAGTACCTATAGAGTTGCTATAAATATGATGGGAGTCTTATTTACTATTCACGCTGTCACCTCACTCTTCAAGGTATGGGGGTTCAAATCTTCGCTCCGGTCTATGTGCATGAGGTTTGTGTGTTCCTTTCCCCCTCCCATAGTCCAAAGACATGCAGTGTAGGCTGATAGGTGTTTCCAAATTGGTGTTTCCATGAGCTTGTCGTGTGTAATTGTGTGTAGGTGTTTGTAAAACTGAGTACTGCAGTTTTTAGTATGATACACAGCATAAGTGGCATTGAATTAAGTTTTAACTGTGCTTCACAGTCTACATTTAAATGCTGAAACTATCAATAAGCCAAGAGAACACATTCTAAAGCTCTGTTCTGATTGTTTGCTCAAAGTGCAAATGCCTATGTTAAACAAAGTAATCAAAACCCTTTCATATAATATGGTTGGGAGTGGAGAAAAAATAAAATCGATTTTACACTTCATTTAGAAAAAAATTGAATGTATATTGCGTCCCGTAACAAGACAGCAATGCAAAACATTAGGCAAAATGAACACGAAAATGGCTTGAAAATAACTATTGCTTAGATAATAGATATGTCAAAAAGAATGAGCCAAGCAATCTGGTAGAGATAGGTGATGAGGATCCCCAAGCTGCATAGATAATATGAAAAGGTTGGAGTTACGTGTGTAAATGTAGCACTTAGGCAGACGAGTTATTATATTCTCAGTTCCTCTGTCATGCAGAAAGTTTAATGTTAATATAACAGCTCATTTGTTTAGAAGTAGCTTGCATAATAATGCAATCTGGTCACTTTATCTGACATTTTGCTTCTTTTCCCCTCCACTACAGGAGCTTGTGTCCACCAAGGGGTCCTTGTTGCGGTATGTATTTATGGTCTACAGTTGGTGTATTTGTCTTAATCTGACTGCTTTATCTGGTTCAAGCATGTTCTTGCAATTATCCCCGATTCAATCTGTAATTGTGCTTGATTTACACAAGCTGGACTTGGCCTTTTTAATAATTCAGGAGAAGAACATTATCATGGTAGGGCCTGTGACAGCTGTGAGCTGATAAAGTATCAACGAGAAGAGACCAAATAGCAGTGCTGATGAGCAGAAGTGCCTCGTGAATAATAAATACCAGCAGACGTTTGTGAATGTTAATGTGTCGGAGAAATAAGCTGGAATCTACGGTGTAATAAATGGATCATTCTTTCGTAGACAGACGCCTCACCACGCACAGGTCATTTTTGATGTCTGTGACCGGACCATGTGAGAAGATCTTGAAGATGTTTAACAAATCCAATGACACCTGAGAAATGATGACTTTTTTTCTTAATGTGGCTCAGGCATGATACTGTGTTCAAGGTTATACTCTAAATCCAGATCTCCTTCTGAGGAAAACTTATTTTAGAACCCTTGTAAAAAAAAAAAACTTTAAAAGAGTGAGTTGGAACCCCGTAAGAAAGATTAGATGTCTTGTAGTCTGACTAAATAGCAATTGGTGATTTGTACTTCTTAATCCTGGTTAAACCATACATGAGAACGCTTTAGAAAGCTCCCAGACTTGTTGTGAGATCTTATGTCAAAGTTACAAGAATGTTGTAAGATCAGTTATAACAGTTGGTTAGAACAAATTCAAACAGCTCTGGAGAAACTGAAACACAAATTTCCGCGCTATAGTCTGAGCTGTGTAACTCTGAATACCCCATAACCCTGGTAAAACCCATTCATACACAAGTTTTCCCAAGCAGAAGATCTTTGAGAACGCTCGAACCCTTTACAATATGAAGAAACCCCTTATGATGGAACCCCTTAAGAAAATGTTGTGTTGAGAACCTGAAAAGGGTTTTCAACTCATGCATTTGTCTGAGATCATTCCTGAGAACTCGGTTTGTGGTTGTCTGGGCAGGAGAGAACTAAAACGTAATTGCTGCTGAGTTGCCTCCTTTACTCATGTTTGTCATTTTCCAAGTCTTCCTTGAAATTTGACTACCACCTGTTTTTTTATGTCTAAAATGTAGACAACTGTTAACAATTGCCATTTTCAGTCATGCATTTCAAAAAGCAGTAAGTTGCTACCTACCTACAGCTTGTAACGTTGGGTAATGACTAATCCCTGACTATGGAGCTTTCAAACACTAGTAATTAGTCCTAGGGTAAATATACAGCAACAGATTCTCTCCTGTGTTGGTTTTCTGTTAACCGATAGCTTTGAGAACCAGTGGTATGTGCCTATAGTGCACTATAGCATGGCTCTGACCTAAGAATGGGGAGGGTTTGCAGAGAAAGAAAGAGACATGGAGGGGTAGCATGATGGAGGTGGACAGGTGGAGACACGCTCAAACTCATTCAGGAAGAGGCCCTTTTGCAGTTCAAAGAAAAAGGCTGCCCAAACACCTGGAGAAGGAGCCAGTCTAGAGCAGGAGAAATAAGGACTTTGCTGCATGACCAAAGACCTTTAAGTTCACCTACAAGTCATTATCCAATTGTCTGGAGTATTAGCACTAATAAAAACTCATAATAAGTTTACATGTTTAAGGGAAGTCTTTGCTGAAGAGTGTCACCTAAATGTAATTACTGGGTAAGGACCATGGTAAGGGTATTTAAAGGTATTCCAACATGGAGGAAGACTATTAATACCTCATAGTGAGGCAGCACTTGTCCTTTCTGTAATACTATGTACTCTGTAATACAGTGCACTGCTACCAAATATAACACTTGTGCCTCCGGGCACAAATTCTTGGCATTGCAAGTAGTCATCCTTGAAGGAATCAAAATCGAGGGCACTTGGTGAATAGAACTGTCTAAACAGAGACCTGTGGAAATGACATCTGAGGTTATTGGTAGGCTTGTGGTAATCCGGGCCAATGTTTTCACCCTGTCAGGAATCTCAGTTTTCCACTTAGGCTTCCTGAGAATTGATGAAATAGTTTGAAGTTCAGTAGCTTTTGGCAGGGCGTGGGTTTTTGATGG
Organism: Clarias fuscus; assembly: GCA_030347435.1. Classification (NCBI taxonomy): domain Eukaryota; kingdom Metazoa; phylum Chordata; class Actinopteri; order Siluriformes; family Clariidae; genus Clarias; species Clarias fuscus. The sequence continues at coordinate 19,921,810 of CM059208.1, forward strand.
ACATGATCAGCGTTTAAGTATGCTTGTATAAATCTTAAATTTAGAGTTTCTCCAACAGATAAGAAATGATTCCAGCAATAGAGTACATTTCATTCAAGTAAAAAAACAGTGATCTTTCTCAATAGATCAGTAGTATTAGTGAATTCTTTCAGTGTAACATATTTGTTTGTTGCAAAGCTTAAACTTATTTTGATCCAAATGTATTTATTAATAGTATTATTAGGATAATAATTTCATTAAAATCCTAAAATTTGTATCTCCATAAAAGTGTATATAACATAGTCAATTAATATACTAAGTGACGATGAGCTATTATAGACAATAATATATTTTTTAAATGTTAGAACTTACCACAGGCGTAGTGGTTAGCACTGTCGCCTTGCACCTCCAGGGTCCGGGTTCAATCCCCGGCCAGGCTCGATTCCTGTCTCTGTGTGCATGGAGTTTGCATGTTCTCCCTGTGTTTGGTGGGTTTCCTCCGGGTACTCTGGTTTCCTCCCACAGTCCAAAGACATGTAGGTTAATTGGCGTTCCCATATTGCCCGTAGTGAGTGTGTGTATGTGTATGTGCCCTGCGATGGATTGGCACCCTGTCCAGGGTGTATCCTGCCTCGTACCCTAAGTCTCCTGGGATAGGCTCCAGGCTCCCCGCGATCCTGAATACAGGATTAAGCGGTAATGATGATGAGTGAGTGAGTGAACTTACCACAGTGTGTTTAAAATGTATGCTACGAAAAAGAATGAAATCATGTGATGCGGGTCATGCGGCATTCGGAAAAATCATCTTTGAGTTACAGGACAGAGTTTGTTGACAGGACGTAGTTGACGGACCTTTTACCAAATGCAAGAATAATATTTAGATTTTTTAATAAATTGAAAAATAGATGCTGTTAACTCTAATGGTTTTTAGTCATTATTGTGAACCCCTTAATTGAAAAAGCAGTGATGTCAATTTGGCGACATTATGACAATTCTCAAGCTAAGTGAAGCATAGGATAAACATATAAAATTCTAACGCTTTCCCTTAGGTAAGATATGATATTTTATAAGGAAATATATTTAGAATAAAAATGATGATCATCAACAGACATGGTATGTACCCCAAATTGTAGGATGACTTGGTGTATAGACATGGACACAAATGTTAAGTTGTTATATTTACCATGTTAGCAAACATTATTGACATAACTTCATCATTAGTTCACTGAAAGCGTGGTGGAATTCAAATCTTATATTCAAATCAAGTCAAATGTTTAAGGCACTTTAGGTTCCCAATCTCCATTGTGGTATTTAACTATTTAACTGGCTGCAAAAACAAAACAAAAAAAAAAACATGAGTAAGCCACCAAAAATGGGAACCAACCAGTCTGCATTGTGGTTACTTTCATTGAAAACCTGTATCTAAGGGTACAATAATCCAGCTACATGGCCAACAGACAGGCTCCAGCTACTGTATATTCTTAGAGCGACATGGCTACGGTTCCTGTTGTGAATAACTGCATAGTTAATCCAGTTCAGCTGTTACTTACATGCTGATCTGTTGGCGCTCATCCCGTTCTGGCCTAGCACTAAATAAATGCCTGTGAGATTTTCTTACTGATTTACCTGACGACTCCCTTTCGGGTCTGATGGTTACTTACGCTGTTATAATTTCCCAAGACTCTAGTAGTAGTAAAGCTGAGTCAACTGTTAGAGTTACAAGCCCAGTAAGTAGCTCAGCGTCAACAAGCCCCAGATTTGGGCCTAATAGCCCCACAAACAAAGCAACCAGACATATTTCCTCAGACTCTTTCAGGTCTGTTTGCCCAGAGGCCCCCTTGGTTTTTGTCTCGTAGTGCATTTCCAGTGTTAAACCCACAGCCTTTAACTGAGAATGTTTACACTCTTTCTTTGTGGTGAATAGATTTCTAATCCTGTCTGAGCTTTCTTAGGAAACGAGCAATTACTAATTAAATGAAATCATTTTAACTTTGATCTTGAAAAAAAAAAAGGGACATTTAATTTAACGTTGAATTGGTGCTCACATTCTGCGTAAACTGATTTCCGACTACATACGATGTCTATATAATATTTAATTAAACTGTCCTTATTTGTATGTGTGTATTTATTTTATTTTATTTTTTTTTTACAAATTTTGAGAAATGGGAAGAAATAGGAATGTGGGCCAAAGTAAAGACCTACAGTAGTCTAACCTTCAAAATATTAAAGCACACAATACTGGTTTATTCAATACGAATTTCTGAGAGACCACAGAATTGGTTGTACTGTAAGACCAGAATGGTCCAGTTCTGTGTACTACTCAAAGATTCAGTGGTGGTACGCAGATCCAGAAGTGGATAATGAAAGAGTGGAGGAAAAACCCTCATTTAAAACCATTTAAAATCATGGAAGCTTTTCCAGCTCCCGATACAACGCCCGATTATGTTATGTTATCTTATACAGTAGTAGTTGCTTCTAAGGAGTTCTGAATTGCCTAAGGACCTAAGGAGGTCTTTCATTACTGCTAGTTGAATTGATCATGAGCGTCCGCCAACATGCTGACAGGTTAATGACTCACCTCACTGCTCGCTAGAGTCTAATACAGGGCTGAATCCCAAATCGCTCTCTAATCCCTTGGGGAACTATTTGGTGGAATCTACACCCTATATAGTGCACTAGCTTGCTATTTTATACTATTTGGGATTCAACTAGGGTTTTTTTGTTTCCATGAACAGTTAGTATGCTGAGGCTAATCTAAAGAGGAATGACGGGAGAGAGAAAGGGAAACTTTTTTATTCTCTTTGCCTTTTGGCAACATAGTACCTGTAAGGATGCCCCAAGCATCTCTTGAACATATGGCTACGTTTTGGGCTTGTAGTCTTCGAGTCATAGGTTATCTGATCACTACTAGCGTCATCAGAGATCTGTAGCTCATGTCACATGTCATGCCATTTGAAGAACATGAGTTAAACCCTAACTACATACAATATGACCCTGCAAAGCCGAAAGCGTCCTCCTGCCAAGTGTTAACATAAATGTCACTCAAAATGATCCTTCATACAATAGCTTTTGTGGCTTTTTGGTTGTTGTTGTTTTTTTTCAGCTCCATTAACAAATTTTGGACCACACATTATTGTTCACCTCATCAGTTGGGAAATGTATTCCAATGTATAGATCTGTAACATTCGTTAAGGTCGGGTTTTAAAAAAAAACGTTTTTTGTGTATTCAAGCTTTTTTTGCTCAGGTAAATTATGTAGATTCCACAAATGTGGTTCTCCTTCATTAATCTCTTTGAGTTATCGTTTAAATTTTAAGCATGGTTTCCTCTGTGAATACCGCAAAGATAGATGATGTCAGAGTGGTGTGTGGCAGTTTGGGGAAGATTAAGATCCAGACCAGGCCTGTCTTTTCTCTTGTTTCCTTTCTGCGTCTTAATTTATGGTTCTTATTCATGTTTCTCCAACTTTGAAAAAAAAAAAAGGAATCCTTGTAGCCTTGGTGCACAAGACTTGGAGACAGAGAAGAAATAACTCCATGTCTTATGTAAACATTCTATACAAAACCGATTTGAAACTTTGGGTTGTCTACCTGAAGGTAATGAAAGATTGTCTAAGCTTGCCTGAATCATATTTCAAGCCCGAGTGTCCTCACTTTCTGTGTCTCCTCAGACACTTCAGAGTTCAGTAAAACTAAGTGCAAACCGATTCCTATTTCTGTCTGGTGTCTATGCCCTGTAGTTATGTTTTAACTTTTTTTTTTTTTTTTTAATAATTGGCTCGACTTTAGGCGAGACTCACTGGGAGAAAGTTTAAATGCGGTTTTAAATCTATGAGCAGAGATTCTGACCTTTATATCCAGTTTTCCATAATGAAACGAGCCATCTGCAGACCCATTTCGATGAAACGCTGCTTTGTTGCTAATCTGATCTGTTTAGAAAGTAAAGCAGTTTGCATATTAAAGGCTAAAAACAAGCAGAATTGAATTCTTTAGCGTGTTTAGAAGGATTGCCCTTATGTGTCATGTTGTTTCAGGAATGTTTAGAGAAGCTTGTTGCCCCTCAGGGTTGACTTGTTTGCCTCTTTTTCGGCTCCACAGGGAGTTAACTACCCCACTCTAGATTCATTTGTGTATTAGTGGCTAGGCATGGATTACAAGAAGTTCTCGCTCAAAACATGGTATTGTGGATGAAAAATGAATTTTCACATATGATCATATAATGCCATTTTTCATTATACTTAACGTTTTTATCTGCCGATCCATGCATAGTTTTTTGTAAATATGCATACACATTTAAAAAAGTTACGGACACTATGTAAAATTTTAAATGGAAAATAATTTCGCAAGTAACATCAGATTTTTATCAGATTTTTTTTGCATTTGCCATTTTACAGTATGTAGAGCCTGTAATTTTTTATAATTCAAATCTTTCTGGTCTTAACTGTCATTCGGATGAAACTTGGCCAATTTAGATTTCACATGAAAAGACATAAACCTGAAAAACTGTATTATTCTAAAATGGAAAATTGTTAAGATATTTGACATGCGATGAATTTGACATGGTTACGGACTTTTACGAAAACCATAAATTTTTACTTTAGGCAACAAATTTTTTATTTTTTTATTTTTTTTGGATTTTTCCCCGATTTTCTCCCTAATTTAGTCGTGTCCAATTCCTCCCCGTCACTAGGGGGCTCCCACATTAAGGCTACTACTACCACTCAGCCGGGAGGGCCGAAGACTATCACGTGTTTCCTCCGAACCACGTGACGCCAGCCGACCGCATCTTCTCGAACTGCTCGCTCGCGCACCGTTGGGGGCGGCGTAACACACTCGGAGGACAGCGCTATCCGCTCCCTCCGTTGCGCGAGCTCACAGACGCCCCTGATTGGCTGTAGAGCCGTGATTAATGTGGGAGCACTAAGTACCTCTCATCCCTCCCCTCTGAGAGAGCTCGGCCAATCAGCTCTCTCTAGACCTCCGGCTGCGAGAGGTTACAGCACCACCCGGGATTCGAACTAGCGATCTCCAGATGATAGGGCGAGCGCTTTAACCACTGCGCCACTCGGAGGCAGGCAACAATTTTTATAGGTCATATGCGTACACCAATAGAAGCTTACGCCAATTTTAGTATTAATACTTATAAAGAAATATAAATAATTAGCATTTTTATTTATTATTTTTTATGCAAGACAATATTATGCGGAAAATAGCCATTTTTGGGGCACATCTCTCCAAACCTCAGCGACTTGAAATTTTTAGGAAAGCAAGATTGCTCATTTCCATGTTGCAGAAACTTCAGAAGTAGCTTCTCTGGCATACACCTTTTCAGTATTATATGTATAACATCAAAAAAATTAATCAGCACCAATACAAAAAATATGGGTGCTTTAAGAAAAAACAAACAAACAAACAAAAATACTTGATGCAATATGAAATCATTTGTACACATTGTCCCCAGGGTTTAAAATGTTAGAGCCTGTCTGGACCTACACTGATCCACCATAACCTTACAACTGTGGTGTCTGGCACCCGGACGTTGGCAGTGAATCTTTTGGGTGCTGTGGCTTGTGAAGTGGCCCACCATGGACTTGTTTGTAGAGCACATCCCACGGATGCTCGACCGGATAGAGATCTGGGGAGTTTAGAGTTCTGACCGGTGCTCTGGTGATTTTCCATTGTAGCCAGTATATGACTTGTATAAGGACTTGTTTTTGGTCCCCGTGGGCTATGGCTGATCGGTGTATATAAACACTGTAAAGTGTTCATTTAACACTCTGGCTCTTGTTTCAACACTGTAGATTTTGCTGTGTATAAAAAAAACAGTATATCATCATCCCTCAGTCCCCTAATTAAGATGAAATTAATTTCTGCAGAAATATCACTTCCTTATATCACTTCCTTATCACAATGAAATAATTGGACTTATTTGACCATGATGCACTTTGAAGTCAACCCTCCCCCCTTTTCAAGGATACCAGCCACAGGGAGTGAGAATGGAGAGGCGTTCAGGCATTAGGGAGTGAAAAGAGCACAATGGAAGTGCAGGGTTAAGTGAGGATTCTGGAGGTGAGTGACCCCATGCCAGTATGAACCTCCCACATTGCTTTTGTGTGCGTGTGAGTGTGTGTGTGTGTGAGAGAGAGACGGGGAGACGGAATGAGAAAAAAGAGATTCTTTAGATTATGTTTAGAAACTATTTTGTTGAATTAAAAATAATGGAATCGAACTTATCTACCAGTCTGTAAGTAGAGGTGGCACAGACCTGCGGCACAGAACAACGGCACAGAACAACGTAAATAATCGAAATGAAATTGTAGTTATATTGTACTGCATATTTTCAAGTTTGAATTTGTTGATGAGCTCTCAGGGCTCTCAGATTAGAGATGGATCAGATTAGATCACTGTTTTGACCAAACGTGATTTATAAGTGAAGTGTAATGCTTTAAATAGGAACGCTCCAGAGCACCGTTTGTCTGTCATTGTATGTCCTCAATGCCTCCCTGATGTGTCTCTGGGGAAAATGCAGCCATTGCAATTTAAGTTGCAATTAACAGTTTAAAAAGACTGTGAAAAGGAAATGTAAATCTGAAGATTTTCGGGTGTTGTTATTTAACTGCTGGCAGTTTTAAATCAAACCTCATTATACATAAAACTACATGTGGGGCAGCTATTTACTATACGGTTTGCCTCTATGTTGTTAATCCATAACTAACTTTGGGAGAAATCTTCAGTGCAAAGTTTAGTTTTTCCTTATTTAACCTGACTCTGCTGTAGTTTCAGCAAAGGATTGTCTCCCACCCGGCTTCAGGACCATCTCTGATCTCAGCTTGTCCATATACTTAGGGATGTAATAATAATAGCAAACAATTACGCTTGCACCATTCTCTGCAACCTTTATGTCTTTGAGCGTACAGTACATGTGCTTTATCCCAAGCTCTCAGGGTACTGAATCAACATTGCCTGGCCGCCATTTGTAGCAACCATACATTACCCTTCAGCATAAGAAGTGCAGCAACACATCCATCACTGATCTCAGCAGCCCGGGTCTGGCCTAGATAGCGAACTTCAGCTCCAGAGCTGTGGCCTGCACTGGCTTTTCCAAAACTTAAATAAACTCACATTTTGGGTGCACTTTATGTAGTTCTTTTTTTTTTTTACTGTAGCCATTTTTTTTGTGCTGTTTCTTTTAAAATAAACAATCCCTGTGCTGTGTTGCTGGCAGATATCTGTGCCACTTGGGTTTTAAGGGATTTATTAAAGTGATTTAGTAGCACTAATATTTACGGTATGATTTATTTGAAGCTAGATTTCTTACACACTTTGGAAAGTATCTAATAAACACTGAAATGTTGTGTAACTTGTGTCCACACCAACACGTGGCAGAACTGCACCTATAAACTCAAAAGAAGAAGAAGCGATATTCTTGCAAAATGCGAGTATTCAAAATGCAGAAAATGCACATAGTTTCTGTTTTCTGTAAAATCTTTGGTTATTATTTTTTTTTTAGGAATTCATTACTGGAATGTTTAACTTACTGGAAGATGATTGATCAAATTGCATAATCCATTAAATCCAAAAAAACACCTGTAGTATAGTTATATACTTAAATAGTTAAGATCAGGTTAACAATTTCTATGCTACTGGTAATTGTTAAACTGGTCTTCTTCATCTTTAGTTTTGTATCGGAAGAAACTTATAATGTAAATATGCTATTTTTTTTACCTATATAAGATCACATAGGTCTGGTACATATATGAGTATGCTGATAGATATGCGTGTGACTGATGATCCCATCTGAATAGAAAGAAAGTCTTACTTCGAATTTTGTACGATCAAGCGTACTTCACTTTAAATAATGCAGTTTTGGATGATCCTCTGACCAGAATAAGATGCACATTTGAGCCTTTGTGACTCGTTCCTCTTTTCCCCGGACTGTAACACGATATTAGGTCAAGAGGAATGTTTTATGTCGGACCTACGCATGTGGCCATATTTTTTTTCTTCATGTCTGTCATGCTATGGCACAATGCCTCAGTGCCTCCCCGATGCCTCTCTGTTAAAAATAATGCCCTTGTTCTTGGGCTGCCTGTCCACAGCCCTGGGTTGATAGCTGGCTAATGGCCAGGTGGCGGGCGATAGCTGACGATTCCCACACACACAGGCAGCCGTGTGAGCCTGGCAGCACTCAGACCCTGCAAGCTCTCCCTGTTGTTATCTTTCGTACTCTCTCCTTACTGCCTGCTCTGTCATCGGCCTCAGCATCAAAGGAATGCCACAATTAGCCTCTTCAGGTTCCGGTTTATTACAGATGTAACAAACTGATTGTTACAAAGGTGAAACACCTGGAAAGCTTCTACAGGGTGTAAACTGTAATTTTCAGGGGAAGAGCTGTGTGTGTGTGTGTGTGTGTGTGTGTGTGTGTGTGTGTGTGTGTGTGTGTGTGTGTGTGTATATGTAATGTGTCAGGAGGATGGGAAGCAGAAGTCTGTCCTTCAAGAACTTTTCATAAGCAAGTACCCGTCTGTCATTAGGTCTGGCTCTGTAGTCATTTCTCAGGCATGCTGGGGGAAGAATCGTTGCTGACAAACTGCTTTGAGGAATATTTTATGTCGTTTGCAAGGTGCACATTTACAGACGGAATTGTACTGTATCTTTGAATACCTTAAAGTAGGACCGTGGAAACCTTTTGTATCCAGGCATTAAAGGTAATGCATTGGACTAACCTATGTCTTTATATGATCAGTGCTTAAATTATTCATAGCTATATTTATGGCATTTGGCAAACGCCCGACATACTTTTTTAAAATCTCATTAAACATCTGAGCAATTGAGCGAGCAATTGCTCAGGGGCCCAACAGGGACAACTTGGTGGTGTTGGGGTTTGCACCTGGGACCACTGAGCTACCCCTGCCTCAAATATATTTTTACTTGCTTTAAGTGCATGGACAATGGATGCCTCTTTGTTAGCAAGTTCTATCCAGCTAACTGTGAGTACTCGTCACATGGCTGTGTATGAGAAATAGTGGTCATTATTAGCGTGTTTGCACCTGCTGGCTCATATTCTCTGATGGATTTAGTACTATTTCTTCCAGAAATAATGTCATACATTAAAACAGTGGCTGCTGAATCTGAATTTCTCACCTTCACATTAATGAATGAATGAACGTGGCCTCACTTTGTCCCACGAGCTGCATGTCTTACTAGTCGCTCGGATAAAAGCTTAAAGCCTCCCACTCTTAACTTTTTTCTTACATCCAGTCACGATGCTCTGCTCTAGCCTTAACCACATGTGAACCTTTGTGGCAAGCTTTCTTTAAAAACTAAAAAAAAAAAAAAAAAAAAAGAAAGAAAGTACTCCACATTACCTTTTATTTCCAAATAACATTCGCATTTGGACCGTTTCTTCATACCTCATTCTGTGTATGAAATAAAGCAAAAAGCATTTTTTAAGAAGGTATTCATTAAGGTTCTATAAGAGCCCTTACTAAATGAAAGGGAATGCACCACCACATTTTGACTGACTGATATTTTCTTTTCCTGCATTAGCAAAGATGTGTTGGGAAAACATGAACATTTTCTGTGCTTAATCGCCGTCATGGGGAAACTGATTGGGAGAAGAAAGGATTGCTGTCAGTGGGAGTTTCGCTCCTAACCAAGCAAAATCCACCCACACATACTAAGATAAAGATGAAGAGACTTTGTAGTAGTAGTAGAACAAAAGTAGCAATGAAGAGGATAGGTAGAATAAAACAGAAGAGATAATGGCACTAAAATATAAATGGAATAATATATACAGTGGTATATATGCGTATGTAATTGTTACCATCCGCACTATTGTCTATTGCCCCTTATAAATAAACCATTTAAAAATCATTTGCTGTAAACTATTTTATTGATGTAGATTTACTATGGGCGGCACGGTGGTGCAGTCGTTAGCACTGTCGCCTTACACCTCCAGGGTCCAGGTTCGATGCCCGGCCAGGTTCGATTCCCGTCTCTGTGTGGATGGAGGTTGCAGGTTCTCCCAGTGCTTGGTGGGTTTCCTCCGGGTACTCCGATTTCCTCCCACAGTCCAAAGACATGTAGGTTAGGTTAATTGGCGTTCCCAAATTGCCCGTAGTGTGTGAATGAGTGTGTGAGTGTGTGTGTGTGTGTGTGAGTGTGTGTGTGTGCCCTGCGATGGATTGGCACCCTATCCAGGGTGTACCCCGCCTTGTGCCCTAAGTCTTCTGGGATACGCTCCAGGCCCCAGTGACCCTGAATACAGGATTAAGCGGTATAGATGATGAGTGAGTGAAATTTACTATGCACATGCTTTATACAGTGGCGTAATAAACAGGTATTGAATTATAAAAACTTAGGGCATTTGGCAGATGCACTTATCCTGAGCAATCTACAGACGTATGTTGTATCGCAAAAAAACCCCAAACAAAACACATCTTCATGCTAGTACACTAGATCAAGGATCACGGTCAATCTAAAAACCCTGCTAGGGACGTTTTAGTGTTTTAAAAGGATGCTAATTTAAATACTTGGTAAGGAGGTACAGTAGGTGTTTAATCTTCGTTTGACGACAGTCACAGACTCGAATACCCAAGGGAATGTCTTTCCACCATGCAGGTGCCAGGACACCATTATTTGTCACTCTGGAGTGCCTTTCACGCTCAGAATTGAATAGAAATTAATTAGCACCAATTTGAGTGTAAACACACTTGTGTGTACAGTACCTGTGTGACGGGACGTTGATAGCAATTGTAAATACGTGCGTCCTCAAAAAGGCAAGTGTGAAAGACACACAGCACAACATTACTGATGCCAAAGATTTTCCCGGTTTGGGGTGTGAAACCTTAACAGAGGTGTTTGAAGATAACAGCTGTGAGGAGAACAAGGGGGAGATTTTTTCACAGCCCTCTGGCAGTTTTTACGCCGTCAAAAAAAGAGCAGTAACATATTAGCATGATGAAGATCTGATTTAAATCAACAGAATGTCGATTCAGTCCATGTCTGGTGATTCCTAGAAACCAAGTTGTTTCTAGGAATGGTTCAGATGTGATTTATTTGATGAGCAGGCCACGATCGCCGCACTATTCTATCGTTTGATAGAAATAAGGTTTATGATCAGGGTGAAACAAACCAGTCATGCTTCCGTGTGACGGTTCAGACCGTTTCACTTCCTCAAGCGTTCCAGATGACGTGCTTAATGATCGCTTCAAACCTTTGGAAGCTCAAACTTCCACCATGCATTTTTAGCGTTAGGGATTAAGCTCCATTTTAAGAGCTTTCACTCTTCTTCTTCGCAGTGTTCATGTTCCTGTGTATCCCAAATACCACCATCACTCCTTGTCACGTTGAAGCTGTATGTCAGGGCTAAAAGCCAGACAGTCATTTCACTCCCTGCCCTGGAGACACACCGTGACAAAGTCAGATTAAGAGACACTCCAGGCTATGTCTCAAATGAAGAATTCCCCCCTTTTCTGTCGTTCGAGAATGACAAAGGGGTGATAACATTAGCATCCGTTAACAACATCATCCCACTATCCCTTGTCTTGTCTCCTTTAGAGGGAGTGGGAGAGAACCAATTCATGTTCTGGGGGATCTTGTTCTCATTGTTTTATTTACTCTTTTGTGTCATCAGAGTAAATTAGAAATGTCACCGTTTCTAAAAAGCCTGCAGGCGAGAGACGCATGTCTAAGGCCCGGCCCATTTTCTCAAGGAGACGGCATTCGCCATCAGATTAGGCTGATGATTCATGAGCTGGAGTCAATGGCTACTGAATCTAAGTAGACAGACGGTTATTTTTAAGGTCATCAGCTAATACGCATTGTCAGTCAAGCAGAGCTTTGTTTAAAAATAAGTTCACTTGGCAAATATTTTTAAATTCCAGAACTAGACAGCTGAAGATGGGCTTTTTTTTAATCTTCAGCCCTCCATTGTAGCTTCAGATTCTTGTTCTCGGACGACTGGCACAGAACCCGATTTGGACCTTTCATGTTGCAGCCCTTCGTCCTCATGAGCGACGTGTTGTGCATCCTGAAATCCTTTTCTGATTATCACAATTGCAAAGATTGGTTATGTGAGTTACTGTAACCTTCCTGTCATTTTGTCAAAAAAACCTCATTTTGTTGTTGTTTGTTGTTTTTCGCATTATTTGGTGTAGACTGTTCTGCATGAAAATTACTCAGCAGATCAGCAGTTTCTGAAACACTCAAAGCAGGCCATCTGGTCCACAACAAGCATGCCATGATCAAAGTCACTGAGATCAAAATCAGCATAATTTTATTCCCCATATGCATTCCTATGTACTGGTTTTTTTTTTAGTGTTTGGTCACAGAATGATACATATGTATCACACATATATAATGATACACGTTTCCATTACAATAAAAGTTTGAACACACCTTCTGATCCCCTGGTCTTTCCTGGTTTCTATTTCATTTCTACATTGTAAAAAATCCATAATATGCAATAATTTCCCTTTGCCATCATAACTGTTCTAATCTGAGGTGCTGTTGATTAGTGATTTTTGAGGCTGGTAACGCTAAAGGGATGGCACGGTGGTGTAGTGGTTAGCACTGTCGCCTTGCACCTCCAGGGTCCGGGTTCGATTCTTGGCCAGGTTCGATTCCCTTCTCTGTGTGCATGTTCTCCCCGTGCTTGGTGGGTTTCCTCCGGGTACTCCAGTTTCCTCCCACAGTCCAAAGACATGTAGGTTAGGTTAATTGGCGTTCCTAAATTGCCTGTAGTGTGTGAGTGAGTGAGTGTATGTGTGTGTGTCTGTACCCTGCGATGGATTAGCACCCTGTCCAGGGTGTACCCTGCCTTGTGCCCTGAGACTCCTGGGATGGCTCCAGGCCCCCGTGACCCTGAATACAGGATTAAGCGGTATAAATGATGAGTGAGTGAGTAAGGCATTCCAGAGTTTTAGTGCTCTGTTCCAGAGTTTTAGTGCTCTGTTCTCTGGTACGCTTGTGTATTTACGCCCTCCAACACAGCAGGTGGCAGTATGCAGTATGCAAAAGAGAAGAAGAGAACAAACTTCCGCGCTATTCATAATATTATTGATTATGATCTCGTATGCCTTCCTACTTTATCAGCTGTGACTGTGTAGGTCAGGTTTCGGAGGAGAACGACGGTGACAGTGATCTAGTTCAGTTTATAGGTATGAATCCATGCCTGATTCGATTCGTCCCCGAGTACGCTGAAACAATCACAAGACCACCTCTTCAAGCAGGAAGGGTCCACGATCGCGGAACGATTGTGTTCTCATTGATCAAAATGAACCAGACTTTGGGTCTCAGAAACGTTCCAGGATTCTAGAATATACATTTTCCCCATTCTAGTTTTCGATGTGAACTAAATGTTTTGTCTCTTATCTGCAAGATTTTATACATTGCACCGCTGCAATTACACTGTATTACGCTGTAGTTCTTAATTTTTTACATTTATATAAAAATTTTTATATCTTTTGTCTTCACCAAATCTTGCATAAAATGCAAAAAAAAAAAAAAAACACAAAAATATGTAAACCTGCTTCGCTTGGCTTTCCATAAAAATTTTTTTTAAATATTGATCGGCTACCAGAGACAGGAATCGAACCCGGACCCTGGATGTGCGAGGCGACAGTGCTAACCACTACACCACCGTGTCGCCTTAAGTCTTTAATCTGGTTGCAAAAATGTAGTAAGTATGCAAAACTTGATAGAATCACTGTATTTGCCAAATTCTTCTTTTTTGCAGACTCAGACTGAGCTAGAAACATCTGCTTAATTGTGTGGTCAAGCTGACATCGTATTTCTGCGAAACAATTAGAGTAAAATCAACAGTTAAAGGTTTCACAATGGACCATGACGAGACAGGAACTTTAGGAATCCCTGCGAGAAAATTTTGCTAGTCTTGCTGCATTCACAGAATCACACTCCATTAGCTCTACAAGTGTCTCATTCTGGTCTTCTAAACAACCGTGACTGGAGCATGTCTTCCAAATTAGTCAGATGTGCAGATTAGGCACTTGTTGTTCTGAGCAGAAAGGGGGAAACTGCCCAAGACGGAAAGCAGCCTGATGGCATAGAAGAGGCCAGAGTACTGTAAACCTCCTTTAAAATCGAACACAAAGGAATGACGGTGGATGAGTGATTGTGTGAAATCCTGCGACAGTGTGTTTGACGTGCATGAAAGAAGCCGTTGAATTGAGTTGACCTCGTTCCAAAACTCCACAATCTCCATTCAGCCTGTGCCTTTCTTGTTAAGATCTAATGTGATAAACGATATACGAGCCAAAAAATGTGGGCAGCAGTACCAGTGTCCATCAAAGGCATGCCATTAAATGTGGTTCTTTATTCTTTACTTTCAGTGATGAAGCTCAGATCTTGTGTTAAAGCGATGGGGATGGGAGATAGAAGAGAAAAGCAATGGTGACCACTTCATAGCAGATCCAGAGATTTTCTACTTCTGGAAAGCTTTATTAAATCAACGATTGTGCAGGTCACATTGTTTCATAACAAACTTGTTCAGTTCCAGTGGCTTAGACTGTGTTTTTGTCACCCCGAGAAGTCTGTTACCATAGAAACAACACCGTCGTTGGCCAAGGCCATTATTTATGAGCCTTAGATTATGTGGTGTGTCAGTTTCTACAAACAACCGTTACTATAGAACCCACAGCATCCAAAAGGTTCCTAATTGAGCAGATGACCACATCGCCACCTTATAACTGAACAGAATGTTGGGTTGAGTATACACCGATCAGCCATATAAGTTTCCTGTAGTTATCCCAGGGCAGTGGGGGGAGCTCAGTGGTTAAGGTGTTGGCCTGCTGACCAGGTGGTCTGCTCCAGGGGCAGCGTATAATGGCGCTCTGACCCCGGCCTGCTAACAAATACCGAAATATGCAAAGAATCAAGAATTTCACCGTTCAGTCATGTACTGTATATGTGGCAGGATCATCGGCACACAATTCTCATTCATGCCTGTGGGGAGTAAAGGCCGGCCCGTCTGTTTCGATCCCACAGCAAAGCCATTGCAGCACAACTTGCTGAAAAAAGAGCACCAGAATACATTAGAATAGATGTATTCAGAATTAAAGAAAATGGGCTGCATTTGGATTATCATCAGTGTTGTAAGAACGTTTGCCAAGTGTCTTGTCTTATACCAAAAAGAATGAGACAAATTAATGTTTTGGTCTTTCCAGAACGCTGTCACTATGCCAATGTACCATCTGCACCTCTTGTGTTTATTCCAGCCAATACACACTGCCTTCAGCCCTGGCATAAATAAAAGCATCGGTGGACAGGTTAATATCATGTTACAGATACACACTCACACACACACATACACACCATCCTTGTAAATAAGCATTTCTTCAGTAGTCAAAAGAAATGAAAACACCTAGCAACTAAGGCTGGATCTGCTCTAGCTGTAAGCGCTGTGAAGTGGTGCCAAGCCATAGCTGGCAAGTGTTTTGTCTGACCAAGGCTTAGTAAGAGGCTTGAAGTTTTCTGGAGGAAAGCCATCAAGCGTCGCAGTGTGTGCCCAGGGACGTGAGTAATGCCTGGCACTTCCCTGTGCCAGGTGACCGCTTCACTGGCACTCATAATTGACGCCCTGCTTGACTGGTTCCTCAACTTTCGAACTCTGAAGCAAGGTCACAACCTCAAGATGCAACAACCCGACCTTGTTTCTTAAAAACTATGCTTTGTCTGTTTTTTTTGTGTTTTTTTTAAAAGGTAGATGATGAGCTTAAGGCAAAACTATTTTAATAGATGCTATACTTTTCTTCTTGTAATGAACACATAAGTCAAAGCAATGAGGCAGTGTCAGCAGTAAAGAAGGTTGTTTAAAAGAATAGATTATGTGGATCTTCCTGGGATGACTAACCAAATTTTAGTGTTTCTTATTAAAATAACTGGGGCAGCAGAGTGGCATAGTAGTATACTCTGTCACCTTGCATCTCCCGGGTTGAGGGTTCGATTCCGTCTTTAGGTCTGTTTGTGTGCGTGGAGTTTGCTTGGTGGGTTTTCTCCAGGTCTTTTGGTTTCCTCCCACAGTCCAAAGACATGTAGATTTGATGTTCCCAAATTGCCCATAAATGAACATTTATAAATGTATACGGTATATTATTAAATTCTTAATGCTAAAGACAAAATATATACTGTATGGCCAAATGTAGGTGGACATTTTACAGTACCAATCAACACCATATGCACTTTTTGAGTATAGAGTACCAATCCAGATTTAATCCACCTGTGCTGTGGGGTTCTGTGTCTGTTTTGCCATAAGAGCATCAGTGAGTTCCGGCATTATTGCAGGTAGCATTTCATTTAATTCCAGTGATGTTCAGTGGTGTTGATTTTAGGGCTTTCTTCAGGACGCTCAAGTTCCTCCTCTCTAACCATGACAAACCATGACTTCCTGTACATCACATGGTGCAAAAGGACATTGCCATGATGGAAGATCATGTAGTGTTGCTAATATTCAGATTGGGGTCCGGGTTCGATTCCCGTCTCTGTGTGCAGGGCGTTTGCATGTTCTCCCTGTGCTTGGTGGGTTTCCTCCGGGTACACTGGTTTCCTCCCACAGTCCAAAGACATGTAGGTTAGGTTAATTGGCGTGAATGAATGTGTGTATGGGTGTGCCCTGTGATGGATTGGCACCCTGTCCAGGGTGTATCCCGCCTTGTGCCCTAAGTCTCCTGGGATAGGCTCCAGGCCCCCGTGACCCTGAATACAGGATTAAGCGGTATAGATGATGAGCGAGTGAGATATTCAGTTAAACCAGAAACCTATGTAAAATTACCTTTATTCACCCTGTGAATCTTTATCTAAAATTGCAGATGGCACTATGAATTACTTATCAGTGCTTTTAAAATTCCATAAATGATGGAATTGCTGCTTAGGTTAACTCCCTACACCCTAAGCCCCCTAACTCCACTGTGAGCCGCTACGGACATGATCTCATAATTAGGCAGTGAAAGGTAGCACATGAGTGTAGATAATGTCCAGAGCGCTCAGTCCTCACTCTCCTCTTTCTCCGTTCTTGTTCCATCTTTGTTTGCACAGGCAGCTTAATGTGCACTTAACTCAGTGGAGGAGGTGAAGCAGAAGGTCAGGAGTCTCATCTGCATTAACATGACTCGATGCACTTAAAACACACTGCAATTAAAAGCGAGGGATTTGGGCTTATGGAGATTGCATTCCTCCCGAATGCTGCGTCGGAGGAGTGGACCTCTGTCCCTGTCTTTTCGGAAGACAGAGTCTTTAAAAAGATAAAACCGTTAACAACGAGGGAGCTCGTTCGCCCGAGATCTAAAAGGAAAACTCTTCAAAGTCTCTCCTTGAGGTCTGTCTAATTGAAAGGTTTGCGATATCAAATAAAAAACTCATATTCTGGCCTTTTGATCAGCTTCTCGCCGTGATTCCGAGTTTCCATAAGAGTGTTAATATTAAAATCCAAAAGCAGCCACATTTCTGTCCTGTGGTGGAAATTGTGACGATTTCTGTAAGTTGAAGGGTAAAGCTGTAGCGGACGGGACAGAGAGGTGCTGTTGTAGAAAATTAAACTAAATTTGAGAATTTTACAGCGGTGTGTCTATTATTTGGGGTATTAGATTAATACAGTCTGCTTTCATTTTGTGCTTGCTTAACTTTCCATGAGCTTCACACGGCCTCACATTAAATGACGAGTACAACACAACACACACAAATGCTTTACAACTCAACTGTCATGACCATTTTATTATTATATTAAGTAAATATTAAGTAAAATGCAGGTGTTTGTTTACATTGCACTGTAAACCCGAATAAGTTGGCAAAACTCAAAAAATTTGAGGTAATCAGTTATATCAAATTTTTAAAGTAATGATGTTTCCAGTTTTCAGTAAACAGAACGAATGGTTATGTCTATAACCTCTGTTCCCTGAAGGAGAGGAACGAGGTACAACACATATTGTATGGGATATCACGCCCTCTCGTGTCCTGGCTGAAGCCACCTTTATTCACGCCTTAAAGGCAGTCAAACCTGTGGTGACGTAGGTGTAGCCCTGTCTATAATTATAAGCCCTCGTCACCACGGTTGACTCTCAGTTCGACAGCCGCTCTTCGCCGAGCTAAGCTGAGAGGCGGGGCAGCAATGTGTTGTACCTCGTTCCTCTCCTTCAGGGAACAGAGGTTATAGTCATAACCATTCGTTCCCTTTCAGTCGATTCACTCGGTACAACACATATTGTATGGAACATATATTCACGCCCCGCTGAGCATCTACCAAAGTTACCAAAAAAAAAAACCTGATAGCTACTCTACTGCCTCATGGACCCCGCAGAGAGGACACAATGGGCCACCGAGGGGGCCGTTATGTCCAGACGGTAGAACCGGATAAACGTGTGCGGTAAGGAACAACTGGCTGCCGCGCAGATATCACCCACGGATATCTTTTTGAACAGCGCCCATGATGTTGCCATAGCCCTTGTTGAATGTGCTTTCACACCCTGAGGCAATGGGACACCCTTGCTGCTATAAGCTAATGTAATAGCCTCCACAATCCAATGGGAAAGCCACTGTTTAGCCAGTGCTTTACCCTTTACTGGACTGGCAAAGCAGACAAACAGTTGATCACATACATGCATATTCACTGTACCGTCCATGTAGACACTTAATGCACGTACAGGGCACAAATTATGTAATTTTCCCTGCTCCTCAGAAGCAAAAGGAGGGGGCAGAAGCTATAAAGGTCAAAGACCATAGAGCTATAATCAGTGGAGACCACTTTAGGTACATAGGTCGCGTTTGGCCGTAGAGTAACCTTTAAACCATTCGCAGCAAACTGCGTACAAGATGGATGCACAGACAAAGCGTGGAGATCACCGACTCGCTTAGCAGACGCTAAAGCAAGAAGGAGTGCCGTCTTATATGAAAGAATTTTCATATTTATAGACTCAACTGGCTCAAAAGGAGGGCCACAGAGGGCCTCAAGCACTAACAATAAATCCCAAGACGGAACGCTGGACCCCACAGTGAGTCACAGACGTTGTACCCCTCTTAAAAATCGTACTGCCAGCGGATGAGCCCCCGTTGACACTTCATCAAAACCAATATGACAGGCTGATCTAGCCGCCAGGTATACTTTAATAGTAGAGATGGAAAGGGCTTTTCTAACAGTTCTTGTAGAAAAGACAAAACCTCCACCATCGAGCATTGATATGGCAGAACATGACGTTCTTGACACCATTGCCCAAAAGCTCGCCACTTGTAAGCATATAAACCTCTAGACGAGGCCGGAGCACTTTGAATTGTCTCTATCACATTCGGAGGATGTCTTTAGCTATCAGATTGAACCTTTCAACAGGTAAGCCTGCAAGTTCCAAAGTTTGGGACAGGGGTGAACCACCTCCCCCCCTGCCTGAGACCGAAGGTCCCTGAGGAGAGGAAGTTTCCATGGTTCTGCTGCTAGCAGGCTGACTATGCATCCCACAACTTCACCAGCCAACGAGGGGCACCAGGATTAGGGACTAACCCTGCTGGCGCACCCTCTCTGTGACAGGCCGAATCAGTTCAACTGAAGGAAAAGCATACAATAGAGCTGGGGCCCATGAGTACGCCAGCACATCGATCCCCAGAGGAGCACTGCGATCTGTTATGGAGAAGAAAAATGGGCATTGAGCATTCTCTTTGGATGCAAAAAGATCCACTACTGCCCTCCCGAAGCGCTCCCAGATCTGAGCTACAACCCATGGGTGTAGCATCCATTCCATCACAAGCGGACCCTCTTTGGAGAGAAGGTCCGCCCCCAGATTCAGGTGCCCTGGAATGTGAGTGGCTCTGAGTGACAGAAGATGAACACTGAACCATAGTAATAGAGAATGAGATAGTTTCATCAGGGGAAGTGAACGAGTCCCCCTGTGTCTGTTTATATACAACACCACTGTCTTTTGTTTGTCCTGATCAGAACATGATGGCTTGTCAGAGTCAGACGAAAATGTCTCAGGGCTGAAAACACTGCCAACAGCTATAATATATTATAATATACAACAAGAGTTGCTGTAAGGCCTGCGTTGTTCCTGTGACCACGCCCCTTTCCGCGGAGCCGTCGCACAGAACGCCCCATCCGTTCAGAGAGGCATCTGTTGACACCACTTTGCGAAAGACACCCTGCCTATTGGAGAGCCCTGGCGTAACAGCCTGGGTTCCCTCCAGGGCAGAAGAGCTGACATGCATGACGGAGTCACTGTCAGCCTCCTGTTGAGGTGTCGCGCAGCACATAGGCGGTGAGAGTGCACGCAGCGCTGAAACGCACGCATGTTCAGCAGCTCGAGAGACACCCCAGCGTTCATAGACGCCGTCATTCCCCATAACTGTAAAAACACTCGGAAACGAAGTTTGTGTTGCAGCTGAAACTGAGCAAGGCAGCGCTGAAACGCGGCTATTCTGTGCTCTGACAGATGTGCTTGGCCGGTAACGGAGCATATCTACAGACCCAGGAATGAAAACTGTTTACTCGGAGTTAGTGAGCTTTTCTGCATGTTTACTGAGAACCCTATATGTGTGGGGGGAATGGGTGCTTGGGAGACTGTGTTAGGGAAGTGCAACGCCGTTTGGGACTGATTCCCTGAACATAACATAGCGGCCTCTTGGGCGGCATTGAGAGAGGAGAAACAGTGTCTCCCTGCTGCCAGAGCTCCTCCCTTTAAAGTCCGAGCCTGGGCTTCATCTCTCGTTGCGGAATGATGTCTCGCAACGCCTCAGCCTGTTTTCTCTTGAAGTCAAACTTTGCCTGAATGGCATCGAGTGACTGGCCGAACGAACGCTCAGCAGATAGCGGTTCATCCGAGTAGAATGCCGTGTCTCTATCTGGAATGTCAGAGAGCGTGAGCCATAAATACCTCTGTGCTGCTCGCCATCCCTCTGCCGAGGGAGAGAGCTGCACAACGAGACATGCGCAAAATGTAGTCTGTCCCGATCCTGACCTCGCTAAGTAGCGCACACATCGGGCTCTTTTGAGGCACCAGTGAGCCGAACTCTGCTAAACACAGTGCCTGATATGTCTGACGCAGCGGTTTGCTCCATGACGACGTTAACTCACCGATAAAATCGGAGAAAATGGGCAAGCAGTTTTTAACGGTTGTCGGTTCAGGAGGGAGAAAAAATCCCGCGAACCTCCGCGGTTTTTGAGCCGGCTGTGGGGAGGGCCACTCCACCTCCAGCGTCTCGGCCGCTCGGCGGTAGAGAGCAAAAATGAAGTGTCTTCCCGAGCGGCTAATGCAGTAGCAGCAGAGCTCTGAGCAGACGGCAACATTTCAAGCTTGTCGTCCGACAAGCTGTGCATTTCTAGACCGATGTCGAGCACGGTATCATCCTTGAAAGCACGCTGCTCAGCGCCTGGTTGCTGGCCAGCGCTGTAGGAGAGCTCAAGGTCCTCCAACCCCTCGAAATACTCAATTTTGTCTGCCCAGCTCAGAGCGGGGACTTCTGACGAAAACTCCTCTTCAGCAGACACAGATGAAGCTGGAACTGCTAATTTGAAAAGGAGGTGGTCCTGCTGAGCGACTGTATTTTATTTATTTATTTATTTTCCAGGTCTCCACGAACGTGACCCATCTTTCCAGCGTTGAATGCCAGAGCTGGCGACAGCGCACATGACTCGGGCTTAGAGAAGCCGCCCTCCTGCAGACAGGGGAGAACCGCGGACTTCTTCTTTGTCACATTAGCTCCCTTGCTCATACTAGCTAGCACTGTTAGCACAGCTAAACAGAGCCAACCAAACTGAGATGTCACTAATGCGTTGACTGACAGTGAACCTAAAATCAGCGCTCCGCGGGTAGACGACTCACCAAATAAGGCTGTTGTTGCTAAAACCAACAGGAACAGATTTTAAGCTCAGTCTTATAATGTCAAATATAGAGTTGACTAGCAGCACCTAGAAGAACTCTATGGAAAAGGTGTTGGCTTCAGCCAGGACACGAGAGGGTGTGATATCCCATACAATATGTGTTGTACCGAGTGAATCGACTGAAAGGGAACTATCAGTTTTTGAGTTTGTTGTACTCATTCATATTAACCGTTCTTCACTTGCATTATTGAGTAGCCTAACTCATACTATTTAATAGCAAATATAATTTTTTTAAATTGTTGCAAATCAAATAAATTGCTGTTGGTCTTTCGGATGCTCCCAGCAATGGGTCGCCACAGCAGACAATCCGGTCGGCACACAAGCTTGGCACACGATTTACACCAGACACCCTTCCTGACGCAACCCTCCCATTTTATCTGGGCTTGGGACAGACACTTCATCCAGTTGTTGGGAATCGAGCCCGGACCTTTCACATGGCAGATGAAACACCTACCGCTGAGCCGCCAGTGCCCTATTGCCCTGATTACATCAGGCACAAAATCACTAGTCTGAAAGATTTTAAGTTGGTGGAATTTTAATGTGACAGTTACTGTTACTAAACTACTTACAATTACTTAAAATATCACATTTGTTCAGCTAACTTGAAAAGTGTCATTTCTACAAACTCATAAATACCAAAAAGTTCTAAATACTCATCAAGGTAGTGATGAAAGTAGTTCAAAGTAGTTTCTTGGTAGCTTATTTTAAAGTAGATTATTAAATCCAACACATAATGTGTTCATAACATCACTTTTATTTATTTTGATTTCACTTATGGTGTAGATATCTATAGTAAGTACTGCAAAAGTTTCATCAAATTCCGTCCAGACATACAGACATACATTGAGACAGACGAACATAAAGACAGAAAATGTTGAGACTGGTTCCAGGTCTTCTAATGTATGAAAAAAAAAGATATCATTAACCAATGTACAGTGTCTCGCAAAAATATTCATACCTTTTGAACTTTTCTACATTTTATCATGGTAGAACCACAAACGTAAATATATTTTAATGGGATTTTATGTGATAGACCGACACAAAGTGGCACATTTAAGTGGGCATAATTTTAAAAAATCTGAAAAGTGTGGCGTGTACAGTGGAACCTTGGATTACGAGCATAATTCGTTCCCGGAAATCAAATCTTCCCATAAGAAATAATGAAAACTCAAATAATTCACTCCACAGCCCAAAACAATAAATACAGAAAAATAATTAATACAATATATAAAGTAAAAATAAAACAAATTAACCTGCATTTATTTTAACTTAAAAAAAGTTAAAATAAATCCCAACAAATAAGTGTTTCAGTTTGTGCGCGCAGGCGCCATGTATTTAGTGTGTGTGTGTGTGTGTGTGTGTGTGTGTGTGTGTGTGTGTGTGTGTGTGTGTGTGTGTGTGTGTGTGGAATTAGCCCCCTCCCTCGCCTCGTCTTACACAGTAAAACTCCTCCTCCCTCCCCCCACCTCGCTTTTTAAGTTTCACAACAAACACACACACAACGTAAACCCTGTTTTAACGGGAAAAAAAGAAATCTCTCTAATGACACTCGCGTGAGCACAGACTAACGGAATCACTGCTGTTGAGTAAAAAACAAAACAAAACAAATGAACCAGCACCTTACCTTTGAAAAGAATCGCGACAGAGCAGAGTTTCTGTGGAGAGCAGAGTGTCTGTGACTGTGTGAAGCCGGGGAGAGGGGGTGTAAAGGCAAGAGAGTGTGTGTGTGTGTTGGTGTGTGTGTCGGTGTCAAAAAACTCGGCACTCGTAAACCAAGACATGCTCGTTTTTCAAGTCAAAATTTATTAAAAATCTTTGCTCGTCTTGCGGAACACTCATAAACCGAGGTACCACTGTATTTGTAGATTTGATTCTCCGGCAGATTGAACGGAGAGCGTCTGTGAACAGCAATTTTCAACTCTTGCCGCAGATGCTCATTTGGATTTGGATTTGTGTGCATGGCGTACGGAAATCTCAAATAGTTATACTGTTTCCTTTATATTATACTAGATAACCGCATATATAGAGAGCATATAGATAGATTATTTCCAAAGGCAAAAAGTTATACTACATCTATGATTTTTCAAGCTAGAAATCTATGTTTAAATCCGTTTCTATATCTTTTAAATAAATGCTGCCTGTGTGTCTCCAATTCACAGCTGGTTTTCTCTCTTTAATTAGTTATTAGTCTCCTGCGCTATTCGTTTCCTCGGTATAAAGACTTTTTATACAGTTTTCTGTAGATATTCGCGCAGG
Source organism: Clarias fuscus (assembly GCA_030347435.1). Lineage (NCBI taxonomy): Eukaryota > Metazoa > Chordata > Actinopteri > Siluriformes > Clariidae > Clarias > Clarias fuscus. The sequence goes on from CM059208.1 coordinate 19,945,920, forward strand.
AAGGTTAGAATTAAATTTCTGTAACCTGCTGCTGTTTTGAAGATACTGTAAGAACATGCATGCCGATTCACTGTTAATATTAATGAAACGATCATACCCTCAAAAACAGGATGAAGGATTTATTGATTGATTTGCTGCCTTTGCACCAGGAATGGAACTGGAATGGAGTCAGGGTGTTAGAACTTGTCGTTTTGAGTTTGTGTTATTGAGCAGATTAACTACAGAGCTAGAGTGTACATTGGCCCATGATATAACCTAGTGCACTCGCACAGTGCCCCACCAGATGTTATTTTATATTGTGGAATAACTGTCTATTTGAGTAAGAGTAAATGGTTTGAGAAACACCTACAACCTATATGTTCTGTATGGTCACATTTTACATTTTCTGTTTCTTGAAGCTTAAACAGCAAACACATTTGTAGAATAGTATCTCTGCATTGCATTATTTTATTAACACATTCACTCAATCAGATTTTTTCTTCAGTTTCAGCTATTACATAATTAAGTACTTTAAGAGAGATAGCATATTGATACTGTTATACAGTATACTGAAAGCCGTGACATTGTAAAGCTGTGATACTTGCAATCCTGTGAATCTACTCTAAAAGGTTTTATACAACATACTGACAAACGATATCTTATGTGCATCTTAAACATAAGCCAGTCCAGAGAGACTGCAGCAGTCACAGCATCACAGCAGGAATGAGGAATTAAGCCACTCTGCTGCCCAAAAGTGCTTGTTGTTACACACAAGTGTGTATGTGTGTGTGTGTGTGTGTGTGTGTGTGTGTGTGTGTGTGTGTGTGTGTGTGTGTCTGTATTTTAACCCTCTTGGACTGAAGTTTTGGAGAAACATTTTGCAATTCGACTCAGGTGTGTTTGTGTGTATTTACAGTACAGTTGAGTTCAAAAGTTTTCACTCCCATTGTATCACACAATGCAAAATGATAGTAAATCAGTAGTACACAGTTATTCACATAAAATTGCGATACGTACCAGTGGGCTATTCTAAAGGACACCGGTGGTTCGGTGGTAGGTTCCGTACCTGCCCATGTGTAAGGACTGGGTTCAATTCCATCTCCAGCCCCTTGATACAGTGCTGATCCGAAGCCGGAATGAAATGAGAGGGATTAGATGGATATGTTTGAATACTAAACAGTCCTGTACATTAATATAATATAATATATAGTTTAATTATTGCCGCTTTAATCACAATTGCAAAATAGGTCTGAATAATTGCACTTTTTTGTCATGCAGGCCTACAATAAATAATACATAACAAAATTATCTAGTTTTCTTCTATTCTAAAAGAAAGATGCAATCTCTTATAATACACTGTTGGAGCGGTTATTACTTGTAATAATGAAGGAATGGCAAATGTCTTGCAATTTCTTTAGCTTTTTTTTTTCTTTAAGTTATACAAACATTTGCACTCTCATGTGTCCCTGTGCATGGGTATATCTCTGTGTGGGTTGGACATATTAAATATCTTCACTTGGAATTATTTTCTCGTAATATACAGTTACGACAAAGTTAAAATAGACAACACATTTTGAGCATGGCTCCAGTGGCAGCTGTATGACTTTAAAGCCGGAACACTAAAATTATCTTCACCCCGTGCGGTTATAACAGTATCAGCAGCTTTACTAAATATGGATGGTGATGAATTAAATACCCACGTAACACATGCTTTAGCCATTTATGAAGTGCTTGAAAATCTTTTTTGGAAGCGAGTAGTTGAAGGTATAATTAATGTGAAAATGATGTTTTGCAGGATGATATAACAGCATTTTTTTTATGGTGTTAATTTTTCATGCATTGGTCTGAGTTGACTTTTAGACTACATTAAGGTTGACCTTTTTGTAAATGGGCGGAATAGGAGATTAAACAATGACTTTGCTTTAGGCAGTGACCACAAGGCTACAATGAGAAACACAGAAGGTCTTTGCTTATCAAATGTACCAGATGGACGAGAATTTTATCAACTAATTCATCACTCATGATTAGGCATGCTGTTCTGAACATTTTTTTTTTTACATTGTGCCAGTGTCACGATCATTTAATGTTTGCCTAAAATCAGAATTTTATATTTATTAAAGAACAGGACTGAACAACTTGGTGGGTTACCTCCGGGTACTCTGGTTTCCTTCCTTCAGATTAGGCTAGTCGGCGTTCCCGAATTACCCGTAGTGTGTGAATAAGTGTGTGAGTGCCCTGCGATGGATTTTTCAGTACATTCTAATAAGCACTTTATGTTTACTTAAAAAACATTTTGTTTAGTAAGTTTTAGCAAATGCACACTATGCTTCCAATATATTTAATCAAAACCCAGTACATTTTAGGAAATGCCAGTATATTGTTTAGTCCAGTTCCTGTAACCTGTAGACCGGGAGCCACGCTCCCTCCTCAACCCCGTCTCCAGATTGGACTAATGGACCAATCAGGACCTGTAGTTTCCTGTAATGGGGGGGATATCACGGCACCATTCAGAGCAAGGATTATATACTACAAATTATTCGACCAGCTGCTTTCCCACACACTCACAAGCCTGGCATGTTGTTGAAACACAAATGACTGCTGATACAGTATAAACCCGATCATTAATCTGTAAAACCTGTTTAACCCTTTAAACGTGTCCATGAACTTTCAGTTATTTTACGTTTAATAAAGTCTAACACTGTCTTACAATAATGATTTGTGTTTATTTAAACAATAAATGAATTTTAAAAAGTGTGGTTTAGGATACCAAGCCCAAGATTTCAACAGGTTACAGCTGAGTTCGAACAGGATTCGGTTGATTTATTGCTATTTCACATTCCGCAGCCTTCTAGGAAGAGATTAAAGAGACACACCTGACACAAGTAGCAGTTCCTATAGACGAATGACTTCCATTTCAGCCATAACTCACCGAATCGGTACATTCAGGAGATGGCCATGTTAATTTATTTCTACACAAGTCAAAGAGAATACACCTGATGATCACTTCTGTATTAAGTGCTTATTAGCGGGTGACCTGATTTATTAGTGTTAACTAATTGCTTACCATGTGTGCAGATGTCAACCCACAGTACACACACACACACACACACACACACACACACACACACACACACACACACACACACACATGTGCACCAGCAAGCATGATTGGCCTGTTAATACCATTCGATGGCTGTGGCTCAGTCACAGCTTTAATCTCATTGTATTGTCGGGCAAAATACGAAAGACATGATGTGACTGTAATGCTAAACTATAAGACATGTCCAAAGTGCTTGAAACTTTATTTATGATTAAAGGAAAAGCTTACTATCTGTTAAACACTTTACAAAACAGCTGATGAGTGGCTTGTTTATATATATATAATATATATATATATATATATATATATATATATATATATATTATATATTGTAATTATGGTCACAGCTGGATTGAATCAGTTTCTCTTGCTGAAATTAATTCATTTTCCCTTTTGTATTTTGAATGAAAGTGAATTAGAGGAAATCCTAAAAATCCTGACATTGTTTTATGTCTTATCTTAAAAGATTAAATTGCTCTAGGGAATCTTTCGTTTCGGTGAAAAGAGAATTTAATACATTAGAATCATCAGTTCCATCATGTCATTCACATGCATGATAATGCTTAATGTTGACACCTTGTGGTTTTCATTTTATGCCTTAATCCGGCTACAGATGATAAAGGATTAGAAAGCCAGTGATCAGTGGAATTGTGAGATCAAATTCATTTTTTAACCCTAGCAAACGCAGTGTATAGGAAACCATACATCTTAATTTATTTAAAGTATCAGTATATTTTAAAAATGAGAAATGACCTTTAGCTATTATTTAGCTGTGACTTTATGGTGTGGCTTTATACACACACGTACTGTAGCAGACTTTAATGGTTTTTCAACTCAGAAAATAATATGCTAATAAAAACCATGTACAGTGATTTTTCTTGTGATAATTTGCGTCCAAATACGTTTGATTTAATCATAAAATTTGTATTGAGTGTCTTGGAAGCTGTTCACTGCTGTCGTCACTTCGTCCATCAGGACACTAAGAAATGGTGAAGTGTACTGCAAGTTGAACGTTCTTGTTTCCACCGCACTGTCTTAATATTCTAATTCTAATATTCTATAATATTTTTTTTCATTTTTTTAATAAAATAACTACTGTGCTAATCGGTGTAGCTGTGTTTCTCTACACTGTAAACCCTAATGCTCAAAGTAATTAAACATATTGAGTACTGTTAGCTTATAATAATAACTAGAGAGGTACATTTCTTGAAGAAAATGTGAGTGGTGCTTGCCGTGGCCAAACTTTGGAGTCATGCTAGCAACTTGCTGAGCACTCCACCATCATGTTAGCAGCATTCTAATGATGTAGCTAGCAACATGCTAAATGCTAGCAACATGCTAATGAGCTAAACATCATGGTAGCAACATGCTAAGCACTTTAACTTCATGTTAGCGACATTCTAATGATGTTGCATGCAACATGCTAATAAGCTAAATGTCTTGCTAGCAACATGTTAGGCACTCTAGCATCATGCTAGCAACAAGCTAATCATGTTATTAGCGAAATGCTAATATAGTTAGCATAATGCTAGCGCCATGCTTATATTGTTAGCATCATCCTGGCAACATGCTAATATAATTAGCATAATGCTAGCGAAATGCTAATTTTGCTAGCAACATGCTAATCATGCTAGCAACATGCTAACAGCATGTTAATGATGTTGCTAGGGGGCGTGGTTTATGTGCATCATGATAAATGCAAAAGTCTGATTGACTGCCTGAGTAAAATGAGCCCAGCCCCATGTCTCTATGACAGTCGGATTCACAGTTAAATTCAGTTTCAAAGTTCCTGTGGAAATTTTTATTGTATGTTAATTGCCCCCTAGAAAAGTCATGTCAAGCCCCCTTTTCCCAGAACAAAGCCAAATAAAATAAATCCTGAATGAACCACACAATTTGCCACCTGTTTCATGGGTCTATGATGAACGGAAAGTGACGAGTCATGCACTAAATTCCCCATTATAAGTCAATGGGGCAAATTTGGGCACCTGTTTTACCCCGGGGGTAAAACCTGTACCCTCGTGTGGGGTATGTTCCAACACAGATTGCAAGCCTCTTCAAATGTGGTAAATTTCAGATTTCTACCAAATTCCCACTCTGCGCTTTAATCCGTCGAAGTTGGTATCAGTGTTAAGTCTATGGGATTTTTTGGGGTGGTGGGGGTAATTAACCGCCGACCCCTTAGAAAAGTCATAGCACCCCATTCCCGACCAAGCCGCACGTTTTGACACCTCATTGATGGGTCTATGACAAACGGTGCGGGACCAGTTACGCTAGTTAATAGACCTTGATGAGTATTTAGAACTTTTTGGTATTTATGAGTTTGTAGAAATGACACTTTTCAAGTTGAACAAATTTGATATTTTAAGTAATTGTAAGTACTTAAGTAACAGTAACTGTCACCTTAAAATTCCACCAACTTATAATCTTTTAGACTAGTGATTTTGTGTCTGACATCATCAGGGCAATAGGGCACTGGTGGCTCAGTGGTAGATATTTCGTCTGCCATGTGAAAGACCTGGGTTCGATTCCCAACAACTGGATGGAGTGTCCGTCCCAAGCCCAGATAAAATGTGTAAAACCTGTGCAATGGTGATTATTTCAAATGTAGTTGGTTTTAGACCTTCATTTATGTGACACAAGTATTTGGTTTGACTTGAACGCCCCATGTAAATTAAGACTGTATTTAAATGACATAATGCCTTTAGATAGTGAATGTGTGACAAAGGATGGATTCTTATTTATTTAGACTCAATGTCTTAACGTCGAGGGGGCGTGGTTTGGGCCTCTTGGTACAGCCGCCCCTCCCCCTTCCATGTGACTCTCACAGACATAGAGAATGTAACAAGCTTAAACTTCAAAGGCAATGGCACTCCTGTGATTCGTTTACTTCAGTCCGAGGACCTGTAGGTGATAGAGAGTTAGTTCTGTCATTGTTTGAGACGGGAGGCTTGAAGGTCAAGTTTTATGTATGTGTTTCAGAAATTGAGCGCAGGATGGCAGTTTTTCTATCGTACCCCTAAAGCCTTTTTATCAGTGTGTGTCCACTCTGTAAAGGCCATTAGAGTCTATAAAGGTGATTTTGCACTGATTTCAGTGGCTATTTTTGAAGGGGTGAATTATTCTTGATCGACATGATTTTTCAAACCAGTCGGCAAGCTGTGTTTCGATTTCCGATCGAGCTAAGAGTCAGGGGAGCAGAGTGGTTTGAGGAGCAGAGATGGAACAAGTATGTGGCAGGACCTTTACTTTGTTGAGCTGGGGTGACCAATTTCTGCACCAAAATGGCTAAAACTAGGGAATTCTCAACTGAATTGCGGAATTCTGTGACACATTTCTGTACATGATCTTCAGTGCCCAGCCACATCCAGCAATAAGTAACTTCATACTGAATATTGTATGTATAGCAATAAAAAAATTATTTTAAAAAAGTATATTGTTTGTGATTATTTAAGAAAATGAAGTGGGAATTAAAGCAGAACTTGGGTTAACAGGTTATTATTGTGGAGCAGTGTAGGCGCCGTAACATATTAAGTACACAGTGCATGCATGGCTTGTTTAAGCAGATGGCAAAGATAATCTTACAGGTTTATTTCATAACCAAGCTTTATATTGCATACTGTAATGCATCTGGAAGCTGAACTGTGACAAACTTTCCATTGTGAGCATTGTTGTGTTACACAAACTGTTCGCTTGAGGCAGCCCTGGCATTAAAGTCACAGCATTCACATTCACAATGTGATTCTAAGAGGCAGCTGGTTCTTCCCACATCAAGAACTTCACAGCACCTGCGCTCACTAAGTGTTTTGAATAATTTATCATCGCTTTCTTGTTCATGCATGAATCTTGTGGCTAACAGTCTCCATAGAGAATTCACAGTTTACCAAAGTAGAGGTCCAGATGTGTAGGAAAAGTAAAGAGAGACTGCTGTTTTGGTAAGCTTTAGTGCATGAATTATTCGCAGGAACACATGCAAGCACAAGCCTTGCTGCTTTATGTTCTTAGCGCAAATGTGTGTCTGCATCATGGAGTTTATTCTGATTCATAAATCATATTCTGATTCATCAAGAAACCCCAACTTGGCACTTGCATAGATAAGATTTATTCTCAGATTTTAATGGTTTATACATAAACAAAGTTCTGGTGCAGTTGGACTGATTGTTTGTTTGAAGTAAGTTACACTGCATATTCCATCCATCCATCCATCGATCTAGGACCCTCTGTAGACAACTAGACCAATGGTGACCATTGTATTTATTCCAATTTTTACAACCAAGGTCAAACCTTCTGGCAACATTTATACACTGGGCAATTTGGGAATGCCAAATAGCCTGATCTGCATGTCTTTGGACTGTTGGAGGAAACCAGAGTACCTGAAGGAAACCCACCAAGCACAAGGAGAACATGCATACAGACCCCGAGTCATTGTATGCCAAACGGGAATTGAACCCAGACCCTAGAGGTGCAAGGCGACAGTGCTAACCACTAAGACACCATGCTCGCCACACTGCATATTAGATCTTAAAATCTTTATTCATCTTGTGTATATAATCTTTTCCGATTCTCCATCTTTCATTCTGTTCTCCCTTGGCTTCCCCAACACAGATTGGATTCGAAGTGACTGTACATGGCTGTGTAGCAGCGTATGTCATTTAAAGTCATGATATTAATGCCTACTTCTATATTTGACAGATAGCCTAAAGTTAGTTCAGTGGTCTGGTGGTCTTCCAAAGCATTTACAAGGGAATCTCCTGAGTTGAGTACAAAAATACGGCGCTAAAAAATGTTGCTGTGAGCTCATCTTCCCATCATTTTTAGAATGCTTTCAAAGATATTCTGAGAAATGTGTCTGAATTGTGCCAGCGTGTATTCTTGGCTGTTCCATTTCAGCAGTTCCACATCAGTTGATCGGGTCGGGAGAAAAATGTCTCTGTGGAATTGTGGATCGGGCCAGATACATTAGTCTTAATTTCTGGTCAATTAGTCTTCTTGGCTCGCGCAGAGATACCATGTTTCCCTCTCAGCACAAAAAAAGATTGTATTTACCTTTGCATTTACTTATTTGGCAGATAGTTTATCCATAGCGACTTGCAGAAAAAAAGGAAGCCTGCCATTCGAGCAGTAAAACAAGTACTTCAAGACTCAGTCTACACCAGTTGACTAGAAACAAGCTTAAAGTAGAAAGACACAAAAAGATTGATAAACATAAATGAATGTATTAATAGACGTATTCTGTTTTTGAGCTTTCCAACACAACATGAAATTATAAGCTAATGTTATTCATAGCCTACTTGTTCTCCTTTACCCCTACCAGTTAAGAGCCGGTTCAATACCGAACCTCCTAAGAACCGGCTCTGTTTTGCCATGGGCTAGAGAGTTGCATCATACCATCAGTGTATACTGTATGTCTGTCTATGTACAGTATGCTAGCGGCAAAAAAAATGCTAGCGGCAAGCACCAGAACAATGGCTAACTTCAACATGGTTTTGCCAGCAGGTCTCCTTTATTTGTGCATCTATTTTTTTTTTTTTTCAAATCATCATTACTAGAAAGCATTTGTGGTGCCCATTGCAATTAGTGTTCATTTTTAAAAAAAAATTTATTTTGTGCTATAAAACACTACGCTACACTTGACTACACAACTCCAGTTTACCGATGGCACCTTTTAGTTGGTCGTGCCTTCCATCCCCTGATGTTAACGGTTCTTTGTTCTAGCCCAAATTGTTGGTGCCTCCATTGGACAGTTTTTTTTCTGTACAAAGGCCGAAGGTGCTAGCTCTGAAACCGCCTTGGTAGAAAAGAGTTCCCTGAGTGACAAACCAAACATGATTCAACCACAAAGCAGAGGCGGATCTAGAAAATTATTCATGGGGTGGCAAGGGGGTGGCATTAAAATTATGAGGGGTGGCAACACTGAAGCAAGCATCCTTGCATGTTTTTTTTTGGATTCAAGGAACGCTATTCTTATTCGGTGTATACACTAGGGGGCACATTTTTACATTGTTCTATAAAAATGAAATAAAGGCTGATGTGTGATTGACTTGAACCTGATATCTGGATTGGAACGTCAGATAAATTTAAAAACTCTTTTATTTTTAGAACACTAGTACACTAGTGCAGGGGTGGCAAATGGGTGGCACCCCGGTAGATCCGCCCCTGCCACAAAGACCTTTGCATATCTGTGAAAAAGCACAATATTAAAATGTTTACCAAGGATGAACTTTGATGAAGTCATAGTGGCTTGACAAAGGAAAGGGGGAGAAATTAATTGACTTCATATTCAGAAGCAGAATGAGGTTATCAGGTAATACAGACATTTCACCAGATGCAGCATTTTTTCTGATGAGTGTAGTCTTTTCAATTGAACATAAACAGGTACAGGCAAACTCACATCACAGTGTTTAAATACCAAATATAATATAAAGTACCAAGCTTCAGGCTCAGGTTTTTATTTATTTATTTATTTATTTATTTTTTCCAGGGCGGATGAACCTAGGAGCAATTTTCAGCAGTTCTTTTCCATGCAATTAAGTGAAATTACAAATATCCTAGCAACTTGTGAATAAAAAAAGATTCACTATCCAGATAAAATACAGGGGTCCAAAAGTATTAAGCCAGCATATACTGTACCATGCACTATATGGTACACAGATCATTTCATTAATTAGTTTGAGGTTCATTTTTGCTCATTAAAATCATCTGGTTTAGATGATGGATGGATGGAACACATATGTGGCACGACGGATTTTCTGAAAAACATTTTAGTCACAGCTTGACTGCTTCATTTCAAATCGACTGTGATGGTGCACAGAGGCCAATTTACACAAACGTTTCTTTGTTCAAGTATATTATGGTCCTGGTGGTATTCAGGTCACACACATGCTGTATACTGTATGTTATATTGACACATTTTGAAAGAACTGTTAAGGCTATGATAATAAAGGCGGCATGTCTCATCAGATAAAAAGGGGTTTGACATGGTGATGTCACGTTTGACCCAATTCTGCCATCTTCCACTGTCCTCAATTGCCCTCGATTTGCTGTGGTTGGTCACAGCTTCTTGTCCTTCATCACTCAAGTGCATGTTGACTTTTTTTTTCTTCTTTTGTGCACAGTCTCGCGTGTTTAATTTTTCTTATTCTTTTTCCAATTTTATTTTATTTTATTTTATTGGCTTTGAACTGCTTTTTGAAAATCTGGTTATGGAAAAATCTCACCACCTGTCCTCCATCTTAACCCCAGTTATGTTCTTAACATCACCTACTGTATAATATATACTTTCATCAGTCCTCAGACCTGGTTTTGTCTTAGCATTCGGTTGCAAGTCCTTTGAGCTGATGACTACGCAGCCTGCACTCCTGGCTGTCTGAGCTTTTTCTCAGTCATGCTCGGTGTCAGTCAGATGACAGACTTGAATTTGAGATTACATTTTTCTCCTGTGCATCTTTTGAGGAGCTAAGATTATTCTGTAAGTAATTTTTGCTCTTGCTGCATTCTGCAAATAGGTTGGGTGGAAAAAAAGCAAACAAGTAACCCTCTGATATAAGAACATTCTAATAGTGCTGCACAATTAATCACATAATATCACATAGAAAGTCGAAGTCGCAATACGAGCTTGTGCAATTATCTAATCGGAAAAAAGGTGCAATTTATTACAGATAATGTATGCACAGTCAGTAATTCATGTGGAGTTTTGTATACTTTGAATGACCTATGGACTCTGAGACACATGCAATAACTCACTCACTCACCTTTTATACTGCTTTATCTTGTATTCAGGCTCGCCGGAGTATTCACACACTGTGGGCAAATTTGGGAACGCCAATTAGCCTAATCTGCATGTCTTTGGACTGTGGGAGGAAACCGGAGTACCCGGAGGAAACCCACTCCGGTTTCCTCCCACAGTCCAAAGACATGTAGGTTAGGTTAATTGGCGTTCCCAAATTGGCCATAGTGTGTGAATGAGTGTGTGTACTGTAAAGGTATGTGTGTGTACCCCCGCTTTGTGCCCTAAGTCTCCTGGGTGATCCTGAATATAGGATTAAGTGGTATAGATGATGAATGAGTGATTGAGTGAGTAAGTATATTAACGTATTATAGTACACGGGGAATCGGGTCGGAATGATTATAATAGGCACGGAATTTATTATTCCTCCAGTTTTGTTGGAGGTTTGTGAGACTGAGTGGAGTGAGTTTATTCTTGTTGTAGAACTTGTAGAACTCGTGACTAAGGCATGGTGGGAGGTGATTGTGTTTGTGTGTTTCAGTCCCAGGCGAGGGTGAGTCATTTGGGACCCGCTTGCCCTCATGTGTATATATTTATCTGCTTTGGTGCCTAACGTATTTTTTTTACAAGCTAAATATACCGAATTGATAGTATTGTTGTACTGAAGTTTAATGATTTATTGTCTAAGTCACAATAAAGAGCTAACACTTCTCAGGCATCAAGACTCTAAAAATAAACTGCAATAGTAACGATGCAGATTTGGATTTTCACCTTAATGTCTGAAAGACGATGCCACTTTCTCTGTTGAAATTGATTTATCAATGGAGCCCCTTGCAGCTAAACCAGAGCATGGTCTGAATATATATTACGGAGCTCTATGCCCATGGCTTTCCTCTCTCAGTCTAAACATGTCATATGGACAGAAAGCAGATAACACAAAGACTCAGTGTTTATCCAGTGAAGTGCATACAGTACAATTAAGTTAAGCTTAGTTTCACCGGTGACGTATCCGAATATATACTAATATGGGAAAAGCCTTGAATCGTTTCTTGTCCCGACTATACATTATGCTGACCATAAACGCCCAGCTTATTATTCACTCATTCAGAATGCATGATTATCTATTGCAAATGATTACAGTATATCCGATATGTAATTGTAAGCTGTAGTATAAGGAAAGTTTGGACACGTTTCCAATCAGTACGTTTATACTAACTAGAATAAAGAGTCTCTCAGCATTCATTTTTGCATCTTCCTCGTTAATCAAACAGCCGAATTGCTGCTATGAAACAGGATGACAGGAGGCTTGGTGATCAGGGAAATAATAGTTTTCTATCTAGACGGATAGATGCTAGCAGCTGGCGGAAAAAGGGCATTAATTACCTTTAATTACCTTATCAGTGGCTTGCCAAAGTGTAGTTTGCTCCTAGTGGAATCCATTTGGAGCTCGTTTTGAAAGAGAATCCTGTTGAAACACCCTTAATTTATTAACTGATATAAGGAGTGTGCTGACAGCTTTTCACTAAAACATTTGCCGTGATCGAAAAAAAATATCTGGCATGGTAGTGACAAATGCTAGACGTTTCTATCCCTGACAGTAGGTTTAATTTTGTCACTCGAGCTCTGGCGCCACTGGGGTCAACTAAATGTGGACCAGCAGCAGGAGCAGTTATGTTTAGCACCTTGCTTTATATATATACGAAAGCTATGTCTGAAACGAAGGATATATACACTGACTCGGCATAAACCCTGGATAATGATAGGACATTTTTCTAGTTTATAGACTAACTATAGTTGGTTAGATTACAATCTAACCAACTATAGTTAGTCTATAAACTAGCATATAAGACCTAAATTAGCATATAAGACCTCATTAGGTATAATATGAGAAATTAGCCAGATGTGCAAGTGTATAACGAAACTTGTGATTCTGCTAAGAGACACACATTTGACTTGTACGTCTTCCATAGTTAGCGTTTAATTACAGCGTGTGTTGCACCCGGAACGAACAGCAAGACAGTTAGCTAAGTGCCGGCTCTGTCATAACAGAAACAAACCATTAAATATTTATTCACTATGCAGACTTCTCATTCATGGAAGCTGCCAAGCTACAAAAAATCTATGCCAGGAAACAAGCATGCCCACTGTCCTAGGAAATGGATTGGATATAGATGGAAGCAGTAATCTGTTGCAGCATTGCCCTCACCGATTGCTATTTATGATTATGTTTATGTTTAGGAGTCTGGCTTGGGCAAGAATTAATTTCACTAGAAAATATCAAACCAGCCATAACATTAAAGCCGTAAAACATTAACCCTAAAGACTCCACAAAAACTCAGAAGATATGCTATGGTATCTGGCACCAGGATATTAGCAGCAGATCCTTTGCGTGCTGTAAGTTGCTCGTTTGTCCCTCATAACCTAAAGGGATTAAGATCTGGAAAACATGGAGGCCATTTCAGCAAGCTTGAACTCTTAAGCCCCATACACAGCAGCTTATTATGCACTGCATGTTTTGGTACCTTTCTATCATATCCAGCATTAACCCTTAAGCAATTTATGATATATTGGCTTTTCTGTGGGATCGGACCAGACAGATGGCCTTTACGCCAACAGACATACTGTAGGTGGTCTGTCACCAGATTTTGGATCAGTGATGATTTGGGCTGCAATCTCATGGCATTCCCTAGGCCCAGTACTTGTGCTAGATGGGCGCGTCACTGCCAAGGACTACCGAGCCATTCTGGAGGGCCATGTGCACCCACTGCTTCAAACATTGTATACTGAAGGCGGTGCCGTGTATCAGGATGATAATGCACCAATACACACAGCAAGACTGGTGACAGAGTGGTTTGATGAACATGAAAGTGCACAGTCACCAGATCTAAATATTATTGAGCCACGTTGGGGTGTTTTGGAGGAGCGTGTCAGGAAATGTTTTCCGCCACCAACATCACGTAGTGACCTGGACACTATTCTGCAAGAAGAATGGCTCAAAATCCCTTTGACCCCTGTGCAGGACTTGTATCTGTCATTCCCAAGACGAATTGGTGCTGTATTGGCTGTCACCTTCAGGATTGCTTTACAATGTAGAAAGAAATAAAAATCAGGAACGACCATGGAGTTAAAAAGTCATCCCAAACTTTTAAGCGTTAGTATATATTCTAATTTCATGGTCTTTCCTGATTTTTATTTCTTCCTACGTTCTTGCAAGAACTATTCCAGAACAGCTGTCGTTCGTGCCTTAAAATAACATCCGGCTGTTGTTGTTGTTGTTGTTGTGGTGTTACCTAATTACATAATATCATGTGTTATTCAATGGTTTAAAAAACAAATCCAGGATTTTTCTTGAATGTAGAAAATAAACCCAAACATATGTCAAAGCTTTTGACTGGTACTGTATACAGTGTACAGTACAGTAATACCTTAATGCTGGTAATAAAAACATGATGCAAGGTGAAGATGACAACCCAGACCTACTTGTTAAACTCAATGCCAATAAAATGTGATTAAACAAAAACTAAGGAATACAGTGGTTTTATGTTTAATATGAAGTGATTACTTGTTTGACCGTTTATGTACAGTACATCATTATAGATTAGTTACTGTACAAAATAATTATTTGACACTTACAGTATATGTGGGTAAAGTTAACCAGCCATTAATAAACATGACAAGAAATAATTTGTATGGGTCGTGTCAAACCTCTGGTCTAGAGTGTGTTATCAGACGACATGAATATGAAGTCGGTCTTTTTATCCATTTCTTTATTTTCTTATATATTACTAATGGAAAGCAAACGAGCGTCTGTCGGTGGTCTCTCAAGTTCCAGACACTTGCTGGCACTTTACCAAATGCCATTTTGAGCTTTATTAGCAGTGCTGAATTCCCTCAGGAAATGCATTCTTGTGTTGTGTTTGTACTCTGTTTCGGTCGTGTGGCACAGATGGTGTCTCTGTTTCAATTGAAATTCATTATTGTGCCCTATACAGCTTGAATTAAACCACGAGACTTAATTATACCCAAGCCGAGGCCTTGGTCTGACCTGTCCTTCAGTGGTCTGACTTTAAACTGTGTTAAAGCCGGGGCTGAAACGATCCCTCGAGTAATTTGATTACAAAAAATCATCGAGGCAAAATCTTCTGCCTCGAAGCTTCTTTTAATTAATTTTAAAAGTAAAGTTTGCGTTATGTTTTTGCACAATTATTTGTTTGGCGTGACACAGCGCGCTTCCGGATGCAAGCTGCCAGTAAACCCCGACGAAGAAGAAGCGCTTACATCACCCACAAAGCGAAAGGAGACGCACACAGTTAGCTGTGTATTGATTTAAGGTGGCGTTCTGTTGCACTGCAAAATGGAAGGGGAGCGATAAAAACATATTAAAATTGTGCCCGAGTTTTTTTTTTTTTTGATACTTAAAGTCATTTAAAATACCTTTTTTTTTTTTTTTGCATCTTAGTAAACACTTTAAAATAAGAATGTATGGCACTGTAATGCACTTAATTAATCTCAGTCAACTTTAAGCTATTCCTTGTATTGTGAATATAATGACAATGTTTATTTTTGATAAAATGCCGTAGGCATTTAAAAAATAAAAGTAGATTTTTCTAAAAAGAAAACCAATTAATCTTTGTTTCTCTTCTATATTTTACATTGCTGTTTAATTAAGCAAAAGTACTCAATTAATCGATCCAATATTTGGTAGAATCCTCGATTACTAAAATATTCAATAGCTACAGCCCTAGTTAAAACATCCGTGTCAGTGTGAAATGTTGAAACAAGAAGTTGAGCAAAATGTTAAAATGTCTTCCCCGCAAGGCTGACATCGATATGGCATTTAAAACTGACGCGGAAAAGTTTGTATGATTAATGTCCCAAAATCTGGCGCATATAAACCACTGAAAGTTGACGACAGTAAATTCCATTAACCAATTTTGTAACCACTTGCACAGAAAACAGCATCAAACACTCAACACCTGCGTTTATTATTTGGGTTATTAATTATTATTTGTGCTGTCTAATTAAATCACTCTACCAATTTGATTGCAAGTAGTGCTTTGACTTCATTATTTTCTAATCTTTGCAGTAACAGCTTTTCTTTTTTTTTCAAGCAGAAATTTGCCCTTGGACATCTTTTGCCCTTCTGATGTCTTGACCGCCGGTGGTACGCGTCCAATATAATGAAATGCGAACTCTCTTATACCTTCCACCGGGACCAAATTCCACATCATCTTCAGAATCAGAACATTGCTGCTTTTTAACTTACTGAGTGTCAAAGTGTCAAAACAGAATATTTCTTCTGCTAAACTATCATTTATTTTTCTTTGAACCCTCTTTAACCTTGGCTATATGTTTATTACCACCTTGAACTCCCAGGACTGTCTCTAGCTCCAGACTTTCATTCGTCAGTCTTGTAACTACAAACCATTTCTTTGAAACCTTTACATGGTTTCACTGTAGACACTGAATAATGTATAATAGTTGGTACAGAGTATGCTTTGGTGTGAATACCTTAATATTAAGATGGGGATTTAAAATAAAAGAGATAAATAAAATAGAGAACAAAAGAAATACAACATGATTTAATGAGTTGAGCAGAAAGTGAACATGAGTTAAATTGAAAGTTGTCCAGGAGAGTTTTCTTCCTCAAATACCCCAGTTATTATAACTGTAATATATTATTAATTAATTAAATTTAGAACAACAATTATAAACATAACAACAATTATAATTATTATAACAACAGTTATTTTCTTTTTTTTAAATTAACAACTCAATGTTATACTTTTTACCAGTTATTTTTACATATAAAATTTGTTCTACAGGTTGCCAAATCCATTTTACCAGGTTACAGAACACCAGTTTTTATGTACAAGATTAACTAGTTACCTATTAAGGCCTTTACTTGCATTTAATTTGTATTTAAAAAGTATCCCGATCAGCCATACCATTAAAATGTAAAACATTATGCCCATTACTGTGTAGGTTCCCATGTGCCACCGGGTCAGCTCACGTTCCTTAGCGCATGACCCCACAAGACCTGTAGGGGGTGTGATGTGGTGTCTGGCACAAGGAAATCCTTTGGGTGGTGTGGGTTGTGGTGTGGGGTCTCTGTGGATCGGATCTGTTTGTTCGGCGCATCCCATGGATGCTTGATTGGATTGAGACCTGGGGAGCTTGGAGGCCGAGCTGGCAGCCTTGACCCCATGTGTGATGGGCTGTGGTGCACTGGGTATCCTGGTTCTTTTCTATCAGGCCTGCTTTGAGTTGTTTCTGCGATTTGTGCTGCGTTCGTTAGTTTTTCTGATGGGCTAGCTTTTGGTCCTCGTGGGCATGGGTGAGCCCTAGGTGCCCATGATCCTTTCACCAGTTAAGTGGAATATAATTGATAATCAGATTAAATGTGTTAATGTTTTGTGGTGTTAATGTGGTGTATGTTAATGTATATTTGTTACCTTATTTCTAAAATGATATTCAATATATTTTCTAATATTCTATATATATTACTTCTGTACCTTTATTGTAATCATGTAAACAGCAGCAGCTGTTTTTTATAAATTACTGATGGCTGACAGTTGGTTGCCTCATGGACTGCAATTTTATGCAACAGTAGCATGCTTATCTGTGTACGGAGATGTATCTGAAGGCGTCTGTTCATTATTTTCTCTTTTTGACTCATTGCAGAACAATACATCATGGAAACCAGATGCTTGTCAAGACTGCACCTGCCACAGCGAGGTTGTCATGTGCAAAGCTATCCGGTGCCAAAATCCTGTGTGTGACTTTCAGAGGGTAAGTAGGCTGATATTTTTGGAGGGATTAATTATAAAAGTGAAGTGTGTAATGGATGCAGGGGTAGGTCGATTGATTGATGAAGCAAAGTGAGTAAATTGATGAGTGGATGGATGGATGGATGGATGGATGCTTGGATCCGTTGAGGAGCCTGTAATATGAATAAATGGATGGCCCCTTTAGCCAGAGTGCTGATGGTACAAGTGACTTTTAACGAGATGCGCTTCAACCTCATTGCCTTTCTTTTACTGCTTTTGATTAAGAACAAGCTACAGATTTATATTCCATGTTCTTTGCTGCATCATGCGCTTGAGTGAAACTTTGCAAAGTCAACAATCGATGCTTCTGGCAACTGTTCCGATTGCCTTTATTAAAATTGTCAATAAAACGCAGGTCATAGTGCTCAGCGAAGCACAGACCCTCCCCTGCAATAAAAATCTGTAATTATCTCTCACTGTCCTTTTTTAACCTTCTTGAAAGCTGATAGCTTATCGGTCCGTCTACGTTCTGCCGCACATCCATCAATAAGTCATATTTTGGAAAGTTAGCGCCTATATTGATGCTAATGATATTGTGCTAACATAGCCGTCTGGATGTGTTCCCAGGGGGAGCGTTTGAGAATCCCTGCAAACAGATGCTGTCCGGAGTGTTTCCCACAATCAAGCGGCTCCTGCCAGCATCAGGGAGCAGTGTATGGGGTAAGTGACACTCCTGTGGACGAGGACCCCCCCCCGGTCTAGACTCTACCAGTTCTTACAGCTTGCTAAGTGGTCACTCAAGGCACAATTGCTTTCTTGTTAGCATCCCTCTCCTGTCTGACAGAGCTAGCCTCTTGTTGGTCCTCCTTTGACGAGCTACTTGTTGTTCTGCTTAATATTCTGACGGTGCCGCTTCCAGCTTGAATGAGGTTTACTTAGAGAAGCTGGCCGTGTTGGCACAGGGGCGTAATTCTGTAGCTAATTAACTTGCCCCATGTTCGTACAAATTCTCCAGCAGCATAGAGCACTTTAGAAAAGTGAAGAATTGATCCATAGGAAGACTCGGAGCTATCGCTAGCCAGAGTTACTGACAATACCATCCTGTTGCAAAAGCAAACGCCAACTCTCCCACAACCTCATAACCTCTTTCTCTGTGTCTCTGTCTTCTTGTGCAGCATGACAGTCAGTGGAGCGAGTCCAAGTGCTCGGTGTGCACATGTGCGTCTGGGAAAGTGACCTGTGTAGCTCCTGCCTGTCCTCCCCTGAGCTGTGGGAGAGGACAGACTCCTTACGTCCCATTAGGAGAATGCTGTCCTAAATGTGCCCGAAATGGAGGTAGGAGTTACTGAAACATTCGACTTTACAACGAAACGACCGATGCTAAGTAATCTGTTTCCCATGAAGTGGCTTTGTAGAGGTGATGTCACTCATTCTGGTATAAAGTCAGGCCCGAATCGACCCAGCATTGTTTTTCAATTTAGATTTGAGCTCTAATTTTATTATTTACAAATACTGTGAAGGAAACTATATCACTGTATATCTTTTTGCTTTAAAAAAAAAAAAGGCAAAAATGTACTTGCATGTTGTGTTTAAGATAATGATGCAGATCCTTCATCTTCTAATTTTCCATGATAAATTGAGTTCTTGTGCTTTTCTGCTTGTTTGTAGCTCTGATTCCTCACATTCTGCCAAATCAGCTAAATATACTTTCAGACTTTCCTGGTCTATCACAGTATTTTTTACAGATGTTAGTAACTGATGCCTTGACCTACTATACTTTAATGAAAAAGCATTCAGGTAAATCGTCTTCATTCAGTTACCCTAATGCTCAAAGTAATTAAACACATTGAGTACTGTTAACTTAAATAATTACAATTAGTTCAAATTAATAGACCTTGATGAGTATTTAGAACTTTTTGGTATTTCTGAGTTTGTAGAAATTAATAGAAACAAATGTGATATTTTAAGTAATTGTAAGTACTTAAGTAACAGTAAATGTCACCTTAAAGTTCCACCAACTTAAAATCTTTCAGACTAGTGATTTTGTGTCTGACGTCATCAGGGCAATAGGGCACTGGTGGCTCAGTGGTGGGTGTTTCGCCTGCCATGTGAAAGACCTGGATTCGATTCCCAACAACCGGATGGAGTGCCTGTCCCAAGCCCAGATAAAATGAGAGAGTTGCGTCAGGAAGGTCATCTGGTGTGAAACCTGTGCCAAGCTTGTGTGCCGACCGGATTGTCTGCTGTGGCGACCCATTGCCGGGAGCAGCCGAAAGACCAACAACAATTAATTTGATTTGCAACAATTAAAAAAAATTATAATTGCTATTAAATAGTATGAGTTATAAGATATAATACTGTTCCATTTTTAAAAGTCTCTGGCATGTGCTTATTTCGAGCTCATGTGAGTTTAAGTCTATCTAAAAAAGTGCAGATTACAATAAATGAAGGATACTCATTGAAATTATTCCATAATACTAAGTGTATCTAGCTAACAGTACATTGCACAGAAAACAGGTTAACTCACCTATTGTGTGCTTTTAGGCATTTAAATGTTACGAAAAACTAAATATTTTCTGTAAAATTTTACATAGCGTTTCAGGGCTAATTAAAAAATGTAAATAATTAATACATTAATAAATGAATTACGGTTACTACGTATGGAGGCCATAAAACTTTTATCCATGCACACTGTTTTAAACATCAAACCTCTTTGTATTACACTTTTGCACATAAACAGAAAGAAGAGCAAACTCATCATCCATACTATATGTATTTGGGGGCCAATTATATTCCATAATTTGTCTGTTGTAGTTCAGAGCATTAGATTCAGCTCACTCATATAAAACCAAGCATGTCTCTCGAGCTTTTCTCGATGCACACGTTTTGTTAGCTTACTTGTAGTTGGTGTGGTCTTTTCTCTTACTGTAATCTCTATAGCAACATTATTATGTCTTTGAACGGAACAACAACTCTGGACAATGAAAGTACTCACATTCACACACATAGTTAGACACAAATAGCAACAGTGCTGTGTACCATTTTTATAGATTCTTGCTCCTGGGAGGGAGAAGAGCACAGGGATGGAGAAGAATGGAGTCCCAGTCCTTGTACGAGGTGTGAATGTAGAAACGGACAGGTGCAGTGCTCTGTCGCAGAGTGTCAACCCATCACATGCAAGCCGGTAAATGCACACAGTCTTCATTTCCATTCACCTTTCTGTGTTATTTGTGATGTATTTCAGCTTCATAAGTATTTTGCCTGCACAGTTAGCTGCATAAACACCTCAAAAACATATTAATGAACAAAACAATGAGCGGGCCCAAGCACCCTGGGCCAACGCCACCATATAATATCATAGTACCATATTTAATCTGTTATAGTCATGGGTGAAAGTAGGCTAGAACGTTCGGATACTGCATACCATTAAAAGATTTAGGGACGGTATGCAGTACCGTCCCTAAATCTGGAAAGAGGAGAGAGCAGCTGCCTGTCAAAACCCACATTCAAAATGAATCACATAACATTATGCCACCGTAAACAACACGTTGCATCCTTAGTAATTGCTTAGTAATAAAAGTCAATCCAACATTAAACAGCTTCTGCCAACACGCTGACAGGTTCACCTCACGGCTAATGCGGGCTACAAAGCTTACTAGCTTCTGACACAAGGCTAAATACCAAATCCCTCTCTAAACCCTGAAGAAGGGCATTACTTGGTGTGTGGAACAAGGGATTCTACACTCTACGTAGAGCACTAGCTTTCCATTTGGGATTCAATACTTTGACCACCCAGCAAAATAGTAGGTACTAATTGTACTATTTAGGTAATGTGGCTATATCATTAAAAGCAGAAAACTAGGCAATTGGTTCTTTATAACGGCATCTTAACCAGAAATTAAAACATTAAAGAAGGATTTGATTCTGCCTAGAATTCTAGGATGGGTTGTAAATCCATCATTCGACAGTGAAAAAGATTACTGGGAAATGGTGACTTTTTAAAATGATTAATATTCCAAGGAATTCAGTCCTAGCACATTTGAAGTCAGGATGTTTTATGTGAAAAATCACAAAAACAAAACTAAGAGCCAATTCTATTTGGATAAAGAAAGAAAAAGTTTATAAATGAAAGGATTGGCACCACTCTGGTGTAGAGGTTAACATTGTCACCTCGCACCGTCAGAGTCCGTGTGCATAGAGTTTGCATGTTCTCCCCGTGCTTGGTGGGTTTTCTCCGAGGATTCCGGTTTCCTACCGCAGTCCAAAGACCTGCAGTTTAGGCTAATTGGCGTTCCCAATTGCCCATAGTGTATGAATGAGTGTGAGACTACATGTGTGTGTGTGTGCCCTGCGATGGATTGGCAACCTGTCCAGGGTGTACCCGGCCTCGTGCCCCAAGTCTCCTTAGGATAGGTTCCACACGAAACATAAGGATTGTTATCTCTTGTCTAGCGTCAGGGTCTTCATTGTCCATCTTTCATTGTCGTCACACTTTTCGTCAAACCAATTATGGGAATTTGACCAAACCTTTAAAGAACCTTTATTATGACCCATAGATTTGCAGTAAATGTAATTTTTCTGGGAAAACGTATCATGCTTAATTATAATATTTTAATATATTCTTCGTATTTACAACTTGTTAACTAATTTTTATTTCAATTCAGTGGTGTCACCTTACTGTGTAATTGTAGGGATTGGTTAGAAACAGATGCAATTTCAAGTCAATTGAGAACTTTCTCCATACTGTTTATGCCATGCTGTGCAAAACGAAATTGTAAACCCTATATGCATCATGTTTGTTTTTGTCCTTTTCAGAATGAAAACCTGGTAATCCAGCCAGGAAAATGCTGCCCGCAGTGCATCTCAAACCCATGCATAGCCGCTGGAAAAGAGTATAAGGTACTTGGATAAATAGTGATATTTCGGCTTTTGTGGCGAGAGACAGACTGGTCAATATTCTTTCAAGATGGAGACAACTTGAAAGAAAATGAGGTGTTGAAGCAGCACATTATGTGCAGAGGGTTCTCATCAAGAACACCCTCCTTTAATTCTGTCCATCTTTTTTTTTCATGCTGTTTTCTCTTTCTGCAGTTTCCAATTCCAAGTTCCGTATGTGACTCATCAGGTTTCTGTAATGTGCACATACAGTAGTCTCTGGTAGGCAATACAGAAATATGACAGGGAAAGAGCAAGGAAAGAGCATGGTCAGTGAACACTGGTGTGTCAGGTCAGTCAGGATCTAATGAGGAAAATTAGTCACGACTGGTAAACAAGTACAATATGGAACATTTGCTAATTTAAGTAATACATTCTCTGAGGAGTGTTTTCTGCATGATTTTCCTTCTCATTAATTGCACCTGAACACATTAGCTATTTAAGCTGTGATGAGTCTGTCTTGTTCGACATAACACATAACTGTGTTGTATAATAAAAATTAATGGGACATATTATGCAAAATTCATTTTTAGACATTTAAATTGTTCTCCATTGTGGGTATATGCACAAAAGTGCAAGAAAAAAAAACATTCTTTGCTTTTTTTCCGTTTTCTATTCTTGTATTGACAGGGCTCAAAAAGTAAAGTATTTTTTTTCTCCTAATGTGACCTCATGAAAGAAGAAACCCTACTCTAACTTGTTGCTCAGGTCTGTCCAGCTCTGCTTAGACTCTATGCTGGTGTGGTGGACCTACAGTAGGCAATAGCTCATTTACATAGACACTGAAACAGCGCATTCGGAAGTGGACTGGAATAAAGGGAGTTCAGTGTATATAAGTAATGCATTATCAGTGTGGTATTTCAATTGCAACATTAAAAAACACATTTTGGGGGACGCCTGAGATTTATGTTAACTTGGCAAAGAAACTGGAAAATATGGGACCTTTAAGGTCCAGGATTTGACATTGACCAGAACAAAGACATTTAGTGTATTTAGTATTCGGACAACAATTAGGTGTGAGAAACACTTTGGATCACACAACCATGTAGAAGAATAGAATTATAGTACTCTATTGTACTCATTATGGTAAAACACATATAGTAGTGTTTTAAATTAGTGTTACCTACAAGCCTTTCCAAACCTAAAACAATGTTTTCTGTCCTCAGGATGGGCAACAGTGGCAGAAAAGCAGTTGTACCACCTGCGTGTGTCACCGCGGGCAATCACGGTGTCACACAGAAAAATGCAGCTCTCTCCAGTGTGACAAGGTCATTTACAAGACAGTACACTTAATATTTCATACAGAATACACAATAATACATTTCCAGACCCGTCAGGGGACTTGCTGTATGTTAACTCATAACACAGTAAAATAAAACATGGATCTATAGATATTTTATATATTTTTTTGTTCTAATTATAATACAGTTCTATGAGAGATGCCGTTTAATTTTGTGTAAGTATGATATTGTTGAATAATTATAGATGGATAGGCACGCTTGGCATTTTTTTAAACATTTCTTATGGTGAATTCCTTTTTGTAATATCTTATACTGATACCGATATTGAAAGTCTGAATTCTGAATGCACTACAAGAGAGCGAAATGCTTTCCATAGTGGAAGGGATGGAATACTCTGTTTTTCCGTTCAGTGACTCTAGCCAGTGGTGGATGTCTGTGAGCTCATGTATGTGGAAGATGGCAGATAGCGCTTCTTGAAAGATGCACGTGTTAGTCTTTACCGTTCCCAGCTTGTTCAAGATATAAAATCTATTGATCACTGATATCAATATTTTTTACATACTTATACGCAAAATGTTTTCATTTACAGATTACAACGACGTTGACCAAACCTGTAACCATGATGTATTGTTATGTGTATTGTGTCAGGGTGAGACGAAGGTGAGGCGGCCCGGCCAATGCTGTGAGGAGTGCGTTTCCACCAAAGGTAGCTGCCTGTATGAGGCTACAACGCGCTACCATGGTGACATGTGGAACGGTACAGGCTGCGAGTTCTGCACGTGTCAGCGTGGCCAGGTGCTTTGCCAACATGTTGAGTGTGCCAGGCTGGAGTGCCCACGGGTAGGATTTTCACTCTTTAGAACCACCTTGATTTTTCCATATTTAAGCTGACTACATGCAACCTGTATAAGATCATGATTTTGTGTACATACAGTAAATCCAGGCAATAGCTATTATATTAGGCATGGATAACAATATAAAGGAGGCTTTAGTATTAGTGTACGAGAGGTTTTTCAGAACCGTTGAAAAGTGTGACCTAAGGTTTCTTACATCATTTAGCTCGAACATTCCTTATTCTGGTATGGCTACTGAGATATGAGCACATCAGAAAAAGGTCAGAACTTCCATTAGGATACAGGAGCTGTGCATGATGTGCCCTTTGACATCTCTGGTGGAGGTCTAAGGATGGAATTGACCTGGATTTCTACTGAGGAGAAACTCCAGCATCCCTCTCCACATTTATAGTGATTTATATGGCATATATGAGCATTCTCGCATCGAGGCATTCTGCAGTGCAGCAGAGAAGTGTAGTATAAATCAGAATTGTGTGTGATCAGATCAAGACCTGTGTGGAGGATTGTGTGAGAGGGATTTATTTACAAGGTAGTACAAAAGCAACTAATAGCTGTGAAACAACATGTGGTAAGCTGACGCAATTTTATATATATATATATATATATATATATATATATAAAAAGACTAAAGGAATGGCAATATGAAGAGTGGTTTTAACAGAATCATGAGTAGCGAGTCCTCTGCATAAAACTGTGATATGATATGCAATCGCTAAATCATTGACTTGGAGAAAAATGTGTGAAGCAGAAAAGTAGACAAGTCAAGGCAAGACTAAGCAAATAACAACTAGAAACAGCTCGATCAAGACATAAAAACTAGTCATGGTAAAATTTGACACAACCAGAACGAGACAAAAATAGAACTAAACATAGCTAAGACTAGACACGTCTACCCTTAACTACAACTAGAACTAAACATAACTAAAAGTAGGTAAACATAATTAGAATCAGACAAAACAACAAACAGTTATACATGATTATACAGTTATACATGAATTTTACTGTTTATTACTGTTTTTCTTCCCACTACCTCGACTCATTACCTCATCACCACGAAGTATTACAAAGTGTCACGTTGTCATGTTGTCACTTTGTCTCTCTTGTTTGCACATACACTTTATGTTCTCTTTTGTATAGCATAGAATTTAGACAGTTTTATGTTCATTTATATATTGTTCATTCATGTCTTCTGATGGTGCTCAATGCCGACACATTTTTACGTTTTAACGAAGATATGTTGGCATATTCACGAATCAGGACATTAGCATAGTTAACACTTTCAGATAGCCTACTATCAGGAAATTAAATTAATTTCAAGACCATTTAAGCCGAGGCATTGCTATTGCCATCTTTCATTGTTTTGTCCCTGTTAAGACATTACAAAAACTTTATAAGAAACTTTTTATTATGAATTTTAAAACACGATTTTGGGCATCCCATTTCATCATTATGAAAATAATATGAAGCACATATACTGTACACAGTCATCATGAAAGATCTATTGTAAAACTAAATAAAATTCATGTTTGCTTCAGCATTGGGAACAATATTGTTTTAGGCTAACTAATTTTGCACAATTCTTTGTTGTACTTCGTCTGGCTTTTAGATAAAGTCCTTTCATGCGCCATCAGCGGATATTCAGTGAAGCACAACACATTTATTTAAATTCCCAAATGTTGCTTGCGGGATTTCGCGGCATGGCATGCAAAAGCATGCATTCTGAACTTGACCTAACTTGACCAGAACTAGACAGAACTGAAACGAGGTAAGCACAATTAAAGCTAGAAACAACAATATATATAGCTACAATAAATACGGACACAGCAAGAACTAGGCAGCGAGAATTAGAAACAGCAAGAATTACATTAAGCTAGAACTTAAAACTAGACAAAAAAAAACAAACAAGGACACATCTACAACTAGACACAGTTCGAACTAGAAACAACAAGAACTAGACACAGCTAGAATTAGAAGCAGTTACAACTAGACAAAACAGGAACTAAACACAAGAAGAATTAGACACGACTAGAGTTAGATCTAGATACAGCAAGAACTAGGCCCGTGCAGCACTAGACAGAGCAAAAAGAAGTACTGTACAAAGAAGATGAAGACACAGATAGAAGTGGACACATCTAGAAAGTAGACGCAACAAAACGTAGACACTACTAAAACTAGCTAAACAGAATCACCAGAACTATCCAATGATGGGATGTTTAATATGGCGAGGACGTACATGGTAGGTGCAAAGCCTTACAGATAAAATCTCCACTATTGGTCTGTTTAAACAGTCCAGGGTTGTAGCCGCTGACAGGGCACAGATGTCAGTAATCAGGAGTGGAAGGATTTTGGGGACACTGCCATGGACAGTCTGCAATGTGCTTTCTCCAGATTAATGGTGTGACTGTATAATTAGGTTATGACCAGCGACCTTGAGACTTGTAAATTACTCAACTGGGAGAAACCTAAACGTAAATACCTTCCAAGATGGCTTATTAATACATTATCTTCCATTCCTAATGACAAATGATTAGCTTCCCACATGGCCAGTGTTTGGGCGAGAGTGAGACGAGAAAGCTATTATAATATAGTTTTCATTTCTAATGAGATCTTGTCTCTCTCTCAAATGATGAACATTAAGGCAATCAAGCAATGTCATATAGAAGGCACGCGATGATGCCGTTCTCTCGGATGAAGACGACCAACAGGAGCAAGCTGCATAAAGCATTTTGATTTATGCGTTGTGATTTGAGTCTGCTGAAACTTTACGGAAAGTCATTTACTAAGTTATTTTTTTTATACATGAAGACATTTTTATTCTACCAGGGGGAAGAGTTGGTGTATTTAAGTGGGATGTGCTGCCCAGAGTGTAAACCATCAGTCAGTTCTTGTGTGTATCCGCACCTGGAAAACGAGGTATTGAGTAAAAATGAATGTGTCTAATGCTATACTATAAAATATATAATATAACGTATATTAGTGCAAATAACCCGCACTCATGGACCTTGTTATATTCTGCAGGGTGAGAAAACCAAAGTGAAGAATTTCAGACGTCTTGCTGTAAGTAGAGCCACGCAACACAATTTGCATGATCATACTGTAGATCCTACCCATTCCAATGTGTCTTAAGAGATATTCGTCTTTCATCAGTGATGTCAGCAGATGAAAGTGGCAACATCATGATATGGATTCACATTTTAAAATTTGTGTGTTCGTTTCAGAACCTGGAGAGTGTAAGTGATGGTCCATGCCGAGAGTGCCAGTGCCGTGATGGTCATGTTACCTGTTATCAGCGCTCCTGTCCTACGTGTCCAGTTGGCACTCTCGCCATGCCTCAGGAGGGACAGTGCTGCCCCGAATGCCACCCAGGTGAGATATGGGTGTTTGTGTGCATGTGTGAAGAGGCCTATGAGGTAAAAGGGGGGTCTCAGTAGGGCACCGAGATGAATGAAAGCTGGCAGTGTAGAAAAAAAAATATTTAAAATTTTTCCAGTCCCAGGGTACAAATGATCTAAAGTTATTCCTTGTAATTGGATAAACACACATAATTGGAATTTCAGTGTTACACTGTAAAAAAGAAACTGGCAGCTGTGGTTGCTAGAATTTTACACGTAAAAAATATGTTATTGCACTGTAAAAAAATAAAGCGTAAATTTTACGGTAAAAATACGGCAGCTGTGATTGCCAGAAGTTTACCGTAAAAAATATGGTAGCAATGTTTTTAGGTTGTATGGAATTGCACTCATTTTACGGATTTCAAATGTTTTTTTTTTTTTTCAAGCCTGGCCAGGAATTGAACCGAGACCCTGGCGGTGCAAGGCGACAGTGCTAACCACTAACGACAACAATTGCACAGCAAACACAGTAGTGTAGTGGTTAGCTTCGTCACTTTGCACCACCAGGGTCTGGGTTTGATTCCTGGCCAGGATTGAAGAAAAAAAAGAAATAATTAAAATCCATAGGAATATACAGTGTAATCCTGTACAACCAAAAATCTTGCTACCTTTTTTTTATGGTAAACTTCTGGCAACCACAGCTGCTGTTTTTTTACCGTAAAATTTAGGTCTTATTTTTTTACAGTGCAATGACGTATTTTTTACGGTAAAATTCTGGCAACCACAGCTGGTTCGATTCCTGTCTCTGTGTGAATGGAGTTTGCATGTTCTCCCCGTGCTTGGTGGGTTTCCTCCAGGTACTCCGGTTTCCACCCACAGTCCAAAGACATGTCGGTTAGGTTAACTGGCATTCCCAAATTAGCCGTAGTGTGTGTATGTGTGTGCCCTGTGATGGATTGGCACCCTGTCCAGGGTGTACCCTGTACTCCTGGGATAGGCTCCAGGCCCCTGTGACCCTGAATACAGGATAAAGCGGTATAGAAGATGAGTGAGTGAGTGAGATTAAAGTCTCTGAGTAACTGCAGTGCGAGGGGAAATGGATGCCCAATTTGTGATTTGCAAGAAAGAAGGTCAGAAGTGATTTGCTTTTTGTGGTCTGAGGGTGTATCTGGAAGATGTTTCAGCGCCAGCATGATCATAAGCAGAAGCGTTTGGCTATCTCATCATGAGCATGAAATATCTATCTCATCATAACCAGGGTTTGGATATCTTCAAACAAAATTTGATACTTTTATACTTTAAGGAAGGTGAAAGTTTCTTAAAGAGAACCATTACTGGTGGCGGCTCAGCCTAATTTTTATTTTTTTTTATGATTGAACACGAAAGCTTGTTGACAGATGGACTTGTTTTGAAAAGCAAGGAGATTATGTCGAAAAATTATATATTTATCTTTTAATTAAAATTAATTCTTCAGCCAGAGTGGAGATCATTTTGACACAGTGTCATAACATTACGGATTTCCAATGTGCGTGCCACTTTCTGTTTTGCTCTTAGCCCTTTATATGGTACTCATTGAAATACTTGAAATTTAAAAAATCAAGAATTTCAAAACTTTTTTTTTTTTTGGTTTTTTACTTTTGTGTTTTTTCCCCCCAAAATTTTTAATTGTTCATTTTTATATTGCAAAAAAGTTCAGTGAAGGTAAATATGTTTCTTCACTAGTCTAGGGTAATAATTGTTCTAAATAGTGTATATATATAAATTATATTTATAAAAAAAAAAAAAAAAAAAGTTAAAGGCACATTTATGTAAAGATAAAAAATTGCAAAAAATACAAATGTACTTATTTCTACAAATCTATGTTTTCTTGAGGTACTGATAAGTTACTGAATGTGGTTCCTTGCCTGCTTAAGGGTTAAATTTAATTTAATACAAATCCCAAGTTAACCATTAAACTGCTCTGACTGTTTGTACATTGTTAATGTTTAATAATCTCTAGTCTAGTATTTATTAAATAAAACTAAGTTTCATTCTTAACCCTACAGTATATCATTATTGATATGTACCCTGTAGGGTTTTATTTCAAATCTAAATATCCACATATGGTCATGCTCACTGAAGCGTCACTTCATGTAAATGCACCGGGGAGAAACTAACAGGAGCCAAAACAACAGACCAAATGAATCTTGTACTTGACTGTGTGGAGATAATTGGATTTCTAGTTCCCAACAGAGTTCCTTAAGAAAACAGTCCTTTTCTTCTTTTGCATTCAGCATCGCTCCAATTAATCACACTCGATAGTAAGCAGCATGCGTCTGATAGATAGCACCTGCTAGCATGCTGGGATTCTCGGTAATGAATTCAGTGCTCTGGTGTGGACCTCTGTTACATATTACCTTGCTCATGGATTTTGTGGGGAGACTCAGAATATAAAAAACTTTTCTCTGGTGTTGATCAGCAATATGTGGATTTTTCGGTTTACGCTATTTGGTGAACATGCACTAATGGTGATTCATAGCTTTGTGGGAATCGACATTAAAATGAAGTATTAAGTATTAATGATGTATTACGTTGTATTAATTATTATTAAGACACAACCTGAGGAAAGCTGGCTTACTGGTTACCACTGTGGCCTCGAACCTTCAGAGTTGAGGGTTCGAGTCTTGCCTTCAACAAGGAGTTTGCTTGTTCTCTCCAGGTATTTTGGTTTCCTCCTACAGTCCGGAAACGTATGAGTATTTCCAAATTGCTCGTAGCATGTGAGTGAGTGTGTGCATACTTGTGCCCTGCGATTCATTGGAACCCTGTCCAGTCTGTGCCATTCTTAGTGCCCTGAGAGTCACCTGAGACCCTCCCATGACCCTCATTACTGTAGAATAAGCACGAGACAGAAAAAGTGAGAGAGTGACCTGAATCTGCTTTATTTTTCCAGTCCCTTGGTCCTACACCATTGTCAGTCAACCCTGTTGGGACCCTGATAACTGTTTTACAAACAGCTGGTAAATGTCTGCTGCTGTTGAAAACGCACAGACGTGGACAGATATTCAGTTCCCCTCCATTACAATTCCACCTGTCGATATCATTACACTCAGCACCTATTCGATGGTCTACTTGTTTTTTTCTTCCTACACACACACTCTGTCCCACTATTTAGAAGAAAGTAGTGACAAGAAGAGATTTAGTTAGTACTGTGGAACAATAAGAGTACATAAATGCATGTTTTTTTTTCTTCTTAGGACAGTTCAATCATGTCCTAACCATTGATGTATCGTGGAATCTCTTAGACGTTACATGAGCAGTGGCAGCTTTTTCCAACCTTAGATCCAACTCCATGCATTGCGCACTCAGCTCCTTAAACAACACATGATGTCAGTGTACTCTCCTATACGTATGTTTATATGTACAGTATGTACAGTAGTCTGTATTAGTAAACCCCGAGACACAAATGAAATATGGCAGACTTTTGACTTTCCCCTACTGACTCTGTACCTTTGTGGGGGAAAAAAAAAACGGTGTATGCTTTATCCTACCATTTATGGAAAAGGGGTGGAGCTAGAAAAAACATTTAAACAGAAGCTTTAAATATACAAGCTAGCCTGGTAGTGTATGCTGGATAGCACTGACAGATTTCAAGCATATGTTCTTATTAAAGATCTGAAAATATTTTCAGTATTACAAACTGGTTCTTTACTGCTGAATAAAATTTTTCCATCTGACCCGTTCCTATTTGTGGGACACTGTAAAGAACCATAACCATTTGTTCAAAGGTTGGATTTTGTTCTGTTTCCAGCATGTAAGATTTTCTAAGGCTAAACACTATTAAAAAACATTCGTCTTAGATGTGCACATCTGGGTTGGTACTGTATACACCTATTCATGATTACCATTGTACTTAATCCAAGTTCTTTGGGAACACCAGTTAGCCTAATCTGCATGTCTTTGGAAGGAAACCCAACAAGCACGGGGAGAGCATGCAAACTCCACGCACACAGACCTGAGACGGGAATCGAACCCTGATGCTGGGGGTGCAAGGCGACAGCGCTAACCACTAAGCCACCGTGCCGCTGTTTCTCATATTTAACAATCATGCATGCAAATTCTTTGAGTTTTTTACGGCATATGCACCAGTGTACAGTCTGCTTCTTTAATTAATATCTTAAGATTTTTGCTGCTCATATTTGAAGTCTATCAGCACCTGTGATGATCTTTAAGATTTCAGTCACCTTGATTCGCTACTGCTGGAGATGTTGTTTTAATGGTGTGTGTGTGTGTGTGTGTGTGTGTGTGTGTGTGTGTGTGTGTGTGTGTGTGTGTGTGTGTGTGTGTGTGTTTTTGGGGACAGCGGTCCAGTGTCATCCGGACTGTTTGACATGCTCCACTACTCCGGATCAGTGTAACAGCTGTAAAGACCCCGGCGCTTTTCTCTGGAAAGGACACTGTGTTCACGTTTGTCCTCACGGTT
Organism: Clarias fuscus; assembly: GCA_030347435.1. NCBI lineage: Eukaryota > Metazoa > Chordata > Actinopteri > Siluriformes > Clariidae > Clarias > Clarias fuscus. Next base: position 19,978,319 of record CM059208.1, read on the forward strand.
TCTTCCCAAATGGCCGGGTCTGTGCAGGTATGCTTTCAGAGTATTTATTATCTGGAACTTTTCCTAGCTTTCTAGACTTCTGGATCATTTTTGTCTAATATTTGTATTTTGAACTTTTTTTTCCGTTTCTGGTGCTGGTCAGTGAAAACTGCTATCACGGAAGATTTGTTGTCGTCTCCTGCTGTGTCATGTTTCAGCTCTCTCTGTCTCTCTCTGTCTCTCACACATACACACTCACACGTGCATGTCCTTATCTCTGGCGCTCATCTTAATGTTTACTGCGGTATTTAAAATCCCATAAACGCTTGGCGCCAAATAGCTGTCAGCCATAAATCTATCCGTGGGAGATAAAGGTGTTGATCCAACCTCGTTCTGATGTCTTCGCTCTATAGGCCCGGGGTCACGTGTTTTAAAAGCGTGTGTTTTCAGTGTGTCAGAGAAATGCACACATGTTTAACGCAAACCGGGACACACCCCAAGTCTGCCTGATAAGCAGCAGTGTTTTACCTTCGGAGGTAAAAGGAGCGCGTATGTGAGCCGCGCTAACAGGTCAGAGCGTGTCCTGAAAATAACCCCTTACATTCTGAGGTCAGTGGTGCGATCGAACGTCAGCAGACAGGCATCCGACGTGTCCCGAGAGCGACCTTGCCTTGTTTTTGGCGTCATGGTTTCAGTTCCGTTCCTCTGTCGCACCGCCGTTACCTCCTGTGGGCTTGAGTTTCAGCGTAGCATAAAAAATGGGAAAATGAAATGCTAATTACGTTGTCACAGCAGGTTTAATACTGCCGCAATCTGTCATGGATATTTTGGTGACTCACACTTTTTTCTTTCTCTTTTTGTTCCCCCCTCTGCCACACACACACACACACACACACACACACACACACACACACGTTAAATCTCCTGTGTGGTCTCCAATTGTGCTATGCCTTAATTGACTGCCTCCCGCTCTCTTTCTCTCTGTCACTCCGTTTCTCGCTCTCCCCGTTAGCCTGCCACCCATCCTGTGTCACCTGCGAGAACGCCTTCGAGTGTACAGCATGTGGTGGGTCGTTACTGCTCAGCAGTAGGCAGTGTGTGGTCGTCTGCGAGACGGGACAATACCAGGACCACACACAGTGCCTAAGTAAGTGCTCTACATTTGCACCTTTAAAGAAACACACACACATATGACACAAGACGCACAGCGCATTCTTTTTATAGATGGCTGAGAAAAATTGGCTTGTGAAATAAAAAGTAAGGAAATTTAAGCGCTGTTGAAATTATAGTTATTGAGAGCTACAGTATTCGCAATGTCTCAGATATTACATGGAATTTATTGCAGGGTATGAATTAGTTTTCTTTCAGCCTTTAGGGAAGGTCAGAATTTTTTAAAAGATATTTATTTATTTGTAGTTAATTGAGAGATGCCTTAATTCTACTTGTTTTTTTCCTAAAAGGACAATGACTACCCATCCGATATGTTGTCAAATCATATTTTGAAATACTTCCTTTGAATATGCACCTTATAGGAAATATGTGCATTGTTTAAGGAGTGGCGTGCACGTTTGGTTTTTACAGTATGTCCTGGATGATATTTAAAATATTAGAATTTGCACATAAAATTTTCATAAGTCAATCAAAATCCAGGTTCGATTGCCCGCCTCTGTACTCTATGAGTTTTCATGTTCTCCCCCTGCTTGGTGGGTTTCCTCCGGGTACTCTGGTTTTCTCCCACAGTCCAAAGACATGCTCACTTACTCACTGACTCACTCACTCACTCATCGTCTATACCGATTAATCCTGTATTCAGGGTTGTGGGGACCTGGAGTCTATCCTAGGAGGCTTAGAGCAGGAGGAGGGGTACACCCTGGACAGGGTGCCAATCCATCACAGGGCACACACACTCACACAGGAAACCCACCAAGCACGAGGAGAACATGCAAACTCCATGCACACAGAGATGGGACTCGAACCCGGACCCTGGAGGTGCAAGGCGATAGGATTGCTACGGATTGGCACCCTGTCCAGGGTGTACCCCGCCTCATGCCTTAAGTCTCCTGAGATAGGCTTCAGGCCTTCCGTGAGGATAAAGAGGTAGAGACGATGAGTGACTCTTAATTCAGATCCACAGTTGGAACAAAAAAAACAAAAAAAAAGAAAACTACATTAGGTAATTCCGGTAATTAAAATGTATATGTGACCGCTCCCAAGTGGAAGTTTCCCAATGGCAAACCTTAAAGTGTATAAGAATCCAGTCTGCAACCGTTCATAGGTCCTTGGAGTCAACATCTTTTCATGTTCTTACTTACAGCACCAGCATGAGAGACTCAGATAGAAGCCCTTGACACGCAAGCTGTTTAATTCAGAAGGGGCCGTTAGTCCGATAGCGATCGGGCTAAACGGTGTGTGACAGGAGCGCCGGACCTTCCGAAGCAATTACAGCAGCTCATGTCGCCGTTTCATTCTACTTTGTAATGAAGTCGGACCAGAAATTAGATGTGGCCTAAATACTGTATATAGAGTGAGTGCAGGTGGAATCTCCAGCTCAGTGGGAAGATTTTAGTGGCTTTAATATGGATGCATATTATGTACTGATGGAAAAAACTAAACATTGCATTGAGTTTAATTATTTATATGCAAATCTTTTGGGTACAAGTCATAAGTGCAGAAGCTCCAAACCAAAGTTTATACAGTACATCCAGTGTTAATAAGGTGAGCCCAAATATAAAGGTCCTATTTATTTCATTGATTTTTTTTTTGCATTTGTGTTTTATAAGTAAGTAATCACTTAGATGTGTGAACATAAATTTGTCTATATACCAGTATTACACCTGTAGCAGCAGATATTCTGTTATTCTGTTATTCTGTCTGTCAGCTCTATTATATTTTATACCACACAAGTTCTGGCCCTTGCAGTGTAGGTGGTGGCACAAGGCTTTGAACACAAAACAAATTGCTGGCTCTTTCTGAAGCCAGGAACCGTACAAACAATCCACGATGAAACACGACTCCCGGGAGCGGCAGCCTCATATTTGTTGTAGGAATGAGAAATCTTGTAGTTTGGAGGAAGGAAGTATGAAGAGAAAAGAGACGCTACATACAGCACGTACTGTATTATTGTCATGTAATAGCTCGCACGGGTGGTTAAAAAATATCCAACGCGGATGCACAGGCACTATTCATAGCATGGAGTCGCCTAGGGATAAAGTAACAGTTGGTAAATTAAGAAACAGGAGAAACTCTGAGGACATCTCATATGTACGTATCATGTGACTTTATTCCTGGTTGTTTTACCCCTTAATCCCTACGAACCATCAACATTCATCAGCTTTCATAACCGTCTACTAGAAGAAACGTCGAGCTGTATCCTCGATAATTCTGTTTACCTTTTTCCATCAATTCCAATAAGGTGTCACCTTTTTATAGAAACTTGTTCAAAGTGCAAAGAGTCAGAAAGTAATTAAGCTTTTAATTATAGCCGCTGCTAGCGGAGAGGTAATTTAAGGTTAGATCTCAGTAGGTCATCTCCCTCATTGAGGCAAAAACTGGGATAATTTAACTTCTAGTCAGCACTTTCTCTATAAGATCAGCTAGACGTCTCACTGCGCGGTTCAATGGGGGCCGTGTGAAAAGAAAGTACTGTAATTGGGCCATGTGTGTGCGTGTATGAGGCTGAGTTTCACAGAAAGGTCATCTTTTGTTCCAGTTTGCACTGGCATGTCGTCTAAGTGAGGCTGCTGAAAGTTCTCACCAAGGCTTATCAAGCTGAGTTTATCCCCGAATAGACGTCGCCGGGATTCTCAATGGCATATCTGACCCCTTCCTCCGCAGGTTGCCATGACTCCTGTTCCTCATGCCAAGGGGTGGGTCCCCAGGACTGTCTGTCATGCGCTGAGCCGTCCTACGTACTGAAGGACGGCTATTGTGGCGCCGAGTGCGGGCCGGGGTTTTATGTCAGTCAACGCCGCTGTTATGGTAAGAATCCGTGCATCTTGTATTATTGTGCAGATTTCACATGCAATGTAGGTATCATTAATTCTGTATTGAAACAACATAGTCGAATAAGTGTCTTCTTTTACCATTGGCTAAAGAAAGGTATTAATCTGCTGCAGATGTGTACACGTGTCATAATATTTCTAATTTATACATTTACATATTTCTTCCTTGTCTTTAAATACCCCAACCATGGGATTTTAAATGATAAATAAGTAATTGTCAAGTAGAAATGACTACAAAATAAACAAAATTGTCAGTTGTATAAAGGGACCTAATTAGTTCTGAAGGCTTGGCATGTTACCCAAAAATCTCAAAACCCCTCCCACAAATTCCTCCACCCTGAATACTTTCCTACGCATAAAATAGTGACTCACGACTCTCATATCATAACTTTTTGTTTTTTCAAAAAGTTTCATGACTGGTTTTATAACAAACCAACAGATCGCATCACACACATGGGAATACGCTCAGTGACAGGGAGCACTGACCTTCATAAGTCAGTGTGCCAAAAGACGTGATTTTTCTGACCACGTTCATTACTGCGTCTGCTATTTCATCATGGACAGCAAGTTAGAACCAAGAGCGAACGTGAAATTCTGCATGAAACTGTGCAAATCTGCCATAGAGATGACATACATGATGTGGCAAGTTTAAGGGGATGCTACAAAAATGTATCGATCGAGCTGTTTTGGGTGGCACGTGCACTTCAAGAGAGGATGCACATCAGTGGAAGATGACATTCAGCAATTTGTGCATGAACAATCCACATCGTTGCTGCTGTTGTCTGTGTCATACAGTGTGGAAAAGTCCAAGCAATCCTCACGCATGATTTAAACAGGCGCCATGTTGCTGCCAGGTTCATCCCTATTCTGCTGACCCAGGATCATGTCGAAGTCTGCCAAGACCTCCATCAGAGTGACGCAGGTCTGCAGCTCGACCAATTGCATGTTTATCATCTTTTTCGACATTCACAGCATTGCGCATCAAGAATCAGTCCCTGATGACAGACCATCAATAACAAATTCTACTGCCTGGTTTTAAGGCGTCTGATGGAGAACACATGGCGAAAACTACCGGATCATTTTTATACTCCCTCATATTGAGATTCTAAATTGCATCATCATACATATTTACCTGAAGTGAGTGTCAGGGACAGTAAGTGGGAAAGGACACACTGAGAGAGCTCATAGACCTACAACTGCAAGTGTGTGTGGTGTAATTCACTGAGGAGAACAGGAAATATAGTCGCCTCACAACAACACAGACAATAATTAGCCGCATTCCACTCAGGTGTGTGTTCTTTCCCATAGACATGAATTTCACTCCTCTCACACTTGAGCACGCCTCTTCCGTCATTTTTTTCTTCCTAATGATAGTGGCTTGCAGTCATTCACTTCACTCTAGGAAGTGATACTGATACCGTCTACATGTCAGAGCACTTGGAGTCAGCTCCAACAACATGCATGATGACATCGACTAATTGCTAATTTGATTAGTGGCAACTAATCTGAGTACGGCAGTTACTGTATACAGCGGTTACACCCCTAGTCTAAAAGCATAACATCACATCTTTACCTGTGACTGTATCACTTACATTAGAGATTCCATGCAGAAAAACAAGCATCTCCTTACAGAAAAAGGTACCAAGTCACCACCAGGATATAACTAAGTCAGTAGGTAAGAGCCTTCCATTGCAAAATTACTGCAGTGTAACACTAACTGATACAGTCATCCATTTCTTAAACAACCATGTAAGAAGGCAAATTCTGTAGTCATGGGTCAAATTATTGGCCTGTCGGGCCTCCAAGTGGCGCAGTGTTAAAGCGCTCGCCCTATCATCCGGAGATCGTGAGTTCGATTCCCGGGTAATGCTGTAACCTCTCGCAGCCGGAGGTCTAGAGAGAGCTGATTGGCCAAGCTCTCTCAGAGGGGAGGGATGAGAGGTTACTTAGTGCTCATACATTAATCGCGGCTCTACAGCCAATCCGGGGCGTCTGTGAGCTCGTGCAACGGAAGGAGCGGACAGCTCCGAGTGTGTTACGCCGCCCCCAACGGTGCGTGATCGAACAGTTCGAAAAGATGCAGTCGGCTGGCGTCACGTGGTTCGGGGGAAACACGTGATAGTCTTCGGTCCTTCTGGCTGAGTGGTAGTAGTAGCCTTAATGTGGGAGCCCCCTAGTGACGGGGAGGAATTGTACACGACTAAAATAGGGAGAAAATCTGAGGGGGAAAAAAAACATTATTGGCCTGTTAAAAAACAACTAAGGAGATTGCTGAGACTACTAAAACTGGTTTAAGAACTGTATTAGTGAAGCCTGGAAGGTTGGTGTGAACCAACATCTTAAAGGAATAATGTGTTCGGAAAAAATATATATATATCCTGAATGAGCGTCATGGGAGATCATTTAGAGAAAGCTAAAAAAAAAAAAAATCTCTGCTTTGTTTAATAGTGAAAGTAAGAGCATTTTCAGATACACAATGCAACAACAACAACAACAAAAAAGTCAAGGGATTGGGACTAAACAGCTGTATAGCCTTAAGACAAATTTAGCCATAATCAAAGCAAAAGGGGATTGGACATGGGTTCTGTAGCTAAAAGTTTGTTGTTATTAAAGCTTTGGATCATAGGTAGACTGTTGATTCGATTCAATTGAATTATGGGTGATTTTTTACTTATAGCACTAATGCTTAGTGTCTGAAATGAAGCAGCTACTGTATATTTCTTACAGGTTGTAAGTATAAAAATCTACAGAAAGTATATAACCTGCATCGAAATTCTTTTATTTATTTATTTTTATTTATGTATTTATTTATTTATTTATTTTTGTCATTTCTCATGCATCATTTTTTTTTTCCTGACAATTTTCTGTTTTTGTCTACTCCAGTCCAGTAGACAGCGGTATTGCACCAACTGTCCATGAAATCAAAAGAAGAAGAAATGATACGCTTTAAAATCATGGAAAATAGAAGTGGTTGGCTGAAAAAGAAAACTTCGACAGAGAAGAGAACTTCAAATTGAGTTTACCTAACAAGTCGAAATCGTTGCTGAATTGAATATAAACCCAACTAACTGGATCGATCAACAAAATGAAACACAGGATCCAGACAGATTGTTTACTGTTGCTAGTGGCTCGGAATTCCACAGGGGGCTTAGTTTCAATCATCTGTGGCAAAAAGAAGCTTCAGCCTGCAGCGTGACAACAAAATCAAGAATGTCAGCTTAAAGCTTAAACATCAGCTCAGGTGTTGTCGAAGTCGAGGACGTTTAACACGTTTGTACACAGCTTGTTCTGTAACCGCTCTGGCTGCTTTGTGTTGAAGGATGTCACGCCTGTCTGCTCACATCAAAGAAGAGTTTTTGCACCTTGTTTAGACATGTGAAATGTAAAGTGTTAGCTCGGTTTCTGCATTGTCATCCCATTTTCATATTAATCAACAGAAGTGCTGGGCAAAGCACATAAATTCTATAGTAAAAGTAGTGATACCCTAGATCAGATATTATTCAAGTGCACGTACTCTATTTGCATGTCAACTTGATTAAAAGAAGAAAAAAAGTACTCACCCAAAAATTTACGCAAGTATAAAAATGACAAAGCTTGTATTATAGTAAAAAAAAAAAATCTCTTGCTTTTTCTGCTGTTTTCATCTCTAGTGGTTGGCACTGTGGCCTCGGACCTCTACAGTCGTGGGTTCGATTCTCTCCAGGGTTGAGGGTTTAAATGATTGAAAGTTGTGTTGCAGTAGGGAAGTTAAATTATGAATAATTGTAAAAATTCCCGCTTCAAATACTATGTGGTTATGTAATGTACTTTAATGCCATTCTGAAGCATGTAGTTAAGTAAAGTACAGATATGTGTTATAGGTTGTAGTGGAGTAAGAGTAAAAAAAAAAATTTTAAATCTGCTTTGTTTAATAGTGAAAATAAGAGTATCTCCAGATGCACAATGCAAAAAAAAAAAACTCAAAGGATTGGGACTAAACAGCTGTATAGCCTTAAGACAAAAAAAAAAACATTCCAATAAGACTACTACAGTATAATAATGTATCATTGTCTTATGCCGATGTAGCATGTGACCCATCCTGCGCCACCTGTAAACCGGATAACCCCAGCTGCCTGAGCTGCCCCAGTGGCTATGCATTGCATTATGGGAAATGTATCTCCGAATGCCCAGATCAGCATTACAAAGACAGGCACGGCCGCTGTCAGCGTAAGTGAACGAGTTACTGTATAACCACAGACAAGTTTTCATTTTTGGAATTAGTTTAAGGGCAGACACACTTAAATCTTTTCTCACATCCGATTTAATCAGTGTCAGCCAATCAATCTGTATAGATTTTTTTTCCCCCCTCAAAGCCCTAACCACGGATCTTATATTGTGTCATTCTTCTTATTAAATCTTTCTCATTATAACATTTTTTTTTCACTTAACCTTGGGCTGGAAATCCATAAAAGTAATACATAAAGTTTTTTTATTACATCTTGAGTCCCTATTAGTAGTTCATGGTACATTTCCATCACATTTTGGATTAGCGCCTAGACTTACAGTATATATAATTAGGGTATGCTGTAGTTATACTAACCATATGTAAAAAATAAATTTCTTTTCCACATTAATCATCGTATGACCTTTTTGACGATCCCTATGTTGTGTGTGTTGTTTTTTTGTTGTTGTTTTTTTTGCGTGATCACATTCAGTGTGTCACAGCTCGTGTGCGTCCTGTTCTGGCCCGTCGGCGTCCCAGTGCGCTTCATGCCCCGGCTCTTTCCTCCTGCACCACGGCGAGTGTGTGGAGTCCTGTGGAGAGGGTCTGTTTAGCACGAGTGGACGTTGTTACAGTAAGAGCTTGTTTTTAGCCATATTTGATAATGACTAATAATGTTACTCTTAGATTAATGACTTGAGCTTGGATGAGTAGCGTGGAAGCAATATTTCTCCCTACCAGAGAGAAATGCAGTGCGAGTGATATTTCATGCATTATTGTAAGTTCTTATGAAACTTTTTTTTTTTTTTTTTTGTGTGAAGTTTAAACACTTTATTGTCAAGGCCAGAGTCATCATACGAACTTTTCATTTTAAAGAGTCATGACTCCGAGGATACTTTATGATTAATTTCAGCAGCGATTAAAGCAGAGTGCAGATGGCAAACATAAACACAAGTTATTGCACCACAGGGTTGTGTATGAACTGAATTCAAAGTAAGAGATATTAGTGGTCCAACTGAGAGCTAAGCCAGAGATCAAGAGCCAAGGATGCAGAGATGTGTGTGACACAGAAGCTGTATTTACACTGCAAGTCAATGCAACTTTTCTTCTAACCTCTATTTCACTCTCTCTATATTTCTTAATCCTTTTCACCTTCCGTTGTTTCCTTTTATTCTCCTAATCCATCTTTTCCTGTATTATTTGCTCTCTCTCTCTCTCTATGCAGGTTGCCATGTATCTTGCCGGGCTTGCGTAGGTCCCGAGTCCTCAGACTGTGTACGGTGCATAAAGCCAGAGGAAGTGCTGCAGCCTCAGAATGCACATGTGTCTCATGGCATGTGTTTATCTTCCTGTCTGTCACACCATTACCTCGACGCAGATCTCAACTGCAGAGGCAAGTACAGTACACCAAGTCAAGGTTTTTAATTTCTTAAGATTCTCACAAGAAAGCTAGAATTATTCACTGTGAATAAACAGATGATGCAATACAAAAACAGGGTACAGTAGCCGGAGGTTAACCGTGATCATGGTTATATTACGTACAATCAAGAAATTTGTTCAATTATAAAAGTGCTAGTATTGCTGTTTGAAATGGAGTGGTTCCAAAACAGGTCTCAGCAGGCTAGAAACCTGCATGGTTTCCCAGAAAAACAGAGCGGTGCAGAGATAATAATGGCTTGGAAACAATTATGAATGCGAAATTTTCAAGGAAGTACTGCAGTTTGAATATTACAGTTGAACAGTACAAATTTGGTGACCATTGAGGTGAAAAATTAACCTGGGCATTCAGGATTGGTCCTAAATGTTCATAATGAGGCAAGGATATCACAGGTAGAACTTTAGAGTCTTTAGAAATAAAGACATGTTTAGAAGTTCGGCAGCATGGTGGCTTAGTCGTTCTTGGTCCGAATCCCGCCTCGGGTCTGGGTCGTAGTGTATGAAAGAGCAAATGTTTTGATCTTAGGTGTAATCCAGCATCATTGGTACTCTCCCTAAGAATCTGTAGCCTACAAAGTTCAGTGTAAAGAACACATGAAGACAAGTGACGAAGGACTGTAGGGCAGCATCTACGAGTCTATGGGGTTACCTTATAATAAGCATGATGTTAGGAGAAAGATGTACTAAACTTTCTCCCCATCTCTGGAACATAACAGTGGGAGGATCATGGAATAGAGCTGACTAAGGACCTGTGGGAATTGCAATCATTGAAAGAGCAAAGGAGTCAAAAGGGGGTTCCACCAGACTGATTCCATCCCAGTTTCTAATTTGTAGATCCTTCTGCTGCATATGAGGCAAATTGTCATTGACAAGCCCTCCTCTCAAACCCAACCATCTTTGTTAGAACTACTTATGGCTCATAAATTGTATTTTAAACAGTCCTGGCAGTAAAGCTCATTTTGTGGCCAGAAAAATGTAAACTCCTGCATTAAATGAAGAAACTAATAAGTAGAGATGTGGAAAAAAATCTATTAATTTATGAATCGTGATTCTTTTGTATGACAATCAGAAAAATCTATTTTAAATGATTTATTACATTTACTTTATACTGGAGATGCACTGGTCGATCGGGCGTAAACAATCACATGTGTTCACGTTGCAACGTTTTTATTCCAACTATTTTTGAAGGATCACTTAAAAATGGAGAAAAAAAATTATATAGAATTGGGACATTTATAAATTGCAATATAAATTTAAAATTAGCACCTAGGTATCGTAATAATATTGTATCAGGAGGTGACCAGCGATTCCCATTCGTATTAATAAGATAATTTGTATATCTGTAGTATGAATAACAATTCATAGTATAAAAATACATCATATTAAATCTACCTGCCCAGAGACAACATTGCTAGACAGAAAATAGGCAACAAAAGCAAACATTGCTCCTGAAATGTATTATCACTTTATTTCTATCACTAACCCTTTAAAACATACTTTATAAGCAGTTGATTGTTGGATTCTCCATGAAAAAAAAAAAAATTCAAGTTTGCCCTGGGTTATTTTCCCATCACATAGACGTTGACAGGATAGGCTTTGAAGTTCTAGAAACCTGAGTGGTGCAAATTACCAACAAGTCATAGGAGTTTTTCATTTATCACTGATGTATACACACCACCATCAGGGTCTGGAATTCATTGCTTACAGAGACATTATTGTAATTCATAAGAAAGTAAGACTTGGGGCATTAAGCAGGGTACACCCTGGATGGGGTGCCAGTTCATTGTAGGGCACACAAGCGCACACACACACTCACTGACACACTATGGGCAACTTGGAAATGCCAGTTAGCGTACTCTGCATGTCTTTGGACTGTGGAAGGAAAATCTACGCACATAGACCCTGGAGGTGGCAGGTCATAGTGCAGACCACTATACCACCATGCTGACCAACAATTGCTTATGTAACATGCAAGTTGCTCAAATGTTTTGGTGATGTTAATCTGGTAACTGTCCTAATAGACGTTTGGTATTAAATGCTTGTTGTAAAGTTAATATGGCATAACGAATGCCCGTAAAACAACTTTAAAACTAAATGAATGCCAAAAGTTGGCCTGAGTGGAACTTGAACTCTGATTGCTCATGCTGTTGATGCTCCTAACTGCACATACCTACAGTAACAACAAGCTCCATGAACACCATATTATTGTACGGTAATTTGGGAGCTAAGATGCACCTCACGTCTAATATTAATAAAATTCCTGAATGAAATGTGACATAGAGGTATCATTACATCACTAAGAGACGAGTGACATGAAACAGATGTGGTGTGTGTGGGAAGCTGTTGCGTCCATCCATCAATCTCTGATCGGACTTCTAAATCCTGTAAGGGACCATGTATAAAGAATGGAAGTTACCTAGGATAGATGCTCCAAATATATATATATATTTTTTTGTCAATATGACAACAATATTAGCAATCACAATGTCATTCCAACCAAAATTCAATGTCGGGGAGCTTTCTAGGTGCTGCTTTCTTAATTCGTCCGGTTGTGGTGACTCTGCTACCCTGAAATGGATTCCCTGCCCACAGTCTTAACCAATAGGTTTGATGTGCAAGGCTTTAGCACACTTCAGTGCACATCATCAACTGTGATATTGTTAGGCTATGGAAGTTCAGCTTTGGGCTACCATCAATGGTTCTACTGTCAGGGTGCTATGATGATATCAAGATGATATGTCCTCTTGACATCAATAGCATCCATTGTGTTAAGCTTACATGCTCAGACAAATCTTCAGCTTACTCCAGGCTGGGTTGTGGAGGCACACACAGACACACTCAAAAAAACATATATATATATATATATATATATATATATATATATATATATATATATATATGTGTTTGTGTCTGTGTGTGTGCATGTGCTGACAGATTGGGTGTCAGTGTGCGGAAGTTCCAGTGTGTAAATCCCTTTCATTTTCCAGTTCAGCAGTCTGTCTGATGATGTATGAGTGTGTATGCTGTGTACACAAAGCACAAATCACGCTACAACCATGCACATCGAATGGTATCACCGCATGATATTACCTATGAAATTTTTCAATTGTTTTCGCTGAAGATTTGTTCCATTTTCCTTCCAGCATGTTTCTTCTATTAGATTTTATTCCCAATCATTTCCGACATATAGAGTTTCACTTCCTGCCAATGTGATTTAACACATGATTGTTCAATCAGATTTTCTTTTTTGGGTTTGTACAAATCATATTTCGACAGTTCAAATGTCCTGAAATTGTAGAATAATCAACAAGTGAATCACAGCAGAGAGATTATTTAGAGGTGTGCTAGGAATATTTTTTTTCTTCATCAGTAGTGAAAAAACCTGCAAAGGTTGGATAGTGTACCAAAGTGGGCGCCTATACGAAATATATGGGAACTAAATAGAAAAATAAGTGACATTTTGCTTGGAGAAGCCAAAAGGTTTGCTTTGAGTATATAACTGTTATCAGCCTGTTCCCATATTACGGGAGGATTTCCAATGACAAGATGCAGCATGTGCGGTTGTGTTTCGAGTCAAAGCCTTTGTTTTTACCTATCTGACTTGTGTTCCCCCTCCAGCACTTTTCCAAAAGGATCCAGAGCTTGTCATCGAGGGCCCTTTATATAACGGCATGATATATTATCAGTAATGTGCACAGGCGGGCCAGGCTTAGCTCTGCCTTTTTAGCAGGTTCACTTTTGATTGCAAAAGTCCTCATTCTCCATGGTTTCTGCATATAAAGAAAAATATTTTATAGTTCATTTACAGATAAATAGAATTTCAAGATCTTCACATTCAAAAGGCTATCCAGTGCTGTGACAACAATCACAAGGATAAATTAACAAAACAAAAAAAATTGCCATGACACTTTTTCATTTCAGATATGATTTGAAGAATATATGTAAGATTGTGTATAATTCATTAATCAATTAAAAGTTTTAATAGAAATTGGAAAGTAATCAACAGTATCTGGATTGCAATCATGTGTTCCTTATATATATATATATATATATATATATATATATATATATATATATATATATATATATATATATATCCCATTCAGAAAAGTGATAGAAGTTCATTTGGATTTTATTTGAGTAGCTTTTAATTTAAATTAAATTAAAATTTTAATTAAAAGTCTTTTTCATATCATGCAACAAGTATGCAAACTGTTGCACTAGACTTTAAATGGTTTGTGTACAGTGTGTACAGTTACTGTAAGTTCTACACTCTGTTTCATTCTTAAGTGTTAAAATGATATATATAAACAACCTGCAACTTTTTGCTGTACATGTTTAATCATTTTCTCACTATAAACTTATTTTCCTTGTAGAATGCCACACATCTTGTTCACACTGCACAGCTGGAAATGCCCAGAGCTGTATTTCTTGCCTTCAGCCCAGCGTCCTCTACAATGGACAGTGTCTCGGTCGATGTCCTCATGGCTTCTATGTCCAGGACCAAACCTGCCAATGTAAGGACATTTTCTATCTTTTCTCTCTTCATTCCTCGTCACACTGTAGTAGTCCCATAAAAGCTCTTAAAGATAAAATACCTGTACCCTTTTACGAAATGAACATGAATCAATATAACTAAGAAGATACAGACGGCTTTAAAAGCGGTATGCTGTTTGTCAGTAAGATTCATTATAATGTACGAGGGGGGCGTATTAAAGCTTTTCAGCAACACATGCCAGTAATGGGCTGTAATTCCTGACGCGAACACGGCTCCCCGTACCGCTTTTTGGCTCAGCACGTTTAAGAGTCTGTTGGATTCAGAGCTGCAGGCATTTTAAAATGAGGTACAAGCCAAGAGGAATCCCACGTACTTAGAGTTAATGGCAACATAATTCCTTGTTGGCCGCCTTTTGAAGATAAACCATTAAATATGTTGAGCCAGTGCTAGATGGCTTCAGTTTCAGGCTCATTTAGGAAGGCTAATTGAGCGTGCTAACCTCTCTACAGTCGGCTGACCCAAGTTGATTCGGGTATCAGCCTCTCAGATTCTGAATTATTCGTCCGGCATTAGTGATTTGAAGGAAAAATCTATAGCAGTGTTATGTTATGGGAGGCAATTTGCCGGCATGGTTTAAGACGTACTGCAAATCAGTGCAGGTTTTTCTGACTGATCATGTTTACCCTATGATACATCATTTCGTTCCTAATAGGAGGGGGCCTTTTTCAGGATGACCCGACCCAAACGAGGGTTCACCGAATAAGTTAACTGATAAACGTTTTTGTAGCAGCATGCAGGCTTGGGACAAAATAAAAGCAATGATTTTAGGTTGCGTAAAGGAATTTTCAAAATGGCTTTATAAACCAAGTTTGTGAAGTGACAGAGATCTTAAATTTCGAACCTGGTAATAATAATCATGACATAAACATCAGAATACAAAACAAATGCAATGAATGAAAAGCCAAACCCTGAAGCAGTTGAAAGACTTGAGTTGAGTAAATGGGCTGATGGAACAGTAGTATCCACTACTGTATGATGGATTTGCCAGATTTAAAAACGTTAAAAATGTTTTTCGGTAAAAACATTTCCAGAACTTGTTTTTGTTCTGCATTATATTTAATATAGATTTATTATGCATATATCTATATTAAATAGATGTCAATATTCAATTCAATTCAATTTTATTTTTAACAATTGACATTATCGCAAAGCAGCTTTACACAATCAAAAGAAGTAAGGTTGTATGAAATGTGAATGTGTATGAATCAAAATGATAAGATATACATATACATATATACATATATAATACATATTTTGGATCCAAAATTTGAGGTTGAAACCATGATTACTTTTATCTACTGTACATCTTAGATTAAATCAAGACTTCAGAATGATCTCTAATTAATTTTTTGCATTTGCCACTGACAGTACAAGGCATTATGTTTTTGGGACGTCCATCCATCTGTCCGTCCGAGATTCTCATTAGTGCGACAAGCAGTCGGAATGTTTAGGATTTAGGATTTTAGGATGGAATTATCATTGTAACCAGCAGCTGAACGGATTAGATTTTGGAAAAAGGGGATCAGGTAGCCCTTAAAACCCAGAGCAATTTAGACATTTTCCAAGAATTAACTCATATACATATTATTATGTTTTTGTGGTTGTTTTTGGACTTTTTTTATGACCAGATTGATAGGTTATAATCTAAGACCATACCATGTATGACGGAGCATGCCTTACTCCAAGGAAAAAGGAAAGGAGACTATGAAAACTGAACCTTCAAAGATGAATGGGCAGATCAATATATGCTTATTCTTCCTGCGAGAAATTTAAACCTAGTTTGTCTTAAATGTTTCATTGGTGATGATAAAAAGCAGTAATGTGTAGCGCCCCTTTGAGACACAACACGGGCCATTATAGCAAACAAACTGTATTCGCAGCTGTATGAGGTGAGGTCATGTAAAACACCCGAACTGAAAGCCTAATATGACAGAGCAAACAGAATCCTTTCGTATTCATTTCACAGCCCAGGAGAGTGCAAATGAAAATTCACTTGGGATTGATTAAAGATTGATGTCTTTTAAATTGCTTTAAAAATCGCTTATTTTTTATAGATTTACAATGACTGCTCATTAAGAGATTCGAATCCTAACACAAACGTGAAATTCAGATAAAATTGTATTGACCGGACCTTCATAAAATTTTCAATCCGTATCTCTGGTCTAGGTGATGCATAGTTGTAATAGTTGAAAGGTGTTGTGCTTGTTTGTTTCAGCTTGCCATCCAACATGTAAGGAGTGTTCTGGTCCCTCTCAGGCTGACTGCACAGTGTGCCCACCTCATGCCAGCCTTCATAACGGCTACTGCCGCACCAGCTGCCCTGAGGGACAGTACCTGAACGCTGTGGGCTACTGTAGTGGTGAGTAGGTCATATTATCTTCACTGCGGCAGCATATAATATTTAGTCATATAAATTTATTGGCTTTATATAATATTTCATTTTGTTTTTTTATTATTTCATATAATAGTTCATTTTGACAAGCATTGTAAATGCGGCTAGTTCCTTTAATAATATGCTAAGAATTGAAATGACATAGTATTTGTATTTTTATCTAATTGCCTTTTTTTCTTTTTCTTTTTCTGGTATCACATAAATGTTCGGTGTGTCTTAAGGTCTTGTTTAAGGCTGTGCCTCAACAAGCATGGAGATGTGAATAACAGAATCATAATAATTCAACAGGTAGAAAATAGAAAAGGAATTATAACAAGTCTGAACACAGATAAAATAAATATATATATACTGTATATTTTTAAAAAGACTACTGCACTGTTTGAGAGTTTGAGATAAGATCCAACTGCAATGTGCTTTTATTAGTTGTCTTTGATTAATCAGCATTTTCCTCATTAGATCCAAAGCTGGCAAGACTTCTACAGGGCAGGTTATGATGTAAACAAATAGTTTAATATACACAGGTGTTAATTATACTACCTTAAAAAGAGATAAAAGGGGCTTTTGCTGGCTTCATATCCTCTTCTCAGCTCAGCTCATTTATTAAGGCATGCCTGGTGGGACTTCTCAGAGAGGCATTTTTCATCTTTTCACATAATCAGATGTTCTCATTTCCAATTCCAAGATAATGTCTTACACAAGCTGTATAAATAAAATTGACATACTAGATGAGATGTTTTATGGGTTTAGCTCAGAGCTCAGATCCTCTCCATCTTCGATAATGTTTTTTTCTGTGTGCAATGACCATAGATCAGACAAAAAAAAGAAAAAAAGTTTCCTTTTAAAGAAAAGGGTGACAATTTTTGGTTGTCAAAATGTGGTGGTGAAGTTAATTTGACAATGTTACAGAAGTGGGGAAAACATTGTTATTAAGTTGTTTTTTGAAAGTTCGAATTACATCAGAACAATTGACATCAGAACAATGTTGACTACATTATGATGAGATAACATTGAAAGATTGATAAAATGTCACAAAAATGACTTATTAATCAGTATTAATAGCAAACTGATGTCCTGAGCTGGATTCAAACTCGGGTTGCTGCAGCAAGAACACTGCATGCTTACAGTACCATTGGACCAGGAGCATCATGCTGACTGGAACAACATAATTTGCCGAAATATTGAATTGGAAAGCAGCCAAAAAAAGACCAAAAAAATGCATAACCACTGAGATCTGTTTTGTGAAAGCGGACATGATACAGTACATTAATTAGGGAGCTAAGGTAATATTTCACATTAACATTTCTGTGACCCCTGTCCAAGAGGCCTTCAACTCCAACCTCCAGCAGAGCTTTTCCAGCATCCCTGTAGGAGCTGGGGATATTGAATCGGAGTGGTCAATGTTCAAAGCTTCTGTTGCTGAAGCTGCAGCTGTAAGTTGTGGTCTTAAGGTTCTGGGTGCCTCAAGGGGCGGTAACCCTCGAACAGCGTGGTGGACACCTGGGGTTAAGGAAGCTGTCCGACTGAAAAAGGAGTCCTTCAGGGATATGTTATCCCAGGGGACTCTAGAGACAGTTGCAAGGTACCGGCAGGCTCGAAGGACACCAGCTGCAGCGGTAGCAGAGGCAAAGCAGCGGGTGTGGGAGGAGCTCGGAGAATCCATGGAGAAGAACTTTTGGGCGGCACCAAGGTGCT
The DNA here is from genome assembly GCA_030347435.1 of Clarias fuscus. NCBI lineage: Eukaryota > Metazoa > Chordata > Actinopteri > Siluriformes > Clariidae > Clarias > Clarias fuscus. The sequence goes on from CM059208.1 coordinate 19,996,579, forward strand.
TCTGGAAGACCATCCGGCACCTCAGGAGGGGGAAACGGGGAACCACCCAAGCTGTGTACAGCAAGGATGGGACGCTGCTGACCTCGACTAAGGAGGTAATCGGGCGGTGGAAAGAGCACTTTGAGGAACTCCTGAATCCGACTAAGCCATCCTCTGTTGCAGAGACAGAGCTGGAGGATGACGGGGGGACGACGTTGATTTCCCTGGGTGAGGTCACTGACGTAGTCAAACAACTCCACGGTGGCAAAGCCCTGGGAATTGACGAGATCTGTCCGGAAATGCTGAAGGCTCTGGGTGTTGAGGGGCTGTCTTGGTTGACACGCCTCTTCAACATTGCGTGGAAGTCGGGGACAGTGCCTAAGGAGTGGCAGACGGGGGTGGTGGTTCCCCTTTTTAAAAAGGGAGACCAGAGGGTGTGTGCCAACTACAGGGGCATTACACTACTCAGCCTCCCTGGGAAAGTCTACTCAAAGGTGCTGGAAAGGAGGGTTCGGCCGATTGTCGAACCACAGATTGAAGAGGAACAATGTGGTTTTGTTCCTGGTCGTGGAACAGTGGACCAGCTTTTTACTCTTGCAGGAATCCTGGAGGGGGCGTGGGAATATGCCCATCCAGTCTACATGTGTTTTGTGGATTTGGGGAAGGCATATGATCGCGTCCCTCGGAATTTCCTGTGGGAGGTACTGCGGGAGTATGGGGTGAGGAGGTCACTTCTCAGGGCCATCCAATCCCTTTACACCCAAAGTGAAAGCTGTGTTCGGATTCTCGGCAGTAAGTCAGACTTCTTTCCAGTGGGTGTTGGCCTCCGCCAGGGCTGTGCTCTGTCACCAATCCTGTTTGTGATTTTCATGGACAGGATATCAAGGCGCAGCCGTGGAGGAGAGGGTATCCAGTTTGGTGGGCTAAGGATTGCATCGCTGCTTTTTGCAGATGATGTGGTCCTGATGTCATCATCAGTCTGTGACCTGCAGCGCTTGCTGGATCGGTTTGCAGCTGAGTGTGAAACGGTGGGGATGAGGATCAGTACCTTGAAATCTGTGGCCATGGTTCTCAGCAGGAAACCGATGGATTGTCTACTCCAGGTAGGGAGCGAGTCATTACCCCAAGTGAAGGAGTTCAAGTATCTCGGGGTCTTGTTTACGAGTGATGGAATATTGGAACGTGAGATTGGCCGGAGAATCGGAGCAGCGGGGGCAGTATTGCAATTGTTTTACCCCACCGTTGTGACGAAAAGAGAGTTGAGCCAAAAGGCAAAGCTCTCAATTTACCGGTCGATCTTCGTTCCAACCCTCACCTATGGTCATGAGCGTTGGGTCATGACCGAAAGGACAAGATCGCGAATACAAGTGGCCGAAATGGGGTTTCTCAGAAGGGTAGCTGGCTTTTCTCTTAGAGATAGGATGAGAAGCTCAGTTATCCGTGAGAAGCTCGGAGTAGAGCCGCTACTCCTTTGCGTGGAAAGGAGTCAGTTGAGGTGGTTCGGGCATCTAGTAAGGATGTCACCAGGACGCCTTCCTAGGGAGGTGTTCTTGGCACGTCCAGCTGGCAGGAGACCACGGGGCAGACCAAGGACTAGATGGAGAGATTATATCTCCACACTGGCCTGGGAACGCCTCGGGATTCCCCAGTCAGAGTTAGCTGATGTGGCTGGGGAAAGGGAAGTTTGGGGTTCCCTGCTGGAACTGCTATCCCCGCCCCCCCAATTTTGGATAAGCGGTTGAAGATGGATGGATGGATTTCTGTGACCTTACACATCAGTGGTTCGAATCCCACCTTCGTATCTCTGTGCTTGGAGTTTGCATGTTCTCCCTGTGCCTGTGGGCTTCCTCTGGATACCTCCAAAAGTCCAAAGACACGAGGATTAGGGTCATTTGTGTTTCCAAATTGTCCGTAGTGTGTGAGTGCCCTGTGATGCTGTTTCCTACGTTGTGCCCTGGAATAGACTCCAGGCCTTTTGTGACCATGTACGGGATACAGCGTACAAACTAATTGTCACTCACAAATTTTCGCCTTAAGAAGTGAAATTTTGCAAGAAATTTGCCTCGCAATATGAAACATTTTCAGTATACGAGCAAACAGTCCATGCAGAACCAAGACGAATCATAAATTAAGGTTGCGTGAGGTTTAATGTCAATTTATTTCATATTTTACTTTATTTATATGACTTTTTTCAATGTTTTGTTATTAAAAGATTTTTTGCATTCCTTTAGGAAAATGTGTTTTGCAATACAAATTTTCACCTTAATAACTCAACTCTGGAAGAGGTTCAGTTTGTTAAACAGGTTAAATTGCCATAAATCTATAAATACTGTAAATATAAATAAAGGTTGAGATTTTGTTATTTTGGCACTTGTGTTTGTGTCATTTATAAAACGTTATGTCAATGTCATTTCATCAAAGTCATTTTAATTTTCATAAACAATGTTGTTCCGATGTTGAATCATCACAACGTTGTTACAGCCAAATTGCAATCTAACGTTAGGTTTCCTTCTATAGGAAAATCTACAGTTATAATAGAACTAGAAGTTGAATGCTTCTTTTTTTTTAAACGTTTAGTAATACAAATTTTAAACTACAGACATAATGGTAATATTAAAGTTTTTGGCTTTAATGTTAAATATTAAACTATTGACTTTCCTTGTCTGCCCCAACACCTGCCCTTAGACTTCCATTATAAGTGAGCAATAAGGTTTTTGATATTTTTCTCAGTATGAAGAATTTTACTGTAGAAAGCTCACATTCATGTACAATACAGTATGGAAGCAAAAGATAGACATCAGCGTAGAAAAGCTCTGGAGTATTCCTTTAATGGGATTAAAGCTGTTTAAGGACGCTAGACAAGATCAAAAGAGATTTTTAAGGTTTCATCATTCAGTCAGTTCTGATCTCGGCTGTTAATCCATTTTAATCCATAATCCATTTGACTCATTTTAATGGAAGGAAGAACGAATACGCTCAAGATTTAAACCCCCAGTCATCTGCTCCATACCTTTTTGGCCTCCTTTTTCTCAGTTTGACCCACTCTGTCTTTCCCAGGATGTATACTGTTTGTCAAATAAGGTAAAATCTAGACAGAAGCAGCAGCCTTTAGAAGAACAATGGGTATTGGCTTTGGCACTGCACTGGCGGTGACTCTAAAGCTAAATACTGTAGGTGATCTAGTTGCAAGGTGACCTTGCTCGACTGGCATTATGGTAAACAACAGGAAGAGGGTAGCTGTTTAATATTTAAAAGGATGTGGTCTGAAGGGTTTATGTGCAATAAATACTTTTCTGCAGTTTCTGAATGACCTCCACTCAACCTTTTTCACTCTTATCAGGTCGAAATCATTTATTTTTTCACTACTACAAGTATAACAATGCTATACAATGATAAAATATGCAATTCTACATAACTTGAAGCATGTTAGGCTTCACTTCATGCCAGAATGCCACTGTTTTTGGCATATTGGTGCTCTTTCCCTTTTGCTTTTGCTGTTACACACCTAATCTGTCACACACACAAACACTTGCGATATGAATCACTGTAATGCAGCCATGCTCCAGCTGTCAGTGGCTGAGGGCCGTCATTCTCTCTTTTATCAGATAAGAAATCAGGAATGAACATGATGAAAAGATTGTTTTGTTCACTGAGCACCATCTGCGGGCACAGTAATGCCTTATTGTCAGTCTGCCGGTGCTGGGATTTCACACTTTGATTTCTCACCCTGGTTCATTTGGGTTAGATTTATCCCAGTTCAAAGCTGTAGCTTGATACTTGATATGATAAAAAAAAAACAATAAGCAATAATTACAAATCATGAACCCGTTTGTCTCTCTTGCAGAGTGTCAGGAGGGCTGTCAGCGGTGCACTGCGGACCTTCAGCTCAACTCTGGGACTGTATGTTTGTGGTGTAAAGGCTCTCGGATGCTGCTGCTGGGAGATCACTGTGTGCAGCACTGTCCACCAGGACAATACAAATACCATGGCGCCTGCAAGAGTGAGTGTGTTAGATACAAAGTAAAGCTTAGTGGATTAAAAGAATTAAAAATCCCTGTTCAAAGGCCCAAGAGTGCATGTCTTTATCTCTGATGAGATTTAAACACACATTAGAATTTCTGTTTACTGTGCAAACTGTAAATTATTGAGATTACACTTTCATAGACTAAATGGCCCTGGGCCTAGAGAGGTCCAAACATAGAAACACTGGAACCCTGGTCATATAGAGGCCCACACGGGACACAGAGACACAGACTATGAATTGATGGCCAAAGAGAGTCCTAATTACTGAAACACTACGGTACAGAAGACCAAATATAGCAATTCTGACAATAGAGCGGCCCAAAAAGAAAATCGTACTTAATGAATATAGACCCATTGATTCAGTGGTTATAAAGTGAGTAGTGTAGGATTATGCACTGTTGCCTTGCAACTCCAGGGTCCGGGTTCGATTCCCACCTGTGGTCTGTGTGCATGTTCTCCTCGTGCTTGGTGGGTACTCTGGTTTCATCCCACAGTCCAAAGACATGCAGATTAGGCTAATTATCGTTCCCAGATTGCCTGTAGTGTGTGTGTGTGTGTGTGTGTGTGTGTGTGTGTGTGCCCTGCGATGGATTGGCACCCTGTCCAGGGTGTGCACTGCCTCGTACCATAAGTGTCCTGGCATAGGCTATAGGCCTCCCGCGAGCCTGTACACAGGATAAAGTGGTATAGAATTGTAAGTGAGTGAGTACTGCAGGATTAGAGCAAGTACCAATCTTAAGGAGTTCTGTGTAACATAATACAACTTGAAAGTATGGGATTTTTCTTACACATATATACATTTCCATAAGTCTTCTTTTCATTTTCTTTTCATTTCTGTGAAGCTGCTTTGAGACAATGACCATTGTTAAAAGCGCTATAGAAATAAAATTGAATTGAATTGATTGAACCACAAATGTCAAGGTCAAGATGCAGCACTCAATAAACTGCTGCTGTTTTGTGAACCAAAAGAATCACCTCGGATGATAACCAGGACTTTTTCTTCACCAAAGAACTACACAAATTTCTAATGGACATGTGCAGGCATAAAAGATTCCTGAATGGAATTGCCTATAGTCTCCTTATAGCCTTTCCAAGTGTAAGGTTTATGCTGGGTAAGTCTTACACATTTGTCCTACATTCTCTTCTCTTGTGCACTGAATGAAAGTTCTATAAAGAAAATCTCCAAGGTATTAGTTGCCAGGCTGCACTATACTCTCAGCCTTGAAAATGCCACTGATTATCTAGGCGGACTTATGTAACTATTACGCTGCTTGAGGAACAGAGCACTGCCTAGACTCCAAGGATCTGTACTCATTAATAAGACCAAGTGGTCCACATCTGGCATTACATTTAAAGTTATTTACTTTGCTGGACACTTTTATCCAAAGCAGCTATGCAGAATCCAGCACAAGCACAGAAATACAGTATAAAAGGAGCTGACAGCATAGTAATGAAAAAACACCCAATTTCTGATAACTAGGAAGAGCCATGGCTAAACCCAATAGTTGGAGATACTCATAAAGACTAGTTACATATCTCTCAGCACATTATTAGAAGCTTTTCCAGATTTTTTTTAAAACCTAATTAACCAATATAGTCATGGCCAGTCACAGCACACTTGTTGAAACCATCCTTATCACATAATAACTATCAATCTGTGATGGCACAGGCTAACTTCCCTATATTAGAAATGATGGTAAATCCCTGTACTGTATCCAGCAGACTTTTGAACACTTGAGCTGATCTTTGAGCAGATTAACGTAAACATTAGAGAGGAAAATACCACACCTTGCCTACAGTGCTGTGAACCATATATCATTTCCTAGAGTGCCATGCATCCTGTGCTGACTGCAGTGGAGAAGGACCTCTGTCTTGTACCTCCTGTACAGCCCCTGCTGTTCTTGCCCCATCTGGGATGTGCACCTCTCGATGCCCCGTTGGATACTATGCCGATGAAAAGCAAGTGTGTCAAAGTAAGTACTCCTGTACATTTATTTATGATTACATATCTACAGTATTGTACTGTATCTACAGTAAACTCTCTGTGATGGTGCATTTCACAGAGTGTGATCGTCAGTGTCGGAGCTGTGAGATGGCAGGAGTGTGTACGTCCTGCAGAGATCCGGCAAAAGTCCTGCTGTTCGGCGAGTGTCAGTATGAGAGCTGTGCCCAGCAGTACTACCTCAACACCACTACACACAGCTGCAGGGGTGAGATTATAGACATAATACTTCTGATGAAATTTGATGAAAATCAAAGTCAAGTCCATCCACAATCAGTAAATTAGATCTCTCAAAGGAATCTACAGTAGGTACTATTCGTGATCTTTATATAGTTATAAAGGCTCCTACAGTTGGCTAATGTTGGCATTGGTTATCTGTTATATGTTAGCAAAGGTTATCTGTTATATGAAGGATCGTAAAGTCAAACCAGGGCTTTTGGTTGCAAAAAATAACAGACAAAGGTTATGAGAGTAAAAATACTTTTATTTCTGTATATAACACATTAATGCCCTTATCCCAGTGTTTCACTAGTGCTTGGAATCAAGGTAGAATGTTTTCTTAGCATGCCAGGGCCATCGAACATCCTGACCTTCCACATCAAAACGTTAGGCTAGTTCCCGTTTCCAAATTGCCTGCAGTGTGAATGCGCATGTGAATCTTGACCAGACGTCCTATCACGGTTGTAAAAATGGTAATAAATACAATGGTCACCATTGGCCTCCACAGCCCCTAGTTGGACAACAGAGGCTCCTAGATAGATGGATGGAACTAAATTCAGAACAGCTACTTACAGTATTATACTCTTTACTTGGCCATTGGAACTAAGTAAAAAAAATTGTGAATTTTAAATTTGCAACCATACATTACCAGAGATTACTGGTGATTATTCTGACGGAAAGGCTCTATTAAATTTTCAAAAACAAGTATGCACCATGGCCAGTTTAGTGCCATTGTGACTAAAGATAGTTCTGATTTTGTCAGGAATTTTGAGTAATCTCAGAGTTTGACTCATGCTACAGTACTGCTCTAAAAGCAATCAATAGGAGGACTGCATACAATGATGTGAAACTCAAATATGGTGGTGGCAATTGTTAAACACTGATAGAACTCATTCTAATTCTAATGAACAGGGAAATAAAAATCTTAAAAGGTCACATACAATATTTTTCCTGTTTATGCAGTTTCATTTAGCCTTTTTGACTGATTACGTGGTATTGATGATGTCATTTACGTTTGAAATTATCACACAATTTTTTATTCATTTTAATATAGTCATCTCAGTGTAACAAGTAATGTGATCTGAAGCATATTATATGTCATGGGCATTTTAATAAAATATTGTATATGATTTCAGTGCATGAAGCAAGAGGTGCGCAAACAGAAAAGCAGAGTGGATTTCAAGCTAAAATGGTATCATTGGTTATAGAAGAGTTATGGGTAGTAGCATCACTGTGCATTTTTTGAAAAGTGATCACCAAACAGTATTACCGTGTGTGTTTGGAGGCGCAAAAGTATGCATAATGATTGTTTTGTCTCCTAGATATTTTCTTCCAAATCCATACTCTACATAATCATCCAGCAACTATTATTTACTGACGTCTTTTCTACAATCGCCCATTATGCCACAATAGCCTGTAATACTCTAACTATGTTTTTGAAAGTTGAACCACACATTACCGAACTGTTTGATTGAGGAAGCTTTGTTGTGTGTGTAACAAGCAAACAAATGTCTGCTATGTCATTATTGGATATCACAAACTGTTTTGTAGGAAGTCTTTTGTGAGCATTATGTGATCTGAGCCTTTCATGTGAGAGAGAAGATTTAATCAGATTGTCTTCTGTTTATGATCGTCTGTTCAAAGTTCCCTGGATGTGGGTTAGAGAAATTTAAGGGGAAAAATTATTAAGGGTTTTGAGGGCGGCTTGGAGAGATAAGCAGTAAAAGACACAAAGAGAGAAAAGAGATTAGCATTGATTTCCTGATGACCTCCCTTGTGTTTCTGTACTGTTTTAAGCATAACCTGTTCGACTTTGAAGTATTTTACAGCAGCACTGCAATTTTTCAAGTCAGAATCTCGAATTTAGCAATTTTCCACTGATACTGGATTATTAAATAGCTTTATCTAGCTAACATGCAGATTAGTTATCTTGGTAATAGTTTTATCTATCTTACATGCAGATTAGCGAGCTTGGTTATAGCTTTATCTAGCAAATATGCAGATTAGTTACCTTGGTAATAGTTTTATCTAGTTTACATGCAGATTAGCAATCTTGGTTATAGTTTTATCTAGCTAACATGCAGATTAGCTAGATTGGTAATAGTTTTATTTAGCTAACAGGCAGATTAGCTAGCTTGGTAATAGTTTTATCTAGCTAACATGCAGATTAGCTAGATTGGTAATAGTTTTATTTAGCTAACTAGCTATCTTGGTAATAGTTTTATCTAACTAACATGCAGATTAGCTAGTTTGGTAATAGTTTTATCTAGCTAACATGCAGATTAGCTAGATTGGTAATAGTTTTATTTAGCTAACATGCAAATTAGCTGGCTTTGTAATAGTTCTGTCTAGCTAACATGCAGATTAGCTAGATTGGTAATAGTTTTAATTAGCTAAAATGCAGATTAGCTATTTTGGTAATAGTTTTAGCTAGATTGGTAATAGTTTTATCTAGTTTACATGCAGATTAGCGAGCTTGGTTATAGTTTTATCTAGCTAACATGCAGATTAGCTAGATTGGTAATAGTTTTATTTAGCTAACAGGCAGATTAGCTAGCTTGGTAATAGTTTTATCTAACTAACATGCAGATTAGCTAGTTTGGTAATAGTTTTATCTAGCTAACATGCAGATTAGCTAGATTGGTAATAGTTTTATTTAGCTAACATGCAAATTAGCTGGCTTTGTAATAGTTTTGTCTAGCTAACATGCAGATTAGCTAGATTGGTAATAGTTTTAATTAGCTAAAATGCAGATTAGCTATTTTGGTAATAGTTTTATCTAGCTAACATGCAGTTTAGCTGGCTGGGAAATATCCAGACTAGGAAAAAAGATGTAAATACACCAACAGCAACACTGCTAATTTTTTCAAGTCAGAATCTCCTGAAAATTTAGCAGTTGTCAGCACTTTCCACTGATACTGGATTATTAAATTGTTTTATCTAGTCAACATGCAGATTAGCTACTGTAGCTTGGTAGCTATCTTGGTAGTAGTATTATCTAGCTACCATGCAGATTAGCTATCTTGGAAATATCAGATTGCAAAAAAAGATTTGTACAGTATAAAAACAGCATGATAAGGCAGGAGATAAAATACATTTCAATACTAAAGTCTGCAGTGAATTAGAGGAGGCACAGCCATAAAGGAAAAAGATGACCACTATTTGTTTTGGATGACTATGAAGCCTTTTTGATTGGTTTAACCCTGTATGAAGGTGAAGGAAAGGGTAAGCTTGAAATAGGAATGGCTCCAGTTCTCCGTTCTGAAATCTCTGGCAATGCAGTCGGTTTGATTATATTTCTGGTCCTGTTGTTAAAAGGTTGCTGTCTGGAGAAAAGATTAGATGTGGTCCTGTCTGAATTTTTTGACTCGTCAAATGGCAAAGTAAAGCACGTCTCAGGAAGCAAAGAAGAAGTTGTCAGAAAAATTAAAACTGTTCAGAAGTCAGAGAGGCCAGATTGAGGTGGTTTCGACATGTTCAGAGGAGATATTGTGAGCATACTGGTGGAAGGATGCTGAGGTTGGAACTGCCAGACAGGAGGTCTAAAGGAAGACCAAAGATGAGATTTATGGATGCAGTGAGAGAGGACATGAAGTTAGTTGGTGTGCGAGAAGAGGATGCAGAGGTTAGAGTTAAATGGAGGCAGATGATTCGCTGTAGCGACCGCTGAAAGGGAACAGCCGAAAGACAAAATAGAAGAAATAAGGGATACCAAAGTGTGAAAAATAAAAGAGAAAAGTGGGTTTCGACAAAAGTTAAGGTTTTCTGTCAACATTTTCACACTTCCGTTTTAAGTAAAATATACAAATGTTCCATTTGAATGACATTTTTTATGTATTTTTATGTATTCATTTATTTATTTTCAATCTTATCTGGACTTTCGTCAACCATCAAGTTAAGTAGGTAGCCAATTAAACAAACGTGGTGGTACTTACATGTAGACTGGATAAAGACATCTAATACAGTACTTTAAAAGTGATATTTTAAGTTTATGGATTGAATGAAAATGACCCAAATGTATACCACACTGTATGTAGTAGAAGATGGGGTGAGCTGTTCTTTCCATTCTTGTGGTGATACCTTTTTTCTACTATATTTAGTTATGAAAACTAACAGAAATGTGTCTCTGTTGTGAATGAATTTTAATGAGAAGTAAAATTCAAGCATATAAAATTCTCTATAACCCTAATAGTGGAAGGCAAGAGAATTATTCATCGTCTCTGAATAGCAATTACATTCCAGTAAACAGGATCATGGACACTAAACGCTTACTCATGCCTATAGAACCAAGGGATAGCTTCTTCAGTCTGATAGAAAAGCTAATGTAAGACAAATTGTTGAAAAAAGTTGAAGCTAAAAAAAAAGTTGAACCCTCCAAATTGCCAGATCTTAATATCATCAAGCACCTATGGGATGCACCGACAAATGTCCTTGCCACAGAGGCCCCACCATACAACCCATGGCACCTAAAGGATCCAGAGATATTGTGGAGTCATGCCCAGAGGGATCAGATCTGCCACAAGGGGAACCCAATCCTAGGTTTTAATGTTAATGGTTTAATACTATAACCGATGGGTATATATTCAAAGATTCAGGCTTTGCCCATTTGGTTACAGCATGTAGCATGAGCAAGTTGACCGAATTATGAAATGTATTGTGTAAAAAATGACACTCACCTAACAAGGATTTGGCCTCTATTTTTGCAGGCTGACTGATTTACTGCTGCATTTTGTTAAACTGCTAAATCGTTTTTTTTTTTTTTTTTGGCAAAAATCATCTTTGTAGGAAGAAAGCCCAGGCAAGATTTAAAATCTATTATAAAATGTTAACATTGTTTTCTTGAAATATTGTTATGGATTCCTGAAGTTCAAATTTGATTAACCCATAAGAGCCTGGACAAATTTCTCCTTTAAGGGACATTATGAGCGATGTAACACAGACCAAATTGATGACATGGAACACATTTCCCTGACAGTTTTAGGGTTAAAATCTCTATGTGATATACAGAGGTTGGACAATGAAACTGAAACACCTAGTTTTAGACCACAATAATTCATTAGTATGGTGTAGGTCCTCCTTTTGTGGCCAACACAGCATCAATTCATTTTGGGAATGACAAATACAAGTCCTGCACAATAGCCACACACATTCTTCTTGCAGAATAGTGGCCAGGTCACTATGTGATGCTGATGGAGGAAAACGTTTTCTGACTCAAAGCTTTGGTCACCCTGGGGAACTCCCAACGAACAGTTTTGCTGGAAACAGGAGAGTTGAGTGCACATGTAATTCTGCAGTGAGTTGGGCAGCTGTGGTTTTATGTTTTTTGGATACTATTTGGGTTAGCACCCGGACATCCCTTTCAGACAGCTTCCTCTTGCGTCCCCAGCTACTCCTGTTGGATGTGGTTCGTCCTTCTTGGTGGTATGCTGACATTACCCTGGATACCGTGGCTCTTGATACATCACAAAGACCTGTTGTCTTTGTCACAGATGCGCCAGCGAGACGCGCACCAACAATTTGTTCTCTTTTGAACTCTGATATGTCATCCATAATGTTGTGTGCATTGCAATATTTTAAGCAAAACTGTTCTATTACTCTGCTAATTAAACCTTCACAATCTGCTCTTACTGGTGGAATGTGCCATCAATGAAGATGGGCCACTAGGCTGGTCAAATTAACCATGAAACCTCCAACACTAAATTGGCCAGTGTTTCAGTTTCATTGTCCAACCCCTGTACATCACAGCAGTCTTTTCTCAGTTTATTTTATATCATTTTGTTCATAAAATGCAGTCAGAACAGATTACATATACAATATGAAATATTATTAAACAATTGGAAGTGTTAAATAGGATGCAACTTGCTTTCAGTAAAAAAAAAATACTGCTTACAAAGCAGACACACCACCATTTGTCATGGGTACACATAGTCACTTTATTGCACCAGGATGTTCATTAGATGTGTCACCATTGGTTTGTATGGGTTACAGTTTGCTTGTCATGTCTGAGCCATATGATTTGAGTCATCAAATGATTAGAAAATTGTGTGGTGGTCTGGGAAAATTCATCTGATGACTTTGTTTTCCCAGACCACCACACAAATTTCTAATCACGGATCAATCCACGGACACGCATTCTCTTTATCTAACACTCTTTTCTTCTCTGTCATTGTATCATTCTACTCTGTATTGTATATTCCCCCATCTGATCCTGTCTCTTTTGTCTCTGTGTGTCTCTCTCAGAGTGTGACTGGAGCTGTAATGCATGTCGGGGTCCTCTCCGCACTGATTGTCTGCAGTGTATGGAAGGTCACGTCCTCCAAAATGGAGTCTGTGTTCCATCTTGCTCTCCAGGGTCCTACCAAGACGGCGAGAGATGCCTGAGTAAGTGTCTGACTGGATAATTAACGTTTTTTTAATATATATATATAAAAAATTTTTATATGTACGTGGACAAAATTGTTGGTACCCTTCGGTCAATGAAAGAAAAACTCACAATGGTCACATAAATAACTTTAATCTGACAAAAGTAATAATAAAAAAAAATTCTATGAATGTTAATCAATGAAAGTCAGACATTGCTTTTCAACCATGCTTCAACAGAATTATTTAAAAAAGTAAACTCATGGAACAGGCCTGGACAAAAATGATGGTACCCCTAGAAAATACTGAAAATAATGTGACCAAAGGGACATGTTAATTCAAGGTGTGTCCACTAATTAGCATCACAGGTGTCTACAATCTTGTAATCAGTCAGTGGGCCTATATATAGGGCTCCAGGTAGTCACTGTATTGTTTGGTGACATGGTATGTACCACACTCAACATGGACCAGAGGAAGCGAAGGAAAGAGTTGTCTCAGGAGATTCGAAAGAAAATGATAGACAAGCATGTTAAAGGTAAAGGCTATAAGACCATTTCCAAGCAGCTAGATGTTCCTGTGACTACAGTTGCACATATTATTCAGAAATTTAAGATCCATGGGACTGTAGCCAACCTCCCTGGACGTGGCCGCAGGAGGAAAATTGATGACAAATCAAAGAGACGGATAATCCGAATGGTAACAAAAGAGCCCAGAAAGACTTCTAAAGAGATGTGTCAGATCGCACCATCTGTCGTTGTTTGAGCCAAAGTGGACTACATGGGAGATGACCAAGGAGGACACCATTGTTGAAAACAAATCATAAAAAAGCCAGACTGGAATATGCCAAACTACATGTTGACAAGCCACAAAGCTGTCCTATGGACAGATGAGACAAAAATTGAACTTTTTGCCAAGGCACATCAGCTCTATGTTCACAGACGGAAAAATGAAGCATATCAAGAAAAGAACACTGTCCCTACTGTGAAACATGGAGGAGGCTCTGTTATGTTCTGGGGCTGCTTTGCTGCATCTGGCACAGGGTGTCTTGAATCTGTGCAGGGTACAATGAAATCTCAAGACTGTCAAGGGATTCTAGAGAGAAATGTGCTGGCCAGTGTCAGAAAGCTGGGTCTCAGTCGCAGGTCATGGGTCTTGCAACAGGACAATGACCCAGAACACACAGCTAAAAACACCCAAGAATGGCTAAGAGGAAAACATTGGACTATTCTAAAGTGGCCTTCTATGAGCCCTGACCTCAATCCTATTGAGCATCTTTGGAAGGAGCTGAAACATGCTGTCTGGAAAAGGCACCCTTCAAACCTGAAACAACTGGAGCAGCTTGCTCATGAGGAGTGGGCCAAAATACCTGCAGAGAGGTGCAGTCTCATTGACAGTTACAGGAATCGTTTGATTGCAGTGATTGCCTCAAAAGGTTGTGCAACAAACTATTAAGTTAGGGGTACCATCATTTTTGTCCAGACCTGTTCCATGAGTTAATTTTTTTATATAATTCTTTTGAAGCATGGTTGAAAAGCAATGTTTGACTTTCATTGGTTAACATTCATAGAATTCTTATTTATTATTACTTTTGTCAGATTAAAGTTATTTCTGTGACCATTGTGAGTTTTTCTTTCATTGACCGAAGGGTACCAACAATTTTGTCCACGTGTGTGTGTGTGTGTGTGTGTGTGTGTGTGTGTGTGTGTGTGTGTGTGTGTATATATATATGTATATGTATGTGGATATAAATTCCATGCATTTTCTGTCTGAATACATTCTCTGTAGATATGGAATAGAGAGAGAGCTGAGTCTGCTCTTGTATCTGCCAGTTTTAATGGCAGTGCTTGATGCCAATAGATATCGGGCTATTTATTATGTTAGTTTGCAACCTTTTACTCTATTTAATGCAGCAAAGTGTTAAAAGAATGTCAAAGTACTGAGATGGAAATTGAAAACAGATTGTCAAACAGACAGTGCTACAGATCACATGAATATGTGTACATACTGTATGTTGTGCTTAAATGAGTGCACTGATGACATCAGGAATAAACTGCATACCAGACCTCGGCTGGGTATAAAATTCTAAGTTAAATAGACAGAATTCATAATCAGAATTCAGACAAAAGTCAGAACGACAAGGTGTAAAGAAAAATCTTTTAAGGATGTTAGATATTATTTAAAGGAGTATAATAGAAAAACAGTTGAAACCCCTAAATATATTAGATTTTGAAGATTTTAAATTACTGGAATTGTGTTAGAAAACTTCATCACGGTCTCCGAGTGGCGCAGTGGTAAAGTGCTCGCCCTGTCACCCGGAGATCGCGAGTTTGATCCCCGGGTGGTGCTGTAACCTCTCGAAAGTCTAGAGAGAGCTGATTGGCCGAGTTCTCTCAGAGGGGAGTGATAAGAGGTACTTACACATTATTCACGGCTCTACAGCTAATCAGGGGTGTCTGTGAGCTCACGTATGCGGAAGGAGCGGATAGCGCTGACCTCCGAGAGTGCGTGAGGGAGCAGTTTGAAAAGAGGTGGTCGGCTGGCGTCACGTGGTTTGGAGCAAACACGTGATAGTCTTCGACCCTCCCGACTGAGTGATAGTAGTAGCCTTTATGTGGGAGCCCCCTAGTGACGGGGAGGAATTGGACACGACTAAATTAGGGAGAAAATCGGGGGGGGGGGGGAATAAAAAAAAATACTTTATCACATTATTAAATCATTGTAGGACAGTGCTGAACCATCAACTTTGAATAAGTGGGAAAAATGGACCACTTAAACTCCTGGTTAAGTTGCATGATAGAAAAAAAAATAACTGGTACATTTATGTTCAGAAAGTGAAATTTGCTGGGGAGAAAAACAAACAATTGGACTTTGAAGCAATAGAAAAAGATGTACCCATCATGCACAGTGTTATGGTCTGGGATTGTTACGGTTGGTCAGGACAATGTTTCGTAGCAATAAAATGAAGTCAGCTAATGACCTGAATGTGCTGAATGACCAGGTTATCACATCTATGGAGTGTTATTTTAGGCAACATGGGTGAGTACTGAAATAATTTAGCCAACAGTCAAACACTAAAGTCAAACAGACACATACTGTACTTTCTGTCAACAATAATTAAAAATACATTTGACTAAAAAAATGCATGGATAGAATGCATATTGGAATGCATGCAGGTTAGTTTAAACAAATCCTTCTGTATTTTTTAAAGATATAAATAATCCCTCCATCTCTCCCTCGTCCAGGCTGTGATGATCACTGTAAAAAATGCCAAGGTCCTGGACGATGTCTTCAATGCCAATCTCCTTACGCTTCTTTGAACGGCCAGTGTGTGCTGAATTGTGGCAGCCACTACATCCTCGATCCGGCCACGCAGAAATGTGTTGGTGTGTAATTCAAACTTTAATGAGGTTTATAAAATCATATTCAGTTTTAATAAACACTAATATTGATGCAGCTGTTCTGTTTAATGAGCTCAACAAAAACAGAATAATTATTCTGATGAGATGCTTTAAATATTGTGATTATACAGTCATTTCTTTTAAGTATAAAAATATTTTTTATCTTATTACAATAGAATTACAATTAAAAAAACATTTTTTAATATACTTTTGAATGATCAATGAATTCAACGACTTCTCTGCTCTGACGTATTTCCCAGCATGTCCTTCTGGTTGTGCGGAGTGTGTGAGTGTGGGAGAGTGTCGTATTTGCACTGAGAATACGTTCGTCAAGAATGGACAGTGCACTCCTGATTGTGGTCATGGATATTATGCTGACAGGAAGACGAGAGCATGCCAAGGTAATACTGTTCTTTCCTTTGATTATCTTGCTGAAGAATGGTTGGTTGGACTCTGTGACTCTTTACTCTTGACTCTTGTAGTTTTATTGCACACCCAAGGTCAATGGAATATTACTAAAAACTCGAGTTTTTAAATCATTTACTTCTTGTTCGAGGTATATCGAGGTACTTCTTGTTTGAGGTATAATATACAGTATTGTTTGGTTTAGCTAATGTTTAACCAAGCCATGATTGTTAATGGATATTTGGACAGGTTTTGCTGAAATCAATTAGGAAACATCCTGAGTATACTGTATATAATAAATTACGATTACATTCTCCATGAGACTGCATTGATATCAGTTTCTGTTAATAATGTTCTGGTTATTATAAAACACCATTAAATCCATCATCATTCAAATCAAATATCATTCTATCTATATCTATAGGATATAGAAAAATGTTATGGTTTATCAGGAGCTTTAGAAAAAAAATAAAAAATAATTTTAAAGCATACTCTTAGTTAACTTTGATAAATGTCATATTTGTGGCAGCTTAGTGTGTTTATTGTCTTGCTATGTACATTCGTATATTACCTCGAGTACACTATAGCTGTGAGCAGCATCAATAAAGGCAGGTCGGTAAATGAAAGTACAGGCTTGAATGTTCCCAGTGTGATGTGTTGCCTTTTTAAAAGTATATAAATTGGCACCCCATAGACCATTCTACGCCGTTGTTTCTGCAGAAAAGACATAACAATAGGCGTGCTTACTGTACATGGACCTTGATATTCCACTAATAATGAGAATAATTGGCTAATCAGAATAAAAATGCATAATTTAACCACCTCAATCATAACAGACTAGACCGTGTGGCCCGAGGGCTGGTGTATACCTTTAATAATTCATTTAATACTTTAGCATTTAAATGTGATCATTTGTCTCTTGTTGGAATAAATATATTCTTTATCTGCATGTTTGCCCCACATTAGTTGATGTGGCGAGTTTGCATCCATTCCTGACTTTAAAATTTCACAGAAACAACTTTATCCCACCAGTCTTTACTACGGACGTTCATCCACTCGGCCTCTGGCTGAGGAAAAGACAATGATTAGCAAGTGGTTCAACAAATGCGTAACTCATGCATCATATCTAAGAAGGCAGGATTTGTCAGAAAAGATGAGAAGCCTATCCTCATATCAAAGCTGAAGGGGAAAAAACTGCTACTATATTTATACTATATAAGTTATATTCTGATTAAATGCTTTGATCATGTAAACGCACATGTTATCAGATCAGAATGATTTCAATCGGATTGAAAAATATTGTCCATGTAAGCACTGCAAATGTTTGTGTTCTAGGCAATAAAACCGGTTAAACAGTTATTTAGTATAGATAGTATAGATTCAGTGGTTAAAAATGACACATTCGGTCTTTTTTTAACAATTTCATAGATACCCTTTATTCAAAACATACATATTATTGTCCAGTGGGGAATTAGTGGCTCAGTGGTAGGCTTCTCGTCTGCCATGTGGAAGGCAGAAGTTTAATAGCCATCCACATGGGCTCACAGTGTCAGTCCCATGCCGAGATAAAAACAAGAAGATTGTGTCAGGAAGTGCATTTGGTATAAACTGTGTGACAAAAACAGCATGCAGGGGGAAAAGGGAATTTCTGCTCAGGTGACTTACAAAGAAGAATAACAAAGTATTATTATTATTATTATTGTTGTTATCCAGATGAATATCATTTTGTTCATAGTGTGAATTATCTAATTGTTTAACTTGGTTGACAATAGTATTTTTAATATGTGTAGAAAAGTGTGCTATCCTAAAAATACCTGTGCATACGAACATCCCTCGCTCCTCTAAGCATTTTTCCCTTAAGAACTGAAATTTGTAACATTGCAAATTTTTTTGAGATGATCTGTATTTACATCATTTCCTATGGGAAAATGCACACTGCGCAATACGAAATTTCACCTTAAGACATCACGTCCGAGACGGATTAAATTTGCAGAGATATCACTTTATTTAATTCGTAGCCTTTATACTGTAACTTGTAAACTGTTGTCTTTTTCTTGCTTTTTTTTTTTTAAGCAAACACCCATGCTCCATCTCTCCACATCAACGGCTCGTTTCTGGTCGCTATCGGCGGAGTGACCACCCTGGACCCTATGCTCCTGTCAGTCAAAGACTCAGACACCCAATCAGAAAGCCTGCTACTGCAACTCCTCCAGCCTCCGGGTAACGGTCAGCTAACGGTGCTGGACAACGGCCGAGAGAGAGCGCTGCACAAGGACGACACATTCACCGTCTCACAAGTGAAGAACAGAGCTGTGCGCTTTATCCACACCGCAGCCCAAACCAAGTGAGTCCAAGTCGGTTATACTGTAGCAGTTTGATCATTTTCGCATTTTTCATTCCAATAATTATGACAACATTTCAGCTATGTTTAAATGTAAGTCATACTCAGCTCTTGATATTCCCACACCTAAACGCAAGAAGTTTTAAAGTAATGTACTGTAATAATATAAATGATGTATTTATGTTTTTTTTTTTTCAGGGCTGGCCAGTTCACTTTGAGAGCGGCAGATCCACAGCTGTTCTCTCAGCCGCAGACTGTTAATTTACACGCTGTGTCTCAACAGGTACTTTGCCCACATCCATCAACTCCAATACACACACACAGCCAGACATTCGCAATGCTTTTTTTTTTTACTTCTGTCTCAACTCATGCAATCAAACCACTATTACTTACCCAAGTACTTTATGTAACTGTGTGTGTGTGTGTGTGTGTGTGTGTGTGTGTGTGTGTGTGTGTGTGTGTGTGTGAGTGAGTGAAATGAATCCCACTTCGATCAGAATCCTATACTCATCAGCTGCCTCTTAAACTTCACTCAAAGCTGGCTTACAGTAACTCGCTGACATTTTAGAAAATAACAGATTCCCTCATTCTCTCCCTGTCATCTGATTACAATTCTTAAATATATTGCTTGGATCCGCAGTCTCCCGAGGACTGCTTATGCATCAGTCTGACCCCACACTCGCATACACACACTCAGAGAAACACTCAGACTCTCAGGACCGGAGGCCGGTGCAGGATCAGAATACAGTAATTCCACAAAATAAATGACTGCCCCCTCTGACCTGATATTATTTGAATCATCTCCAGGAGCAATGTGAATATATATATTTTTTAATCATTTTATGTTTTGCTGAGAAAGGAATTATTGCTTATATTTGGACAACAAGCCTATGCTGGAGTGGAGAAAGAAGAAAATGCTGAGAAAGAGAGAAAAAAAACATCCAAGCCTAGGGAACGCTTGTGCAAATTGTGAAATGTTCGTTTGGCTGCTCGAGCTTTAGTTAAATCGAATGACTCATTGGTATGATAGTGACATCGGTTGTTTGATCTTTGCTGTAAATTGGAGTGTGAGATGAAAACTGTGTTGGGGCATGAAAATGTGTTTATATGTTTAGGTTTTCTATGCATGTACAAAGTGTTGGATGTGAATACCCTGACGTTTTTAATTGAACATAGTGAATATGTATTTAAATTCATTTATGTGCACTTATAAATTAAGAGAGCAGGGATGTACAGATGTGGCGATCAAGAATGCTTGTTTTTTCCCGCGAAATGCCGTAATTTGGCGCGCGCCATGCCACGAAATCCCACAAGCAGCATTCAGGAATTTAAATAAATGTATTGTGCACACATTCTACTCTACTCTATTATATTCTAAGTTTTTTGGTTGTAGGTGATATCACATCACACAGACTGCTCGGGACATATTGGCTTCTTCAAGAGTATGCACAAAGTGACTATCAGATAAGGATTCAAACTTTGCACACAAGAGGAGGCATTATGTTTTTGGTTTTGGTTTGTTAGTGTCATCAGTTATGTCGACAGGGTTTCACTGAAACCTGTTAGTCCCAGATTGGGTTCACATAAGGGGCGTTCAAGCCAAACCAGGACTTTTAATGGTGAAGAATAACAGAACACAGTTATGAGAATAAAAACTATTCTTTATTTATTTAATCCTTTGTAACACTAACACATTAATCCCAGTGTTTCACTAGTGATTGTATACCATCAATACAGAAAGTTTTCTCAGTACGCTGGAGCCATGTTCAGATTGCCTGCTTCATGTCTGAACCACCGGCCTCCCAGGAACTCCATCAATATTCAGTGATGTGGAAATGCAAAATTGCAAAATCTCTACACATAATTTAATTTACTGTCAAGCTATCAACCTGCTATATTGATATTATTTCATATTTCATTTATGAGGTCAGTCACATAAAAATCAATTTAATTTATCAGTCACAGCTTGAGCTGTTAAGATCTCTGCTAGATATAATGATAGAGAACATTTTTATTAATCAAACTTTAGCTTGTTTATTTGTAGCAAATATTTCATATTTTTGTATGTTAAAAACCTATTTAAGCCTTTTTAATTAGCCTCTTATCTACTTTCAGTCTCTAGCTGTGAAATGTGGAATGCGTCTGGGTGGTCTTCTGCAGCTCACAGCTCAAGTCAATCAGGAAAAGAGATTAACATGCTTCTCTTTAGAGCAAACCCCATGATCCCTCCTTTGTCTTGTTCTCTTTCCATCCCATGATGCATAATGCTAAAGGGCTGTCATTTTTGTAACAAGATAAACTTTCGGAAGTAACAACGTGCAATATTTTCTCCATGAGATTTTCTTCTACTTAATAACTGTAATTTTCATTCACATTTCAAAGGAAAAACATCTACTTTGTGCTCACTTGATTTTGAAAACACTATTTAATCAGACAAGATTGAAATACCTTACCTATGCCAAGATAGCAAGAAGAAGATCTAATAGGGCGGGGGGGGGGGGGGGGGGGGGGGGGGGGGGCAATGGTGTTGGGTAGCATGGTGGTTAAGGTTTATTACTGCGTTTTGCACTACTGACTGAAAAGTCCAGGGTTCATACCCCAGCACCACCAAGTTCCCACTGTTAGACCCTTGAGCAGGGCCCTTAACCCACAACTGCTCAGATGTATATACAGTATATACTGAATATCACTACTGTCTCCTCTTGTCTTTCTTTTTCGTCCCTTCAGGCTCTAGTGCCTTTCACCTCACCCTCACTCTTTATATATAATGTTAGCTAGCATGATAATATTGCTGATTATCCAACCTGGATGACTGTGAATACAAGAGTGCATAGCAGTAAATAGATACTAGTGATGGGTATTCCATTTACATTTATGGCATTTAGCATATATACAGTACTGTCCAAAAGTCTTAGGCACTACATTATCTGTAGTACAAATTTTGTTATATAAGTTTCTTATGTCTTTGTTTCTTTGTTATGTACTGTACAAGAACATTCCCTACAAAGGTACACTAAAATTTATGAATATTCTAAGTAAAACAGCTGTTAGGTTTCACTGAGCATGCTGGAGAATATGAGTTCTTTTGGTAACTTCATCACACTCGCTCCTTTCTATTTTCATGCAAAACCCAGGAGTCTACATTATTGATTTTTTTTTCCCATCTAAAAACTGGTCTGTCATGTAATATGTCACTTATATATATAATTTTTGCGATAACCATCAAAGTAGGTGCTCTCTATAAAATCGAGTAAGATATTATGTAGAAATAGCCTTAACTGTCTTATATTTGTTTAGAAACTAGGAATACAGTCACCAGGGGGCCACTCAATACAATATTATCACGATGCCTACTCTAGGTGCCAATTCGATTTGTATTGTGATTGTGTAGTTATTCATTTTTTCTTTCTCAGATTATGTTACAATTCTAAATAAACTTCGCAAATAATTTGCTACTAACACACAAGATGCTGTGCTGTTTGCCAAAGTGTGAATAGTTTAGAGCACACCACCTGTAGGATATGGAACATTTCAGTAAATCAAATACAGCATGTATAAATAAAAAAATTATTACCAAAAAAAAGAGTTAGGATTCAGTGTGGCAAGACATGAATTGCCACACCAAAATCACTGAATCGATTTTATATCTAGTACAGTATATGTAACTCATGGTTGCATTTGCTTATATTCCATATACGTAGTCTTACTTGTGAAGATCTCATTTATGCAGTGAACGTACTTAATTTATGCAGTGTGGGTAATACTGTACCTCTGGGTAATATCGGTCTAGTTAATGGCAACCCAAATGAGGTGATTGCACATTTGAGTCTGGGCCGTTGAGATCCTTGAGTACTTAATATTCCAACCTTCTAATTGCATTAAATATAATTGCATATAATAACTTTTCTCATTCCTTCATCTTGAAGGAGTTTGTTCAAACATTCTAAAATTATTTTTGTTCATCTTTTCTCCCACAGCCACCCGTAGTGGTAACCAACCAACCCATTTACATTGACCCTGGTGAAGCCTTCATCCTTACTAGGTCTGTCCTTCACATCGAGGACTATGACAACCCTCAAGACGTTCTCTTAATGGTTTTGGAGTCTCCCCAGCATGGCCGTCTGACTCGAGTCCACGGAGATGGGCAGGTGTCTCGTTTTAAGCTGGAGGAGCTGTTGCGTGAGCAACTACAGTATGTTCATGATGGTACCAGCGGGGAGCAGGATAGACTTCTTCTGCAGATCAACGATGAACACAGCTACCAGAATGTCCTCGTCCATGTCAACATTGCTCAGAGGGTAGGCAATCGTGATCAATTGGTAGGATTATGACTCATCACTTGTGTCCACTAGATACTAATTCTAATTCATGCTGGAGACTCTACAGCACAAACTTTATAAAGAAATGCATAAATATACAGTATAAAGTCTTTTACAGAAGTGCCAGTATTAACGGTTTAGCCTTGGCACTTGGATTCCTCACTATGGCAATACCTGAGTAAAGTAGACTTTTCTACCATTTCAAATAAAGCAATAATCAGACAAATCACAAACGCCCTTGGCTTGGCAGGAAAGCCAGTTCACTGAGAGGGGAAACGATGTGGCACATGAAAGAGTTTTCCTCTGACTTTATCTACATGACACAGTGTTTGACCTGTGAATTCGATTCCGGTGGGGGTGTTATCTCTGGTTAGTAAAGACAAGTAGAAGGTAGAATATGGTGGTAATCATTTATGCTTTATGCTAACAGCAAACTCATTTACCAATATAAACGAGGGTTTTGTGGTAAAAGCTAGGATATTCTTTGTTAACAGAATGAAAATGGCCTTATTATTAATTATTATTATTTGGCCTTATTTATTATTATTATTATTAAGATGGCTTTAAATTAGCACAACACTGGTGAATGTATGGATTTTGCATCACCTATGGAGAGGTACAGTAATTGCATTAATGTAATATGGGTTTATTTTGAGAAAATGTGAATGACATTGTGGCATGTGCATTTATAACACTGCTGTGAGACTATAAAGTAAATATTATACAGATTTAGAGCATCAGGTGAATGAATGGGAAAGGTAAGTATACTTAATAGAAAGTATTAAAGTATAAGTACTTCATTACAACTAAAAAAAAAAAAAAGTTATGGTCAATGCCGATCTTTAGAACAAAAGGTAACCATGGCTGATTTTATAATTTTTTCTCTTTTGTTTTGGCCAGGTTTCTGATAGAATATATGAGTTTAATAATAAAAAAATGATACACAAAATTGCTTAACTTTTATTTATTCTAAATATTTATTTATTATACTATAAATAGCTCCCTTTAATAACCATCTAGGTCAGAAACCATATAAATATATATAGCTGCAAATGAACGATATAAGCTAATAAGTATGTTTAAGATTCGCTAGCAGATCATATTAGCTAGCGTTTAGCACATTTTAGCTAGTGATATACAGTTCTAAGATAAGGCGACATAAAGGTTACACAGTAAAATGTGTAAGGTACACAGTAGATGATGTCACTACCTAACCCTAAGTGGGACTCAAATGACATACATTTGGCAAAACCACACACACATACTGTACACACACACACACAATACTATCATCACATCTCACTCATTCAGATGCTGTCAGCTTCCGGAACAAGACCAGACACGTGTTGCCCTCAGCCTCACTGATGTCTAGACTGATAGGAGTGTTTCTCACTTTGGTCATGCTCCAATCACCACTGTCTCCTCTTGTCTTTCTTTTCGTCCCTTCAGGCTCTAGTGCCTTTCACCTCACCCTCGCTCATGGATTCTCCCTTTATAGTTATCAAATTACCTCCCACCATATTTCCTTCCAACTGAAACTACATTATCCTTTCAGAAAAAGGTGTTTATTCCTGATGCTTTTAATGGCGCGGTGAAATCATAAGATACTGTGAGAGACTCCAGTCATAAAACAACAAAAGGCCTGCATTTACGCAGTCGACTGGTTTCTGCTTCAGCGCGGGACGTGAAGGATTTCACTTCCTGGGAAAAGAACAGCCACTCATTCAGTTCGTTCACAATTAAGGGGATAAAAAAGGTTCTCAATTAAAAGCATTTAAATAAAAAGTGCAACGCTTTTGGACCTTTTGAAGCAAAGCAGGGTGTTTTGTTGGCTGGTAATGGAGGTTAATCCCTGATTAAGGGCATGCAGGTCCTGGAAAGCCTCTTGAAAGACTTTAGCTCTGGATTATTTGTTGACGTGGTCTGTTTCTACTGGGTCCCAGGAAGTGAACTAGAGCACACATTTGCTGACTTAAACATTTATTTATTTTTTTCTCCGTAATTCAGTGGAAAATGCTATCTGCCCTCATCCACATGAGTTCACAGACACCCGAAATTATAACTGACAGGGCTATCCCACCCATCTTGTGAGCTCGCAGCTCAATTTTGTCTGCTAGTCTCCCGGGCACAGGAGCCTGTGTAGTGCTTGTGGTTCAAACCCGCGATCTTTTGATAAAAGAGTATCTTTTTTTTTCCAGCGCATTTTCACACCCATACCCAAGAGATACTGTGCTGCTTTCGATGAAGTACGAATGCTGCTTTACGCCTGAGAGCAGTCCTGAGAACTAATCAATGATCCTCTAGAAAGCACTGGACTGGGGCATGCGTGAGGCATCCACTCTCAGTATTGCATGCTGATTAACAAGATATGATGAACCTATTATTTTCACTTTCAGTTTATCTGATGGAGATATTTGCTGTATACTCATGTTAAGTATACTTGTATTTAAAAACCAGGAACATTATCATTAGATCATCTTTGTAAGTGAGAATATTGTGAAAAGGCATGGAGTTTGCATGTTCTCACCGTGCTTGGTGGGTTTCCTCCAGGTACCCTGGTTTCCTCCCACAGTCCAAAGACATGCGGATTGGGCTAATTAGTGTGTGCCTGTAGTATGTGTGTGCCCTGCGATGGATTGGGACCCTG
Organism: Clarias fuscus; assembly: GCA_030347435.1. Lineage (NCBI taxonomy): Eukaryota > Metazoa > Chordata > Actinopteri > Siluriformes > Clariidae > Clarias > Clarias fuscus. The sequence goes on from CM059208.1 coordinate 20,022,272, forward strand.
TCCAAGCCTTGTGCCCTAAGCCTCCTGGGGTAGGCTCCAGCACACCCCCCCTCCCCCCCGCGCCTTCCGGAGCCCTGAATACAGTAGAAAGCGGCATAGATGATGAGTGAGTGGGAGAGTGCGAGTTGTTGTCTATGTTGTTCATTTTGTTGATCTGGCAACTCTTGGTTATATGTAGAATGAATTTTGCGAGAACGGCAAACATCGGCAAACATATTTTTCAAAATTATGAAATAACACATATGACATTATGTAATTAAGTAACAACAAAGACAACAACAGTCAAAATAGAAGATCAAAATACATGACATGAAAGATCAGCTGTTATGGAATAGTTCTTGGTAGAACAGTATCGTCAAATGCATTTGCAAAACCCATCAACTGAAACTGACTCTCCCAGGAAAGCAAGACTTACCGAAACTTACCTCTGCTGCAGAGGTGAAGTTCATTTAGAGATACCAGCCTCAGAAATCCCCAATTACCAAACAGCACCTCAGGTCAGAGGTTATGAAGGCTTTACTGAGCATTGTTGCATATTTTGAATGGCTTCAGCATTGTTTTGCAATGTAGAAAGAAATACTGTACATTCATTTAAAACTTTCTGCTGAATGACAAAAAGATATAGTTTTTATTTATTGATGAAGCCCAGTATATTACATAACTGATGTCTGAAAACAAAAGGCTTTGATCTTTTCCACTTAATGGTCAGTCCCAATAATAATAATAATTATTATTAATATCATTATTATTATCAGCAAATGGAATCTAGTGGCTTCCGTTTTGATCTACGGTTACGAATTCTTTTTTGTTAAAGCAAAGATCTGAAGATACTGTAAGCTCCGGCCCCTACACAAGAATCACCCAGAATCAAACTCGTATATCCGCCTTTCATCTCTAAAATCTTAATCGTCATTGGTTTCACCTCACATTTTGTGGTGCACTGTTTGTTTGTTTTTTACCTTAAATTATAATGCCAAAGTATAAACTATACGGTTTGAACTTGACAATATATTCTGCCTCCTTACTTCTTCTTATGAAAAGACCATCAGAATGTTAGAAATATTTTTTTCCCCCCAGAACACACACCATCTCATCACACCTGAGCCACTGTGAATACTGTAGATCTGCCTCAGTGCAGTTATGATAGAAGTGCTGCCAAGGCAAATCCCCTCCAGCTTTCATCTCGCCATCCTTTTGATTATCTTTCTGTGCAACTGATGATATCTGAAAGGAGATGTTTGATGCTCCTGGGCTGCTCAGAAGACGGACAAGGACTGGAATCTGTGGGGTGCTTTACTTATCTTATCAAGATGTGGTAGAAGTGAGAGATGATAGAAGGATGTATTTTATAATAAGTTTACTTTATTTTGATTAATCTCACTCACACGCAGTGTTTGTATCAAAAAAGGATTGTGTGGTCCTTTTTTAAACTTCAGCTATAATCTTTCTTAATTTTTTGTCCGAAATGGGATTCATAGTGTTCTGACTTTACTTTATGGTTCAAAGGTTTTTAATGTTTTCTTTCTTCTGAGCAGCAGACTGGAAAAAGATTTAAGCTTCAACCCTTAGAACGCTGAAATATCCATAATGGCCCTAAAACAATATAAACACACAAAATAATAAAATGAGCACCGTTTCATATGTTCTGTCAAAAACAGAAAATGAAAATTAGATTAATCCAGAAAGAAATTCAATCTCTCATCGCATTAACTTACTGTGCTTAGTAATTTTCTACTAAATGATCCGTGGAAGATGAAAACTTGGGCAGATTGCATGTATTTGTGCATGAAATGATACCAGCATTTGTGTTTTGTTTCTGTAGAACGGTCTCATCCCTCACATCCGCTCAATTCCTAAGACCTGGGTGAGAGCAGGAGGGATGGTGCAGCTGTCCAAGAAACATCTCAAGGCTGAGTATAAAGGAGCCAGTGACTCTGAGATCCTCTACACCATCCAGTCTGACCACGGACAGCCCCAATACGGTACCGCATGTCTCCCAACACTTCTCAGTTTTTTAAAACTATTCATCCTTTTTATTTGTATTTTGAAAGACATGGCTTGAGATATTTAGTCAGTTGACTTTTTAGAAAGAAAAAAAAAAGAAATGCAATATAGTACAACAGGAAAACAGTTAAATTGTACCATGCACACTAATTTAATGTCATTTTTTACTGGGGAAACGTTTATATCAGCCCTGGTGTGAGCGATATGAAAAATGTATGAGTTTGCTCTAAGGAGTATTGCTTAACGTCAGTGGGAATCTAGAAAGCAATTATTTCCAAACCAATAAATATAAATTCTTTTATTCCTGGAGAGGAAATGTGCAAACTTTTAGTCCAGGATATACTAAGTGTTGCCTCGTGTAACGCATACATATACTGCTAATGAAATGTATTAGTAGCCATCTAAAGTGGTCTAAAGTCAATTTAATATGTGTGTGTGTTTGCAGGTGAAATTGTGTTGGTACCCATGGCAGCAGATGGTCCAGTGGAGGCCTGGCAGACTTTTCCAGAGGGAAGAGATACAACACCAACCTCTTCGTTTACCCAGCAGGACGTCAATGAGGGCACTGTGTGGTACCGTCACTATGGCAGAGGCACTCAGAGAGACACCTTCCAGTTCCAGGTTACAAACACATACACGTCGCAATGTTCTGTAGGGCTAAAGTGCCTCATTTCAAGTTTTAAAAGTGGAAGTTGTGTAGTGGTTAGCACTGTCGCCGTGCACCGCCAGGGTCCAGGTTCGATTCCCGTCTCTGTGTACATGGAGTTTGCATGCTCTCCCTGTGCTTGGTGGGTTTCCTCCGGGTATTCCGGTTTCCTCCCACAGTCCAAAGACATGCAGATTTAGTGAATTGGGATTCCCAAATTGTCCATAGTGTGTGAATAAGTGTTTGTGTGTGTGCCCTGCGATGGATTGGCACCTGTCTCTAACAATAACAAGGACAAATAAATACAAGATAAATTGTTCGGAATCAGAACACTGAATTAATTCTGATCAGCAATAACTTTAAAACCATTAACATTAAAACAACCTACGATGTACAGTAAATCTCCCTTGTGCCGCCAATACATCTCTGACCCCTCAAAGCATGACTCCACAAGACAAGACCTCTGAAGGTGTGCTGTAGTGTCTGGCACCAGGGCTTTAGAGTAGCGGCAGATCCTTTTAGTGCTGAAAATTGCAAGGTGGGGCTTCCATGGATCTGACTTGTTTGTCCAGCACATGCCATTAATGCTGGATCGGATGGAGATCTGAGAAATTTGGAGGTTGAACACCAGTGAAACTAAGCCTCATAAACAGCAAACTCTAACTGAGTGTATGGATACTTGCTATCGTAGGCACCTTTTTAGCAGTCAAATTGCGAAATTGTTCATTAGTGGAACCCTTATGGAAAAAATGGACTGTTTGATCACCAAAGATATTTTGTCCACTGCACGAGTTGCACATTGCAGGAATTTGGCTGGGAGTAACATCCCAACCACATCCCCCATACAGTCCAAATACAAGCCATTTACACATGGGCTGTTAAAGGAGTTCCTGGGAGGCCAGCGTTTCAGTCTGCTGATGGTGGAAAACCAATGATATTCAGTTCTCAATGCAGTGGTGTTAATATTATGGTCGATCGGTGGACTTTCGGAGCCAGTATGTGAAAAGAACAAGTAAATCAAGATGAACTGTTGTTTTGTGGTGCGTCAGATATTCAGACCAACAATTCAGCCTTAAACAAAAACATTTTGTCTCTTCACCCCTGAACCTTTCTTAACCTTGTTCTTGCGTTCTTTTCTAATTTTCCCTGATTTGGAGTCCACTCTGTTTCAGCCTTCAAATTTCTCCCTTTCTGTTTTTTTAACTACCTCTTTGAACACTAGTTTGTCCCCGATTACCCAATTAAACACTAAATCCAATCCACACAAACGTTAAAACTTTTTTTTTCCCCCACTCCAATAAATACCTTTGAGAAGGATTTTTTTTCGAAGGCAGCTCGACCGTCATAGTTTGTGAAACATAAAATTCTTTCCTTAGAATTAACTTCTCACCTTGTTTTAAAGGATGTGTTCTTGCACTGTTTGAACAGTGCAGTTAAAATAAAATCGTTCATGTCTGAAATGCTGCATTAAATATTTGATCTGGTGGAACAAGACGGTAACAGAAGTGATCCTGCCTCTGAGTCTGAATAAAGATAAATGTACTGTAGAGATGTGGGAGCGATTAACAACATGTGGAAAGAGGTACAGTACATGAGGGATTTATTAATTAAGCCGGGTTGTTTTTCTCCGCAGTTATTTCCTGCACAGTGCCGACTTGAGATTACAAGAGTTTAATAAAGCAGATTTAAATTCATTAAGTTTATAGGAACCCATGGGCATATGAATGTGTGAATGTACTTACTGTATGTGATCTGCTTTAATGTCAATTTGATGTCGCAGGTGTCTGCAGAGGCTTTTCCAGACACGCGCAGTGACGCTCAGACCTTTACGATCGGAGTGATGCCTCAGACCCCGGGTCTTCCTCAGCTCGCCCCTGGAGCAGATCTCCAGATCAAAGTAATGGACACATCACAGAGCACACATTCGCATGTACTGTTAGTTTCCCATGGCTTTTGAAATCGAATATTGTACCATTAACAAGCTGATTATTAGGTGAATCATTAGCAGTGATCAATGCTATATATAAGAAACAAAGAAGGCTGCTGGGTGTTGCATGCATGAAAAAAGAAACTAGCATGGCACAAGGACTGTGGCTAGTTCTGAAGAATGTTCATTAATTACTGTTTACTGCTTATAATAGTATCTTTTGTATGCATAAAGTTTTTTGGAAGACATTTACATTAGGCATTTAGCAGACTCTCTTATCCAGAGCGACAAAAAGTGCTTTGAAGTCATCCTTGCTCTATAGCAGTTATTTGCATGTGCCTTCAAGTTTTACAAAAGTCTTTCAAACTAATTATATATACAGTATAAGGAATAAACTAAGAAAGATCATTTCAGAATAATTTGAAATATTTATCTGAATATCTATATCACATCTATTGTATTTTTAGTTCAGAAGTTTAGTTGTGCAGAATTTTGTGATGGAGCCATTTCCTCCAGCCTGCTGCTCAGATAGTATAATAAAGCTGACTTAATCATAGTGATCTCCAGACATCATGTGTTTCATCTGTGTGTGTGTGTGTGTGTGTGTGTGTGTGTGTGTGTGTGTGTGTGTGTGTGTGTGTGTGTGTGCGCGCTCATGGATGCACAGGCACTGGAAGATCACATTACCCTGATAACGACCTCCGCTCTTTCCTTCACTGACTCAGAGACGCCAAGCAACAAGTTGATTTACAACATCACCAAACCACTAGCTCCAGGCCACGGTAACCCGAACCTCTGTTATAGCTTAATATGATTCACGCCAATAGCTCTGACAAACACTGTGCCAGCTAGCGCTGAAAGGACGGTTTAGAAATTACAGTCAGTTGATGATTCAGAGGGATTCTGAGAACAGAAATGTTTTCATTACTTTACAGTGATACTGGTATTTTCATATGCTTGATTTTTCATATACTGTACATAAAGTAAAGTACATTACTTCCTGTAGTCTTTTTCTGCAAACGAGACTGTAGTGTTGAAACACTGTATAGTAACTGGAATATTTCATGTTAATTATGGTCTCAAAGCCTGACATGTATCTCTTAAAATCTTTCACTTTTTTTTTTTTTTTACATAAAAAAAAAAAATTTCTATGTGTTTTAAAAACTTTAGAAAAACATACCGGTTATTAATATTTAATCACCAGGACCTGTTTGTAGATCTAAATCGCAATCCATCCACTCAAAAATCCATTCTTATCATAGTCACAGTGGTGTTATGTGCTAAGATAGATAACCTGAGATTTCAAGAGTTTAAAAAGGGGTTACTGGTTGACTGTATTGTCACAGTTATGCATTTTTATTTTAAAATATGAAACATTTTTACAGCGGCTGATTTACAGCTAGGTAGTGATGCTGCATCTCATTACCCTGGAGATCCACTGGAATGCTTCTGTGTTTGTTTCAGGCACTCTGGAGCACGGAGAGAGGCCGTACACTCATGTTCGCTTTTTCACGCAGGCCGATGTAGATGCTGGAAAAATCATCTACAGGCCACCGCAGGCTCCATCCCATCTGCAGGAGCTTTACCAGTACTCCTTTACTGGTAGGTGGCTGGAGAAATATGACGAATATGTCAAACCTGTACGCCTCAGCCTTCCATTCTGTTCTAGTTTCGTCTCAGTGTTAGTTGTTGCATGCTCATCAAAACTGCTTTGTCTGTGTCCCATTGAAGCAGGTCATTTCTGTTGATTTCCTCATCAAATACTGTAGCTCTGAACATACTTCCTGTACAGTATGTTTCTTTATGCATCTCGATTCTTAAAGTTATTGAAACCATTTTACATGCAATGAAATCAAGTATACTGTACATTTTCAATATGTAAATCCATCGAAAACCTACGGGAAAACTGTCAACATCTCTTTCCAAGTGTAAGGTTTCCGCTGCACATTACACTAATACAGTAGTAGTTGTTTATAATGTTGAACCTGTAGTAGTAATAGTAATTGTAGTGGTCTTAATAGTTCTGGTAGAGCAATTCTCATAGAAAGGGCTGTCATTAGAGCCATTTTTATTAGTAGTAGTAGTAGAAGTACTGTAGTAGCAGGGACACAGGCAGGATTATATTTCATAGTACTGTACGTCCAAGAATCCAAGCAAAAGAGAGAAGTAAATAGATTCAGGTTCTTTTTCATGGTACTCGACACAGCACTACCATAAAACTCTGATCACCCTACCGCGTCCATATGCATTTCAAAGAAGCTGTAAAAGTGCACTGACTACCAAATTAGACCAAAATCTTTAAATAATAATAATAATAAATGCACACACACAGTGCATCCAGGATTACAGCTGCCGGTGTTCCTGAGTAGTTATAACCCTCATGAATTTAAACTTTTCTTTTTTTTCTTGGTTTTTTTTTCGTAGTATAAATGTATAATTTCTCCTTGTAATGTAAATGTAATTTTTTTTTTGTAATTGCTGGTTAGGCTTATTTACATATGCCGGTGACTAATATTTAATCACCGGGACCTGTTTATAGATCCAAATCGCAATCTATGCGCTCAAAAAGTCCATTCTTATCAGTGTCACAGTGGTGTTATGTGTTAGAATAGATAACCTGAGATTTCAAGAGTTTAAAAAGGGGTTACTGGTTGACTGTATTGTCACGGTTATGCATTTTTATTTTCAAATAAGAAACATTTTTACAGCAGCAGATTTTCCTGAACATCTTACAGCTAGTGATTACAGTACAGGAGCTCAGAATAATCCACCAGGAAATGGTAAGCTACTGTCTGAAAAGTTAAAAAATGCTTAAAAAAGCCCAAACTTGACCCAGTCCTGCATTACAGCTTTTGAACTAAGCTGTATCTCCAGTGCATTATTGACCATTTAAAGAGTTATTTGATTTTTTTTTTTTTGACTGCACCTCACCAGCCCTTAAGGTTCTGTGTTCCACCACATCTACTCTACTCACAGTGTTTCATTTCTGCAGGCCTGCCAGAGTCAGTGAACTTCCATTTCACAGGTATATTGCCTCAGCAGCTTTGTTGACTCACCTTTTCATCTCTTTCTCTCCCTCTCTCACGCTCATTCTCTCTCTCTCTCACTCTGTATATCTCCGTCTCTCTCTGTCACTTATTGTATTCATCTCTGCCAGCCTTCAAGCCTTCCTTCACACACAGTAACCTAATCTTTCTTCAGCTTTCGCTTCCATGGTCATTATATTGGGCTCAGTCTGCTGGATATGACTTATTTTCCCCTTTTCCTTCATCTTTCTCCGGCTCAATCTTATATCACACTATGTGCCTGTCTCTGTATTCTTTCTAACAGGAGGATACCGCCATGCCTTCTTCATTCTCATATGATGGCTGTGAAATTAGAGTCATATGTCTTAACACACACATCAGTTAGAATTTGAATGTTCTTAATAGAGAGACCTGTGGTATTAATGGGTGGGGCGGCCCAAGCTTGAGTTATAAAATATGTGAGTATTAAAGAATAGATAGAAAAAAAAAAAAACATTTAAAAAGTTTTTTGGGGGAAAGATTTTGCTTGCTTACAACACATTGCATATACAATTAAAATACAATAAATACATTGTCAGCAGAAAAAAACTAATCATATTTCTTAACATTGCAAATAACTACTTTATAAAGTGGGCTAAACTTCTCTTAACCTTTTTAGATTTCTCAATCTTCTCAGAAAATAAATATCTTTCTTTTATTGTCACCGTAGTTAGAGAATAATTTGCTGCTACTACTAAATAATACACATACTCTGTATATGAGTAACTGAATAATAATAAGCTTTCTGTTAAAGATTTTAGATTTATAACGTATGACAGACCATTCAAATACAGGCTGATTGTTTTTTTATTTGTTTGTTTTGCATATGTGAACTTTACTAGTGTTTCTGTTATATATTATATTTAATGGTGAAAATACATTTCTTATCACCATTAATGTTTTTTTTTTCAGGCCTGTTTAAATTGAGTAAAATCTGCAAATGTATACAAATGCCTTTTGACAGGAAAGCAGTTCATTAAATATAACATCATAATGCTAAGCTTTTAGTATTGAAATTTCATCAAGGCAAAATATACAAAATCTTAAACTACATTTTGAACTTTTTTTTACTGCTTGTCCAAAGTTTCCATTCTTCCTGTGCATATATACTTAACTCATAGACCGCAATACTCCTCAGTGTTTTAGTGCGAGTGCACATGACAATTTTTATTATCTATAAGAAAGATGTGAAGAAGTGCTCAGTTACACAGTCCATTTGTCATTTCATCCTTGCTCATGGTTTTTCTTTTTTCCTTTTTTATTGTCTCTCCTGGCAACGGCTCCTGTTCACTCTCGCCTATGATGTATTGTGATATGGACGGTTTTTAATATTGAATGGAACCAAAGCTAAATACAACTCCAGCTGATTGATCTCTTCCATCTCATTTATCCATTCAGCCTGTTTTTTTTGTCTTAGTTGCTTTGATATGCACAGTATATCATGTGCTTATCTTTTCTTACTAGAAAACACTTTTTACGCTCTTGGCAGATTTATATTAGTTATGACAACCCATAAAAGATGTGATTACAGCATGCTCTTCTGTTTATTCTTAATTGAGAAGGCAATGTTGATATACTTTCTTTTTATTAATCAGTTATGTCTAGGATGTTGCCGTAGTACAATGTAGCCTCTTAACCACTTGGCTTATATGTTGCAGTATCTGATGGTCATCATACAACTCCTGAGATGGACTTTTCCATCATGTTGTTGGCCAACCATCAGCAACCTCCAGTTTTTCAGATCTTGGACCCAGTGCTTGAGGTTAGCCTCGGAGGCAGAGCACCAATCGGTTAGTCTTTACTAATATCATCCATTATAGTTTGTATTAATTTGAGTCTGAATCTGAAAACGTTTCTAATGGTCCACAGCTTCCATCAGTTTTCTAGTTTCAGGATAAACAGGTTTAAAAAGGAACAGGTTTAAAAACATTTAAACAATGTTCTTCAAAAAGTCGCCTGTGAGAATGTACAGTATGTTTCACCTTCTGGTTCTCCTTGGCCTCTAGGTGGACAGCAGTTGGCAGTAACAGATGCTGACACTGCACCAGATGAGCTCGAGTTTGAGCTGGTGGAGGGTCCAGTACACGGTACACTGATCAGGGTGGATTTTGGCTCTCAGACCCCAATGATTAATGGTACGTCCTTTTGAACACCCATTCATGCACTCGTAACAGAAAAAGGTTCTCTGCTGGATCACGTAAAATGAAGTGTTCCTGAATCAGGCAAGGTTACAGAAAGCTAAGATCCTCCTAACTATCCCAAAAAAAAACAACTTGAGGAACCAATGTTTAAGAATGTACTATATTGTTACGTGGGATGTAATAATAATTATAAGAGACCATACGCAGGCCTTCTGAGGGGGTCTACAAAATAGTAGTGTATGAGTGCTTATGAGACACACGCGGGAAGACCTTCCCGTTTGGAGATAGCATGGGGTTATTAATTGGAAATAAAAATTTAAAAAACTGAAAATAAAAAACTAAGAGAGTTTCCTATGAGACCTGATAGGGCTTTGGAAACTAAGAATAAAACTTTGCCTATCCTCTCCGATCTTACTGATCTTACTTGCTTTTACACTTGACAACTTGACTGATCACATGCCGCACTCTGTCTCTCTTTCTCACCGTTTTTTTCTTTGTTCTTCTTACTTGGCCCTGATACCTTAACGGTGCTACCTAAAGATCAGATATTAGTGTGCAGATATTAGTGCCCTTAAATAGTTTATTATTGTGCGAAAATACATTTACCGTAAAAAACTACTGCACAGATATTAAATATCGCGTTTCTCTATGCTAAAACTTTGGATCAGGTGACACCTTTACCTTCAGTGACATCACCAGGAACATCCTTCAATACGAGCATTCTGGTCTCACAACTGAGGAGGACACCATGACCTTCTCTGTAACGGATGGAATGTCCATGGCGTCCACCACCGTGCAGGTGAATGTGTTAGAAGTCAAAGGTGATGGTCCCAGACGTGACCCAAAGGCCTTGCTGTCGATGGAAGTGGCGGAGAAGAGCAGCTCCGTCATCACACGCTCGCATCTGGCTTATGTGGTGAGATCATGTGGAGTATACAGTATGGAACGATAGCAAGCTGTGTGTTGTATTGTATATCATCTTCTTTCTTGCTTATTTACCAGGACAGTTCATTAACATCGACAGGGGATATACTTAATTTGCACTTTTTTTCAAACCACATATTCAGGACAACGATTCCTCAGATGATAAGATTCGTATCCAGCTTGTTTCGGTGCCCATGTACGGGATCCTTGCCAAGACAAAGTCTGCCTCCGACCATGAAGAACTCCATGAGTATTCTTCCTTTACCATGGAGGACATCAACCACCACAAGATACGGTACTGTTATATTATTTATAGCGATTATGAGTTATGTTATTTATTACACATCAGCTTTGCAATGCTTTTGAAAAGCTTTTAATGCACAAATGTTCACATTATGCTCACTGGAACCTTTTAGCCATTAGTATGTGCATTGTTGTAGTGCTTCAATTTAATAATTTATTTATTTTTGCATAGACATGAATGTACCACTGATGAAAATGCCTGCTGTTACTTGCGTGTGCATAAAACTGGAAAAACAGAACATTATTATTCAGCCGTTTCATGATATTTAGCACTATTATGTGAATGTGAGGAGATGCACATTAAATTAGCACAATAGCCTCGAAATTGTGTTAAGCATTTGTCCAGGGATGTGCTAAAAGCTATCAAGATTTTTGCATGGAACCGAAATCTATATGCACATTTATTGATACCCAAGCTGAGCTAATTACTGGCTTTAATGCAACTGAAATTAAATTCAGTACATTTCCTGTGCAAGGAAAACAAAACCTTGGTGAGGTCTTTGGCCAGAAGGTTATACTGTTGGACTGAAAGAAAATTAGACAAGTATAGTTTGACTACTGTACATACTACTGTGAAAGGTGTGTGTACAGTATGTTCTATATATCCTAATATTTTTACATATTAGTAACATTTTCACTATATTTACTAGTGTGTGGAAAATGTGTATTTCATGTCACCATCATTACTCGGATGAATAAATATTGAGCACCTGTAGGTACAAATTAATCCATTTGGTATGTACAACGTGTAAACAGGTACATCACATCGCTTGACACCGGTAACCAGCCTGTAACAGATATCTTTCACTTCATTGTCTATGATGCTGAGAACAATCGCCTGGACAACCAGATGTGCACCATTACCATCACATCAGTGCAGAGACAGCCACCTGTAGTCACTGTCCGCAGTGGTATCAAGGTTAGCATTCCCTTCATCTGATTTTTTTTTCTTTCTTTTTAAAAGTGTTTTGAAATCAAGGGGACTTTTTTGTATATTTTCAGGTTCGAGAAGGAAGCCGAGTACAACTGTCAGCCAATCATATCATAGCATCTGACCCTGACACATCACAAAAGGATCTGCTTGTGTGGCTGATCAGTCCTCCAAAGTATGGCTTTATCGAGAATACAAAACGAGGTGGGTTTCAAATCTGAGTAGAACATTTCTGTATTCTAAGGTATTCATTGTTAGTCTTCGGCTGTTCTCCTTTGCCCTTCCTGACCCAACCCTGGGACCGGCTAGGGATTGGGCATTGCATCGGAATTGAACCCGGGCCTTCCAGATAGCAGGCAAGCGACCTGCCACTCCACCAATGTCACCAATGCCCATGTAAAACACTATCCATAGTAAACCACTATAATGAAACCATTTTGCAAACAGGAAAAACTAAAAAAATTATCTAATGAGCTCATTTGATCATTAGTCATGGCTTTAAGATGTATTTTTTCTGTATATCATTGGAAAACTAAGCCCTACTCATCCCTGATTCTCATTATCAATGATCATTCGGAAGAAACTCTTAAGGGAACCAGATTCAACAGGGAACACATCTTTGTTTGGGTGATAGATAGGGTAGGGGTATGGGTCTGTTTATGGTAATGTGTTCACTCTGAATATTCCTTCCTAAATTGAATTAAAAACATCCAATTCATATTCATTGAAGTTTTTTCAATGTCAGAGAAATGAGCTTCATCAATTTGTTCAAGAAAAAAAGCCTCATTCATAATGTTCAAAGATTAATAAGAGTGTAAAACTAGAAAACAATGTGGTATTTCTATTTAGGGTTCTTGTTTGGAGAGCTGAAAATGATAGGTAATCGAAGAGAGTATGAATCACAAATCTTGAAAGGGTACTGAGTCATGAGCTTTTTTTTCCCCACAGTTTGAAATGAAGCTAATTTTTTTCATTTCATGCTCAGAGGAGTGCTGTCTTGCTATTCTGTCTTTTGCAATGTTAATTTTTTCGTTTGATGACGCTAATATATTGCCACATATTACTCTCAGGGATTTTATTTTATATATATATATATATATATATCAAAGGTTATATTTGGTCTAAGAAATATCTTTTTTTTTTAATAATTAGTATTATTATTTATTTGTCTTTTTATTTTGTCTTGCATAGTCGTGTTATGATTTAAATCCTTGTGAAATGAGTCCGTGACCTAATCTTAGGGTTCATGTTTTGACTGTATGCGCTCCTCGTTTGTCCACAGCTGGGTCAAACGGTGAAGCTCTTAGAATTAACCCCGATGTCCCGTTCACGATCGAGGACCTCACCTCTGACCACATCTTTTATGTTCAAAACATCCACCAAGTAAATATCCACCAAGATGTCTTTAGCTTCTACATCAGTGATGGATCCAGCCAGACGGAAGCTTTTGATGTCACCATTGATATCCAGGTATCATTGTTTTATGTCTTTTCACGCGTTAGTTAAATCACATTTAAATTCTTTAGCAGGAAGGAGGGAGTTCATTTAATCAGGATGAAAATGAAATTGTTAAAAAATTTTAACAATTTCAGCATACTAAGGAAGAAAGAGTGCCGGTTATCTCAGTGAACAGCATCCATGTGGAGGAGAACACGGGAGTCGTCATCACCAATTCCTCCCTCAACGTGTTGGATCTGGACACGCCAGAAAATGAGATTGTGCTTACCATCATCAAAAAGCCTTTATACGGTCAGTTTCTTTTTTCTCTCTTGCTTTTCCTTACTTAATTTATTTATACAGTATTATGCTAGCGTAAGTACCTGTCATTGACGGGTAAAGAGTGATAATAATAATAATAATAATAATAATAATAATAATAATAATAATAATAATAAATAATAATAATAATAATAATAAATTAAAGCCAGTCAGCACATGGCACATATCTAACTAACTTACATTCTCTTTCTCAACATTTTGATTTTATTTATCATCATTTATTTCCCACCTCAAAGGGAAAAAGCGCTGTATTTGTTCAAAAAAGCGCTGAATGATGTGATGTAATCTGGCACTGCTGACAATTTCCTTCTACTCCACGTTTTAATTTAATTTATGGTGCAGATCAAACAACAAAGGCCTGGAAAAGTTTCATTACATTTTGTTCAGTCAATTTTGTCTGATTCTGTGACAAAATCTGGCTGGACAGACATACAGACAGAAATTTTCCTGAGACTGGTCCTCCAATGGATTCTGACCAATGTACAGACTAAACCTTTATTTTATTTATATATTGTAGCTTTTAGTCTTTACCAATGCTTAGTGAATATAATTAAGTGGTCATTTTTTTTTCTAGTTCTGTCACTATATGCCTTAGAACAGACCGTGAAAAGAAAGGCAATGAAAGGTCATAATTGTTACTCCCGAGTTGGGAGAAGGTCAGCTTTTTATTACTTTTTATAATTTATTGTGATGAAGAACAAGAATAGAATAAAATAGAATAAAAAAGTAATAATAATAATAATTCATGCATGCCCTGTGATGAATTGGCACCCTGTCCAGGGTATACCCAGCTTAGTGCCCAGTGGCTCCTGGTATAGGCTCCAGGCCCGCGGAGACCCTGTAGACGATGGACAAATAAACTATTATTAATAATAATAATAATAATAACAATAATAATAATAAGGAAACTGTGGATTTATTGTATTATGTGCTATATTATGTGTTTTTGTGTGCGCTACTGTGACGGCAACTACAATGTGACAAAATTTTCTGTAAATGAACAGTATTTGGGCATATACGGAGGTGCCAACATCAGTTGTTTAACTGTAGCACTTATACATTTTGTCCTCTTGCTATAGCCGTTATGTGTTGGACTATGGTCTTGAACGAAAAACTCGTATGATTTCGTACTGGTGCTTCTCTATCAGTGCCTTCTGCTAAAGCCGAGGTCAGATGAAACATGGATAAAATTCACCCAGCATTAAAGCCTGGAGGACTCGGAAGGGGAAATGATGTGAAAGATACAAATTTGCTTGTTTACAGGACAGGATGTTTTGTTGGTGTGTATTCTGTTTGCAGGGAGATATCTCATCCACTAACATACAACGGGGCTTTTGTGGTTCAATTCAGTTATTTCTCTTTGCATGCTAGGATTGTTTCATTAGCAGCGTCAACACTTTGTTTGTCTTCACGTCATTGTTATTTGCAGGCACTTTCACGCTCTTTCAACACTCTTTTAACTTGTTTTTAGGCAAGCTGCGCAGGAGGCAGTTCTACTCACAGCCTCTAGAGACCGGTAAGGTGCTCCATCAGGGCTCCACCTTCACCTACCAGGACATATTAGACGAGTTGCTGGTGTACACTCCCGATACATACGGATCGGTGACTGACGAGATTCACTTCTCCGTAACCGACGGAGTGCACACAGAGACGGGCCGCCTGGAGTTCAGCATGGATGTCAGAAAGAGTGAAGGACCCAGAGTCACAATCAACAGAGGCCTTCAGTTAGCAGCAGGTTAGTGTGAGAGGATACATACTGTAGTGGCTATCCATTAAAACCATTATTGCAGGATGCATGAAAGATCTTTATATGACTTTATTTAGGGCCCAAGCACTATAAGGTGCGCAGGACCCTCTTGTTTTCCTAAGGATTTTTTTTTCCAACCCTTTTGGACTTTTCGGGGGTCTTAACATGCTCAAAAACTCATGAAACTTGGCAGACAGGTTGGAATCTGCTGCCATCAGGATGCCTGAGAGTCGCGTGGTCCGGGGCCCCCACACGACCTTTAGCTGCCTAGCTCATACACACTTTCACGTAGGCACATGAAACTCTGTACACATTTAGAGCTCATTGAGCCGAACAACTTTTGCGCTGCATGTCCTGGGCTAAACTCAACAGGAGGCCGGTTATTTTGGGTCGTTCCCAAAAACGCACCCAATGGATGTTGATATACTCCTCCTAGGGAAATTATACAATCGCTGCCAAACCGGGCCAAAGAGATCTAAAGATATTGAGGATGCAAAATTGCGGTGGGATTTTTGATATCTCAAACGGGTCAGCCGCGATAATGTCTTAAACGTATGCCGAAAAATGATTAATAACTTTCTGTGTGGCATTATATTGAGTGACATTATATTCAGTGACACCTTCAGTGACATCATATTCAGGGACATCACATTCAGTGACATCACATTCAGTGACATCACATTCAGGAGCATCATAGTGTGAGGCTTTTCTTCCAGCATCTGCGGCCTATTGTACACACATACACATCACAAATGTTAACACTCACACACACAAACACATCTCACACACACACACACACACACACACAATAACACACACATCACTAATGTTAATACACACACAGTCACTCACCATACACACAAACAAGCACATTTACTCGTCACACACAGACTGACACACCCACACGTCACACATTTCTCTCCCTCACTCGCACACACACTAACGCGCACACAAACACACTCACACATCACACACATGCACACATACATACAACCATATTACAAATGTTTACACTCATGGACACATACACACACACACAGGAGCGAGTGTGCTACACTGACACCCCAACAGTGCGTGAGCGAGCAGTTTGAAAAAGATGTGGTCAGCTGGCGTCACATGGTTCGTAGGAAACGCATGATAGTATTCGGCCCTCCCGACTGAGTTGTCATAGTAGCCTTAATGTGGAAGCCCCTAGTGACGGGCAGGGGGATTGAACACGACTAACCCCCCCAAAAAAAGGTCGCTTTTTCTTGCACATAAGTTTAATCCTATTTAAAAAGTCTAATGATTTAGGTTTAACGCGCTCTGACTACAGCTAGGCATTTTGCAGAAACCCTTATCCAGAGCGACATTTTTATCTAATTTTACATCTGAGCTGTTGAGGGTTAAGGGCCTTGCTCAAGGGCCCAACTTGGTGGTTGTGGGGTTTGAACCTGGAACCTTCTGAACCGTAGTCCAGTGCTTTAACCACTGATCACCATATCTTTAGGGTTTTACTCCTAACATTGTCAGGGAAAATGCATAATGCCAAAATGTGTTATGTTTAAACTTACATTTTCTCATAAAGGAGAAATGGGTCCGGACTCTTATGGGTTAAATGGTTAGGCAGTAGGTTTTAAACATATCTTTCATTAAACTTAATTAACATGTTTTTAAATAACTGAGTACTAAATACACTTGAAGTTGAAAGAAAAAAACTGTTGAAAAAATATGTTGTCTGGAAATTGCCTGGAATGCGCGAAATGCATCATCAAATATTGTTTTTTGTCAACAGTCAAATCTGTGCAGTCATCTGCTGCCAACATTTTTTTTTTAAATAATTCCCTCCCAGTAGTAATAAATTTTTGAGATGTTTGTGTTTTACCAAACTACAGTCTGATTCCAGTGAAATCCTGTCTTTATTATATTTATGCTTTTCTGCCCAGGACTGAATAATTTTTTTAAACTATGACTTATTTCTGTAAATCTGTCTGCGCATTTCCACCAGGTTATTCATCTAAGATCACAGAGCAGCACCTGAAAGGCACGGACATCGACTCAGACAACCTCAAACTCGAGTTCACTGTGACTAAAGACCTGAGTGGGGGCACACTGCAGCTTCACAGAGGCAGTAACAAAGTCCAGATCTCTGCGAAGGGGCCAGTCAAGAGCTTCACCCAGGACGACATCAACAAAGGTTTCTCCATTTCCTTTACACTATAACCATAGGAACAGTGTCGGAAAATGTGATGGAGCACTACAGTACATATGGCTACAGTACACTACAGCACTTTTTTTTTTTTTTTAATGATTGTAAAATCTCTTTAAAAGGAAATCTCACTGCTGTAGACAGGTGAACAAATAACAAGGTCTAAAGAACAAGATCTAACCAGTGTTATGATCCGGGGTTGTTTCAGTTGAGATTCAAATGTGAAGGGTCAAAATGGCATTAATGGTTAGAGCCAGTTAAATAATTAAGCAATATCACACAAGAATGAGTTCTGTAGTGCTGGATATAGTATGATATGGTCAGGAGACATCATAATGATGCTATATTCAGCAATACAGTGCACCTGTGATTGCCACGAATGCCATTTATTATCAACAGATTATGATTAATTTATTTATTCAACCAGTTATTTTGCTTTGTTTTGCTTCTGTGACTGGCGCAACTAGGAAACCAAGAGTCAGCGACTGACACTAAGTGTAATTAACAAGAGTGAAAGTTGCTTTAAACTCTTGCTGGTATGACTGTACTGTATGTAGCCAAAAATTAAGTGAGGCGTTTGTCCTGTAAATCTCAAACGTTTCTCTTTATAATCCACACAGTGATGGATTTATGGATTCTAAAATAATATGATTTGGTATATGGTAATACAATAAGTCAAGAGACCTTCAATGCCATATAACAGTATTTTATTCTTGCTACGTCAAGGCTTTCTGGAGTATATCCACGAAAAAGGAGAGAATGGCGGCAGCTTCTCCTTCAAATTCAACCTTGAAGATCCAGAGGGCAACAAACTGATTGATGAGTCTTTCTTCATCACTGTTCTTGGTAGGTGGCCATATATATATATATATATATATATATATATATATATATATATATATATATATATATATATATATATACAGTGGAACCTTGGATTACGAGCATAATTTGGAATAATTCCGGAAGCGGGCTCGTATTGCAAAACACTTGTAATCCAAATCAAACCTTCCCATAAGAAATAATAAAAACTCAAATAATTCATTCCACCCAAAAAAAATAAATACAGAAAAAGAATTAATACAATATATAAAGTAAAAATAAAACAAATTAACCTGCACTTTACCTTTAAAAAAAGTTTAAATAAATTCCAACAGATAAGTGTTTCCGTTTGTGCGCAAACATGTATTTGTGTGTGTGTGTGTGTGTGTGTGTGTGTGTGTGTGTGTGTAATTAGCCCCTTCCCTCATCTTGTCTTACACAGTAAAACTCCTCCTACCTCCCCCCACCTCGCTTTTTAAGTTTCACAACAAACACACACACAATGGAAACACTGTTTTAACGGGAAAAAAGAAATCTCTCTAATGACACTCGCATGAGCGCACACTAACGGAATCACTGCTGTAAACAAAAACAAATGAACCAGCACCTTACTTTTGAAAAGAATCTCGACAGAGCAGAGTTTCTGTGTAGAGCAGAGTGTGTGTGTCTGTGTGAAGCCAGGGAGCGGGGGTGTAAAGGCAAGAGAGTGTGTGTGTGTGTCGGTGTGTGTGTGTCGGTGTCAAAAAACTCGGCACTCGTAAACAATTTTTCGAGTCAAAATTTATTTAAAATAAACTGAGTTATTCGCAATCCAAGGTTCCACTCTGTGTGTGTATATATATATATATATATATATATATATATATATATATATATATATATATAAACAGTTTTTGTTTTATATATATATATATATATATATATATATATATATATATATATATATATATATAAAACAAAAGCACTCACTCTTATGATAAATAATTCAACAATTCTGGAATACTTTATTCCACCCAGAGGACAGACTTCCCCCTGCAGTAGTAGTGAATAAGGGTTTGGTGCTGGATGAAAACACAGTAAAGAAGATCACAACCCTGCAGCTGTCCTCCACAGACCAGGACAGTGAACCTGGAGAACTCGTTTACAGTATCACCAAACAGACCCAGCTGGGCCATCTGGAACTTTCTAACAATCCAGGTACACACACCACCACATGCATCAATTCTACAGTCGGTACTGTAGGCAATCCAACCGTAAACTGATCATCACTTTCACCCTGCACCTCCAGGGTTGGTTGGTCGAATTAAGATACTGGTCTGCCTGTTTGTTAAAACAAAATAAAATTTAATTCATCATATTTCCTAGGTTGTTATGAATAAAATGATATATCATGCTATATGTACCCCTATACCCCTATGTATTTATTAAAACATAGTAATGCAAAAAAATGGATAATAATGCTCTGGGTATTGAGGGCTGCAGGTGGGTCCAGTAAACTAAAACACAGTAATACTTGAAAAGCTTTTCAGACTTCACAATACAGTATGTATGTGACAATTTTAGATTGTCGCCAAGGGGCGTTCAAGTCAAACCGGGATTTGCGATTACATTTCTTGTTAAAGATTGACATTTGCAGAAGACTTCAAGCAAAGTACAATGATGAGACTCTCGGCTGCTGTAAAATATTTTAACACTGGGAGTTATAGCCACATCCCCTATACAATCCTTCCCCTGCTCCAAGTCATTTGGCAGTAAAGGCGTTTTCGGGAGGCAGGGCATTTTGGACGTGAAGCAGGCTGATCATGGCTGTAGTGTACTGAGAAAACCTTCTACCTTGATGGTATCCAAGCACTAGTGAAATGCTAGGATAAGTGCATTAGTGTAGCAGGGGATTATATAAAGAAATTAATGGATTTTTTTACTCTCATAACTGTGTTCTGCACAATCAAAAGTCCTGAATTGACTTGAATGCCCCCATATAAAAGCTAAAAAAAAAATGTTTTTTAAAAACATGGTTCTTGCTGTTTTATTTAATTTTTTTAATCCAGGAACAAAAAGTATCTAGGTGTTTCGGGCAAATTCATTCTATTTAAAGGGTTTCATAGGTATTATTTTACACCCACACTTCTTCTAAGAGCTGGAGTGAAAAATGATCATAGCCGCTGGAAGCCTATGGGAGTACATAAAAATGTTTTGAGGATGTAAAGTGTTTTACTAAAATCTTTTAGAAATCTCGTGGCTTGGTTTTGAGTTCCGAGTCTTACTAGATTATCATATGGGAGATAAAAAGTGCGTCTACTGTATAACCTTCTCATGCCTGGCCATCCTTTTTACCCAGAGGTGATAAGAGTAGAGAAATTTATACTACTTTGAAAGTTAATGGATTGTTTTATCATTTTGCTTAATTATATTTGCAACAAAATGATTTTAACAAAAATGACAAGATTTTTTTTTTTGGCTTCAACGTCCTATATTAATATTTAAATTCTGAATATTACAGTTAAGGGCCAGATATTTTTCGTCACATTTTCTTGAATTCTTGAATTGTATTTTGCATTTGTGTAAGACATATTTGATCATTTGAAGTCAATGAATATTTGTAATTTCTCTCCTGGTAATATACAGTACTGTGCAAAAGTATTAAGCCACTACTCATTTCTTCATATTAAATTTAATGATACATTTACACAATGTAAAAATTATTTATGTGACAATCTCAGAAGCATTCTCATTTCCCCTCTCGTCCGTCCCAACCTCACAGCATTCAGCATCACCAGTATACTAATCTGATCATACTTTACAGCATGTCATCATCGGCACATGTTTCTCACTGGTTTATATTTTAAATTAGATGTTTTTTATGCTTGTATTATTCATAGGTCACTGTGCCGCTTAACAAATTAAAAGCATTCTTCTGAAATTGGTCAGATACAGTGGTCAGCCTGTAAATCAGCGGCAAAAACTTGGTGAGAACGAGAGGCAAAAAGTCCTTTATATCTCAAGACTGCCTTAAAATACGAGAAAGTCTGACTCTTTGGAAGCCAAATATGAAAAAGGAAAAAAATGAGGGATGGCTCAAGACATTTGCATTGTACTGCATCATAAATTAAGTAAAAATTTAAAAACTTTTAATGATGGGGCATTGGTGGTTCAGTGCTAGGCTTCTCGTCTCCCATGTGGAAGGCCTCAGGAAGGTGACATTAGTGATATATATTGCTAAAGGCAAAGTTCCAAGGTTTTTTGTTTTTTTGGCTGATGTTTTTAATAAATGTAGCAGATACAGAATATACTGTAGATTTAGATTCTGTAGATAGATTTAACAAAAGGGATTCTATTTAAATGAAGTACCCCAATAGAGTGTTTAATTTAAAAGCATTAGTCCTTCATTACATCACCATTGAGATAAACATGAATTGTAATGTTACAGGCAAACGCATCAGCACGTTCACTCAGGCTGACCTGGCCTCACGCAGCGTGCAGTACGTCCATACCAGTGAAGAGGAGAAACACTCGGACGACTTCACTTTCACCGTGTCGGATGGGGCTAATGAGGTACACACACACGCGCGCACATGCACACACACGCTAATGAGCACCAGACGTACTCGAACACACACAAACTACTAAAAGAGATTAACACAAAGCCAGAGAAGCAATCAGCTAAGACTGCTCGAGTGGAAAGCTCGCTTCTGCAAAAGAAAGTGCCACTTCATAGAGAGAGACAGAGAGCTGGAAAGCATGGAGCTGTTTATAGAGCGTAATATCGGCACATCCAATTAGAGCTTTTGATCACAAATGAGACAAATCTGAATGAGTTATAAGTGAGTTTAATTAGCATCTTGTTTTTTTTTCTTATTCTTGCATAGACATTATACACAATTGTAATTGTATAAAATATATACAGTATATTTGTATGTTTTTCGCTCTGTGACAGAAATTTTTTTATTTGCATTTATTCTCAAAGAACCACTGCAAACTTTTCCGGCAGTGCAAAATTGTATAAAACATATGTAGAAATCTCAATTCAACATAAAACTTTTTTCTATTATGGAATGCTCTTATAAATTTATGTTGGGGGAAAATATTGGAACGAAATACACTGCCCATAAAAAGAAAGCCCTTCCTTGAATTAACCAAACAAATAGTTACGAGCCTTACACTGGATAATTACTGCAGTATTCATTTTTTTTATAATATTATTAAAAATGTTATATTAATAATAAGTGTGTGTATATATATATATATATATTTTTTTTTTTTTTCATATTAATGCATATTACTGCATTACGATGTTTCAGCTTTCAGCAAGTTAATTAACCAGTAAGTAGCCTCACATTTCATAAACCATGTCAAAAGACGTATCCTACCATTGTGGCAAAGAGGTTACTCTGTTTCAGGAAGGTCAAATTATTGGCCTGCATTAAGCAAAGAAAACAACTAAGGAGATCGCTGAAACTATTCAATTGAGTTAGGAACTGTCAAATATACATTATTAAAACCAGGAAGTATAGTGGTGCACCATTATCTTCGAGGAAGTGTAGAAATGTGGTCGGATTTCTTTCTTTCTTTATTTGTTTGTTTATTTATTTATTTATTTATTTATTTATAATTATTGTGATGGGAGAACATATGGTGAAATCAAATCGTAAAAACTTATCAGTAAGGCTACTCAGAAAAGAAAAGACCAGGGTAACAAAAGATGCACCAATCATGCCTCATGCCTACTGTACAACTCTGTAGGGGTAGTGTATGATCTGGGTTCTGTTGGTCAGGTCTACGTTTGGCAAAGCTACGTGCTCCAAAATATTCTGATACTGAATGACCAGGTTTTCCCATCAGTCATTTCTTTTGCCTCCCTGATAGCACAGTTGTATTCCAGGACTCAAAATGTGAAAGAGTTGGAGCATGAGGAATAATTTTCACACATGGCATGGCCAGGATTCATCAGGCTTAACCTGCAAAAGAGTGCTTCAGGGAGCATGATGCATCATTTTCAAACATGGATTAACTACCACATCTCAACCCCATTGAGAAGACGCAGCGGTCCAACTCTCCCATCACGTTCTTAGAGAACAATTAATGCGATTTTAGACGGGAGTATAAATGTTGTGACATTGCATAAGCTTATCTGAATGAAGCCACAGCAATCAAGTGTCGTAATTAAAGCAAAAAATGTGGTCCTACAAAATATATAAGTGTGTGGCACTTTTTTTCATTTTCATTATTATATTTTATATATTCATAAGGTGACTGAAGAACACAATGTATCCAGCAAAATCTGAATCAGGTGAAGCAGGATTAACTTAACCTCTGTGAGCTTATTGCTGGTTAAGAATTTATTTATAGCATATTAATGAGAATGGTATAGCTGTACATGTTTGGGCTTCTTGTTGTACATGCTTTAAGATTCTTAAATGAAACCTTGATTCAAAATAATTCAAAATAATTATAGAGAATAATTCAGATCATCAAATCATCTTCCTTCAGACATGGACTAGACGCCCAGAAGAAGCTGAGTTCTAAGATGAAAGCACATAAAAGACATCGAACAGTTTATTAGGAACATAAGCAAAGCTTTGAAGACAATTTTTATTGCTGGTATTTTTCGTTGCGTGATGCTTCCCAGTGACATATTTACATACAACTGACAGTAGTGTATTTTTATAGTAAAAGGATAGATATATTTGCTCATTTAAGCATGTGCAGACGGTTTAACACTTTCTAAGGTTATTTGAGTCCAATTGGACCTAGCTCAACACTGTAGGTGGTTAATTCAACTCTCCTGGTGGTAAATTTGCTGTGCAGATCTTACTAATAGCAGATCCTTTTGACTCTTTTGATCTCTTCTATTAAGTAGCAACAGTTGCAATGATATCTCACTTCTCATAGTGTATGATAAATCATTAATATCAGCAATAAATAACATGATGTGACTCGTGTATTTTAGATCTCACAGACGTTCTACATCACCATCCGGCCAGTGGACGACTCCCTGCCCGTGTTGGCCATGTCAGGGATGAGGGTGCAGGAGGGAGTGAGAAAAACCATCACAGAGTTTGAGCTCAAGGCCACTGATGCAGATACAGAGGTAAAGCAGGCAGGCAAAGGAGAGAAATAAGCAGTTTTAAGCACACAGATTCATTTCACACACTCTTCACATTCTCTTTAGGTTTGTTTTGTCTAGTTTTTATGTAAAAACAAATTTAAAGGACAGTATATATTTAAAACTGATTGAAGCAATCTATAGAAATAAAAGCGAGGTTTTATCTGTACATTGGCCAGAACGCGCTCTTTCAATGATATCTTTACATTTCATACACTGGAGGAGCCAAAACCAGACTCCATATGTCCATATGTCTGTTTGTATATCTGTATGTCTGTCCATCCGATTTTGTCGCAGCATGACACAAAACTGGCTCGACAGAATTTAATGAAACGTGGCCAGTCATTCGGTGTTTGCCTGAAGTTAAATCTGCAGCATAAATTGCATCAAAATATTGAGTAGAAGGGAGGTTATGAGCAGTTTTGCGCCAGATTAACTCACAACAGCCGTAGGTTTTCGGGACGAATACGACCCTTTCAGCCTAAAAGTGGGAGTGGCTATATGCGTCACTCAACGCGATAGTTTACCATAAATACATATATTGAGTATCCGGAGGACACAGAAACGACTGTCACATTCCCCCCTACAAATCGCCCAAAGCCTCACAAAATACAATCAAACGCATGACACAGCAAGGCTTACCGAACCTTCAAAAATGTATGGACGGATTATGCTTCCTGCGGGAAGTTAAAAACCAGTAGGTTTCATATGTTCCGAAACTGTTGTGCTAATGTGAAGCGCCACTATGAGATGAAACATGAGCGAACAGTTCCACAGCAGGCCGAGGTGAGGGCGTGTAAAAAACCTGAAAGTGTCATGCGCTCAAATCAAAATGTTAAGTAAAAGTGATGTTATGAACGGCCGGATGTAATAATCTACATTACTTTATATTAATAAGTCAGACAGAGAGTTCTGCCGTACAGAAAGAAAGGCAGACATGTACTGTATGTGTGCCAGAATTCAACCTGAAATAATAATATCACTCATTACATTAAAGCTGATCAGGTTAGTTTTAGCTTTCACCCTTTTAACTATTCCTACAAATTCTTCACCTGTCAACGTCGGTATTAACGCTAGGTCACAAATCAACATTGACATTATTTGAGAGTTCAGTTTTTTGATCTCTTCCTCTCTTGCACTTGTAGGAGGACCTGATCACATTTACCATCATTCAGGCTCCTCGTCACGGCACCATCGAGCGCACCAGCAACGGTCAGCACTACCGGCAAACCAACACCTTCACTATGGACGACATTTATCAGAACCGCATCAGCTACCATCACGACGGCAGCAACTCCCTCAAGGACCGCTTTACTTTTACTGTCAGCGATGGCACCAACATGTTCTTTATCATAGAAGAAGGTGGAAAAGAGGTCAGTCTGTCGGATGGTGCTTTTAAAGCACGGAATATTTTGTCAGTGTTTGCTTGATTGAGATGAAAAGCTACACTTTTTGTGTACTTTTTTATTCAGAATTGCCAGGCTCCATACTTCCACCATTGTTCTCACACACTCTCTTAATTGGTTCTCGTCTACCTCTCAGCAGTATCATTTCTCACTTTGGTCTATGTTGGCATGTTGTCAGTAAAAGCTGATGGATAAATAAAACACCTTTCCTCATAGACTGACAAAATGGCAAGTCCTGCTGTGACTGCATTTATTCTGAGAGCATCAGATCTGAGAAAAATAACTTGTCAGGAAGGCACAGGAATCAGTGCTCCAAGACACTTCTCGAAACACTACATGACCTACAAACAGGATCTTCACGAACTCCCACTCCCAGCATACACCCAGCAGCTCTCCTCATAATTAACTGTCATCACCTGTGCCTGATTATATTCCTATCTCTAACACAGTTAAGAATGCTTAGTCTCCTCTAGTACTGCATGATTAATTGCATAGAAATCGAAATATGGACCTGTGGGTTGAAACATGACCACATGTTCATTTCAAACAATGGATGCTATTTTAGGTGAGCAGTTACTCAGCTGAATCCATTGAGATCCAGAACAAGGAAGTAAAGCTAGACCCCAGTAATTAGCTATTTAAGCAGTTATTGCTAGATTCTTCTTTGTCTTTCGGCTGTTCCCTTTCAGGGGTTTGAGACAGCGAATCATCCGCCTCCATCTATCCTCTGCATTCTTCTACCAATATACCAAGGATATGCCAAAAATATCTCTATTCAACCTCTGAACATGTCCAAACCACTTCATTGTGGCTTCTCTGACTCAATCTTCAAAACACCTAACATGGCTTGTCCTTCTTGATCCTATCCATCCTTGTCACTCCCAAAGAGAACCTCAACATCTTCATCTCTGCTACCTCCAGCTCTGCCTCCTGTCTTTTCTTCAGTGCCACTGTCTCTAAGCCGTAGAGCATCACTAGTCTCACCACCGTCATGATGACCTTTCCTTTCATTCTCGCTGATACACTTTTATCACACAACACACCTTACTCTTTTTCCTACCCGTTCAGCAGTTATTGCTAGCATGATTATGAAATCCACGCGCTGCCAGATGCTGACTGATGTGCAGAGGCAAAAAGTCACACGAGATTCCGATTCTCAATCGAGTCACATGACCACGTCTTGTATATATATCTACATCTACATCTAGGCATTTGGCAGACGCTCTTATCCAGAGCGACTTACATATATATATATTTTTTTTTATCTCATTACATCTGAGCAATTGAGGGTTAAGGGCCTTGCTCAAGGGCCCAACAGTGGCAACTTGGTGGTTGTGAGGTTTGAACCTGGGATCTTCTGAACCGTAGTCCAATGCCTTAACCACTGAGCTACCCCTGCCCATATATCCACTCTAGCACCACATACAAAAACGATGTAAAAAAAAACCATCGGATTTGTTAAGTTCAAAGAAGAAAATCGGAATCCAGTGTTTGGGTTGTTGCATTAGTGATTGCATTAAACGTGAGTTTATCTGAATTTGTGTCCTCAAGTCATACACCAGTTAGATCGTGTTCTCTTTCATTACGTGAAGGACATAAGTGTATAAAGTTTTGGTTTTTCATCGTTTAGTGCAATTTGCGTTCATGATGTAATATAATTTGCATAATTTATCATTAAAAATTCTAGGAATTAGGCATTCTAATTAGGTGTTTTGTTGTTTCAGGCTGTCACTGCTGCACCTCAGAAGTTTAAGCTCGACATCCTACCTGTAGATGATGGAACACCTCGCATCGTCACTAACCTGGGCCTGCAGTGGCTGGAGTATATGGACAACAGGGTAAGATCTAACTAGATAACTAGAAGGAACAGATCTGAAAACACATAAAAATATGCATATAAAATGCACACCAGTTCATTACCATCTTGCTGTCATGTGCAAAAATTTGCACCACATTAAATGAACAGAGGAGAGATTTCAACTAATAGCAGTTTGTAAAAAAGGGAATAAACACAATAACCATGGTAATCACCACTGGCCTCCACAGTTGGACTACAGAGGTTGATTGCTGGCTATGCTTTATCATTTTTAAGATACTTTTCAAGTAAGGAATACCAATTTGTGAAAACAGAATTGGCTAAAGGCGGTAGGTTTCTATTCAGAATGCAGCATAAAAGAAAAGGAACTGCGTTTCTCATGTTTATATATATATATATATATATATATATATATATTATATGAAACATCCGAATCGCAGGTGTATATGTGTGTGAAATCTCAAACATAAATCTAGCATTACTGTAGCAATACCACCATATTCAGAATTTTTTATTATTCTGCGATACTAAAGCAAACATTTACTGAGCTGCTTAAGGGATGGGAACAACATAAACAACAGGAAAACATAAAAAATGACAAAAGGAACAAACATTTTTATGAGACGTGTGGGAGTATATACAGGTCACTGGAAGAGTGCTCTTTAGAAAACTTTGGAAAAGTAT
Organism: Clarias fuscus; assembly: GCA_030347435.1. Taxonomy (NCBI): domain Eukaryota; kingdom Metazoa; phylum Chordata; class Actinopteri; order Siluriformes; family Clariidae; genus Clarias; species Clarias fuscus. The sequence goes on from CM059208.1 coordinate 20,050,758, forward strand.
TTTATATTTTTGTTTATTTCTCGTTAAAGTACATTTAAAAATATTTAAAACAAACAAAAAAATTGCTAAATTGTTATAAATTTTTTTTTTCCAACTTGCAAATTTTTTTACCCCCTTAAATGAGCAAAGGAGATATTTCAATTAATAGCAGTTTATAGTCGTTTATGGCTATGAATTGGCTAATCTTTTCTGTCTTCTGTTTTTTGATTGGTTAGAAGAATTTGTATGTATATACCAATCATTTATGATTGGTTCGAGCATGAAGGCGGGACTCAAACTGTTATGTTTTTAGCCCAGTTTGGCATTACATTTGTTAATTTTTAATTAACTGTCAGAATAAAGCACATTTACGTATAGTTAAGTGATTTATAGATAATAATGATGATTAATGAGATAATAATTTCCATTTGTTAGCAAGCATATGTAAGATTAAGAAATTCTGCCTTCTTGGTTATGATTGTATTCAAGAATGTGTTCATTTAATATAAGGAGGTTTTATACATATATTTTAAGGAGACGTTTTTCATCGTCTGTACCACTATACAGGGTTGTGGGGGGCCTGGAGCCTATACCAGGAGACTTAGGGCACAAGGCGTGGTACACCCTGAATGGGCTGTCAATCAATCGCAGGGCACACACATACAGTATACACACTCACATACTCATTCACACACTGCGGCCAATATGAAGGGCGGCAAAGAGCCTAATCTGCGTGTCTGTGGAGAGTGGGAGGAAACCCGAGTACCCGGTTCCACAGACTGATGAACATGCAAACTCCATGCGCACAGAGATGGGAATCGAACCTGGCGGGGAATCAAACCGAGACCCTGAAGGAGCAAGGAGACAGAGCTATCCACTAGGTCACCATGCCACCACATTTTCATAATTAAATTTTTATTTGTAAATTCTATATTTGTATCTTCAAATGATGGCTTTCTGCAAACGTCATAACTGACCTTTCGCAGTAATATTTTACATAAACAAGCACTGCTCCCGAAATGACTCGCGGTCATAAATCACAATTAAAACGGTTCCCACTGACACCTCCGTCAAATCCACCCTAAGGTTGATATGCCCCATGCTGCAGATAGTATGGCCTCTTAGTAAATCAGTTTGCACATTTTTCGAGGGTACTATCAGGTTTTAAGACATAAAACATTAAAGAAAATTTTGGGTTTTGTGTGTGGGCTTCACTTTATGTCTTGATTTTATTGAAATAACAAAAAATAGTATATTTAAACAGATTAAATAGATGTATTTCTTTTTCTGAATTTGATTTAAATATTTTCTTCTTTTTAGCCTACAGCCCCCCCCCCCCCCCCCCCCCCCTTTGCTGGTTATGTTCCTTCTCAGTAATATTCACATCATTCTTGCTGTCATGTGTTCGTCATGCAAAATGTCATTCTATCTGAATTATTCCAGTTGAATAATATGATAGATTGCTGTCTGCTTATCTAATTTAACAGAATTGGATTTTGAATTGGAAGTCTTGGAATTATGTTTCTGACACATAAATTAGCACCCAAAAGCCATTGGGGGCAGGGGGCGCAAACATTTGCACTGTAGAAACAATGAATGGACTTGTCAAATAATAGCACTCTACTGCCCCCAGTTGACTTTATGGAGTATGACCACTATTAGTGTTTGGTCATTTATTATGACTGTACTGTATATCTGACTATCATTGGGTCTGCTCCTCATAATGAGATAATATGAGATAATAGTTTAACATTATTCAAAATGGGTTTCAGGCCACAAATCTGATCTCAAAGAAGGAACTCCTCACCATCGATCCAGATACAGATGACGGTCAGCTGACTTACGAGATCACAGCTGGACCTAAACATGGGTATGTGGAAAGCAAGCTGAAACCAGGAATCCCTGCTACCTCTTTTACACAAGGTAACATTCACACTTCAACTCCTTTACACTTAAATACTACTGTATTTCCCCAAGACATCTTAAATACATCTGGATCTATGGAATTTATTAAATTGCATACGTTTTCAGGCAATTTGAAATAGATTACTGGTTCTGCCTAACAAACGTATTTTAATCATTATTTTTCTTATTATTCTTATTATTATTATTATTATTTTACAGCGGATGTCAACCTTGGTCTCATCCGCTATGTTCTAAATGATGATGGTGTCCCAGAGACCATGGACAACTTCAAGTTCCTGGTTAAAGACAGCAAGCCCAATATCGTCAGTGACAACGTCTTCCACATCCAGTGGTCTCTTATCAGCTTCGAGCATAGCAGGTGAATATTTATTAGATTGCTTTCTATGAAGCTCGTTTTGGAGATTTTTTAGAGATTGATCTTCTTGTGAGATTTAAATGACTGCTTTTTCAGTATAAGAGTTAATTTGTTGGATCTAAGTGAAAAGCCGTGTTAGACAGAATTTACCTTGGTGTTGTTATTAATTAGACTGGTTATGAATAATACATTGTCGTGTTTGTGTTAATGTTCAGCTATAATGTGAGTGAGAAAGCAGGCACCGTGGCAGTGACGGTAAAGAGGACCGGAAATCTGAACCAGTACGCCATCGTGCTGTGCCGCACTGAGCAGGGAACTGCCACCTCCACCTCCACTGCTGGCTCTCAGCCTGGCAAACACGACTATGTGGAGCATGCGGGACAGGTACGAACATAAACTCCAGCACAACCAAGCTGATTCTCACTTATATGCTTTAATAAACCAAGAGTGGCACACACTCCTTTTTTTTTCCTTTTTATGCCATGGTTGATTTCATGGTCCTGAAAGATTCTTGCATCAGTAAAGCACCAGCGTTGTTCTTTAAGATATAAATACGATATTTCATGCATCCTGATTCTGAAGGTTCAGTTTGACGAGCGCGAGGACACCAAAGTGTGTACTATCGTCATCAACGACGACCAGGTGTTTGAAAACATGGAGAGCTTTACAGTGGAGTTGAGCATGCCCGTGTACGCCCTGCTGGGTCAGGTGACTCGCGCCAAAGTCAACATCAATGACACCGAGGACGAACCCACCCTGCAGTTTGACAAAAAGACCTACCATTTCAACGAGAGCAGCGGCTTCGTCTCCGTTCCCATTGAGAGAAAAGGTGCATATCATACTTTTTTTTTACTTTGATCTTTCTATAAAATGCCAGACAAACATGGATTCTTTACTGATGTAAATACAGGTAGTCTCCGACTTACAAACATCGGGAGCACGTTCATAAGTCGGATTTCTGCTCAAGTCCGACAAAGTGAGTCTTATACGCCTTTGACACGAATATACAATGTAAAGCATACCAATCCCCTTGACTAAATCTCTTTTAGTCTTTGTCTTTTCCCCCACACTGCCATCATGTGGCCAAAAATCATACCCGCCCTAAGGAAATGAATCTTGCATGTGAAATGTAACAGTGTTTCTGCGCCATTAAATCGTGAAGGGAATCCCAGACGCCATTAGAGCTGTTTTCCACCGATGCGGTCGGTTGGCGTCACGTGGTTCGGAGGAAACACATGATAGTCTTCGCCCTCCCGGCTGAGTGGTAGTAGTAGCCTTAATGTGGGAATTGGACACGACTAAATTAGGGAGAAAATCGGGGGAAAAAATCCCCCCTAAAAAAAAATGTTGAAGCCGGCCTCCAAGTGGCGCTGTGGTAAAGTGCCATGAGATGCGGTCTGGCATCCTGTGGTTCGGAGAAAACATGTGATAGCCCACTCATTTCTCCCGCGCCCTCACACACACACACACACACACACACACACACACACACACACATACAATATACCAGAATTTAAACATTTAATACATTCACTTACACACTGAAGATATTATATATAATTGTAAATATTATTATTTTTTGTACAGTACATGTAAGCTGTTCTACAAATGTTCATAGAACCACGGTCCGTATCTGCGGAAATTTGTAACTCAAATGTTCGTAAGTCGCGGACTACCTGTAAATTGCTTTTATTATTTTTATTTAAGCCCATTATATCTTTTTATACAACAATCATTTATAACATGAAAACCATAAAGAAGTAAATTATATGAATACTGTCTTTCAAATTTTAAGAGCATCACAACATTTTTTCTGAAATAAAGCAAGTAAATAAGTATTTTAGAGACAAAAGCAGGTAAACCTTTCCATTTTTTTATAGAATTTTACAGAATAAGTGTTACTGGTTATTGTTTCTTGTCTTTTTATTTCATGATCTTTATTATATACTGCATAAAGCAGATTTATTTTTTAACTCATTTTACACTATAAGCTGCTTCGGCCACAAAAAAACATGCACTCACTTCATTCTCTCTACATGTCATGTGCTTTATCTCCTAGGTGACACCAGCAGCACTGTTTCAGCTCTCTGCTACACCGTTCCCAGGTCGGCTCGAGGCAGCAGCCTCCACGCTCTGGAGTCAGGCTCGGACTATAAAAGTCGCAGCATGAACTCAGAGAACCGTGTGGTGCTGGGCCCCAGGGTCAGCATGTCTACCTGCGATGTCATGCTGATTGACGACAGCGAGTACGAGTCGTCCGAGGAATTTGATCTGGTGCTGTCGGATGCCTCTGATAACGCCCGCATTCGGGGTATCACAGTGGCGAAAGTGATCATTGACGGCCCCAATGACGCCTCTACTGTGTTGCTGGGCAATGCATCGTTTAGCTTTAGTGAGGATGCAGGTATGTACTGTAGTTTTGTTTTCTGGATTGACTGTCTTGAAGCTTTGACTATATAGATTTTATATTCAAATTATGATAATTCTTGGTAGAAATATTTCTTTTAGCTCATGAAATGGATTAGCAGTTCTTTTCCAGTGGAGGTGTGATAATTGAATAAATCAGTATTAAAGCATCAGTATACTTCATATAGGCACAATTGAGATCCCGGTGTTGCGTCAGGGCAGTGACCTTTCCTCCGTGGCGTCGGTGTGGTGCGCCACCCGTCCAGCTGACCAGGATTCCGCCACTCCCGGCGTGGACTACATCCCTAGCTCAAAGAAAGTCGAGTTCAAGCCTGGCAAGACTGAAGAGGTATTACAGCAAAACCCGAAAAGAGGCTTTACACAATATTTATACTAATAGAAAATGCATGCACTACAAATCAAATTCTCTTCAGACTTGTAGTTTGACCATCATGGATGACATCCAGAACCCCACTATTGAAGGGAAGGAGTCTTTCATTGTCTTCCTAAGCTCTCCTAATGGCGCCGTTCTTACAGAACCTCACGAGGCTTCAGTTTATATCATTGACAGCACGCAGGATCGTACGTAATATGATTAATCACGTTTCATCGCATCATCTTTGAAGTGTCTTCTAGAAAGAGTGTCAAAGCTTTGATTATTTTCTCAGTTCCCAGTATGCAGTTTGAAAAGGTGGCATATACAGTTAAGGAAAAAGATGGAGTCCTGCACATCCCCATTGTCAGAACGGGCGATCTGACTTACAAATCTTCAGTTCGGTGTTTCACGCGCACCATGTCTGCCATGGTGATGGATGACTTTGAGGAGAGGAGGAACGCAGATGTCTCTCGCGTCGTTTTCCTCAAAGGAGAGAAGGTTTGTTCGATTCTCAGAGTTTCACCTTCTCAAAAACGACTGTGATCTCAGTTATGAACATATGAGATTTTAGGAAATGATTCCTCTGACTTTATTTAGAGTTTAGGTACTATAAAGCGGTATGCATCTAACACAGGACCTCAAATTAAAACAAAAGCATACTCTTCATTTTGTAAATGGTTTATGTCGCATCCTGTTACATTTAACAGCAATCTTAGTAGCTGAATCTGAATGGACACTTCTGAATGCAAAAATCTATATCACATTTCATTGCAATGCAATAAGCACAGACTTTTCCATCTGCAGGTGAAGAATTGCACAGTGCACATCAATGACGACTCGGTGTTCGAACCTGAGGAAGAGTTCCAGGTCCACTTAGGCACACCACAGGGGGATCACTGGAGTGGAGCCATGATCGGGGTCAATGACATTGTCACTGTGACCATCACTAATGATGAGGATGGTATGGTTATTTTATAGCAGTTAATATGTATATTTTCCGCCCAGATATTGTAATGTTACACATTTCTAGGCAAATTGTCATCTGTGGAAAAACTATGTTAAAAAAATATATTTAAAATTTTGGACAAATCGTACTTTCAACACTTAATTATAAAATCAAACCAAGTTAATTGATTCGCCTTTTTCTCATTATCAAATATATCAGCCAGAGCAGTGTAACCTAAAAACTTCATCCTCGTAATAGAGACATGATACAATATAAAGTAACTGTATTAATGTAATGCGATGTGATAATATTTCTTACTAGATATGCGAACTTTTCGAACAGCTTGCTCATGCTCGGAGGACAGCGTTATCCGCTCCTTCCACTTGCGTGAGCTCACAGACGCCCCTGATTGGCTGTAGAGTCGTGATTAATGTGGGAGCACTAAGTACCTCTCATCCCTCCCCTCCGAATGAGCTCGGCCAATCAGCTCTCTCTAGGCCTCCGGTTACAGGTTACAGCATCACCCGGGAATCAAACTCGCGATATCCGGACGATAGGGCGATCACTTTACCACTGCACCACTCTGAGGCCTAGGGTACATTTTTTTATGATATAAGGATGTTTTCCATTTAAATTTCCCTAGGCCGATTGTGATGAAAAAAAGCCTATATGTTACCTCAAGCTTGGCCAAATACACCTTTGAAAACCCCATTAAAATTTGTTTAGTAGGTTTTACGTGATGCATGCACAAACAAACAGACAGCAGACAGACAAAAATTCCAAAAATCGACATGATGTGTTCTGTTACTCATCTTACCTTACCCCCGAATAATTTTTTCGCAAATATCCTCATTGTACAGACACGCCAACTTTACAGTTTTATTATATGTATAGGTAGATTTTTGATTGTGTACTATAGATCTGTTGAATTCTCCCATCTGCATTGTCTGATTTTCTATGAATGTTACAAAACAGCACCAACGATTGAGTTTGAGCAAGCTTCTTATCAAGTGCGAGAGCCTGCCGGACCAGACGGGATTGAGGTCCTGAATATTAAAGTCATCAGGAAAGGAGACTTGGACCGCACCTCCAAGATCCGCTGCAGCACCAGGGATGGATCGGCCCAGTCCGGAGTAGACTATAACCCCAAGAGTCGCGTTCTCAAGTTTACCCCTGGTGAGTCCATAACTGACATCCATTTTTCAACTGCATCAGTGAACTTGTAGTACTTACTGTATGTAGTACTTTGTGGCCTTTTAATATCTTCCACTGATTGCTTCCTAGGTTTGGATCACATTCTCTTCAAGGTTGAGATCTTGTCCAATGAAGAGCGGGAGTGGCATGAATCTTTCTCACTTGTTCTTGGCCCTGATGACCCAGTGGAGGCCGTACTTGGAGAAGTTACCATGGCAACAGTCACTATCCTGGATCAGGAAGCTGCAGGAAGTCTAATCCTTCCTGCTCCTCCAATCGTAAGACTTGGTTTTCAGCACCATTTAATTTAATGTATTGAAATTTGACCAGGTTCTCATTTCACATCTTTCTTTCTCTCGCAGCTGAGTTATTGCCAATTCTCACTTTATGGCACCCACTATTCAAGATAATGTTACAAAATATAAAATGATTTATAAGAACATTTGAATATAAGGCCAACGTTCAAAGCATTTCGATCTCATTCTCATGCAGGTAGTGTCGCTTTCGGACTACGACTATGTCCAGGAGGTGACAAAGGAGAACAGTAAGAAGTCTCCGTCCCCTGGTTACCCTCTGGTCTGTGTGACCCCTTGTGACTCCCATTATCCTAAGTACTCGGTAATGAGAGAGCGCTGCGAAGAGGCAGGCATCAACCAGACCTCCATTCACTTCAGCTGGGAGGTGGCGGCACCCACGGACAGCAGTGGATCCAGGTCTCCATTCGAGACGGTCACGGACAACACACCCTACACAACCGTCAACCACATGGTTTGTCCTCAGATAGTGATTCCTATTTACAGAATGCAAATATTACAGATTATCTAAAGGATTCAGTTTAACTGTTTCCTTGATCCTGCTATCACATTGACCATGCTGTGAGATGTATTTTAGCCTTTCAGCTCTATCCAGACATTTTTTTTAACTTTCTACACAGGTCCTAGACAGTATCTACTTCAGCCGGCGCTTCCATGTGCGCTGCGTGGCTCAGGCACGGGATAAGGCTGGCCACCTGGGTACCCCACTAAGGAGCAACATTGCCACTATTGGAACCGAAGGCTCTATATGCCACACCCCAGTGACCACCGGAACCGCCCGTGGCTTCCAAGCGCAGTCTTTTATTGCCACATTAAAATATCTGGACGTCAAACATAAAGAACATCCTAACAGGTGGGTAGATTTTACGAAATATCATTAATAACCACATAATACCTACAATCTTTAATAACCGCAAATATGATTTGTCCTGCAGGATCCACATCTCCGTTCAGATCCCTCATCAAGATGGTATGCTCCCTCTGGTGTCCACTATGCCCCTACACAATCTGCACTTCCTGCTGTCTGAGTCCATTTACCGCCAGCAGCATATTTGCTCCAACCTAGTTACCCTTAAAGACCTGCAAGGTATCTCTGGTAAGCAGATGTTCCTGCAAAAAACAGTTCTATCAAGTTCCTCAAATTCTGAATCGAATTATTTAATCGATACCCACTTGACCTTTTCGTTTTGTATTGGTGCATTGTTCATCTTGTCTGCTTTCTAGAAACTGGTTTCCTGGATGATGTGTCCTTCGATAGCATATCCTTGGGTCCTGGCTATGATCGTCCCTACCAGTTCAACCCTAACATCCGTGAGCGCAGAACCATCCAGCTGTACAAGCATCTCAACCTGAAGAGCTGCATCTGGACTTTCGATGCTTACTATGACATGACCGAACTTATCGACGTATGTGGGGGGTCGGTCACTGCTGACTTCCAGGTTAGTCACACTAGTACATATTATTTATTTAATACAGTGTACACACTAGAGCTAGTTATGTCTTGCGATTCTTGTGTGGCAATCTTGTGCGGCAACTCATTAGTTTATGTATGTTTGCATTAGAATTGGTAAAATGTTGCTGTTCCTCTAAAATCCTAGAGCTGGTGCATATTAAACTATTACTGTAGTAGGAGTTTTTTTTTTCTTTTGCTAGGTTTGTTTAGAATTGCGAAACAAATCTGAAAAAAACTAAATAATATTGAATCGGGATATTCATAAAATCGTGATACAGTACTTACAGAATTGCAATACAAATTGAATCAGTATCAAGGTATCGTGGTAATATCATATCAGGAGGTCCCTATTGCACATGTTCCCATCCCTAGTGTACATGCTTGCACTTAATGGATTTTTCATTCCACTTTATATTTTAATAACCTGATAGTTGTTTGGGAGTAATTGTCTTTTCGATTTTTTTTCTTAATGCCGACTCATTTCTCTCCTTAAAGCAAAATTTCAAGTGAAGTGTTTTTCCCAGGCTGGCAGTTTCTATGCAAGCTTCTATGTTTGTAGCCCTGTGTGAAAAATTAGGTCATTTGCATACAATTTGACTTGCACCCCATAAATCAGCTGTCTAGACTTGACCATAATTTGGACTAATCAGCTTGAGGTCAGTTCGGCTTAATGCAATTCTATATGTAGTCTGTATTCTATAATTCTATATGTTCTTGTATGTTTCCGTTTGTTTTAACAGGTGCGAGACTCGGCACAGTCGTTCCTAACTGTGCAGGTTCCTCTGTATGTGTCCTACATCTACGTGACAGCGCCTCGAGGCTGGGCCTCCCTTGAGCACCACACCGAGATGGAGTTCTCGTTCTTCTATGATACTGTGCTATGGAGGACAGGTGTGTGCTGCAATAACAGTAGCAGTGTCAACTTTCATAAACACTCCTACACCCATAGCATTCACCTTAATACAGACTCAGGGCCAAAGGATATGTCCATCAGGCACACATTATAGATATATAATTACTCTACACAGCCATTAATACATACCCATCTGCTAAAGACTGATGTATCTGTTTTGTTTGTTCTCTTGCAGGCATTCAGACAGACAGCGTGCTCTCGGCCAGATTGCAGATCGTCAGAATCTTCATCAAAGAAGATGGCCGGCTAGTGATTGAGTTTAAAACACATGCTAAATTCAGGGGTGTGTTAACACCTTCATTTGTCAGAATCTCAAAATGTTTTACTTATACATACACACACATGGTATATATGGTTAGAATTATATAGAAAATATGTATTTTTAAATGAACATTTTTGTGAGGGGCTCTCAAGTCAAAGCAGGACTTTTCAGCATTTCACTAGTGCTTGTATACCATCAAGGTAGAAAGTTTTCTCAGCATGACTTAAGCCATGTACAGACTGCCTGCTTCATATCCGAAACGCTGGTCTCCCAGGAGCTCCTTTAATGGCCCAAACATGTGGAAATGGCTTGGAGTGAACTCAGGACTGTATGGGGGATGTTGCAATAATTCATAACCAAGTTCCTGTATTTTGCAAGGGTGTAATTGGATGATCGTGTGTACAGTTTCCACAGACAGAAGCGTCCCTTCCGCTAGTTGGCAACAAAATATCTGTCGATTTTCAAGTAGCAAGTGTTCCACCCTGTATATATTACTAGGAATGACTACAATGGGCTCTGAGCCACCTCGTCTGGGATCGTCGTTCCTGGACGTACGGCAGTCTTTAAAACGTTTGCACGTTTACAGCAAAGAATCTCATCATCGTACTGTGCTTGAAGTCTTTTGTAAATGTCAATCGGTTTCATGTCCTCATTAATTTACATTTATGTAAATTTGGTAAGACACCCTCAACCAAAGTGACATATGTTTTATTTCATTTTACAGTTAAGCAGTTGAATAGCTGTTGAATAACTGTGGCTACTTGGTGGTGCTCGGGACCATCCAGTCCAGCACGATCAAATTCAAGAAAAATTTCAGTCCCGATTTGACTTGTATTAAGTGTTAAACATGGGTATTAAAAAACAGCAGATTAAAAAATGCATATAGTTGAAACCAAAGAGAGATTATACGTGGACATACGTGAACATATTTAACTACTTTTATTGATACACAGAATGTCATTAACAGCTGTAATACAAAGTCTATCTCTGTCCTATAGGTCAGTTTGTTCCAGAGCATCATACTCTCCCCGGGCACAAATCCCACCTGATGGCACCGGATCACCTCGGGGGCATCGAGTTTGTTTTGCAGCTTGCCTGGAGTGCGCAGACCTTTGACTCCCCGTACCAGCTATGGAGGGCCACCAGCTCCTACAGCAGGTAGCTTACTATGACATGACCGAACACAGATCCAGTAAATCACCCACACTTGTGTTCCTAGTTTCTTGTAGCTGATACGTTCCCTGTGTCATCCAGGAAGGACTATTCTGGGGAATACACAGTCTTTTTAATTCCCTGCACGGTGCAGCCCACTCAGCCGTGGATCGATCCTGGAGACAAACCCCTCTCCTGCACGGCTCATGCTCCCGAGAAGTACATTCTTTTCTAATGAATAGTTGTTTCATTTTGTTTAGACTGGTGTTGAAATAATGGAGTGGTTGCATTAAGGGCAACGACGCGGTCTTGCAACTTTTTGTTCCCTCAATGGTCGACAGGTTCCTGCTGCCAATTGCGTTCCAGCAGACGAATCGACCTGTGCCTGTGGTCTACTCTCTGAACACCGAGTTCCAGCTGTGCAACAACGAGAAAGTGTTTATGATGGATCCTGCAATCACGGACATGTCCATGGCAGAGATGGACTACAAGGGCGCATTTTCAATGGGTAAGTCTTTGAATCCCTTTATTATTTCTTTTTATATTATTAGGTGGCATTCCAAAATTCTTGTCTTTCCAAAATTGGCAGTAATGTGTACCCCACCCGTCAGAAAAAGAGGCGGACATGTAACCATGACAACACGTTTCCCAGTCGTAGTTAGTGTCAGCCAGCTAAAGAGTCAATAAAGATTGTTTACAGCTTGTTTCGTCTTTGCCTGTAGAGAAGAACTTTTGTGACATGCGACATGTACAGGTACTTTCGCATTGTGTGTTGTTGAATTTCGCAAAACACTTACATAATAGTTAATATACTGCGTCTTAGCTGAATTTCAACATTGGAATATTGGAAAACATTTCACAAATGTTTTTAAATTCACTCACTATCAAGATGATTTTTATTACATATCTGATTAGTCAAAAAACAGCTGACGTTCCTGAAGATTTTCTGAAACTTTTTCCTGATGTTGCCAGCTTCCCCTATGATTACATATAGATTGTGTGCACCGAGATATGAACGACTCTGAAAGCAGCCTTCCATGTGTTGACTGGTTAAAATGTTATAAATTCATATCCATGATGTAAGGAGGTTAAAAAAAAAATAACCTGAGGATGAAAATAAAAACGGGACATGCCACGTGGGTGGAAATTTTTTATTTTATTAAATTTTTTTTATCTGAGGGAAAAAAACATGGGCCGCAGGAAAAAAAACTGTAGAAGGAAGAATAAAACAGGACATGAGACTCGAGTCAAGTTTTGCAAGATCTCGCAAACATTTTGCGAGATCTCGCAAAACTTGATTCTTCAGCATTGCCAATTTAGTTGAGCAGGTTGCAGTAACGGAAAACTTTGAGTTTTAATTTCAGCTTGACCTAAAGACAGTAGGTACTCTGAGCTCGTCCTTTCCACATTTTGGCGCTGGAAGATTGATCCGGAAATATGAGTGTCATGAAGTGGTCTCGATTTTTTTTTCTCCTATTTTTCTTTTTTTTTCCTTCTTCTTCTTCTTCCTCTGTTTTTTTCCCTTCAAATGATTTCTTCCCCTTTCCCATATCCCTCTGTAATGATGTAAAGCATCAGCTGTTTAGATATTGTTTAAATTGTGATACTTTGGATGAGTGAATAATTAGTGGCAATGTACTGAATAGCTGAACGTGTTGTACTGGCTAGTGTATATTAACGGCGTACTGTTTTACTGTCTTCTGTAGGTCAGACGCTGTACGGCAAGGTGCTGTGGAATCCTGAACAAAATCTGAACTCGGCCTACAAGCTGCAGTTGGAGAAGGTTTATCTGTGCACAGGACGAGATGGCTACGTTCCCTTCTTCGACCCAACGGGCACTTTGTACAACGAGGGGCCTCAGTATGGGTGTATTCAGCCTAACAAGCACCTCAAACACCGTTTCCTGCTCCTGGTACGTCTACACAAGGCTCTGCACTCTGTTAATGTAATATAATATAGAAGGCTTTGCAGAGGATGTGTGCTCCTGAGCATGGTACCTGGTGAGGGAGAATCACATTTCAAACAGTCGAAGGGTTTGTTTTTCCCGTACAGGACCGAAAGCAGCCTGATGTCTGCGAGCGCTACTTCCACGATGTTCCGTTCGAAGCCAGCTTTGCATCGGACGTCCCTGAGCTGCAGTCCATAAGCACAATGCCTGGTGTGGACGGCTTCACCATGAAGGTTGATGCCCTCTATAAGGTCAGTGGACAGATATCTAATTGCCACATTTTGTGAAATCACCTGGCTCTGACTCTGATTTAATTCGATATCATCTTATACGCTGTATTTCTTTTCATGATTTAAGGCAAAATACAGTGGAGCTACATAAAGGCACAGGAAAGCAAACAACCTGTTAGGATAAGGCTACACATATTATCTGTTCTCGGAGAGTCTACGAACCCCTGCGGCAATCACTTACGGCAATCAAAAGGACAACTGTTTGTTTATCACAGTCCTGGCATTTCTTAACTCTTAACTTGTCATCGTGCGGAAATGCAGTAGCCGTTGCCATAGTCTCATGACACTTCCCTGGGCACTGCATGATTTAGTAATCCTGTGTTGCAATACACTTTTATTTTGACTTATGCTAATTTGCGTTTCTGTTATCACAATTCCTATTCATGGTACACGCCAAAATGTACATTCTTGAAACTCACACATCTCAGATGCGCATATGCATAGGCATAGCTGTTGTGCAGTTGTTATTGCAAATGGGTCTCTCGACTGAGGAAAAAGTATTCATAGTTGAGTATTATTTCCGTTCATGCAGAAGCGGTCGTGAACGGAGACCGAGATTGAAAAAGGTGTCAGAGCCATTCCTTCCTTCCCATACCCGTTGCCATTTCTCCAATCTTACATCACCTGATGCCTACTTGTGAAGAATGTTAAAGGAGAGTGTGTTCAACTGTGAAGATCTGACAAGAACTGTGCCTGCATTACGCGAGCGAGTCGTCCTTTTTTGCAGGAGTCTGCAGCGACCTTTGTTCCAGGAATCTGGGTTGCGGATCTGCATGAACGATATGAACACTGTCTACAGTGAAGCAGTGCACACACACTTACATTACGCATACCGTGGTAAATCAGCACGCTAATAGTGTGTATGTATTTCAGGAGAAATAGACTCACAGATGACCATGGGTAGATCTCCATGGGTTTCTTTAGCCCCTTGCTCAGCTACGGCTGCCTAAGATTGACTAGGTGAAGTCGCGAATGACCGTGGATAGGCTTACGAACGCATATAGAGGACTATGGCAGACATACGAGTCATAAAATGTCACACAAAAGCAAAAATCATGAGCACAGGAACAGAGCTTAAGATGTTAAATATTTTAAGTCCAGCGAAATGAGTTTGTAAATCTTTATGAATATTTGTGACATGCTGAATGGGAGGTGTCTCTTTTTTTGTTCCTTTGAGACCTCGGTGGTTGTTAGCCACTCTGACATCACCGCAGAGCTTCTCCTGAGTTTAACAGGAGAAAAATGTTTAAACAATTTCAAACATAAGCAATAAGGGTATAGTTCCTAAAACAATCTGGCAAGAGATTTTTTTCATTCTCCTTTTTTTCTATTCCATAATCCACAAGAAAACCAATATAGAAATACAAGAGACTCATCGGTTTTTTGGCTGCTCCCGACAAGGGGTCGCCACATACAAGCTTGTCACAAGTTTTACGCCCGATGCTCTTCCTGGCGCAACCATCCCATTTTAACCGGACCGGCACTGCATCCAATGGCTGGGGTTTGGGCGCTAGCTGGGAATCGAACCCAGGCCTTCCGCATGGCAGGCAAAACACTTTCCACTGAGTCACCTGCGCCCAGTTCTTCATATAAGTAAAGAGCTGTATCATCATACAATCAGTGTCCCTTTCTTGTCTCATGTTAATGGAGACTGCAAACTTTTCCTAGTTGGAGGATGGAAAAAATTATCTGTAGATCTGTAGTAGAATACAGTACATAACACTTTGCACCAGCAGCATTGTGGATGATTTAAAGTAAAAAAAGGTTTTGAATACCACTGCAGATCACATTAGTTATACTGCAAAGATTAATGTGCTGTCCATCTTAATAAGACGTTCACGGTGGAATATTTCAATGTTGTTGCTATTTAAATGATGTTCCATTCTTGTGGGGGTTTTTTCATAAGAGATTTCCTATCTTACTAGGTGGAAGCAGGACATCAGTGGTACCTCCAGGTCATCTACGTCATTGGTCCGGAGTCTATTTCCAGCCCAAGAGTGCGTCGCTCAATCAGCTTAGCGTTAAAACGTGACCTGAGCTCACAGTCTGTGCTGGACGAGTCACTCATCTACGACAACGAGGGTGAGCAGGTGAAGAACGGGACCAACATGAAGGCCCTGAAGCTCGAACTTCAACCCTCGCCCTCTTTCGACTCGCACACGAGCGGCTCGGTTGGGGGAGGTGTGGTGGCCTTCTTCCTGCTCATTCTGCTGTTGCTGGCTTCCTGCGTCCTGTTCAGGAAGTGCCGAAAGGTGGACGGCAGGAAGCCCGCAAAGAACCTCAACATGGAAGAGTATCCGCTGAACACCAAAGTGGAGGTCGAGCGGCTGGAGAAGAACCTGAAGAACGGCAAGTGCAACGTTAACCTTCTCAGCCAGGGCGCCGACACCTGGAAGGTCAACGGGGTCAAGGTCAAGCAGGTCAACCTGGAGGTCAAAATGCACAACAACATTAACGACGGCACGGAAGTCTGATCGGCTCAACACGCGAGAACAGAGATTAGAATATTTAATAAGACACTGTAAAAACATTTATTTTCTATTACTGTCTGTAATAATGGAGATGTGTTGATGTATGAGATTAGTATTTTTATACGACCCTGAGACGGGGGGAAAAGGGAAAGTCTGTTTGCCAGCTATGCAGTGTAAAGTATCTTGCAACTGAGCTACCTCAGGACGTTACGTCATCATATTGAATGATCTCACTCCGATCTCAGCCTGTTTCATTTAAACAATTTTAAAAATTGTTGACAAGGATTTTTTTTGTTTGTGACATTAGTATCATCGTTATTAATACAGCAGTCAGTGGTAGCTCAGCCACTTTATTTAAATGCATTTTATTTTTGCTGTACTTTGTGTTAGCCATTTCAGTAAAATCACGATGAAAGTATTAAGCACAGGTTATGTGCCGACACTGTTTTGAATTAGGTATATGATGTAAATACCTTTATAAAGTGCAATTACATGATGACGTAGTCATCCCTCATACCTGTTTTTTTTTTTTTTTTTTACAGTGGTACCTCGGAGGCGAGTTCTTAAGGTTGAAAATTCGTATTGCGAAACAAATTTTCCCATTGACAATAATGTAAATGCAGATAATCTGTTCCAGACACCCAAAAATATTACCAATATTACCAATCACTATTTTTTTGTATATGTAAACATTCACTCACTCATCATATATACCGCTTTATCCTGCATACAAGGTCACAGGGGGCCTGGAGCCTATCCCCGGAGATTTATGGCAGGGTACACCCTGGGCACGGTGCCAATTCATCGCTGGGCACACACTTACACGCTCATTCACACACTATAGGCTACAATTTGGGAACACCAATTAGCATAATCTGCATGTTTTTGGAATGTGGGAGGAAACCGGAGTACCTGGAGGAAACCCACCAAGCACGGAGAGAACATGCAAACTCCATGGACACAGACCAGAGATGGAAATCGAACCCAGAACCTGGGGGTGCACGTGCTAACCCTGCTTTATCATATCAAAAAAATCTAAGCATTTAGAAAAGACATGTAGATAAAGTGAACAACATTAAACTTCCCTGAATTTATGATTACTATTGGCACCATCTGCTTTAAAACCGAACCTGAAAGTGGCTCCCTTTTCTTCTTGCACTCGTCTTTGGGACACATGGTGTCTTCACTGTCTTCACTAAATCTTGTACAAAATGCCAAAAAAACACAAATTGTAAACTCACTTTGCTTGGCTTTTCACGATCGCAAAAAGTTTTTAAATGCTCCCAGATGTACGTGCAACGTAGCCGCCGTTCGGTTTCGTCTCAGTTCGGGCGCTCGTATGTAGAAAGTGCTTCGTATGCCGAGGCAAATCACCTGCAAATTAAGGTGGAAATTAGTGAGCGGGCCGTTTGTATGCCGAGGTACCACCTTATTACTTAATCACCATTGTGCCACACTGAATTTTACAAAGTGCGATTTTTGAGTCTGAATCCAAATATTATATATGGTATTACTGACAAATACATTTGCAAGCATTAGTGCTGTTTTTTTTTTTTAAACACTGTAACCTGGGTGTTTGTGCTTAAATACACTGTTCTGCTGTCTCTCTCTCTATACTCAATCCACCTTGTGGATTTCTTTTACTGTACTGCACTGCACATACAAGTTCCATCAGTATCCTGTGACATCATTGACAAGAGATGATTGCCATATCACCTCACTTTATTATTATGTATTATGTATTATGTTATGCTTATGTTAAGTCATATGTAGAGCACATTCAATGTACCTTGCTGCACAAATGATTTCCAGTGTTGCGTTTTTATGATTTGGTTACATATCACTAGGTGCTCGTGTGAGACAGATATTCTGCAGCCATGGCTCTCTCATCATCATCATTATTATTATTATTATTATTATTATTATTATTTGTCCGTTTCGCAGAATGTAGTGCCTATCAAACCTATCAGTTAAAGAGAACGTATGGTGCTATGATTTGTGAGGAAAAAATTGATGTAATGCCTGTACTATGTGCCTTTTTAGTAATAAATAAAAAATATCTGTAAAAGATTTTGCACTTTTTCGTGTGAGCAATTCTGAAAAATACATTTTGTTACGGATGGCGTTGTCTTTTATAGTCTGAAGGTGTTTTGCGCTCCGCTTTCATCAGTACGTCTGGATAAATAATTGAATAAAACAGTAGGAAAATAGATAACAGTGGTATAGTAAATACCTGAATAAGCAAAAAGGAGATTTATTAAGAGGAACAATTTTGTCAGAAATGCTAGCTTTGCTGTTAAGTGTCTTCATAATAAATAATCAAGTGAAAGTTTAAAAAAAAAAAAAAAAGATCCACCATTCATTTTGGACAACAAAAAAATCAGTTGCAGCAGTGACTTCAAATTACTGTTACTACTACCACTCACTCAATCACCATCTATACCGCTTAATACTGTATTCAGGGTCACGGGGGCCTGGAGCCTATCCTCGGAGACTTAGGGCACATGGCAGAGTACACCCTGGACAGGATGCCAATCCATCACAGGGCACACACACAAGCACTCACACACCACAGCCAATTTGGGAATGCCAATTAGCCTAACCCTTTTTTTGGGGGGGGGGGGGGGGGGGGGGGGGTCCAACCATGTGCCATCTGACACATCGAACCCATGAACCCAGATCCTGGAGCCTGGCGTTGCAAGGTTCCTGTGCTAACCACTAAGCCACCAAGTCACCAGTAAAAATCCAGACACACCTATCATTGGTTTTCCCTGATCTTCAATTCTTTCTACATTGTAAAACACTGCTGAAGGCATCCAAAATATGCAATAATCTCATTTGAACAGTTGATATAGAGATGCATCTGCTATTATGCTCTGTAAAGCCTTCATAACGACTCTAATCTGAGGGGCTTTGTTAATTGGAGATTTTTGAGGCTGGTAACACTAAATGAACAACTTCGCTGCAGCAGAGGTAAGTTCTGGTCTTGATTTCCTGGGATGGTCTTGATGAGACCCAGTTTCATCATGGTGCTTGGTGGGTTTTGCAAATGCACTTGACAATATGGTTCTTGCGAGAACTATTTCAGAACAGCTGACCTTTGTGTCTTGAAAAAACAACCGACTCAAGTCTCTGGTAAAATCTCCAGTATTGTTCTTGAATGTGATAAATAAATCCAAACTTGTGTACAAACTTTGTAATTTTGGCTCAAAGGCTCGGTAAAATATGGATCAGAGTTTTCTTCAATAAGGCATTACAGGATTAAGTGCAAGATGTTTAAAGGTCTCAGATTAAGGGCTGTTTGTCCATTAAAATGGTCATCACTGTGATTTGATTCAACATATGAAATATTTTTAAATGGTGACAAATGTTCATTTAAATTGTAAATGATGTGTGATGGGTGCATAAGTATTTGACCATGCACTCATCTATACTGATTTATCCTATATACAAGGAGACTTAGGGCGCGAGCTGCTTCCCACATTCTGCCACATAGTGATTTCACCATTGAACCAGAGCAGACGTGAGCATTGACCAGCAGGGGGCAGCATGTTCTCATACTCTGAAAAACCAACCCGCAGTCTGAGGTTTCCCTTCACGAGGTGTTTTGTTATGGAACGCAGAAAGTTCTGCTGAGCCAGCAGGCCACAGTCACGTGACCAGCCTCCAGGATTAAGCAATCTCTTTACCAGTGAACCTGAACTGGTAACGTTATTCTGCGGGTATATGAGTATTGCTTCCGCTTTGAGGGCTGATGTTCCTTGATATGGAACAGGCCTGGCTTGACTGGATGTTTATTCAAATAAATGATTAAATCTGCCTGTCTTTTTTAGCTTTTTTACGGGAATGATACTGTACATTCTGGTTGCCAAATGTACAATAGACATATTTAATCTAGACATAAATACATCATATATAGACACTGCAAAGTTTTGCATCTCACATGGTTTCATTGCAAAAATAGTTAATGCACATTCTAGTTTGTACAATATTGTGCAAAAGTCTTGAGCCACCCCTCGTTTCTTCATATCAATTAATGAAACACCTTTTTCTCACTACCTTAAGTCAGATGTGTTTTTTTAATGCTTGAATGATTCAATGAACAAACAAGAAATATTCCTCTGAAGCTGGTCAGTTACAGAGACTGGACTGAAAATGAGAGCCAAAAAGTTCTTCAGGAAGCCTGGAGTAATATTCCTCGAGACTACAAGAAAGTCTTGCTCTTTGGAAGCTAAATATGAAGAAATGAGGGGAAAAGACTTGAAAAGACTTTTCAAGTACTGTATGTCCGGCAACAAAAATTTAAATCATGAAATTTCAACCTAGTACAGAATTCCTAAAGGCTGCATAGAACATAGTAAACAAACCAACAAAAAACAAACAAACAAGATAGTAGTTATTCAGGGGAAGGAGTGTGTGTGTGTGTGTGTGTGTGTGTGTGAGGGTGTGGGGGTGTGGGGGGTGTCATGCTGTACAGGCTATGCAAAGCTTTTAGATGCAAATTTTTACAACTGTATATACAAAACTAACAGTAAAACAATAGTAAGTGACACTCAACTTCCAGCTAACGATTTTCGGTTTCCAGAAAATTCTGGAAATGTTTTTGGTTTGTACTGTTCATTATTCAATATAGCTCAGAGGACATGCCCTGCTATAACCTTTAAATATTTTTTGCCCTTTCCATTTTAAGTATTTAATCAGTATCATTTTAAACAGTGCCACAATATTAAAAAAAAAAAATCTTTGTTCAAGTTACTTTTAAAAAGTAACTATGCATCAGTGTTTGATGAAAGTATTGTGCATTTTTTCCTTTTCCAAGAGAGACTGTCTTAACATCTTTTCAAATAAAAAAAATCACCAAAATCTCATCAAGGGGTGCCTAAACTTTTGCACAAGCCTGGAGAACATTTGAGATCTTCTTTTAGAGAATATAATAACATTCCAAAAAGGAATAAATAAATGAATGGTTTATACTGTACAAACGACCTTGGGTGAACTTTGAGAACTTCCCCTAAAAAAGAACATTAGAGGAAGTTTTTTTCCTAAACAAACAAACAAAAAAACTGAAAGCACCCTTTGGTGAATTTGGTGAGCTTCTCCTACACTAAAAAAAAATGTTACAGGAACAAATGGTTTGTGGTTACAAAAAAAATAACCCAAACAACATTGTAAACATGTTCAAAGTCATACGAGAGAATTTGACAGCAACGTTCCGAAAATGTTAGTTCGTGGTTACAAAATAAATTGTACAAAAAAGCAAACTTTATTGACCACTACTTGACAGATAAAGTCAAACAACTGTGACAAAAATATAACTAATGTTTATAGAAAGTAAAAAAATCCCCCCAAACCCCAAAGGGGAACTAAATAACAAAAAATAGAATAATAAGTCATTGTGGTCAGTGGTTTGCAGGAAGGCCTGTGAGCCCAATATTGTCCATTACATAAATCACATAAATTCTTGGAGCTCAAATAGTGCTGTGTTTTGTTTATTTGGAGGATCCCTGATTGTATTTATGCATTTATTTATTTATTTTCTAAAGGTTAGCCTGCATGCAGTCGCAGTCGGATGCAGGTTTTCATTCACTCATCATGAGCGTTGTCACTGTAGATGCTCCGTAGTCAGATCTGGGATTTCAGTAGCTTTGAGCTCGGCCTGAAGTTCGCATAGAAGATATTACCTGCTGTTGTAGTCGGTGAGGGTCACCTGAGAGATGCCTGTTACACTCCCCCTATATATACATGCTGATGATGATGATGCGGCTCAGGTTACAGTGTTAACAACATGCCGCCTTATGTCAGACAAACTGCGTATATATAGTGCATAGTATGACATGCTACCTATGTCATATTGTGATTGTGTCACAGGCACAATTTACAAAAATTACATTTTAGGTTCAGTTAAGTTTACTGAGTAAAAAAAAAAAAGTTTGAGAAGAACTTGTAGATTGCTTGTTCAGTGCATGGTTGCAAAAAATTATGTTGGAGAAGCCCTGATAAATTATTTATTTTTCACTCCAGTGCATGGTTGCAGTAAAGTATACATTTAGACAAGATATACATTTATTCGTCTAACAGCAGGGAAATCTCTTATAAAATTCAAGAATTTGTGAAATTTCATTCAAAAAAATAAAGTTTGAGAAGGCATGATCAATTGTTTTTCTCACTTTGGCGCATGGCTGCAATAGAATAAAGTTTGAGGAGCCCTGATATGGACGACTGAAACAGAAACCAGGCCAGCTGCGTTCCCCAAAAACGTCCTCAACCAAACTGGTGAAGAGAGAGAGAAAGTGTGTGTGTGTGTGTGTGTGTGTGTGTATGTATGTGCTCAGGCAGACGGTCAGGCGCGGCGTCCCATCAGAAAGCGGAGCGTGCGTGAACACACCAATCGTCACAATAGCACGGCTCGCGCACTCGGCCGCGCGCGCTCACGCACGCACGCTGGAAGTTCGGTTGGCGCGTGCTTAACAGCAGCAACAACAAAAACCTCCCACTTGACTCAGTCACCGGAGTTACGGAGTTTAGTAAACGGAAAGCCTCGGTTATGGTCGGGATAACCGGTGTTCGTCAGCAGACTCGGCCCAAGCCGCGGGTCAGGACTGTGTAATGTCGACTTTATGAGACGAGTTGTCCTAAAAGGGCATTTTTTTTTGTTTGAGGCGCGAGCCGGCTAACACGCTAACGAGCTAGGAGCTAACTCTGAAAGGAAGGGGAAGTAGGGAGGCGTTTTCTCCATGCACTCTGAGCACACTTGGCTAACGTTAGCCTTAGCCTCAGTGACCACACATACACACACCCACTTGAGCGTTGGGAAAACGAATCCAGGCATAGCTGTGAATCGGAGTTTTTCTACTGTTTGCTGCCGAGCCGAGAGGTCTAACTAACATTATCTGTTCGTCGCTGGCTAGCAACAATCCGCCTTTTTGGAGTGGTTATTTGGCGTAACCTGAGTTACGCTAACAGCGTAGCCGAGAGTTGGTGGGATTCACTGCACCGCTGTGGAGGAGGAAGTCGAGCATGGTGGTGGTGTTCAAGTGACGTTCCTCTCCCAGAGCCTCGCAGGACAAACAGGGTGGAGATGACCAGATAGAAGCGGTGGTGCTGCTGGTGAACTGTTTGGGGAAGGATTATACTTTTTGTTGTTGTTGTTGTTGCTAGACTTGAAGGAAGAATGAAGAAGTTTTCGCGCATGCCCAAGTCGGAGAGCGGAGGACTGGGAGGAGGTTCTGGATCCGGGTCCGGTACCGGAGGGAGCAACTTCATCGGGAAAGTGTTCGCTATCGGGAGGTACCAGGTCACCGTGGACGAGCTCATTGCAGAAGGTAACGTGTGAGTGACAGGGTAGTAACTGCGTGTTATCTCTGTTTTAAACACCCCTTCACCCCGAGGTGTGTCCGCTGTCCCCTGAACTCCACCCGAAACTCCACCCGAGTATTGGATTTGTCTCTACTTTTAATCCTCTTTTCCTTTCTGAACTCTCTTAATTCAGTTCATGGTGTTAAGAATTTATGGCGAAAAACTTTCACTTGTTAAACAGTTATCCTAGGCGTGTTTTTCATCTCTTCATTAAGTTGCAACTCGTTTAATTATAACAATGATGATAGAATGATCATAATGTGGGTCGTACCTTCTTGAGAGACGCGAAAAGAAACCCCGTTGTGGTACAAGCACTTGTACTGAAAGCGTTATTTAGTTGAGTGTGATGGTACGATTTGAGGAACATAATAACATTTGCATTTAGTTGCAAAAAAAACAACAAAAAAAGCAGGGTTCGATTTCCACCAATGGTCTGTGTGTGTGTGTGTGTGTGTGTGTGGTGGGTTTTCTCTGTGTACTCCAGTTTTCTCCCAAAGTCCAAAGACTTGCAGATTAGGCTGGTTGGTTCATGTGTCTTGCGATGCCATGCCCTGTCCATGGTGTACCCCGCCTCAATGCCTATACGCTCCAGACTCTCCACAACCCTGTAACAAGAGAACTGGTATAGAAAGTACGTTGAAAGGACATACTGTAATTGGCTCTCGTGACGTTTTGTTCTACAGTACCTGAATATCATCCTAAATAAGTTTTGGCATAAAACAATCAGAAAATGCATCCAGCACGTTATAATACTGTAACATGTATAATATTGTAACATGTTGTTACGTGATGGTGTAATAGGGTGTGTATGAACAAGTGAATGCTGAGAAACCTCTTGGTAGGGCGTGTATTGATGTAAATATACAGCGGTTACATTATCGGGAGGGAAAAAAGGTACCTCCCCCACAAACTTGTTTTAAAGATTAAAGGAGAGTTTACAGAAGGCCGCATTAACCTGTTTTCACTTATTGCGTACTAAACAAATAATAATAAGTACAATTGTAAACATTGTAAACACAAAATTCAGCCACTATAGTAATTGGAGGTATCGAAATAAATGGTATGAAAATGGTCAGTATTCTCAAGAATGAACCTTGACCTCAGGCTTCCTAGCATGTGGCCATCCTGTTGTTGCAATCCTACGCACGTCAGCTGCTTGGCCTTTGTGAATCACGGAGTCAAATCTCCCACCGTACACCAGACAAATTCCCCTATTTCAACAGCAAAGAGTGTGGCACTTTTAATTTCCTGTGAATCCTGAAATGAAAGCAGTCCAGAGATGATTAGTCATGTGATGGATTTTTTTTTTTTTGTGCGTGTGTGTTAGTTGGCGAAATTTGCTGGACGGAGTAGAAAGGCACTCTTCCTGCTATTTCATCTTGAGTAATGCACGAAACACTCCCATGCCTCTCTTTATTTAGGGGCAGGATTTTTATTATTAATATTATTATTATTATTAAATCTGAACTAGAGCAGTTTGGAAATGTTATCAATGCTCATGTTTTGAAAAAGTTTATATTTATATTACAGCAAAAGAAAAATCTAAGAAGGAGTAAAACAATGCAATGAGATGACTTTGGGTGCATCTTAAGGCTTTGTAAGATTTTCTATAAAATAGTCGTGTTCTGGATTTAACATTTGAACTCAAATTGACTACCTAAGTTTCTGACTTCCTGTTCAAGAGTAACATAATTAAAATGTGGCACATGACCTTTGGGGTGAATGCGGATCAGTCGGATAATAAAGTACGCATGTCAAGTGTGGTAGTTTATCTGCGTCATGCATTCATATCTTGGTATACAATGTGAACTGTCAGATCTTCGTACAGCTGTGTTTTAACCAAAAAAATTCAAAGTGATTATGAATATCCTGTAGCTCTATTTCTTCCACGGTAAGATTAACATTTTCTGGCTTTGCTCTTTCCTTACAGTATAGAACTGATAAACCACAAATTTATGATCTTTTAAAATATCACTTGTTGGGACTAGGAAGCGCTGTATCAGATGTTCTTTCGCTTAAATCCAGACTATGCTCAGCCCTTGCCTTATATTTCATGTAATGCAAGCAACAGAGCTTTCCTTTCTGTGAAATGTCATTGTGTGTGTGCGCGTTTCCAGTTAAAGGGTCCCTACACTGCGAAACTTGCTGACTGAACAGAATTGTGAAATTTCCCTGCCAGTGCGGAGTTCGAGCCACACAAACATCTGTGGAGTTGGACCGAGTCTCACAAGTTCCTTTTTCTCGATTCCTTCCTCCTTTGCGCGCTGGGGGACGTTGGAGCCAGAAAGCCTTTTGAGCTGAGTTTATTTGTTCATGACTGATTAACATCGCAGGGGAAAGTCTATTGTGTTTTAATTGTTTTATGGAGTTTTTCACAGTACAGGGTGGGCCATTTATATGGATACACCTTAATAAAATGGGAATGGTTGGTGATATTAACGTCCTGTTTGTGGCACATTAGTATATGTGAGGGGGCAAACTTTTCAAGATGGGTGGTGACCATGGTGCCCATTTGGAAGTCAGCCATCTTGGATCCAACTTTTGTTTTTTCAATAGGAAGAGGGTCATGTGACACATCAAACGTATTGGGAATTTCACAAGAAAAACAATGGTGTGCTTTAACGTAACTTTATTCTTTCATGACTTATTTACAAGTTTCTGACCACTTATAAAATGTGTTCAATGTGTTGCCCATAGTGATGGTTTGTCAATGCAACCCTCTTCTCCCACTCTTCACACACTGATAGCAACTGCCCCACGCACACCATTGTTTTTCTCGTGAAAGTCCCAATAGGTTTGATGGATATAGTCAATGGATATAGTCAATAGTCAATGGATAAGAACTTTTAAGAGGCGTAGGGCAATTAATTTTAATAATTCATTTATTAACTAGGGAAAGCTGCAATGTTTGACTGTCAAGAAACTTTAATTAAACTTGCAACGAAAACAATATATAGTGAGAGAATATGAGACTAAAGTGAATGAGACTATAGTGAACAAGTGTATGTACATATAATGCCTTATAGTCCTTATTTTCTTCAAAAGAAAACAGAGCACATCATACTAGCACCCTTGACCCCAAATTGTAGGCCAAATGTTTTCCTCTGTGTTATGCTTTTTTTTTTTTTTTTCCTCTTTTTACATTGCGCATCAAATATATTACTCAGCTCCATCTAGTGTGTTGTTTAATTTGTTTGATTTAGGAGAGGTATAAGACGGCCCTGTGCTGGATTTATTTGTTTTTGTTTGTAATTGCTTCCGAATATCATGATCCCGGACTATGAATATGGTATTCCTGATCCTGGACTAGGAGTGCAAATGAAGCTAAAAAAAAAAACCTGATAATTGATCAGGTTAACAATAAATAGTCGATTAGAACTATTTATTGCAAACAAGTTGTACATAAATAGTTCTAGCATCAACCTCCCAACAATTAGATTTTTTGTAGTAATAATAAAAAAAAGAAAGAAAACAAGACTGTCAAAAAAAACCTTTTCTCTACCCTTATTCAAAAACAAGGTGAAAACTGCAAGCGTGTACAAAATTATAGAGCTATAGAGCTAAATCATTAACTGCACTATTCTGAAGAACTAGTCTGTCAATTGTGCACAATTATGCATCAATCTGTATCTCACCATTATAACTCAGACATGCATTTGAGATGAAAACTTTTCTTGTGAATGTTATGGGGTGTAATATTTTTGTCCTTCAGGTTGTTGACCGCTACATGAGCAGCTTATTGAACCAGAAACCATGAATAATGAAAGTAAAAGCTTGCACACAGCTTGTCCTGGGTGCTCAGGCAAGTGATTTATCCACGTCTGATTTGTCTGGGTGGTCAGAGGTCAATCGATCAGCATTGAATAGAGAGTACTTCATTTTGTCCCAGTGTTGTAGTGGGGACATCTCTGAATTTCGTCTTTGATTGATTAAAGCAGTACACCAACTGGTGCAGAAGAATTCCGATCATCTGATCATCTTCGTTTCCCATCCTGGAAGTTGTCAGAGACATTGTGTAACTTTGATTACACATTTTCCCCTTTAATAGAGTCAGGGCCTGTTGCGTGTTTAATTGATATCCTGTAGAAACTAGTTACAATCTGACAGGGTTACGATAACTTTTCCAGTTAGTGCAGGTGTTGTTTTTGAATGGGCAGCTTGGTAATGTGGCCCTGTCAAAGCTGCAATCTACATTATTTGCACGCCATGCTGGAGATGAATAAGAGGATTGTGTGTGCTTTTGTCTCGTTCTAGCAGCTTATAAAGGAGTGCTGGTACGATACAGCACGCCGAGTCGTGATGGAGATTACTTCCTTTGTATTTGCCCAACGAACCGCACTGTTTTTGTCAGTTTTTTGAACCTCTCTTAAGGCTGTCATGCCATATTTTTGCTATTTCATTAAAGAGAGTTGAAATGATGTAAAATGTCAATAAGTATATAGATTTTTTTTTTTTTTTTTAATCTTATTGCAGTTTATTCATTATATCAGCAGTAAACAGTTGGCTTTTAAAAAATTAATCAGCTGGATTAATTATGCATCTGTTTCACTGAAATAATATATATTAACCATTTATAAGTGCCTAGCTTGTGGCCATGTGAGTAATAAGGCAGTGCAGTAACCAGTTGAGAAGATGGAAAAAAGTTAGTGCTTGCACTAAATTTGCTGATAACATCATCACTAATGACTAGACATAGCGCGTGGGCTTAGCTACTACTGTGTTGTCTGTTTGTCGCATTACACTTGACCCCCGCGAAGTCACGGTTCAAAGTGTGCAGATTTCTCCTTATAACCTAACTGCTCATTGTTTTTTTTGTTTTTTTCTTGGCAATATATATATATATATTTTTTTATGTGTTTTAACGCTGAACTATATACCAATATAATTTACTAATTCTGAAGTATAAATATTAACGTAAAATTCGTCTAAATGTTCATATAAAATATACTGTGTCCATGTTTCTGGAACTGTGGAGAGAACACAAAGCAACCGTAGAAAATGGTTGCGGCTTGGGATTGTGAATTATAACCATATTTACCCTACAGTACTTGTACCAAAGAAAACATGCTTGTATGAATTACAGTACATATAGAGGTAGCATCAGTATTTTTACATTGCCGGAGACACAGCAGTATAGTACTGTAAAATATACAGGTTTAACTTTACATTCTTTTTATTTATTATTATTTTTTTAGGTTAATGTATTACGTTGAGTTTGAAATGAAAATGTTTTGCGGGCATATTTAGTGTTTAAACTATAAAAATAGGCATTTAAAGGCATTATTTTGACCACATCCAAAAGTCGTGTTTTGTACAATTTGTCGGTGCTCTAGGAACGTAACCCCCCCCCCCCCCCCCCCCCCCACTTACATCTATGTAAGAAAAACAAATAAAGGTTCTGTGGTTGTTGTGGTTATGACGGGAAAGAAAATATTTTCCTATAGCCTTTGTACTGTTAAAGAGATTCTCTGTATTCTGTTTGGTGCATGTCTGTCTGAATCACTAATATTAAATATGAAAAAATATGCAGCAATGTGTAGTGTAGTGATTGCATCAGCCATGCAAGTATTAAAATATATATTTAAGGATGTGCTACTTTTTTCTTCTTCTTTTCTTTCTCTTCTCAAAACAGACATGCTCTAAGGAACACTCAAAACATTACTCAAGTCCAGCTTTCTGTCAGTCTGTTTAAAAAGAGTTTGGAGCATGTTAAGGTTTTTTTCTTTTTTTTCTTTTTTTTTTTTTTTTGGTCACACGTCACGAATGACTTCCACTTGAGATATGTTTGTAAAGTGCGGGATAGCGTCTAACTGTAGATAACTGGTTGCTTCATACAAGCAGCCTTTGTTTTTCATGTTTGTAATACCATCGCTGGTTATAAGTTGAACAGTGATCATGATATCAGGTTTGCATAAGTAAACCTTTCGAAATGATAGACTTCCTTCTGTCTCATTGTGGTTTGAACTTTTTTATTTATTTTTTTTCTTTTTTTGGGTTATAGTCACCTTATCTTAGACCTTTAACAATGCATTGTGTTTGTATAGCTGTTGTACACAGTTCTCTTCCAAGAGATTATGCAATGACTGGGAGAGGCCTTAATGTCTGAGTGTCGGTTTAGGAGGGATGTGCTCAGTCACAAACATGTTTGTCTCCACTGCCACGAGTGATAAAGCGGGGGGGGGGGGGGGTGCTTTTTTTTTGGTCAGTGATGACTTTAGCAGCAGGGAGGATATTGCAGGATTATTCAGCTGACCTTGAGTTTTCTTGCTTCTTAACGATTGTGTGAAGGAGACGAGGAACAAGCTGAAAGTCAGACCATTTTTTTTCGCACGTTTCAAATCAGCCATTGTGTGTGAGTGTGAGACATAGTTAAAAATTTTTTTATTTTTTTATTTTTTAAAGATTTGATTACTGACATCTCATGCTGCAGATTATGAGGGAAGCATCTGGCTCTGCTCACACACCTGGTCTAGAGGCCAGTGTGAGATGGCTGAGAGTAGAGAAAGGGAAATAGTAAAATGATAAAATCAGCCTTTGGTGTGGATGATTCATGTCACTGTGATTGACAGCTGTTCCACCCCTCCCACCCAGAGAGCACAGTCGGTTTTGCTCTCTTTTTTTGACTCCAGGACACAGATGGCAAAAACTTTCCCTTTTGCGCCTCGCAGGAGCGCCACAAAGCTTTATTCTTGAGATGATTAAAGTCAATACAGTAATAAGACCTGGTTAGTAAGCTGTAATAAGCTCAATAACTAGGACAACCTGGATAAAAATTGTAACTAAGCCAGAGCTTAATGTTATTATGTTGGTATTATAGTCATGTTGTGCTCGCAGAATGTGCACTTGCAGTGTAATCTACTTCAGCTTGGTGTCGACTCACTTTCACTGTGACTGTGGAAGGTTTACCGTAAAGTCACTAAAAAAGGAGTTTATGTCTAGTCTTGCTTTTGATCCTGTGGATGATCTCACTCAGACCTGTAGGGTTACTGTAATCAGATACAAGTTTCTGTGCTCATCTCAGGACACTTAATCACAAGCTGTTCATACCAAGCATTATTGCAATATGGGTTGGGTACGAAACCCAGTGCCAATATGGGTACACTGGTATGTACTAGAACTGACTCAGAACGCAGATCTCGGTGCCTCACTTCGGTGCTTCTTAAATTTGTGAGCAAACGGTTGAAATATTTGTCGGATGTAAGAAGCATCACCACTGTCAGTGCATGTGGAAAATTATTTCCCGATTTGAAAAAATTTACGCAAATTGGAAAGGTCTAATAATACAAATCCACCGAATCTTTGTAGTAACGCGGGTGTCAATGTTGTTTCTACACTCAACTTAAAAGCACAACTTGTGGAGAAACGAGACCATCCGATGAGCGCATGCACACAGTCATTACGCTTGCTCTGAACCGCAGCAGGTAGCGTTAGCTAGCTAAGCTAATCAAGCTTAAAGTAATATGTCTAAAGCTAAACATTTTAAAGTGTGGCTGTATTTCACAACAAAGGATTATGACTTATTGTTATGCAACAAATGTCTTTCAACAAATTATGTGTAAACCGGGAAACACATCAAACCCAGTGAAACATTTGAGGACACATGAGATGATGTTAAAAGCAGATGGATGCTCCATGTTTAACTTGCGGACATCAGTTGGCGGTGTGGGCGAGTCCGCCCCCCCCCCCTCAGACCAACCCTCAGCAAAGTTAGGAGAGGTGTCGTGTTTCCCCAGATTAGGCAAATACGGTCATACATCCGCAAAAGAAATTTGAAGCTGATTTGTAGCGTACCAGGATTACCAACTACTTTGCTGTTATTGGTATTAAATTATTGTAGGTAGAGTATAAATTATTTGTGTTTTGTAGTCACTTATATTTATGTATATTTAAAATGTTTATTGTATTTATTTAAAATATTTTTTTTCAATAAGAAGCTGTTCTTTAATGTTATCCACCATTTACCCCCCAAATACAATATCACGATACCTGGAAGAATAATTATATTAATATAACAGTGTGATTCAATTTGCATTTCCATTTTGTATCCCACTTTTATAATAATATAATAATTTGCTTTTACCACGCGTGATCAGTGTGTGAATAGTTTAGGGCGCGCCTGTGGGATTATAGAGGAATTGCAACATTTTACCCTCTCAAATGCAAATGTACACAAATAAACATGTTCAGTTTTGGAGTTTGTGCATGAATTGCCACACAACAGAATCAAGATCTGTAACATAAATGTCCCCCTATTTGTATGTAAAATATTACTTTAGTTAAAGTAGAAGTCTTCCATTTGAGTAAAAGTGCAAAGGTTCTTGCTTTCAGTACTGGAAGTATCAGGAGTATCAGATATACTGTGATTTATTATGGTTTTAATGTTATATTGTTATGTTAGTGATTAGATCTGTTAATAGCAGGTCATTAAATGAGTCTGACACTGATAAACATTATCATGAGCAGGTGAGGAATTTCTGT
The DNA here is from genome assembly GCA_030347435.1 of Clarias fuscus. Lineage (NCBI taxonomy): Eukaryota > Metazoa > Chordata > Actinopteri > Siluriformes > Clariidae > Clarias > Clarias fuscus. Next base: position 20,082,577 of record CM059208.1, read on the forward strand.
CGGCGGCTATTTGATAGCAGGCAAACTTTCATTTTAAGATGTATTTTAAACATTACATCAGTTTCCCGTCTCTTTGATTCAGCATTCAAAGCATTCAGCATTACAATACAAAATATGTAAAATATAGAATATACAGTAAAGTGTAATAAAAATATATGTAATGCTTTTAAAATAAAATAATAAAATGAGGGAGGGAGAAAGAAAAATTGTGAGCCCTAGTATTCTAGTTGGAAAAACAAAAGCAAAAAAAATACTTTTTTTAGTGATCAATATATAATTAAATGTTTCATGTGTTTGTTGTGTAAGATGAGACACTAGATGAGTTTAATAATTTAGCAGAGATTAAATTTATATGATCACAGCCACTTGAAGGTGAATTTGAGTAAATGATAATCATTTTATTTTATTATACTCTTCTGTTTTGACGTCACTTCTGCATGCAAACTAGTCATATCCAAGCATTAACACTGAATGTTAGTTATCCATATTATGTTATTGCCAATTCTTATTTCACCTCATGAGAGTGTGAGCACTACACACTAAGGTGAAACTGGTTGCTGTGTAGTAATGCTCTCTTGCTCAAGAGTTACCAATCATCATTTTACATTTACATTCGCGACACTCTTATCCAGAGCGACTTACATTTTATCTCATTATACATCTGAGCATTTGAGGCTCAATGGCCCAAAGTGGCGACTTGGTGGTGCTGGGTAACCCTGACGGATTAGTTTTAAAACGCATACACAACAAAAGATTTAGCTGCTACAGGCTAATAATAGCTTACTCGTTAAAGAAAATGACCACTGGAATAAAAATGGGCTTATCTTACAATGCTGTGTGTTTGTTCGGATTAAGAGAATTACAGATGTGGGCAGATAAAGCATTTGAAAATTAATGACTGTGAATTAGTGACTTTATGTTGTGTGTCTTTGTGCTCAGTATTGCAGGCTGTTACAGTGATTTTGTAATATCAGTGTTCTCTGTTCTGTATTGAACTGTAAAGACAGCTATCGCATAATGTAGCGGAGTAAAAGTAAAAGATATTTTACTTTGAAATGTAGTGGAGTAAAAGTAAAAAGTCCTCCAACATGGTAATACAGTATCTTTGGAGCTGTTTGAGTTTGTCTCTCTGGCACGCTCTCATGATCTCCCCCGTTTCCTTTTAAAATGGTCCAAAGAACAGCCACCAAGTTATTTATCGCCTTCACCAGTGATATGCTATCCCATGCTGATTAAGGCTCTAATCAGTGCTACAAACATAAATTTGCTTTTAAGATAATGTATAAGGTGTGTTCTTATTCCAAATGGATTGTGTGCTTAAGCTTGTTTCATAAATACTAGAAATCATTATTGCGTGTGTTTTCTTTTTTTTCCTGTCGTTCTCAGGCGACATCACGATCCATTAAAGCTGTCAAACAAGATAAGACGTCAGGGAAGTTTGTGAAGAGAATCCAGGAAGTAGTGTCCAAACAACTTTTAATGTCTCAGCAGATTAGTGCGGAAGATATGAAAATATACACGGCTCCTTTACGTTCACAAGGCGTGTGAAACGCTATGCTTTGCGGTCGGTTTCTAATCTTCTGTCCTCATCATTTCTATTTAAGTGATTATCGTGACTTCTCATGACTTTTGTGGTTGTTGTTTGAAATCTGCTATCACCGTCTCGATAGCAGTGCTGCAGTTGCTCGTGAAGGTTAACAGTGCGAGTGAGACACGAGGTGAGGGTGTCGCTCGTTTGCCGTGAGAATCTTGGATTGACTCACACATGCACACAGAGGCGCACTCTGGATTGAGAAAATGGGTCATTCAGGACTGTGCTAGCGGTGATGTTTTTATCTCAGCCTGCCTCAGTGTGTCGGCTCAGTAGGGTTCCTTAAGTGATTACCTGTCAGAGCGCTTGGATTCTCAGGGTATCGCGTGTATCATAGACAGCATAACCGAGCAGACCCAATTCCTTTTCTGTCAGAGTTTCACACCGGATAAACTCATGAAGTGTTAATTTTTCCCTCTCTATTTCTAGATTCTGACCTGGCCTGCTTCTTTTTCTGAACAATGCACCTTAACCACAGGAGGATCATATGCCACCACGTTCAGGGTTTCCTTGAGGGAGCCAGGTTTAGGTTGTGTCAACCCGAGAGCATGAGGTACTGTAGGTGGAAGGTCAGCCACTCTCCCCTCTGCAGTGCCGATAATCTTATTCAGTCATTTATCTTCTTATTTCACTTGTCCTGTACAGGGTTGCCATGTGCGAGGCGGGGGAAAGCCTGGACAGGGTACCAATCCATCACAGGGCGCATGATACAGTATGCGGCAAAAATGTACAGTACTAAAAGTGGCGCATGTGCATTTGTTGATGGGTCATAGCTCCAGCAAGTATGTGTTTCCAGTAGTGAAAAGGAAGTTGTGTTCTTCAGTTGCTATTGGAAATGGGTCTCTCGACGGAGGAAAAAATATTCATATATTCACTCATACGGAAGCGGTCGTGAATGGGGACCGAGTTTGAAAAAGGTGGCAGAAGACATTCCTTCTTTCCCATACCCGTCCCATTTTCCTGATGAAATAAATAAACGAAATAAATGAAATAGTCACAGATGACGTCAAGGTAATCTTGTTTGTCTTTTCCTTTCAGTACGGTGTATTTTTTAGGGTGATATTTCACATTGTCCAAAGCTAAATGTTGCATTTAGTAATCCTAGGATTTTCTGAATGTACCCTTACATCGTGACCCGGCATAAATATTGAGACTCAAGAGACCTAATTTGGGAACATTTCCTTCTTGATGTAAACGAAGCGATCGGAGATCGGATCGGAGTCCGAAAACAGAAGATGTATTTATGATAATAATTTTCATCCCTAGACAGGTTTGTTAAATATAGCTGATGAACGGCTAATACGCTGTAACATCCCTTGCTGTAGGTCTGAACATCTAACACCGTTGTACAAACAGCACAGCTGGCATTTGCGCTTACGGCGAGAAGTAACAACGATCTAACTGTTTTTTTTTTTTTTTTGTTTTGTTTTTGTTTTGTTTGTTTTGCCACCGGGTCATTTCAGGACATTTTCTGAGAGTGTGATTTACTTTGACGTTTTTTTTTGCTCGGCGCTCTAATTGCAACTTGTTTAATTCTTGCTGCTCATCACTGCTGCTATAGTGACCAGGCTTTTCCTTTGTGTTATATTATTGCTTCGGGCAGGGTTATCATTAGGTCCTGTGGCTAGTAAAAGTATAGTGCGGTCATGCAGGTTGTTCACATGACCTTTTAATTCTCCAGTTCCACACTGATGCTAACCAGATGCTCTTGGAGGGTCTGGATGCTGGCTCTTCCTGACATGGTTTTAACTTCTGTAAAAAAAAAAAAAAAAATTTTAAAAAGAAGAAGAAAATGAACTCTCAGCTAATCAGTCACCTCCTCGGAGACAAGTCCGCTCAGCAAAGAGAAACAGGAACCTTGTCGAGGGGGGTTTTATATGAAAGCCCATGTCTAACTTGGCACAGTTAGTCTGGGGACTTTCACAATCTGTTCTAAAGACAGACAAAGTTTTACTTGCATTATCCAGAGTGTGACTCCCCTTTTTTCTTATTTTTAACATCTAAGCAGTTGAGGGTCGAGGGCCCAATTTGGTGCCACTGGGATTTGAACCTGAGACCTTCCGATCAACACTTAAACCGCTGCCCATTAACCTCATAACTTCATGGTTGATGATTTTGTTTTGGATGTTTGTTAAACAGTTGCTATACGAGGACTCCTTTCAGTATAAATCTATCATGTAATTTTGTTAATGTAAATAAAATCACCTGATCAACTTTTCTGTGTTCTGGGATCTTAAAAAAACAAAAACACAGAGACTGAAAGACTGAAAATATTAATAAATGATATTAGGAGAAAATATGCTGTTTTATCTGATTTGATTATAATGAATTTTCCATATGACATTGGGATGGAAAGATTTTCCCATCCGAATACAGTGAACCCATGATAGTTTCAGATTCCTGTTGTTGGCTGACAGGAGAGGAACCTGATGGTCTTCTGCTATTGTAGGCAATCCGCCTCAAGGTTTGACAGGTTGTGCGTTCTGCTTTTCTGCTCACCTCAGTTGTAAAGAAGGATTATTTGAGTTAATACAGTCTTCCTGTCAGCTTGAACCATTCTGGTCATTCTCCTGTGGGCTTTTTTTTCCATCAAGGCATTTCTCCAAAGCTGTTTTTTTCTCCACACTGTGTAAATTCTAGAGCCTGTTCATTAAAAAAAAAAAAAAAAAAAACCAGGAGATCAGCATTTTCTAAAATACTCCAAACCAGCCTGTCTGGTCTGGTTTGTGTGTCTGCCAATAACTATGCCACATGCCATCCTGATGTTTGGTGTGAAGCACCTGAAGCTCTTGGTCTGTACCTGCATGCTCCTATGCACCTCACTGGTGCCACTTGATTGACTGATTAAATAATCATATTAATTAGCAGGTGTACAATTTATTTTTGTTGTTGTTGTTGATCAACCTAGTTCTTCTGCTTGAAATGATAGCTCATCTGACATTATGTTTAGGAGCCTTGAAGCTTTTTTTTTCTTCTTCTTTTTTTGCAGCTCTGTGTAGGATTAAAGGAAGATTAAAGCTTTTTTTCTTTTTAAATCATCCCTTTTATTTAATTTCAGCAAAGGAGAATGTTGTGCCACATTTTGAGGAAGTTATGGATAATAGTCATGCGCTCCTGATTAAGTTATCATGTTTCAGCCCTCAGTCATGACCATGTGAGTAATTAGGCTATGCTTAGTCCCAGTGGGGCTGCATTTGTTACACATTTCTTTTACATTGATTTTGTGTGTGTGTGTGTGTGTGTGTGTGTGTGTTGTGTCCCTGAAAAGACTCATATGGTGGAAAAAAGGAGACCTTTATTAGCCTTATTTTAGTATCAGAATGGTATTCACATACCTCAGTGCATATATATACTAGGGCTGCAACAACTAATCGATAATTATCGATAATGAAATTCGTTGTCAACGAATGCCGTTATCGATTAGTTGGACTGCCCACGTTACTGAGGAGCGCGACCACAAGATGCACAAATACACAAAGATACACAGCCGCTTGCGCAATGGAGGTTACAGAAGTGTCTGCAGGAAAAAGCGTGCGCCTATGGCGTTATATTCTTGCCACAATTCTGAGCGTGCGGTTCGACATTTTGAGAGCAGACAAAGCACTCTATGCGCGTGCAGTGTCTCGACTGCGCTCTTACAGCTCAATTCCGCATGTGTAATGTCTCCCCTGCTTGCTCAACATGATCTCCGCGCATGCGCGACTTGTAGATTCTGTGCGCGCTCGACTCTACCTGTACGCTCGCTCGACTTTATCCAGTGTTACAAAACTGCCACAAAACCAGCCGATCACAGACTTCCACACACTACTTCCACTACTACTAATTATTGTTAAAATGCTGTATTTTGCGTACTCAAATGCTGTTATTTATTCATTTATTTATTTGTTTTTTTAGAAAGAGACAAGTCAGCATAAGTGAGTTCATTCAAAAAAAGAAATCCCCCATGCACTCCTCAACAAGCAGCCACTATAACAGATGCTATCCAATATAATGAGTACAAATTTTTTGCGTTTTTATTTAATTATATTTTAAAATGTCAAAATTAAAGATCATTAAACAACATTAAAATCTATATGTGGCTTGTGCATTTTTTTTTAAGTTTAGTTGTATACATAACTAATACCCTGATTTATGGTTTTGTATAGTTATAAGTAAAAACATCAAATTAAAGAAGCGTTTAGTCTTTATCCGATTAATCGAAAAGATAATCGCCCATCTAATCGATTATCATATATATATAAAACCTAAATAGATACGCTTGACTTTTTTCATCGCTTTGTAGAAAGAAAAAAAAAATCGTGTCCTCATCAATCTTCAGAGAAATATTAAAGGCAAATTCTCTCCCAACAAAGTGGCTGTAAATTTCCAGAAGGATGACAAGTCATCCCGCTGTGCTGTCAGTGGGGGGAGGAGGCGTCACTACATGCAGAATCTCTCGAGCATACACCAAAAGTGCGCGCGGCTCTATTTTTAGCGCCGGCAAGTATTCAGGCAGATAAATTTGCAAGCATCATTGTGGTGTAACTTTTGAGCACTTATGGGAAAAAGATTAAACAGTGTTCTTTAGCAGATATTTGTGACTCGTACGCAGGATCATTTTAATTCGTCTGTCAGCGAGTGATGGATGGCTATAGCTCCTTGTACGGTGTGGAATGGTGCATGAGGGGGGAAAATATTGCTTGTGTATTAATATGTGCATTTCTGACTCCGGGGTAAAATAAATCTGATAAATTGAGAATCATGAAAGAGTACATAGCGAGTTTGTGCATCAGACGATTGTGCATGCTTGTGTTTGTGTTTCAGATGGCTTTCTGAAAACCATAAATAAAAGTAACTACTTCTAGGGCTGCATGATTTGATGAAAAAACAAACAAAAACATTGTGAATATTTTCACATTGCAAATCGCAAATAATACCGCAATTTCGCTAATATGAGGGGTGCCAATATTTATTACCTCAAAAGTATTTTAAAAAAATAGTGACGTACATAAGTTATTGGCAAACTCTACATAAAATTCCTGACTATACATATATAATCTGTAATAAATTGCTGTCTTTGTGATGTATAAATTTAACAGGTGCATCTTGCAATTTTAATTTTTAAGTAATTAATTATTTAGTACTAAATAAATATTCATGATGTCAAATTTTTCTGTTTTGAAGTACAGGTACAATTAAAGTATAAAGTACAATGCTTTCTATATAAAGTACAATATTTTTTCTGCTTGTACTTTATTTTTGTTTTATATGGATTTTATTTCATGTTTTAAATTATTTGTTTTTGTCTGTTTTGTTGTTTGCAGCTATTTTAGGATTGTACAGCCCTTTTAAAATACATTTGACTTTTTTTTTTGTTGATTTACAAAAGTAGAAATTAAATTTCACCATCATTTAATTGTTATATTTTCAATGTAGATATTAATTGTTGTGTCATTTGCATTGTAGTCACTGATATTCAGCTTAATTTATATATTTATTTCTTAAAACATACAGGCAAAAAAAACAAATTCTTGTTATGCAGGAAGGTTTAAGCTTGTGTAAAGAAAATCTGTAACCCATAAATTTCCTTTAAAATGAATAATTTCTTTGTATAAGTTGTTATATTTCATGTGATGAATGTAGTGCTTTTAAATGAAATTAGGTACAATGTTAATAAGGGGGGGAAACGTTTTTTTAAGCTTGTCAGGAAACCTGAAAAGTTCTAAGCTGCAGTTCTACTGCAGACTTTGGCTATCACACTTGCCTCTTTTTCGTTAACTAACCCAGACAGTCTATGTTATGGTTCTATTTGAAAGGTTTATGGGTATTACCTACGACATTTTATTTATATCATACTACCATTTATTTGTAATATCTAAATGGAGTAGTCATGCAGAAGACCTGCTTTTGCACAGTATTTTATATACTATATTTGTTTTTGTAGATATAGTGAAATTTCCAGAAGTTCCTTTAAAGCAAATACCAGGCCAGCTCAATATTTGATTATGTTGGGTAGATAAACGTAAAACATGATCTTAAGCATTTTAAAGTTTGCATTCATTCTGCCTTTTAATGCAGATATTCTTATATTAAAAACTATTTTACGATATAAATAAATAAATCAATAATTATTTTATTGTTTAATAATAAAACAATGTTATCAAAATATGAACTATTTCAATTTCCTTTAGAGAAGGCACAAAAGAAAGAAACAGTAAGGCATTAAATAATGATTAAGCAAGTAAATTTAAACTGTCTAATTTTGAAGGAAGCTGCATTGACCATGATATTACATATTACTCTAGTGTATGTAAAAAAAAAAAAAAAATTTTTTTTTTAATTCACATGAATAAATTGGCAGTGCACACTGATTGACTGAATGTTCAGCTCACCAGACCAGCATTTACATTTTAATTCTGCTGAGATTTTTTTTTTTACATTTGAAACACAAGATTCGCGTTGGATTTTTGCTTCCTATCTAGAAGACTGGTCGTATGAAGTGACATGGTAGTCTGCATGACAGACTCTCTACTGGTGTCCCACAGGGCTCGGTACTTGGTCCTCTTCTGCTCTATCTCTATATTACTCAGCTTTAACGCACCGCACCATGTTCCCTTTTCATCCTCCAGCATAGCCCTCCTGGTCCCACCATCTCTCAGAGATCAAGGAAGACACTGGCTCCTAGCATACACTGCATACAAACTTACTTCTTTTGATTGTGTAAAGCTGCTTTGCGACAATGTCAATTGTTAAAAGCGCTATATAAATAAAATTGACTTGACTTGACTAGGATGTAGAATGAACTTCTTCTAGATGTCCATACAGCTAAGTCTATGGCAATCTTTAAACGACATTTTAGGACATCAATATTTAGGTTAACCCTCACTCCGAAAAAAGAAAAACACCTTCCCCACAGTGTTTGACTGATGGTACATAGTTAGTAACCTAGTAACCCAGTGTAAGGATCTACAAAACTTAAGCACTTTTGTAAGACGCTTTGGATAAGATCGTCTGCCAAATGCCTAAATGTAAATAGTATGTACAAAACGGAGTGAGCGAAAGAGCTACATGTTGATGATCAGTTCAGGAAGATCCTTGTGGACAGCACGGCTCTTTTTTTTTTCTTCCTCTGTCTCATGAGGCATTCCTATGGAGACATGGAAAAAGCCAGCCTGTGTCTCAGCAGGGACTTGCCGTGCCTGTTTTTATTGACCGGACACCTTACTCAGTTCCCTTATGTCTTACAAGACACTTGCCTACCCTATTTTGAAATGTGTTAGTTTCACTTCTGCAGTCTGCATATATTAGGGCATTAACTATTCTCTTCACATTCGTGGTTTCACGGTTTATAATGTGCTGTTGTGGGAAACTGCTGGTGTTTACCAAAACACCGAAGTATTTGGGAAGAAATGGCACGTCAACAGGAAGTTGTTGCAAGTTAAATACAGGGTGGACAAATTGTAAATCTGTGATTTTGGCAAGTAAAAGATTCAAGGTAATGTCCCATGTTTTGGTTGCCCAAAATCTTTGTAATCTGCCTTCATGTACAGCATGAGAAAATAATTAGAAGTAATTTCGATTGTATTCAAGTCTGTCCTGTTTCAGTGATCCCGTGTTCATAGTAGCTAAAGATTCCTGTTCTTTGTAGACAGAAGTGGAAGTTAGTCTACCTCAAGGTTCAACATGTTATGCGTTCTGATGCTTTTCTGCTCACCACAAGTGTATTATGGAGTGGTCATTTGTGTTACTATAGACTTTCCTGCCAGAACAGCCTAGTCCCGTCAATCTCGCCATCAAGGCATGTGTACCCCAACACTTGCCACACACTGGATAGTTTGTCAGTGATGTAAATGGTTCAAGTAATCTTTAAATAGTGTAAGGCCATTAGTAACGCAACTGCAAATGTCTGTAGGAGTAGTTTCTTCAAATCCCTGGAGGCAGCGAGGGGAGCAGCGCAGCCAGTCTGACACATGAGCTCATGGGTCAGAGGGAGAACATCTGCGTGAATGCATGATTACACTCCACTCATCCGTTTCTCAGTCCGCTGTAGTCTTCATCAAGGTTTTTTTTTTTTTTTTTTTACATTTATTTATTATTTTCTCTTGTTTTTTGGCGGGGGCGAGGGGGGGATATTATAGGTTCAAAGTTCAGATTTAGTTTGTCTTCTTGTTCAGTTCACTGGGTTGAACTAGTTGTCCAGGTTGACTTGCTGAATGAGGATTAGAATGAGATCTCCCTCTTGGCCTATAAAATCTCAGCATGTGTCTATCACCTAACAAGCTAATGTTCTGCTAATGGTGCCACACTACGGCAGATAGAGCTGACCGTTAATGAGGCTGCTGAGAAGTCGGCACTCGTCAGGATTGTTGAACTTCAAGGATACTTTAATGGATTCCACTCGAGGCGTTTTATTGTTTAACTTGAACTACGCTATCCTCAGAGATGGGTATTACAAGCCTTGGCACAGTGTCATGTATGACGTGATTGACACCCAGAAGTGAAATATTTTTTACTGTTGTCACTGGTAAACATATCATGAATTTATTGGTAGCTAGGCAGTCAAACCTCCATGTTCCCCATGTTTTAGTTTCCATGGAAACCTGAATGACGAGGCAAAAAAAAAAAAAAGTACTTTATTGTATAAAATAGGAAATGACCATGTACAGTATATGATCATCTGCGTAGCCCTGTTGACTGTAGGTGTAGTCTCCTACATACGAAGATTCGAGTTATGAACCTTCAAAGATGTGAACAAGCATCTGTACTTGTTCAATCATGAAAATTAGGTCACAAATGTCCGGCATAAATTGGCACATGTGTGCAGCATGCATCACACGATATCCGGTGTTGTGCGCTAAACCAACGATTTGATTTTTGGGCATTGAAATGTATTATTTAGTGTTTATTGTGTGATTAATTTTTTAATATATTCATTGAAAAGCCGTGTAACTTGTTGCTGTACAAACAAATCATTTGTAATTTTTACAGCTCAGTTTTATAAGAGTGTACAGAGAATAATCTGCACACAAACAATGGCGTCACTCAACATGAACAGTATTTGAGTGTATTGAGTGTACTGAGAGCCTAGTGCAGGGAGCAGAGTCCTGAGGGGTGTCTCTTATTTACTGACATTAATCACACAAACAGTAATTTGCCCTCATTGTTTTATGACAGTAAGCCCTCTCTCGACTCAGTTCTGCACGCCTCGCCCTCCCTTTTTCTCACAGAGTTAAGGAGGCATGTGGTGCTTTGTCTACAGGCTCTAGAAGAGTGAGAAGGAAATCCACGGCACAGTGATTTATTGGGGAACTTGATCCTGGAGCATTTGGACTTCGTCCGCGGGTGAGCAGCGCCACTGGGACTGAGAGGCTTTCTTAAGCCACCTGCTGTCCCAAGACTCCTCACCTGTGAGACCATAGACAGACACGTGACAGCTGTGTGTGTGTGTGTGTGTGTGTGTGTGTGTGTGTGTGTGTGTGTGTGTGTGTGTGTGTGTGTGTGAGAGTGAGGGAGAGGAGCTGGAATGATGGAGCCTGGGAGTGGGGTTTTCCAGGCATAGTGTTGTAAAGCCACTGAGTTTTAGTGAATTATCCTGCCATAACAATTTCGATTCTTGTTTCTTAGCACAGTCTCGCTTCTTTTACATAGAGCTCAATCAGATGTTTCCATTAAAAAAAAAAAAGGCCATGCTGGAACTTTTTTCATGTCCTGAGTGTTTTTTTTCCACCTATTAGTCCATTTGCTGCCTGACTCTGAGGAAACGTGTCAACGTTTTTTTTTGTTTTTTGGTTTGTTTGTTGTGTGGTTTGATTGTGTTTTCACAACGATTACAAAAGGAAATAATGTTTGCCGTTAGATGTGTGGGAAGAGCTGAAATTGTACTTTGGTCAGTAGGAGTGTGACTTGAAATGTTCACATTAACCTGCGGAAGAAATGATATCATGTAACCATTTTCAATCGTTTTCTTGTACGATAGCTTTGCAAAAAAAAAAAAGTCAAAAAGAAAGAAAAAAATTATTTGTTCTTTCGATATTTTGGACGATGTCTTTTCTCTAAAATCTCTTCAGTACTTGCACCACATTGTTTTATTTTTGTTTTGTTTTTTCCCACCAGAAATATAGTTATTGGTGAGGTATTGTCCCGCCACCTTTTGTTCTTGAAACCAAGTAACCTTGGTATATTGTGATATTGGGGTCTATGTGGTTTGTGGTAGGTGTGCAAAACTCTGGTCAAGGGGAATGAAAAAGCCCTGGAGTAAGCAATTTGATCAGGTAGACAGTAATAAATGGACATGTCATGTTTTACCCACAGGGAAAGACCTGTTCAACATAGTTTTAGACTGATGGTGTTCTTAGTCCATGACCTAGTGAATCAGTATCAGGATTTGATAAGTTGAAGGAGGTTTGAATGTTACTTGTTAGTTGCTAAAAGATTGTCTTTTCTTTAACTCAGGCCTGTCTTTGTTTTTTTTTTTTCCCCCTCTGGTATGTGTTTTACACCTCTTATGAAGCACTACGAGGAAACCTGCTCATTAAAGTGTTACAGCAAGTGTCGCTGTAATAGAAGCTCGTTGTAACCACAGGAAAACCCGCTCTTACAACTACACTTAGTTTATCGGTGTAATAAAGTTTACTCATTCTCACACAGTGTTTGCACACATTTCTAATACAGACAACTGACACAACATGTTTTGTTCCAGGATCACAGCTGTAGCACAGTAATTAAAGGTTATAACTTTAATAATGGATTTTAGTAGCTAGGCTTTAGTTGATTATAAATGTGTTGGGAGTTTTTACTTGACCCTTAATTCCGATGCTTGCTATCTGGACATCACATTTAGGAAAACAAGCCAAAAAAAAATTATAAATGGACGCGCAACAAAACAAGTTCAGAAATCAAGATATTTTGTAATGAGACAAAAATTTGGTTGAGTTTGCTGCTTTTGCTGTTGAAGTCCCTGCAGAGTTGCTCATTTATAGACTGCCGATAAGACTAGCTATACAAGACCACACGCCCAGGTCATGCCGAGGTCACACACATGGCCCAGATGTCAAAACCCAGAGTTTTTTTTTTCTTTTTTTGTTTTGTTTATAAGATAAGCTATCATACAGGTTATGTTTTTGCCGCTTGTTCATGAAATTTAGTAACTGATGAAAACATGATGTAAGCTGTTCTGAGCATATGAAGGTTGGCAGCGTGTCTACAGTGCATTTTGTTTCCCGCAGTGAAAATGAATCAGGTTCAGATCATTTTCTTGGAGGAAATTAACCATTTTATTTTTCCTTGGTTTTCACCAAGGCGCTCTGGTAGTCTCAAGCTTGTGTTGTAAATGGATGAAATGCTGCAGATGTGAACAACATTTTAAACCATGGTAATCACTTTGTTTCAATCTTGTTTGTAAAGCACTTTTAGCACTGGAATTGTATAATGTACTAGTGTTAGTTCCTGTGGTTGACGGGTAAAGAGTTTGTAGAAATAGTTAAAAGGTTAAAGCTGAAAATAGGCTGATCAGCATTTGATACATAACTGCTCATAACTTCCCTTCTACTCAACGATTTCATTTAATTGGTGGCGCAAGGTTTTCATACATTTTTCCAGTTTTCATAGTGTACTGACCATTTTTAAAAAAATATTTGTGTATGCTTTTTTTTGTTTGTTTTATTGGAGTATGCCATGCTTTGTCACTCTTTTGTTTGTGTTTGGTGAGGGTAGTGGAAGTTTGTAAATTATTGCTGCTGTTTCTGTGTCCTCCGCACTTTGTGTATACATGGTAAATTATCGCATTGAAGTTATGCTGAATAGATTGGGCCTGTTGAGTGAAGCATATGGCCACGCCCACCGCAGGGGAAAAACACTGAATTGATTGGCTCTGTTGAGTGACACGTATAACCACGCCCACCTCAAGGGAAAAATGCTGAATAGATTGGGCTTGTTTAGTGACGCATATGGCCACGCCCACCTCAAGGGAAAGGGCTGAAATGATTGGTTCTGTTGAGTGACTCATATAGCCACGCTTACCTCAAGGAACAGTCGGCTGGACATACAGACAGAAAGACTGGTTTCTGGTCCTCGAATGTATGAAACATGCAAATATCATTAAAAGAACAAGTTCTGACTGGTGTAGAGACAAAAACTTTGTTTTATTGATATAGATCACTTTGATTGATGGATCTTTTATTATGATAGACCACTGTGATGTTCTAAGATGCATTGTCACCCTTTGTCCTGTCTTACACCACGTAGTGCATGATAAATTTTTGTTTTATTCTCCTATTCTCCTGCTTTAAGTAGTTTTCTATCAGACATGGGGTGATCAGTTTTAGTCTTTGTATTGTAAATAATGCTATGGCCAATAGAGGTGGGAGGAATTCGGGGAGGTTGCCATTACTCTATAATCCTACAGGTGGTGCACACTAAACTAGTCACACCTTGACAGGCGGCACTGCATTCCGTTTGGTAGGAGCAAATTATTTAGTTTGTTTATAATCGTACCATAACCTTTAAAAAAAAAAAACGAACATTAAATTGGCCTTAAATTGAGATTTATAAAATTGTGATGCTAAACGTTTCTCAATACAAATTCATATTGTAATACTGTATGAGGAAGTCCTTTAAGATTTTCATCCTTAATTAAGTGTGACCATTTGAAATGTCTGATGTGAGGCCTTTAAATTTGTTTTCCAAAATTGTGTTGCATTTGTGGGTTTTATTTTTTAAGTACATGTTGAAACAATAGTCCTGTATGAACTGTACTATCCTGCTTTCTGACTTTGGAGGAAAGGAAAACTTGATGCATCTTATCTCCCCTCATCCATGTTTGCCAAACAGATACAGCCATGCTAGCCTTCCATGCATGGAATGTTTTCACACACACAACATGAGCCAGGGATTCAATGATGAGATTAGACTGACCACCATGATTGTTTATCATGAACGCGCGCTTACCTGTACACAAATTAAATGAGTGCTGTTCACTTGTAACACTATGCAGACACGGTTTATTTAGTTAACGTCATTGTTATAGGGGGCTAGTTGTAAATTTAAATTTTCAAACTGGTTCGGTTTATTTTCAGTCCCATATTTCCTTCTACAAGCATTCTGACCTGGTTACACTTCACTAAACCTTCGTCCAATGTAGGTCAAGGCCGTCAAGGCTGTTTAACTGGGCAGCAGTTCTGTGAGCTTCCTGCTTTTGGATCAAAGAAACTCCGATTTTTACAAGGCACATCATTCTGCGTCACACTTTTTTTGTTTGTTTGTTGTTTATCATGTCTGTTTTTTATGGGTATGCCCAGATTTCGTGTAAATTCCTGAAGCTAGTGACTTCCTCTTCTGTGAAATGTTTCCCTTGTAGTAGAATTTTCTACTCGAGCATTTCTCATCAAGTCCTGTTTTCCTGTTGAGTAATGCAAAAGGGGAATCTCCAGGCTTCCTTAATAGAGGAGCTGTGTGATTTATGCAGTTTAATTAATCTTTTGTTGGTGGATTCAACTATAATCAAATCATTGGTTCAGTTTTCTGAAATTCTGAATTGATTCACACCTAATGTTAAACTGTCTAAAAGAGAAAAAAAAATCATCCTTGAACGTAAAACCAGAACTTTTGGCAGAAAATGCAAGTTGTTTTTTATCTTCCACAAAACTGCCATTTTGCAAGAGTATCGCTTCTTCTTTTAAAAACGGCAAAACCGCTACCTACTGAACTGTAGATGAGCAGGAAAGAGAGCGCGAGAGAGAGAAAAAGAGTTTTTAGTGCTTAAAAATTTGAAAGAAATATAGCTGCTTGAGACAAACAGCTGTTGAATCCCAATTCTTAAAAATCAAATAAAATTAACAATCGACCTGATTTACTTTTCAGCTCTCTGATCTGTCTGCGTAAAAGGACTGTTTTAGAGATGTAAGATTTTTGAGCCGTTTTTACTGTTTGTGCACAAGTCCAAGTCGGAGTGGAACAGAGACTTTTTTTTACTTGTTTGCTTTTAGCTTTGGTCTCGCACCCAAGAGTTAAAATGAAAATGGAACCCGCTGGTAGCAAAAATGTGTAAAAATGACTAGAGCAAATAGAGCTATATTATGTAGTTTTTGGATAGCAAATTTTATTTTTTACAGAATCAAACATTATGGAAATAATTTTGAAAGATGTGTATAAATTATAAATGTTTTTATAATTGTCCCTGATTAAGCAAGTCAAGGGCGACGGTGGCAGAGGGGGGGGAAAATCACTGAGAGGATGATAGGAAGAAACCTTGTGAGGAACCAGACTCAACAGGGAACGCATCCTCATTTGGGTGATAACGGATAGCAGGGATTAATTTGCGGTCATACTGTGTGCTGTGTGTATTATTATTATTAGTAGTAGTAGTATAGCAGACGAGGTGTTGAAGTTGTTGAAACATTTTTGTTATTTGTAATTTCTGTCCTAAATTACTGAGTGCCTGCAGTCACAAATCATCAAAGAAAAACAGCCTGCATCTAGAGTTAGCTTTTTTCATTAGAGAAGATAATCAGAACACATGACATTAAGTTTAGATTTTTTTAGCTCAGTTTGTGCCTCGTGGGTCAGTTTAGAAGCACTACAAAAACAAACAAGAAAAAAGCCTCTAAAATATGCATGTTGTGCATATGAAGTGAATTCAGGCTCTAATCTAACTGTGCTGTGCCGTATTCTTACCTTCTTAAACTAATTAAACTGAAAGGAGAAACTGCTCCAGAGTTTGTTTCAAACTAATCAAATACTGCATCTGTAAAAGCACTCCAAGCTGTGAATTACTTCAGATTTGAGCCCAGTTCCAGAGTCATAGAAATGAGAGCAGGGCTACTTTAAAATTATAAATACGAATAATTCATACAGTGTATGGGTCAGTCATTATATTTGTAATATAGTTAAGTTTTCACTGTGAACATTTGTGTTTTTTTACTTTAAATTTTTTAAAAGTTTTACCAGTCAGTTTTGGCCCGGGAACACAAAAGTTATTATTCTGTGCCACAGATAAAAAAAATGTAACTTGTTTAAAAAAAGTGACTTTTGGTAAGCATTTCAGTGAAGTACTCTGTGATTAAATTGTACAATAGGTTTCATCTTAGTATTTGTTGTACTTAAAGTCATTTCTATATATAAGGCCTGCAAGACATAGACTACCGCTCAAAAGTTTGGGATCACTTGCAAATTATTATTATTATTTTTTGGGGGGGGGATTTTTCCCCGATTTTCTCCCTAATTTAGTCGTGTCCAATTCCTCCCCGTCACTAGGAGGCTCCCACATTAAGGCTACTACTACCACTCAGCCGGGAGGGCCCGTAACACACTCGGAGGACAGCGCTATCCGCTCCCTCCGTTGCGCGAGCTCACAGACGCCCCTGACTGGCTGTAGAGCCGTGATTAATGTAGGAGCACTATGTACCTTTCATCCCTCCCCTCTGAGAGAGCTCGGCCAATCAGCTCTCTCTAGACCTCCGGCTGCGAGAGGTTACAGCACCACCCGGGATTCGAACTGGCGATCTCCGGATGATAGGGCGAGCGCTTTAACCACTGCGCCACTCGGAGGCCCCCCACTTGCAAATTCTTTTAGTTTTTGTTTAGTGATCTATTTTCTACATTCTACATTGCACATTTATTGACATTTGCACACACCCAGGACACTTATGGACATTGCATCTACACATTCATGCATATTTGCACACTCCAATTCAATTTCAATTTCCACAACTAAAGTTTTCTATATTTTCTATACAGCTAAGTTTTGTGTATCTATTATTTCATATTTCATTCCATGATATATTTCTTATTGATTAAATTTTTTTTTAATGGTCATGGGTGGTCGTATAAACATTTCACTGCATACTGCACTGTGTACGGGACAAATAAAATTTGAATTTGAACAATACTTGGGATTTCAATACTATGAAATAGCACATGTGGAATTAGGTAATTCCATATGTAACAACTACAACAGTCAGTTGTTATTTTAAGACATTGAGATCAGCTGTTCTGGAACAGTTCTTGCAAGAACAGTATTGTCAAAACCCATCAAGCAACATGATGAAACTGGTTCTCATGATAACCATCCCAGGAAATCAAGACCAAAACTTACCTGCAGAGGGGAAGTTCATTTAGTTACCATCCTCAACCATCACCAACTAACAAACAGCCCCTCGGATTAGAGCCGTCACGGCTTTACAGATCATATGTAGCAGATACATCTCAGTTTCAACTGTTCACAGGAGATTATTGCATATTTTTGGACGCGTTCAGCATTGCTTTACAGTGTAGAAAGAAATAAAAATCAGGAACGACCATGGAGTTAGAAACTGGTGATGTCTGTATAATCGTGGATTTATAAGGAAAATAAAATGAAGTGACCGGGAACATTGAGTGTGAGCCAAAAACGAACACAACATTTAAAGTTAAAGTTAAAGGTTAAAGTAAAACCTAATAGAGCATAAGTGCAAAAGTGCTGGAGAGTTTGATTTTACTGACTTTCTCGACTTTACAGAGTTTCTCACTACACGTTCTCCGTATCACAGTTGGTGCTATGTGTTTTAGAATAAGTCATGTCCTAAAACCAGGGCAGAGTATTAAGGATGAATAATAAACATGCAGCTGCTCGGGCACCCCTGACACATTTTTCTTTGCTGTGAGAGATGACGCACCCCTTCCTGCAGAGCAGAACTCTGGGGTTTGCAAAGTATCTTCGTGCCTAAAATGCCTAGCTTGGGTGCCTGACTGTGTGGGCGTGCATGTGTGAGTGAGCGAGTGTGTGTATGCTGTATCTGCACTCTCTCAGTGAGTTGATTAGCTGCTCACTGTAGCGTACAGAGATAAGTTTATCTCCTCAGGGGTAATGATACAAATGTGCAGTGCAGTTTGACGCGTGTGTTCTGGCCTCTCCATTATCATAAGGCTAACATAATTAAATGTCGAGAGCATATTTTTGGCAAATGGAGCACAAAAAAAACAGCAGATTTGATTGGTGCGTGATGATAATCTAGCAAAGCTCGTTTGTTTAGTTAGTCAAGCCTCGCATGCAAAGCATTGCTCTAAATCTAAATCTTTCCGTCGACCGTTAGATCGAAATGTTTCCATTTTCTTAAAATGTATCTCGGACTTGCTTTCTTTTGAAAAGCTGAAAGTTGCAGCAGGTCGCCAGGTAATCATGATGCACGCGGCATACGTTTTCCACTAAAACTCCACTCTGTAGACGAGTCCGTAATCCCACATCCGTTTTATCTCGAATACCTATTTAAACCTGATCACGGACACGATTCGATACCTCAACAACAAAAAAAAAAAGAGCTGTATTGTGGGTCCCCCCTTTTTTCCCAGGTCTGTCTTGCTGGCTCTCGATCCAAATATGTTCCCTATTCAGGTCAGCTAAGAGACTTTGTCAGGCAACAAGCGCACCATTGTAGACTCTGCTTTGTGGGTCCCACAGTGTGACTCAGCTTGGCGTTAATGAGAAATGGCTGGCAGGTCAGATGCTGCTACGGTTCATTCATCCCTCCTCGAATGGGCCAGACCTTGTGGAGGCATGGCTCTCTTTGCCACTGTTTGCTTGTTTCTGGCATCACTGGACTCTCTGTGTGAAAGCTTCACACTTCAGATGGTGGAAAAAGCTCTGGGTTTTGACGTGAGGGTTTTTTTTGTCTTTTCTTTTCTTCCTTCTCCTCCTTTCTCAGGGTATGTGGTGTCCTGCTTTTCCTTTTTCCCCCCATCATATGTTGAGGATTGAATCCAATTAAAGTTTATGGGCATGCTAAGTAGAGCTGCTGTATTGTCGACAAAATATTAAGAACACCCCCTCAAAAAAAGTAGATATTTAAATCAATGTCATAATTCTAACCATCCATTGGTAGCAAGTCAGGGTAACTGGACTTGTAACATGTATACAGTCGACCCTCGCGAAGTCATGGTTCAGAGTTTGCAGCCTCAGTCGTTTTCGTATTTTAAGATACCTTAGAAACCTAATTTTAAGATGCCTTAGAACCTAATAATTGTTTGCACAAACTACCACAATTTCATGGAAACCACAAATATCCTTTTTTTTTTTTTCCCCCCGATTTTCTCCCTAATTTAGTCGTGTCCAATTCCTCCCTGTCACTAGGGGGCTCTCACATTAAGGCTACTACTACCACTCAGCCCGGAGGGCCGAAGACTATCACGTGTTTCCTCCGAACCACGTGACGCCAGCCGACCGCATCTTTTTTCAAACTGCTCGCTCGCGCACCGTTGGGGGCAGCGTAACACACTCGGAGGACAGCGCTATCCGCTCCTTCCACTTGCGCGAGCTCACAGACGCCCCTGACTGGCTGTAGAGCCGTGATTAATGTGGGAGCACTAGTACCTCTCATCCCGCCCCTCTGAGAGAGCTCGGCCAATCAGCTCTCGCTAGACCTCCGGCTGCGAGAGGTTACAGCACCACCCGGGATTCGAACTAGCGATCTCCGAATGATAGGGCGAGCGCTTTAACCACTGCGCCACTCCGAGGCCCACAAATATTCTTTTTTGTCTTTTTTTGTGGAAATATGTAATTTTTCATGTGTTTAGAGGATAAACTATTAAGAACAATATAATTTACAAATTTTGTAGCATAATTATTAACGTAAATTCAACTAAATTTCCATATAAAATATAATACTGTAGTACTGTACGGATTTACCTTTGCATTATTATTTTTTTTTTTTTAAGGGTACTGTATTAAGCTGAGTTTAAAATTAAATTAAAGTGTTTTGGGGGCATATTTTTACCACATCCAAAATTAGCAGTTTTTCACAACTCGGATTCAGAATTTTAGGGGTTGACTGTACATCAAATTTAGCAATGTTATTTAACTTGAGGATAGCAGTTTAACTAAATCAACATATAGATTATTATTATTATTATAATTATTATTATTATCATTATTGTTTATTGTTGTTATTGTTAATAATAATAATAATAATAACATTATTACGGGTCAGGAATTTTGGCTGAAAGATCAGCAGTGAATGTGAAGGACCGTAAGTCTTCTAAAGAATCAGCTTTCTAGTATGAAGGTGTTGGAATCGACATTAGTACTTGCTCATTTGCCCAAGACAACCAGGTTCATGTTTGCTCATCCAGTTGGAATGGGAATCACCAGGACCCACCGCGTAGGATATCCTCACGATAATTTGCACCTACCACGCTGGATGCTGTGCTGCCTTTTAATGAGTGAATAGTTGAGGACACAACACCTGCAGGATTATAGAGGAACTGCGGCATATTTTTAACCTCCAAAAAGGTTTTGGAGTCAGTGTGACGATACATGAATTGGTACAGAAAGGAATAAAGATACCAGTCAAAAGTTTGGTCTCGGCTTCTAATTCCATGGTCTTTCCTGGTGTTTTTTTTTTCTTTCTATGGCTCTAATTTGAGGTGCTGTTTGTTAATTGGTGATTTCTGTGGATGGTAACTCTAAATGAACTTCTCCTCTGCAGCAGTGCTACTGTAAGTTTTGGTCTTGCTTTCCTGGGATGGTCTTCATAATGGTGCTGGATGGGTTTTGCGAATGCACCTGACAAATACTGTTCTTGTAAGAACTGTTCCAGAACAGCTGATCTTTATGTAACAATAACAGTCATATGTTATAATGTTACTGTAATCCCCCCCCCAATGCTCACAAACAGCTCGTCATATTTCTTGATAATAGAGGATACAACGAGTGTTACAGCCAATCATTTAACAGGTGTAAAGTTTATAAATAGGATAAGTTAGCTTGTCCGTTTGGTAGTTTTCATTCTTTAAAGTCTGTCTGGTGAGCCCCGTTGTGTGTGAACAGCCAGACCCCTTCCTGTGCACAGATGTTTGGTCATCATGGAATCGGTCTCTATTTTTTCTGCATGGGGAATGTCTTGTACTTTGTAGTTTATTAGATGTACCCACAAATGGAAGTTAATTGCACTCTCATAGGTGTGTTTTAAAAAGTTCTCTGTTGAATTTTGGAATTAACTAAAAATTTTACGTGTTACAGAGAAGTGCGCGGAGTGAAGGCGTGAGATTGCGTTTATTAAATTAAGTAGATTTCAATTGCACACTTATAAGCGCATATTGAAAATTTTACAGTGCCATCTGTTGAATTTTGAGATGAACTGATGCTTTTTTTTCATGGTCAATTTATTATTATTATTATTATGTTATTTGTCTATCTATTTATGTATTTATTTATTTATTATTTTATAATACATTGGTGTATTCCACACCTTCTCTTCCTGTGGGCCGATTGCAATGAAACGAGGCCAATATGTTACCTCAAGCTCGGCCAGATACACCTGTGAAAATCCTTTTAAAATAGTTGTTTTTACATGATGCGTGCCATCTTGATGTGTTCGATCACTCATCTTGCGTCCCCCCCCCCAAATATTTATTTTTCTCAAATCTTCGATGTACAAACATTTATGTACAACATTTTACAGTTTTATTATATGTATAGATAGATGTAGATTGCATTTGGTCTGCTTAACTTCAAGAGGTAAAAAAAAAAAAAAAGAAGCTGGCAAAGGAACAAATGTTTGCTATTAATCATTACAAAGGACTAGTTTGTTTCGTGTCCATTAATAGTCACTACAAATGGAAACAAAGTGTGATCTGTTAGTATTGACAACTGTCTGTAGTATGAAAGGAATAAAATGGATAATGTGCTGGGATTAGAAAATAACCAACTTTGCTTCTCGATGTTACTGTCCTCATTAATTATTTTCCTTTAACAGCACATTGCTTTGTGTTCGTTCCATAAAGTTTTTTAACACTGGTCCTACTGAAATCTCAGACACATGAGAAACCCTCCTAAAGGTGAAGTTTAAATAGACTCATGCTTTATAGCTAAAGGAATTAGTCGAGACTGGGTGAGGAATTGGACCCGCAGTGTCCCGGAGTCAACTTCATATCTCTTGTGCCTCGTTCCTCATTAGAGCTTCCTTCCTGTATGTGTGGAGCAGGTAATGAAATTTTAGCGTGGCTAATGGAGTGGATTTAATATCAAAGTCTGGAAACAGTCTGTACTCAGTAATGACATTTTGCAATTTATCTACAATGACAGGATCATTTTCTACAGCGCGGTATCTAAGATGGAGCTCCCGGGGCTGCACTTTGACATCAGCTTTGTGTACCACCATGACGAGCATTTCTAATAGTCTTGTGTTTGCTCTGTGTGTGTTCCTAGGAGGATTCTCCATGGTGTTCCTGGCACGCAGCCACAGCGGAGTACGATGTGCTCTGAAGAGGATGTATGTGAATAATGTGCATGATTTAAACGTCTTCAAGCGAGAGGTTACGATCATGGTGCGTCGCTAAAATAAGCCAAGACAGCACATCATCCGATATAATCTGAGAACACAGTGAACCTCTTTAGTCTGTACTTTAAGAATTTATGATAATAAATTAATTTCTGATATGAGCTGTCTCTGTATTAGTTTTTTTTTTCTTTCTACTATTGCCTGTCTGTTTTGTCTAAACAGAAAGAGCTGTCAGGCCATAAGAACATCGTGAGCTACCTGGACTCCATCATCAACACAGTAGGAGACAGTGTGTGGGAGGTTCTCATCCTTATGGAGTTCTGTAAAGGTCAGGACGACTCTGCTACACTCCTAATGTAATGTTTCTGTGCATTACTAATTATTCATAAAACATTAGGGTTGGGTACCGAAAACCGGTATGTACCGGACCGAAACAGAACGCGAATTTCGGTGCCTCATTTCGATGCCACTTAAATGCCTGAACTGTCGATTAATATATTTGTTCTCGTGGGCTATGATGATGACACAGTTGCAATAAGCATTAGATTCATCAACACACATGATCGCTAGTAAAATTTTAATACTGCATTCATGGGGTGTCAGACATGATCGGAAAAATAAATTATTTTCGTAATTAGAAAAATCTTGAGGACTTCGGAAAGCTTTGTTTGATAATACAAATCCAAAACATTGTTGCAGTAATGCTACTGTACATTTTATTTTTGTAGATTAAATGTTTATTAGATTAGATTAAAAATAATTAGAAGCACAACTCATCGGGAAATGAGACCATCCGAGATGCGCGTGAATGCATCTTGCGTTACACTCGCTCTGACGTCAGCAGGTGATCTACTGCTATCTTAACTTGCTAAATTAACTTTCGTTAAAATGCCGAAAACTAAACGGTCGAAAGTGTGGCTATATTTCACAAGAAAGGATTCCGACTCCGCGACGTGAAGCAAATGTTTTACAGCAGTGGCGTGTAAAGGGGGAAACACGTCAAATCTAATGAAACATTTGAGGGCACACGGAATAAAGTTAAAAGCAGAGGGATACACAGTGTTTGACAGCTTACAGACAACAGCTGGCACTATTGGTGTGGACGACCCCAGCCCCATTCATACCAACCGTAGCAAAAAGGATTATAATGACGTCAGCAGCCTTTCCGTAGGTTAGTAGTAGGCTAATGTAATGTTAACTGCAAAATGCAAATCATGCATTCATGCTAACAAATGGTCAAACGATTTGTAAAATACTAATGTAACATGGATTCTGTTTATAATTATGGCTTTCCAGCTAGTACTTAAACATTTAATATATTGTTCAATTTTAAGCATTAAATTTTTTGTTCAATAAAAATGTATTCTTGAGCCATCATTTTGTGTCTTTTGTAAAAAAAAATAACGGTTCAGGCACCGTTTTGGCACCGGTATCGAAAAAAAAAAAAAAAGATACCCAACCCTATAAAACATATTCCAAATATTCGCCTGTTTCCTGCCCTATGTTAAATTAATAGATTTTCACTATTGCGCATGAAGGTGTGTAAATTCTTGGCCGTGTTTGGTTTTTTTTTTTTTTTTTTTTTTGGAAGCTTTGCACATTCTCTCATTTTACTATTGAGAAAGTATGCACTTCCTTTGCATACTTTGTCAAAAATGTCTCAAAAAAGAAGCTATTTACTTCACAAAACAGTTCACAGTCCAATACAGTGGAAAACAGCTCTAAGACAAAATAGTGTCGGCTCAAGCACGCGGACAACACTGTTACATTTCACATTTATGAAATTAAGCACTCGTTAGGCAAACGTATCAGGAAATGTGGCAGGCAGTGTCAGGAAAGGGGACAGATGCACTGCTTAAATTTAGTCAAGCAAATTGGTATGCTTAACATTGTGTGTTCGAGTCATAGGTGTACAAGACTCACTTTGACTTACGAACGTACTCCCAGAACAGCTTAAAGTAAACCAGGCACTAAACACAGTACAGCCATACTGTGTTTAGTGCCTGGTTTATTTTAAGCTTATAATTGCTGTTTTTTTTGTCTTAAACCTATGAGTGCATAAAATGACCATAGTCACAACCTTTCTTCACAGCGGGTCAAGTAGTAAAACAGATGAACCAGCGGCTGAATGGTGGCTTTACAGAGCCTGAGGTTCTCACCATCTTCTGTGACACTTGTGAAGCCGTGGCCAGACTGCACCAGTGCAAAACAGCAATCATCCACAGAGACCTGAAGGTACTAATTATGTCATGGATTCTCAAGCCAAAAGTGAATTGGTGTAGCTTTCAAAAATCAACTGTCCAGACTTCCCAGCATTTTACACAACATTTTTGGGATGGGAGTCACCAGTCACCTCCTGATGATACGATATTATCATGAAACCTAGGTGCCCGTTTGATTAAAATTACGATTTTATACAATTATCAGGATTTATTAAATATCCACCATTCAATAATACATTTTTCCCTAATTTGTTACAATTTTGAACCTTATTATTAATTAATTATTATTAATTAAATGTATCCCGTTCCTTATAACATTAGTTTTGTCACTTATACAGAATAAGCATTGTTACTGAGCAGCATGTATCTCAGTTATCTGATATAATTATTTTTTTTCAAAACAAAATTGGCAATTAATTCACTCCTACTACATGGGATGAAAATGTGTAAATAGTTCATAGCGTACCACCTGTAAGATTATAAAGAAGCTGTGATGTTTTAGCATCTCAAAAGTCTCAAAAATCAACATTGAGCACGCGGGTTAAGGGTAGCATGCATGCGGGCACGTGGAGCTTCTAATGCATGTGATTTTCGACACGTGTAATGAGTGGGTTTGAGACTAATTCGCTCTTGGAGTTAAAAGAAAATGTTAAGATTGTAGGCTTGTAACTTGAATAGAATAGAATAAAACAGAATCGTCTTTATTGTTATTATAGCAAGTACAACGAAATTAAAAGTGCCATTCCTTGATTAATAAAAAAAAAAAAAACGTCAGTCTTCTCACAAACATACACACACACTCCCACAAAGTATACATTCCGTTATTGCACAATCAACAGTGATACATTTTTGCAAGAGTTACATAAATTGCATTAATTGCAGATATTGCATAAATAATTGATTATTGCACATTATTTGCACAATTTTTTTTTTCATAGCAGCATTAGGATAAAAACTGTCTTTATATCTACTGGTTCTTGGTTTCAATGTTCTATAACCTGACGGCAGTAGATCGGATCTTGTGTGATTTTTGATAATGTAACGCCATAAAAAATGCTTTTGTTATGCAACTCCTAAGCTCTGATGAGTTGGCAATACGTGAATCACCATACAAAAGAATCACGATTGATTGCTGAATCAATTTTTTCCCCATCTCAAGTAAAATTTGGGGTGCATGCTCATTTAGGAAGGTTATTAAAAGGTTTGTTTAAGGCTAAGATATTGTCATGGAACTCTCCACAAAGCTCCACCTCTTTCCTCATCTCATGTTAAAAATTTAAATTCTCCTATTTGAATGGCACATTTCGGTCAAGGTAAATTGAGAATCTTTCGAGTTTATAAACATGAAATGAAATTTATTAATGTCTAAAATTAAATTAAAATTATTTCTTAGTGACGCCAACCAAAAAAATTATCTGGGGAATATAGAGCAAAAGCCTACCAGAACTTTAGTCCATGTAGAAGCATCTCTGCTTCAGACTGTGCTCTCTAATTTAGTCTTCTCTCACTTTTTTGTCCTCCTGTTTCTGCCCTTTGTCACTTGTTGTGGCATCTTGCCCTGGTCTGCGTGTAATTATACGTAAACAAGGAGGGAAGGAAAGCCGAAAAGAGGCAAATGAATGCACTTTGTCCTAAACAGTTGTTCTGCTTCTGTAACTGTGACACTAAGCCTTATTTCCTAAGACGGTTATTCTCTCCTGATAATGTTATTAGCAAGAAATTTTAGGGAAACTCAGGCATGACAGGCTTATTAGTCCCAGGCGGACAGGATCAAGGGCGTTTTTGGCAGGCAGCTGTGGGAACTTGCCAAAGTTGCCAGTCACCTTGAATCGTCCACTTTGGCTGTCATGAGCAGTGGGACTTCTCAAGCACTACTTAAATTCTTGTCTTCATGCAGGTGGAAAATATCCTCTTGAACGACCAAGGGAACTATGTGCTGTGTGATTTTGGAAGTGCCACCCACAAAGTGTTGCACCCACTCAAAGATGGCGTGACTGCTGTGGAGGACGAAATTAAGAGGTAAGCCCAGGGTCGTTGAAGTGTTTAACATCAGCAATCAGATTAAGATCAGAAATGGTTTCCTCTCACGCAAGCAGTTTGGTTATGAGGATCAGCTGCCTATTGAATTGAATCGCTTTTAATATCCTAGTTTCTTTTTCTGCTTTTTATAATACATTAATGTATTTTTTATGCATCCACAATCATAATAGTGTAGCATATGCACACCTACAGTGACCTCTGAGTTATTGGTACTTTTAATAATAAAAAAAAAAGTTTTAAAAAGAAAAACTACAAAATGTGATATTTTGGACTCAAGTATGGTATTAACACAAATGTACGAGGGTGAGTCATAAAAAATTATCCGCATCATTGCTGTAGAATTTATTTTAGTCAGCTTTTAAAAAAGACAAAATACATCATTACATCATAATCGCCTTGCTTTTCACTACACTTTGTCCATCTGACAATAAGCTCGTAGAGCTGCTATCAGGGAACCAAACAGGTGAAAATCAGATGGAGCGAGATCAGGACTATAAGGAGGATGCTTTTTTTTTTTTTTTGCAGTGTCGACAGTGTGGGAAGAAGTGCATGGACGATCATTGTCATGCAAGATCACAACGCCCTCTGTGTTTAAAGTTTAGGCTTCAGCATTTCAATAAGCATCTCACTGTAACGAGCACTGTTGATTTTTAAACCTTTTTCCCGTGATAATTTAACAGTACTGTCCCTCGAAAATCCCAGAAAACTGTAAGCATCAATTTTCAGGCTGATGGTTGACTTTTGAACTTTTTCTAGGTCCACGATTGAGGACTTTCCATACTCTGCTGTTTACTCTCAGGCTTATAGTGAAGAATCAATGTCTCATCACCTGTAACGATTCTCTTAAAGAAATCTTCACCTTCCTTAAAATATCGGTCCGAATTTTGTTTGCAGATATCCAAACGCCCTTGTGGGTTGTTTAGGCACCAAGTATACCTTCAGACCACAAAAAAACTAATCAGTGCACGCTGCTCTTCTTTCATGCAAATCACAATCATGAAAGGCGTCTATTTTTGCTCACAACACAGTTAAGAATGAACTGACGTAACACGTTCACACCTGCACAGCAGTGAATGAGGAGACAGTAGCCAAAGCACAGATAGGACAGTTCGGCCAACAGAGGTTTTAATATAACCAAAGTGCAGATGTTTTTTGACTCACCCTTGTGTTTCTTTTAATAGTGATGTTTTTTTTTTTTTATTCCACAAAATTAGATTTCAAAATAATCAGCACTATTACAATGAATCCTCTCCCTGCTGTGGAGAAGATAACATTGCTGTAATGTCTGACAAGATTTCCAGCTCTGTACCCAAGCTTATATATTTCAAGCTTACATTTTTAGGTCTGCATTAACTTTTTAGTTTAGAACGCAACTTAAAGTAAGGTCCTAAGACAGAATTTAGAAGTAAGACTTAGAACAAACATTAACTGTGTTACTTTAATAACTTTTCATTCTGATTTCTAAGCATGTAGGGTCTCGTTGTCTTGTTGAATGGGTGAATTAGGGCCAAGCCTAATCCTCTTGGCTAAGAAATATCCTGACTTGATATTGATGTCATCAATATTTGGGAGAAAAAAAAACAGCCACATGGCTCTAAAGCATCAATAATTTATGATTATACTTTCATCAGAGTGAAAGTTACAGTATGTAATATATTAGGATTTGCTGTCCTGGTGGGGAACAGAAACTACTGTAGTATGAACCTTTGATCCTGTCTTTTGTGTGTGCAGGTACACAACCCTGTCATATCGAGCCCCAGAGATGATTAACTTGTACCAAGGGAAAGCCATCACAACCAAGGCTGATGTCTGGGTAGGTACACATACACACACTCATTCCCGCCCACTCAAATGCGTGCGCGCACGTACACACACAAACACACATACCCACCCCCCTCCTCTTTTGTCCCATGGTGTATGTGGCTTGCATAAACTCATTGTTATGCTAAGGATCTGGTTTGGCCAGGCAGACGAAACGAACCTAGAGGCCAAACCGGTTTCCTTCAGGAATGAGTTTTGTAATGGGGAGGGATTTCCTTGAGGGGATTGCTCTTATTTTTCTGTTTATTCTCTGGACATTAAAAAAAAAAAAATCCACATCCAATATTCAAAAGAATCCATATGTGGAATACAAGTCTTAACAGCAACTCGGTTTCTTTTATTTATAGGTTACAAATGTAAACTATAGTTGTTGTTTCTAGTTTAACAAGGCCTTACAGTGTTTTAGTATGTTTTGTTTTTTATGATTAGGATCTGCAGTGTTGTTTGCCACTGCTGTTTGTGTTGTTTTATGAGTTCCAAAACACCCTGTGTACAATCTCAATAATTCACAATGTAAACACCTTTTTTTGTTAGAAAATTGATGCATGAGGAGAAATGTGGCTGAACTAACATTTACATTTTATTTGTAGTCATTTTATACAGCACTTGTGTCACACCCACGTATAGTCTGATTTAGAACTATTAGTTCTTGAAATAGTCATGAGACTGAGGACATGCGCAGAATCTTAGTAGTAGTAAGCACTTCCTTGAGAAGTTCAAATGAAGGTGGAAGAGTAAAAGCAGAGAAGGTCCTGAGGTTTCCTGATTTCCTGGTTCAACTCTAAATATAGATGTAACGGCTCTTGAGCACATAAGTTCGTCCTCTTCTGCATGAGGTGTTTTTTTTGTCTTAACCAAGGAAACGGGTGTAAGAATATACAAGAATAAATCACTTAAACAGAATGGATTACAATGGACCGACATCTTTTTTTCTTGCCTCAGCTTTGTGGTAATTTTCTCAAAAGCAGGCATATGTAAACAGAGTCTCCTGTCATTTATTGCTTTGTGTTAAAAATAGAAAGAATTGTGCACAAGTTCATTGACAATGTTGACACATGCTTGTTCGTTTCTTTGCAATGCTCATCAGCGTGCAGGTTGATGTCACGTCTCTTATTTGTTTTGGTGCAATTATGAACGAGTTTACATTTCACGTTCTCTACCTCTCTTAGGCACTTGGATGCTTGTTGTACAAGCTGTGTTTCTTCACACTTCCATTTGGGGAGAGTCAGGTCGCCATATGTGACGGAATCTTCAGCGTTCCAGACAGCTCAAAGTTTTCCTTCAAACTGCACTGCTTAATCAGTAAGTGCCAGCGCATGTCCGTCAAATCATATCTCGTTCATGCAGATCTGCTTTTCTGAACCTCATCCACATCTGGCAAATAGGAAGGAGCTACATTTAAAACAGCTGCTTTAATGCTGGATCAGCTCTCAGTGAGATGTTTACTTTTGTTGTACTGCCACCTCCTGGTAGTTATCAAACATTGTAGATTTTCTTTCTCCCCTCTGTAGTTATTCATTCACAAATCCTTTCATTCACGATTTCTTTTAACAACTTAATAAGCATGAAAATAATCTTATGAAACTGTAATAGTATTGGGGAACAAAACAAGCTTCCAAAACCAAACCAAGTGTAAATAGATAGATACTTTAATTATTTTTAAGGAAATTCCAGATATCCAGCAGCAACACAAAGACAACTGTGACAATGTGACAACTGACCAGAAATTGATAGTGCAGTTCTCGAACAAAAACTACAATGTATATAAGAAGCATATAAATAATCTAAATCAAGAAGAAAAAAAACTAATAAGAGAAATGGATAATTGCAGTGCAGCCATTGATGTGCAGTTTTATGTGCGACAAAGTGACAGTGCAAATAGTATTAATTGTTTAAATACTTGTCCAAGTAATTGTGCAAAGAGCAGCACAGCAACACAGTTCTCACGCAGGTTTATGTGAATGCTGGTGTTTTATTTTTCACACTTGTAGGATATATGTTGGAGCCCGATCCAGAGAAAAGACCAGACATCTATCAAGTCTCTTACTTCGCCTTTAGACTTGCTGGAAAGGAGTGTCCAGTGCCAAATCTATTTGTGGGTTCCGTTACCACAATATATAATTATCCAATATATTTGTCATAATTGCAGTGTTGCTTAAACTCTTTCTAATGACTTGACGGAATGAATATTTGGGTTCTGTTCTGCAGAATTCCCCCCTTCCCACATCACTACCAGAGCCACTAACAGCCAGTGACATCGCTGCTAAGAAGAGCCAGACAAAAGCCAGGTATTTGAAATTATACACAATGATTCAGATTTTTTTTTTCTTTCTTCCACACGAACTTGGATAAACTCACGACAAAAACTCAGAGATCCTATAATTCCATGTGCACTTCCATGACTGCTTTCACTTATTATAAAAGTCTTGTGCTGAGTGTGTGTATAATAATAATAATAATTATTATTATTATTATTATTTTTTTTTTTTTAATTATTATTATAATTTTTTGTAGAATAACAGATTCCGTCGGTCCCACGGAAACCTCTATTGCGCCAAGGCAAAGGCCGAAAGCAGCCAACAGCAACGTGCTGCCACTGCCCAACACTGTAACTCCTGTGAAAATGAGCGCTCCACCAGGAACAGTCAGCAACGGACAGAAACGTATGTCTTTGTTCTACATTTCTTTTGTCTAGTACCCATACTCAGTCTAAAGTATATATCAAAAATGCAACTTTTTTTCCACAACATGTGAATTGAAGGTAGCGTTTAGCTCTAGACTCTTACAATCTGTGTGTGTATGGTTTTGTTTCAGCCCAAGGAAACGGGCAGCAGGCAGCTGTGCAGATGCAGAGCAGCAATCAACACAACCGCGTGTTACAGCAGCTGCAGCCTGGAGACCTGAGACTGCAACAATTGCACCATCAACAACAACAACAACAACCACCACCACAACCACAACATAACCTGCACCACCAGCAACAAGTCAGTCCACAGCAGCTGCAGTACATGCAGGTAATGTTAGCATGTGACCTTTAGCCAACATTTAAATGGTGCAGACATTTTGAAGAAGGCCATACGCCTGATCCTTGATAATAGGAAAACGGATAACTTGTCACCACCGTACACGTAATCATTCATGAACACCATTTTCATGCTATTGGAACTATCCTGGGAGTCCTTACCACAATCCCCGATATAGTCCTGAATTTGCTTCAAGCCATTTTCACATTGGCCAGCATTTCAGACATAAAGCAGGAAATTCAATCATGGCTCCAATCATTAGTGTAGCTGGAGATTATATAGAGAAATAAAGGGAGTTTTGACTTTCGTAACCGTCTTTTGTCATTCTGCACAATCAAAACAGCCCCAATACATTAAAATGTTAATTTTGAGACTTCTAAAAATAACATGTAGTAACCTGTGCTACTTCCATTCCCAGCTAAACTACACACATCAGCTGAGGATGTGATCTGACCATTGCTAGGAAGTACTCTGACCGCAGTTCAGCCCATTATTTATTATGTCTATATTATGTCTATAACAGTACAGCATTTTTAACTAAAAGTAAAAGTGAAGCACATTATTATTATTTTTTTTTCATAGCTAAAATGTTATGCAATATAACTGAAGTTTGCATTGTGAATTCAGTATCAGACATGACTCTGAATCTTTCATGTAAACTTGACGGCTGCACTTATTTTTGAGCATCAAGATTAAAAAATAAATGACATACCAGATTTCATTAAATTTCTCTCTCTCTCTTTTACTGTAGAAGCCATGAAAATATCCTGGCAATTATTCAAAAAATATATATATGATATGATCTGTGTTTTTTCAAATGTACGTGCAGGGCCGCATTTTGCAGAGCATCCTGCTGAAAGCACTTGGCTCCTCGTGCTAGTTATCAACGAGTTATGATGATCTGTAAATTTAGCAGTGTGTCAGTGGCTTTGTGTGACACTTTTTAGAGTGATGCTGTTGATTATAAAGAAAAGAAAAAAACTGTTTGTGAGCGATCACATAAAGCAGTGTCAGTGCTTAAGGAGCCTATATGAGAGAGGTAATTACCTCGTACAGTGTCCGTGTATGTAGATGATGTCGCCTTTTAATAATGCTTGTTCTTGAAGAATTATATGAGAATGGTTATGCTTGCAGAGTTCGTGGTTTCAGCACTTCATGTACTGTACGACTCCTCTTTATTTTAATTGATAAATGTAGTGGAATTGATTTGCAGCACAGCATTTTGTCTTTAGAAATATTGTAGTGGGAAAGCAACAACAAAGACATGAGGCAAGAACAATGGAGCCAAATTGTTGTGCCAGTTTTTGAGAGTGCCAGTGCACAGTGCATACAGTATAACCTGAAACATGGCAGAATTATTCCTCTGTATTTTTAGTTCCACAAGTATTTTTCCGTATACACGCTCTGTTACTAAAAGTATGTGCAGGATTTCTCATCCCAGTTACATTACAACCAAAGAACTTGAGTGCCCTGCACAGAGCCTTGACCTCAACTTCACTTAACACCCTTGGGATGACTACTGCCTTTACTCTGAACTTGCTAGAAACCTTCCAAAATCTAATGAAACACCTTCCAAGAAGAGTGGAGGTTATTCTAACAGCAGTGAGGGTCTAAATCCGGAAATGGCATGTTCACAAACGTTTGGCCATACAGTATGTAGTCTTATGCAAAAGTTTAGGCACCCCTTGATAAATAACAGATTTTGGTGATTTTTTAAAAATTATTATTAAAAAGATGTTAACACAGTCTCTCTCTTGGAAATGGGAAAAATGAACAATATTTTCAGCAAACATTGATGCATAGTTACTTCGTATGCCATAAATTGAACAAAAATAAAAACAATCTGGCGGCACTGTGCAAAGGTTTGGGCACCATAAGCGTTCCAGAGTCTCAGATTCTTTTTGCAAGGTTTCAGACCTTAATCAGCTTGTTAGATCTGATGCATGGTGACAGCTGTCATTACTAAATGACAATTTCAAAGCTTTACAAATTTACAAAAGAGAGACTGTGTTAACATCTTTTCAATTAAAAGGAATATCACCAAAATCTGTTATTTATCAAGGGTGCCTAAACTTTTGCATAAGGCTGTATATGAGTGCTTTTCAATAAATTAGAATTTAATTAAAAAGTTACTTTATTTCAGTAATTTAGTTAAAAAAGTGAAACTCGTATATTATATACAGGGTGGGCCATTATATGGATACACCTTAATAAAATGGGACTGGTTGGTGATATTAACATCCTGTTTGTGGCACATTAGTATATGTGAGGGGGCAAACTTTT
Organism: Clarias fuscus; assembly: GCA_030347435.1. Lineage (NCBI taxonomy): Eukaryota > Metazoa > Chordata > Actinopteri > Siluriformes > Clariidae > Clarias > Clarias fuscus. Next base: position 20,116,784 of record CM059208.1, read on the forward strand.
CAATATGGGTGGTGACCATGGTGGCCATTTGGAAGTCGGCAATCTTGGATCCAACTTTTGTTTTTTTCAATAGGAAGAGGGTCATGTGACACATCAAACTTATGGGGAATTTCACAAGAAAAACAATGGTGTGTTTGGTTTTAACATAACTTTATTCTTTCATGCGTTATTTACAAGTTTCTGACCACTTATAAAATGTGTTCAATGTGCTGCCCATTGTGATGGATTGTCAATGCAACCCTCTTCTCCCACTCTTCACACACTGATAGCAACACCGCAGGAGAAATGCCAGCACAGGCTTCCAGTATCCGTAGTTTCAGGTGATGCACATCTCATATCTTCACACCATAGACAATTGCCTTCAGATGACCCCAAAGATAAAAGTCTAAGGGGGTCAGATCGGGAGACCTTGGGGGCCATTCAACTGGCCCACGACGACCAATCCACTTTTCAGGAAACTGTTCATCTAGGAATGCTTGGACCTGAAACCCATAATGTGGTGGTGCACCATCTTGCTGGAAAAACTCAGGGAACGTGCCAGCTAGAGTGCATAAAGAGGGAAACACATCATCATGTAGCAATTTCAAATATCCAGTGGCCTTGAGGTTTCCATTGATGAAGAATGGCCCCACTATCTTTGTACCCCATATACCACACCATACCATCACTTTTTTTGTTCCAACAGTCTTGGAGGGATCTATCCAATGTGGGTTAATGTCAGACCAATAGCGGTGGTTTTGTTTGTTAACTTCACCATTCACATAAAAGTTTGCCTCATCACTGAACACAATCTTTTGCGTGAACTGAGGGTCCTGTTCCAATTTTAGTTTTGCCCATTCTGCAAATTGTGTGCACCGATCTGGGTCATCCTCCTTGAGATGCTGGAGTTTGTAAGGGTGCCATTTGTGAGTAGCTAATATCCGCCGAAGGGATGTTCGACTAATGCCACTCTCCAGTGACATGCGGCGAGTGCTACGCTGTGGGCTCTTGCTGAATGAAGCTAGGACAGCCACTGATGTTTGTTCATTAGTGACAGTTTTCATGCGTCCACATTTTGGCAAATCCAACACTGAACCAGTTTCACGAAACTTAGCAAGCAGTTTGCTAACTGTAGCATGGGAGATGGGTGGTCTCGTAGGGTGTCTTGCATTGAAATCTGCTGCAATGACCCGGTTACTGCGTTCACCAGATATCAACGCAATTTCGATCCGCTCATCACGTGTTAACCTCTACCACATGTCAATGGCTGTGAACAAAGAGAAACTTGTAAATAACTCATGAAAGAATAAAGTTACGTTGAAACCAAGCACACCATTGTTTTTCTTGTGAAATTCCCAATAAGTTTGATGTCTCACATGACCCTCTTCCTATTGAAAAAAACAAAAGTTGGATCCAAGATGGCCGACTTCCATATGGTCACAATGGTCACCACCCATCTTGAAAAGTTTGCCCCCTCACATATACTAATGTGCCACAAACAGGATGTTAATATCACCAACCATTCCCACTTTATTAAGGTGTATCCATATAAATGGCCCACCCTGTAGATTAATTACACACAGATTAGTGATGGTAAGTTTGGATCATTTTAGTGACTCGGTTCTTTGATTCTCGTTCATCAAAATGAACCAATCTTTTTTTTTTTTTTGAGTCATTTACTTAATTTCTTTCTTTTGATCAGAAATTAAAAAAAATATTGAAATTTTTCAATAAATAGACCCCCCCTACATGTCTACATACGTAAATTCTGGCTATAGTTCCAATAATTTAAATATCACAGTGCAGCTAAGAACATATGATATACAGAATGAGCAGCTCACCATCATATCATCTGGTCTGAATCGTTCGTTCATAATGCACTGCTTTATCCAGGAAACAGAATTGAGCGGTTCTTCTCATGAGTCTTCTAGTCAGAGTTGTTTGTGCTTTTGAATCTATTGCGCTTCATAGCATCTATGGGAGTCACGTGACAAAAGAACGAACAATTCGAGCTAGAAAACACAAAGGTAACTACTGATTTCTGTTTTCTGTACGTAATCTACGGAGGTTTTGCGATGCTTTGTGCGTGCACGCCCTGTATAAAATGAACAAATTACTCTCTGAGACTACTTGTTCTTCTTGTCACATTAAAGACTTGTTCAAAAAGAACGAATCGTTCATGAAAGACCCATCACTACCAGAAATTCAGTATCTCAGAAGGGAGCCTGACCAAGCATTGAGTGCTGTACATGTTCATACGTTTCAGCAGTCCAACATTTGTGTTCTAATTAGTCTTAATTAATAATCAAATTTTCTGAGATATTGAATTTGGGGTTTCATTAGCTATAAACCATGATCATCGAAATAAAAAAATAAATAAACACTTGCAATATATCAGTCTGTACGTAATTAATCTATATACTATACTGTAAGATTTTCACTTTTTGAATGGAAATACTGAAATAAATCAACTTTTCGATGATATTCTAAGTTATTGAGAAGTATTTGTATACTTGTATACTATAATTATAAGTTGTGGACGTCCTGTGCCAGTAGCTGTTGAACAAATGACAGTCAACAAATTTACTTTTAATTAGACTTAAAAATAAGTACTATTTATTTTCAGTGCCTGTGCGTCCGTTTGTATAAATCTTTCACAAAACAGATTTAGTCACTGGGACATTTTATTCTGTCCATGTGAACTGATCTGTTTATTCAGACTGCATCTTAAATACAATTTTAGTGTAATTATTGAATATTTAAGCTCAGTATTTCACAGACAGCTATTAAAACAGACTATGACCTATGTGGATGGTATTTTGTACTTTTCTTCTCTGTAGAGTTATTTAAAAGTTTTAAAAATTCTGAAGGCTGGGTGTTTTAACATACACCTTAATTATTATGAGTTTTAAAAAACATACCAGATTACATTTGAAAAGCAGTAAAATATTATAACAATAAAAGAATAATAAGTCTTAACATATAATTTGATTAAGTTATGACTATATTACCTTATAGAGGAGTTAATACAGTACAATATAAGACACTACTTCTGTTCTCATTACATGTACACACTGCTGTTGAGGATGGCCTGCTTATAGATATATGTGACTGCTGAGGACGGTTTCAATTAGAAACCATGAACTTGGCTTTGGACTGCCTTGATATAACCTGTTTCACTGTGATGGCTGTGTGACTGCGGTCACTTTGATAGCTTTAGGCCTGAGATTGAGATTATCATGAACAGATTTGTATGTCGGTCTCAATCAGACTTAAACAGTTTCTGTCCAACAAAGTCTTTATTGTATACCTTATATTCAGACTTCGTTATAACTAAAAATTTATTTCCTGTTGGACAAAAGCTCATTTAACTGTCTAGGACACAGTTATTGAAAATATTTCTTTATGGGCATGTTATCTTATATCGACCAAATGAGGGGATAGAGCAGGGGTAGCTCACTGGTTACGGCATTGAGCTATGATCCAGAAGGTCCTAGGTTCAAACCTCACCACAAAGTTGCCCCTGTTGGGCCCTTGAGCAAGAACCTTAGTCCTTAACTGCTCACATGTATAATGAGATAAAAATGTAAGTTGCTCTGGATAAGAGTTCTGCCACATGGCTGAAATGTAAATGTAGGAGGCATTCTGTTTGGAGTCTGGTTCCTCTCATTTTTTTTCCTCATGTCATCACAGAGAGGTTTTTAAATAATGTTAAAAAAAAAAAATCTTAATCCTGAAAAAAAGCTGTTTTGTGACAATGGCAATTATTAAAAGCACTATATGAATAAAATTCAGTTGAATGAGAAAGAGAGAGAGCACTTGTTTAAAAATTGCTTCTATTTTTTGTTCATTTACATTGAGTCATTTTTACAGATGCTGTAATCCAGAGCAACTTAAATGTTCTTTGAAGTTTTCATCATTGAATAGGTCCTTACACTGGGTTACTAGGTTACTACTAGGTTACCATATGCTCATATGAACTTAAAAAAATTAAATGTCTGCTTTGTTACACAAGGAAACTTACAAAGACGTGGCTTGGATATTGTGTACACACAATAAATTGAAGTTGGATCAGTACATTCCGTCTTATATTAGCGGGAACAGACTGTGCTTAAGGGTGGACTGTCGGGCAAAGCTATTTCAGATAACTTTTAAATTTTATTAGCTTGCTTCATGGAATGCCACACATGTTAATTGATTTAGCATGGGCTTATCGACTCTGGCAGAGTTCTGACTTTAGTTATTTCAGTCGCACACAGACAGATGGCAGTGTGGGCCATGTGTTTGAATGAGAACCAGACAGACTGTATTGGGGAGCACAGCAGGTGGTCATCTGGTTAATTGTGTATTACTCTGTTAATGGGATAGATGGCCTAACACAGCTGTCTTACGGCTGCTTGAAAGCAGTTTTCTCTTCTTGTCCGCATGTGACCAGGACATGTGTTCGGTATTAGCTAAACAGGGCTTACCGCTTAACCCTACCCTGGTTGGTTCTGCTATCTTTATTGAAACAGGATCAGGATTTTTTTTTGTTTGTTTGTTCGTTAGTCCCCCCCCCCATATTAGTGTCAGTAGTTAAGGTCAAGAAATGGCGAAATAATAGAAATACTGTATGTGTGATATCATTCAGTTACTGAATATTAGTTTAAGACCCTTTGTGCCATTTCTTTAACTATTCTAATTAAATTAAGATGTAAATGTTTGCGTTTCCTCGAAGGGGACTGCCTAAAAATGTCTTTGTCTTCATCTTTTATCAGTATCAGGCCATGCAGCAACAGCAGCAGCATATGCTTCACCAACAGATGCTGATGCAGCAGTCCGTGTATCACCCACAGCAGCAGCATTATGCAGCTCTGGTGAGTAAAAACACACATGCAGGCAGCAGCCTGGCACATTCAGCCACGTTTTAAAGGAGAAAGCCACGGTATAGCACACACTAATTTAATATAATCAGTATAGTTCAAGTAATACTATGTAATAAGTAGTCGTCTTTTTAGAGCATCTGTTTAAAATCCGGGTTTGGTTACGGCTGGACTGGAGTTTAGTACCATCGTTGAGGTCAACACCATGTTGAAACACCAACATGTGAATGCATGCAGATATTATTCACTTAAGAAAAGTCCAGTTGGATGGCACCGTTCTGCCTCGATTACTAATTTGGCCGCCTGCACGCCATGCAAAAGCTCTTGGTGCCAAACGGTTGCCGAGTCCAAGTCGATGCCAGTCGGTCGCATCCATCAGTAATTCCTCCAGAAACGTATTTACGCTAAACACCAAGGCGACGCAACCAGGCTTCCTCTAAATACATAATGTTAAGGCGGCACAATTTTTAGCTCATTTTCCACCGAATGGTTACCATCTGTTTAATTTCAGCTGCAATCTGCTCCATGCAAAGCCATCAGGGGATTGAATGGGGGGTGAAATCGACCGATTCTCTGTGTTAAATCGTAACATATGAAGCAATTACACTGTAGGGAAATCTAAGCGGTTATCTATCACTCTCTTGCTGTCTTCATGTCCTGAACGGTCACTTTGGGTTGAAAAGGACTTGGTGTACTTTTCCTTTTTAAGGAGGTTTTTTTTTTTTTTTTTTTAACCATCCCCCCCCCAAAAGATAGATGTTTTAAAAATGTAAAAATTACAGAAATACCTTGTGGCGAAGCAAATTTGAGAATGTAAACTGTTTCCAAAGTGTTTCTGACTCGTCCTCGTCAATGGTTGTTTGCTAGCATGTGTGTGTCCTCAGTAGGTCACATACACACGTGGACAAAATTGTTGGTACCCTTCGGTCAATGAAAGAAAAACTCACAATGGTCACAGAAATAATTTTAATCTGACAAAAGTAATAATAAATAAAAATTCTATGAATGTTAACCAATGAAAGTCAGACATTGCTTTTCAACCATGCTTCAACGGAATTATAAAAAAAAATGAACTCATGGAACAGGCCTGGACAAAAATGATGGTACCCCTAACTTAATAGTTTGTTGCACAACCTTTTGAGGCAATCACTGCAATCAAACGATTCCTGTAACTGTCAATGAGACTTCTGCACCTCTCTGCAGGTATTTTGGCCCACTCCTCATGAGCAAGCTGCTCCAGTTGTTTCAGGTTTGAAGGGTGCCTTTTCCAGACAGCATGTTTCAGCTCCTTCCAAAGATGCTCAATAGGATTGAGGTCAGGGCTCATAGAAGGCCACTTTAGAATAGTCCAATGTTTTCCTCTTAGCCATTCTTGGGTGTTTTTAGCTGTGTGTTTTGGGTCATTGTCCTGTTCCAAGACCCATGACCTGCGACTGAGACCCAGCTTTCTGACACTGGCCAGCACATTTCTCTCTAGAATCCCTTGATAGTCTTGAGATTTCATTGTACCCTGCACAGATTCAAGACACCCTGTGCCAGATGCAGCAAAGCAGCCCCAGAACATAACAGAGCCTCCTCCATGTTTCACACTAGGGACAGTGTTCTTTTCTTCATATGCTTCATTTTTCCATCTGTGAACATAGAGCTGATGTGCCTTGGCAAAAAGTTCCAGTTTTGTCTCATCTGTCCATAGGACATTCTCCCAGAAGCTTTGTGGCTTGTCAACATGTAGTTTGGCATATTCCAGTCCGGCTTTTTTATGATTTGTTTTCAACAATGGTGTCCTCCTTGGTCGTCTCCCATGTAGTCCACTTTGGCTCAAACACCGACAGATAGTGCGATCTGACACTGATGTTTCTTGAGCATGAAGTTCACCTTGGATCTCTTTAGAAGTCTTTCTCTTATCCGTCTCTTTGATTTGTCATCAATTTTCCTCCTGCGGCCACGTCCAGGGAGGTTGGCTACAGTCCCATGGATCTTAAATTTCTGAATAATATGTGCAACTGTAGTCACAGGAACATCTAGCTGCTTGGAAATGGTCTTATAGCCTTTACCTTTAACATGCTTGTCTATAATTTTCTTTCGAATCTCCTGAGACAACTCTTTCCTTCGCTTCCTCTGGTCCATGTTGATTGTGGTACATACCATGTCACCAAACAACACAGTGACTACCTGGAGCCCTATATATAGGCCCACTCACTGATTACAAGATTGTAGAGACCTGTGATGCTAATTAGTGGACACACCTTGAATTAACATGTCCCTTTGGTCACATTATTTTCAGTATTTTCTAGGGGTACCATCATTTTTGTCCAGGCCTGTTCCATGAGTTTACTTTTTTAAATAATTCTGTTGAAGCATGGTTGAAAAGCAATGTCTGACTTTCATTGGTTAACATTCATAGCATTTTTTTTAATTATTACTTTTGTCAGATTAAAGTTATTTCTGTGACCATTGTGAGTTTTTCTTTCATTGACCGAAGGGTACCAACAATTTTGTCCAATTTTGTTCCCACAGCCCCACCACTGTCATTATAGTCCATTATGCTTATATTATGTCTCTTTCTCTTTTTCCTCTCCTCAATAACAGATCCATCAGTATCAGCAGGCGTTTGCTAGCCAGCAGCAGCAGTGTGCGCCAACACAGCAAGTTTCCTACATTTCCCCACTAGAGTTCCATGCATCAGTGAGCGCCTACAACCCTGCCGGACCCTCACCCGTGGAAGCTCCTTTCAGCAACACCAGGTAGCACCTCCACCTGCTTCAACATCTCTGAAGAGGTTTTAACAGCACTAATTTTTCTCTTCTCGCCCATTGCAGAATGACCGTGCCTAGTTCAGATTTGGTCAGTCCGTCTCTTCAGACGGTCAGTAATCCTCCTGACATGTCTCGCTGGAACCCGTTCGGAGAGGACAACTTCTCAAAGCTCACTGAAGAGGAGCTGTTGGACAGAGAGTTTGACCTTCTCAGAGCAAGCAAGTGTTCCGAGCTAATCCTCAGCTCATTCTGTCTTATTCCATTTGGCAGACCTGCCAGATCTTTTTATGCGTTTCGCACAAGAGCTGTTCGTTTAAACATTGCTATGAGCAATCAATCGGAAATGTGCCAAAAAATATATATATATTAATTTTAACATGAAGTAAATTGTATTTTTAGATGCTCACATTAGACAAGTATATACTTGACACATTTTAACAGACTACTGCCAGTTTCAGTCTCGTTCTTTCACAAAACACTTGTCTTGTACAAGCATGTATGTTGTGGTGAAAAAACTGACTACCCCTCCTGATTTATGTGTTTCTCTTAATAAACTGTCTGATCTTCACACAGAATCTAACATGCGACCATGGCAACCTGAGTAAACACAAAATATAAGATTTAAATGATAATTGTATTCATTTCATTTATTTAAAAAAAAAAAAGAGTTATCCAGTACAGGAAAAAACACCAATGCAAAAAATTTTTAATAGTTATTTGTACCACGAATAGCAACATAAAATGGGGCAGGTTTGAGGTGTATCAAGCCCCAGCTCCCCCAGGTTGTCATTGTTGCTATGCTGGGATATGTGTATGAAGAATACTCCAATCAAACACCAGTGATAACTGGAGGTTATCCTCAGACATCACTATGGTGGAATCTTGGCCCACTTTTCTTTGCAGTACTGATTTAATACAGCCACACCGGAGGGTTTGTGAGTGTAAACTACTCATATCTGCTGCTACCCCAGCATCTCAGTGGCATACCTTACTTGGGATTATTCTTTTGCTGCATAAACCAATTGCACTCAAGCTTCAACTTACAGTGCTTGTATCAGTTGATGTTATCTTAGCCTTCTGCTTTTACCTATCACTTGTGAGATTGGGGCAGCAAAAGGTTTAAGCTGCGAGTTCAACATCTGACTGGAGATGTTCTGATGATCTGACTTTTCTATTCCCAGTGAATCTGAATCTGGTTCGTGCAAAGCTTTGTATTATAAAGTGTTGTTTCTACGTCCGAGGCCTTTATACAGCATAGCTGTTAAACAGCAAAGAGGTTTCTTTATAAGCCTAGGCTTTTCCTGTTTACTTGGCAGAAGGTTTATTCTAAACTTATTTTGTAAGTATTTGCCGTTTACGCTAGCTTTTGAGAAGTTTTACTAGAAAACTATTTAAAATAACACGCACAACACTTACTCTTGATGCACCATTGTTTCTTGCAGAAGAACCAGGAATTACCTACAGGCCTTATTGGAATTACCTCACTTGTTTTGCTTCAGTAAATACACTTATTATTATTAGTAGTAGTAGTATTTAAAACTTGGATTTTGTGTTTGTTTAGGTTGCCTTTCTTTTATGTATAATTTTGTTTAAGTATCTGAAACAGTTTAGCGTGATATACAAAAAACAAAGAAGAAATCATGAGGGGGCAAACATTTTTTTTCACAGCACTACATGCTCTGTATATGCTCACAAGTGATTTGTGAAGGATTGTGTAAAAATATGCTACCCTTAAATATTCAATTTCTCTTCGTGTTTGGCAGGTCTGCTTCAGTTTAGTGCACATTTTGCTTTCTCTTGTCTGACTGATTCGTCATCTGTTCCTAATTTCGTCCTGTGTTGCCCTGTGCCTGAAATAACGCTGTCTCTTCCTCTCCAGCAGATAAACGAGTGGAGAAAGCGGCAAGCTTGCAGGCTGGCGGCACAACCCTGGTGCCAGAGGACCCCTTCGGCTCAGTGCCCTTTGTGGCCAACGCAGGCAAGTTCTAGCAGCTATGCTCCAAATAAAGACTCTGACCCTCTTATTGTCCCCTTCTGCTTATATGCTGTCCACCCCCTCAACTTCCCACTGCACCTTTGTACCTCCTACTCTCTGGATTTACACCAAGTCTCTTCTGGACCCGGGAGTGAGGCGAGATCATGAAGTCGCTAAAGTACAGGGATGGGTTCATGAGTAAGATGAGCAAACCCTGATGGGTATAACGTAGGAAAATGTTATATAGCAATAGGAACAGCGTTCGAAGGCTGCAAAAAAGTGTATAATATATGGATTTTTTTTATAATCCGCTGAACTAAACAAGGCGTAGACAGCATCAAGGTTTGTAGTACTAATATATTTCAAAGTTGTTTTTTTTTTTTTTTTTTTGGTGTGTGTGTCTCTTCTACAGAAAAAAAGGATCATGTTTTTTTGTTTTAAATTGAAGCCAATAGGTAATGTAGTGCCTCCATGCTTTTTAGCTTGCCTTTGCCTTTATGACTTTTGTTGGGGTGGCTTCTGCACTTTATTGTTGTAGGACAAATAGTAAAAAAAAAAATCTCTCTAAATACTTTAGCTGTGTACCAAAAGTGTCAGACTTCTTTCCTAAAGTAGAATATCATGGACCTGAAAATTAGTGCTACTTCAGTGTCGGTAGGACGTAAGTATAAAATATTACCATTTTGGTTAGTGCTAAGTTAAAAGGACCATGTTTTGGTAAAACCATGATTTATTTATATTTTTTTTCCAGTCACAAGTAACTTCATATGATAGAGAAGTGCAACTACACTCGTTAGGCTTCACCATTTTAAAGTGCTGCTAATAAAAATGTTGGATTCATTCATTTTGGCATTTTCACACTAAATTGCATCAGTTTGGCATGAAAGAATAGCCTTCTTAATTCTTGAGCAAACTGTTTTTCACTTATATTAAAAGCTACATATTTTGTGTCTCAATTAGTAATTTTTTTTTTTTTTTTTTTTTTTTACTTCATGTTGATAATTGTGGCGAAAGCCAGGATTTCTCAGGTACACACTCATGGATCTCACTTAACGAAACATTTCCAGGGATCTTCATTGCCACTGTGTTTACTTGTCCTTAACATGCCAATTTTGCATGGAGTTAATCACAAGTTTCTCTCCAGTGTTAAAATTGGCTTTGATTCCCTCATTGAGCCTTATCCCTCTTCTTCTTCTTTTTTTTTTTTTTTTTTTTAAACTGTGAAGATAGTTTGCGTTGCCAATTTATGGAACGTTGGCAGATTCATTAAGTTAGGATGAGTTTAGACACATAATCAGAGGACTGTTGGATCTGTGTAGGATCTAAATGTGCACAGTCCTCAATTTCCTGTCTTTTTTTTTCTTTCCTATCATCTGAATGTGATGCTTTGCTATGTTGCCTGTTTGTGTGCATTCACTTTTTTCTTGTTCACTTGTTACTTAGTGCCATAGAACCAGGCTGTGTCTGAGAATGCATGGATGTTTTTTTTTTTTTTTTTTTTTAATGTGTTACAACCACAGCAACAAAAAAAATCATACACATTCTATATTTCATTGCTGCTTTTTCATTCAACAAAGCACAAAAAATCTCACTGACTCATTGGAACCAAATACTGAGATGTCTGTTTATTAATTACTACATGAGGGATATCTAATAATGATACCCTGCTAACTTGGTGTGTACATACAAACAGATTCTTACCAGCTACTTCACAATGCAGTTATCCAGTCAGCGAATCATATGGCAGCGGTGCAGTGCATGAAATAAGATGTGAAAGTTGTAGAAGAGTCTGAGTTCCACTTGTGTTTGCAAGGACCATGAATATGATGCTGCAGATTCTTGGTGTGTGGAACCTGATTGTGGACAACTTCTGTTGTAGCCTATGTTCATGTGCTTTCTGAGTCGCGTTTCCTCACATTATTGTAGCTGTAGTCTTCCTGTTAGCTCAGTGGATGGTTTTGCTTTTCGGACCATTCCATATATAGACCTTTTTTGTTTTTTTGGTAATTTGTTCGGTCAATCTGGCCCCTCAGGTGATGCCTGATTGTCATCCATACACTACAGGCAATTTGGGAACGCCAATAAGCCTAACCTGCATGCCTTTGGACTGTGGGAGGAAACCGGAGCACCCGGTGGAAACCCACCAAAGCATAGGGAGAGCATGCAAACTCCCTGCACACAGATCCAAGGCGGGAATCGAACCCGGACGCTGGAGGTGCAAGTAGACGGTGCAAACCACTACGCCACCTTGCCACCTTCATAGACCTAAAGTGACTAAAACCTAAGTGTGAACATTCCAGGTTTGTATTTAAGCAGTTGGTCCACTGTCCAAGTCACTCAGATCACATTTACTGACTTCACATTTACAAACTTCAAAGTTTGTGACTTGTATCGGCAACCTTGCACATGATTTGTCGATTGGACAATTGCATGAAAGTGCAGGTGTTCCTAATAAAGTGCCTGGCGAGTATGTTTGTATGTATTGTTTGGCATACAAAGATCTAGTAATTAATAAACTGACAGTGTATGTAAGGCTGTTTTTTTTTTCTGAGCACAGATTAAGGTTACTCTTGGATTAAATTGTACAGGGGCTTCTTTATTGAAAACCCATGCTAGATACAGTATAAGCTGTGTACAGAAAATCGTACCTCAGAAGTACACACATCACCTCATTGCTTTGCTTTTTGTTTAGCCAAAGGTAAGTTGATAAATTTAGACAGTACATGTTCTAGATCTAATTTTTTTTTTTCTTTTTTTTTTGTGCGGGTGTGTTTTTGTGTATTATTCATTCATCTCATTGTTTACGTAAGTTCTGACCCGTATCAGAACGATTGGTACATGTTTTATTAATTGCCTGTCTACTATCTGATGTTGTATTAGATAAAGACAGCCATTCTCAGAGACATCTTGGTTCAGTGGGACATTTTTTTTAAATTTGGGAAAGATGAAAAAAAAAACATCTGATCTGAGCCATGTTTTACACTAGATACATGCATGCACATAAAAACAAACAAAAAAGGTACATTAAGAAAAACCGTAACGAGGAATGTTAGATTGAAGGGCGTTTCGTAGACTTCCTTCATTATTACAGTAGGTGTTAACTCTCTTCAGTGTTCGTATGTTGTCTCTGAAAATAAGGGTGAAGGTTAGCGTAACGGATTAGTTTCTTGTAGCTACACAGCTTCCAGTGTTGGATGATTTTTGTTGGTATAGAGCATCTATAATTCTCAACATGTTGCAGCACACCAACTATCATAATGGTAGAATTAATGTAGTGCACTCATTCTGCCATCTAAGGTTAATGTCCTGTGGTGCTTTTGGGAGTCCAGAATGCTTCCTAGGCCAAATATTTATAAAACTATAGCAGAAATCTAGGTCAATAGGCTTTTCATACATTTATATTATATATAAGTATAGCTGAATAAGATGTTCAGAATGTTCTGTTCCCATAAAACAGAAATGTAAATGCTTATGTATCATAATGTATAATGATGTATTTCTTTACAAACTGCTAATGATTAATAAAAATCTATCCAAAGCAATACACACTTTTGTTGAGTTTATTATAAAAGTTCCGCTGTCTTGTGGTCTGAACCTCTATACCAAATAATCAAGATGTTTGTGATATCATGAGCATGGCTGTCTTTATCTATTACATCTATAAATAATAATAATTTTAAAAAAGTTAAGCATTACATTACAGCAGTAATTACAATAAGATTTGTTTCAATGTGCATCTGCTAATACTAATACTATTATTTTCATAGTGAATACTTAACTAGCGTGTACACAAGGATGTTTAAATCAACTTGTGCTTAAATCAAAAGGATGTTTAAATTAATGTGCTTTAATCATTAATAAGGTTACATTTTCTGACATTAGATTATTTATTAAGCATTTATGGAAGGAATTTTCTGCATCAAACATTTTCATTTTAAATAATTTTAAAAGCAGTATTTACAAAAAAAAGTTTTGGGATTTATTAACTTCAAGAAGAAGATCAAGGACTGGTGAGTGAGCTGTTGTTTCTCCATTATAACACAATGTAACTGGCTTGTCTGAGAAGTTAATTGTGTGTATACATCAGTTAAGTTGACTTGTGGTGATCTAAAAAAAAAAAACGGTCTATTGATGATAAAAAAAAAATTCAGTTGGCAGAAAAATTGCAGTGGTATGAAAGAAATAAAATATTTCAGGAAATACTTTTCTTGGAAAATCAACTCGCCACCTCATCACTGATTAATTTCCAATAAGTGGACAACACATCGTGTTTTATTCCTTATTAAGTCTCAGTGGAGGAAATCCTATTTATTTTTGGAACGTTACTAAGTAATCCCATGATTAACAGCATCATTACAATATAAAGGTTTAAAACCTTAAGAATCTTGTGTATCCTAGAAAACTTTTGGTGTGTAGTAAATGTAAATCAACATCGGGGCAAATGTTCGTTTGCAGAGCTTTATTTTCACGGCTTTGACTTTGAACTTTTGATCATTGTTAAATGGTTTTAAACAGAATGGTTTAAAAAGAATCGATACATTGATAAACGAGAACAGAATATACTCTCGGTAACTGTTGCTATATTCAGGATGGCCTGAAAGTCTGGTTCTATAGACAAAAATGTTTTTTAAAAATGTATAAATTACAGCAAATGCTCAAATTGATGGCCTCAAAAACGTTTCAACGCTGTAAGGTCTGGTTCTAATTTGATTGTTTTGTTACTGTGGGTACTGTTAAACATCTCGGACAAAAATTCCCATTTTCGTGTAATGCCTATGGCTCCAGACTTGTGCATATTTATTAGCCATTCATAATGTATCGTCTAAAATCCACAAGAGGCCTTTGTCACATGGTATGTCCAGGCACATGTCAGGTAAAATGCATAATCTGGCTCCAATATTAATTTTCATATAACATGGGCATAGACAACATAGCAGCCAGTTGAGCATCTGCTGACCTCTGGTTTAAACAGCCCATGGCTAGTCATCGTAGTATAATCAGATGTCCATGCAAAAGAACATCGCGCAATAAACCTCCAGCTTTAGATCTCGTATGATTAAACTTGCACCGCACTAGAAATACCTGCGTTTTTAAATTTCCGTGATTACAAATGGATCGGCAACGGAGGCTGAACAGCTGCTGTGTTCGACTTCTGCTATGCTTTCACACTAAATGTTTTAAAAAATATATACATGTATCCTCCCCATGACTTTTTCACTTTACCCCCTCTAGCTTGCTTAGCTCGACTCCCCCTTTCTAAACTTACTCACAGATAACACTATGTTTGGCTAACCCTTTGTCTAGTCTTGCCAGTTTGGAGAGTTTAGATGGTAACAGATTTGCAGATCTGCCTGCACAGCATGAGGTATGGCTCTGACCAGCTATACTGAGGAGTAGAAACGAGGAAGAAGTGCTACAAAATGATTTTAGTGTGTATACAGTGTGTGTGTGTGTGTGTGTGTGTGTGTGTATATTTATTTTTTTTCTTCTTTTCTCTCACCTTCAGCAGTAATAACTTATCAGTCTCTCATTTCGTTGTGGAAGAATTTGTCCTTTCTTTACAACATTGCTTCAGTTCATTGAGATTTTTGAGGTTTCGCTTACGCGTCCCACCACAGCATTTAAGTCTGCTTTTGTAGCAGATTACACCTACAGTATGACTTTGAGAGGTTAAGAAACTTTCATTTTGATGTGAAATTCAAAAGCATCATCTTTATGGGCTGTTCACTTATTTGTTTGGGTGTTTATTAGTTGCTTTGGTTCAAATGGAGCAGAAAACCCAAAGTAATGTTTAATATGTAATTTCCATTCATTATATGTTTCATGATTAGTATACACAATGATGGCCTTTGTGGTTAAAGCAGATAAAAGCAGTTTACAGGGGGTGCACCATATCGAACAAAGCCTTGAACAGATTCATATTTTTATAATGCATATCCATGAGCTCTTTCCCTTCCATCAATTTCAGTTGTCTTTTTAAAAACAGAGGGATCTGTAACCCTCTATTTAAGCAGGCTTGGGACATTATACGTAGACACACACTCACTACAGACTATTTAAAAACACCAATTAATCTGCCTACCTTGCAGATCTTTAGACTGTGGGAGGAAACCAGATCACATGGAATATGCTGATTTACCCATATACGTTTTTAAACATTACTCGTAGACCTGTCTCATATTAAGGCATGGCCATTTAAACAGTGAAAAATACTCCCTTGTCTATATTTCAAAACATTATAGCAAAGATACTGGATACTATAACCTTATACACGTACAGAACTGTTGCTGAATTCTTTTTTTTTTATATATATTCAGAGTTCCACTGTCCAGTTTTACCCTGAAGATTGGTTCCCTTTTGTGAATAGCTCCTCACAAGCTTCCTTTCAAAAGTCATCTATTTGCCAGCGTCACCATTTTAAATCAAAATTTACATTCAGAGTTCTATAAATCTGGTTTGTGACTTTTACATAAAATAAAAATGTTGTAGGATTAAATATGATGCTCACTATTGTCTTTTTTTGTGTCTTGTTTCTCTCAGGATCCGGTCTTCAAACAGAGCAACCAAACTCAGAGTCTGACACTACTTCTGGCGTTGATACTGACGTACTATCTGCTCCTGAAGACATCCAACTACCAATTACTACGGAAGAGAAGACTGTGAAAAAATCCAGCTCATCTGGCTCATTGCCTCAGAAAACAGGGGAGGAGTCAGAGAGTGACTTTGAGTCAGATCCTCCCTCACCCAAAAGCAGTGAAGATGAGGAGGTGGAGGAAGAAGAAGGCCTGAACAGCGAGCATGAAGACACTGAGCCGGAGAACCTGGGCCAGAGGCCGTTGCTTATGGACTCTGAAGAAGAGGTTGAAGAGGAAGAAGACAAACACAGCTCTGACTCTGACTGTGAGCAGAGGAAAGTGAAGGTTAGTACTAGAAGACTGCCAGGAGATAAAGTTTCTGAATTTGCTAAGCAGAGTGCTAAAGGTGAACCTGGAACCAATCTAATAACTCCTCCTGATTCACCCGGTGTTGCCATGACCAGTACAAGTCAAGTGGATGTATTTGGTGCGGTGCCCTTCACTGGTGGTAATCAGCCCAGAACACCACTGGAGAGCATGGATGTGTTTGCCAAGGCCCCTTTCAGACAGCCAAGCCAGGAAAATACAGCAGAGGAGTTTGATGTGTTCACCAAAGCTCCTTTTAGCAGGAACCTTTCCAAGTCAAGCAGGAGCAGTGATGCTCCCACAGGACAGACACCCCCAATCTCTCCAGCTAGTGTAGATGTTTTTGGCTTCTTGCCCTTCCAACCCAGCCACAGCATACCCATTTCCAGAAGCCAGGAAGACGTCTTTGGACCAGTGCCTTCTGAGGAGGCCCAAAGCCCACAGCAACAGAAGCTTAAGCAGCGGAGCCTTCAGAAACTCTCCTCACGCCAGAGGCGTACCAAACAGGAAGCCAGCAGCGGTAATGGAAAGCGCCACCACAGTACCCCAACAAGTGGCCGGAAGAGCAACAAGCCCAGCTTTCGTACCCCAGAGCGTGCACGTCGGCACAAAAAAGTGGGAAGAAGGGATTCGCAAAGTAGCAGTGAGTTTCTTAGTGCCTCCAAAGAGAACATCAGCATCAGCATTGGGGAAGTAAAAGAGCTTGAGGCATCTTTGCCTTCCGAAGATGCCATATTAGATCCCTTTGGCGCCAAGCCTTTCCATCCACCAGACAGTGTTCGGCATGGACAGCACCCAGGTTTGGGGGACAGCAAAAGTGATGTCAACTCAGCCAGTGGCAGACCTCGGACTGCTTCTCTGCAGGCCACGTTTGAAGGGAACAAGAAGGATGACTTTGGGGCTGTACCCTTCACTGAAATGGTGACCCATAACAAGCCTCAACAGCCCCCACAAATGGATTTTGACCCCTTCGGAGCTGCACCTTTTCCCTCAAAGCAGTGACTGTTTTGTCTTCCGGCACACACACAGAGTGCACTTGCATAAATGCTGCTACATTATGCAAAGTCAAAAAAAACTCTGAAATTTAACTAACGGATGGCAGCTGTGTGGTGCGATCTTGGGCTCCGGCCCAACAGATCACAGGCCTTTTGTTTTTGGTTGAAAACCAGATTTACAGCTTTTTAAACTATTAACACACTAACTTGATATTGGAGTAACTTTTTTTTTTTTTTTTCCTGAACTTGACTTGAATCTATGTATGGATTGATTTTTTTAAAAGGCATTTTTGCATTACCTGACTGCTGAGAAGCTGTTAATGCTGCAACATAATGTTCTCAAAGAAAACATTAGCAAAAAGGTGACGATATCCTTTGGGTCCCCCCCCCCCCCCTAATATATATATCCCAGATTTAGCAATGAATTAAATCTACGCGCGTGCTCAATCATGGACCACCAAATTATCAGCGGTCCCTGTGTAGGTTGTTGCTTCCTGCGTGATCTACCTGATAGGTCAGTTTCACACCATATTGCCTTATATGGGTATGCTCCACCCTGCTTTATTGTACCTCAAACACACAAATGGCTGTTTTGGTGCCTTTGTGTCAACAGAATTGTTTCTGTGTAGGCCTTCTTCATACTTATTTTATGTCATTTTCTATGCATAATGCACCATTTTAAGTGCGGTTAAATGGTTGCCACGGTTATCTTCCAAAAACCTAAACTAATAAGAGAGACCCAACAAAACGATAAATTCATATTCATAAATCATGATAGGACTTTGGATTGGTTTGGGTTTAGTGCTGGAAAGTTTCACTTCAAAAATAGTCATAAGCCTCTAATGTCCTACTGAACCCATTAATAACCAGAATGTCAGTCCTGCACACACATACTGTTGAAATCAACCTACAATCGTAGACGAGCCTGTTCAAAAAGGGAAAAGACATGTAGTTTGTACTTCTTGAATGTATTTTGTTCAGTTTTTTCATTTGTACAGAATAAGGTCGTGAATTCAACTAACACAAAAAAAAAAGCATATAAACGTGTACACACTTAATTTAACTGGAAATGAATGAGAAAAGGGTGTTTTACAGTACAGACAGTAAAGACTTTTAGTGACTACAGCAAAGTTTCTAGCGCCTTTTTAAATACAAAAAAATTGACCAACTAGCATTACAACATTTACTGTTTTTATTTTACGTATTTGTTTGATTTGTCTTGCTACACTGCTCTCTAACAATGCAATAAAATATTGAATTCATATTTGAAAGGTTTTCAGGTGTTGTTCTAATTTTGTTAATGACTGAATCGTGTTTTTAAGAGTCTGTTTATTTATAATACACTAAAAATATAAATAAAAAAAACATCAGATTTGAGTTGTAAAGGACAGTGTACAGGTTTCAACCTCAGTAAAGGAAATCTCTCAAACACACAGGTTTCTTGTAATATAAAAAGAAAACTTGTGCTGTACAACTGAAGAAAAAAAAAGCTAAAACAGCAGTCTCTTATTTATTTCTAGTACATTACACCTCAACAAGCAATGCTTAAAAAGTACAACAAATATTGACGGGAAAAATAATTGCATTTTAAAACGCTGAAATATTTCATTTCTGTAGTAAATTACAGACAGCATATTAATACAAAAGAAAGAAATAAAAATGCATTTTATTGAGGTCCCAGTGTCTATTATAGCTTGTCATACCCTTAAAAAAAATTAGTACCACAGTATTTTAGTGCTACAATGAACCTTGTGTAACATACATTATCGACTGCATTACATTTTCTTGAGTTTGCACTTTGTCCCTGTCAGGTTTTTACAAATAATAAGTAAATTGTTTAATAAGTAAGTAATAATAATGCTAACTTCCCCAATTTTAAATTGCACGGTTCGTTTTATTAGTCGTGATGTTTGTAGTCACTGTTGGAGCATGACATCTTTGGTACGATATATCCAAATACCACTGGGTAGTTTGCTAATGCCAAAACAAACAAACAAAAACAAAAAACAAAAATCTCATTCAGATTCACAAGAAGTTTCTTTAAATATTAACTACAATAATTTTCGTGTTTATTCTCCTCTATTCCATGTTAAAGGAACAGACTCATCATTCCTCAACTACATGATGGTAAACAGTAGGCATATCATCTACTCATCATTCATAATTATCCAGCTCTAAGGTTGCAGCTTGACTAATGAATACTGCCATGAAAGTTGGTTGTGTTTTAGTAAAAGTACTTCCTATCTCAAATTTACAGTAGTGCATCGACCTACGGTTCACTTTAAAACTAAAGCGCATAGGATTAAATTTCTAGGCACTTCTACAATATTTACAACAAAAAAAAAGAACAACAAACACAGCAAATTGTTTAACATGTAAGGAAGTTTTGACTCGCATAGGGATTGAAATGGCCTGTTAGTGTTAGCAACAGAGTGACAATTAAAAAATTTAATTAAAAAAAGCTGTGCGTTAAACAAAGTCCCTCTTTTATGATTCATATTCCAGTTTTGATGCCTTCTCGGAGCTGATCATTCTGCCCTAAGCAGGCTGGAGGTAGTCAGGGCATGGGTGTGTATGCCTGTAGTTGGTGATAAACAGTGCAGACTGATGCCACCAGTAGAACATGAGCACCACCAATATGTGCCATATCTGGTGGCTGGAGCCGATGTAGTTCAGCTGACCTGTAGGACATATGTCATTAGGTCACATATCACTGACCTATATTTGAGTTTTAACTTTGGCCTTTTATTTGTAATATAATTATATACCACGTCAAGCGCGCCTAGAGATAGGTTTGGGTTTTTTTCGATACTGGTGCCAAATCCATACTTTTAAACCGGTACCGGTGCCAAAGCGGTGCCTGAACCGATACTTTGCAAAAGCCACAAAATTATGGTGGATGACTCAAGAATACATTTTTATTGAACAAAAACTTAAACATTTAATATATTGTTTAATTTTAAGCATAAGTACTAGCTGGAAAGCCATAATTATAAACAGAATCCATGTTACATTAGTATTTTACAAATCGTTTGACCATTTGTTAGCATGAATGCACGATTTGCATTTTGCAATTAACATTACATTAGCCTACAACTAACCTGCGGAGAGGCTGCTGACGTCATCATAATCGGTGGACTCCTATTTGCTACGGTTGGTATGACTGGGGCTGGGCTCATACACACCAATAGTGGCAGCTGTTGTCCACAAGCTGTCAAACACGGTGCATCCCTCTGCTTTTAAATTTATTCTGTGTGCCCTCAAATGTTTCATTAGATTTGACGTGTTTCCCCCTTTACACGCAACTGCTGTAAAGCATTTACTGCATGTCGCGGAGTCGGAATCCTTTCTTGTATAGTCACATTTGCGACTGTTTAGTTTTAGGCATTTTAACAAAAGTTAATTTAGCAAGTTAAGATAGCGGTAGACCACCTGCTGACGTCAGAGCGAGTGTAACATTAGTTGCTGTATTCACGCGCATGTCGGATGGTCTCATTTCCCGATGATTTGTGCTTTAAATTTTTTAATCTAATCTAATAAAATTTTAATCTACAAAAATAAAATGGACAGTAACATTACTGCAACAATGTTTTGGATTTGTATTATCAAAGCTTTCCGAAGTCTTCAAGAGTTTTCTAATTAGGGAAATAATAAATTTTTCCGATCATTTCTGACACCCCATGAATGCAGTATTTAAATTTTACTAGCGATCATGTGTGTTGAATCTAATGCTTATTACAACCGTGTCATCATCATAGCCCCAGAGAACAAAATTATTAATCGACGGTTCAGGCATTTAAATGGCACCGAAATGAGGCACCGAAATTCGCGTTCTGTTCAGTCCGGTACATACCGGTTCTATAGGTACCGGTGCCCAACCCTACCTAGAGAATATCAACATTTCACAAATTTGATACTTCCGTTTCTATTCTAGTATTTCTTCATTTAGAACTTTCTAAACGTCATGTTGTTTTTCTTTAAGGATGTTTTTGCGATATTTAGAGAACAAAGATCAGTGCCTTGTAACAGTCAGGACGTTTTCTACCACATGAAAGTCTTCAGGACAGACAGTTCACACTTTTCTTTGTCGTTTGAATTTGATTTAATTTTGTATTAACTTCAAGAAAGCGAGAACATGTCTGCTGATGAATTTTGGGAAATTTGGGGAGGACTGGTTAAAACATTTACTCAGGGTGGCCCTTTAGGCCACATTATTGTTTATTCTGTTATATTTTTATGTGATAAATAAAATGCCCTATTTTGTTTGGAAAAAGGCACATGAATGATGAATATTCACTTTACCTGGAAAGTAGCGCTCTGGAACTTTAGAAATATAAAAGATGAAGGCAAGTGCAGCCAGAAAATACATTATCAGGACTCTCGGAAGAAAGCCCTAAAAAACAAACAAAACAATAATAAGCATGAATTATATTGTAATAAAATTATAATGTCATAGCCACTTTGTAAAACTGTAACAGGCACAATGGATAGTGTGTATTCAGTAGTGTCTACCTTGTTCGTAGTAGTCCCCGACTTACGAACAAGTTCCGTTCCGGGAGCACATTCGTAAGTCTGATTTGTTCTCAAGTCCGATAAAGTGAGACTTGTACGCCTTTGACACGGATATACAGTGTAACGCATGCCAATCCACTTGACTAAATCTCTGTCTTCTTTCTCCACACTGCCATCATGTGGCCAAAAATCATAATCGTGCTGAAGAAAATTAGCAAATCTAACAGTGTTTTTGTCTGCGCTTTTAAATTGCGAGGGGAATTCTGGACGCCATTTTGTCTCAGAGCTGTTTGCCACTGTATTGGACTGTGAACCCTGTTTTGTTGAGAAAATTAGGATTATTCAACATCAGGACAGATTTACAGGACAGCCATTTTCTATCATCGTGCTCCCGGCCTGATTCATTGAAACCGGGGAGGCCGACTCATTTTCACAAAATGTTGTATATAATGGTAAATGCTGGACTGCAGTGTCTATTTTTTTGTACAATACACGCGAGCTATTTCTGTGATTGAACTGGAAGTAGAACCACGATCTGTTCATATCTGCGGAAATGCGTAACTCAAATGTTTGTAAGTTTGGGACTACCTGTACTTCTATATTATATTACTTCTTAATTATAGTCTTTTTACAATGTGAGCGTCAAGGAATAACTAACTCGTTATATTCCTTGTAAGTAAATTTTAAAATGACGATAAAGGTCATTCTAACTCAGATTGTGTTGCCTCGCCTGCTGCTTATACGCACCTGCACTAGTTCTGAGCTGAAACCTCCGCTAAGCCACATCCAGTGGATGGTAGGGATGAGGCCGTAGGCCACTACAGAGCAGAAGATGACCGAGCGCAGCTTCAGCCATTTCTTAGTCAAGTAAAGAGGGTGTATCTGGGCAAAGAACTCCGCTAGCGTCATCGCCAGGACCATAACCAGATACACCTGCCGCCAATACTGTAAAACATGAGAGAACAGAAAAATGTGAAACATAAGGTGGCACAGGACTACCGCTGGAAATTATCTACAGTGGGAAGGAATCAAGTATCTTTTATAGCATTTTACAGTTCAAGGATCTTGTCACTGGGTCGGCGCTGTTGAGGAGCAGAGCGGTGACCAAATTGCTGACTGTTATAGATAATGTGTCTCCATGTAAACGTGCATTGTTTGGTTCCTGACGTTAATCTACTCCCATTTGAAGTTCGATAAGTATGTATGCATCCATCGCGCCTTGAATAAACTTCTTTTTGGAAGTATAGCACAGCACTAAAGCCTAAATAAACTTCCTTGATTGCTGGATAGAGAAAATGATTGTGAGAAAATGCAGGAGAGATAGAGGAGGAGAGAGAGAGACACAGAGAAAACAGTCTCTCTTTCTCTTGGGGGACTTGGCTGATTGAGTAGTCACCCAAAAAGCAGAGCTAAACACTTGGCAGGGGTAGAGTGGAGATGGCTCACCCACGTGTGTGAATGTCATATGGTGGGGAACAGGAGTGACAGAGCGGGTCCTCGAACATGGCCATCTGCTTTGGGCTGGAGCAGATTTCCGCCGCATTCTGGGGCACAATAAGCCAGCACTTCCAATATGTGGGGGGAGGGAGTGTGCTGTGTGTGTGTGCGTGCGCGCGGAGCGGCGTGGCCAATCGCAGCGGCCCTCCGCAAAGAGCAAGTGGGAGTTGGGGGGTGGGAGGACGAGAGTGAGCAGCCTGCTCAGGATGTTCCGGATCCAAGTTTCTCTGAAAGCTCTCTGCTCGTCGCTTGCTCGAGACAAAGGATACTCTGTTCGTAGCCAAATCTCTTTAGTCGAGTAGTACTTTATAGGAGAAACTCAAAAAGATTAATTTAACAGATCTAGCATCACAGAGCTATTACACATCATGTACACAAATATTATATTATAGTGATGTAGTGTGCACATGTGTATCTAAACATGGACCCAAAAAAAAAAAAAAAAAAAACCCTCTACATTTCACCAGGCACAGCACGCCACACACGGTTTCCTACGCAAAGGCGTGAACTCTTGCTCTGTATCTGTTGCACAGGTACTGTATGCCCACAACAAAAGCAGGCCGACCATCTGCTACTACACCGCTTTGGGACGATGCTTCTCAGGCCAACTAATTAATCTACCCCGGTCTGAATCTCACCCCACATACACACACACACACACACCGCAGGCTCTGTGTAAACACTCATCTTTTCATGTCAATCACATGGGACAGTTTACTTCTGTGTGAATTGGATTCAAGCTAAATGCTAATAACTGAAAGCAACTTCGCGGTATCACCTCTTTTCCAGGCCAGATACACGAAGAAGTGAAATTCATCCAATTAACATTTTGACAAACTGGTGAAGCAGCATGCAATCCATTATGTACATGAAAATACAAATAGTTCAGGCAGTAAGTGTTTAAGTGACTCTGTCCTGGGATTAAGAACTAAACTGACAGTGTAGCAAAGTGTTTGTATAGTAATGCCATAATACAATGCTTTAATTTTGTGAAAGTTTTACGTCTTCACTCCTCTCCTATAACCACAATCTTTCAAAGTTCTATGCGTTCTTTGTGATTTCTTCCTGGCAGACGAGAACACAGGAATTTGCATTGGGGTTTACATAAACTCAACAGGAAAAGTAAGACAAACACTTTTTTTTTCAGGTTTAGTCTGAGGAAGTCTCGTTTCAGCTTCTTATCTACGTTACCAGTCAAACGTTTGGACACCTTTTTATTCCATGGTCTTTTCTGATTACATTGCTTTTCTGAAACACTGCTGAAGGCATGCCAAATTATACAATAATCTCTGTGGAACAGTTGATATTGAGATGTATCTGCTACTTATGCTCTGTAAAGCCTTCATAACCGCTCTAATCTCAGGTGCTGTTTCTTAATTGGTGATGATTGAGGCTGGTATCACTAAATGAACTTCTCCTCTGCAGCAGAGGTAAGTTTTGGTCTTGCTTTCCTGGGATGGTCTTCATGAAAGACAGTTTCATCATGGTGCTTGATGGGTTTTGCAAATGCACTTGGCAATACTGTTCTTGCAAGAAACTATTCCAGAACAGCTGACCTCCGTGTCTTAAAATAACAAACCAATGTTTGTGTTGTTTCTAATAACTACCTATAGTTTTGAAATACCCAGTATTGCAAAGTAGTACCCTAGAATGTAAAGAAAAAACATTAAATTAGAAGGTGTGTCCAAACTTTTGACGAGTGAATTCATTGTGGAGCACTCCTGCTGTCACCAGTGCCTTCCCTACAGTATTACGTTCTACCCTGGAATAGATATTTATCTTATATTATAACATGTTTGTGCTGTTGGTTAAGTAAACATTGCATGGAAATATAAAAATCCATATCATGGTGCCCATAAACCAGAGTACATCATCATACATACATTATTGCAGTAGAAGGCATAGAAGACACCTGGGACATAGCAGCCCAACGTCCCGATCGAGATCCCCGCGTAGTCCAGTGCCATCCAGCGCCGGCTGGTTTTCTCCGAGCGGTGACAGCAGAACAGGTGATATCCCACTGAGCACAGCATGCACACCTAAACAAACCAGACTCTGTGTTTAGACTCCATGCAGGCCACTTAAAAATAAAGATATTCAACAGGCCAATTTCATGTTTTCAAACAAGCGCCCACCCAATTGTGAATTGCAACTGCAATATGGATCGCCCACAGGTCTGCGCCTTCTGAGGTCATTCAATTATGCGATTATCTTAAGCCTACCTAGCGTACACACAGTTCCATACGAACTGTGATGCTGTTTTTCTCCCTCTGATTATTCTGGCATGATGTTCAAAGTGTATGTTCTGGGAATTAGCACAGACTCTAAGCTAGATCCTTATGGCTGAGAGTGTAACTGCCAAAGCAGGAGGCAGCTCGACAACTGAAAATAGAAATATGGCAAACTAACAACTACAAGCATTAGATTAGCCGACTTCAAAAAGGTGATAAATTGAATATAACGTGTTGTGCAACTTGGCCATGACATACTTAACGCACTCAAAGGAGAAATTTTGAACTGTTTGAATTAAGCAAATGCTCTGTACGATACAACGGCATACATGTATTAGTGCAGAAAATGTCTTCTTTGCTTGAAATGGGTTGATCACAGAGTACATGTAAACCAAAGGTTAATAAACACACCTGGAAGCAGAAGAGGGATATAGAGTAGATTACATAATCTTCTCTGGAGGCCCCGACCATAGGCAGCACGGCCACCATGTCGTACACACCCAGCGAGAAGAACAGGAAGAACCCGAGCAGGTGACTCCAGATGTTCACAGTCTCATTGGAAAGAATGAAAAGACTAGAAAGAGAATGGGATTATCAGCAAGCGAAAAAAATTACAAAATTATTTTCAAACAGAAATTATTAAACCTAAGCGGGATGTTATAATTTTACATTTCAGCAAGAATTGATGAAGCCATAAAGAGAGGCAGTAAACATCTTCAGAATCCAGTGATCTTCAGCTGTTACCGTTAAATGCTCAGTCAACAAACTTGTCTTATTTTCCACCAAGTCATAGAATTTAAAGCAGGAGTCAGTAATTTTAATACAATACACTTTTTTGTCATGTTCAGCAGATCTCTCTTCATGGTCTGTTAGTGGTCAGCTCTATCTGTGGGCTGAGAAAATTTCCAGTGTTCATACACAACAATAACTCTAACAAGACTGAAGCACAGACACAACACTACTCCAGTCAATCGTGCTAAATGATATTTTATATTATTATTGGTCACCAGGTGTAAGTGTCACTGACTTTTCATTCTAGAGTAATTATTTGGTTGCTGGGTTCAAATATCAACAATCAATCGCCAGTATTCCTGACTCCTGTGTCAGCCTAATAATATATTTTTAATATTATAGCCAATATTTTTAATATTCTGGTGCATCAGTGGTAAATGTAAAGCAATCCAATACTGGGCTTTGGTACTAGATTCTGAAACATCAACACAAGGGACGTTCAAGTCAAACCAGGTCTTTTGATAAACTTTCATGGGAACAACTGCAGTGGGCTCTGAGCAACCTCGGCCATAATCGTCATTCCCACACGTACGACCTTTTAAAATGTTTGCATCATTCAAATGTTTTACTGCGGTCTCATCACCATGCTGTGCTTACACCTTCACTCCCGAAAAATGTCATCACAAGTCCCTGGTTGACTGGTACTCCCCTTGTAGACCAGATTTTAAAGCTGTTTCCAAGGTTATACCTCTTTTATGCCATGAACATGTGTTAGAAGTTGTGCGAGTTTTGCATCACACTATGCCATAGAGAGGGGTGTCATGAAGTTTAAACAGAATTCTGACAAGTAACATTTCTACCCTGTATAATCCCCGGGGGAAAAAAAAAAGACGGACATGAGCTTTTACAGGTTAGCACGCTGGTGGAGCGGAAAGCATGACATCCTGAGCTCAGGTTACTTCCTGTCCATGTTCTTGCTACCAGAGCAGATGCCTGTTTTCTTCCAGGATCTCAAGTTTACTCAAATCACAACCCAAAAACCTACTTGGAGATAAACTGACTGTACTATATCTTATATAAAGAAAAAGATTTTTTGTCGGTACATTGGTCAGGACTTTCTGTCTTTCCAGCCAGATTTTGTCGCAGAATCACACTAAACTGGCTGGACACAATTTAACGCAACTAAAAATCAAAATGCTTAGTAGAAGTCAAGTTATGAGCAGTTATGTGCCAGATTACAAACCCCAAGTTTTGACAGCGTACTGCGCATACGTCAAACTGTGTGCGCGTCTTAAATCGACCGCTGGAAAAAAAATTCACGAAACTAATTTTTTATTTATCTTTAATAATCTACTTTTAAATAAACTACTAATAAGATACTTGTTCAATGTAAACAAACACCTGTACCGATAGATATTAATTAGTAATGCTAAACAGAATATTTTTACTGGGATTGCTTAATATTTTCACCGCTGAAATAACAGCGCCGAAGTGGTACAAATGAATTTTAACACGCTGGAGTCGTTTTAAGTCAAAACTTAATCTTTATTCTATCTACTTTTTCGATTTCTCATCTGTGATTCACTCTCTGATTCCTGATCAGGGAATGTATTTGACTGACGACGAAAGAAGTACAACTTAGTGTAAAATAGGTGCAAGATACACAACCTTAGAAAAGTTGATTTCTTTGTATTAATAAGTTAGGCAGAGAGTACTGCCGTACAGAAAGACAGGCAGAAATGTATGTGGACTTTTACCTGAAATACTAATATCAATAATTACATTAAAGCTGATCAGATTATTTTTAGCTTTAACCTTTAAACTCTTACAAGTTACCCCTATAAATGTGAATGATGCAACATTAACCTGACCCTGGTACTGAGCGTGACTGAATGAATGCTTCGGTGTAGTGTTATGGACATAGAGATCTCTTACCTTTTAATACACAGTCTAGAGGTGAGGTAAGCTCTGTAGCCATCAGTGATGTATGGATTTTCCCTCAGAAAGCCTGGCACTTGCTCATATGTGTAGAGTCTGATCCCTCTGGGCACAAGCACAGGCCAGTACTGATAGCTGCCCAGCTCTATGTACTGGGTATTCTTCAGCACTTTTGCCGAAGGCATCATGAATAAACACAGTTACGCGACATAGAGCTGGAACACAAAATCAAGTCATGATGTTAACAAACAGACATGTTTCTTTGTTAATGCCACGTAGTCAGCTAACTAGCTAAGTCAGAGCTAGCATAATTAACGTTGGGTAATAATCCCACCAAAACATTTATTATTAATAACGACATTAGTGCTCCATCAAAATCAACAGGATATATATTAAATTAAATCCTTAAGTTATCATTACTGACACTAAATACAATATGCATTTCGATATTGCTAAGCTATGTTATTAACAATTCACCTATTTTCGGTGAACACCTAGTTTTCAATGAGTCTTGTAAAGCTAACGTCCCCTTAACATATTATATAGAAATAAAGACATAAACCTGAGGTGTATTTTTGTTATAGGAGTTAAACACTTACAATCCATGGTTAAATTAATCCAGCACTGTAACGTTAAAAAATAAACCGAATAAAGCTAGCTTGCTAATCAAGCGATGGTAGCTAGTCTAGAGCTAACATTTATGAAGATAGCTAGTTTATAAGGGTTTTGTTAAACACAAACTATACCATCCTCGCCTTATAACTTGTTTACTCACCACTGAATCAGTTAAATATGTACCAAACAGTCCATTTGTGTATATCAGCGTGTAGCTCGTTAACACTGACCTAACCCTTACCCTGCCTGATAGCTAACCTCGACATTGCTAGCTAACAAGCTAACTCAGCTGTGTGAGTACAGCAGTAGGCTACACCACAGACCTGTGTGTGTGTGTGTGTGTGTAAATACAATGCATAGGCTACACCACAGACATGTGTGTGTGTGTGTGTGTGTGTGTGTGTGTGTGTGTGTGTGTGTGTGCAAATACAATACACAGTCTACACTGACTCAACTGGTCACATTCATTACTAAAGCATATAAATCACAACTTTTTAAAGGAACTAATAAGTGAAATGAAGTTAACAACAGTGCAACCTTGATGTGCAATTGTATGTGTGGCAAAGTAACAAAAGTGCAAATAATATTAATTGTGGAAAGAACTTAGTAATTGTGCAACGAAAAGCATGAAAGTGACAATGAAACTTAGTCTGTGCATAATGACAAAATGTGTAATAGTAACTAAGCAGACCCTGGAGCTGACAGATGAGAAAGTTATGTACGGTGGCCGTGTAGTGCAAAACAAATTAACAAAAGCGGAAAAAAAAAAAATTCAATAACAAAACCAAAAACTTTGCACTTCACGGCCACCGCTGAGCAGACTGTCTCTAGAGCCAAAGGATTTCCTTATTCTGTCAGTTGAGCATCGAACACACTCTTTTGTTTGCACTCTGTGTGCGGTGGGTGGTCAGGGCTGGCCATGATGGCCAGCATTTTGTTGAATGTCCTTCAAACCAGCCATTTTGTTTAATGTCCTTCAAACCAACCAGTGAACTAGCTCTTTTGACCACCTTGCCCAGGCACATGGCATCCCTGCTTCTGAGGCTACCTCACCAGTACAACTACTGCATAAAGAGGATGCTGGCTATGACCGATTGATTGATGTCCGGCATAAAAACCTGTACCAAGCTTGTATGTGTGGACTGGATTGTCCGCTGTGGCAACCCCTTGGAGCAGCCGAACAACAACAACAAGCACCTCAGGTTTCCACATCCTATTACACCACATGGCCAAACGTATGTGGACACCACATATGCGCTCCTTCCCCAAACATGCCTGTCTAGGATGACAATTCCTGTTAGTGGTTTTTAGGCTTTTAGTCTAATATTTTTACTGTGTTAACTCTACTACCTTCCTATGTTCCCTGTCAGCAACCCAGCATAGGTCAACGATGATAAAATAATATATATGTACTCATATAGAGTGGCCTTGCCAATGTGTGTTAACAGGGAGGCTTCGCAAAAATGTAGAACTCCCAAAAGGAGCATATTATTATATTTTTGATCATAGAAACAACCAAAATCAACCATAGAAACATGTGATCATGTGTATTTGTGCTATTTCTGTGACCCATTTTTGATTTTTTCTTTTTGCTCAGTCATGTTTGTATAGTTGGTTAAATGAAAACAAACACAAAAAAAAAAAAACGTTCATCATAAATAGATTGTGATGAAAAAACAAAGAATACGTCACTCTATACTAAACAATCCTGAGTCTATATATGTTTATTAAAAAACAGCAAAACAAAAAGTGGCCACCATGGTAAATCTTCCATGTTAGAAGGCATGTCCTGTCTTCCTCTTGGATCTGATATTAAGTGCTAACCCTCCCATGTCCTCTTTCTCATTCTCTCTCTCTCTGTCTCTTTTTTCCTCCTCCCCTCTATTAAGCTAAAACATCCTGGTTCGTCTACACAACTTCCACTATTTGTTCTCCAGGATTTCACCAGGATATGTTAAAACGGCTTATATTTTTTGAATTAACAGATGTACATGACACCAGGAGTTTGGCCAAACGTATACCAAAAACTGTATTTTGCTGTACAAACTGTACACAACCATTAATATGAATATGGCTTTTATTTATCCATATACAAGTTCAAATGCAGTTTAAACGTAGTGAAAAATCTTATTAAAATGTTTACATAATCAAGCCTCTCAAAGAAAAAAAAAGCCTTAGGTGGAACACTGAAATACTTGTATTGCATAACATTCTACCACAGGGAAATGGTCAGAAAATTGGCTCTCAATAAAAGATAAAAAACTTTTCCTGTACTGTTCTTTTAATTGCAACAGGGAAAGCGCCAGGACAGGGCCCGGTTTATCTTTTGTTAACTGACGTGAAACAATTGCTTACCACTTAATGACTTCACACTCTGCTGTTGTGCAAGTTTTCTCTGTTTTTTTCCTCTGATTTTGGATCTCATTATCCACATCCTATCCAATCTCCTCAACAATCTGGGAGTGAATAAATAAATCAGCATTTTACAATGTCCACAATGAAAAGGAATCCGCTGGCAAGAACTGCGCACCATATACAGTACAGACTTGACCCATCTTGAACTCGGGTTCAATATTTCATTGTTACCACAGAAAGACCCTTCAACAATATCAGAAGAAATCAAATAATAAATTAGCAATTTTACTTTGAAGCCCTTTGTGGAAATCAGGAAGATTCTTAAATGGCTGGAATAAGAATTCTGCTTATGTCAGACTTAGAGTTCCTAAACAATTGCAGTTCTAGAATAATATACAGATGTGGTGCCTTGCGACTATCCATACCTCATATCAAAACTTAATGGATCTAGGATGTCCTTGACACTAATTGTAATTCTAGCACTAAATAGTTCCAATAGAATAGAATCCAGGTTAACGGATAAACGTGGAATGGGTTGAAGAAGGAATATGAGTAAGAGAGTAATGAGGTTGTATAACAATAAATCAGGAAAAGGTAACATACGTTTCTAATTAAAGAAGCACAATGATGTGGCAGGTACTGTAGCTTTGCTGCCTCACAGCTCAAGAGTACCTGGTTCAATCCTGAGCTTCCAGATGTACAGATGTTGTGCATGTTTGAATGTCTGCATACCACACAGAATGTTTTTCTACCTCCTGCTCAAGATCCCAAAGGTTCCAGATCCATCCACTGTGACTATAACAGAGATAAAGTGCATCTTGAGAAGGAATGAATAAATAGACCTAATTATGTAAAACTTAAAAATGCATCTAATGTCCATATATACGCTAAATGATTAATAATATCCTAATATCTCAGTGGCACGGTACTGGTCTATGTCTGTGGAGTTTGGTGGGTTTCCTCCCACAGTCCAAGGACATGCACATTAGGCTAATTTGAGTTTCCAAATTGCCCGTAGTGTGTGCATGCTTGTGCCCTGTGATGGATTGGCACTCCATCCTGGGTGTATTCTGCCCTGTTCCCTGAGTCCCTATGGATAGGGTCCAGGTCTACAGGATATCCAAGTGAGTGAATTGTCTACAATGTCTTTGTTGCGCTCAAGCCTTATCATCTTTCTTTCCATGGAATTAAGGGGCCCAGTCCTATTTCAACTTGATCCATGCACAATGTGAGGTCTATGAACACATGGTTTAGCACATGTCTACATATTTGGATATAAAAAATAGTATCCTTCACTTTAAATAGTGTAGCCATAAGTCCCAGAAAGAAATGAGGGTTCTTTTATGTATGACATACACTGTACTCTTAGTATAGAAATATCTCAATATGGTTTTTCAACAAGCTAGTAATTACTAGTAACAGCAACACACAGGAATAGCATTGCCTCTGTCTTGAGTGATTGCAAACCAGTGAACTTCTTTCAGAACTTCTTTCACCATGATACTTTGATTCCACTGTCTCAGGTGGAGGTGCCTATGATCCACCCCAGAGGCAAACTCACACATAAGCGTCCCTCAGCTTTTGCACCCAAGATAATTGCCTTCTCAAGTGGGAGTGTGTTCTCCATTAACACTCCTAATGCACCTTTCAGCACATTGCTCTTCAACAGGCTGTCAAAGGCTCTGCCAAGACAATTTGCCCAACTCAAGCAGCTCCACCATGGCAGCTACAGAGTGCTATCACAATTTTTCTTCCAGTGTCTTTGGCCTGAGGAGCAGTCTAGTAACATGTCTGTGTGGTTAGCAGTTTTCAATCATAATTGAGAACCCAAAGAGAACAGCTAACCTTCTAGTAGAAATTGTGTATCCACACCTACAGTAGGATACACAACCTGCTGACAATGTTAACATTTGACCTTTAATGGAGACTGCTTTTACTCAGCACCTCTGCCACTTTCGACTTTTGCTCAGTTGTACCCATTTGGTATTTCTGTGTTGATTTTAATTTGGAGCCTGATCACACATTGATGGCCAATTTGTTTGCAAGAGTGATTTTGTGGCCGGTCAAACAATGTAGCCTTAATGATTTAATATACTACTGTTAATTATTAATGACCTCATGACCTTATGGAAGTTAACGTGACACCATGAAATCCTGCATGCCAACAGGTAGGAAAGAACACAATTCCACAACCATCAGTTTAGTGCAGTAAATATCAGTATCCAAATCTGTATTTGTATTTAAAATTGAAGTGGATGTGGCCTTTTCTTTTTTTTTTTTTACTAAAATATGATGCCTACCTATATGGTTTTCCTTCCACAGTCCAAAGACTGCAAATTAGGCTCGTTGGCCCTCTCAAATTTGCCATGTGAACGAGTGGGTGTGTGTGCCTCGTGCTTGAGGTCTCCTGGGAAATGGTCCAAGCCCTTTGTGACCCTGTACAGATATGCAGAAGATGATGAATGAATGAACCTACTCATACGCCATATAGGAACACTGCCAAGCACAAGAAAAACCTAGAGGTAGATGCAGCATGTTGTATGTAAGTTAGGTTAGTTCAGTATTTAAGGTGTTGGATTTTTTATCAGAAGGCCCTAGGTTGAAACCCCACCATGTTCAGCTTTCATTATTAGGACCTTGATCAAAGCCCTTAAACCCCGACTGCTCACTGCTGATAAAGGCTGTTTGTGAAGTGTTCCTCAACGTCAGCCTTGTTTCGCTAATTTTATTTGCAGCCCTTTTTTTCTAATGCCATAATTTACATTAGTGTAACCCAGACCAGGTACTTGGCCAGACTTGTTCCTTGGTTGTGTTCTTGAAAACATGGAAAGCATGAAAACGCCCTGAGCATGAATGAATAATACTGTTAATGAATGTGTGAATGTGGCCTTTTTGGTTCTGAGATCCAGTACCTACAATCTCAAGCAGAAGCAAAAATTTGTACCTCCCTCCCTCCCATTCTATCTGTATTTGCATCTATACTCACCTAAAGGATTATTAGGAACACCATACTAATATGGTGTTTTACCCCCTTTCGCCTTCAGAACTGCCTTAATTCTACGTGGCATTGATTCAACAAGGTGCTGAAAGCATTCATTAGAAACGTTGGCACATATTGATAGGACAGCATCTTACAGTTGATGGAGATTTGTGGGATGCACATCCAGGGCATGAAGCTCCCGTTCCACCACATCCCAAAGATGCTCTATTGGGTTGAGATCTGATGACTGTGCGGGCCATTTTAGTACAGTGAACTCATTGTCATGTTCAAGAAACCAATTTGAAATGATTCAAGCTTTGTGACATGGTGCATTATCCTGCTGGAAGTAGCCATCAGAGGATGGGTACATGGTGGTCATAAGAGGGATGGACATGGTCAGAAACAATGCTCAGGTAGGCATTTTGGTGAGCTCGTGCAAATTGTAGCCTCTTTTTCCTATGTAGTGGAGATGAGTGGTACCCGGTGGGATCTTCTGCTGTTGTAGCCCATCCGCCTCAAGGTTGTGCGTGTTCTGGCTTCACAAATGCTTTGCTGCATGCCTCGATTGTAACCAGTGGTTATTTCAGTCAAAGTTGCTCTTCTATCAGCTTGAATCAGTCGGCCCATTCTCCTCTGACCTCTAGTATCAACAAGGCATTTTCGCCCACAGGACTGCCGCATACTGGATGTTTTCCCTTTTCACACCATTCTTTGTAATCTCTAGAAATGGTTGTGCGTGAAAATCCCAGTACCTGAGCAGATTGTGAAATACTCAGACCGGCCCGTCTGGCACCAAGAACCATGCCACGCTCAAAATTGCTTAAATCACCTTTCTTTCTCATTCTGACATTCAGTTTGGAGTTCAGGACCACACCCCTAAATGCATTGAAGCAACTGCCATGTGATTGGTTGATTAGATAATCGCATTAATGAGAAATTGAACAAGTGTTCCTAATAATCCTTTAGGTGAGTGTATTTATTGTACATTACCTGTTCATTCCAAATAATGTAGTTATAATGTGGAAGGTGTCAAATAATACAGTAGTGTATTTGCCACCTTCCTGAAAAGCACATGGTTAAAACTATGGTCCTATCTATGAAAATTTCACCCTGTACAGTCACTTGGTCTTAGCTAAACTTTATTCATAAACTCTACTCCCTGGTACATGATACACCCTGCTGACATTTACCCTTTTATCCATCTAAAATCTGTTGCTTCTGTTCTGATTATGAGAAGGAATCCCACCTCGTCATGACAACAACCTCAAATGCAAGGCCACCTCCAGACGCAGCAGAGACCAGCATAAAGTCATGCTGAGAAACACCACAAAAAAGCTGTCCAGCCCGGCAGTAGACACCCCCCAAAGTCTCGTCAGCTTTATTTATAATCTCCGCCATGAGACATCTGCTGTGGTCGAGCTTCGGTTTGCACAAAGGTTGTGTCAACAGTTTTGTTGCAACTTGTTCTGAAGTCTGGTTCATCGTCATGAGACGCTCCAATAGGATGGGTGTCATGGCCGATCCCGTTCCCTACTGTCTGATCGCCACGATATGGAGGACAGAGAGGGGCTTCAAGGTGTGAATAGCTTGGCTTGCTGTTTACTCGATCTGAATGCTTTTGTTTGTTTGGGGTCTGGAGTCCGGTCACAGGTTTATTTTTGGGACGGCTGACACATTGGGGCAGTTCAGGAGCTTGAGGATGTGCTCTGCTCTGACGCTGCTTTCTTAGCTTAGCATAGCAGCTGGAGGTCAAACCATAGTCTTGATGCAAAATAACCGAGGCAGTTTCTTTCTTTGTTTGGTTAATTTTTATTTTTTCAAAAGGTGGTTCTGCATGATGATCTTTGTGAGAAGTCCCATGCTGGGTGCATTCCTACCGCAGCTACTGATTACATAAAACATTCTGTTAAAATTTTTTTGGCTGACATTCTGTCTGTGTGATCGGATCCCAAAACATCGAAACCATTTAAAAATGAACTATCTAATTCTTCTAGAATGCTTCAGTCAGGTTAAAATGATGGTTATGCCTACTTCATGGTTAATCGATTCTCAGGTGTGTTTAAGATTCATAAGAAACGTGCGTTCAAGATGCACCCTTGTGTATTTTATTATTTATTATTTCCTCTAGTCATTATAACAGATGACATTCAGTACCATTTGTTTTATATTGCTGATTTAACACTCTTGATTCAAGGAAGCAAAAAATAATGTCCAGTTTTTCCTCTTACTTTTTTCATGTAATTGATCCACCAAGACATATGGTCTCTAAATTTTCATAATCAGTAAGCTTGAAGATTATGATCTGTACTTAGCATTATGTACTCCGGCTTCCTCCCACAGTCCAAAGACATGCAGATTACGCTAATTGGCGTTCCCAAATTTCCTGTAGTGACTTCTGGTCAACATGGTCGTAAAAACGGGAATCAATACAATGGCCACTATTGGCCTCCGCGGTTAGTAGTTGGACGGACGGATGGATGGATTAGTAGCACAATATTTGTAGTATAATTGGCACTGGTGTATTTAAAGGCATAATTGGAATGATAGAATTTGTAGTATAATTGGCATTGTAGTATTAGTAGTATAATTGCCACTACAGTACTTGTCATGTAATTGGCACTGGAGTATTAAAAACACAATTCGTACTACAGTATTTGTAGTATGTTTTGCACTGGAGCATTAGTAGTATAATTGGCACTGAAGTATTTGTAGTATAACTGGCACTGGAGTATTAAAAGCATAATTGGCACTAAAGTATTAAACATAATTGAAACTATAGTATTTGTAGTATAATTGGTACTGAAGTATTGTAGTAGTGTACTTGACACTCAATTCAACAAAATTTTATTTACAGTATATAGCATTTGTAACAATGGTCATTGTAAAACAGCTTTACAGAATGAATAATAATAAAAAAAGGTTTGAAAGATATGCGGAAATACGTACAAATTACAATCATCAGATTGTTCCTGATCAGCAAGCCAGGGGTGATGGTGGCAATGAAAAACTCC
Source organism: Clarias fuscus (assembly GCA_030347435.1). Classification (NCBI taxonomy): domain Eukaryota; kingdom Metazoa; phylum Chordata; class Actinopteri; order Siluriformes; family Clariidae; genus Clarias; species Clarias fuscus. The sequence goes on from CM059208.1 coordinate 20,154,163, forward strand.
CTGAGAGAACAATTAGAAGAAACCTTGAGAGGAACAAAACTCAACAAGGGACCACAGCAGGGACACTGATGTACTGTAATAAAAGTATAACTGGTAATAGAGTATTAGTAGTATAACTGGCACTGGCATATTCATTAATTCATTTATTCATTCATCTTCTATGCATCTTATCCTGCACAGGGTCGTGGAGGGGTGGAGCCTATCCCAGGAGACTTTGGGCACGAGGCGAGGTACCCTGGATGAAGTGCCAATCCATAATAATGGATATACAGTAATTAACACTACAGTATTAGTAGTGTGCTTGGCTCTAGAGTATTAGAAGTATAATTAGCACATGAGTATTAATGGTATAATTTGACCTATTTCACACTCCTAAAAGAATTCTGAACAATCCCATCCAATCCCGAAGATTTTCTAATAAAATTTGGTTTTATTTGGTTCTATTTTTGGTTAAATATAAACAAATAAATCATACACCACAGCAACTGTAACTTGGACAATTAACCCTTAAAGCTCAGAGCAGTTTTAGTTTTTTTTTTTGCATCACTGTGTTTTAATGATTATATCCAGGCTTAGCGATTGCGCAATACACCACAGCAACTGTAACTTGGACAATTAAATTAACCCATCACATACAATATGCTCCTATGTTAACTAACCTGGCATTTTTTGTGCCCATACTTTGGACTGACTTCTTCTATCTGTTTGCAAATAACAAGCAAAATGAAGCCCTCACTCACCCACCAAGTCCTCCACACCATTATCATTATATATATATATTCACATGCATAGGTAAATTAAAGATATACCAGGAACTTTATATATGAACCAAAGCCACCCCCCCCCCATTATTTATTAGAAATGAGGACTGCAGAAATCTACAGACATTTTCCATTGTAATGCAACATGACCCTAAATGACTTCAAAGGTTCCAATAAAGAAAATATATTTTTACAATCTGAAAGAGTTAGCATGATATAAAAATCTTCGTACAAACTTTTTTTCCCCTGTCTCTCAATAAAATTATCACTTCTGTTTATCACAATATATGGGTAGTGATGTGATTCATTGGAAAATATTGACTGAAATAAGAAAACAGTATTACAGTATCAAATGTATAGAGAGTATTACAGTATGTTGAAGGATGAGCACATAGTCTGGTCTGTCCTGTAGATGTCACTCTGCAGCCACTATTAGTTTTTTTTTTTTTCATTCGATAAAGACAGGATAAGAACCGGAAATCAGTGGAAGTACAACATAGAACCTACTACAAGTGAAGGGTGTGCTAATCATATTTAACATATTATATTATATTGTTCATATATGATATTATATTGTTTATATTCATGTGCAATTGTGTGATTTAATTTTTATTTTGTTAATCTGGAAAGCAAATACTGGCATAGAGTATCTTATGTTTAAAAGTAAAAAAGAAGTGAATGTATAAAACAGGCATGATATTTAACATAGTAGATCTAATAAACCTCCCGCCTCGGGTTTGTGTGCATGGAGAACATGGGGTTTTGCATGTTCTCCAAGTGCTTGGTGGGTTTCCTCCGGTTACTCTGGTTTCCTCAAAGAGACCAAAGACATGCAGTTTAGGTCAATTGTTGTTTCCAAATTGCATATAGTATGTGAATGGGGGTGTGAGTGTGTGTGCCCTGCGATAGATAGGCACACTGTCTTTGAACCTTGGATAGGCTCCAGGCTCCCTGTAACCCTATATACAGGATAAAGCGGTATAGATGAAGAGATGATTTAAATGATGGCATTCGTAAAGCTATGAGTATCTGAGATAATGCTTCTAAGCATATATATGCCCCATTGTCTGTTAACAGGGTGTACATAGTATGTATTATCCACTAGATGGTAGTATAACAACTCTTTCTGTTAAGAGTCTCGCCAGAGCCGTCTATCACCACTCCTCTCCTCTCCTCTCTCTACACACTTTGCACACTTTCTTTTACAGTCTCTTTTTCACTCTTAAAATATGTTTTTCAAACTAATAAATACACCGAAAGTATTAATTAGGATATAAAATGGCAAATGTGGGCAAGCAGGAGTGTCTGATGGATTATAACATGATGAAAAGACCAACACTCAAGGAGAGAGCCGGCCGTTAAACGTTAACCTATAAATCTAATTTCGTTGTCACATTGATGTATCAGCAGTTGAAGGACTTTTGCAGGACCCCTTTTAAAGTGTAATGAGCACAAGCTGTATATGACCATGAGTACAACTAGTTGAAGAACTATGGGATAGTCATTAATGCTAATAAATGATAAATTATAGTAAAATAAGCATCACTGAGGTAACGTTACACATACAGTAAAGGTTGCATTGATTTTGCTTTTTACATTTTTATTTTTATAGAAAGTAGATTTCCTTGTCAGCGCTTTAGTTTCAATGTGCTTTGTTGCATATGATATGAAGAACATCTGGGTGTGACCGCCCTGTCTTTTCCACACGGAAAAGAAATGATTGTTTGCAGAATTATTGTATGGAGTGGTGTCTGGCACCAGGATGTTAGTAGCAGATCCTTTAAGTGCTATAATTTGCAATGTGGGGCCTCCATGAATCGGACACCCATGAATGCTCGATTGGATTGAGATCTGGGGAATTTGGAGCCAGATCGGCAACCTTGAATTCTTTGCCTGCTAAGTAACATTTAACTTTTTTTTCAGCGATTTGTGCAACATTATCTGTTCTGTGGACTCTGGGATGTGCTGTCCGATTCATATATATATATTAGCCACTTTAACATCTTTGTGTCCCATGCCACCTGTTTGAAACTGCATCTCTCAGACAAACTCAAGACAGCATAAGGGGACTTACCTTAGGCTAAAGAAGAAAACCATCTTGGTGTGTGGGGGTTTCTCAAGGTCAGGGCTGGGGGATCTGTGAATGGGTGAACTAGGCTAGAAGGGGAGAACTAATGAGATTTTCATTCTCTCCTTTCCGCCGTCACTGTGGCATCACCTTGCAGGCCCTGTCAATCCACAAGCTTTCATCATGGCTGAAAAGGACGATGCGAGGAGGTGGGAAAAATGAGAGAAAGGGATAAAAACTGTTTATTTTTTAACAGGACAGTTAATCTATTTGGACTGGGTGTAAAAGGACATTTGCATGGAGACGCTTGGGTGATAACGGTGAGGTTGTGACAACCCCCCCTGCCCCCCCCACCCCCCACCTCTGAATATGCTGAGCTCTCTCTAACCTCTCATCAAACACCGTGATCTTTATGGACTGTATCATATTGTGCTGTAATGTGCTTTATTGTCCACAGAATAAGCTTTTCTTAAAAGTAATTGGAAAGCTGGAAATGGCTGCTATCGGCTGATTTTTAAATACATTATTTCTGAAATGTGGCCTGGGTAATGACCCTGTCGGTGTAAAACGTAAGATTTATCTTGGCAGAGGAAATTGATCCATTTCACCTTTGTCTAATGGAAATTTTTATCAGGGATTATCTGTTTATGTAAATGAGCGTTGCCCTGGAACAGGGAAATAAAAGGAACTTGAGGGGGCAGTTAATCTAACACTTGACACGTCAATGTGGACATAATGCATACAGAGTGCGCTCTCTCTCTCTCTCTCTCTCTCTCTCTCTCTCGCGCTCTCTCTCGCTCTCTCTCTCGCTCTCTCTCGCTCAGTCTCCTTGGGGGTTGGGTTGACCATTGCAAGCCCAACTGAATCTACCTCTTCATTACCATATAAAAAAAATTGTTAAATTGCCGTCTGCACTAATAGACATGTTACTTAGCTGTGGGTACAGAAACGAAAATCCCTTGCCATTCCCTTCGAATTCATATTGTGATAATATTTTACTATACATATGTCATATCTAGTTTTTTTTTCTCCTTACGCAATCAGACAGCGCAATGTGCTCACCCCTAGATCCTTCATGCTGAGGCTCCATACATCTTCAAATACGTTTTTACTTGTTCACTATCCTCTTAGACCTCAGGCCTCTTCAAACCTCACGAAATGTCATAAAGCATAAACATTTGCAGATCTATAGCTCAGCCTGAAGCATCATAGCCCGTGTTGTGGGCGATCCATCCTTTCAGTTGAAAGGCTTTTATGTGGTAGCTGTCGAGTATTTGACAGAGTAGTCACTCAGAGGAAGGCAGTGAGGATTGACAAGGCCCTGGTTTGTGTTTGTGGTGCGTGGCATTGGTTATGAAGATGGTGGACGGTTTGGGTTTTATGTGATGGATCTTCTTGGTTAAAACAGGAAGCTGTGGGATGATTTATGCTAATGGTCGTGGTGACTGGTGAAATTGCAAGATGGGTGACGTGCAAACTAGAGTTAACAAACTTAATCCTTATAAGGGACTTTTACATAATCCCAACGATTAAAAAGATTTTAAAGTTATTTTAAAATTGATTTTCATCTTCCCATGACCGCCAGATTTTTTTGATTTATACATATATACAGGTATTAACCTGCAGTAGAAGTTTTGCATTAGTTGCATGAACAAACCATAAATCGCACGGCGGCGTAGTGGCCTTGCCTTGCATCTAGGGTTCAAGATCCAGCTCAGGTTTGTGTGCGTGGAGTTTACATGTTCTCTTTGTTCTTAGTGAGTTCCCCCCTGGCCTTCTCAAATCTCCTTTAATGCCCTGCGATGGATTGGCATCCTGTTAAAGGTGCACCCCAAGGTCTCCTGGGATAGGCTCCACAGGTTCCCCATGACCCTGTACAGGATAAGTGGTATAGACGATGAATTAATAAATGAATGTTTACAAGGTTGCAAGATGCAGCATGTATTAATTGATGCACATCTTTATTATTATTTACCTTAACATTAATGCCGCTTATTATGTGTTTCAGGTGGTCACATGGAGCTCAGGGCACAAGGCATTGATACTCTCGAAGCTCATATTAAATCACACATTGCAGGTGATTTAAAAACAGCAGTCAGACTACGATGCATGTCTTTGAACTTGTTACGGAAAACTGAAGTACTTGGAGGAAAGTCACATTCAGAAGTGAGATTTGATTCGGACACCCTAATTCCTGAGCCACCATGCCTCCTATGGCTCATTATAAAAAAATAATAAAGCAATAGACACAGCATATCAATAAGATGTTTGTAATGTTGATAATACATATAATGTCGACTGCAATCAGTAATTTTTCAGGATCACTGGGGCCACACAACCATGTCGATATATAAACTGGTTTAAATTGTGTGATGATCAAAAGCTGTCACTATGACAGCATTTGAATAGAAACCAAAATCTTCCACCTGTACATGTAAATAGACAGGCAATAATGAGATTGGATAATGTTAGATGTCTGCAAATGTAGGCCATAGAGAGGCCTTTATGGGCCTGCTGCCTTAAAAATCACGTTTGATAACAGAAAGCTCAAACCTAGGGAACAGACTTTGAAGTAAATGCTAAAACAACAGCATGAATAAGTTAGAAACTATGAAACTCCATGTGTTTCATGGGCAGCTGATACCTCATTGCTGCATTAGTGTAGCAGAATAGAATTAGTAGCAGAATGTTAATAAACACTGTTGTGTACTGTAAAAGTCCTGACAAATGTTTTGCGTAAAAATATTCTCGGCTTCATATGGTAGAAATATGTTAATAAATGTGTTAGGTGGTCGCCTTGCACCTTCAGGGTCTGGGTTCAATTCCTGGCCGGGTTCGATTTCTGTCTGTGTGCATGTAGTTTGCATGTTTTCTCCGTGCTTGGTGGGTTTCTTCCGTGTACTCCAGTTTCCACCCACAGTCCAAAGACATGCAGATTCAGTGTATGTGTGTGTGCCCTGTGATGGATTAGTACCACATCCAGGGTATACCTCGACTCATGCGCTGAGTCTCCTGTGATTGGCTCCAGGCTCCCCCTGTGATACAGGGACGATGCATTAATGAGACGATGCATTTATTATTGTACAAAAGCCCATAGTCACTTATTGTGACAATAGTTTTTCAACCATTTTGAACGTAATAACAAATACAGTGGAACCTCGGATTGCGAGTAACGCTGTTTACAAGTGTCCCGCAAGACGAGCAAAATTTTTAAACAAATTTTGCCTTGAACGAGCAAGTCTTGGTTTACGAGTGGCGAGTATCATGTATCACGTATGCGCTCTTGTTTTGACACCGAGCGTCACATGATCACAACTGAGCCAATGATTTTTCTCTCTCTTGTGCTGCGGAATTGTGGGTAATCGTCTCCCCTGCTGGGTCTTAGTGCTCGTCTCTTACTGGTATAATCAACATCTCCCTCTCTGTTTCAGCGTGTCTCCTATGTGTGTGCTCGCGCGTAATTTGACCCCAACACACACACTCCCTGTCTTCACATACACACACAGACATTCTCTGCTTTACACAGAAAACTCTGCTATGTCGCGATCCTTCTCAACGGTAAAGTTCTGGTTCTTTTGTTTTTTTATTTTCACTTTACACCAGTGATTCCGTTAGTGTGAAACTTAAAAAGCGAAGTGGGGGGAGGGAGGAGGAGTTTTACTGTGTAAGACAAGGCGAGGGAAGGGGCTAATTCGACACACACACACACACACACACACACACACGCACACACACACACACACACACACACACACACACACACAAATACACAGCGCCTGTGCACACAAACGGAAACCCTTATCTGTAGGGATTTTTTTTTAGGTAAAGTGCAGATTAATTTGTTTTATTTTTACTTTATACATTGTATTAATTATTTGTATGTATATATTTTTTTGGCTGTGTAATGAATAATTTACGTTTTTTCTTATGGGAAAATTCGGTTTACGAGTGTTTTGGAATACGAGCCCACTTCTGGAACAAATTATGCTCGTAATCCAACGTTCCACTGTATAAAGATATTATTGTGTCATTTTCAAGTATATATATGTCATTTTCAATATAAGTAAAAATTTTGTCCATTTGTGAACAGTATGGTTAAAGTGAGGCACAGACTAGCTTGCCTACTATTACTACAGAAAGCTGCATATCGAACAAGAATTATGAGCTGATATTCAATAAACTGGAGTAGTAGGGTGAACTTTCCAAGTGAAATTACATTTGTCTTTAAATTAGGATCTTTCCACCCCTATGAAGATACACATATCAATGTATTAGTGTAGACTTTACAAACTGTTTAAACAGATTATTATGGAATAAAAAGTCTATTCTAGCACATGTTTTCAAAATGCATTGTTTAAAATTTTGGTGTTATATTTATTTATGGTGGTGCAGTGGTTAGCTCTGTGGTCTCTAACCTCCAGGGTCGAGGGTACGATTCCTGCCTCGGGTCTGTGTGGAGTTTGCATGTTCATGTTTCCTCCCACAGTCCAAAGACAAGAAGATTAGGGAAATTGCTATTCCCAAATTGCCCATAGTGTGTGTGTGTGTGTGTGTGTGTGTGTGTGTGTGTGTTCCCTGCAATGGATTGGCTGTAGGGTGTACTCCACCTTGTGCCCAAATTCTCCTGGGATAGGCTCCAGTGGTATAGATATTGAATGGGAGGGGGGGAAAAATCCTTTTGGAATTCGATGGATTTCTGGATTAATTTGTCATAAAATGTGATCTGATCTTCATCTAAGTCAAAAGTGTTGACAAATATAATATGCCTAAAATAATAACACAAACAACATTCTGATCTGGCATGTCTTCACGGAGGACAACTTTTAAAAACCTTATAGTGCTAATGGAAAATAAAAGTATGTGAATTCTTGCGTTAATGACCTAATGAAGCTAATTGGAGTCAGGTGTTAGCATACCTGGAGTCTTGTTAAGGAAAATGAGTTTGGAGGTGTGGACTAGAGCTACTTTGACTGATTAAAAACCATTCAAACTTTTTGAGTTTGCTCCACACAAGAAGAAAACTCTAATGTGAGCCATGCCTCACCAAAAGCCAGTTATTAATTCATTAATTCACTTACTTTTCCCATTACCATTTTGAATGTTTAACGAGTGTGTCCAATAAAGACATGAAAGATCAGAATTTTTTCTTCGTGGAATTCTTTTAGGCACTTTATATTTGTCGATAGCTTTTAGACTTAGATGCGGATCAGATCACATTATATGACGATGCAGAAAACCACACTTTTTACTTCTCAAACTGACGAGAGAGATTTGACATGAGAGTATGGACTCTTCCTCACTCCTGGTATATAGGGAAGTTTTTTATTCCAATTAAATGGGTTTCAAACCACCAGGAGCATTAAAAATGAATCCCGGGGAGCAAATGGAAGATCCTCACTCTTCAGAGATCATATGTGTCCTAGAGGAAGCCCCTGACAGTTGTTAGAAAGAGATATTCCAACGTGCGCACACACACACACACACACACACACAGAGCATAGTGATCAGTTCTGAATGTCTGAGTTAATCCGCATTTAATACACCTACTGTCAATTACTAAAGACCAAAGCACACCATACTGACAGTGATTTTATTGCAGTTACCTGTCCCCATGCCACCCAGGGGGGTGATTAAATTTTAAAGCTACAAAATGAAAGCAAATCTGGCCTGAAAATTGTTCATATTAATGATTCCAGGCTAAACATTTTTTCCGCTCCTGAATAAGATATATATAGTAGGTTGTAAGCAAAGAGTGAATGTTTTGGACTTACAATAAATCATGCTTAATCCTTTTTTAATCATGAGAGAGAAATAGTGAAACTGTATGTATACTGTATGTTAATATTGTACTATATGATATATACCCAGGGGGTGAAAAAGGATCCTGATTTTTTAGTTTTAATATTACACAAAGATAACCTGAATAAATACAAAATGCAGTTTTTAATTGGCGATTTAATTCATTGAGGGAAAAAAAAACCTATCCAAACCTACCTCGGCCTACAGTATGTGCAAAAGTAATTGCCTCCTAAACCTAATAACTGGTTGTGCCACCCTTAAACACTGCAATCAGATTGGGGTGCCTTAAACAGATTAAACCCTCCAATGTGGCTTAATTCTACAAAGAAGACTGCTCCAAAATTCACACACAGTGATGTGAACGACTCATGGTGGCAGTTGCCACCCAAGGGTGGCACAACTAGCTATTCCGTTTAGGGGAAAATACTTTTTCACATAGGGCATGTTTCCATTATTTCCATTAATAAATGAAATCATCATTTAAAAACATCCAACATCCACCCATCATCATTTTGATCCATCCGTCCATCTTGGAATCTCTGTAGTCCAACTAGGGACCATGGAAGCCAGTGATGACCACTGTATTTATTCCCATTTTTTACGACCATGATACGACCTCTGGTCAACATTCACACAATTCACACATGCCAATTATCCTAATCTGCATGTCTTTGGACTGTGAGAGGAAACAGGGGACCCAGAGGAAACCTATCAAGCATGAGGAGAACATGCAAACTCCCTGCACACAGACCCTGAGCCAGGGATAGAACCTGGATCCTGGAGGTGCAAGGCGACAGTGCTATCCACTAAGCCACCGTGCCACCGTGCCACCATACTATACATATGCAACTTTATAATCAAGAAGTAGGTAAAATTATTTGTAATTCCTGTCTCAGACTTTAGCTGATTTAAAACAACTAATCCAATCAAGAGTCCTATCAAGGTGAATCACTGTCAGGTGTAATTAAAAAAATAATAATATAAAATTTGTAAAAAAAAAAAAAAAAAAAGAAAGAGCTAGATATGTTATGAAGTACTTACTTCTGTATTTATTTGCATAAAATGTAATGTTTCTAATGTAGCATGGTGGTGTAGTGGTTAGCACTGTGGCTTCAGACCTGCCCCGGGGTCTGTGTGTCTGCTTCTGTGTACTGCGATTGACTGGCGTGTACCATGTCCCCCGAAAGAGACTCAAAGCCTCACGTGACCATGTACAGGACAAAGTGATATAGAAAAGGAATGAAAGAATGTTTCTATACTTTTCCTGCCAAACAGTATGTCAGATTTGGCAGCGAGGATATGGACACATACCATATGCAATCATGACAGAATGACCTCGGTATGAAAGTTTGAACTGCACTTGACGGCCAAATACACCAGACACTTAGTACTTTGCTCAGCACCAAGCTAGCATTCCATTCACACCCAACAACATAACTGTCTAAAACTCAACCAGAGGCTGAATAAAACATGATGCTCCTTTTAATAGCACATTTCCACTTCAGTGACAACTACTGTATGACCAGATAAAAAATGTATTTAGTAGTTAAAATATGCTGACATTTTTATTATAACACTTTTAGATTATCAGCTAAGCCTAAATATTCTCCTTGTCTGATAACTGTTTGTGTCAAAATTCATAATATATTCTAACCCCTAATTAAATGAATGTTACCGTTGTACATCTTGTCATTTATGGTCATTGACTGGGACGTCATTTTCCTTATAAAAACTGTTCACTCCCCTGGGATTTGTGTCCTAGGAGTATCTGTATAATCCTATCTCCTTTTCAAACAGATTAAAGCCATCAACTGTATTTATTACCAAAAATGGATTTTGTGAAAGCTAACATAATTATGGATAAGGGTAGCTTTTCTCTGACTTGACTCGTCTTGACTTTTTTTTTTTTTTTTTAACTATGAGAGTTTACCCAAATACCCATTACACATTCTGTATCACTCACTCCCTCACCCTCTCTATACGTCTTATCCTGTATCAGGTCGTGGTACAGTAGGCATCTCAGTCATCAGAGATTTCAGGGTACAAGGATGCCAATCTATTGGAAACACCAATTAGCCTAATCTGCATGTCTTTGGAAACCAGAGCACCTGGAGGAAACACTCCAACCATGTCGAGACCTGAAGGCCACGCTCGAACCTTCCACCCTAGGGGTGCAAGGCTACAGTGCTAACCACTACACCTTCATGCCTCTGCATTCTAATAGCATCAATTTTTTTATGTACCAGGTTAGACCCAAATGCGTCGTGTAGACACACCACTAAGTGATAATATAAGGACAATTCTAATCAGGTGTTTTATACCTGAGACAATAGAAGTATTACTGATGCAACATATGCACCTTTGCTTTTTTTATTTACTTATACAATATTATCTGGTCAAAATTAAATATAATATTTTAACATTGTCAGGGGTTACCAAACAACATCAATGTTAAACCATCAGTGATTAACGTCTTCTATACTGTAGATTCCCTAGATTCCTAGAAGTTCAACTACTTTAACTGCTGCTAATGCTACAGCTCCAGATGTAAGCTATTACTTAGCCTTCCTTGGCTCTTGGCTGCCGCGCTACCCCCCACCCTACCCCCGGGTGTCAGAGTCCCGTCCTGTCGGTAATTTGTTGCTAATCAGCTGTCAGCTCGCGAGCGATGATGAGACGATCACAGCGCGGCGGGCGGGAAGGTAATGGCCTTAAAAGTCACAGAGTCAATGTCAATGGGATCACTCGGATTCAATCAGGGAGCGGCCATGACGGATGGCGCCCGCTGCCATAACCACTCATTTTGAGCTCAAGCATCTGGGCCCTAGTAAATAACCATCAGAGGGTGGGTCCAAGGGACAGGTCATTAGCCATGAGAAAAATAAATATCGCTCCTCGTGCAACGGCTGCAAGTCATTTAGCACAGACTAGGAAATTTCACCCTAGATTAAGTATGATGAGGCAGCAGCAGTCGGCGCCGTGTCTCGGTGACACGGACAGGGAAATTTTAAACGCGGGACTTCCTGAGAAGGTAATATGGTTTTAAAGAGTTGATGTGTTTGGTCGAGGGGTCACAGCGGAGAGATATTTAACCCTCTTGCCCCTAGTCTGTTGTTTCAGGGCAGCACTTACAGTATGAACGTGGCTCACGTTTGGTCCTGTGTACACTAAAAGGAATGAACTTTCTGTATGCATTGACACAAGCAGTTAATAAGGTCAAGGGACATCTGTTTAACATTAAAGACACTCTCTTTCTCCTACCTGTCTGTCTCATTCTGTTTAACGAAGGAGAGTGTTAACGAGGTAATTACGCTTTCCGATGTAAGTTAGCTGTTCTGTAACTTGATGCTAATGCTACTGAATTACAGAGCAAGTTCTTTGATCAGGTGCTTTAGCCTTCGTGTCTCTTCATGAGACCACGCCATCCTCGTTTCACCCTAATTATTTATGGAGGAACTTTAGAGATGGTACATGCATGCCACCAGGTAGAACGCCAAAAGACAATGTGTAAATGACCCTGATGGCTTTAAGCTGTCATCAATCCAATTAATAGTAATGACTTGAATCCATCACTCGCAATCTTAATATAAACATTATCATATTAACCTTTAAAGTCCATTCAGAGTCTATCAACATAATTAATTTAATCAATTTGAAAGCAAGGGTTATCTGAATAATTGATATAATTCTCGCAGATATGAAATATTCATATCTGCGGTGATGGAATAGCGAGAAGAAGCGTCTCCATCCGATCTGTCCGTACCGTAGTGAGAGTGTGTAAGAGGTGGAGGACTGACCTTCACGCAGTGGACTGCCTTCACAGCTGAGTTCGTACACCGTTTCAAATACGGTGAAGCCAAGGCCGTATATCTCCGTGCTTCGTCCCAGTTCCCTCACTCAGCAACTCTGGGCGAGGCTTCATTAGGTCTAATGTTCTCTTCGCAGGCCATTCTCTTGTGGCTATTCACGGAGAAGAGGGAAATGCACTGACCTGTGTTTAAGGCGAAGGAGTAGGGAGGGAAGTGTCCCTCATTTGCTGGTGAGGAAGGCTTGCTGGGGAAATGGGTTTATGTAGTTTAGACAGCCTTCAAGATGGTGATAAGAAAGGGATGCATTCCTAATCTTACATTAATCGAAAGACATCACCAGCTGGAACCCTGACACCGAATGTCATTTCCAAAAATGCTGAATAATATAAAAAAAACTTCACCATATCAGCAGTTACACACACTATTAACATCAGTATGTTTACATCAGGCAGCATGGCGGCGTAGTGGCCTTGCACCTCCAGGGTCCAGGTACGATTCCCATCTTGGGGTCTGTGTGCATGGAGTGTGCATGTTCTCTCCGTGCTTGGTGGGTCTCCCCCAACAATCCAAAGACATGCAGATTAGGCTGATTGGCATTCCCAAATTGGCCTCCCACAGTCCAAAGATTAGATTAATTGGCATTCCAACTGGTAAATTGCCCGTTGGGTACGTGTGTGTGTGTGTGTTCCCTGTGATAGAGTGGCAGCCCATCCAGGGTGTATCCCGCCTTGTGCCCTGATACTGAATTACAAAAATACTAAATAATATAGTAATCCTCTCACAGATATCATACCCAAGGCGGGGATTCAAACCCTTGACCCTGGATGTGCGAGTCCTGGATGTGAGGGTCCAGACCTCCCACAGAATAAATGTTATAGAAGATGAATGAATGAGAAGGTTCAAAAAGTAATGGTAATCAAGTGGATTAATATCATTTCAGTCAGAGCTACTGTCAGATCAGTGATGTTAAATAGCAAACTAAAACACACCAATCGGAACTGAGCGTTTGACACGTCTGTGAGCTAAAATCGCATCTTAACACCATGAAGGCGACGCTGTGCTACTTCTCTTCACAAGAACTCTTCACAAAGAGTGGACAAAAGCTGTTTAGCACTTTGGTCACCAAGCACCAATTAGGGAACCTTGTATTCTGGTCATATTTTGAGAAATGGCATTTTTAAAAAAGACTCGCACACAAGAAAGCAAGCGCACACTCATCGGGCCTTTTCACACCTCGAATTTTTTTGGACCTGAGTCATATCCAGTGAGAGTTTGGAATGTTTCGCGTAGTGCCAAAGCTGTTTTCAAAACCTGGTGCTGTTCAGGGACCAGTGCACCATGTGTGAAAGCTACTGTCTTCGAAAAATAAGATTCCATACAACACCGTAAAGCCTTCGTCAGTGCCTAAAAGGTCTTAAGGCTCTATGTTAAATCCAATAACAGTTTCGCATGTACAGTAGAACTGTCCACCTTTCAAAGGTCACTTGTGCACTGCCTGGCTAACAACAAATGTTGCACACTCTAATATTTCATTCAATCACCTTCAGCTTCGGTTACAGCACACAATGTGGTGGCCAGTTGATGTGTGGAAATGATTACTCATGCTCCCAGAACCTAGACCCCTGCTGAGTCTAGACCTGAGCAACTGAAGCAACCCCAGATCATAACATTGTACTATGCATCTCTTCTACATGCACTTCCTTCTTACTCTAATGCACCCTTCGATCAGGAATAGGGTCAATCTGGACTCATCAGACCTCATAACCTTTTTCCATTGCTTGAGAGTCCAAACTTTATGCTCCCTATCCAGTGGAGGCGTTTTTTTTCTATCTTTTTTTTTTACGGATTACTATCACTAACGAGTTTTCCTATTGCCGCACAGCTGTTTAGCAGAGGTGGGTAATAACGAGTTACATTTACTCCATTACATTTACTTATGTAACATTTTGAAAAAAAAAAAAAAATTCTATGAGTAGTTTTACTGTGCCATATTTTTTTTTTTTACTTTTGCTTGAGTTTCTAACATTTGTTCTGCTGGACACAGTTTATGGTTAAGTGAGACCTCTTGTACACATGTTGTAATGTTATTTTCTATTTGCTGAGCCATTTGGAAGGAAACTTACAGTATAACTTACACAGGAAATAATTTACACCATTCAAACATACATATGTTACCTACAGTAGGGATTTATTTCAAAAACTTTATGTTGTTCTCTTCTTCTTCTTTGGTCCCTAGCTGGCGTTTGGTCTGGACCTGGTCCTAAGGCCGTACGCTGCTGTGGGTGCCAATGGTTGTCGGATTTCTTCCTGCAGGCGCCTCCATGCGAGGCGATCCATGGCTGTAGTTCTGGCCTCATCGAGGTTGAGTCTGTGGTTTCTGATGTCACCTTCGACCTGCTTGAGCCACGTTTTCTTTGGCGCCGTTCTTTGGCTTCTCCACAGAGTGGGCCGATCACACCAGAGGAGTTTGTGTGGTAAACGGCTGCCGTCCATATTCTGCAGACGTGGCCAAACCATCGTAGTCGTCGTTGCTGGATTTGTTCCTCGATTGTCGGCTGTTGCTCACATTGGCGACGAATTTCCTCATTTTGAATGCGGTCACGGAGTGAGATGTGTAGGATTTGTCGAAGGCATCGCATTTGGAAGACTTCGAGTTTGTTGAGGTCTTGTTTGAGTAGTGTCCATGTCTCTGATCCATAGAGGGCAATTGGCAGAATCAGAGTCCTAAAGAGTCGGATCTTGTTCTTGTTGGTTATGTTGGTTTGCTTCCACACACACCACTTCAGAGAAGCAAATGCCATGGTAGCTTGACCAATTCGACTGTGGACCTCTGCTGTAGAAGCCACTTTCTTCTCCTGGACCAGCGACCCGAGGTATTTGAATTGTTGGACCTGCTCAATCTGCACACCATCGAATTGCACGTTTTGCATGTTGTTAAAAAAGTGAGATTAGGAAATCTGTGTTTCTTGTTCCTAATTTCATTTATTTTATTACATTTATTTTATTATTTGCAAATGTCAGAATTTGTGCATTGTTTCATCATTTGTCTGGCTGCTTACATAATTTCTCACTCTCTCATCATCTATACTGTATTCAGGGTCACGGGGGGCCTGGAGCCTATCCATCGCAGGGCACACACGCACACACACACTACGGCCGATTTGGGAACGCCAATTAGCCTAACCTACATGTCTCTGGACTGTGGGAGAAAACCGGAGTACCCAGAGGAAACCCACCAAGCACGGAGAGAACATGCAAACTCCATGCACACAGAGACAGGAATCGAACCTGAACCCTGGCGGTGCAAGGCGACAGTGCTGACCACTACACCAACATAATTTCTAAAAAGTCTCCATAAATAAATCTGGCATTATGATGAAACAGTTACTCAGTACATGAGTAATATTTTGGATGAGACTTTTTACTTCTAATATTATTTTGAAGTACAGCTACTCTTACGCGAGTACAATTTTTGGCTACTCTCCCCACCTTTGCTGTTCCAGTCTAGTCCCAGTCCTGCGAGGTCTCATTACATTGTGCGTGTATGGAAACGTTCTTACTTTCACTAAAAAACACAGCTCTGGTTTTCTGTAGATTTTTTTTTCTTTTTTTTTTATCATGCAACCTCATCAAGTGTTTCGTGATCTCCTAATAATAACTTAGTTCTTAACTACTGTAAGTTCCAGTAATTTCAAATCTCCTTAGTTGTCTTCTTTGCTTGATGCAGCACAATAATTTGATATCTCTGAAATGGTGATTTAGTGGTGTAGAGAACTTTAGTTTGGAAGTGACTTCTAAAACTGTCCCGGGGAATTAGTGACTGCAGAATTTGAGGTGTTACTTTCCACACATTTGGGAAAAAAGTCAGACACTTCTTCGAGCCTTGAAGTAGAAATGCTTTTTACGTATCTATAAAACTTTAAGTCTTTTGAGTCACAATGTTGTACTGAAATGCTGTTTCAGGTTTAATTATGGCGTGATTTGGTCTATAAGGGATAAACACACTAAGGAAGGAATAAACACACACAAACACAGTTAGGAAGGGATAAACACGCGAACACACTCTTACACACTCACACACAGTCCAGCAAGGACACACCAGAAGCAGGTGCTGTGCCCAGGTGGAAATTCCACTGATGGACCTGGCATGGACAGATGGGTCAGAGCAGGTCACAAGTCCACAAGCAAGGAGGCCTCACTCTGTCTTCGTCTCTCCCTTCGCTTTCTCTTTCACACACACGCACACACAGAGAGTACCTACTTGTTGCCAACTCATTAACCAGGCCATTAAGAAATCCTCCAAATTCGTTGCGCCAAAATAAAACTTATCTGCTCATTCCGGGAAGGATAGATATCATTAGAGAGTAATTAATTTGTATTTCGTTCCTGTGCTTCCCGCAGGGCCCCGAGCGTTTCCACCTTGCAGTGCCAGACAAACTTGCCGGAGGTAATGGCAGATATTTGTCTGAGTTTTAGCGACGGCCAGTTCCCTATTACAACCTGTCAGTCGCTAAAAAAGCACCTCAGCTGGTGGTTTGGACCTTCAAAGTAACACATTGTGTTTTGCAAATAATCTGCAGCACGGAAAGAACTGCTCACTTTTAATTTACACCAAGCACGCTCAAAAAGTCAAGGAAAAATATATATCGTTATTTTTATTAATTAATTAATTCATAATGTTTTTTTAATTTATTTTTTAGTTTCCTCCTCGTCTGGCCACTTTTGATTGGGCGAAAGTGTTAGGAGTCTGGTTGCTAGATAACACATTCCGGATCTTCACACTCCTCCGTCCACAATCAATCAGCATGCTACAGTGTTGATGCCGCTCCATCTGCTAGCCCTAGCGCCGTCCATATAACAAACGCTTGTCAATTTAAGCTGTTTTATTGACTCATCTGCTGAGTTAGGCTTTGATCACAAACCCCCTTCTCTCTCTCCCCCCCCCCTCTCTCTCTCTCTCTCTCTCTCTCTCTCTCTCTCACTCACACACACATACATACATACACACACACTCTTTCTCTCACTCGCTCGCTTTTTTATGAATACATTTTCATGAATACATTACCAGCTCCTCTCACCCATGTGCTGGGGTGTTGTTTCTCGCAGTTAATCACTGGGCAGATAAATCATGCACATATTTGGTGTCCATCTGCTGGGAAGGTGCTGCATGCATGCTCTCCCTCACCTCCTCACCCTCCCCCCCATTTCTCTTTCTCGGTCTCTCCATTCGCACTGACGGACAATAACAGCAGTGAAAAGCACAGGGACTTGCTGCCAGCAGGTTACACCTCTGCATTGGCACACACTTCCTTAAGGCCAGATTTTGGTGGTGGTGAGGAGATGGTGGTGTGATGGAACAGAGTATTCTTTATTATCTTTTAACGCCGTAAGTGCACAGGATCCAGATTTGTCACACTCATGACTACATAGTGGTGTAGTTAGTGAATAAATATGCTTCGAGATACATATATACAGTATTTGAGCGGAATAGAGAAACTGGATAAAAAAAACAGGTATAGATAAAGAAGTAAGAAATTATTATTTTCCCAAAAAGTAAAATCTGAATGCTTAATTTTTTCTTTTAACTTTTATAATAATAATAATAATAATAATAATAATAATAATAATAAAAAACACATATGTAATAATAAAATAAATCACAATGATTTATAAGGAAATCATGTTTAAAATTCTGTTTTGTTTGTTTCATTTTATTTTATTCCCTTTTATTTTATAATCGTTCCCATAAATCCTGTACCACAAAATACATTCGTCATTCTCATCTATCATGGATCATCTTGTACAATATTATCAAATAATATTTAAATTCTTACTGGTACTTTCGAGCCAAAAGGTGAGGAAAATAAACCTCGGAGGTAGTGAAAATCAAAAGTTGTTTCCATCCATTCTGCTTTAGAATAACTGTTCTGGTGTTAGCATAAAATGGTAAACTAGCGCGGTATAGTATGTAGAGTGTAGAATCCGTGTTCCACACATCAAGTAGTGCCCTTGATCAGGGGTTAGAGAGGGATTTGGAATTCAGCCTTGTGTTAGAAGCTAGTTAGCTTTGAAGCTCATCTTTGCTGTGAGGATAAGCAGTGAAGTCAGGAATCTGTCAGTGTATCCGCGGAAGCTCACGCTTACATTTACTAGCAGTAATGAAAGATTGAAACACAACAATCGGTTAAAAAATGATTGGGAACAATATATAGAAGCAATTACTAAGTAGACACATTCTGTATACAGTATATCTGCCTAAATGTAAATGTGACACAAAGTGTTGTTTAAGATGACATAACATTAACAGATGTGTTTTTTTTGTTTTTTTTACAGAAAGTGCTTCTGTGGGTTTTGGCAGGCAGCTGCTCTCCGCTCTTTCCAGAATTGTATACCACTGCTGAATCTTTTAGTGCTACGTAGTATCAGACTGTACCAGCCTACTGTACTTGCAACCCAGCATATACTGAACATCATTTATCCATTCAACTTCAGAAAGCAGCTCCAACAGTAGAGTCTGGGTGTCAGGAGGCTGATACCTAGGGGCAATTTAACATAGCCAGTCTGGCATATTTGTGGGAGTTGGGATGAAACTACTGTAGAAAACCTATATAAAAAAGAAATATATATATATATTTTATATATTTATATATATTTTTCCCTATAAGTGTAGTAAAAGAGCTTTATTCTTTATATACAATACCCTGACCTAAAATTTTTGGAGAATAATAATAATAATAAAAAAAACAAATATATATATTGACAGTTTATAATAGGGAACTGGCCGTCGCTAATATATATATATATATATATATAAACTATTTTTTCGTATAGTTTTAGTATTAGTATTTAGTATTAGTATTGTAGATTATGATCTATGATATGGTCTATGGTCTATGATCTATGATATGTAGTATAAGAGCTTTAAGAGCGCCAAAATTTATGGAGATTATATATGTTTTTTTTTATAATACTATAACATTCAATAAAGAATAAAACAGGCATAGGGATTACCCCATTAACTCTCATGTCTATTAGTTTCATTTTAGTTACTAAATAACTTCCTTTGACAAGACTGTCGAAAAACTTGAACATGGCTTCCCTTAAAATGTTGCAGCATCAATCATTTTCTAAGCAGTGTTCCTGAAGATATGTGTGTAAAGCGGTGTGTGGGTTAACAGGGGCTGTCGCAATAATGATGGATGCACTGGAGGCAGAGGTTCTCCCCACTGCATGCACTCTCAGACCCTCAGAGCCATGACATTTGGTATGGGATGGAAAGAATGACAAAAGGGAGCCGAGAAGTTACCACTGCTATGTTCAAATCTGAACACAGAAGAGAAATGAGAATTAAATTCGATGCACGCTCACTTTAGAGATATAAAAAGTGGAAAATGGTTTTAAGGATTTAAAGCAGAGCTGAAAAAAAGGAAGAGCCCATTACACTAATTATACATTTGGTATGTCCAATAGTCATTGAAGATTCAATTGGGTCTGGAAAAATTAACAGAGCATTAATCAACATGCGTTAATTAGCTAATAACATGTTAATTAAATCAGGTATTTAAAGTTCAGAGACGTGTAATGCTTAGCCTAGCGTGGCGCCCTCGGTGCTCAGGTTCGACTGTCACGGGGTCTGGGACTGTAATGGCACATTAGAACGAAATAGAGCCTTCAATTAGAATGTAGCTTCTTTGTCCTTTTTGTGTCCTTTCCCAAGCATGTGGTCCATGTCCTTCTCCACTGATCAATCACACAACAGAAAAAAAAGGCAATAAATGACCGTTTGATCGTCATTGCAGCTGGCCATTTAAACTGCCATATGCTCGCTGCTTCTTTTGACACAGGGATGTAAATACAAAGCGGCAAGCAGGATGGAGAATGGCAGAAAGCCAATACAAACGCATGTTCTTGAGCATCCCAATCAGTGAGTTATCTCGAGAGGGTGTGGGAGCTTTAATGTGAAATCAATAGGCCCTTGCAGAATAAAACGCTTGACCCGAAGTTCCAGTTTCTTCATGCTCACCTTATCTTGGTTTGTGAGTGAACCATGTGATAACAACCGTGTTTTATTTCAGCCACGAATTCGCACAGTGTGAAGACAAATTGCGTTAATCATCTCACACGATCCACGACTGCATCCGAATGAGACATTCAAACATTTGAGATCATTTTACAGTACTTACAGTAACATACAGATTCGATGATGATGTTCCTCAACATTATTAGATGATTAGACTTTGTATAGTATGAAATTATTCTGATTCATTTAAATATTATCAAGATTCCACTTTATCAGGAAATCCAGTTCCATTTTTGTAGATCTCCCAAAGATGACGCAATGGCACCAATGTCCTGATTCTCACTTCTTCCCGGCAATAGCTTTGCACCACATGATGAGCTCTGAGTCGCCAAAGCCGATATTTCACCATCTTCCTTCGGTCACTTCTGTTGCAAAAGCCACATCCACAGATCAATACTTTTGATGGAAGGCAATAATCGGCCCTATTAAGTGACAAAGGTTTACTCTGTAACAGCTGGGCTGGCGAGAGACCGGAGCTTGTCTGACTAATGAATCGTGAAACAATCAGGCAGTAGCCATTTGTGTTTAGATCTGTAAATATGGCGCGGTACAAGTGCCAGACCATCGCCGGAGCTCCAGCTGGGGCCACAGATGGTCTGGATTCAGAGTAGTGCTGGAGCCGTTAGCTTCTTCGGCCCACACCGCACCTCTGCTGTCGCTGAGTGACAACTTCACTTTCACACTAACTTCCTTGTATACCCTGCGCCAGGGAGCCATGCTTTCTTAAAGTGGCTGACAGGTTCTCCGAGCGAGGGTGTTCCCAGAAGGATGCAAGGAGAGAGAGAGAGAGAGAGAGAGAGAGAGAGAGAGAGAGAAAGGGAGAACAGGAGACAGGGGAAAAAACAGCCGTGATGAAGAGCAATGTGATCTTGCTATTTAAAGACATGATCACCTAATTAACCTTGTAGGGCAATGACTAATTCGGACACGTCGCAGACTAGAACCATGGCAAGGTCTGCAATAAATCTCATTAAGTAGCTCTTTCTCAAACATTAAGAGCCGGGCTGGAGCTTCACTTGCATTTGTATATACGAGTGTGCATGGGCATTATGTTTTAAGAAATGAAAATGTAATACTGTACAGTATATCCTCTGCTTATCGGTCTGAGTCAGAAATGGCCAAGCTAATTCTAAAACATCTGAAAAGACGGATGACCATCATCTCAATTCATCCACACAAATGATAGTGAAAAGAAATGGAGCTTGTTTAGTCTAAGGAGGATGAAAGATACATTAAAGATCAAAGAGATGAAAGGTGTATTTAAGGGATTTTCAAGGCAAATGATTTTCTGCTCACATCAGGAAGGATGACGATTTTTGCCTGAAAGCTGTGCAGAGCCATGACGCCGGCGCTATCACATGAAAGAGGTTTGGAGAAGACACTGAGATCTTGTGTAATAGATATTCACTGGTGGGTGAGCCATTGTTATGATGCTTTTGAATAGCCTTCCTGTTTTTATCAAAGGCGTGGCTTAAGAGGAAGACCAATATTATAATGCGATTTCCTTCTATAGAGTCTGAATCAGACTCACCTGATATTCTAATCCTGGAGTTGCCGATTTATTTCAGAAAAAAAAATAAATAAATAAAATCTCCTTATTTCTAAATACAAACGAACACAGTTTCGGCAACAGATCCTCACTTCAGGCTTGTGCATTTATGTAACTCATTTAGCTGAAAGCTGTAAAATAGCACACGATCCATTATATTTGCTCATTTTGGAAAAAAAAAAAGAAAAAAAAAAAGGAGAAGTAAAATTAATTGAGGAAGGATATAACTGATCGGAAGATTAAAGGTTTTACTCATACATCTATCCATGACAGTATGCCAATGTGGGATTTGAACCCATACTGTAATGTACTGGACCACATCATGTAGCTCGACTGGCTTCAAAGGGTATGGAATTATATATTATGTTGTACAACGTAAGATATTATAGTGATTTACTGTAAATATGTTTTACAGCTGTTTGTTTTTTTTACAATGTGAAGCGAAAGTCGGAAATGAAAGAATGTTCATATAACTGTAATCTTTTTAGTTGCTTGTGCAAATAAGAAAGGGAAAAAAAAGTCAATAAAGAAAACTGATTGTTTAAACATTTATTTTCCTCATGTCAAGATACACTGACATCTGTTCATATCCTGTGGCACTAGTAAAACAGGGAAATGTGATGTGCCACTATAAAACAAAATGTAAATGATTAAGTACTAAAAGTGAAGAATTTGTGCTGTTTATTTATGTTTTTTATTTATTTTGTATTTATCTAGACTTCTGCATGCCAGGTACTGTAACTTATGGAACTGGACTGGAAAAAGTTGTTCAAAAAGCTAAAGATTTGGAAATCAATTATTTCTTTAACACACGCAGATGAGATACAGTAGTGAAAAAGTAGCCACTATATGCAGCCGTGTCTTTCATTTAAAGAGATCTACTGCTACAGTTTATCTACAGATAAATGTTTATTACATTGTGGGAAAAGATAATTTCTATCCTGAAATTGAAGATGACCTTTCTGGATAATTTCTGACCACCTCTTTTCCTTTTCTTTTCTTTTTTTTTTTTTTAAGGCAGATAAATCAGCGGCTCTTTGTTTGAAGCTGATGTGGTGGAACCTCAAGGATACTGGACATAAAATGTTCCGACCTCTACTTCTGTCCCAATCCGGGATCCACTGTGTTCTAATGTAATTCACGAAACATACAAAGCAGGTAAATATGCGTGATTGAGATTGCAGGTAGCTGAAATTTGTAAAGTTGTTTTAAATGCACATGGGGGACGGGGGTGCAACCTTTGCAGAAAAGATAGTAGCAGAAACGGTATGTTGGAACTGGGTTCAAGCAAGAAAATGTGATATAATAGAGCTAATAATGGCGATTACATTACCTCTTATACTACATATAATGCATTAAAAACACACTGAAGACTTTCCCATTAATCAGTTTACTGACAAAACACTGACACTGCTGACTGGTTTCCATAAGTGTTATATGTTTTACAAGTATTTTAAAAATAATTATTAGTTTTAGACTAGTTGGAGTGTCCAGACTAAATGGGAATGAGCTATTATGACAGGATTGTAATGAGGACGTTAAAGGTACTACTGTAAGATCCATCCTGGTGTTTATACAGCTGCTGATGTGTGCGCGTTTGGCTTAGTTTCAGATGGATGTAGTCAGACAGGAAGGTCATAGGAAGTCATAAAAGATGCTAAAGCCAGTACAGTGATGAGACTCTTAGCTGCAGTCAAATGTGCAAATGTTTTAAAGAAGGACGTACGTCTGTGAATGATGATCCCGGCCAAGGTGGCTCGGAGCACACTGCAGTCGTTCCCGTGAAGCTTCAGCCGAGTGGAACATCTGTCTCTTGAAAATCACCAGATAACGTCACAGAAGACTTGACCTCACTCCAAAGAGGTAATTTCTACATGTTTGGGCCATGAAAGGAGTTCCTGGGAAGCCAGAGCTTCAGATGTGAAACTGGTAGTGTGATCATTGCTCCAGCTTACTGAGAAAATGTTGTTGGTGTCTAAGTACTAGTGAAAGGCTCTGATAAGTGCATCAGTGTAGCAGGAGATTATACAAAGAAATACGGGGATTTTTTATTTTTTTTTACTTTTACAAAACTGTCCTGTTATTTTGCACAATCAACAGTCCTGGTTTGACTTGAACGCAGCTCTTACAGTTTCAAACCATTGTTAGTCTGGTACTGTACTTCATAAAGTGAATTTACAAAACAGTCTCCAACATACTGTATAAGAGAAGGTATAGAGAGGAAAAAGATAGTGTTGATTTTCTTGGCATGTGGAGACCATTAGATGTGTTCAGGGGGCTGTGAGATGTTGTACCACTTTAATTATCAGTGGGGGCTGAAAGGCTTTAGTCATAGCTCTTATGATCTAAAGTGTCTTCTATAGAGGCCTTTGTCAAGCTTGGCTTGTTCTCCCAATTCATGTCTCAAAATACCATATTATAGATGAGATTTGATGGTGCTCATTGTGGCCTGGAAGGTATTTAAACATGCGCACTGACTGGAAAGTTAATTTATATGATGTTACAGTCTTGGGATTAATTACAAGGCGACATCAGCTATTAGTTTAACATGGTCTAGGTGAGAGGCAATGTTCTGTTGATGAGATTATTAATGGGGAAATGTCAAATATAGTGTAAATAAGAGCACATGTAAGAACCTTTTAACAGGAAATACATTGTACACGATATTAAATCATGCATACAACAAAATTAAAAGAGGTTTTTTTTTTGTTGAGACTGGTGACTTCTTTTTTGAATGAACTAATTTTCAAGGTCATTTTTGGTCTTCATGAGAGCCAGTTTCATCATCAAATGCAATTGACAATACTGTTCTTGCAAGAACTGTTCCAGAACAGCTGACCTTCATGTCATAAAATAACAACTGACTTTTATTGTTGTTCTGTAATTAGGTAATGTAATTAGGTTCTTGAATGTAGAAAATAAATCTGAGCTTAGTGTGCAGACTTTTGACTAGTACTGTATGCATAATATATAATTTGGGATTGCCTAATCTGCATTGTCTTTGGCTTGTGGGAGGAAACCGCTGTACCTGGAGGAAACCCACCAAGCATGGAGAGAACAGGTAGACTCCACACACACACACACACACACACACACACACACACACACACACACACACACACACACACACACACACACACACACACACACAGACCCTAGGCGGAAATCGAACCGCGACCCTGGCGGTTCAAGGCCACAGTGGAAACCACTACGCCACTGTGCAAACCACTACGCCACTGTGCAATATATATATATATATTGCAATATATGTATTTTGGGGGGGGGGGGGGGGGGGGGTGTAAAGGCGAGAGAGTGTGTGTGTGTGTGTGTGTGTCGGTGTCAAAACTCGTCTTGTGGAACACTCGTAAAACGAGTTACTCACAATCCGAGGTTCCACTGTATATATACCCATATATATATATATATATATATATATATATATATATATATATATATATATATATATATGTGTGTGTGTGTGTGTGTGTGTGTGTGTGTGTGTGTGTGTGTTTATATACATAAAATGTTCTTCGTCTTCTGTAGATGTCAATTGCTTTTTCACCCTCATTCTTCTGCTCATGAGATGACCTGAAGTCCTGGTTTGACTTAAAAGCCCTATGACAGGTCTTGTCCATTTATCATTAGATTAAGAACAAAGAACTTAACAGCAGATCAATTAACATCTGAATCTCATAGTCAAGCCAATAACTGAGTGCTCTAGTGTTATGATAAAAGTGAGCATCATTTTATATATATATATATATATATATATATATATATATATATATATATATATATATATATATATATATATATATATATACAGTGGAACCTCGGATTGCAAGTAACTCGGTTTATATATATATAAATAGAATATAAATTCTACAAATTGTACTAAACACTCTTATGTTTAAGAACATATTATGCAATATCAGCAATTTACTGTATGCTTTTGCACATTGAAGGATATGCCGTTTGTTATTTTGATAATCCGACTTAGAATGAAGAAGAGCAAAATAATGTCTGGTTAATGTCATGTTTTATGTGATAGGATGGACTTTTCACATGCACAAATTCACACACACACTCACACATAGGACTTCATTCATATATTTGCATTATAGACCACGCATGCAGCAGATTTTACACGAGATGAAAAGCACATATTGTCCGCATGCCTAAGGTATGGTCATATTTCACTAATAGTGCACAGGAAATAAAGACTTATGGAAAACCAAATGAGGTATGAACCACCATAAGCCCAAAGACAGCTATTCCCTTTGCAAATCGTATATATTTGCTGAAGATAATTCCTCCAGAACGTGAAATGTCTCCGCGTACTTGACCCCGCACCATTATCTCCTCTATGCTTGAACTCTCCTTGAACTTCCAATAAGCACTTCACTAGTGGGATATGGTCACCTCTTTTGCATCCAGTTATTCTAGCTCCAATTTCCTGCCTAATACTGTAATTACCATGATCTACGACGGAAGTCACCCTTTCGTGTATTAATATCGAAATCAGCACATTTATGGCGGAAAGCACCTGACTGTGACCCTTGCTTTTGCTTTTTAATATCCTGATTAATTGGGAAAAGAATTAATTGACTTTGCATGCTGTATATTCCAAGTATATGTCCATTGATGCTTCGTTTTTATGGTGCTGGATACGATGAGAAGACAATTTCATAATGCTAAAGATAATAATTTTTTTCTCTAATATCTTACTATGTTATCGCTTGCTAATAGGGCCATTTCTCAGCTACAGCCTGAGCTCGGTCTACTGTCTATTTAACCATGTCCACGTGGATTCTTTTCAGGTTCTCCGGTTTATTTCCCCACCAGCCAGTTGGTGGACTGGCTACACTAAATTTCCCCTAGGTGTGAATAAGTGTATGTCCTGTGATGGACTGGTGTCCCATTCATGATGCGTTCCAGACGCATGGCCAGTGCTCCCAGTATTGCACAATCCTGACAGGTATAAATGCTGAATAAATAAAATGAATAAATTATGGTTACAAAAAAGCAAATAATACCTGCATGATGGAAACCAATCAGTGGAAATACACTCATATTGTGAAGTGTTATTGTAAATGAAGTGAAACTCCAATTGCTACTGTATGTAGCCAAAACTTCATGCATAGCGACCAGTCAGGTGTAACGTAGCAATGTGCATTATACAATATGCTGTACTGATATATGCTTGCCATGTCTGAGAATTAGCACACTTTTGTTGCATAGTTTGCTCCTTGTTGATGTGAACATGAGCTTCGACTCTCCACTCAATTTCTGTGTCATGGTCAGCTTTGTCATAAAGCTATAAATCTGGCAGGCCATATGCTGCCTCCTCAGACGTGTCCTCCAGCAGCATTTACTACAGAGTGAGACACTTTAATACCGCATATTAAAATGACACTTGAACTTTATGCAAAAGCATCACAAGACCTGACTTGACACATTTGTGAGAAATGATCATGATTAAAAGAAGAAGAAAAGAAAAAAAATCAACAAAATGAAAGTGTCACACAAAGTGCTTCAGTAGAGGGACTGACAGAGAGAGAGAGAGAGAGAGAGAGAGAGAGAGAGAGAGAGAGAGAGAGAGCGAGAGCTTCACCAGGAGATGAAAAAACAGATGGCCACCCTCAGCAAGACATGAGTAGAGGAGATTTAAAAACATCTTGGGCCCCAGCAGCTAGTAGGTTCTGAGTCTGCACAGCTTCTGCAAGGGCAAGCAAAACAACAATGCCACGCTAATGAAAAACACTTCCATCCAAAAAGATCCATCGTAATAGCACAAACAGATAAAGAAATTTGTGCTAACAGTGCCAAATGTCTAAATGCGCAATCGAGACAGTTAGACAGTTTTTTTTTCTGACTGTTTTGTTAAAATTTGTAACAAAATTTTAGGTAAAAAGTTTCATCTTACTGGAAACTTAAAAAGAAATCAAGTACTGTGTGTTAGTAAATTTTTTCCCAAGATGAATATTGTACAGATCACACTACCGATGTCACGGCTCAGAGTAGTGGTCCATAACTGATACTCATCGCATACTGACATCCTCTTAGTAATCCTCGACTCCGTGTTGCCAAGTTATGTGACACATCAGAGAATATGGCGAGACAGCTATGGTTTTACTGTATGTTGTTCACACACGCGGTGTCTGTGTCACGCTAATCAACATAACACATGGTCATGGAACGGAACACAACATTTCTTACATTAAGTGAAGATGCAAAATTGTTCAGGTAATAATTCATAATCAAAATCATTCAGCTACGTTATTGCAGACTTACATTTGTGAAAACATGCTTTGACTAGACATACTGTATTATAGCTGGTAAATTTATAAACGAAATCTTCATGTCGACTTTGCTGAAGAGTTTGTTGAAGAATAGACTGTACATGGCACATTAATCAAGTCACATTAACTCATTTTAGTCTGGACTTTTCCGCTACTACTTTTGCATACTTTTACCAACCCCCAAACTTATGCATAAGTACAGAACATACATTTTTTTTGTCTTCATATTTGCAATATTTCATATATTAACTAAAAATTTGTTCACAAAACGCCTAATGTGCAACAACCCATGTTCTGCTAACATTGCCCAGCTTAAAAAGTCACCACCTGGATTTAAATATGCAAATAGTTTAGAGCCTTCCATTGGATTGTTACTGCAATGATTTAATATGGTTCAGCTGGCAACAGGCTATTTAACCTGATGAAGTGAGTGGCTTCTTATTTTTTAAACAACCATGTCGGAAGCCATAGCAAAAATGTTACTCTGTTTCAGAAGGGTAACACGCATTATCCATTATCGAAAAAATGTAAAACACATTGTTAAAACCTGGATAGATAGTGAAGTTCAAGGAAGAAATGTTGGCCAGGAATGGAATGCATGATGGGAGATCACTTAAATGCTTAGTGAAATCAAATAGTAAAAAATAAAACAACAGGAAAACTTACAGCTATGTTTAATAGTGGAAGGAAGAGCATTTTCACACACAGGATGTGAAGAGAACTTAAGGGATTGGGACTAACCAGCTGTGTAGCCTTAAGACTACATGCCAAGTGCCCTGTACAAGACTGTGGGGGTAGAGTTAAGATCTGGGGTTGCTTCTGCTTGTCAGGTCTATGTTCAACAACATTATGTGCCCAAAAAATGAGGTCTACCGGAACATACTGAATGACTAAGTTTTTCCATCTTCCCAGGTCAAAAACCTGGGGGTTATCCCTCATGGGACTTGTCCTTCGAGGTCTATATAAACAATATCTGCCGATCAAGTTACCAATCATGTTCCTCAACCGACAAACTTCTGCCATTCTCATACATGCACTGGTCATTTCTCGTATTGATGACTGAGGAATAACCCCCAGGTCGAACTGGCATACCACAAAAACTCCTACACAAACCCTACATAACTTATCCAGAACTCTGCTGCCCATATCATAAACCAATCACCTTTACTTCTTCACTCCAACAAATATCACTGGCTCCCCATCAAATATCATACAGAGTTTAAAATTCTCCTCCTTACATTTAAAGCACTTCATAATTTCGCTTCCCCTTACAGTTCATATCAGAGCTCGTTCAATTCTACATCCCGCTCTTCTTCAACAAGGCTCCTTGTTACACCCCCCTACCCGCCCGACCTCCATGGGCTCTAGAGCATTTAGTCGTACTGCTCCTCCCTTCTAGATTTCTCTCCCTGAAAACATCCGTAACAAAGATTCTCCAATCAAATTCACTCCTCAACTTTAGACCCATTTATTCAGAAATGCTTATTAGACATGATGTACTGTAAGGCTGCACTCAAATCTCTATTTAAACCTTCTTTTGAATCGTCATTAAAAAAAAATGACACAGTTTATTTTCTTTTAATTTTGTTTTATTTTCCTCTTACTACTCAACATTATCTTTGTTATCAATGTTATCTTGTTTTATTGTTTCATTTATGCTTGTTTCTATCTGAAAGGTGACCTTCGGTGACCAGAAAGGCCCCTATATAAATAAAATGCATTCTTCTTCTTCTTCTTCTTCTTCTTATTATTATTATTATTATTATAATACATCTATGTTTTTCTTTCCCTGATGGCATTGGAATGGGCATGTTTCCAGCTGACAATGCCAGGATTCATTACGCTCAAATTGTGAAAGATTGGTTCAGAAGGAATGAGATATCATCTACACCCAAGGAACTTACTGCACCGATTGTCATTCATGGATATACAGCTCTCTTTAAAACGTTTGCACCATTCAACTTTAAAAAGTCTTAATTCACAATACACTTTATCACGGGTCCCGGTTTGACTTGAACATCCCTCAAAGTACCAGTACAAATAACATGAGAAGGCCATATGCAATCTGGTGCACTCTTCATAAATGCAAAGGCAATTCAGTAAGTGTGATTTATGCAGAAAGTATGGAAGCACACATCTTGTGGGAAGTGCTATCAGGAAGTGTGTTCTAACAGACGGTGAATCTCTGTGTCACAGGGAGTAACTGAGGTCACCTGAGCACATGCTGCACAAAGCAATGTCATTATTTACACAAATGAGGATGACCCAAGACTTGAGGGTGGAAACATCTCAGGCACAGCTGGTACACAGACGTAAACAGCGTCAACATGAAACGACATGAAACTCAAACCTAGATTTGTATTAGTATTTCTGCCTTTATTGCAGTGTCTACACATGACCTCATTATCTTCAGGAACCGAAAAAGAAATCACTGGGGTCTTTCATTTTCCAAGTCCTCACAGTATTTTGTGGAAAAATGCATTCGTTCTCATGGGAATCCAGAAAACATTTGGTAAGCACATGGAGAGTAAAATGCAGAATGCTTGCAAACAGACAAATGTCATACATAGCTACAGCCATGAGCAGAGAAATTGTGCCAGAAAAAAAATGAATGCCATATTTGCTAAATTTGTTTTAAATTTGCTAAAGCGTTTAATTTGTAGGAAACTTAGACTGCAATCAATCGTAATCTTAAAACAGGGAATCTTAACAGTTTTTTTTTCCTGGTAGGAAAAGAATTTGAAAGCAGCTGCGTTAATACGTACCTTGCTATTTTACAGTGTCTAGTTTAAACAATTTCACTCATTCTCTATACCGCTTCTTTTGTACACGGTCATGGAAGGCCTGGAGCCTATCCCAGGGCAGGGCACTCCAGGGACTCAGGGGGCACGAGGAGGGGTACAGCCTTACCAGGGCGCAGGGCACACAAGCATGCGCGCACACTCTCAAACACACACTACAGCAATTTGGAAATGCCGATCAGTATCATCTGCATATGTTTGAATTGTGGAAGGAAACAGGAGTTCCCACAGGAAACCCACTAAGCATGGGGAGAACATGACCCCTCAACTCTAGAGGTGTGAAGGTCACAGTACTTTCCTCTGATTCCATGCAAAATTCATGTCTAATCAAAATATGGTTGGATAAAACAGTGGCCTGTTACAGTTTTCATCCGTCTTTGATTTTTTGCCCCACAGTTTGCAAGTTACATCCTGGTGAAATGGACTTGTTGGATTTATCGTACAGTATATGGCAAGAGGTTGAGTCATAGCCAATAACACAAAAGGAAAGAATTAGTCAGAGAAGCAACCTGAAGGCTTGTCAAACAAATCGAACTTTTTGGTACAGGCTACAGTACATTTAAAAGGGACCCGATATTGTTCATCAACCCCCAGGCACATTCTTTCTTCTCTGGCTAATCCTCTCTTTACCTGGTCTCTGATATTTGGTAGGAAGCTTCTGCTAGACAGCATCACGAGATCATGTTTTCGTGTTCATTGAAATGTTCATTCGATTTTTAAACATATAATTGCTTTCTTCCGTGCATGATGGGTTTCCTCTGGGTGCTCAGGTTTCCTCCCACAGACATGCAGATTAGGTTAACTGGCGTTCCCAAATTGTCCGTAGTGTGTGAATGAATGTGTGAGTGTGTGTATGTGTTATGTGTATGTGTGTGCCCTTCGATGGATTGGCACCCCATCCAGGGTGTACCCCGCCTTGTGCCCTAAGTCTACAGGGATGGGCTCCATGCCCTCGCGACCCTGTATATAGGATAAACTAGTATAGATAATGGCGAGTGAGTGAGTGAGGGAGTGGTCTATTTTGGAAGAAGATTATAATGTGTGAAGCTCAATCATTAATGCTGGTTGAGAAGATGCATAGGAATCATATGCAAAGCAGAAAATATGAGCAAAAATGAACAAGTCAGGAGGTGATATTGTGCAGTAATCAATTAATTAATTAACAACACAGTGCCATTTAGGTTGATGAGGTGTAATAAATGAGTCTAACCAATGTATTTCGCGGACAGAACCTCTACTGCGTATGAGACCCTTGAGTTAATTACTGAGCTCCTCAAAATGTTATCAAGACCACATTTGAATACCATGTTTATCAGCATTTTCTTAAGGAAAGAGATTTGAATAATTGCAAAACAACTACTTTACACAAGTCAACTTAAATTTTGCTTGGAGGATGATATTGTGCTCCAGATATAAGCAGCAAACTGAGATTCTTTGAGTAATGCATGCATGAAATGCATCAGATGATTGAAACATTCGTTATATGTTATATTATACAACTTATCTGCAGTACGTACAGTATGTAAATAACACATGTAGATTTAAACGGTAAAACACATTCTTCTACCACAATGTTAACGGCTTCTTCTACCAAATTGACAAATTTGATGAATTTGTTTCAACTTTCAGTAACTAATTAAACGCTATCAATTTCTCAGTGCTGGCTGCAGACCTTTAGATCTCCACTGTACACAATCTGGTGTTTATATTATGCTGGTAAAATTTTGTTAATCAAAGTGAGCATTAGCATTAATAATGAGGGCACATCAAAGCGCAGAAGAAAAAAAAACAAAAAAACAGATGGGGCAGATACAGGAGGTCCACATATTGCAGTGGAGTTCAGACCATGTTTTACCAATCAGAATTTGTATCTCCAGGGAAACGATGAAATTTAGAACCAGCACTAACACAGAGGACCTTGGTTTAACATTTCACTTGAGTCGCATGCCCACTCACCGCCCAAAGCTTGCACTTGGTATTCTGGCAAGCTGCTCCGTTCCACAGACTGATGGTCCCTCCTCGGGCAATACTTGACCATGGATCACACACACACACACACACACATAGATATTTGCTCATTATTTTATTTATTACAACAAACAGATCAGATGTTGCAACTAATCACTTAAACAGGGCAGGTTATATCGCTGTATACTAAAAATGTACGTTTTTCCTATATTATTTCAATATAATCCTACATTTGCTATTCAGTATTAACCAACAGATATTTTACACAGCATACAGTAAACAATTTCCCCCCCAAAAAACAACACTAAAACAATTACGCTCTTTATTTGCATGTGAACCCTTGCAATAACACATTTAAAATGCATTGTATCATTCATGACCTCATGCACACACACAAACATTTGTCTCCTTTGCAGTCTGTCTTCTTTCCCGGTTCGTCAGATCTGTGCCTATAAACACCCACTTGTTTTTTTTTTTTTTCATCCTTGTTTTTTCCCCCCTCTTCTCACAACCAAACTGTTCGAGCCTCTTGCCTGCCAGTCAGTCAAGATGGCCCCCGGCCTTGCAACCAATCCGGCGGTCTGGCACAAAGCGGAGGATGGCAGGCCAGCTGATCTGCTCCCGACTCCCTTCATCTGCTCTTCTGGAAACTTTTGGGATGAGTGCAAATTTCCGAGAGGCCACAGTATTTCGAGGGAGTGTAAGAGAGAATAATAATAAAAAAAAGCCTGTAGTCATCTATGAGCTGGAGAAATCTGTTACTTGATAACCCTGCTACAACTGTCTTGCTTACAAAAAAGGCCAATATCAGATTTTTACGGCTGAAGCAAAGAGCTGTGGGTGAATGGAGCAGGTTTTTAGGGTTTGGACTGGAAGCCGAAGCTAAACAGCTGAGAGAGACGCTGTTTGTAGTTCTTCTTATACCATGGTTTTGCCATAGCATCATATGGTGCCGCCATTGCACATGGATGAGCGAACATTTCTTCATAAGGTGAACATATGAACATCTTATGGATGCTAGAGAAATCTTATGCATGCTCGAGAAAGGTTCATAAAATGAAAATTAGGACTTACTAGCTCATTAGAAAATAAATGTAATCATTAATCAAATCTCTACTGTGCCCTACCTGGAGAGCAAAAGAAGTGGTCTTATGGGGAGGGTGTAAATAGATTATGATGAACTGCTTGAACCACAGTGTGTGGCGGTAGGAAGGAAGAGACCCAATAGCAGTTTAGGCAACAATTTGGGATGCAGCTGCAGCTACAGTTTAGTATAATGCAGTAACTGATAGCCTCTATCAGTCACTATAGGGAACAGAATGAAGACTTACACTACCGTAATTATGGTCTCTTAATTACTGTCTACTTTGCAGGGCAGCTTTTCTGTTTGCTATTATAAAATTATACTTATCACATGTATCTAATTTATCAAAAGACAAAATCTCTAAATTGCATAATAATAATAATAATAATAATAATAATAATAATAATAATAATAATAATAATAATAATTATTATTATTATTATTACTAGTAGTACTATTATTATAAAAATAATTCTTATTAATTAATAACAGGCTATTATAGTGAGTAAACACATAGTTATGAGCACATTCTTGGATCACAAATATAGTATACTGTTTGGGAAAGTAATAGCTAACGTATTGACTAGCCCAGCAACTAGGAAAACTTTAGTATTTACCAAATACAGTACCTTGGCATACAAATTTAATCCGTTCTGGAGGCGAGTTCTTATCTTGCCATAGGAAATAATGTAAATGCAGATAATCCGTTTCAGCCACCCAAAAGATACTACCAATATTTCCAATTTCTGACACTATATTTATATTAATTATTATATTCATATAAAACATTCAAATTTAGAAAGGACATGTAAATGAAGTCAAATATGAAATAAATAGACATCACATCTCATGAAATTCAATTCAATTATATTTGTATAGCGCTTTCAACAATTGACATTGTCGCAAAGCAGCTTTACACAAGCAAAAGAATTATATAAGTTTGTATAAGAAGTGAACATGTATGAATCAAAATGATAAGATTGTCCCTGAAGAGCAAGCCGAGGATGACGGAGACAGTGGAAAGGAAAAACTCCCTGAGATGGCAGTAGGAAGAAACCTTGAGAGGAACCAGACTTAACAGGGAACCCATCCTCATCTGGGTGAAAATGGCTAGCAGGGATTGATCTCCAGTCTGTACTGTATGTTAGGAAGTTCAGTATAACAGGAGATGTTTGATTTCAAGTTGTCATTCAAGTTGATATGGAGTCCAGTTCATTATTCAAGGCTCAGGTTGACTTTAGGAAACTCCAGTCATGATCTATTGAGTGACTGCAGTCACAAGTCCTCAGAGAACAGCTGTCAGCATCAGCCGAGGCCAGGCCTGTCTTCATGGAAAATAAATAAATAAATAGACCTTACATCTCATTTTATTACCTCAACCCATGACCTTATTACCTCATTACCAGAGTATTGGATTTTGTCATGTTGTTTGTTGAGTTGTTGCTCTTGTTTGCACATTTACACGTGGACTTTATAGAAATTTGTAAAAGTGAAATTTATAGTGGTAATCCTTTTTTGTCTCAGCTAGTCATTAATAAGGTGCCTTAGTGTCTAACTAGTTGGCTAGTTTGTTTTTGCTCATTTCTATCGTTCATTTCTGTTGTTGGTACAGTATGTAGCACCTTTTGGTACAGAAGGAATGCAGTTTTGTTTCACTGTGTACTGAACTGTACAGTATATGGATGAAAGCCTACTTAACTTGACTTGACATTAAATCTCACTTAACCACTTCTCACTGATGCAAACACGTTTTGAGCGGTTCCTGGAAGTACACGCTACCGGAAGTACATGAGACCGGCTCAGTTGCTCGTTTGCCCCAAATGCTTCACATGCCGAGACAGATTTCACAAGGCAGTGTGTTCACCATAAGTGCCAAGGTACCACTGTATGTAGGAGTCAAGCACATGAATTGATCATGTGTGTGTTTATTAGCATTTCCAATCCATTATGTATCCCAGTTCAAAAACTGCACAAACTGGACAAGGCTTACAATATTAACAAGATATTGATGATGGACAGTTTTTTACTTCTGGGACTGTTTGTTAAGTTGGTAGAGCAGCTATGTTTCTTTGAAATTCTTGCTTGAGAAACATGAATGGTCAATGACAAGGGCTGACATTCAAATGCATGCTGCAGCTGCCTGGTAAAATCTAGGTGCCTTTAACAGATTTTTCCCTGATTCCCTGGCATTTACTGTATGAGCTAATGTACCTGACAGGCAGGCCAGCATTCTTAACATGCTTATTAGGAATAATTCAGAAATTGAAATTCAATATTCTAGTTAGAAAGCCAGCATGTTCCTATAAAAAATAACAGGCCAAAACTCAGGAAAACCAAAACACAATATTAACAGAATGTATGGGGAAAAAAATGGAGTAAAAGCTACGATAAGGTGGTAAGAAAATAAGGACTGAAAAATCTGCACGACAGACTGGACATATGCATGCCGGGTGGATAAGAAAGCTGTTTGGAGGTACAGGAATTTGTATGGTGCCCATACACTACATTCATTCATGGGCATGACTGCACATAGAAGACTGAAAATACAGTACTGTATGTATGCATTCACTCGCTCAAGGGCCCAACAGTGGCAACTACTGTAGGTGGAGCTGAGGTTTGAACCTGGGACCTTTTGAACTGCAGTAAAATGTAGACCACTGAGCCTTCCCCTACCACATTGTGGCGGCGGGCCCAGAGCCACCGCCTCTTACTATCTGCCACCCTCACGCTCAACCAAGCAGAGGAAAACTCATCATAAGTTCAGCACCATGGTCAGCTCCACCTCACGCACACAAGGGGCGGGACGCCTCAACTCCTTGTGGCCAAAGGCAGCAGAGAACCTACCACCCTGGTGTCAACAGCACCCACAAAAGGGACCCGTCCATCCAAGGCAGGTGAGGGGGAGATACTGGATGTGAGACTCACATGCTTTCTTTTCCCCTTTATCTTTTACAGAGTCAAGGAAGCCTGCAACCCAGGACAGCTCACCAAGAAGGGAACTGCATCTCAGCCTTGCTAACTCCTTATGCCCAGCTCGTCGATTGTACAAGACCAGCTGTTCTAGGAGATCTCCCCGCTAGCTCCCCACTTGCTCTGGAATGTGCAGTTTGGAGAAGTCACAATTTGCATAGAGACACAATGAGCTGCAGGATGGACCAGGAGTCTGCATGGAATATTAGGAATCTCCATGGAGCACTGGGCATCTAAATCGAATATTGGAAATTTGAATGATTAGCAAAAACTGAGTATTTGAACACAGGAGCAGAAATCTGAATAAGGGACAGGAAATCCAAATGGAGGGCCAAATGGTAGAGATGTTAAAAAAGGCAATGAAATGGTGCCTCTGTTGTCAGTCTCTCTCTCTCTCTCTCTCTCTCATTCTGTTGTGAATCTCTCTTAGCTCTCTGGCTTCATTTGCCAGCTGAGAGCACTTAGAGTCATTATCGTTCTTCAGCCACGGTTGAAGGAAGCCCACCTCATCACTGGTGCACATAGTATTATGTTTTGAGGGTTGTTCTGTTTGTCGTTCACGATGCTGACACCGTGTCAGCATGTTTTTGGATGTGGTGGAGCCATCTTGAGAGGTAAAACGTAAAGGCTAGCATTTTCATATTCTGTCTCAAATAGTCAAAACACTGATAATTGTCACCATCCCAATGTGTGCTGTATGTTTCTTACCCACCCACATACTTAGTCTCTGTCCTCAAACCCAATACCTGTTTTAGTTACCCAGCTTTAATGATTATTAACCATGCACACACCCACGTTGGGCAATCAGAAGGTTAATCGACAGGCGACGGCTGTGGAGTCCCATTTATCAGTTTCTATTTATCTCTCCTTGGGAGGTGGCAGGTTTACTGTAAATACCTTCTGTCCCTCTAATTTCCTAATGATGGGGATAATGATGGAGAATGGTGCAGTCATTAGCTGGGATGGGGCTCTGTGCATCACTCTGTCAGCTCTGTCTCTCCCAAGCCCACAATGAGAAGTGATGGAGCCCAGCTGTTCTGAGGACTTAGCCCACCACACACGCACGCACGCACACACACGCACACACATGCACACACACACACACACACACACACACACACACACATGCACACTCACACATAACAGCAGCATGACCACCAGGAACACCAGGGTGCACAACAAAAGAGTCCCAAGATACAGGATTGATGGTGGCGCAGAATCCGGTGTTCAGATTTCACATTTTTTCAATTTGTTTTTTAAAAGCTGTTATTTGTGTGCATTGGGTGATTACACTCTTAATATAATTGACAGGCCAGAATTACAAATGTTTTTGTGACTTTATATCATAAATCTTAATAATGTGCTTAAAATTGAAAAAAAAAAAAATCCATTAATAGGAAAAAAATAAATATCTCACCCTCTTCTTCATCTTCTTCTTAGTACTAATTTAACTATTTTTTTATACTGTATTTATAGAAACAAAGACATATAAGCCACTTTAGAAGCTTCAGGATCCTCCTGATAACAGGTGTGTGTGTGTGTGTGTGTGTGTGTGTGTGTGTGTGTTAGTGTTACCAAAAATGAAGGGGATTAAAACAACCTTTATGTAAGATATAAAGCCAAAATTATTTAAGCAATCTTAATAATCTGTCTCATTACACACACACACACACACACACACACACACACACACTGTCAATCAAAAAATTCACACTTCAGGAAAAGAAAAATTATATAATGTAAATTATATTTTATATAGAATTCATTATTAATATAATCATATTGTTATCATATATATATATATATATATATATATATATATATATATATATATATATATATATATATATATATTGCACACATACGGGATATATATATATAAACTCATTCTGTTCTCTTATAATCCCATACAGTTTACTCATCTCTCTCTCTCTCTCTCTCCCCCCCCCATTATTGGAGCTTTGTCTGTTTTGGCAGGACGAACATGTGAAAAAAAGGACATGAATCTCTCCTGGACTCACTTCCACTTTGTCTCTATAGCCCCCCTCCCCCTCCCTCCACTCTCTTCCTGTCTATGAGAAACAGTCTTTTGTCTGGCACCTGCTTTAATTGGTAGTCAGCACCACGTGTCCTGCTCTCAGCCTTGCAGAACATGTTACAATTAGAGCTGATAGCAAATTAGCCCTTTTCCTTCCAAAAGATTAATTTGGGAATGTGTCATTTCAAGGCGAGGCTTCTTTATCTTAGGCTATCATGTAGAATAGAAAGGTAAAAAAAAAAAGAATGAATAAATGGATAAATTAATGAATAAATGGGTGAGGGAGTAAATAAATGAATAAATTTGTTAATTCCAAAGCAAACCATATAGACATATACATAACTGAATTTGAATAAAATTCTAGATGACCAAATTATATGATTCATAATGACATAAGCACAGCTGGAGGTTCAGTGGCTCAGGTGGTTGAGCTGCTGTGTATCTGATTGTGGGGTTAGGGGTTCGAGCCACTGTTGGGCCCTTGGGCAAGGCCCTTAACCCTGTGCCCATATAAAATACCTAGCCACTGGGGATGCAGGGCATCCTTAGTGCAAGTCCCGAGTACCAATAACACACCTGTGTGAATAGCTTGCTTGTCGAGTGATCCGATGTGGCAAAGAAAAGGGAAAAGGATCAGGATGAAAAACCCTTCTGTTCTGTTATACAGTATTTCCAATATAAAAAGTGTTATGACTAATACTAATACACTCTAATACTTGTACATGTACTACTCATACTAAACGTCTCTGTAGGCTAGTTTTTCTCATAATGATTGCTGACACTATGAAGTTGTCACAGTAATGCCCGTTCCCTCCATCACCCGTTCTCCAAAGGCCTTGCACCTGATCGCCACTAGCTACAGATCATCAGCTCACTGCGAGTCCTCGTCTGCTCTTCCAGAAAGACCTTGAGATCTCAGCACCTCCAGCCATGCAGATCAGTAGCTGGCGTGAACATGTCAGTGCAGTAACAAGATCATGTGTGACTGAGCATCACTACAGATGTCAGGCCTGAAGCTAGAGGAGAATGAACCTGTCCGGATCACAGTAGCTCTGGTAATTCTGCCTTTACCTAGCTTACTCGACTCAATTTAGGACTGAGAATGATAGCACAGACAACAACCAGCGAAAAACGGTCACATTTTCTAGTTTTTAGGCTTCAAAAATCTATTTCTGTGGAAAAATGTTTAACGTTTAGAGGGGCCACTTTGTAAACGTTTTAGAAATGGGGTACGAAATCCAAAGTCCTGTGTTATCATGTCATTAACAAGATATTTTATTTAGTAGCTTATTATATCAAAATAACTGGAAAGATTGTTGAGTACAAATTTTCACTTGAAATTAATTTTTTTTTTCACTTAGCTGGGAACTGTTATGTATTTTGATAAATAAAAAAAAAGCATATTTTTAGAAATTAGATAAACATTAAAATCATAAAACATTTAGCTCAATATTGTGTAGATTTCCTTTGTGCCATTAAAACAGCTCTGACCCAGCGAGGCAAGACTACACTAAATCTCTTAAGGTTGTGCTGTGGTGTCTGCCAAAACGTTAGCAGCAAATTCTGTATGTACAGTGCTGTACAGTAAGTTGCAAGCTGGGGATTTGTTTGTCCAGCACATCCTATAAATGCTCAATCAGATGGAGATCTGTGGAATTCAGAGCCCAGATCAAGACCCTGGAACTCTTTGTCTGCAATAAGTGTTCTGATATTTGTTATTTGATATCATCGCCTGCATTAACGTTTTAAGCAGGTTGTCTTTTTTCTGGGATCAGACCAGAGAGCCTAGCCATTGGTCTCAGGCATAAATGAACCTTGGTTAACATCTTTTTTCATTAAATGAGCCAACTTTGTTACATGTTTAAAAAAAAAAAAAAGCATTTTAGTTACAGTTCCTAAAATGATATGAAGTTTAATTTGGAGCAAATCACAGATGTTTAAGTCAAAAGTTTGACAGGTGAAAACTTTCGAAGATCTAGAATTTAGATAACTTAGACAAGACGAAAATGTATTTATTTATTTATTTATTTATTTATTGCACTTTTTTCAAAAAATTATTCTGGAATGATGTAATTTTGTCTACGAAGGGCACGTTGAATATACAACTCAAAATATAGAAACGAAATTTTGAAGTAAATCATTATAATATTATTAAAGTTTCATCATGGATTCTGTTTGGATGCTATTTAACCTTTTTTTTTTGTGTGTGTCTTTGATAATTCTATACCAAGAAATTTAAATCCTATTACTTTCGACCAAGCTACTCATTTAAAAAACAATTGCAGTCATTTTCTTCAAAGAGAAAAATTCAATATTGCTATTTGAAATCTGTCCCCCCGCAACCCCCCCCCCCCCCCCGCCCTAAGATAGGAGATAAGATGTGAAAAACTGACAGGCAAGAAAAAAAAAAAAGAAAACGCTGTATGGCTGTATAGCTTTATCAGATTACAATTGATTTCACTCAAAATGATCACTTAGATTTGTAATAGAACATATTTAATGGCACACAATATAATGAGCTTGTATGCGCAAACTGCTCCCTTCAAGCTCTGATGGCTTCATTGAAAGTACGTGCTTGGAAAACTTCATGTTGATGAGGCTTACTGAAATCTAATGGTGTTTTTGCTCACTACAGATGTCTTATTAGATGTCAAAGATCCTAAAAAGGGTTTTGATGGAATGAACTTTGCAGGTGCACGCTATGGCTTCTTCAATCTTTTTTTCTTTTGTTTCTGCTTTTCCATACTACTATACTATACACTTCACTGGTGATGGGTGCAGAGAACATTTAAAAAATTGTGTTTTTCTTTTTATTAAACATGTGTCCAATGATCATGTCAAAGTGTTGAAGTCAAAATGTCTTGAGTAAAAAATAAGTCCAAATGCCTTTAATATTCTTACCTGAAACCAACTGCATTCGTTTTTCTTTTCAAACAAATCAAACTGCATTATATTACTCACAACAGAATGTCCTACATTGGCAATCACCTACGTAGATACAGTACAGTATATAGATTTCCAGGCTATCAAAACAGTCATGAAATTCCATAAAGTGCCTTAAATATTAGGAAAACATGAAACAAAGCTTAAAATAGGGTTCATATCCAGGTCAGGACTTTGCCTAGTTTTATGGTTGGTAAACTAGGTGGATCGCCAAGGGCTGAATTTTACTGGCAGAAATCCAGTAAAGGTTGGTGGGATGAGGTTGGCTGGTTGTCATCTCACTTGTTTTCTCTCTCCTTTTGCTGCAAATGATCTTAAAACCACATGACATTGTTTGTAAAAAATATACTGCTCATTTACAGTACTGTGAATATCACCGACTATAAGGAACACAGGGATGATGAATGTTGGGACAGTTAGAGACCGTGCAATATCAGTGGTCTGTTAAGATTATTACTTGTGACCCTGTACAAGATAAGCTGAATAAAGCTGCATAACACACACGATGTTATATAATTTCTGTCCGTTATCATCCAAATGAGGATGGGTTCCCTGTTGAGCCTGGTTCCTCTCAAGGTTTCTTCCTACTACCATCTCAGGGAGTTTTTCATTGCCACTGTTGCCGTCACAATTGGCTTGCTCATCAGAGACATTTCATTAATCATTCACTCATTCATCTCATTACTATCTAGACACATTTTTCTCACACATACACACTTCCATAAATTTTCTTTTTACATTTTTTTTTCATTCTTGTAAAGCTGCTTTGAGACAATGAACATTGTTAAAAGCGCTATATAAATAAAATTGAATTTAATTGAATTAAAGGAAAGGCAAGTTTATTTGTATAGCACATTTCATACACAATGGTAATTCAATGTGCTTATCATAAAATGAAATAGAAAATAATAGCAATAAAACTTAAAAAAAAAAAATTGATTAAAAATTTTTGCAATGAAACTAATTAAAGTAAACAAAAGTCTAGAACTGATTGTGTAATGATAATGTGTGTGATCCTATAGTCTGCTCCTACTGGGAGCATTTAGATGGTACTTCAATAACTTAAATAAATACTTAAATAAAGTTACACGTAGTAACACTCAAATTCTAAGGCTTTAAAAATCATTTTACAGCAGGTCAAATTATCTCCAAGGTCTCCAGGGCACCTGTGTGCATGGAGGTTGCATGTTCTCGCCCTGTTTGGTGGGTTTCCTCCGGGTACTCCGGTTTCCTCCCACAGTCCAAAGACATGCAGATTTGCAGCTAATTTGCATTGCCAAATTGCCTGTAATGTGTGAATGAACATGTGAGTGTGTGTGTTTGTGTGTGTGTGTGTGTGTGTGTGTGTGTGTGTGTGTGTGTTTGTGTGTGTGTCTGTACCTTGCAATGGATTGGCGTGCCGTCTAGGGTGTACCCAGCTTTGTGCCCTGCACATGGTCTCCTACATGGACCCTGTAAATAGGATAAAGTGGTGAAGATGATGAGAGGGTGAGTCGCATTATAGTATGTAGTTTAAGACTATAGGTCTAAAATGATGATTAGTGAATACTTTCTACAATGAGCCATTTTTTCCCATAAAAGCAGGGCCATAAAAACATGCAGTGTAAACATTGCTTTAGTCTATTCACACTGCATGTTCACGCCAATTTAAAAAATCATTATCTGTGACCGCTGATCCACTATCGTGTAAACAAATAATAACTTAGTAGACAAAACTTTTTTTTTTTCTCCTTCTTTTATTCTGTAACCAACCATCACTTGACAGAGGGCTAGAAGACACAGGTTCTGTAGATTAAGACAGGGGAGTTCTCTTGACCTTTTCGCTGAAATGCCACCCCGTTTAAAGCGCACAAGCATAATTAGACATGATAGTCAACTCATGCAGTCTGATCACCCAGCCGATTTCAAGCGTTCATTAGCTGACTTTTGGATATCCGGGGCATTATAGGCTAATGATGGCAATCGCTGAGGAACA
Source organism: Clarias fuscus (assembly GCA_030347435.1). Lineage (NCBI taxonomy): Eukaryota > Metazoa > Chordata > Actinopteri > Siluriformes > Clariidae > Clarias > Clarias fuscus. The sequence continues at coordinate 20,198,310 of CM059208.1, forward strand.
AGTAACATTGTTTTTCATTCTTCAGTGCATTTTTCACGGCATCACAATGCGCAAATGTTGCTTTTGCTCGACACAACATCGTTAATGAGGAGATGTTGACACTGGGTCCGGTTAGTCGTCGTCAAGAAAATTAAGCTCTCTCCAGGCTAACGTGGCTCGCGATTTGCTCTGACATTTAGCCATTAGCTCCGTGCTGAATTGGACAAACGAACTAAAGCAGAAACCCCCCACTAAAAACAACTGTAGATCTGCAAATCATTTCCAATTAAATGAGGTATCAAACAGTGAATATCCAAGCAGGAGATTTTATGGGCTGTGCACGGCAAAAGGTCAAGCTTCAACTGTACAAGGCACGGGCGAGGACCCGATTATGGCTAATGAGCTCTTTCGTTTACACAAAATTAGCTGCATTGCACAAAGGCCCCAGTCCCTGCTAGTCATGCCGAAGTTCACAACATTTATGGACAGACATAGGAGAATACGTGATCCAGTTTTTCAGTGAAACTTGCCTTTGATATGTCATGGTTTGATCTGAGAAGGTTTTCTTGTTGCTTGATGGAATTGATTCGATTCATTTTAATTGAATGAAATGTGTAGAAAGACGGCGGCGCGTTGGCGTAGTGGTTAGCACTGTCGCCTTGCACCTCCAGGGTCGAGGGTTCGATTCCTGTGTGTATGGAGTTTGCATGTTCTCCCCATGCTTGGTGGGTTTCCTTTAGGTGCCTATACAGTCTTAGCAGATTAGGCTAATTGGCATTCCCAAATTGTCCGTAGTGTCAGAACGAGCATGTGAGTGTGTGTATGTGTGTGTTCACCGCGATGGATTGGCATCTCCGCCTAGATTGGTGTACTCCGCCTAGAGCCCTAAGTCTCCTGGGATAGGCTCCAGTACCCCTGCAACCCTGTATACTGGATAAAGCGGTTTAGATGATGAGTAAGATAAACTAGGATTTAATTATGAATGATCTTATGAATGTGGTTTGCCATTCTTAACATCTTATTTTCTTTTATTTTTAATATTACAGTACGATTCGTATACAGTATTTTCTGTCTGTATGACCCTCCTTAGCTTCTACAATTTTTGTAATTTTAAATTTTAAAATTTCTTTTATTACGAACAAAGTTTCTACTCTACAGTACAAACTTGTTCAAGTCTTGGCGAAAATGTCATAGTGCCCTTTTAACCAGAGTGGCTTTTCAGCAGGGGAAGCAGCTGTGTTCACGCTCCCTAGATGCACGCATGTGGTCCTGTATTTGTAAGTGTTTATGGAGGAGAACAGTCGAGATCGTCTGTGACAGCAGCAAAATGAGGCTAACAAACAGCCTAATGGGAGCGAGGCAGGCACGCGTCCGAGTTCCCACTGAGACGCACTATATGTGCCCTTCCTGCCGCAATAATCCACTTAATGGGAGTCGGTATACTTAGCTGCACATTGCCATTGAGGCCGGTTCAAATGTAGAACGGCAGACAGCCAGAAACGAGATCCACTCAGTGCCAACAGGGCAAAAGGAAGCAATTTATCTATTAGAAATAGCAAACACCAAAAAGCATATTTAATTAATATGGAACTTGGCTGAGTACTCGACTCTGGATGACACAGAGATCGTTTACAATTTATGTCCCCTGCCCTTATGGCATCTGGATGCAGCACGAGCCCACTAGGTTTCTGCAAATAAGCTCCAAAAGTGATTTAAGACATGTCTCACAGTTGCTTCTCCAACTCTGAGGCAAGTCCAGTTTTGAGCTTTTTCATTACGCTGCAGGAATCTTCGCTAGAGGCCAGAAAGACGCACAAGAGCCAAGACGACAGCCTCTACAGCAACTGTGCTAATACTTGCTCACCAAAGGAGCTTCAATTACTTCCCAGTTTAGACTGGCAAATGCCAGGCCAACTCACAGGATTAATTCACAGTAGAGAGATATTACTGGCAGGGATTTCAGGTGCCGAGGTGAGTCTATTTTTTTTTTTTTTTACCACCCCATAATAATGAATCTCATGATGAACCCGAGGATGGCGTCACGCGAGTGTGCCACACAATAAGCACTTGAGCTGGCAAAACATCATGCAAGGAAGATGAACACCATGAGGATGGTCTGGAAGAGACACCTTTTGATTTCGGAGGGGCCCTTTCTCACTATCCCTATTCCCCCCCCCCTCTCTCTTTCAATCCTGGCAGGCTGGGCAGCCATAAGGTGGGGTGGTGCCTGAGGATAATGGCAGCAGAAGGCGAAGGAAGCAGACAGCTGGCGAACGCTGCCCCAATATGTTTCCATGAAAGAGGCGAGGAAATTTCAGAAGATGAGATGCGTACCCGGACGACACGCTCTGCGGTGAAAAGAGAAAGATTAAAAAAATAAAATTAGTTAACATCTTGCCCGTTTCACCCCGCGATGCACATTTTGGCATGCGCAAACTGATTGCAAAGCCCATCTACATTACAAAAAAAAAAAAAAAAAGATTGTGAAAAAAACGTACAGTTAATGAGGAGAAATCATGTATCGCCTACTGCAGCTAATTCGCCTAACACAGATGTGGTCCAGAATTATTTAACCCCCTCTCTAGAAAGCTCCTTTCTGCCTGGCATCATGGCTGATGCTCCCCTTCTTTGGAAGCATATTGTGAATCTGAAATGCAAATGCCTTACTTTTTTTTTTTTTTTTCAGTCTCCAATCATGCTAGTTCTAATGAGGTGTAAAATATGTACATTAATGACAGAGAGTTATTTAGTTCTAGGGGAGCACTAATTGCTCCTAATCATTGCCTACATCCATCTGGTTACATGCGAAAAACAAACCACTTCATCCTGCAGGCTCATTAGACTTCTAGTAAATCACTGTAAGGAAAAAAAAACAAAAACAAACAAACAAAAAAAAAAACCAAACCTCACAGCCCACATATTGATCCAGTGTTGTCTCTGTACATTTGCATTGTTAGACTTTATACTGAAACAAGTGGGAGACATTGCTTCTTGGAACTGTTGAAGACAGCTAAATGTTCGGACAAGTGATCCAGGAATTATACAAGAATGAATACATTCACTTGAGGAGAAATGTGACAGTTGCGAACTTGTTGGCAGTAATGAATTCCCAGCTGCATGTACTGTATGGTAGGTACTTTTCAAAGTATGTATCTTTACTTTAACACTTTAAAAGTTTCCTCCATTCTTGTCCCTTGCAATCATAAATAGGAAAATAATTGCTCTATCTTTAACTGATGGTGGGATCATTTCTCAGATAAATCAATAAATCAATAGTGGTTCTGAGATTATCCCTGGCACGTACTCTAGTAAATCTGGTGGTTTCATTAGAACCACCTTCAATTTCTAAATAGTATTTCGGACAATTAGTGTTTCTCTGATATATAATCTATAACGGTCTCACAAACTGTAAGCATGGCCAATTCATTCTTTCTGTGCAGATCAGAGACCAGAGGTGGGTAGTAATGAGTTACATTTACTCCGTTGCATTTGTTTGAGTAACTTTAAAAAAAAAAAAGTACTTCTATGAGTAGTTTTACCGCACCATACTTTTTACTTTTACTTGAGTAGATTTGTGAAGAAGAAACGCTACTCTTACTCCGCTACATTCGGCTCCACTCGACTCGGTAGGTCTACCGTGTGACTGTTTCATCAATCAGACACGGCAAAAATAATCACATGACTCCGTTTGACCAATCGACTGCAATAACAATAACCACATGTACGTAGTCAGGCGGCAAAGCGGGGGAAAAAAAAAATCTTCAACCGGCATCCCTGGCATCATATACAAAGCATGTTTTGCTTGAACTATAATAGCTTCATACTGCGGGGTCCAAAACATACACACACTTCAGCATATAAAAATTGTCATGGTAAGTTTAGCTGTTTCATTGAATGTTGCAATGTTGGCATATATAATTATTATATATAATTATTATATATAATTATATTACAATATACATATACTGTACATATATATATATATATATATATATATATATATATATATATATATATATATATATATATATATATATATATATATATATATATATATATAATATATTCACTCACTCATCTTCTATACCACTTAATCCTGTATTCAGGGTCACGGGGGGGCTGGAGCCTATCCCTGGAGACTTAGAGCACATGGCAGGGTACACCCTGGACTGGGTGCCAATCCATTGCAGAGCACAGACACACACACATACGTACATACATTCACTCATTCACACATTTAATTGGCATTTGGGAATGCCAATTAACCTAACCTACATGTCTTTGGACTGTGGGAGGAAACCGGAGTACCCGGAGGAAACCCACCAAGCACATTTGCACGTGCACTTTGTTGTCTGTTGTCTGCTGTCTTTGTTGTCTCTTTTTTGTATAGAAATTGATAGTTTTTTAGGTTAACTTAAAAATGTAAAAATCTGCGTTGTTAAATGTATGTTGTGTTGTTAATTTATGTCGTTGCATGTATGTAGCACCTTGGTCCTGGAGGAACGTTGTTTCGTTTCACTGTGTACTGAACTGTATATGGTTGAAATGACAATAAAAGCCGACTTGACTTGAAGCACGGGGAGAACATGCAAACTCCATAGACACAGAGACGAGAATCGAGCCTGGCCGGGGATCGAACCCAGACCCTGGCGGTATAAGGCAACAGTGCTAACCACTACACCACCGTGCCACCTAATATAATATACTGTGTATATATAATAGAATAGAATAGAATAGAATTTCTAAAAAATATAATTTGACATTTTTACGATTGAAATAGTTTATCAATACTTGAGTGGTCTTTTCACTGAATACTTTTTTTACTCTTACTTAAGTAATATTTTGGATGACTACTTTTTACTTCTACTTTTTAATATTATTTTGAAGTACAGCTACTCTTACTTGCGTCCATTTTTTGACTACTCTACCCACCTCTGTCAGGGACATACAGTACGCAGCCATCCAAGTGGTGCTGTAATCAAGACGCCATTCTCGAGTTCAGTGCCAGGACTAGTCAAAATCAGGTCAAGATGGAGGCATTGGAGGTCAAAACCAAGTTCAAAGTGGGACCAACAAAAATCTGACTTTGGGTCATGGGGTCCCTTGGCTTTAATACATTCACCATAGGGGCCCTGCACAGCCACCATGCTCAGACTACAAAAATGCAAACCTGCTATAACGTAAAAACACTATATCATAGATACTAGAAAAAAGGAAATATGTCTTGATTAGAAAGGACGAGATAAAGAGATAGAGAGATAGAGAGAGAGAGAGAGTTATCCCTGATGGATTGAAATTAAAGCATAGATCCTAAATGCCGTGAAAAACAGAGTCATGTGCACTGGAAAATAATACAAAAGTAAGCAAATAATTGATCGGAAAAGAGATAAAGAGAGAGAAAGAGAGAGATATTAATGTGACTGGCTTTGCTTAAAATCATTGCAAAAACTGAGTAAGAAGAGAAAAAGAACACAGATTATCGTGACTGCTATGTTAAAAGACTTGAAAGTGTCTAAAGGTTTACAGTGGTTTAGTACAATACAATCTAGATAAGTGCCACAATATGCATTCCTTCTAACAGCAGATCGTATCTGAATCAACAGATTATTTACAGTATCATGTTAATTACTCAGCTGCTCTCATGCACACGGGGATTTCAAACCGGGACTTGTTTTCTTAAGAACAAATGGAATCATGGATCAGGATGGTGAAAGCGAACAGACTCACTCACCTCACCACAAAATCCTGAGATGAATTGCTTTCATGATAAAATGGCCTGGGTTGATCAGTAAAGTTGTTCTGTTTTTGCAGCACAATGCACGACATCATACTGTCCACTACACCACTTGCACATTATGGGAGTTACAGTATTGCCACATCCCTGTTCAGGAACCATTTCCAGATGTTTGAGCCATTGAAGGAATTCCTGGGAGGCCAGTGTTTCAGACATGAAGCAGACCGATCCGATTTATCTCTCTAAGAAACTTACAACTAGGAAAACTTTCTACCTTGATGGTATCCAATTAAAAAATTAAACACTGGGATACGTGCATTAGCGTAGTTGGGCATTATATAAAGAAATAACGGTATTTTTTTTCCTTTCATAGCGTATTGTGTTATTCTGCACAATCAAAGTTCTGGTAGGACAAGAATGCCCCTGTTTCTGATTAAAATTGCTTTATTTCATACTCCCTTACTCACCATTAATACACTTCTCCTGTGTAGGGTCATGAGAAGCCCGGAGCCTATCCCAAGAGACCTGGGGCACATGGTGAGTACACCCTGGACATCTTCATGTGCCCCAAGTCTCTTGGGATAGGATGGGGCACCAATCCATTACAGGACTGTTTTTTTATTTCTCAATCAGCATGAATTATTCCATGCTCATTACAAAAATATCCAAATAGTGAGTGTTGTAGAAGTTCTAATGATATGTTCTAACTATTTCCAACTCATTATTTCAATAAATTAATGAACAGCTTGCATTTCATAGTTCAATGAAAAGAAAATCCTCATCCTAAAATCCAGGTCAAATCTACTCTCCAAAGGCCTTCTCATTTTTTTTTTAAGTGATATTTTCTTTTGTCCTACATTTTACTACAGATATAAAGCATTAGCAGGAGCTCATTAATATGAACCTGTGCTCTGCGTGAGAGCTGACACTATGTCAGAGTCACTATTATAGAAAGTAAATCAATGTTATTATGTTTATTATTAAGCATTTAACAGCATTGTGGTATAAGGAAATATAATTTACAAACAAATTTGTTTTATATATAATAAATAACAGAATAACACATTTATGAGAGTAAAAACTACCTTTAGTTCTCTATAGAATCATCAGCTACACTAATGCACTTATCCTAGTGTCTCACTAGTACTTGGATACCAGACACTAGAATCATTATCGGACTGCTTTTATTGGCCCGAAGTGGCCGCCTGTAGTGTGTGAATGAGTGTGTGAGTGAGTGTATGTGTGTGTGTGCCCTGCGATGGATTGGCACCCTGTGATTGGCATCCAGGGTGTACCTTACCTTATGCCATAAGCTTTCTGGGATAGGCTCCAAAAACAATATCCAAAACTACATAGCCCTGTGTGAAAAAGTGTTTGCCTTCTAAACTTAATAACTGGTTGGATCGCCCTTAGCAGCAACAACTGCAATCAAGCGTTTTCAATAACTTGCAGTGAGTCTGTTACAGAGCTGTGGAGGAATTTTGTCCCACTCATCTTTGCAGAATTGTTGTAAATCAGCCACATTGGAGAGTTTTCGAGCATGAACCGCCTTTTTAATGTGGGAGAGCCACAGCACAATGTGTGCCACAGCATCTCGATTGGATTCAGGTCAGGACTTTGACTAGGCCACTCCAAAGTCTTCATTTTGTTTTTCTTCAGCCATTCAGGAGTGGACTTGCTGGTGTGCTTTGGATTATTGTCCTGCTGCCGAAACCCAAGTTCACTTCAGCTTGAGGTCACTAACAGATGGCCGGGGCAAACACTTTTTCACACCACTGTATATTAGTTCATTTTGTCACCTCACTGTATTTGAGTATATGCAAATGTTGAATGGTAATAGTTAAAATAGTTAAAAAGTGAATATCAAAAAGTATATTTTTAGCATTAACAATAAGGTAAGGTTTCAGTTTGACTTAAGTGGCTAATATATATCCTGACATTTAGTCGTAAATAATGCATACACAGTTCATTAATATTAAAGAAAAAATCCCCAGAATATATAAATATTTAAGGGATATACAGGACAGAAATGTGTGTCTGTGTGTTTGTGTGTGTAGGATGGGAAGTTTGTGAATATAATAGAACTGCATCCCAAACCCTGACAAAGCACAGACTGAAAGTAAATCCCTGGTGGTGTTCTCACATATGTCCTTGTGTATTTTTAGTGAAAATGGTGAAGCAGCAATGTCACATTTGCATTTCCAGCCTGGACTCCTGCACCAGCACATATTTTCTGACAAGCGCTATGAGCAAGCCAGTGACGGCCACACTCTGGAGCTCTACATCTGTTGGGTCTCATTATTATGCACAATGCCCAGAGCTAACGCATTCCCCAGTTATCCTAAAAGTGGGAGTGATCCTAGGCTAGCCAGCACTGACAGCAAACACCACTGTACTGTTTAACTCAAGCCAGTGGCCTACTCCCTCTAGCAACAGCTGTCCTTTAGCATCGAATATGCTAACTCATCCGCGGACGAAAACGAAACACAGGAAGATGAGTGTCGACATCTCCGAACTTTCCACATGCCCGAGCACTTCAGACCGTTTCTTTTACCGGACGAAACCTAAAGTGCCAAAAATTAGCATCCAAATCGCTTCCCATTTTTGTCTTATTTGTTTCTTTCTGAAGCACATTCATGTGTGTTGCTCTTGAACTGTGACATGAGTTCCAGGTAAGGATGCAAATGAGCAAGAAGGACAGGAGAGAACACAAATTGTCTGCTAATAAATGCACGCTAACTTAAAAAAAAAAAAAGCTTTAAAGATTACCTGGAGAGGGTGACAAAGTGCTATCAACACACACCAGGAGAGCAGAGAGTGCTCGAAACAACTTGTACAAAGTCGTCTTGTACCACCTAAATAAAGCATCTCTCCCAAAGTGCCAGTGCGGCGTCTAAGCGCAAGCACTCGGTGCCACATCCCTGACCTACAACAACCTACAACGAGTTCAACAGTCACTCGAAAAAGGCCGGAGGGCAGAAAGGAGGCACTAATTAGGGAGGGGAACATGGATGACGAAGTCCCGCAAGAGGTGGCACACGGTTGGAGAGTATACTGAACCTTCTCATGTAGGTCAGCGTGAAGCTTTTAGCAAAGCCATGCATATTAATGACTTCCCCCTCCCTCTTTCTGTCGCTATCTCTCTTACATGCACACACACACATGCACACGGGAGCTAGAACCCGCCGTATGGCTCTGGAGGCTCTGGGTGAGTTAACTGTTGGCTTTTTCCTGAAACATATGCAAATTGAAATTACGGCTGGATACTCAAAGGTCCCTCTAGCATTCGGCGCCTAGTGCACTGACAAAGGTGTGCGATAGTGAGTAAGTGATGGAGTTGTTGGGTAAAAATTAATCAGGGGTGCGTAGTGAGACAAGCATCTTGCATTTTTGTAAATTGCAAATCCAAATATAAGTTTATGAAACAACTTAACTGAATATTGATAATAATCCACTTTATCATTACTGTTATTAAAATGGTTAACATTTTTGATGGTCATGGTTAATGGCAGAATTAAAGGTTTTTGCTTTGTGTTGCTTTGAGGTCTGCACATGATCTCGGAGCTGCATCACTCTACAGTATATAGGAATTTTGCAAGTTTCATTTTCCTTCCATAAAAATTATGCAAGGCCCTCCCCTTCCGCTTGTGTCAAAGCAATCTGATGACAGGAAGAAACCATACCTCTGGGCGCATCAAAATAAATAAATAAATAAATAAAACAAAAAATCCCGCAATAAACATTTGATCTCTTCTTTCCAACATAAGTTAAAGTTGATGTGCTAACTTGCAATGCATTTCCCTCTAAATCTGATGCTCGGCCTTGTAGACTTGTAGAACCTAAATGTAGAATGTTATAGACTGCAGCTTGGAAAAGTTAACCGCATCGGGCTTGAACATGCATTCATATGCGTTTTCCAGCAGCTATATCTGTAAAGACAGACCAGTCCTCTTCTCCTGGGGGCACTTAATTTTAAAACCACACAGTGTTTATCCAGTCTCTCAGTCATGGTTTAGTCACTGACTCGTGGAAAACCTAAAGCAATGGATAGACATTGACTATTGATTAAATATTGAAAATGAAATGCTTAATATCTACGCCTGAGTGGCAACATGGATTAGTCTCTCAGAAAATCATAACCAGCAATTATTCAGTATAGTATTTTACATTTGAAATGGTATAAATGTTGTTTATATTTCATATATGTTTATACATTTAGCTTTTTCCACAGTTTACAGTATATACAGTATTCACTGCTATATAAACTAAAGAATGCACTATTCATACCAGTTGCACATATTTTATATAATAGCCTCCCTCATTACACTCTCTTTAACAATTTACACAGATGTACAGTATGACTCCATTACTTTGCACTTATTGCACACTCCATGACAATTCGCACACATGGTGTACACTATCTTCCTTCATTGCATCCATAATAAAGCACCAACCTTCCCTTACGCAAAGAAAATATATAGAAAATATTTCTCTATACAGTATATTAACTGTAAATATATTAAATGATTTAGTGTTCTGCTCTACTAGTAAATTTGAAAGATTTTATAATGTTAATATTACTCGTTGCTACACTAACTGATAAAAACTAATAATTAACAGAAAAAAACTGCTCATTTTCATATTCAAAAATATATTCACAATATACAGAATAACATATTGTGTTAAAATTTTTTAATGAATTAAAAAATACATGCCACATTTCATATATTGAGAAATTATATTATAATATATTCAAATGTATATCTTAATGTATGTAATTTTATATTCAACAATATACTTTATAATATATTAAATTTGATTGAATAAAAAGATATATGTATATATATCCTTTTTTTTTTTTTTACAGTATGCTTATATTTGAATGTAGATCAAACAAAATGGACTTTATAGGCTTTATAGAGCACCCCGACAAAGTAAAAGTGTGTGTATAATTCTTAAACATTCATAAAGTTTCAAGAATGTTTCAAAAATATAAAGATAATGGCTTTTGTATATACACATACATGGTCAATTCATATATTGCAATATATGAATAAATATAAGCACTAGTTTCCTATATATGGAAATGTATTATTCAATATACTGCATTGCATCATATTTTTTTTAAATATTGCTCTATATATATTATTCCCATATAAGTGTAATTCCAAATTTCTGCTTGATTGCTCAGAAATTTGCCACAGAAGTTAAGAATACTCTAGTCTTTGCCATTTTGTATAATTTTTTTTGCAAATGTGGACACCCCGGCTTCGGAAAGTAAAAGTCCTGCCACATGTTTGTTCTCTCCATTAACTAAACCAGCTGACTCTAATTAGCTCAACTCTTCAGCCAGAACTAATTAGTGACATCACCTGTTTTGGGCGCAGGGAGAACTATAATACACGGCATATGTTGTCTTTTGGCCACCACTTTACATTGTATAGCTGCATTGTCTTCTGTATCTTTCATTCCAAAAATTGCTGCCTCCCCAACTTAATGATGGTTAGATTTCTCATTATGTTAAACGTAACTGGAACATCCTGGTCATGCTGATTGTCTCATTTGCTTTTTTACACTTTTCTGATGTGAAACTGTGCCTTGTGTTTGTTATACAGTAGCAATGTCCTGCTGTGATGTCAGTGCTGAATACGACTGCTTTTGGGTACTTGCTGCTGGAGACAGAATATGTCCAGCCTGATTTTCAGACCGCAGCAGCTTGTAGATCGGCTCGTGCTGACAGAGAGAGTCTTGCGCGAGTGCTGCTTGTCTGAGCGAGTCTTCTGTTCGTGCATTTGTATATTTATCCAGCTTCTGGCAGACTATGGCATGCTGGCACACATCTTCAGCTAGCCCTCATGCTCCGTTCGGCCCAGTGTCACTTACCCTTTGCTTTGTTTATGCCGAATTTGTCAATCCGTGCCTTGCCCACCCTTTTAAAGTTGAACTCTGGGATGTGTGATGTACATCAATGGTAATCAGCTAAGTTGGGTAGCGTGCTGCTTCTGTGAGAGCTCTGCACAACATCGCCACTGAGCGGATCGTCAGAGTGCAGCTGTCACGGTACAAGCCAAGAGAAAGCATGGTCTGCTGCTCTAAGCAGTAAACCGAAAAAAAAAGAAGAAAAGAAAGTACAAAATGCAAAGAAATAAAGGCAAAAGCTGTTCTGTGTGGCAGGAAAAAGCACTAACACTTTGAGCCGAGGCCAGGAGAGCCAATAAGCGTTCAGCATTCTGTTCCCTATTTGAACTCTTTAACCAATTAAAATGGCAGATTGGAGTGCAGATTTTAACATGCATGAAAAATGGTAGATTAGTGAGGGAAAGAAAAGAAATATCACGGCTAATTACGCGGTCAACGGTCTGCCGTGATGCCATTGTACCTTCCGTTTAATTTGCACATAAAACTGCGCCTTTATGCTGTCTATGTTTTTGATCTTATAGTGCAAAAAAAAAAAACTTCTTTTTTTTTTTAATCGCACAGCTTTCAAGTGCAATGTTTTAATGAGTATGCTGAACATTTGGAGAGTTGTTTTTGCAGCTGAAAGAAAATCTGCAGCACTGATACTTTTTTCTTGCTATGCGTCATTATCTCATAATGAGCAAATATAATTAGTATGCTTTGATATCTCACTGGTATTTACTCATTTATTTTGTGTTTACCCTACTTTAGTCATGTTGCTAAAAGGATATTTTACTGTTATGTCTTTTCACGTGCTAGCAAAATTAGGATTTAAAATTTTTTTTTTTTTACATTTTTTTATTGCAGGCTCAGATAATTAAACTTTGTGGTGTCAAATGTGAATAATTGAATGAACCAGTATGTACAGGGGCCTTTAAAAAAGATAAAACACTGGAAGAATATTACCAACAATATCAAGCCATACATATAATTTTAAACAAGCCACAGCTTTTGCAGATGTTATAAACTTTAAACTTCGGATAATAGAAATAAGAAAGAAATACCTGGACATGCTGTTATAGGATAATAATCAATGACAAGAGTTAAGTGATGGCATTATCAACATAAAGTAGATTATTTTTCTGTAATATGTTATTCCTCTTATACCACTCACTCACTTATCATCTATACAGTTTTATCTTGTATTTCAGGGTCGTGTGGGTCTGGAGCCTATCCTAGGACACAAGGCGGGATACTCATACACTCATTCACACACTACAGGCAATTTTGCGAACGCCAATTAGCCTAGTCTGTATGTTTTTGGATTTTGGGAGGAAACCCGAGTATCTGGAGGAAACCCACCCAGCATGGGGGGGATTTTGAGCCAGGCCAGGAATCAAACCCGGACCCTGGAGGTGCAAGGCGACAGTACAACTGTAAGTGTGAGGCAAGAATATCACAGTGACCCGGACCCTATTCCAGGGTAATAAGGGAAAAATGGTCGCTTCAGTTGCTCAAGAACTATATACTGTACTGTAACTATATACTCATCTCACTCATCGTCTATACCACTTTATCCTGTATACAGGGTCATGGAGGGCCTGGAGCCTGTCTCAGGAGACTTAGGGCACACAAGATGGGGTAAACCCTAAACGTGGTTCCAATCTATCACAGGACACACACACACACACATAGACATACTATGGTGCAACACCAATTACTTTAAACTGCATGTCTTTGGACTGTGTGAGGAAACCAGAGTAACAGGCGGAAACCCAACAAACACAGGGAGAACATGCAAACTCCACGCACAGACGGGATGGGAATCGCACCATAACACCACTATATATATATATATATATATATATATATATATATATATATATATATATATATATATATATATATATGTATACTGTATATACACACGTGGACAAAATGGTTGGTACCCTTCAGTCAATGAAAGAAAAACTCACAATGGTCACAGAAATAACTTTAATCTGACAAAAGTAATAATAAATAAGAATTCTATGAATGTTAACCAATGAAAGTCAGACATTGCTTTTCAACCATGCTTCAACAGAATTATTTTAAAAAATAAACTCATGGAACAGGCCTGGACAAAAATGATGGTACCCCTAGAAAATACTGAAAATAATGTGACCAAAGGGACATGTTAATTCAAGGTGTGTCCACTAATTAGCATCACTGGTGTCTACAATCTTGTAATCAGTCAGTGGGCCTATATATAGGGCTCCAGGTAGTCACTGTGTTGTTTGGTGACATGGTATGTACCACACTCAACATGGACCAGAGGAAGCGAAGGAAAGAGTTGTCTCAGGAGATTAGAAAGAAAATTATAGACAAGCATGTTAAAGGTAAAGGCTATAAGACCATCTCCAAGCAGCTAGATGTTCCTGTGACTACAGTTGCACATATTATTCAGAAATTTAAGATCCATGGGACTGTAGATGGCCTGTTCCATGAGTTCATTTTTTTTTATAATTCCGTTGAAGCATGGTTGAAAAGCAATGTCTGACTTTCATTGGTTAACATTCATAGAATTCTTATTTATTATTACTTTTGTCAGATTAAAGTTATTTCTGTGACCATTGTGAGTTTTTCTTTCATTGACCGAAGGGTACCAGCAATTTTGTCCACGTGTGTGGATACTCATGGAACAGGCCTGGACAAAAATGATGGTACCCCTAACTTAATAGTTTGTTGCACAACCTTTTGAGGCAATCACTGCAATCAAACGATTCCTGTAACTGTCAATGAGACTTCTGCACCTCTCTGCAGGTATTTTGGCCCACTCCTCATGAGCAAGCTGCTCCAGTTGTTTCCGGTTTGAAGGGTGCCTTTTCCAGACAGCATGTTTCAGCTCCTTCCAAAGATGCTCAATAGGATTGAGGTCAGGGCTCATAGAAGGCCACTTTAGAATAGTCCAATGTTTTCCTCTTAGCCATTCTTGGGTGTTTTTAGCTGTGTGTTTTGGGTCATTGTCCTGTTGCAAGACCCATGACCTGCGACTGAGACCCAGCTTTCTGACACTGGCCAGCACATTTCTCTCTAGAATCCCTTGATAGTCTTGAGATTTCATTGTACCCTGCACAGATTCAAGACATCCTGTGCCAGATGCAGCAAAGCAGCCCCAGAACATAACAGAGCCTCCTCCATGTTTCACAGTAGGGACAGTGTTCTTTTGTTCATATGCTTCATTTTTTTTTACGTCTGTGAACATAGAGCTGATGTGCCTTGGCAAAAAGTTCCATTTTTGTCTCATCTGTCCATAGGACATTCTCCCAGAAGCTTTGTGGCTTGTCAACATGTAGTTTGGCTTTTTTATGATTTGTTTTCAACAATGTTGTCCTCCTTGGTCGTCTCCCATGTAGTCCACTTTGGCTCAAACAACGACGGATGGTGCGATCTGACACTGATGTTCCTTGAGCATGAAGTTCATCTTGGATCTCTTTAGAAGTCTTTCTGGGCTCTTTTGTTACCATTCGGATTATCCGTCTCTTTGATTTGTCATCAGTTTTCCTCCTGCGGCCACGTCCAGGGAGGTTGGCTACAGTCCTACTTCACTGAATGTGGTCCATTTCTTATATTTTTGATGTATAAGCTGTAAATATTTCAGTTGCCAGAAACATGATAATGCTATTACATAGTAGTAATAGTGGCATAACCTAATGGTGGCACCCTCTCCTCTCCTAAAAAAGTTTCCTTTTTGGGCCAGCCCAAGGGGAAAAAAAAGCCCATCTTTTTTTTCTTTAGATCCATAAATACCGCTGCTGATTTTGCAATGCTTGCCAAAAGCGCAGCTCATCCAAACTCATTTGCAGCAAAGTCCATTATGATCATCACTTTCGGTGATGAATTCCCCACGACGGTAGCGGCGCTTGCCGCAGCCTCCGCACGTAATGACATTCTGCTCTAACTGGCAAAGCTCCCATGCAGATAGCTCACTCTAAACTGTGTGCTTGACAGACAGTGTGGGCCTGCAAAGTCTGTGAAGAGGGTATCTGTCAGTTTTAAAGGGGCAGAGGGTGAGTTATTCAAAAAACATTATGGCACCACAGCTCAAGGAAAAAAAAAAACTAAACAATTTAGCTCACAGCAAAAAATGCTTTGCTTTACAGAGGGTTGAAGGTCAACGGTGAGTATAGCAATGTGTCAAGGTCAGCACAAGGTTGAATTTAGATGTTTTTTTCTTTTCTTTCTAAAACCTTGCCCTAAGAGCATTGTTCCAGCCATGAACTAGCATTGTGCTACCACCCACTGATATTCAGGTTAGATCTTTGATAGTGCGGTAGACTCAGTGTGAAGCCTAAGGCCTCGGCTGTGCCGCTGTGGTAATGGAAGGAGACATTTTGCATACCTGAACTGAGAGAATTAGCTTTTTCTGCTCATCAAAAGAAGAAGAAATGAAAAAAGGAAAAGGAGAAAGGAAGGCAAAACAGCTTCATAAGCATCAGGCTACCAGCGATGGGAGAAATTAAGGTTGATGCCCCATGAAACGAAATGTATGAGTAGGCACTGGGGTGATAATGTTAAAAAAAAAAAAAAAAAAAAAAGGCCTCAGGACGGAGACATTCCATCTGAAATAAAACAGTCTGTGGACACAGTAAGCTTATTCTGTCCGGTACTGCATGTCTCAGCAGAACAGAGTCCTCGGTGCGGGCGGAGAACCGGAGCAGCTGCCTACCGTCATGGCCTTGTTTTTGGAGGTTAGCTCTTATAAACCCGAGGGATCAATGTCTCATGGATTGGAAAGGTTTTTTTTTTTTTTTTTTTTTTAAGTAGCCAAGAAAATGCTAACTGAATCGAATAAAAATCTAACATGACCTCTAGCCTATGTAAGCATTAGCGAGGTTAATATAAACTAAAAAGTTTTAGTTGTACTTTTGACAGAAGGCTTGCGCAGTAATGGTCACTTAAGTAGGGTTGATATAAAGTATGCTGCCTGAAGAAAAGTTTTGTTTACAGCATGCCTGCATTCGTTATATTGATGATGGTATTGATGGCAGAAGCGTCGAGACTCCATGAAGTCTTCTCCACCACGTCCCAAAGACTTTCAATAGGGTTAAAGTCAGAACTCAGAACTCCGTGGTGGCCAGTTCATGTATGACAAAAAATTCTTCATACTCCCAGAACCACACTTTTACAAGTTTTGAGTACAGTACTTGGATGCCTTTTTTCTCATGGACATACAGCTGTTTAGTCTCAATCTAGGCCAAACAATGGTCACATTGTTTACATTGAAAAGCTCTTAGTTTCACTGTTAAACATAGCTGAAAATACTACTATAGATATACCACTGTTCATGCTCATTCACATTTCTTCCAAGAAGTTGACAGTTCACCAGCTTTCTTGAACACAACCACAGAATATGTTTTCTACAACGACAGCATGGTACTGTAGTTTAAGAAATGTGAAGTTATTGGCTGCACCAGCTAGTGTTGCCAGCTTAAACATAAAAATCATATTCAATCAATATCTGCTCAAAAACTCATTCAAACGTTAAATTTGACATTTAAATGTTTTGGCAGGGCAGCGTATATATGCATATGTAGTGGAGATAGGTATACATCAAGTATACATCATACTCTAAATGCATTATAAATATGTTTGGTTATGACTTTTTTTCTTTTTAAGCTTAGAACATTTTGTGGATTTTTTTACATTAATTTTTTTCCTGTGTTTGGTGGTTTTGCTCTGGGGACTCTGGTTTCTCTCACAGCCCATTGACTTGCATTGTAGACTGTTTGGCATTCCCAAATTGCTCGTTATTGATTTGGTGTGTCTGTGTATCCCTAAAGCTGCCAGAGATTGTGTTCCTCAGCGAGGCCTGCTGGCTTGAAATCACTGTGGCCAGTCATTGCTTAGTGATCTTAGCTTGTATGAATGCAAAATTCCCATAAGTTTGCACAGTTTTGACTTGGTTATTTTTTTTGGCCTATGGCTGGGGTATTTAATTCCAGTTTTGAAGGGCTAATCTCCACCACACTTTGTAATTCACCAACACATGAACACACCCATTAAACCTGGGAATTAGAACAATAATTGAATCAATTATGTTTTAGGGAAAAGATCAGAAAATTGTGGCGGACACTCTCCAGCACCTGGTCTAGGGGTTTAGGGGGTTTTGCATACATTTGCATTATTATTTATAAAAATGTAATTGATTTGATCAGCGTTTGAATCAAAAAACCTTTTTGTAAGCAAATAGTAAATATCTGATTATAATTCATATCATATTTAAAAGTGGGAATATTGGTATATTTCCAAAAATGAGTTCATGACTACGATAGCGTCTCTAAAACAAATAGAGTAAACTGCCTTCACTGCATTAATCTGCTTATTGTAAATCAGTGTACTGTAGTACCTGTAAGTGTGAGGCAGGAATACACCGTGAATTGGATGCTAGTCCATTGCTGAGTGCGTACACATGCTGACATCCGGCAATTTAGATTGATGTTTTTTAAGTAACAACCGAAAGGACCTGAGGTTCAATTACTGTATAAACTCCACATAGACAGTAAAGCCGAGCTCAGAATGTAACCCGGGATCCTGCAGCTGTTACCATGTTTTGAAAGGCATGTTTTTTTATATGGTCTCATTACATCGATATCTTACAACATTAGTTTTAAATGCTGTCACGTATTTGACAATGGTAGTCAAAACTTTAGAGTATAATAAAAGCTTCGAGATGACTTTTTTGGCCAATGGGGTAGTTCTGCTATACGGATCTGTCAACCCTGTCTACATTATACAGTCAAGTCCAAAGGCCTTCATTCTGATCTAGTTTGTCATTACTGACAACTAGCTGTGAAGCTGTATTCCTTATGCAGGATTCCCTGTAGCTCCTGAGCATTCAACTGATCAGATGCTAAAATAAAGCCGACTGAAGGTGACACTTCCTTTCATCGAGGGCGCCTTCCAAACTCAAGCAACCAGAAATGTCCTTCTCCTACAGCTGACAAGCAGTGATGGTCACCAGGTGGGATATGCTATCCTAACAGTCTGGAACTCTTGTGAATTATATGCTGATAGATATAAACAGCTGTTATTCTTGGTAATGGAAAGCAATTAGAAACATCTGCACACTTGGCGGTGAGCGATGCCTTCCTTAGCTGCCCGCTTCCCAGGTGCCACTGGGAAATAATTACATCATCGGGACAATGCAGCCGAGCCTCCAGGACTGGTACTGATCTGTGAAGAACAAGAACAGAGCCCCTCCCTTTATGGAACAAGAGGAAGTGAGTGTTCAAAAGTTTATACTCACTGAGGACAGTAAAAATAGACTAATAATTTACAGCTAAATTTTTAATTGTGGTATTTTCTATTATACCTCAGCAATACCAGTCTACAACCAGTCTACCCAACTACAAATCATACTAATTGTTGCTTTTAGATGGTAATCTTAATATTAGAGTTGGTATATCACTTATGTGGTGGCAGGGTGGCATAGTGGTTAGCCCTGTCACTTTGTACCTCCATGTTTAGTTGGTTTCCTCCGGCTGCTCTGGTTTCCTCCCACAGTCCAAAGACATGCAAATTAGGATAACTGGGATTCCCAAATTGCCCACAGTGCATGAATGGAGTGTGTGTGTGTGTGTGTGTGTGTGTGTGTGTGTGTGTGTGTGTGTGTGTGTGTGTGTGTGTGTGTGTGTGTGTGTGTGTGTGTGTCTGTGTGTGTGTCTGTGTGTGTGTCTGTGTGTGTGTCTGTGTGTGCGTGCCCTGGGATGGCTTGAAAAGGTGTGTAACATGCCTTGTGCAGTCAGTCTCCAGGGATAGGCTCCAGAACTCCTGCGACCCTGTATACTGGATAAAGCATTATAGACGATGAGTGAGTGAGTTTGTCAGCTAACTTCTTGCTAACACTATTCTCTATCGCCCACTGCCTAGCTTGTTGCTAAGACTACTTGCTACTGTCTGCTGTTATTGGTGTACTGCGAGTTCCACCCGAAATATATCTATTTCCTGCATAAATATTTGACGTTCACTATAGTAGGATGATACCAACAACCAATCAGGCCTGTTATTGTAAAGTGCAGGTAAAGTTAAGTTAAGCATTTATTCGTCACTTATACATTACTGCACAGTGAAATTCTTTCTTCATATATCCCAGCGTAACTGGGATCAGAGAGCAGGGTCAGCCATGATACAGCGCCCCTGGAGGAGATAGGAGCCTTGCTCAAGGGCCCAACAGTGACAACCTGGTTTTTGCCCCCATTTCACACAAGAACATGTGATGGGTGACGTCATGACGACGTGAACATTGCCACTCAGAAGGCACCACAAATGCAGCCTTACTGTAACATTAAGTGACCTTAGCAGTGGCTGATTACTGTGATCTAAGATGAGTTAATCACTTTACTGCATCCAACCATTAATCTCATGCCGTGTCATGCAGACTTCTTCTTTATTATGTTTTTCATTTCTTTCCTGATAATTTTGCGCTATTGCTTTACTGAATGACCCATATCTCTTTTGAAGTTTTTGTGTAGGTACATTATAAAAGAGAGGTACAGTATTATGACATACAGTACAAACCATGTAAAACCAAGAGCAATGCCAAACACGGCATGTAAAATAAGGTTTTAAATCACACATGATGATATTGATATGAGACAAATTATTTTGCTGGCAGTCCAACTTTTGTTTTCAATATAACAAAACAAAATAAATATAAATATTGATATGGAAATAACGGCCTGCTCATGTGGTCAGCCCCCCTCTGCTAAATACCCTTTTCTTCAATTAACTGGCAAAGCCCACCTAATCACCTTTCATCACGTCCAAATCTCCAACTGCGCCAAGCATGTGGAATTTCTCCCATGAAAGCATGACTGTGACTGTAATGACTTTGACCAGACCCCTATGGAGAGACGTCATCTGTAAATACCAGCAGCCTCTGGTGTGCTGGACAGAGCTGGAAAGTAGTGAATAGGAGTCTTGACTGACATGGAGGTTTGACGGCTATAAACAGGTACTGTATAACCAGGTAAGTGTGGAATAAACTTCAAAGTGCATGGCAAATTCTTTGCTTTACAGGGGAACGCTTTAAACTTTATCAAAATCACTTTAACATGGCAGACAAGTGCTAGATATTAAGGAGCAAGACAGTTTAGCTAAATTTCCCTGAAATGTCAGAAAGGTTCAGCGTATTAAAAGAAAAGGACATAAAACTCTTGGAGAAAATTAGCTGGTCAATGGACAGTGTGCGAACTGATTTAAGTGCAAATAAGTGATGAGGAAAATTATGACCTTTTTTATATTCCACTTATTCCACAAAGCCTAGTAATTTGAACATACAGTATATTCAAAGTTAATCGTTGTCATTTAAATGCATGCTTAAAACGACTAGCACCATTAAGCCAAGTGCACAAAGTTAGATGTCAAAAAACTTCTAATATTGTCTTATCTTAATAAAATGTTATTACTGTGCCATTTGACTCTACATGTAATACAGAAATCTTAACCTCAGTTTGTTCTGCTTCTCATTCCAAGGATTCAAATGGTTGTAACAACAAGCATTTCATTGTCGAGCCCGTAATTCCAAAGGCTACGAGCAGAAAACGTCCGTCAGGACAGATAAGGCCAAAGGTAGCCTGCCGATGTTGGATATGTTGATGCTGGCTGGCGTATGTGTCAGAGGGATCTGCAAGCGCAGCTTAGGAGAAACATGGCAGCTGTTGCAGAGACAAAGTGAGGAGTTTTAGCAAACCCACACATACACTCACAAATCCACAAAGGCCAGGCTGACAGGTTCACTCAGAAAACAGGCAACACCACGGCAATTGCCTGTATATCTAAATGCTTTTACATTATGCCCAGGATAATGTGTAAGGGGCCATTATAGCCACAAAACTTAACAAGCTACTCAAACCCCAAAAGCAGACCAGCTCTCCAGGCTAATATTGATTTTTATAGTATATATAGGCACCAGGGTGGGTACTATGGAAGTTCAGTGCGTACCATCGTGGAACTATGGGATATACCACCCTACATTGGAAAATACCATGTTAGGTACTGTGGCATTACAGCGGATACCGTGGTAGTTCTATGGTGTATACCATAATACATTGGTGAATACCATGATATGTACTGAACTGTGGCTACCAATGCTCAGCAGGTATCTAATATGGCATGTGTATACATACTGTACAATATTAGATATGTTAGTATGTACCACTGTGGTACAATATGGTACAGGCAGTACCATATTACTTTATGTAATATTAAGAGTTTCAATATGCATTATGGTATTTAATTAAAGTTACATACCTACAATTTTACCATATTATAGAAATGTCACCATCATGGTATATAAACATGTATCACATATCTTTGAAAGTATCCTGATATACATTCCATAGTACCACACTATGGTACATCAGAGAACCACAACCATACTATAGTACATATGTACCATTGTACAAATGTATGTACCATTGTAGTACCATATACCAAGGTGTGGTACATGTACTATATCAGCAAATAAGTACCATGATACTGACAAAAATACTATATACCATGGTACAAGTACTATCAGACTGACATGCATGGACTCAAGCTTGGTGAGCTGGATTATGGACTAGATCACATAACATCAAGATGAGAGACTGCACCTTTGAGATCATAGTCAACGGCACGGAAACACAGCACTACTTTTACTCATCAACATCAAACATTTTTCCTTTTCCACTACAGGTGAGTTTCTCATCCACATGTGAAACAAATGTCTCTTATATTCTCCAAAACTTAAACTTTATGTAGGCTCATTGTTCTACGCTTTAAAGATAAATAAATAAAGCACAAAGTGTCCTGATGTAACTGCTTCAATCTCTTTATACACATGTTCATGATTCCCTGGGGCATTATGAATTATTAGAATATGGGCAGATGTATTAAAGTGTAGGAAAAATTTATTCTGGCACAGATGTTACATTCAACCTTCTAATAATGAAATCTGCTTTTGTGTTATTTAAAAATATATATAATAACCTTTTTTCACTAATCCCCTGACTTGTGGCCTAGAACACCTAAACTACAAAAGCTCAATCCCTGTCTGTCCATATTAGGATTATGTCTGAGGTATGCCCCCCCCCCCACTTGCTCTCACAAATATGTTAGATACACATATCTGTTTAATTGAATTCTCTTTGAATGCAGGATTACACAGTAATACAAGACTGTCATTGTAATTACTTTGCCAAGCACAGATGATTCATGTAAACATCTGCATGACAATTTATGAGACAGAATTTATTATTTCACTATGTATCTTGGATGGAAATGGATTACTGCGTATGCAATATGGACCATATGTGATGCACGCACATGGACTGTATAAGTAGTTTGTGTGAATAGAGACACGTACCAGGAATGTTGCGTTTGAATTAAAAGGCTCCTTTCCATAGACACAGACTTTTCCTTTGTGTATTGCATTTGGACAGCAGGTTGCTGATGTGATTTTTGTACAAAACAGGATTTTCTACGATTATAAATTAAGCCCCTTAACTACTTGATTTAGTTAGAAAAATCTAACTAAAGCCATACACCGCAAATCCACAAAACTTCAATGTCTTTATTTGGCAGTGAACTATCTCAGTGTAAATCTGCGCCTTCCCCAATTGTCTTTACCTCACGTGCTGGGAAGAATATTGCTGCACCTGCATGTTGTAGTGATTTCCTTCAAATTTGGCAGATGGTCCACTCAAACCCCTTCACACACATGCGTGCAAACATACACACTCCAGCCCCCTTCCACATACCCCCTGCTCAAATGCAAGCTCTGGCACCTGAGTCTATTGGGAATACTGCCATGCAATGCCACGCTACGCTAGCTTCCAAACAGACTGTTGGACAACACGCACACACACATGGACAGAAGGAATGTTTCCTTCCAAATGTTGTGCAAATTGTAGGTGAACTTCTGAAAAGTGGAAAAAGGTGGAGTTGACACTCAGCTCCACCCACATTAAAATGTGACATCCAGCTCCTCCTACAATTCCCTTTCCGCTTCTTATTTCTTGTATCCTCTGCCAAATACTCAGTAATGTGTCTACATGGACCCTGATATCCCATAATAATCAGGAAAACAGGCCAAATTACAGCAGACTGGTCCTCTACCTTTAAAATTTGATCCATTGGGTTGCTGGCAAATGGCAATGATTGGCCTACATTTCACATATACCACAGCATCTACAGCAACTAATTATAGATGATATTGAATTCTTGTAACTAATACTAACATAGAAAGTGGGATTTGTATGAAAAGATGGGAAGCCCGCTTCTCTCAGAAGTTCTGGGAGGTTCCTGCAAATTTGTATTGGCTCCCTGATGAATCATATACTACTCTATATATATATATACTGTACATATTGTAAAGATTCTGATTTTTATCCCTTTTTATCCCTTCTTCCTAATGGGTGGGGCTCAGTCCAGTTGAATGTCCTGCTTTATCATGTATATTAACAGTTACGACAAGTAATGACAGTTTCGTTTGCAACAGTGTTTTTTTTTAATTATCAATGACTAAAACAGCTACTAAGTTTAACAGGCATCGTTCCTACATTAGCATTTGATTGCTAATGTTACATAAACTAACTGGTTAGGTAATACTGTGTATTCAGGTCCAATGTGGTGAGGTCAAATGCCCTGTATACATGGTTAAAGTTCTCATAGACTACAAAAAACACTCCTTGACTTGAATAATGCTAGTAATCAAGTCTAATCTAATCTAATCTAATCTAATATGATATAACATAATATGAGATATACATGATTTTCTATGTTGCATTTTCTAAATTAGATTCACTAAACCAGGCGGCACGGTGGTGTAGTAGTTAGCACTTTCGCCTTGCACCGCCAGGGTCAATTCCCGTCTCTGTGTGCATGGAGTTTGCATGTTCTCCCTGTGCTTGGTGGATTTCCTCCGGGTACTCCGGTTTCCTCTCACAGTCCAAAGACATGATCATAACACTGCCTCCAGAGGCCTGTACAGTGGGCACTATGCATGATTAGCATTGCTTCATGTGCATCTCTTCTTACCTTGATGCACCCACTGCTCTGGAATTGGGTCAATCTAGACTTATCAGATCACATGACCCTTTTCCACTGTTCAAACGTCAGGTGGCTTTCAAATGGCCACACAACTGTTTAGTCCCAGCCCTGTGAGTTCTCTGTGCATGTATCGCAATCTATATACTTTCACTATTAAACATAGCTGTGATTTCTATTGTCAGTCTTTTGTGATGCAGCTTATAAAGTGTTTATTTGATCTTCCAATCGCATCATTCATGACTTTTAGGAGCTGAAGCTGTGTTATTGGTGTCAGTGGGATCTTCCTGAAAAGAGATTTTGCTGGGTGCAATGTCTAGTACTAACCTACTGTAATCTCTAAATGATAAAAACTGATCAAGTGCTTGGAGCGTGTAAACACACATCTTACTCGCTCAAAGTCGACTTAAACAGGAAAGTTGGATTCTATAATCAGAACGACTGAATAAATATTATTCATGAAATCAGAGCTCTTGTTTGGTAAACATCACTGGATGTACAGTACATACAGTAAACCCAAAGTAGGCTACTACCAAAATATATTATGAATGGATGATTTTTAAGAATGATTAAATATTCCAAACTGAAAAAATGTTTTTTTTTTCCCCTGCAATTTTCCCCCCAATTGGTTGCAGTTTTTGCCATTATCAGAAACTCATTTAGTTATTGGTAATAATTTTTAATTCACAGCTGCTTTTTAAAACAGCATTACAGTCATTTATTTACCAATGTAGTATATTAACACAAATAGAGTGTAATTTCCTTTTTTGTCAGTGATGTTACCACTACATGGAATGAAATGTCCTGTATTTGTTAGGTTTATTAAGATGCTTTGTACATGATGAGTAATAGGAATGAGCTATCAAAATGAATCACACACATGCTTAATTCTTTTCTTATAATTAAGACATGTTCCCTTAGGCCAAATGCAAAAAAAGAAAAAAACAAAAAACATTCGCCAAAACTCTAATAAGTCTAAGTATGACTCTCTGGTGTGACTTGGAGCAAAACTCGGAGTGAAAGATTCCCCGCTTATTGCAGCTGTAGCCTTTCTCTAATCTGATTTAATCACACAATTCCGACCAGCACTACAAGCGACATTAATGGGAAAAATAATTACTCATGTACATTGCATGAAGTCCTTATATTAAAATGAGACGCCGAAAGAGCCTTTAGCTGTTAGTATTAATTAAGTCCCTGGATCAGTAACATGATGTACCACAACTGACAGATATCAGAGCGTTCGAGTGCGTTTGTTCACAGTAACAGAAACATGAGCAGAGTTATGAGCAGAGAAAAGAGCAGTCTCATCTTCAGGCTTGAGGCTTGCCCTACAGTTACAGATACTACAGAGAGGCAAAAATAGAGTGAGCCTTTAAAAAAAAAAAAAAATATTTTAGGCATCTAAAATCTGAACACACTCTCGCTTGATCATCATTTAAGCCATTTTGGGGGAAACACATTGTCTTTCCTAAAAGCAAACTACTGTAATGGTCAGAAGATTCAGTCGCATACAATGTGCATCATTATTAAGGGCATATCAGATTCTCTTGAAAAAAGTGGTGTCACGGATAAGCATTCATCATTAGGTATATGTATAGTATGCATTTTTATTTTTAAAAAATTGTGCTGCATGATTTCCAGATTTCACCTTCTGTTGTGGTTGATCCGGTCACATGCATTTAAGTTTATAGTATAACTGAAGGAGCTAATAAGATCAGAGGCATGGCTTGTATAAAAAAGAAGAGACAAAAAAAAATAAAGTCAAAAACTAAATATAGAATATAGAGTTTTATTCATAGGCATCAAGGGTTAGCCATTACTCAATCATATTAATTTCCAACCAGACCGTTGTAAGGATCGAAATTTACAAATTTGTCTCAGCTGTCAGAGGTGAAAACACATTTATATGAAGCAAACAAACACAGTATAAGGAGAAATTACAACCTTGTGTTCAACAAGGTTGTGTAGTAAAGTCAAGGTAAAGCACTATTATAGTCATAATGTGAGTCGTAAACCACTCACAGCAAAGATAACAGCCTTCCATTCGGAGTCAATGGTGTCATCTGGCCTTGCAGTATTGCTCATTTGACGTAAATCTCTTCGATATTTTGATTTCCAGAATGCAATCTTATGACAGAAGGATTATTAATGAAAATTCCACCCTGCGTGCCAATCCTTGACAAGATAAGACAGCCCATACATTTGATATAATGCATGATCGTGTCTGACATTGTTTCGAAACTTCATCATAGAAAGTGTTTTTTCCCCCCCTATATATTACCTGAAATGAAAGATATACTGTATGGTACAAAAACCCCTCTTAGCAATACCTGGCCTTCTAACCAGAGGAAATCAGGCAGTGCATAGCTGTGGCATGTGTGCTGGCCGAGATCCACACCTCTATAAGTACTGGCGGCCATAAAATGAGTCTCAAAATAACCTGGCAGGAGCTGGAGACCCAAATGGAGAGTGAGTGTGAGACAAATAGATAGAGAGAAAACCTACCAAGCCATGGCCATGAGCAAAGTGTGGGAAAACGGTGACAAAAATGGCTTTAGAGACACAGTGTTCTCTCGAAATCTTCATTACTGGTTTATTCATGTAATGTTTGCAATTGTGGCTTGTGCAGTTGCTCAATATCTCTGTTATTTTGACAAAGCTTTTCTTTGCCGTCCCACTTCTACTAATTTTCTGTCCTCCGGGAGATGTGAGATGTTTATGGTGCTACTTTTTGAGGTTTAACTGCACTATTGTAGACTCAAGCTTTCTTCTCAGGAAGACTGAAACAGGCTACACTGGTCTCAGGCTTCTCATCACAGCTGTTCACTGGAAAGTCAGCTTTACAATGCACTAGCAGTGACTGTTTCACATTCTCTATAGAGATTCCGTTGACTGTCGCACACAAGTGTGTATTGTCTTCTGAGAGGATCTCAGTTGGATTCTTGAGTGGGCTTTTCAAGATCCATCCAAGTGCGGTCTTGACAGCAGATGGTCCATTGTCTTCGCTCTTAATTGCTCTCCATGGCGCTGAAAGTTGGAGCTTTTTGATTCCAGTGAGGAGCTCCACTTTCGTAATTTCACTTTGCTGACTGACACTTTTGAGTTGACTTAGGTACAATATTTCTATAAGTGCTGACTCCCTTGCTAGTCCTGAATTCAAATGAATGTAATTCATTCAATATGATTTTTAATGTTTCTACCAACACCTTACATAAATGCAAGTTGTGATGAAATTATACACCAGGTTTTTGTACTTGCAAATTTGTATGTGTGCAATATGGCTCATAATTAGCAAAAGTATTGCTGATAACTAAATACGAATAATAAGATAGCCTGGTAAATAAATATTCATCCTTATTGAGGAGTATTGGGAAATGTATTTGGGTACAGGACAATCATAGGCAATGTATATATTTTTTTAAGTTAAGCATTACTATCTAAAATGCTCTTTAACTGATGAGCTGAAGGTCCATTTGCATTCAAAATTATCCATTTTGAATCATCCATAACGCCAACACCACCGCCAGGTGAACTGAATAACATTGATTATCAATTATACACCAGTAAACTGGTGACAGTATCACAGGCAACCAAGGCTCATTTATTCCTGTGGGCACCAAATGGCAAATACTTCAAGGTTGTTGATCAGGCTTCCAATTTCCCCAGATCTCAATCCTAACAAGAACCTCACAATGCACAGCACCCAATGGATCTGCTTCTAATACTCTGATGCCAGACACTACAGCACCCCCCCAAAGGTCTTGTGGAGTGATTTCCGGAGGGGCCAGAGCTGCCCTCGTGGCACAAGGGGAACATACAAAATATTGTTAAGCAATGCAGTAGTAATAGTTTGCGTTGTAATGTTATGCCACATACAGTACTGGCAGCACGGTGGCATAGTGGTTAGAACATAGAGATGTTCTCCCCGGGCTTGGTGGGTTTTCTACAGGTACTCCAGTTACATTTCCACAGTCCAAAGACATGCAGAGTAGCCTAATTGGTGTTCCCAAATTGCCCACAGTGTATAGGATCATCGCCCTGTGATGGACTGGCAGGGTGTACCCCGTCTCATGCCCAACGTCTCCTGGGATACGCTCCAGGCTTTCTGTGATTAATGGTATGAATTAATGAATGAATTATTGTTTTTAATATATTTCTCACATTTATGAAAACATCAATCACATATACAGTAAAATACAGGTGAGTTTTTGATAGGGTTTGCCACTCCCATGGATCACACAGTATCTGCCAGTCCTGGACACTGGGGACTCCAGATTAGGATGCATACTTGGTAATATAATAGAGCTATAAGTAAAATCCTGCTCGTTCAGATAACTTACAATGCTCTGGGTTATTCATAAGCTATGTCATGTAGTAGTCCCAGACGCAACTTAGGATTTTATTAACAGCCCCTGCTTGAGCAGTACATATATGAGTAGTTGTAATAATAACCTTAAGCTGCTAACAGAAGGGCCATATAACAAAAAACACAACATTAACATTTTCATTGCAGAGAATAGACAGATGTTTTCTGGATCTTGGGTTATTTAAGTCTAAAAGAGTAGACAGACAAAATGACATTCATAATGTAGTAATGGGAAGATGGATTGTACTAAAGGTGCTTGGGCCTGTTGGAAAGGAGCTTATATTACAGCACAGAGAGTAGGCAAGTGTACAACTTATTCTCCATTCAACCTTTGCATAATCAGATAATGTGTATCTAGAGATGGCATTATGTTTTCAGCATATGGTGAAAAAAGCTATTTTGGCTTTTCTCTGTGGAAGCTGGGTATTAAAAACAGCACATTGTGCATCATTTTAAAACATTATTGTATATTATTGCCTTACCACCTTAAGATTAACCCCTGGCTTGTTCACTGGCTTGTTTTAAATACAAAAGGGATATAATATTGTGCTCATTTTTTTAAAGCATGCCCATAACCCTGAAATGTTACAGCAGATATTCGGCAGTTTTAAATGCTGATCTCTGGTTTATGAATATAAAAATTTAACAAGATGCATAAAAAAGGCCAACGATAATGCAAAAAGGCCATTTTGGTATAACTTCTACATGTTTAATTTTAAATACATTAAACTTAATTTCAGTAACCCTTAATTTTCATATTCTTAATACAGTGGAACCTTGAATTACGAGCATAAGTAGTTCTGGGAGCGTGTTCGTATATCAAAACACTTGTAAATCAAAGTGAATTTCCATATAAGAAATAATGGAAACTCAGATTATTCATTCCACAAACCCCCAAAAATAAATACATAAAAAGAATTAATACCTCCACTCGGTTAACCTTAACCACACATAACGGAATCAGGCTGACAAAGGGAGAGAGAGAGAGAGAGAGAGAGAGAGAGAGAGAGAGAGAGAGAGAGAGAGAATGGCTCTTTTATCTCTCTAATGGAACTTGCTTTTGCTTTACACACGCACACACACGGGTGTTATAATAAACAGTACACCCATGCTATACAATCACAAATAGACACAAAATAAAATATGTTTTACGCACACACATGGGGTCACAGTGTTACAGTAAATAGTACAGGTCAAATTTTATTCAAAATTTTTGCTCATCTTGCGGAACACTCGCAAACAGCGTTACTCGCATTCCGAGAATCCACTGTATAGTGAAAAACATTTAAAATATCACGCTAAAAATGCAATTATAGAACAGTATAAATCATCTACTTGTTTGCTCTAAAAATATTTTAAAAAACAAACAAACAAGCACATAACTTAAGTCAATGTGTGACGTGTCCGGTCAACATTCACTCACACTGTGGAAAATTTGGGAACTAGCCTCATCTGCATGTCTTTGGACTGTGGGAGGAAACTGGAGTACCCAGAGGAAACCCAGTCATTTGCTAGACAGGATTCAGACTTTGCAAAAGTATATGCCATTGTATGTCTAGGCATAATCATTCTTAAGGAATACATACAGTTCCCTAGATGGAACCACATTGTGTCATATCAAATCAATCATTATGTTTTCCCACCTTTGATTGCCACCCCAGGAAAGTCATCAGTTTAGCCTGGCCACCCCACTGATCAGGTTATGCCTCTGTTTATGAGGTATTATTAAAAATGTTTACAAGTAATCATTACTACATAACACAGAATGATAAGTTCTGTTATAATAACTCAAGAAAATGTTCCTAGTCTTCCTCCCAATAATATTCTAGCATTATGAAGCTCAGTTTAATGAAATACTGTGTACGATCTTATTTGGCCTTTAAGGGCTGCTAAAATTGTCAACTGTACACAAAAGGTATACAGTTAATGAACGATGAAGCTCATTTCTGCTTTATGAAGGGGCCAGCAAGTCAGGCACACTTCATTTGTAACTGCAATGACATTAACATCAATCTGTCTCAACTGCTGCTTAAATGACTGTGAAACCTTTACAGCTCTGTTAAGAAAAGATATATAACTTCAATATAAAGAGACCGTTTATAACAACGTCCAGATGACACATTTTCCTTTTAGTAGATTTGATGTCTTTTTTATGGCTAGTCAAAGGTGGAAGCTCACAACATAAAAAACAAAAAACAACAACAAAAAAAAAAATCCAAAAGTTATTCCCAAGAAAGCAAGCATTAAAATTAGCCATGTTTTATTTATTTATTTATTTATTTATTTATTTAATTTTTTTAAACAGATTCCAAAATTGTTGGAACAACAACAGATTGAGACTCATAAAAATGGTGTAAAGCCTTTTATTACCTACTGACATACTGTGCATAATGGAAATATTTTACAATGCCTCCCATTTATGGACCTCAGTCTGCTGTAAATTATATTATACAAGAAAAAGCATCAGCAATGGCATTAGCAGCCATGTATTAAACAAATTCTTGCAAACATTCTTCCTATATGTTCCCTGTAACAAAATTCGTTCTGCCACCATATTTAATGCTACTTTTTTATTAACATGCAAGCATATGCTAAAATGTCTACAAACAGTGAAGCTAGCTCTCGGGCAGAGTGATCCACACCACTTTCCATCTTTATTCTAATAACAGAAATGGGCAAAGAGTATGTGACCTTTGTCAAAGGCTTTGAGGCTAGTCGTGCTAGCCTCCAGCTATGGCCATGAATATGCAAAGCTCTCATAGTCTCTCTCTCTCTCTCTCTCTCTCTCTCTCTCTCTCTCTCTCTGTCGATCTCTGTTTCAAATGTAAAACAAAAAATGGTTTGGAAACATTATGCCTCACAGGGCCATCATTGCAGTGAGCTGTGCAGAGCTGAGATCCGCAAGAATATCTGATGGGGTTACTGTCCAGTACCTTGCTTTATCATATGTCCTAATCTGCTGGATGAACAATTCTGCTTGGTAGCTTGATCACAATGAATCGTGTTAAGATCCTGTAAAAATCAGTGTTGAACGTTGCAACTTCATCTTCATCATTAACTTCTGCTTTTCAAGGGCATCCAAGATTCATTTAGGAATTTTGTAATTAAACATCTTTCATCCACATGTTGGTCTTTAGTGCCTATATTATGCCATTTGGCCAGAGGCGATTCTATAGTATGTTGAGGCCCTAGGCAAAAAATTGTAGGGGACCTCTACAACCAGCTTTTATCATTATTATTTTACACACCAATCAGCCATTATATATATATTCATATTCTGCCTTTAATTCTATGTTTAATGTATATATTTTTATATACCTATTCTTTTTATACCTATATTTATCTTCATTTATTCTATTTTATGTTTATTTCTTTGTGGCATTCATTGGGGGACACCAAAGAAAGGATTTCATTGTACCGGGGGAACATGTTTCTTTACTGTGACAAAAACTAAACTTGAAACTAAAGTGCAAAAGATTATGCTCAGTAATGTGTAGGGTCACCTTGTGCTGCTTTGGCCCCTCTGGGTATAACCTCTCAAGACCTACTGGGGTGTTTTGTGGCATCTGGCAACATACAGGTGTTGCAACATACTGGTGTCGCTGGCACCAGTATGTTGACAGCGGATCTTTTGGGTGCTGAGGCAGATTTAGCTGGGGCCTCCATGGATCGGACTGTTTGTCCAGTACGTCTCATGGGTGCTCAGTTGGAAGATTGGGTTGGTGGCCTTAGGTTCTTTGCTTGCCCAACACACTGGCTGGGTGTTCTGGTGCCTTTCTATCATGGGCAGCATAGACCTTTTCTGCAATTTGTGCTGCATTGGCTTTTCTGTGGAATTGAACGGGATGGCCTCGCATGTGGTCCTCATGGGCATGGGTGTGTCTTGAGTGCATGATCCTGTCACCATTTTACTGTTATACTGTATGACTGATAATCAATGCCATAACCCTCGAGGCCCCCTACTGGCCTGGGGACACATCATAATATTGATGTCAGTGGGAATTAATTATTGCTTCATCTCTATCCAAAGAAATGCAGCAGCACTTGTTGTCTTGTGAATCACTAAATAGCCAAGTTGAGTTTCTGAAGTGACTAGATGTCTACACTATTTTTGACATTAGATTTTTTACAACATAATATTGAATCTTGCTCAAAAATGGTGATAGCACTACCAATAAAAACCTGACTGTTATCCATTATGTTTAACGTCATAACATTTTAAAAATCCTTTTAAACAACTTTCTAACTCTTCATGTGATATCACACACTGACATTTTTATGGCATGTAAAAGTTCAAAAATTCTCACAAGAATTACATAAATACAGTTCCAAGCACAAAAGAAATATGAATTATGTTTCAGGGCAGATTTCTACTTTAAATTAATTAGAAATCGCATTAGCTATTCCACGCAAAAAAAATATTAGGTCATCTTTTGTGCAACAGGAGACCAGACTGATATCTGAAAGATGAATAAAGGGAGCAAACAGGACTTCAATTATTCATTGAAATGTTCTCAGAGCAAAAAGTGTCATGATCAGGTAAGTTAGACGGCCAGTCAATTTAATCTCTGAACATATTTAAATAACTGAATCTCATATGTGCAGGGATGATATTTGGTCTGAAAGAGTCTTGACAGACCTTTGTGTGTCTTCGTACATGATGACAGGAGATCAGCTGTTCTTAATTTCACTGACATCTGGCCACACATGGCCATAAATATGAATAATGCTACGGATTTACCCTCACAACAGCGTGCTATCACCTTACTTTTGACTCATCTTAATTCCAAAGCTAGATTTCCCCATCTGTTGCAAGAGCATCTCAGGCATTGTTCTTAAAGGATAAAAATCGGTTCCATGTTTTAAGCTTCTCTCTTGAGGCCCGAATGGCCTCATATGAGGTCATGACATTTTCTCCCAATTATATTGTCTATACAGTATAACCTTACTTAGGGAACCTTAGGGAAAACAAAACTACATAGCCCTGGGTGAATGTTTGCCCCCCCACACACTCAGGCCTGCTTACTGCCACACCTGTTTGCAATCAAGAAATCACTTAAATAGGACTTGCCTGACAAAGTGAAGTAGACCAAAAGATCTTTAAAAGCTAGACATCATGCAGCGATCCAAATAAATTCAAAAACAAATGAGAAAGAAGAGAATTGAGAGAATTGGTGGCACAACCAGTTTACGGGGCAAACACGTTTTTCTTTTTTTGTTTTCCCTTATAAATAAAACCCTTAATTTAAAAACTGCATGATGTGTTTACTTGTGTTACCTTTGACTAATATTTAAATTTGTTTAATGATCTGAAACATAAAAGTGTGACAAAAAGGGGGCAAACACTTTTTCACACCACTGTAATTCTTTTGCCATACTCCTTCCCATTTAAAACTAATGCTAATAAAGAGAAAAGAGTGGGGAGAAAATGCAAAGTACTCAACAATAAGCTCAGGGTCTTAGGAAGATAAGGAGATGAGAGGCTGGTTGTATCGTATGTGCAATTAAAAAAAAATCTATGTGGCTTATAAGTGTGTAAATTATTTCAGTGGTAGGTCAATATAAAAAGTTTAAGATCATCTTTATTATAAAATTGTTAAAAGTTTCATATTACACCTTGATCAATGAATTTGCTAGTTAACAGTTTCAGTTCCAATACAAGTCTACAGTATGAAGAGATGCATCTCTACTCACTTCATGTAACGCACTTCATCTTCAACACATTTGTTAATCATAGTCTTTGAATCTAATTTATTAGGTAACATGAATATAAACAGACACACGGCGGCACAGTGGCTTAATGGTTACCACTATCACCTTGCATGTCCAGGTCCCGGGTTCAATTTCCGTGGAGTTTGCACGTCCTCCGTGTGTTTTGCGGGTTTCAGGTGCTACCAGGTTATACAAAATGGAAATGAATACAATGGTCACCATTGGCATGTTGGACTACAGAGGTTCCTAGATGGATGGAAGGAAACAGACATGCAGTGATACAAAGTGTTTTGCTCGAAAGTGGGACAATTAATGTAGAATTGATTATTATATTCTAAGACCCCTGAATGGGATATCATAGAGCAGCACATATACAGTACATTACATTTATACATTACAACTACATGCACTTAAAACTCAGTGATGGAAGGTAACAAAAGCCCCAGTTACACAACCAGGTCAAGCTGGGGGACGAGGGAGATATTGGGAGAAGAATGTTACAGTAGAACTGCCAGGCAGGAGGTTGGAGTGACAAAGGAAAATGTGGTAGACAGAGTTAGATGGAGACAAATGATCTGCTGTGGTGACCCCTAAAGAGTAGCCAAAAGAAGAAGAAAAAGAAGAAGAAGAATTAGAAATATTTGTGTTTCTTAGTACAAGTGTCAGTTCAGTTAAGCATCAGTTCAATGATAAATGACAGTGTATTGTGCAGGCAGTGAGCACTGAGCAGAGCTCTGTGTTTAGTGATTGATGTAAATGTGCAGGGCACACATCTTCACACTCGTTTATCTGCCCTTGTTGTTGTGAAGGCAGTGGTATGTGTAGTATTCCTGATGCATGAAGTACTCATCACCTTAGACTCCAGCACTGATGTGGTAAACATCGTTGCCCCCTCAAATAACAGAAAGCCTTGCGTTGCTTAAAAAGGCTCATGAAAGAGCTTAGCACCAAATTCTTGGGTTCTGAAAGACAAAACACGGGGGAAAACATAATATTGAGGAGGTCTTATCATCACAATTCACCTCATTACTGTACTTAAGTATACTTCACTACATTTTCCCTGGTGTTGATTTCATTGGCCGTCCCATTGTGATATGCTCAGTCATGTAGCAGGTGTTTGAAATTAAAAATGGAGATGCTTAAACCAGAGAGAGAGTAGAGAGAGAGAGACAGAGAGAGAGAGATAAAGGTACTATAACTACAGGGTTACAGGGAGTACATTTGAAGGTGAACGCTTTTGTACTTTTTCTCATGTGGAAATTTTAATGTAGGGCTTCTACTGTACTTTTACTTGGGTAATATTTTACCAAGGGAATTTCCACCACTGTTTACAACTAAATGTCACATGCTTGTTTTTGGAGTTGGTAGGAAATTGGAAAATGTGAAACATGGGAACAAGTAAGACTTTGCACAGAGATTAACCCACGTTTGATCAAACCAATCAAAACAAGCTCTGGGACCCTGGATCTAATAAACTGCATCACTACCAACCATGTCAATGTGTCAGAATTTACAACAACATGTAAATCATTTACCACTCGTTCACCTGGACACTAGTAAAGGGAATTATGTTAAAATGCTGTTTGTCTTCAGTTCAGCGTTTCGTACTATAATTTCCTCCACACTCACCACCACACTGGAGCCCCCCAGGGTTGTGTTCTGAGCCCCCTGCTGTACTCATTGTACACATATGACTGTGCGGCTACTACCAACTCTACCATCATCAACTTTGTTAATGACACCGTTGTGGTGGGCCTGATCTTTGACAACAGTGAGATGGCCTACCTGGAGGAGATTGGGTACTTGGAGAACTGGTGCCAGAAAAACAACCTTCTCATTAACATGAGCAAGACAAAGGAGTTGATAGTGTACTTCAGTAGAAAGCAGGAGAGAAGCCTACCAGACTTTAGACTGCCCTCCAAGGTGTTTAGAAACCTTAATTCCTGCCCCATAGAGAGCACCCTGACAGTAAACATCACAACCTGGTTTGGGAACAGTACCATGCAGGACAGACGAGCTCTGCAGAAGGTGGTGCGATCAGCTGAGAGCATCATCCGCACCAAGGTCCCTGACCGATACTCGATCTACAGCAAGCGGTGCTGGACGAAGGCCAGGAAGATCGTGAAGAACCTCAGCCATCTTAACAATGGACTGGGCTTAAGCTCCCTGAAGGCCAACACAGAGAGACTGAGGAGAAGCTTATTCCTGCAGGCTATATTGGCTCTTAACCAGAACACCACATAGGACTGAACAATCTGATCTGTTTTCTTTGTTCTCTCACACAATAACACTCTCCTTACTCATACACTACTCATCACATTGCACATTTATGCACATTTGCACATTTGTACACAACCTACAAGTTGCACACCTCTTGGACATTGCTCATTGCTCATTTATCACACAAATGAGGACCAGCTGCAAACATTTGCATAATTTTCTCTTTTTTTATATTTTATTTCTTTATTTTTAGAATTTTTATCAATAAAGAAAAGGGAAATTAAATGAAAAGAAATGCAATCCTAATTTAATCAGTATTTGGCATGACCACCCTTTGCCTGCAAAACCAGAATTGCCATAAACTGTTCTACACTTGCACAGAGTTTTTGAAAGAACTCAGAAGGCTGGTTGTTCCAAACATCTTGGAGAATTAACCATAGATCGACTCTGGATGTGGCTGCCTCAAATTCCTCTGTCTCTTCGTGTAATCCCACACAGACTCCATGATGTTGAGATCAGGACTCTGTGGAGTCGAGCTATGAGGGTTAAAAAACAAATCGCTTCTTCAGTATGAAGCTGAGGGATACTTTGAATCCACCTTCATCTTAGATGGTCAGCAAGAACCCTCTAAGCTAAATCCTTGCTTCATTTCATCTCAGAGATGGACTAAAATCCATAAACATATGGCCCTAAATTACAGCCGATAGATTATTGACATGTCATTCCAGGCAGCTTAAATCCTTTCTTATCTGTGATTAAATGTCAGTCATGTTTAAAGCAGCTGAAAGCAAGATTTTGGAATCCCACATTCACTGGTAGGAAACGTTATTACAGATCATTAATCATGTTAATATAGGCTGTGTCATGCTGCACATTTGGAATTTTCCAATTTAATTCAATTGCATTTACATTAATACAAATTCTTTAAAAAACTAAATTGTAGTTTAATCAGTTTATCCCTATGCACAAACTGGAGGTGACAGGGACAAACAGGAAAACTCCCTGAGATTGCATGAGCACGAAAAATTAAGAGAACCCAGACTGAAAGGAAAACCTGTATACCATATACAGTAGCTTGACCATAAAGAAAATTCTTTCACAGAAAATGTGTTTTAGTTAACATGAAGTCCGCTGGTACCCCTAATAGCAGCAATAATTTACTTTTACTATAGTAATATGAAATGTGGTATATGGACACAACTATTAATGCTTATCACATACTGTACAGCATATTTAGTATGACAGAAGCATTACATAAATATTGTGAATGCCACAGTTATGTTCAATATGAATTTCACAGTTACTGAGTACTATGAGGGTTTGTTTCTGTTTGCATCACAGATGGCTCAACAGCAAGAGAGATTTGCTAGTTAGCTGCAAAACCTTGTAGAAAATCAGACTCTTCTTTTATTTCATCATCTAAAATGCATATTCTGTACCGCAGCTTATCAAAACCACCGGACCTAAGCTGGACAGAATTGACATACTAGCTAAAACACACAGAGGCCAATAATAATTAATACCAATTAAACAACAAGGATGAATCAGCTGTTGTTCACTACCTAAGCCAACACTCCATCCATCCTGAATCCTTTTTCCTCATCTATTATTGGCTTTATTTACTCTCATGCTCTGGCACATACAAAGTTGTGGTGTGATGGAGTTGAGGATTCTGAGCTGGCGATTCACATATGCATTCAAGTTTGTCACCAATTCCATTTCCCCTGAGACAGCATTGACTGTGAATTACTATTACAAGAATTGTCATGGTGATTCACAACAACTCAGAAAAAAAAAAAAATCAGAGGCCCAAAGAACTTAAAATAAAAAGACTTTTCTACATGAGAAAAGTGATGAAGAAGTATTTAAGATGTACAAATGACCAAAATGTGTCCTCATGTCCATCAACTGGACCTGATTTCCCATCTTGACTGCATTCTACAGTATATTGCTTTTCCAAATGGACGCAATCTTATTCGAAATTGTTTATGTACAACCTAATCAGGCTGAGATAGATTGGTACCTTGTGCAGGGTGTATCCCTTCTCATGCCAAAGTCTCCTGGAATAGACTCCATGGTATAGAAGATGAATGAATGAATTAATTTATTAATGAATTAATATAAGGAACTATAGACAGAACTATTTTTAGAGTCATGTTTATTGTTCATACATAAGCCACATGAAATGAATAATTTCTAACGATTTGTTTCAATAATCAATGCTAATAGCACATCAGGAACATGACAGAACTAAGAATCTAAATTAGACCACCGCACACTGAGAACTCTTTCGCTAATTTGCCACAAATGAGAAGTTAATGGTGAGATCGCAGTCTTGTTTTACTCTCGTATGTAGTGTCCCAGCACTATACTGTGAATGATGCCTGCCTTCACTTTGCCACCAGAAGCGTTTATGAAAGATTAGAAGCTGGCTTCCAACCGCATTTCTGTCGAGTTATTTTTGTTCTAATGTATGTGTGAATCAATTAATTGTGTCGTAAAAAGGCCACCGTAAACTGTGTTCTGAAGTTAATGAGTCTGACATTATCGCACCATCACACCAGCTGGCATAATGGAGCATGTGTTGTTTGTCATAATATATGCTGCCATGCTTCACACCCATTAATTGTTTGCACTAGGAACTTTATGAAAAACTTTCAAATGTGCACTGTGTTTTAATTTGTCTGTGCATGCACAGTATATATAACTTACATTCGATATATTATGTGGTGGCATTACATCCACTGTGCTACAGTATGATTGGAAATAAGAACCTGACAATGTGTGGGGAAAAATAGGCTAGGAGTGAACACAATCCACCAGAACAACTTTAGCGTACTTTCTGGAACTTTACTGTAGAGAACACCACCATTCTAGGCAGCACCGTGGTGTAATGATTAGCATTGTCGGCTTGCACCTCCAGGTTTCGGGTCCGATTCCTGCCTCCTGGTCTGTGTGCATGGAATTTGCATATTCTATCCATGCTTGGTGGGTTTCCTCCCACAGTCCAAAGACATGCAGATTAGGCTAATATGTGTTCCCAAATTGCCTGTAGTGTGTGAATGAGTGTGTGAGTGTGTGTATGTTTGTGTGCCCTGCAATGGATTGGCACCCAGTCCAGGGTGTACCCTGCCTCATGCCTTAAGTCTCCTGGGATAGGCTCCAGGCCCCCCTCATGACCCTGTATACAGGATAAACCGGTACAGACGATGAGTGAGTGAGCTTACCATCATTCTTTCAAAGAAAAGAACCGTAGTTGCTGTTTTGATACTGGTGTCTAAAACATCAATAATTGTGTGTCTGTGAAGGCCATTGCATATTCTTCATAACTGTCATCATTTATGGTGCCCTCATTGCATGTTAAGTATATAGAGACAGGGTCATTTTGTCATTAGAGATCATGCCCGCCAATGTAAATATGTTTCATCGAAAGAATAGAGCTGATTAAGGAATAAAGGTCAACGTTTCCTTCTATTTGTTCTTTTCAATTCCTTGGTTCAATCTGTCATACATTTGTACCTGATGCAAGTGCCAGGGTTCTAGATTATACATAGAAACTTCATGCAGTAATACTGTAAGTGGTGGCAGTTACAGTAACAGTCATTTCCACAATTCTCTGTTCAACACTTTGTTCCGTTGTTGGAAATAACTACTCAAAGTACACCAACCATCCTAATTTCATTTACGATCCTCTCCAGAGCTTCCTTCCTCTGGTTTCTAAACAACCTGCCCTAATTTTCTTTCACCGGCCCTAGGTTAAATCACAGTGCCAAATCTAAATCCAGATGATCCAATACTTACTGTTTCTCTCTCCAGCCAGC
Source organism: Clarias fuscus (assembly GCA_030347435.1). Taxonomy (NCBI): domain Eukaryota; kingdom Metazoa; phylum Chordata; class Actinopteri; order Siluriformes; family Clariidae; genus Clarias; species Clarias fuscus. Next base: position 20,239,114 of record CM059208.1, read on the forward strand.
AGTCTACTTAAAAGATAAAATAAGACACACCATGTTCACTCAGTCAATGGCCTTACCAGTCCTGCAGGAGAGAAGGAGAGACACCACTGTGCCCAGCTTGCCATACTAACCCACACCATCTCAAGGTCACCTCCTCCTTCAGCATCAGAGGGATGATGGGTAACACCAGCCAGGTACTCGCCTTCAACCTGGCCCGCTTTTTATTCCTGAAAGATGAGGGGAAGGGCATGGCGGACTCCCTGCTGCTCAATAACTGCTAGCAAATGTTGCCTTCCCTTGAAGGTGTTGACCCTTGAGTGGGTAAAGTCCCAGGGCACCTTACTGCCGAGCAGAGGACAAGCAGACAGCTGTCTTCTGTCAAGCAGCACCTGATCAAAATCCCTGAATAAAAAGTCATTTACCAAAAAAAAAAAAAAAAAAAAAAAAGGAGGGGGAGATGGTCCTTGACTTCAGTCGAGACCTAGAAAAAGTTTCATGGAAGTTGAAATTTATTAATAACCTTCATAAAAAAAAATTCAAACTAAAAGGCACAAATAGTGTTTAATGTAAAAATCATGATTCTCATTATTAGCATGCAGAAGCACTCTGCATTATCTCTGGAAATAGGGTCAAAGCTCTTCTCTTTTGGGTAGTTGTATTGTGAATTTTTGCTTAAAACAGAATTGAAAAACCTTTATAAATTTTCTCTCTTTCTCTTCTTACAAGGCGGAATATCAGAAAGCACATTCTATCTTTTCTGAGGGGAAGAAGCTGCATAATTAATTTGTATATTCCACAGTGACAGATGTTTGATTTTGGCCATAAAAGTAATTAATAAGGGGAGCGGAGAGAGCGGAGAGATTGCTTAAGGATTATTTATGAAGACCTCAGTCTCCTCAGTGGAGGCTGGAGGTGGGGGGGAATGTCAGCTCGCCTTCATGCTCCCTTCTCTTCACCTGCTCCCTGAGACACAGATGTTTGTCTATGTCAGATGACCCCTATCTTTCGCCTAGTGGGTGGGCACTGAGAGAAAGAGAGAGAGAGAGAGAATAATGAATGAAAAAAAAATGTTAAATTAATGTTAAATTAATTGTTACACAGATGATTTGTATTTACTTGCATTTGAAATTAAGCTGTAAATTTTAATGTGTTAACACATGTGATTAAGCTAGACATTTTAACGCATTACTATTTTTTAAAACAAAAATGAATCATATGACCCAAGTTTTGTGGTTACGCGGCTGTGTGATAATGGCATGGTTAACGCGGATAATAAGATGACTGAGGAAACATCACCAGATGTGCTGAAGAGCAAGTCTCATTATAGAAAGCTTTGGATAAAAACAAAGTTGTGTGCTTGAGCTATCTTCAAGGGGAAATATTTTTACGGGAATACATTAAATGTAAGCTGTGGGAGTGGTGGCTCAGGCAGCTAAGGCTCTAGTTTGTTGATATTTTTTATTCTGAGGATCCGGGTTCGGCCACCACCGGTCAGAGTCACTGCATGCAGTACCGGTCCCATTTGAGAGATTTTAATTTAACATTTGTTAAATGTTGATGTTTGAGATATTATTTGAGATAAACTGCATAATCTTTTCCAGGAATTTCTTTATTCCATCATTGCACAAAAAAAAAAAATCACTGCAAAAAAAAAAAAAAAGACATTACATTTTTACGTTGCTTGCGCGCTTTGGATTAATCTGCATGAGTTGGTCAGCTGCCAGATTTTGGTGACAGCATTTAAATATTTTTAAGTTACACGAATTAAAGAAAAAAAAACAAAAGGCGAAGATTATTGCCTTGAATTTGCTGGTAAAAAGAAAATTAATAATGGCTTTTCGCTTTTACTTAATGGGAAAACATTTATAAGGTTGATGCCCTCTCAGGTGCAACTCTGATAACATAACTAATATCATTAGACCATAATTGTTACAAACCTTTCAGCCAGTTACCTAAAAGAGGGGCCAAACTGGTGCTGTTTCATGAGCCTCAGTAAAAAACAAGTGGTTCTAAATCTCCCCTGTGTGTGTGTGTGTGTGTGTGTGTGTGTGTGTGTGTGTGTGTAAGAGAGAGAGAGGATGATTTGCTGGCTCACCTGCAATATATCTAGTTATGCCACAACTCTGACCAGGATGAAGTTACCAAATGTTAATTAATGTAATTTCTAGTTCTAATTGCAACAATAAAGTTTACATAAAAGGGTCAAAATTACTTTCCTCCAAAGCAATAATTAACTAAGTACCATAAATATACTTACTTTATTATACTTTATAGATTTTGTTGCCAGTGAAGAACTGATGCTGTAATCATAAACACTGTCCTGTGCTTATCTCATGTTCACACTCAACATCCTTTCAAAATATTTACTAAAGCTTGTCTTTGCTCCTCTATATTTGGATACTGTAATGATTTCATCCACCCAACAATTTACAGTAGGAACCTCTGTAGTCCAACTAGGGACTGTAGAGACCAATGGTGATTACCATTGTATTTATCCCAAATTTACAACTGTGGTAGGACTTCCGGTCAACACTAACACGCATTCACAAACTAAGGGCAATTTGGGAATTAGCCTAATCTACATGTCTTTGGGAGGAAACTGGAACACCCAGAGGAAACCCACCAAGTACGGTGAGATCATGCAAACTCAGTGCACACAGACCCCATGGAGAGAATTGAACCCGGACCCTGGAGGTGCAAGGCGACAATGCTAACCACTAAGCCACTAAGCTGCCTTTCTGTAATGATTAATAATCCAAATATACAGTGTCAGCAAAAAAGGGTGGGTTTTGTATCTGGATTCACTCAAGGTTTCTTAATCATGACTTCTCAGGGAGTTTTCCCCTTCCAGTACAGTAGTTCCAAAAGACGCTTGGGTCCTAGAAGATGGTGTGACCTAAAGATTCTCTTTCCTTATTAGATAGTTGGTACAAAGCTACTTTTGTAATGGGATTTATACAACTGAGGGAAATGCAGTATACTGTAGTATGACGTTTTAATTTACTGGTATTTTATAATGTTTATATATAAAGGGTGGTCAAATGAAACCTGGATAAAACTGATTGACATAATACAGATAAAACCCCATGAATAAAAGAGGAGGGAGAAGAGTGACCCTGCCCCTGATTAAGTTAGATCTGGTGGGGCTTACCTCGACACACAGCCTCTGCTCGGGATCCGTACTCCTGGATAGGGGTTGGACTTTCTTCTCCGGAGTTGCCCAGGGTGCGAGGCGCCAGGCGGGTGTGGGGATACTCACGAGTCCCCGGCTGAGTGCCATGACATTGGAGTTTACCCCAGTGGACGAGAGGGTTGCCTCTCTGCGCCTGAAGGCCATGGAGGGGAAGACTCTCACTGTTGTCTGTGCTTATGCACCAAACAGCAGTTCAGAGTACTCTTCTTTCTTGGACACTCTGAATGGAGTATTGCTTCGGGCCCAAGTAGGGGATTCTATAGTCTTGCTGGGGGACTTCAATGCACATGTGGGCAATGATGGAGATACTTGGAGGGGCGTGATTGGGAGGAACAGCCTCCCTGGTCTAAACCCGAGCGGTGTTTTGTTATTGGATTTCTGTGCTAGTCATGGATTGTCAATAACAAATACCATGTTCGAGCATAGGGATGCTCATAAGGGTACTTGGTACCAGAGCACCTTAGGCCGAAGGTCATTGATCGATTTTGTGATCATATCATCTGACCAAGAGGCCATATGTTTTGGACACTCGGGTAAAGAGAGGGGCAGAGCTGTCAACTGATCACCATCTGGTGGTGAGTTGGGTCAGGTGGCAGGGGAGGCCACTGGACAGACCTGGTAAGCCCAAACGTGTAGTGCGGGTGAATTGGGAACGTCTAGGGGAGGCCCCTGTCCAAGAGGCCTTCAACTCCCACCTCCAACAGAGCTTTTCCAGCATCACTGTAGGAGCTGGGGATATTGAATCGGAGTGGTCAATGTTCAAAGCTTCTATTGCTGAAGCTGCAGCTGTAAGTTGTGGTCTTAAGGTTCTGGGTGCCTCAAGGGGCGGTAACCCTCGAACAGTGTGGTGGAAACCTGGGGTTAGGAAAGCTGTCCGACTGAAAAAGGAGTCCTTCAGGGATATGTTATCCCAGGGGACTCTAGAGACAGTTGCAAGGTACCGACAGGCTCGAAGGACAGCAGCTGCAGCGGTAGCAGAGGCAAAGCAGCGAGTGTGGGAGGAGCTCTGGAAGACCATCCGGCACCTCAGGAGGGGGAAATGGGGAACCACCCAAGCTGTGTACAGCAAGGATGGGATGCTGCTGACCTCGACTGAGGAGGTAATCGGGCGGTGGAAAGCCACTTTGAGGAACTCCTGAATCCGACTAAGCCACCCTCTGTTGCAGAGACAGAGTTGGAGGATGACGGGGGGATGACGTTGATTTCCCTGGGTGAGGTCACTGAGGTAGTCAAACAACTCCACGGTGGCAAAGCCCCGGGAATTGACGAGATCCGTCCGGAAATGCTGAAGGCTCTGGGTGTTGAGGGGCTGTCTTGGTTGACACGCCTCTTCAACATTGCGTGGAAGTCGGGGACAGTGCCTAAGGAGTGGCAGATGGGGGTGGTGGTTCCCCTTTTTAAAAAGGGGGACCAGAGGGTGTGTGCCAACTACAGGGGCATTACACTACTCAGCCTCCCTGGGAAAGTCTACTCAAAGGTGCTGGAAAAGAGGGTTTGGCCGATTGTCGAACCACAGATTGAAGAGGAACAATGTGGTTTTCGTCCTGGTCGTGGAACAGTGGACCAGCTTTTTACTCTTGCAGGAATCCTGGAGGGGGTGTGGGAATATGCCCATCCAGTCTACATGTGTTTTGTGGATTTGGAGAAGGCATATGATCGCGTCCCTCGGAATTTCCTGTGGGAGGTACTGCGGGAGTATGGGGTGAGGGGGTCACTTCTCAGGGCCATCCAATCCCTTTACACCCAAAGTGAAAGCTCTGTTCGGATTCTCGGCAGTAAGTCAGACTTACCAGTGGGTGTTGGCCTCCGCCAGGGCTGTGCTCTGTCACCAATCCTGTTTGTGATTTTCATAGACAGGATATCAAGGCGCAGCCGTGGAGGAGAGGGTATCCAGTTTGATGAGCTAAGGATTGCACCGTTGCTTTTTGCAGATGATGTGGTCCTGATGTCATCATCAGTCTGTGATCTGCAGCGCTTGCTGGATCGGTTTGCAGCTGAGTGTGAAACGGTGGGGATGAGGATCAGTACCTCGAAATCTGTGGCCATGTTTCTCAGCAGGAAAACAATGGATTGTCTACTCCAGGTAGGGAGCGAGTCATTACCCCAAGTGAAGGAGTTCAAGTATCTCAAGGTCTTGTTTACGAGTGATGGAATATTAGAACGTGAGATTGGCCAGAGAATCGGAGCAGCGGGGGCGGTATTGCAATTGTTTTACCGCACCGTTGTGACGAAAGAGAGTTGAGCCAAAAGGCAAAGCTCTGAATTTACCGGTCGATCTTCGTTCCAACCCTCACCTATGGTCATGAGCGTTGGGTCATGACCGAAAGGACAAGATCGCGAATACAAGCGGCCGAAATGGGGTTTCTCAGAAGGGTAGCTGGCTTTTCTCTTAGAGATAGGATGAGAAGCTCAGTCATCCGTGAGAAGCTCGGAGTAGAGCCGCTACTCCTTTGCGTGGAAAGGAGTCAGTTGAGGTGGTTCAGGCATCTAGTAAGGATGTCACCAGGACGCCTTCCTAGGGAGGTGTTCTTGGCACGTCCAGCTGGGAGGAGACCACGGGGCAGACCAAGGACTAGATGGAGAGATTATATCTCCACACTGGCCTGGGAACGCCTCGGGATTCCCCAGTCAGAGTTAGCTGATGTGGCTGGGGAAAGGGAAGTTTGGGGTTCCCTGCTGGAACTGCTACCCCCGCGACCTGATTTTGGATAAGCGGTTGAAGATGGATGGATGGATGGATAATACAGATTGAATGAGCCCGGCTAAGGTGGCTTGGAGCCAACAATTCAGTGAGTGGAACATCTGCTCCTTGAAAAATCGATGGATAATTTGTTACCAACTTGCAGACGAGATACAGTACATCTCTTTGTGGAAAGTGTACATACAATCATTCACGAATACCACTTGCAGAATAGCAATTGGCCATCGAGCTGGCAACCCGGCCCCTTAAGGAACTGGCACAGAAATGATGGATATATCTCCAGGGTGGGGAGTATCCATCACCTGATGTGCTTGATTGGGAGTTAGTGCCTCATCCCTGCATAATCCTGACCTCACTCCAAGCCATTTCCTCATGTTTGGGCCATTAAGGGAGTTCCTGGTAGGCCAGTGAAGCAGGAAGTCCAATTATGGTTCAGGTATACTGAGAAAACTTTCTACCTTGATAGTGTCCAAGCACTAGTGAAATAAATGCATTAGTGTAGCAGAGGATTCCATAGAGAAATAAGGGTTCTGTTATGCTGTACAATAAAAAGTCCCAGTTTGACTTTTTTTTTTTGAGTTAGTAAATGATGTATTATCCTCCTCATATATTCAAAATGGATATGTTTTAAAAGGAATACAGATGCTTGCCGATCCCTTTAATTATCCCATGACTGACTGATGAGATTGCTTTGAGAATATTGTTAAACACTAAGCTAATTGCCATGTTAGTGTATATGGATTACACAGGCCAAGCCAAGTAGGGAGGACATACAGTAATAACCATAACAGTGCATAATCTAATTCTTACGACTGTTTAAGAACGATAAGGTTGCTAATTTTGTATTTGCCCAAACATCTGTCTTCTTTCCTCACCTAAAGCTTCCTTCAGTGTGTGTAAATGTGTGCAAGACTAAACAGTGAAGAGAGCATTATAATGTCATTTCTTCAACAAGCAGATAAATCAAAAGCTTGACAGCTTTACTAGAAGTTCTTGTGGGTATTTGACACCATTGTGGTGACTGATGCAATCAGAGGGCGACCATAATTCGACAGAAGGTTAGTGCTGGTGACCCGCCACAATATGATCCTGTTTATGGGTGGAAATTGCGGCAAGATTACTCTCCAGGGTGTTATTAGATGGGCTGTGATTAAAAACAAAGCGTTGATATGTGCAAAGTGTGAGGCATCGCGTAGAATTCCGATTACTGTTTTATGTGAATTATGTCTGTTTATGATTTTTTTCCTAACAATGGCGCCTAAAGTTAATATTTAGCCTCATAGTAAGACAGTGTGAGAGGCTTATATTAATATAGAGCGTAGCTTCTTCTTGGGATTATAGTATCAAAATATTAATAATGGCAGCAGAGAACATGCGGAGACAGATAGTCTGGGATTAAAACCCTGCTGATCCTTCTAAATCCAAACTCTTCAGATGAGAGGGACCCCTCGGCTCAACAGCTTGATGTCCCGCAGGTTCCGTAGGTTTTCTCATAATAAGGGTTTCTGGAAGAAGTGCAGTAGTTTGCTTTCAGACCTTTGGAGAGCGCAGAGAGCAGTCTCACAATTGCACATTTATATGATTATAACTTGTTCCTTAGAGCCTATAATTATCATGTGTTGGGAAGGTACATCTGTTTTATTACTTAAGAGAACATTATGATTAATGGCATTTTACAAAGCACTGCTTTTTCTTTAATTGGAAAAATTATTTTGTGTATTAAAACTTTTGAAATGACCAAGTAGTTATAGGTAGTGAGTTTTAATAAGGGAGTGATTAAAATGAAAATAGTGCATTGGAATTATAATAAAATGAAAAGTTGTTATTTCAGCTATAAATCACTATTCGCCCCAGGGTAAAGCACAATGTTTATGGTAGACCACTGCCAAAATTCATTGTCATTAGTCATTATTAATCAAATTTCCAAAAATGTTCGATTTAACACATTACTTTACATTTACTCATTCTTAAATTCTTGCATTCGACTTAAAAAATGTAAACAACAAAACACTTGAATGACTTGTGATCTGTATCTGCCAGCATGGCCTGAAGCTTTATTATTATTATTATTATTATTATTATTATTATTATTTCATTTTAACCCTTTCATTACACCAAGAAAACAAATTTTTTTTAAAAACTGCGAAAAACACAGCTGTGAATTCTGGCACTTATAATATCATATATAAAATGTAAAAAATATAAACAAAAAAGTCACCAATTTTAAACCACCAAGACCCTGATCAGGCAGGTACTAAAAATGATATAAATGCATAGCACAGAACATTCATGCTAACGCACATGAGCTTTCTTTGTCCGGGATCTGATGCTGATACCCGCATGAAAGTCCCACTTATTCTCACGACACCTGTAATCCCTGTGAGCAAGCTTTCCAAAAACTGAATATGAATATCTGCATTTGTATTCTTAGCATCTTGCGATCAGCTTCAGGGAGTTTTGCCTCTGCTCTCTGTGTGTGTGCGTTTCCTTCCATAGTCCATAGAGGCTCTGGACATGTTGATTGGTGTCTTCAAAATGGCCAATGTGTATAACTGGGTGAATGAGTGTGTGCTTGGGTCCTATGGATGATCTTCTTCCATTCCTTATGTTCTTGAGATCCCTCGGACGGTATCCAGGCCCTGTCTGACCCTACACAGGATAAGTGGCATAAACAATGGATAAATGGGTTTTAGATCCTTAGTCTGAAGCAAGGACTCATGTTTTCTCATGCCAAGCCAATTATGAAATAAGAGTAAAGAGTTTAAGACTTTTTTTTTTTTCCCCAGAGGCTTGTGGAGAACAGCTTGACTTTATTATAAATAGCTGTAATATACTCAGATTTCATGCATCTGTAACAGAAGTTGGAGAAATTGGACAGATGTTACTTATTAAATTCAGTTGTCCCTTCTGCTCTTCTTATTATATGTTTTTAACTATTTGGATGAAAGAAAATACTCAAAATTAGTTTTTATGAATGAACTTCTTATGAAGTCGAACAGACTCATGTATTTTAAACTTCAGCAGGGACTATGTATAGTATTAATAGTCAATGCATTTGAAATTAATAGAGAGCTGTAAATTACAGCATATTTTTACACAGTAGACGTGGGTTCAATCTCTCTGTTACTTGGCAGATAAATAGAGAGATTAAACATGATGAAGAAGGTGATCGTAAAAGAATACATTTGCATACTAATTAACACCATGTAATACACTCGCCAATATTCTTGCCAAACAAGTATTAAATTGAGTCATCATAGTAATTTATTGATGAAATGTTCCCAGTAGAAAGTAGGAATTTAGGATTAAGTGAATATAAATACTGCATGTGCTTAGCTGAACATTTTTCGCAAATTGAATGACAATTAATTTAATCAAGGGCCTCTGAAAAAAAGTCAAATCGCAATTTATAGCTGAATCAACTGATTAAGTTGGGGTTTTACTTTTGATTATGAGTCCGTCAAACAAGTTCTTCAACTTCTAAAATTTACTAAATTTGAGCGGAGATACAGTAAGTGCTCGGGAAACTTCATAGTTGTTTTAAAAAATTTAAAGTTGTTACAATTTAACCTTGTAGTTGTGAAGGCATATCACATTGGCATTGATAATCATTATAAATGTCTTTATAAATCTAACAATTCCTTGTAAGCATTTTCAATAAATCTCTGAATGCCCCATAAAGCTTTTCTAATCAGCTATTAATAACAGTTATGATCATTTAATAATCAAAGGACATAAATGTAAATGTTAATAATTAAAAAAAAAAAATTTCACCGCTGTGTTCATGAATACGTTCATCCGGTGCGGATGTCATGAATTTAAGGGCAATGTGTACTTATTTATTTAACCCCCACCCCCACCGCCCTCCTTTAATACGATTTGTCATTAAACCTTAGTAAATAAGTGTTCCCTTTTCCTATAACAGATGCCTGGTCTTAGGCAACCTTAAAATCTTCTTTGATGATGAAGAATACATCTGCTCTGGCCCTCGGTCTTTCTCTGCAGTAATATGTCAGCACTAGCACCCTCCTCGCGCCACAAGGTTAAACCTCTCCACGGCAATATGTAATTAAATGCAAGGAGCATATTTTTAATCCTAAAAGCTATTAGAGTTTCACTGGGGAGGGGGAGCTGACGCATTGTCTGAGCCTACATGGCATTTTTTAAAAATCCCTATCTCTTATGGGAAAAGTGTAACCCATATATGTTCTTAAATGGGCTGATAAAGCATGTTAAATATGGGAGCACTTATACAATTGACTAATCCCTGTTTTTTTTTTTTTTTTTTTGAGGTGGGGGGGGGGGGGGGGGGGTAAATAATGTGGGTTATCTCCTAAAACTAAAATATTGTAATTATTCTTAATACATGACATCAATGTTCATCACCCTTAATATATGAACCATGTTACAGGGAATAATAAGGAAGGTATGAAACTGTAATTACAGTGTATTCATTTTCTACCCCCGGTGCATTAAAGTGCAGAGAATGTTTAATTATTCTATTTTAGTTTTCTACCGTTGAGAAGTGCTGATTAAAGCGACCCATTCCTTAGACACAAAGCTTTGAAATTCGTCAAATACCTAACTTAATTGCTACTTGTAGCTTAAGCCCACATTGTTCTGAAGTATCGAGAGAACAAGGGGGAGGACGAGGTGTACATCCCGGTTTCTATTGGAAGGATTTGCTTTTCCACAGCATCACACTAAGCAGTTGGACACTTTGTCCTTCTCTGTCACACCACGAGCAGGACAATCATCTGGGTCTGGACTCAATGTTAATGCATTCTCCCTGATTTGACTTTTTAATAGGCTTTCACCTAATTATCATCACATGGATCAGAACAAGGGCCGAGCGAGTGGAGAAACAAAAGGAGGTCATCTTGCGTTTTGCTGGCAAACGGCCTGCTCTTGAGCACCCACCGTCCCACCAGCCTGTGCTAAATTTTTTCCCCTTGAACACGATGTCAATATGTTGATGTGCCTGCCTTTATTAAGACACCATCCAACTGATAACAAGTCCTGCTGTGTGTTACCAACATAAATAATTAGTGCGGAGACCAAGGAACGGCAGGTGGCTTTTGGCACAAAGAAATAATCATACTTGATGTGGAAAATAAAGTAAAAGGAGCCATCTGTTCCCGGCAGGGAGACAGGATGGGAAAAAAACACGTTAGCATATTGTCACTAACGTTATGAAATACACAGTTAATAATTTAGTCATGGCTTCAGACTCTGGCCACTTATTTAACGGATAGAAAGTGAATGATGGCGGCCATGTTGATGCTTAAATTAACCTCGCCGTGTACCGCTCCTGCTGCCTCTACTGGGGATTTTTAAAGCAGCGTGCCAATATTTGCTTAAAAGGTAGGGGAAAGGAAGTTCTTATTACGTTAGGACGCACCCATTTATCATGTCTAACATGTTATTATCCCAGTGGTTGCCGCAGAAGTGATAGAAAATAAAAATAAAGTGTGTATTGGGAGGTGTCCTGGTTTGCAATTTTTTTGAACAGTTATGACAGAAATCCATGGAGCTGGTTAGATTATTGCACTATTACATATTCTCTGGTCTCAACTCTCAAAATTGGTGGGTCCATCTTTAAGCTATACGGTAAAACCAGCTGGGGTATTTTGAATTTTTTTATTTTTTTGTTCCATTCATGTACCATCAGGCGACAGATGTGTGACCGGAGTATCTGGAGGAAACCCACCAAGCACGGAGAGAACTGTCACGGAAACACCAGGCTCCACCCTCAATCTCCGTTCCCAATCACCTGAATTCTGAGCACACACCGGATTCACATTAGTACTACACTTTATATACACCTCACTTCCCCTCACTCAGCGTCTGACCACGCACATGGAAACAGACTCCGTTACGCACCTATCTGCAATCCCTGCTCCTTGTTCATCGCGTCATGTCTCGTCTCGTCTCGTCCTGTCTCCTGGTTCGTGTTTATATCGGCACCCGTCAACCAGCTCCGTCATATCCACAGTTAAGACAATCCAGTTCATTCCATTATCTGTTTACTGTCATTCACAAGCTGTCAATAAAACGCCCGTTCGGGTTTCATAAGATCATTGTCTGTTGAGTCTGTATGTCCGTAACAGATGGTCAGATCGCAACAATGAACCCGACGGAACCGGATCCTTTACTCGAGCCGGTGGAACGGCTCCGCCAAGTTTTCACCTCTGCTGCACCATTTCCAGCAACACTCTCTTCTTCGTCGACACCACCCCTCCATGCCAGTCCCATGGCGGCAGCAGCGCCCTTCGGTGGCGAGGCAGAGAACTGCAATGGATTCCTTCTCCAGTGCTCTCTCACTTTTGAGATGCAGCCTCACAGGTTCCCTTCCGACAGATCTAAAATTGCGATTCATCCGAACCTCCATTCAGGTGGCTAATCGTCTCCAGAAATGCACCTCTGAAACGTACGGGTGCCACGATCCATCTGCAATTCTCCGCCCAGCCGGGGCGTGATCCGTTCCAGAACCTATGCAGGAGGACCCACAGTCACTCTTCAAACTCTCGCTCACTGAGAGACAGCGTCGGCTGACCCAAGGACTCTGCCTTTACTGTGCAGAAAAGGGACATGTCCGTCTGACATGTCCCCGACGCCCTCCTCGTCCATTGGTAAGCAAGATATCTTATTTGGATAAACCTATGGCTCCTTTAACCACTGACGTAGTCATTGATGCTGCTTCTCATTCCGTTACAGTAAAGGCACTCCTGGACTCTGGGTCAGCTGGCAACTTCATCTCCGCCGCTTTATGTCACCAACTCCACATCCCTATGATCCTCCACCCAACCCAGTTCAAGATATGTTGCATCACCGGTGCCCCCCCTCAAGGGGGATTGGCATGCTACACCACTCCGCCCATCAACATGCAAGTGGGTTGGCTACATCGGGAACACATTGCATTTCTGGTTCTGGAACGATCCACCTCCGATATCATTCTAGGACGTCTGTGGCTCGCCGAGCACAAACCCATCCTCTCTTGGGAAAGTGGAGAGATCACCCTTAATGGGGGTCGAGGTGTATGAAGCAATGTCTACAGGTAAAACCCATCCTTTCTGTTAACACCACATCGGTGGAGAGTCCCTCCAACCAGCCCTGTGTGACTCTTCCTGAGTGCTACTCCCATTTCAGAGACGTATTCTGTCCAAAGCGAGCCACGCAGCTGCCACCTCATCGGCCATGGGACTGTGCCATCGACCTCCGTCCAGGGGAACCAGTGCCCAAAGGGAAGATCTATTCTCTATCCCTTCCAGAACAGAAAGCCATGGAGAAGTACATTGAGGAGGCTCTTCAACACGGATATATTCGACCATCCACCTCCCCTGCTGCTTTGAGCTGCTTCTTTGTGGCAAAAAAGGACGGGGGCCTCCGACCGTGCATTGATTTTCGTGCCCTTAATCAAATCACAGTGAAGTTCAGTTACCCACTCCCTCTTGTCCTGTCAGCTCTGGAGCAACTCCGAGGGGCGCGCATCTTCACAAAGCTGGACCTCAGAAGTGCCTACAATCTCATCAGGATAAGAGAGGGGGACGAGTGGAAGACCGCGTTCATCACACCCTCAGGTCATTACGAATATCTGGTCATGCCCTACGGCCTAGTCAATGCCCCCTCCGTATTCCAAGGTTACATGAATGAGGTGTTCCGATCCTTTCTGAATCGATTTGTGATCATTTACATCGATGACATACTCATTTACTCCAGGAACGAGGTGGAGCACCGCATTCATGTGGTCGAGGTTCTCCGAAAACTCAGACAACATCACCTGTTCCTGAAACCTGAAAAATGTGCCTTCCACCAATCCACCGTGCAGTTCTTGGGCTATCACATCAGCCAGCAAGGGATCAAAATGGAGGAAGGAAGGTGTACGCCATTCGGACCTGGCCAATCCCAACCAACCTTAAACAGCTCCAACGCTTTCTAGGTTTCGCCAACTTCTACAGAAGGTTCATCCTAAATTACAGTTCATTAGTCTCCCCTCTCACAGATCTCTTGAAGGGCAAGCCCAAGGCCCTCGCCTGGAATGCTGAAGCTACCACGGCCATGGTCACGCTGCAAAGGGCATTCACCTCAGCGCCTGTCCTTGTTCTCCCAGACCCCAACAGACCATTTCTGGTAGAAGTTGACGCATCTCGATCCGGAGTTAGAGCCATTCTCTCGCAGCAGCAGGGGAAACCTCCTCACTACCATCCATGTGCCTTCTTCTCCCGAAAGCTGTCACTCGCCGAGTGAAATTACGACATTGGGAATCGAGAACTCTTGGCAATCAAGCTGGCATTAGAGGAATGGCGACACTGGTTGGAGGGGGCCGTACACCCTTTCCTGGTCTTAACGGATCACCGGAACCTGGAATATCTGCGGGAAGCCAAACGCCTCAACCCCCGACAAGCCAGGTGGGCACTATTCTTTACCCGGTTCCACTTTACCATTAGTTATCGACCAGGAACCAAGAATGTCAAAGCTGATGCTCTCTCTCGCCACTATGAGGCGGAGGACATTCCGGAAGCAACCGAGCATGTTCTCCCCTCAACTCTGTTTGTCTCTCCAATTCAGTGGGAAATCGAAGATGAAATTCATCAGCCTATGACGACCGAACCACCTCCACCAGACTGTCCGGCTGGTCGTCTCTATCTTCCTCTCACGCAGCGAGAAACCCTCCTCCATCAGGCGCACGCATCTATGGGCACTGGTCACCCTGGAATGAATCAAACCCTCTCACTACTAGAAGAACGCTTCTGGTGGCCTAACATGGCCGAACAGGTTAGAAGGTACGTGAGGGGATGTCGGGACTGTGCCACCACCAAACCATCCAGAAATCTGCCAGCAGGAAAGTTATTACCTCTTCCAGTTCCCAGGCGTCCCTGGTCCCACCTAGGGGTGGATTTTGTCACCGATCTCCCTCGTTCCGAAGGACACACCTGCATCCTGGTAATCGCCGATCGATTCTCCAAATCCTGTCGCCTCATTCCATTACCCAAACTCCCCTCAGCAAAAGAGACGGCCGAAATGCTCTTTAATCAGGTTTTTAGACTTTACGGCATTCCAGAAGACATCGTGTCCGACAGAGGACCCCAGTTTATCTCCAGGTTCTGGAAAGCCTTTTTCCATCTCCTAGGTGTGACCGTAAGCCTGTCTTCTGGATATCATCCCCAGAGTAACGGACAAACGGAACGCAAAATCCAGGAGATAGGCAGATACCTCCGTACCTTCTGC
The DNA here is from genome assembly GCA_030347435.1 of Clarias fuscus. NCBI lineage: Eukaryota > Metazoa > Chordata > Actinopteri > Siluriformes > Clariidae > Clarias > Clarias fuscus. Next base: position 20,254,215 of record CM059208.1, read on the forward strand.
CAGGACCGCCAACACTCCTGGAGCCAGTTCATCGCCTGGGCCGAGTACGCGCAGAATTCACTCCGACAACCCACCACAGGACTCACCCCCTTTCAGTGCGTACTCGGTTACCAACCGCCTCTTTTCCCCTGGAACGGAACACCTTCTGAGGTGCCATCTGTGACTCACTGGTTCCAGGAGAGTGAGAGGGTTTGGGACTCAGCTCACCAACAGCTACAACGTGCAGTTCGAAGACAACGCATTGCCGCCGACGTGAGGAGAGCAAATACTTCCAACTTCCAACCTGGACAAAAGGTTTGGCTCTCCACACGCGACATCCGTCTTCAACTGCCCTGCAAGAAGCTGAGTCCCAGATTCATCGGTCCCTGTCACATATAAGTTAAGTCTTCCGCACACATATAAGATTCACCCTACCTTTCACGTCTCCTTACTTAAACCTTATCACTCACCCAGTTTATCACTCCGGGACCAGAGTCTGGTCCCGGAGACGAACTCCCCCCCCCCCCCCCCCGGCACTGGAGCTAGAGGATGAAACGGTCTACCTGAGGTCCCGCCGCCGCGGTGGTCGTCTCGAATATCTCGTCGACTGGGAGGGGTACGGCCCTGAGGAGAGGAGTTGGGTCCGACAAGAAGACATCCTCGACCCAAACCTCCTCAGGGAATTCCACCAACAACACCCACAAATGCCTGCTCCCAGAGGAAGGGGTCGTCCACCCCGGCGATGGGCCCAGCGGCCCTCAGGAGCGGTCCGTGGAGGGGGGGGTTCTGTCACGGAAACACCAGGCTCCACCCTCAATCTCCGTTCCCAATCACCTGAATTCTGAGCACACACCGGATTCACATTACCACTACACTTTATATACACCTCACTTCCCCTCACTCAGCGTCTGACCACGCACATGGAAACTATCTGCAAGCCCTGCTCCTTGTTCATCACTTCTCGTCTCGTCTCATCCTGTCTCCTGGTTCGTGTTTATATCGGCACCCGTCCACCAGCTCCGTCATATCCACAGTTAAGACAATCCAGTTCATTCCATTATCTGTTTACTATCATTCACAAGCTGTCAATAAAACGCCCGTTCGGGTTTCATAAGATCATTGTCTGTTGAGTCTGTATGTCCGTAACAAGAACAAGCAAACTCCATGCACACAGACCCAAAGCGGGAATTGAACCCTGACCCTGAAGGACACGGTGCTAACCCCTAAGCCACTGTGCCACCCAGATAAGGTAATATCAGGGTAAAGTTATTTCAGGAGCAATATTAATGTTACTTTCTACATCTTGCGTTTTAAAGCTTGGCATTATTTGTTTGGATTTGTACAATTTTCTTGCATGATCCGGTCAAATCAGGTTTTTTTTTTTTACTTTAACTGAATCTGATGATACGACCTATATTCCAGGACCAGGGTTTACAATCCTCTTTTAACTACCATTCTTTGCTGAAGTATCTAAAGTCATATACAGTATATGTTGCTGAATACTATGCATTAAATGCTTGTCTCAGGCATATAACATGTTTTAAATGCATATATTGTACAGTACTAAATTATTTTAAGATCTGGTAGGTCCGAAGGAGTTGATTCATTTTCTCTAACACAAACAGAAGTTCAGCTGGAACACAAACAGAAGTTCCAGCTGTTTTTTGTTAGAAATTTACATACCATCCACAGTGTCATGGGAAAATTGGACTGATGATTGAAATATTTTGAGGTTCCTGATATCAACATCGGGTCAAAATCATACATAAGCCCAACTTTGTGTTAGTGAGGATGATTTGACTACAACTAGTAACTTCTCTGTGACACAAACCGTAAAAAGATTTTGTTCGACAGCACTGAATCGACCAAAACTCTGTACGATAGGAACAGCCAAAGCTCATTGCAGGTATTAAAAAAAGGATGGAAGATTTATACACATAAAGAATGTCTCTCTGAAGTTACTAAAAAAAACCCTGCACATTTCAAGATGAAACAGTTTAAACAGTTGTACATAATGCAAGGTGTATATCATCACTGAGTAAAAGAGAAAGAAGCCTCCGCCCCAAAATCCAAACCTTCAAGCTTGGCTAAAGTTTTCAGCTGAACACATGGATAAAGAAAAATCTTTTGGAGAAATGACCAGAGATAAGTTTAAAGAATTGAAAATGAGGTCAAAGTAGGTTCAGGGGTTGCATTGGGTTAAAGCATTAGACTGGATTTTGTAAGGTCCCAGGTTCAATCCCCACAACCACCAAGGGAGCAGCTGTTTATAGCTGTTATAATGTAATACATGTATACATGTAGAAGTTTGCTTCTATATTCCACAACATTAAATCTAACTATAAATATATAAAACGTATTAGCTCTAGGTCTTGAAACAACCACGACTGCAAATCCCTCACAGGTGACTTCAGTTCTTAACAAAGCTCGAGCAAATACCGCAGGTCCTTGGAGGCCTTCAAGAGGAAACACTCGTTTGCCCAGAAGCAAAGAAGCCATTACGGTCTGTAGCAGAAGATTTAATAGGTGTCATAATTTATCATGTAAACCCAAAAAGTGTTTCTTAATTAAGTACGTGCGTTAATGAATTTTTTAATTTGATCCCTGTAAGTACTTGGCTATGCTAATTGCAATATTCCACACATTAGTTATCAGCTAGTGCCCTTGGCTATTTGCTGCACTTGGAGAGCTTTTTTTCTTTTTACTCTAAAGCTAATTTAAAGTTCATTAACTCATCAAACCCCAGCTTTTAAAATTTTAGGACAAGGATGTCTTTCAGAAGTTGTTGACTTTTTTCGGCTTTAGTGTCATGTTAATACTGTAAAAGAATGATAAAAGCAAATATATTGCTTACTTAGTCTTTAGTCTTTATTTAAGGTACTTAGTTTAAGGTAATCTCAATAATATATTCTATAGTGGAGATTAACAGTACATAGGTGACACTGGTAACCTTAAGCTATACATAGTTATGATGATCAAACCATGACAAATTGTCACGTGCAACCGAAGGATAAACTGAAAAGACTTAGCAGTTAGCCCGTGTAGCGTGGATGGTAGGAATAGGCAGAATAACCACGCGATTAGTCTAAGAACTCTCTTACGCAAAGAGCAAGGATCTACACAAATAAACCCGCGTTCTAGCAACACACACTCAATCAAAGAAGCAACCCGAATCGGTCCGTACTCACAGAATAGTCGGCGTAGCGTCAGCAAAGGCATGGGCGAACTCAATGACTGAGCAATGTGAAGCGCCATTTTGTCTCCTTTTATGCTTCCTGGAAACCCGACCGTACTACTTCCGGGTCCTAGTGCCGGTCGTGTTACGAGTGTGCATGACACAAATAAAATTTTAAGAACCTTCTTTCAAGATTCCTTTTTTTTATTTTTTTTAATTAGATTTTTAATATTAAAAATATTATATTTAATATTAAAAGTATTATTTATTTTATTTTTTAAATAAAATTTACTAATCTTCAGTTTTGTTAGAATGATGGTTAGTATGTGTGTGTTTTTTTTTTACTGCATCTATTTTTGTCAGTCACTTTACTTAAAGTAAATGTGTGAAATAAATTTTTTCCCCCTAATTCTTAATAAATATTTAAGCAGTTTTATAATTATTCATGGACTATTATCCATTATAAGAATAACGTGCAGTAGACCATATGCCCTTATTGTGGATTGTTGTAATATTCAGAATGTTTCCAAATAATAAAGTCATTAATAATACGCTTGGATAGAAATCATAGTTAATAATTAAGTGGTATATAAAGTAGTTAGATTAAATAATCACAAAAAGAAGGTAAAGTCAAATAAATTTTATAGATTCATAGTATGTATTCTGGTAACGCAATCATTTATTTTTTCTTTTTATGCGAATAAAGAGGCGGCATGGTGACTTAGTGTTTAGCACTGTCGCCTTCACCTCCAGGGTCGAGAACTCAATTCCCATCTCCGATCTCTGTGGATGGAGTTTGCATGTTCTCCCCGTGCTTGGTGGGTTTCCTCTGCATACTCGGTTTCCTCCCACAGTCCAAAGACATGCAGATTAGGCTAACTGGGTTCCCATATTGCGTATAATGTGTGTGTATGTGTGTGTGTAATGGATTGGCACCCTGACCAGGGTGTACCTCACCTTGTGCCCAAAGTCTCCTGGGATAGGCTCGAGGCCCCCAAGACACTGTACAGGATAAAGCGATATAGATATATATATATATATAGGGGTGAAAGTACTTTCAAATTGTTACTGGTACTCTGTATCCAAAAGGAGAGGAGAATAAACCGTAGAAGTCGTGGACAGTCCTGAGATACAGCACTCATAAGATTTACTTTATATTTCTGCTTATTTCACTTTAGAATGTCAGCTAAGTTCTGCCATTCTTTGATTGAATCCCAAATACTGTTAATGGAGTAAATGGAGAACAGGTGTGCTACAGTATGTAGAATCACTTGTTTCACACACCAAGTAGAGCTTTTGATCATGGGTTAGAGATGGATTTGGGACTCATCCTTGTATTAGAAGCTAGTTAGTTTTGTAGCTCATGTTAGCTGTTAACAGAACAACACGGACAGTTCAGAGGCTATTGGAATCAGTTACTAAGGAGACAAAGTTTAATAATAGCATAATATTATCAGATGTGTTTTTCGTGATGAAAGTGCTTTTGTGACTGGAATTGAATGTGGGTTTTGGCAGGCAGCTGCTCTCTCCTCAGTCGTGACCTACTTTTAGCCATGCTGGTGACCGATACTTCTCGTCCAATCAGATTACTCGGTCGGATCTAACAGTTGAATAATATCTGTTTAATAAAGTAGCATTTATTCAGGTGTAGGTATAATCGCCATTATAAAGTATTGTGTACACTTTATAACGACTGTGTTATGCACTATTCATTAATAATAAAGATACATACTGTACAGTATATGCCATATAATTTTTTACAATGATATGATTCACATGTTGAGAATATTGAGAACATTGTGGATCAGTGAGTAAGACACTAAACTAAAATGAATTGTAATGAAATATGTTTAATTGTCGTACCTTAATATAAGCTGCACCTCATTACTCATGACATAATTCTTATACGATCCGCTACACGTGGTGCTAAGTGTCAGAAAATGATACGTTCTGATTAAATTTGCGTAAAAAAAAACAAATTTGTAGGGTTTATACAAAGTATAAGCTTGTATTCATATGCATTTGTTTAAACCATCAAAATATGCGTTTACAGTATATGAATATATAATTAATAAATGTTTTGTAAAAAGTTGGTATTCTTGATGATTGTTAGCAGATTTGTTATTCGTGATGGACATTGTTGTGTCCGTTTAGAGATATTTCATTGCTGTTAAATCGTTACCAACGTAAAGCGGCTTAAATAATCATTTTAGATATTTAAGCATATTGTACAGTACGCTTTAAGTTCATCTCTCATGGTCCATCCAGTGACCTCATGTAGCCATGTTTTCAAACAAAAAGCAGCTCTCAGCAAGCCTGGTGTGCCTGATCAAGCTGTTCAAACAACTGGAAGACATCACAAGTTAAACACTCATTATTTTAATTTGATGCTAATCATGTGTTAATGAGACTAATCCTTGCAATGATTCAGGTAATTTGCTTAATGGCTGCCCAGAGTACAGATTACGGCAATCAGTCACGTTTGATAAGATGTCTGTTGTGCTGTTGGGGGAGATAGAAGGGGGTTTCTCAGGTACAAGGAAAGGAACAGAGGCGCAATGTAAGGAGAAAAGAACTCTCCCATGTCTTTCTGAGACATCGCATTTGTCCTTCATATCCTGTTGACTTTGATTGATTTACTCAACGTACATGTCACAAAACCTGATTGTGATTGTTATTTGGATAGGCATTATTCGGACATTATTCAGACATTGGAAACTCGTGTTGAAATTATTGAAAATTGATTGAAATAAGGCTGCGTATTACGTTTGGCTCATGTTTTGCTAGTTTAATCTGGTATTTATTCAGGTTGCAGTGCTGATTCCTATCACTTTATGGGGTTATTGACATGACGACATACAAACTATTAGGACTAATAAAGCACTTCCAAAAGGCTTCAACGTCCAAAGAAATCAAAGTGCTAAAGGAAAGCCAGTGTCATGATCTTCTACTTTTGAGAAGCCAGGAAGAAAAATTCCATCGTGTTGACAAATGACTGTAGGATAATGACCCATATGCACTAACAAATACAAATGGGTTTTGCTTACAGTTAAGCACCATCTAAACAATTTCCCATTAGTGTATTATGAGGCATTGTTTGAATAATACATACATCTTGATTAACTCATCACAAAAGCAAATTGATCACAATAAATATTTCCTTGGTGCTTTGTTTTCCTCTTCATTTTCTTTTTTTTAATTTTTACTTTTAACAACGGATTATTACAACTTAATAATGCACAAGACAACAAAGTGCACTCATTCACCAAGGACATATGCAAATTTTCTGGCAAATAAAACAAAACAGGCCTTGCATCAGAATTGGTGTGAAGAAAAAAAAAGAAGATCTCTATTGTAAAAAAAGGAGAGTGCTTGGCTTATCATGGGATAACCTATATTTCCCATTTTTAATCTGGTCCGAAACATGTAAAATACCCACGCAGGGTTTTAGGCATGCTTTTTAAATGGATATCCATTTTTAATTCTTGTGCATTGTGCCGGGCTTATTCTTGTTTAGCATGCTGAGTGACAATGGACTTATGTGGCTTTTCTATCTGCCAAAGGAGCTTTGGCACCACAGATTGCCGCCCAGCTTTCAGCTTGCATATCTCACCCAGTCCAATCTGCTTTAACACTGCTCTGTTCAGGGCTAAATCATCCATTTTATAAAAATCATATTTATATGACAAAGATTATGATCTAGTCATTTTGACCTAATAGTTATCAAAGCAAATAAAGGTGATTAAAAATGGCACGTTTTTGAAAATCCAAGACATGGGGGTGATTTTTGCAACGGTCAGTGACCTCTTATTTGCATTTCACCTGTGCATGCGTGAACCTACTATTATGATGAATCCAGACGATTGGGAACACAAACGAGTCATGTGGTTCATCTTTTGCTTTACTTTCTCTCACTCACTCATTCTCTATACCACTTACACACGTGGACAAAATTGTTGGTACCCTTCGGTCAATGAAAGAAAAACTCACAATGGTCACAGAAATAACTTTAATCTGACAAAAGTAATAATAAATAAGAATTCTATGAATGTTAACCAATGAAAGTCAGACATTGCTTTTCAACCATGCTTCAACGGAATTATTTTAAAAAATGAACTCATGGAACAGGCCTGGACAAAAATGATGGTACCCCTAACTTAATAGTTTGTTGCACAGCCTTTTGAGGCAATCACTGCAATCAAACGATTCCTGTAACTGTCAATGAGACTTCTGCACCTCTCTGCAGGTATTTTGGCCCACTCCTCATGAGCAAGCTGCTCCAGTTGTTTCCGGTTTGAAGGGTGCCTTTTCCAGACAGCATGTTTCAGCTCCTTCCAAAGATGCTCAATAGGATTGAGGTCAGGGCTCATAGAAGGCCACTTTAGAATAGTCCAATGTTTTCCTCTTAGCCATTCTTGGGTGTTTTTAGCTGTGTGTTTTTGGTCATTGTCCTGTTCCAAGACCCATGACCTGCGACTGAGACCCAGCTTTCTGACACTGGCCAGCACATTTCTCTCTAGAATCCCTTGATAGTCTTGAGATTTCATTGTACCCTGCACAGATTCAAGACACCCTGTGCCAGATGCAGCAAAGCAGCCCCAGAACATAACAGAGCCTCCTCCATGTTTCATAGTAGGGACAGTGTTCTTTTCTTGATATGCTTGATTTTTCCGTCTGTGAACATAGAGCTGATGTGCCTTGGCAAAAAGTTCCATTTTTGTCTCATCTGTCCATAGGACATTCTCCCAGAAGCTTTGTGGCTTGTCAACATGTAGTTTGGCATATTCCAGTCTGGCTTTTTTATGATTTGTTTTCAACAATGGTGTCCTCCTTGGTCGTCTCCCATGTAGTCCACTTTGGCTCAAACAACGACGGATGGTGCGATCTGACACTGATGTTCCTTGAGCATGAAGTTCACCTTGGATCTCTTTAGAAGTCTTTCTGGGCTCTTTTGTTACCATTCGGATTATCCGTCTCTTTGATTTGTCATCAATTTTCCTCCTGCGGCCACGTCCAGGGAGGTTGGCTACAGTCCCATGGATCTTAAATTTCTGAATAATATGTGCAACTGTAGTCACAGGAACATCTAGCTGCTTGGAAATGGTCTTATAGCCTTTACCTTTAACATGCTTGTCTATAATTTTCTTTCGAATCTCCTGAGACAACTCTTTCCTTCGCTTCCTCTGGTCCATGTTGAGTGTGGTACATACCATGTCACCAAACAACACAGTGACTACCAGGAGCCCTATATATAGGCCCAATGACTGATTACAAGATTGTAGACACCTGTGATGCTAATTAGTGGACACACCTTGAATTAACATGTCCCTTTGGTCACATTATTTTCTGTATTTTCTAGGGGTACCATCATTTTTGTCCAGGCCTGTTCCATGAGTTTATTTTTTTAAATAATTCCGTTGAAGCATGGTTGAAAAGCAATGTCTGACTTTCATTGGTTAACATTCATAGAATTTTTTAAAATTATTACTTTTGTCAGATTAAAATTATTTCTGTGACCATTGTGAGTTTTTCTTTCATTGACCGAACGGTACCAACAATTTTGTCCACGTGTGTATCCTGTAAAGGGCCTGGTAAGGTACACTCTGGAAAGGGTGCTAATTCATAGCAGGGCACATCCATTGTTTCTGTGGCAGTTATTTATAGGTTCATGTTGCCAGTTTGACACCCAATTGGGGGTGAATGACCTTGATCACGGGCCCAACAGTTACAACCCGGCGACATTGGGGCTCAAACCAGGTACCTCCTGGTCAGCAGGCCAACACCTTAACCACTTAATTCTATCTAAATAAAACACAGAACGCATTACAGCGTAATATTGCAAGCAGAACAGAAGCCAGTGAACATCCAAATATTTCACAAGGTACCCATTTTCTTGAAGAGTTTATGGTCAGGACATTGGAGAAGTATCCAGTGATTCACATTTTCATGTCCATGTGGCCCTTAATAACCTCTCGCGAAATAACAGACAAAGCATTTACACTTGTAAGAATGGAGATTATAGACATGATGCAATATTCACATCATTGTGCAATGACAGAATCACTGTTTAGTGGATTACAGGGAGGTTGTGTCCATTTGATTAGTAACTGCAATTTGGAATATTAGAGATTTCAGAGAAAGCAGGATGCACTGACCTCAAAGAACAAATAAGATTACATTTATAAGCCACCAGACTCAAAGTAAACACTGCTGCCTTTTGTCTAAATATTTTTTAAGCAGGCAAATTTATGTATGCAATTCAAATATGTAATCAGCTCATTATTTTAAATGAATGCCTTTTAAATCATGGCAGTGAAGACATTAGATGAGATTTTTAAATATATAAAAGAAATTAACTATATTGCATTTGAGCTTGCTTTTAGTGTACCCATGGATTTTTAATTACAGGATATGGCCAACGGCATGTGAATGCCTAATCATCTCACTCATGTGTGGTTCATCAAATTTGAAAGCATTCAGTTGTACGTGTATATGATGTCTTTGTATGCTGTACAAGTTCTCTTCACTGGAACTAAGAGCTCCAAACCTGTTCTAACATGCATGAGTGAGGTCTTAAAGACATGGTTTGCAAAGATTTGTAGGGGAAAATCCTAAATATACCGCACTGCACAGATCTCTGCTGCGAACACCTTTGTGATGACATGGATCAACACCTGCACACTAGTGTGTCTCCTTATCTAATATCATTGCCTGACCTCACTTTTGCACTTGTGGCTGAATTAATACACATGCAGAAGAGTGTATATAAGTGTGTGTGTGTGTGTGTGTGTGTGTGTGTGTGTGTGTATGTATATATATATATATATATATATATATATATATATATATATATATATATATATATATATATATATATAGTAGTAGTGTACTGTAGTTCAGTACTGGCACTACCATGAAAGACCCCCTAAATACATGGTGCCTGAAGCATGAAATACTGTATATTAAAGAGTGGATCTTAGATAGCCAGGCATGATGCATCTTAACTGATAAGGACCCCTAGGCTGGCAGAGCTCCTTGGGAGCTATACCCTTAGTGCGACCAGCAGGAGATGCATGTGCTGCATGAGACAGTCAAGCTGTACAATCACTTCCACATTGGTGAGAGGTGGCACAACATCCAATGCTGAGCAGCAGAACAGAGTGACGACGACTGCAAAGCCAGTGGGGGAGGGAAGTCCGAAGCAGAGCCAGAGGGGAGAGCAATGTTCTCCATGAAGCCAGAGCAGAAAGAGTTAGACGGGGAGACACATTCTCCATGAAACAGGGGAATGACAATGTATACCATGACCCACTGGGAGGAGCAAAGAGATGGAACGACATCAGCTGAGCAAGAAGGAAGAGTGATGTCATAAATGGAGAAAGAAAGCAGAGTGACATTCTCCACAGAGTAGGAAGGTGGCGCAGTGTCACAAATAGAGCCAGGTGTTGTAGTGATGTTCAAGGTGAAGAATGGAAATGGAGTAATGCCCATAGTAAGTCTTTGAGCAGTACTGGCATCCTCTGCAGGATAGGGGTTTGAGAGCTGTCCTCAATCAAGCAACGAATCAGCGTGACGTCCTTTGAGGACCAGTGAGCCTGGGAGATGGCTCAAGCTTGGTCATGATTTTTTAAAAGACTCAAATGGTTTTGAGCCATTCGAGTGTGGCAATGACCCAATCGTCCTTCCCCTGTTGCATCCACATCCACAGGTTTTGTAGAATTTTTTTTTTTAATTTGCTGCATCCATGGTTATGTCATGATTTCTGTCAGGATGTGCAGAGGGCAGTGCGAATAACTTATTATGTAAAGCAAAAACAATACAAACAAAACTGAAACTTATGTACATATTGGCACTGACAAGGCATCAATAAAAGCATTCACAAATAATATGTTGCATATTGGATTTTTTAACCGTAGTAACTTGTCCAATTGCATATATATCCAGATCACATCCCATTCCAGCAGAAAAAAAAGTCTGGTTTTGTATATTTGAATATTTCTGCCTGGGAGTGTTGCCCAGATGGCCACCTAGTTGAGATACTTTATTTGAATAAATTTGATATAATTCAGTTAATGCAATAATTTAACCAATATCTGCTGTAAGAAATTTGTACGTTTGTAATTGAGAGCAGGGAATATAATTCTGAACCTGCTGACTGGTGATTAATTAACTGCTTAATAAAGGTTGATTCAGGAATATTAATAGAGCAGGCTGGAATTTGACCATGCGTAAGTATGGTGACAGGATTCAGGTTTATCGTGCATATTATATACCAGTGTGGACATTAAGCAAAGCCCAGTAGATGATGGGGTCCTTTTTGAGTCTGGTTCCTTTTTGAGCTTGTCCTCCTTCAATTGTCTCGGTGAGTTTCTCCTATTTCTGGATTTCCATAAAGCTGTTTATGGTTTAATCTGTTAAAGGTGCTACAGAAAAGAAAATTCAATTGAATTCAAAAAATCATTGTCAAGCTACAGTAAGTAACAATTTAAATGCATGCTAAAGGCTACTTTAATGAGATATATTGTGTATTTTTACAGTACTTCCAGTATCATTATTTATAAGACAATAATATTAGACACAAATATGAAAACAACACACTCTACATTCTTTCTGGAGGCCGGAAAAAAAGTATAAGTGCATAAATCTCGAATGTCTATTGCCTAGCAGCTGTTTTAGCCTTAAACCACACTATATAGTTGACAGAGCCCTCTACTGGTTGGAGTTAGTATTTTCTCCTCCAGACCTGAACACTATTACTGTATAAAACAGAACAGGATCACATATTTGTCCAATAAATAATTGACAAATATGTCAATATTTAACTTAATAATAACTTAAACTTAAATCATAATTAAAGCACCATGCATACTAATAAAAAAACATATGGCATCCATCTCCCCTTAATGATTCTATGTAAAGAGGAGAAGCTGATTTTAAATTGCAATAATCCAATTATTATATTAAGGTCTGCATAACCACAAGTATCACCAAGCTGAAAAATATAATATGTGTTCATCATAAAGGGTATATGATTAGAAAGCTACAGAATTACTGATGATAACAATGTATTATATTCTATTGCAGAATACACAATTTAGTTATGTACCAAACGGATAAGATTAGATGTAAATGTTTCTGGATGATTTTGTTATTTTCTATTTTTTTATGTCTTGTAAAACTAATTACACAGTATATATTGCTGTAAATATGAATTTACTTCAGGCTGTCATCTATCTATCTATCTATCTATCTATCTATCTATCTATCTATCTAACTTATTATTTCTACACATACATGCACATGTGTTTGGAGGCCATTCTTCCATCCGTCTCTGCATTTGTTCTTTCATTTATTCATTATTATTATTGAATACATGCACATATCCTTGGAGACCATCTATCCATCATCCGTTCATTCATTCATTCATTCATTCATTCATCTGTACTCAAAGGATGCACATGTCCTTGGAAACCATCCACTCTTCTATCTATCTATTCATCCATCCATCCATAAGCACGAACTGATTAGATTTCCCTCTTGATCAAGTAAACCATAAGAAATATTTAAGCTAAAGTAACATTTCCACAGTTTACATGAGATATTTAATGCAGAGTAATTGAGCTCAGTGACAGCACATGGAATGCTCCAATACATGGGCCATAATTTATTCAGTACATTTCCAGGCACAGGGTCGTGTAGTTAACCTGAAATAAATAGGGTCTTTTAGGTGTAACAGGCAAAGGAATCTGTGATTTAATATGAAAGTGTCAGAGAAGGCTTGGGAAGCTGAATTAGTAACAAAACATCGCAGTATAACCAGATGCCAAGGCGTTACGTTGTTTGTATGTATGTATGTATGTATGTATGTATGTATGTATGTATGTATGTATGTATGTATGTATGTATGTGCAAAGGAAGACTGATTTGATTGAACATTCCTGTACACTGTAATGTATCTTCTATGCCCCAGTTGGACTTCTCAAGATACCCTGTCACTCCATTCTGCCTATGAATACTGCAGCCCATCAGAGAGGGAAAGAATTACACAGAAAAGGCCTCAGGGAAAAATTGGAGTCCATTTGTCAGAGAAAGTACCAGAGCTTCAACCTGCGTCACTTTACATTCCTGCACACTCCACATGATCTTCCCCATTCCTGACTAGCCTGGAGACAAAATCGTGCAACAGCCCTGACAAATGATTGATTCCTTCCTAATTCTCTCAAATAAGATGTGCGGAGATGAAGCAGGGCAGAGAGAGTAGGCTGAGGAAAAGCGTGATTAACTGTGCCACCCTGTATCAGGTAAAGTCTTGCTATGGAGCTTAACCGTGCATGTCAGTGTGGCTAAATGCTTTACTGTCAGTGTGGGACAGTGAGGTTTGAAATAAAGTGCAGCCATCATAAACTGCCATCTAGTACAATGTATTAGCATTTTATTTCATATTTTCTATAATATCAATGAATAATAATCATAATATAAAACAGAGAGCTGGATAAGATCACACTATATATAGAAATCGCTCATGCAGTGTGGTTCACATCCAATACAGAAGCAAAATAACAAAAATAATCAATGACAACTTTATAGACTCCAACATGGAAGCAGCAGGACATCATCATCTCTTTAGTTTATACCTGAGATGCTGGATGTTTAGGGCAAAACACTGGGGAAAAAAATAAAATTTTTGCCAACAATTATTTATTTATTTATTTATTTATTTTTTAAATAAAAGTATTAGTGAACTAAACTTGTGAATGTATTCTACTGAAAAAATTCACAAATTATGGTAAAAATAAGAAATTTTCATAGGATATGATTTATTACATGTTAAATCAAGAAAACACCATGCATTGCTTGAATAAACAACATTTTCATTAAAAATACATGTTTTGCAAAACATTGGAAATTTGTTTTTTATTAAAAAAATGTTTTTTTAATATAATAAAAAAATTATTATATTTCCATTTTTTAGCAGAATATTATAGAAAAAATCAGAAGCATAATTGAAATGTTATAAAATTAGTTTACTATTCATCATTATTTCTAAAAATCATATTAATGCTGTTTAAAACAAAGCTAAGCATTTAAAAGAAATGAAATAGTGGTCACTCAGTATGTAAAACAATTGACTTAAATCTCTTCAACCAGCCCATATGAGGAGCAGAGACTCCTCATTCTGCCTCAATCCCCACTTGCTTATCAACGATAATGAGTTCATTAATGTGCTAAAGCAACACGAAGGACAAGAGGACAATAGCTAGCGTTAGAGCCAGACCGCTTCATCTGAGCTAGAGCTGGACTGCTTCTATGCCATGGTTTTAACAGGCATCCCACACAACACATGACTGGAACTCTGATTTTCACACTTCTGGTAAACGTCAATTGCCTGGTTTTGTTAAGTGAATTTTTTTTTTTTTTTGTCCTCGCGGAGAGGAATATGATTTTGACAAAATACGCCATTATGATGAACGAATAATGGCTTAAACACTTTAGTGAAAATTGATTTTCAAATCAAGAATATTCGTTGCAAATGATGTTTGAATATAGATGATTATTTATATATAAATAATATCACATAAGGTTTCTAGTTTGTTTAAATGGCAAAATCAAGTTGAGCTGATGACAGTTTTTTTTAAATTATGATGATTATGATGTTTGTAGTTTGATTGGATCCTAAAGCTGAAATCATTGCTCAAATTCAAATTCAAGGCCCCACCCACTTTTCCATCCCATTTTCACCTTTGCCTAACGAATGTCTCCTCCAGTAAACTGCACTCGGTGTTTACAAATTAACACAATTTAGGTAGTGCCAGGTCCAATTCATCGTCTTCGGCAATATTTCTGAATCGGTTAAATATTCAGTCATTCCGGTGGAACGAGGTGAAGGCGCAAGCTAATAGTTCATTTCTGGAGTCTCTTAGCAGGCAAGCCAGGAGCTGGGCAAACAGCAGATGTGATGGACCAGTTTCAAATTGCAGATGATAGATGCAAATTGCCGGCTTTGATCGCTTTCCAGTGTCCAATCTGAGTGTGAGAGAGGTCTTGATTTTCCTCTTCTAAGCGTCGTATAAGCTCATTTTCTCATGATGTGACACTGCCTAAGCATTTCCCATGCTTTAAAGAAGCACTCAATTTACCATTGCTTTGCTGTCATTAGGGAAACTTTCAGCCCAGTTATAGTTCCATCCTCATAACCCCATATTTTAAAGTGATTTTTCTTTAAATACCACTGATTTGTTATATAACTACTGTGAGACATAAAAGATCTTCTGGAGAACATGAATCACTGTTTATATCACAATAATTTCCTAAAACATGGAGGGTAATCATACTGGCCATCAGAGTAGGACATAGAGTCTTTAACATTCATTTTAATATAATAAACTTAGCCTTGATTAGTCTTCGATTTTAATATAATAAACTTTACAATATAAATATGGTTGACAGTTTTTAATCCAGTGGCCCATCATACTGCTGATGCTTGGATTAGTAGATCTTCAGTAGAGCAAGAAAGCACCTGAGCAGCCTATTAGGCAATATTTTTATAGGTAAGGAATAAAACATTACAGCGTGGGCCCATAAAGGAAATAAATGCACACCAAAGGTGGTGTGTTTAAGCCAGATAATAATCAAAGATATTATTACCACCTCAAAATGGTTTATTTCATTTTACTACAGCAATTTGCACTATGGTTTTATTTGGTTAATAAACATCACACCATACAGCACCTTCAATCCATTTATAGTGACATTTAAGGTTGTGTACGGTCCAGAAGGCGAGTCCATTCCTAACACTTCAGCAGCTATAAACAGTAGTATCCCACACCAGCCTGTCTTTTTTCTTTTCTTTAAATTAATGGCACAGCAGCATAGCATGTCATATTACCATGAAACCAGAAAAAAATATTTCACTCCGTAAATATTGAATAAATAAGATTTACAGAAAGATTCACCAAATCAGCATTTAGAGAAAAAAAAATAGCATAGCCTTTAGAACAATTCATAAAATGCATGAGCTTGTTTCTATCACTGAAGCTTTACAGTATGAGTAAGTACTGAGAAAATCATTCATACTGTAGTTTTAGATAATAGTATGTCCAATTTCACAAATTTGGCTCAGAATATGATCTTCCATAAATGAAAAAAAATGTGAAAACTCCACCATTTAAAGGTTAGGTACCGGTGGAATCGGACCCACTCAAGCCCTATAGTTAGCACATGAAGTACTGTATTTCTTATCAGTATGAATTATAGTGCAAGATCAGGTTGAAATTGCCAAAAACACTTAACCATAAAACACACATTATTCACTACCCACTGGGTGTTTTCTATTGGTTTTGAAGATGACATGTATTGGGTTTGCTCATTATGAAGAATCCATACTGGCCTGTTGCCACGGCTGACATAAGGCACAAAGCTAACTCTCTTTCACGTGATCTTGGATGGTGAAAATCTATGACTTTAGCACAGACTGTGATACAGGCACAAACTCCTACACAACTGCAAGTGCAACGGTATGCTATGGAAAAAAACAGCTTCAGTAAATCTATGTAGGACACAAACAATATATGAGTCAGATGCTGCATTTTTATTGTAAAACAATGATTCAGACAGTTAAAATTAATCAATGACATGTTTTAATGGAACATTTTTGATGAAGGGTATTGTTGATGCAAGGACTTGTGATTTATTCAAATCATCGGGATAAATAACTTTAGTACCATGCATCTGTGACCTCACTTAAGACGTTGACAGGCAAATGGCATGTAGAGGGCTCAGATTGAATTTAAAATGTGTACAACCTGCCAAAATGAAAAAAAAAAAAAAAAAAACTCTATTAAAAACAGCCTATGATCATGTAACGCTTTTAAACAGCAAGCTCACAGTAGCATGCAAGTGGGAGTGATGTTATAAAAAGCAGTAAGTGTAATTACTCCTGTTGCTAATTGGTCTTGTAAAATTGATGCACTCCTCTTCATTAGCAAGCCGTGCGCCAGCATTAGCCCGCTCCCGATCAATTATTCAGGCCCATTTGCCTTCGAATCTGTCACTGACACTTAGTGAGTGGGAAGCTTGTAGTGCCACCTGGAGACACCGTGGGGGTCGGCCCCTGGGAGAGAGTCGCTCTCAGCAAGTCTGTTTCTTGTGTGTTCTTTTAATATGTCACTAAAAATTACAGGGAACCTTTTTTTTTTTTTTTTACAACCAGGATTTCCCCCTCTTGTCTTAAATAAATGAGCACATTCCTCATGGGGTCTGTGTTCTGCATGGAGGTCTTTTAAAGCACAGCTTGTATTTCTTATTGCTGGAATATAAAACAGAAAGTAAAGTCGTCAGGGTTTTAAAAACAGAATCAGTCAGAAAGACTTAAGAGCAACATCACAGATGCTGTATTACTCTTTGTTGTGATACATTTAACTGGTCGCTATCAAGTGCATTGGTTGCTGGATTTGGTGTGTTTTATTTATACAAAATTCTTAATGTCTAATGTATTCACAGGTGGTTGAAAAAAATAGTTGTTCTGCATATCATTTGCAGTATTCAAGTTGAGAAACTAAGAGATCTTCATGAGATCTTAAAAGTTCTCATCACCTGAACATCAATATATGCTTAAAGGGAAAGAAATGCTCTGAGGCACTTCAGACTCTGTTAGGAGAAATAAAGTAAAAGAATTACCATTACGTGAAACACCAAATGGAATTTAGGAAGGGTTTGGCTAATACTTTGTGGTCCTAAATTCAAAAGAAAGTGCAATATACACATGCATGTGTTTTAGGTGAGTGGCGAGCAAATTGGCAAAATAGTTTGCACTATACAACAGTCAGTGTAGTTGTGGCTATAATATTTGTCTTTCATTATCTGTTACAGAACATGCTCTAGACTTATAATCAAATGGCAGCATGGTGATGTAGTTAATTAGCTCTGATTCCCACCTCAGGGTCTGTGTGCATGGAGTTTGCATGTTCCACTGTGCTTGGTGGGTTTCCTCTTGGTCCTCCGGTTTCCTCCTACAGTCCAAAGACATGGAGATTTTGCTATTTGGTGTGAATGTTGAGTGGAGGTCCTACCACGATTGTGAAAATGGGAATAAATACAATAGTCACCACTGGCGTCCCTGGTCCATAGTTGGACTAAAGATTATTAGATGGATGGAATAATCAAATGAAAAACAGATAGAGTGCTAGCAGTCAGTTACTGTTAGTGAAATTGCTACCAAAATTGCTTTTAATAGCACATCATAATACGTAACTGACTTCATGTGAACCCGGCTAGGTTTTTTTAAAAGAAGCTACAGTATACTATACTATGTAACATTGACTGAAAAAAAAAAGTAAAACCAAACAAACAAACCAACACATGAGTAAAACAAAAGTTTTCATGTCTGACAGCTTTTACCGAAAAAGGGAGTGGAACGGCAAATGGGTGTGGGCAGAAAAAAGGGCGCCAAGATCAAACAAAGGAAAAGGACAGGGGCGGTAGCAGTGTGGTGACAAGCTGATAATAAAAGGAGAACAACATGGGGAATGTATAGAAACTCACGAGGCACAAAAAAGCTACGTGAATTAAAGAATCGTGATGGAAGGCAACAGGTGAGAGAATTACAGTTGAATTTTTTTTCTTCATAAATTTAAATAATATTAGGCATGGCTGAAAGGTTGACTTCCTTGTACCCCCCCCCCACCCCCCCCCCCCCAGCCCACAGCTTCGCAAACACACAGAAACTCTGCTCGTCTCTTATGAGTGTGCGCGCGTAATTTGACACCGACACACACACACGCACAGACGCTCTTTCGCCTTGTCACCACCTCCCACTTCCGGAACGAATTATGCTCGTAATCCAAGGTTCCACTGTATTGTGAAATTTGGTCCGTGGAGAGAGATAATGAGAAGCAATGCAAATCAATCGTGCCTAGTGTGAAAGACAACATAAAGTACATGTAAATTGTAAAATGTACCATTTACAGCATCAGAAGCTGTGTCACACGTTCCAAACTGCTGACTAAAGTTTCAGTTTAAAGTGAACACACACACTCAGGCACTTACACACTTGCTGATTTTACACAAATAATGTAAGTGTATGAGCATTCCTGAGTCCGAGGCATGTATTTAGAAAGCCACTGGAGACGATTTTAGAATTTTCATGCTGGGGAAAAAAACAAGGTCAGTGTATGTGTGTGTGTATGTGTGTGTGTGTGCGTGTGAGCGTGTGTGTGTGTGTGTGTGTGTGACAGCAGTAGATCCATGGCAGCTGTTTTGTTCAATGTTTCATATTCTCAGCCCCAGCTGCTTCAAATGAGTATTAATATTGCAGGGGTTCTTCCACTCAGGACGGACACTGTCACATACGCTGAGTGTCAGCCCTTCTCCCTGTGACTCGAGCGGAGAGGACACTTTTCACCCTCTCTCACTCCTTTCCTTTTTCTCTTCTATAGCTCCCGGAGACAATCCACAGGACCGCCTGTCCTATCCGATCTGCTATCGGGAACAGCGTGAAGGTCCTCCAGTGGAACAATGAGAAGTCTCTGAAAGGCTCCAGACTGCTGAGATAGGCTTCTTTGCTTCCTGTGGTCAGAGCGAGTGTTGGCGTGATCGTTAAAAAAAAAAAGTGCCCTGTGGCTGACAAGTGTGTGTATCTCGCACTCTCTAGCTCTCTCTATGTTTCTCATACACACACACACATGCAAAACTGTGGCAGAATAGCGTGGATGTGCAATAGCAACTAGTTGAAAGAGTGTTATTGTTGGTAGAACGCCGAGCACTTTGAAGAGGAAACAGAAGTAACTAACTTTACCTATAATTTAATTTATGCTGTCCCTGTACCTTTCCTAAATATCAAAGAGTACAGACCTACATTGTACTGTAGCGTCCTTACTGCAGTCCATACAATAAATATTACCTGATCCATGGATAGAACTATTGTTATATGTCTGCTTGAAGCATGATGCTGCTTTATTATTACAATTGTAGTCTTGATCCACATGGTGCACATGCTGTGGTCTGTTTGGAAGTGCTCTGTCCAAGTTAGTTCAGCTGTATAAGAGAAGCAGATGCTGAACTATCCCTGGCGCCTTGCGTGTCTCCTGAGATCTGTCAGAGTGAAAAGAGAGTTGCCATCTAAGCCTGTAGAGTCACTATGGAGACGCTTGTACTGAGACATCTGCAAGATGGCACAGCGCGCACACACACACACACACACACACACACACACACAATGTGTGTTACATTTTGTCTTTGCTATACACGTGAAAAATATTGTACTGTTATTTAATGAAATATGAAATACCGTTCTTATAATAACAGTTTCAATATCAACTTTATTTAATTAACGAATTCATTATATTTAACTGCTGATTCACACACATCACCAGAATTATTGCAAATGTGCTTTTATTAAATGTAATAATTTAATAAGAACTTTAATCATTTAAACTAAAATATTAATGAAATAAGACTAAAATAAGAAAATTAGGGTTTATGGAACAGAGGAGAAATGCAACATGTAATCTTATAATGTGAATTTTTGCAACATCATCAATTATATATAGTCAGAACCAGTAGTCATAACATATATTCAGAACCAGTACCCTAATATATGCTCATCTTCTCTCTCTCTCTTTTTTTTAAATGAATTTTTGTGGCTTATTTTCCTTATGTTTGCTATGGCCACAAAATAATATTGAATAGTTATTTTCAGATTAGTGCATTATTTCTGAATTATATTCATGTCAGAGAAGCAACTTTTTCTCTCATGCCCAAAGACAAGACATTTACCTGTATGATAAATTGACTGATATGATTTGTGTAAATTCTTATACAAACCAAAAAGTTTTTTTTTATTATCATGGTTTGAACTTTATTTTTAACTAATATTTAAGATTTAACACAAGACATGATATATACCATGAAATTCATATTCATGTACCTATAACAATGGTTTAAAAAACTAAATCAAACTTTATTCTGGATCTCAAAACCACAAACAGTAGCACAAATGAAAACGTGGTGGAACATTATCCTTTTAGTCTTGTTCAGAAGTTCAGAAGTAACAATTACAAGCCATGAACTAGGAGACAGCAAGATGACAAATCTACAAATACAAGAATTTTATTCCTTAGAAGAAAAATAACATTATTATACTATGGTGCTCCTCAATTCTTGGATCTGAATAGTCAGAAGCTGTTAGTCGATTCTGACAGGAGTTCTGACTGCAGGGCCAATCACAAGTTCTCTTCCCAACTCATCACACCCCATCATCTTTTTTCCATTACTCTAAAGTCCGATCTTTATGCTTCCTAGCAAATTAAAGCCACACAGCTGTTTAGTCCCAATCCTGTGAGTTCTCATCACATTTTGTGTGTATGGAAATGCTCTTGTTTTCACTATTACACATAGCTTTGACTATTACCGTCATTTTTTATGATGCAACTTTACACCAAGTTTTTTTGTGATTTACTTGGCAGTTCGGTGGCAATCAGTTCTTTGTGATTTTAACGTTTTCCTTGCTGGAGGCAGGCCACTAAATTGACTTTCCTACAATGGTGACTTTATTTCATGCCCAGACAGTATACAGTTCATATGGTAAAGCTTTCTTTAAGCTTGTCTCTATAAAAAATTTATAGGAAGTGAATGTTACAATACACTACATACATAGTCCATTTACAGAACTAAAATTAATTATAAAAAGCACGTTTTTTTTTTTTTTTTTGCATCTGGTCCAACCTATAGTATGGTAGATATTGTGGGTTTGACAGTCCTGAACTTGATTTATGGCTTCTTGAGGGCATACATGCGAGCAGTCGGCTTTACCATAGTGCCTCAGTCAGATTTAATAACAGTGGCGTCCTTTAAATGCTGGATGCAAAGCAGACAGTTAATTATAAGCCAGCCTTCGGATTGAGAGTTAATGAATTTCAAAGTACATCAATTATGAGCTAATTGGGTTACATGCCGGGATCCAGAGAAGTGTCCATTGAATGGTGCAAGCTTCAATGTATTTGTCTTTTATTCATTATCTGTACACTAGTGAAGTTTTTCACTTCAGTAATTTTAATTCTGAAGGATATGTGTAGGTTTGTACTATTACAATACAATTCAAATACTATAAAACATCACATTTATATAGTATTAGTAAATTTAATATATACACACTTATATTCTAGCAGTAATGTTTTCCTCTTTTTAGATGTTTCTTCATTTGATATTAGAATATTGAAAATGTATATACAAAATGTAACACATATGAAGAACATGAATCTACAATAATTCAATAATAAAAAGTATTTATGGTGTCTAAAGACATACAACATAAACCAGTATAAACCAGATGTCGCACCTTATTGAGACATCTCTCAGAGGTCCACATATTTTATTCATAAGCTACACATAATCAAACCTCCTTTGGGCATGACACGGGGTACACCCTTGGCAGCATGCCAATCCATCGCAGGGCACATACTTTACACACACTCCAGACAATTTGGGAGCACCAAATCATCTAATGTTTTTGGACTGTGGGAGGAAACTGGAGTACCCAGAGGAAATCCACTAAGCACTATGAGAGAACATACAAACTCAGGATGGGTTGAGAGGGTTAGAGCTATTGTGAGCTCTACTCACCCTTACATCTTGTCTATTGCATGATTCACTGGAGATAAATGTTCAGCCTAGTCAGTTAAGGATAGACTTAGGGAGTGCCAGGGGTGAGGTGGAGTTAGGGAGGCATATTAAGCTTTCATGGGGCTCAGAATCTCTAGCAGTGCACCTGAAAAAATAGCGTAATAGCAAAATAGCATAATTTTGTTACTAGATAAGTAAACTTTAACCTAGTATCTTAATCCCATTCCCCGTTTTCCCTCTGTGCAGCCTCAAACTCATTTGCTCTGGAAATGTAATATAACAAAAGATTTATCAGTTATGTATTTTATATGGTCAACCAAAAAAATGTATGCACACTTCAGGAAAACAAATATAGTGGAACCTCGGATTGCGAGTAACGCGGTTTACGAGTGTTCCGCTAGATGAGCAAAGATTTTTAATAAATTTTGACTTGAAAAACGAGCAAGTCTTGGTTTACGAGTTCTGAGTATCATGTATCACGCATGCGCTCTTGTTTTGACACAGAGCGTCAAGTGATCACAACTGAGCCAATGATTTTTCTCTCTCTTGCACTGTGGAATTATGGGTAATTGTCTTCCCTGCTGGGTCTTAGTGCTCGTCTCTTACTGGTATAATCAACATCTCCCTCTCCCTCCTATGTGTGTGCGCGCATGTAATTTGACACTGTACCCCACACACACCGGCACACACACACACACACTCTCTGTCTCCCTCGACTTTACTCACCATCCTATGTGTTTGTGCGCGTAATTTGACACCAACACACGCACACACACATTCTCGCCTTTACACCCCCTCCTCGGCTTCACACACACACTTTCTTTGCACAGAAAACTCTGCTCTGTCACGATTCTTCTCAAAGGTAAGGTGCTGGTTCATTTGTTTTTTTTTTACTTTACAGCAGTGATTCTGTTAGTATGCGCTCACGCGAGTGTCATTACAGAGATTTCTTTTTTTCCCAGTTAGAACAGTGTTTCTGTTGTGTGTGTGTTTTTGTGAAACTTAAAAAGTGAGGTGGAGGGAGGGAGGAGAAGTTTTACTGTTTAAGATGAGGCAAGGGAAGGGGCTAATTTGACCCCCCCCCCCCCCCCCCCACACACACACACAAATACAGGCCGCCTGCGCGCACAAATGGGCACACTTATTTGTCGAGATTTAATTTTACTTTTTTAAAAGGTAAAGTGCAGGTTAATTTGTTTTTTTTTTTACTTTATATATTGTATTAATTATTTTTTGGGATTTATTGTTTTGGGCTGTAGAACAAATAATTTGAGTTTTTATTATTTCTTATGGGAATTTTGATTAAAAAAACATAAAAAATTTTTGATTTGCTTTATGAGTGTTTTGGAATATAAGACCACTTCCAGAACGAATTATGCTCGTAATCCAAGGTTCCACTGTACTTGTATAAATATTTTCATACTTATATATGAGAATATTATTAATATTATATTAATATAAAATACATCATACTATTTTCCTGAAGTGTGTATGATTTTTTATTCATTTTTTTGCTGACTCTGCATATTTGACATCTCACCTTTTTAGCAGTATTAATATGACAAAGCATTGTATCGTAACATTTACATTTACATTTAGGCATTTGGCAGACGCTCTTATCCAGAGCGACTTACAAAAAGTGGTTTAAAGTTTACATTACTGGATAGATACTTACACTGGGTTAACTAGGTCATTTACTAAGTACGATTAGTCTAACACAACTTTTTTTGGGGGGGTGGGTGGGGGGGTGGGTGGTTGGCGGTGGTTAGTCCTGTAAGTACTGGAGAAATAGATAAGTTTTGAGTCGCCGTCAAAGTCTCTGCTGTACGGACATCTAGAGGAAGTTCGTTCCACCACCTAGGTGCCAGAACAGAAAAGAGTCTGGATGAATGCCGCCCTCGATCCCTGAGAGATGGTGGGACGAGGGGAGCAGTGCTGGAGGTTCGGAGGGAACGCGGCGCAGTGCGTGGTGTGATTAGAGCAGGGAGGTAAGTGGGTGCTGGGCCATTTTTAGCTTTGTAGGCAAGCATCAGTGTTTTGAATTTGATGCGGGCAGCTACAGGAAGCCAGTGCAAGGAGCGGAGGAGTGGGGTGGTGTGGGAGAACTTGGGAAGGTTGAAAACGAGACGTGCTGCTGCATTCTGGATCAGTTGCAGAGGACGAGTTGTGGACAGAGGCAGGCCAGCCAGGAGTGAGTTGCAGTAGTCCAGTCTTGAAATAACAAGGGACTGAACAAGCACCTGAGTAGCCTTTGAAGAAAGAAATGGGTGGATTCTTCTGATATTGTAAAGAAGAAATCTACAAGAGCGAGTAAGGTTAGCGATGTGTGGGGAAAATGACAGATGATTGTCCATGGTTACCCCAAGATTGCGGGCAGTGGCTGAAGGAGTGATTTGATTGTTGTCCAGGGATATCACAAGATCTTGACCTGGGGATGAGTCACCAGGAATGAACAAGAGTTCGGTTTTACTCAGATTGAGTTTCAGCTGATGAGCTGCCATCCAGGATGAGATGTCTGCCAGACATGCTGAGATGTGTCAGAGGGAGGAAAGGAGAAAACAAGTTGAGTGTCATCTGCATAACAATGGTATGAAAATCCATGTGATAATATGACCTTACCAAGAGACCGGGAATAGAGGGAGAACAGAAGAGGACCAAGTACTGAGCCCTGCGGAACACCAGTAGAGAGTCTACATGGGGCAGATGTAGATCCCCTCCATGTCACCTCATACGACCTATCTTCTAGGTAAGAAGCAAACCATTGCCACGCTGTTGCACAAATACCAAGGCTTGTGAGAATAGATAATAGGATCTTGTGGTTCACTGTGTCAAATGCAGCTGACAGGTTTAGGAGGATCAGGACAGATGACAGTTTAGCAGATCTAGCAGCATGGAGCTTCTCAGTGACTGACAGAAGGACAGTCTCTGTGGAATGTGCCACCTTGAATCCAGATTGGTTGGGATCATTAAGGTTGTTCTGTGAGAGATAAAGAGACATTTGGTTATAAACAGCCCTTTCAAGAATTTTCTAAATAAAAGAGAGAAGTGATACCGGACGATAGTTGTTAACTTCTGATGGGCCCAGGCAGGGTTTCTTGAGGATGGGAATAACCCTTGCTTACTTAAAAGCACTAGGAACATGACCAGATGATATGGAATGGTTGATGATGGTTGTGGTGAAGGGAAGGAGGTAACATGTTGGACCTGGTTAAAAAGAAGTTAAAGTCCATGATAGTCATTGCAGTACCATTTGTAACCATTCCTGGCTGACCTAAAATCAGCTAAAAACTTATTTGGATTGGAAACTGTTAAAACAGGATAATATGAACCTTAATGTGGGAAAATAAGAAAACATTGTTTAGATATCTAAAACTTTTAAAAGATTATAAAACAGAGAAACAAACACACATTTTGTGAAGACATACTTGTGATTTTATTGATCAGGGAAAACAGAAAATTAGAAAATAAATAAAAAAATTAAGAAATATTATTGCAGAACATCAACATTTAAATCGAGTAAATTTATATTTTAGCACTTAACCACCTTATTAAGGTTATAGAATTAACAATGATTTACTGCCCTAGTATAAGCTGACCATGCAAACTTTAATTGAGATTTATCAACATACTGTACATCTAACAGCCATAACATTCCAACACAAAATATTATGCCCAGCATTATGTATGGCCTTTGTCACCAAATATGTTTTTTCAGTGCATTCCATGGATGGTGAACCGGATTGGGATCTTGGGAGTTTGGATGCTGGGTCGGCAGTCTTAGGCTCTTTGCTTGCTGGACCCCATGTGTGGTAGCCTGCGGTGCTCTGGGACTTCTGGTGACTTCCTTTTGTGGCCCAGCATTGACTTTTCTGTGAGATCAGACCAGACTGTATGGCTTTTGGTCCCTGTGAGCATTAGTGGGCCTTGGGTGCCAATGATCCTGTCACATACAGTAGTTTACTCATGTGCTTTATAATCTAAGGTAGCAAATGATCTGTAGAATTATCCAACTATTTATCTTGACATCAGAAAGGTTTAAGAAAAGAATATTTATCGAAATGCATTTAAAGATTTAAAAAAATATTTTGTTTTTCTATTATGAAATAACAGCCATCCCCAGTAACCCATTACTTATTCCCTGGGTATGAATATGAGGTCACATACATATGTCAAATCTCTAAATAATCACTTGTCAGGTAATACATTTAAGAAATGCAAAAACAATAAAAAAAGAAAACACACACACACACACACACACACACACACACACACACACACACACACACACACACACACACACACACACACACACACACACACACACACACACACACACACACACACAAATGCATGCACACAAACACATGAACATGAACAAATGTATAACTAAACCCAAAGGACGTCAAAAACACATTCTAATAACTGTGTAATCATTTAAGTTTTGAAGAAATATTCCAGTAATCAAAAAACTTGGGATGTGTTTGAAATTTACCATCATTTAAGAGATTTATATTTTACCACTTAAATGTCCTGACTAATAAACCTTTAGTTGGAATGTGCTTCGTTTAAAGACTATTCATGCCTCACCCACTTCTATCCATACCTTAGAGTTCATAAAACTATATAATATTGATGGATGAAAGAATCCATCAGACAGATCTGAGGCATTTTTAACAGTGAAAGTGATTGAATTACAGCACTTTAAGAATTAATACAGCTTTGGATCATAAAATCTTAAAAGTAAAGGCAGTTTTTAGATTGCTTTATTAAAACGATGAGTACGTCCTATCCTACCGGCTCTAAAAAGATGAGTTATGGGCTTTAACAGGAGTATTAAATGCTGAAGAGTAGAGGAGAGTTTAATACAAAGATGATAATGTCATTGAACATTGACACGTCAATTCCTATGCCAACGTGAGCCAATATGAGGGATATGATGCCTCCAAATGCCAGTGAAATATGTAATAATAAAGGCTTTTATGAATGAAGAGGGACTCATTTAGAATAATGGGATATGGCTATTAATTCTGCCGTTAATTGCAATTCTTATGGTAAACATAGACGTTCTTCATAGCAATAGTGATAATGCATAAAACATTGAGGAGTGGATGAAAGGGAAATCTAAAACCATAAAAAAACAAAGGAGGTCTCTGAAGTCCCATAGATATAAACTTTGGAAAATCTTTGATGTCATCCATAACTCTGAAAAAAAAAAAAAAAGCAGCAGCAACAATAATTACAGCAGCATCAAGAGTCAGACGGTTGTGGAACCGAATAACTTAAGTAATATACAGTACAGTGCCTGGCCAAAACAACAACAACACACTAATTTTTAATTGGACTGCCTTTAGATTTAATTATGATGCACAGTAGGATGTCCAATTAATGATTCCTGGAATATGCCATCAGGGATGAAAAAAAATAATCCATTCATGGCGTAACCTGGAGGTGGCACAGTGGCTTGGTATCACTGTCGCCTTGCACCTCCAGGGTCCGGGTTCGATTCCCGCTTCTGTGTGCATGAAGTTTGCATGTTCTCCCCGTACTTGGTGGGTTTCCTCCCACAGTCCAAAGCCATGCAAACTAGGCTAACTGCATTCCCAAATTGATTGTGGTTTGTGTGTGTGTGCCTTGTGATGCATTCAGGGTGCACCCTGCCTTGTGCACTAAGTCTCCTGAGATAGGATCCAGGCTACCCGCGACGCTGTATATAGGATCAAGTGGTATAGATGGTGAGTGAGAGGGTATACCCTGGCCATCCAGTACATTCAGGTCATCAGCTGACTTTATTTTATTATATCGACTAACTGACGCCGCCCCAGATCATAACACGGCCTCCAGAGGGTTATGCAGTGGCACTATGCATGAAGAGTGTATCATTTCCCTTCTTACACTGATGTGTCCATCACTCTGGAATAGAGATCAATCTGGACTCATCAGACCACATGACATTTTTCCATTGCTAAGTTAAATTTTTATGATCTCTCACAAATTTAAGTGTTTGTTTTTTCCTGATTAGTCTCGAGTGGTTTTCTGGTTTTCTTATGACAACACAGTCGCTAAAAACTTTTTAGTCCCAAATCTATGAACTCTCCTCACATTGTGTGCGCATGGAAATACACTTACTTTCACTATTTCACCCATCTTTAATAAACATGTAAATGATCTTCATTCGTGATTTTTATTTACCACACTTCTTCCACAAAGTCGAAGTGTTGGCACAGTGTTTTAATAAAGTGTTGGACAGCTCTTCAACCAATTGCAGTAATTTCAAATCTCCTTAATTGATTTAAGTACTTGATGCAGGCCAGTCATTTAACCCTCCCAAAGTGGTGACATTTTTTTTTGTTTTTGGGGCAGTGTAATAGTAAGTACCAGCAGCATGGTGGATAAGTGGTTAGCACTGTGGCCTTGAACCTTCAGGGTTGAGGGTTTGATTCCAGCCTTAAGCCTGTATTCGTGGAGTTTGCTTTCCTCCCTATTCAATGAAATTTTATTTGTATAGTGCTTTTAACAATGTTCAGTGTCGCAATGCAGCTTCAAACAATCCAAAAAGATTATGGAAATGTGTGTGAAAATATGTAGGAATCAAAATGATCAGATTGTCCCTGATGAGCAAGCCGAGGATGATGGTGGCAAGGAAAAACTCCCTGAGATGACAATAAGAAGAAACCTTAAGAGGAACCAGACTCAACAAGGAACCCATCCTCATTTAGATGATATCAGATAGCAGAATTGTTTTGCAGTCATACTGTGTGTTAAGAAGCTGGAAGTTTATTATAACAGAAGAAGTTTTAAGTTAATATGGAGTCCAGTTAGTTATGGACACTCAGGTACAGAACTGTAGGAAATTCTAGTCCTGAACTATTGAGAGACTACAGTGACTAGTCCTCAAAGTACAGCTCAAAACCCCAGGGGTGGGCCTCCGAGTGGCGCAGTGGTTAAAGCGCTCGCCCTATCATCCGGAGATCGCTAGTTCGAATCCCGGGTGGTGCTGTAACCTCTCGCAGCCGGAGGTCTAGAGAGAGCTGATTGGCCGAGCTCTCTCAGAGGGGAGGGATGAGAGGTACTTAGTGCTCCCACATTAATCACGGCTCTACAGCCAATCAGGGGCGTCTGTGAGCTCGCGCAACGGAGGGAGTGGATAGCGCTGTCCTCCGAGTGTGTTACGCCGCCCCCAACGGTGCGCGAGCGAGCAGTTCGAAAAGATGCGGTCGGCTGGCGTCACGTGGTTCGGAGGAAACACGTGATAGTCTTCGGCCCTCCCGGCTGAGTGGTAGTAGCAGCCTTAATGCGGGAGCCTCCTAGTGACGGGGAGGAATTGGACACGACTAAATTAGGGAGAAAATCGGGGAAAAATCCAAAAAAAAAAAAAAAAAAAAAAAAAACCCCAGGGGTCAGTGGTTTCAAGAAAACTCTATACAGTCTACTATAAAATATAATGGTAGATTATTTAGGATTTGAGTCCAATTGGCCATAGTCCCCTCCTTCAGTTGTTACACTACATGACTCAGTCAACTACAAATCCACTCATTTGGTGATGCAGTTGCCCATGCAATTAAGCAAAATGTGCAACACCTGGTTATGTGCTTCTCGGTTGGTCGCGATCTTTGTGTGGGTACTAGTCCACTGTGCCTGGTATGAGATATTTAAAGGAGGGGAAAATCTTTCTGTTATTGCAAGGTTCTCACTGCTTGGTCATTTTACGAAGGTACACAAGCACTCATTATCTCTTCACTTAATCTCAGTAACATGGCGCCATAATATCATTTCCCGGGCCTCACAGGCTATTTTTGCCTTCCATCTACAGGTAGTCAGCTACCTAAAACTTTCCACTTTCCTTTGAGAAACAACCTGCCCCTGTTAGGGAGCGCCTACATCAGTTAATCAATAACATATTAAGTGCAAATGTTCAATGAAATCCACACAAATAGTTTGTAAGCAGAAAACCAATGTTTTTTTCCATCGCCATGTGGCTCGGCAGAACTGTCATAAACCTGTGGTCTGTCAACTGAAAAGGTCAGTCAACATAAAAACATAAGGAAGCTTGAAATGCTCTGCATGAACTGGCGTCTAAAATCCCCTTCAAATGTTTCCAAACACTTTAATTATTACAAGACTGTTTGCGGATGTTTTCCATTGACTTTTGGTCTAGGGTGAGCATACTCATGCTTGTTTATTCTAAAAACGTTGGCTAGTGTGGATTAAGCAGGAAACTGTTGCATTATGTATAACTGTTAGATCCAAGTTAACTTATAACCAAATGTACAGAATAATCCAATAACATGGCACAGCTGGTGGCAGTTAGGGATTATAGTTAAAGGTTGCACTACTGTAGATAGAGAATTTGTAGGCTTGGATAAATAGTTTTATTGAAGCCGCATGATTGAACCATAAATAGTCTTGATAAAGAAAGAAAGAAATACATAAATACATAAATAATAATAATAACAATAATAATAATTATTATTATTGTTTATTATTATTATTATTATTATTATTATTATTATTATTATTATTATTATTATAATAGCAGTAGTAGTAGTATTAATAATAATAATAATCATCATCATCATCATCATCATAATAGAAACTGTTTTTCTATTTTATTTGCTCATTTGCGTACAATTCCAGATTTCAGACCAAAAAAACGGACAATTAACAAAACAGATAAATTCTACCCAGACTTGCGCAAATATGTTTTTCATTCGAAACTCTCAGCACAAAAATATTTCACCAGTTGAGTAAGGTGCCAGGGTTTATAGCCTCCTAAATAGATTCTACTTGGAAGGGAAAAGCTCTGTTTCAGGTTTCTACACCATTTTAATGATTTCCTGGTTTCTCTTTCTGCTTTTAGCTGTTGTTCTCCCCACAGTTCTTGTTTTTGCTTCTGGTTACCTTTATTATTGTGAGTGCCTAGCTCTGTGGTCTCACCTATTAGTCACGTAAATGCATCGATTAAACAATACATAACCATGTTTTTCCTTTTATTAAATGTCCAAATTGTTTGTGCTGCTGTTTTTCTCTCTTAGCAACCCTGGGAAATCATTGCAATTGGAAAAGCATGGCAAAAACAACTTTAAGGCTTAAATCTCACATCAAAATATATATATTTGTGACTAATCCCATCCAGTTTAGATCTCTCATTAATCATCGACTATAACGCTGTTGTGAGGGCCTGAAGCCTATCCCAGGAGAACGGGTACACCCTAAAAGAGGGGTCGGTATCCATCGCCAGGCACACACATACTGTACACACTCTCTCACGCTTATTCACACACTACGAACAATTTGGAACCGCCAATTAGCTTAATCTGCATGTCTTTGGACTGTGGGAGGAAACCTGAGCTCTCAGAGGAAACCCATTAAGCACAAACATTCAAACTCCACGTACACAGACCTTTAGGCAGGAATCAAACCTGGGCCCTGCAGGTGCAAGGCGACAGTGCTAACCACAGTTTAACTTTGTGCATGACAGTTAATCCAAAGGGCTAAAAAGGATCTTTTTTATTCTCCCTTTTATTCCTAACAAAAACAGTAATCAGTTCATAAACAAATTTGCTCTGATTTGCTTCTTAAAAACCTGTGTTGCTAATGACAGTTGATGTGTAAATACATATTATTTATTTATTTTACTTCATCCAATTTTTTTATACCCAGACAGGTATTAAACTAATCCATAATGTAATTTTTTTAAAAATCAAAACAAAGATCTAATCACCTTTACTTCGCTGATTGTTTTTTAATGTTTTAATTATTCCTGTGTTTTATATGACGTCCTGACATGTTTGAATGTCTTAATTGAAATATTCTCTACCACTGAGATATAAATTCCCCAAAAGCATCATAGTACAATAATCATTGTTAAATGGTTGAACGAGCTTCACATCTAACACACTTGCTCCCAATTAAGATGATCTTAAATTTACAATGCTTTTGGGAAAGCCAGTCCAGACTGAACTAGAGCTCTGCTTTTTATTGGCATACGGCACTCTACAGTCTCAGAGCTTCCATTTGCTCGTAAAAGTATGTTCACATCATTCTACAAGTTAGTGAGATGCCAATCACGAAAGAATTACATAAAATTCTATGCAAATGATCTATGGTTACTCCATTAGAAACAGAATAATTTTAGATAATAAATAATAAAACACTTGAATTTACTTCTGTATCTAAAAGTAAATCTTAGTCAGGGTTGCTGTGGGCATGGCAGCAGGACATGCACACACATTCACACACACCTAGGGCAATTTATTTTAGCCAAACTCACCTAGTGACAAGGTTTTATAAGTAAAGAACCTGAATGAAATCCAAACAGTCACAGAAAGAACATGAGCGAAATAAACATTTGGATTGCATTACCAATGAAATATACATATGTGGTGCTTAATGTGCATAATTAATAGAGAGCATTACTGTAAATATTTGAAATTAAAGTACAGATTTATATTTAGATAAAATTACATTCATAGTTTTTTAATAAAATTGTATTTCTAACAAAATTCTAGCTCATTTCTATTAGCAAACATTTTAATTTCTTTAGCTTGAAATAAATTTTAATTCCTTTTTTAAATCCCTTAATTCCTTAATTTAAATTATGCTAAGTGAAATCATTTACATGCTAAATTATAATCTATTCTATTGTACTACTCTTTATTAGTTTCTCTATATTGCCAAAATTTGTGGATGCTTGTCGATCACATCCAAATGTAAATTTTGAACATTTAATTCCAGATTGTAATCAAATCCACTCTTCTGGAAAGACTTTCCACTAGATTTTGGAACATACTGTAGCTGTGTTCATTCATGTTAAAGAACATTTGAGATGTCAGGCACTTATAGTATGTTGGGCGAAGCAGGTTGAGGTCAGGGGCTTTGTGCAGGACATTTGAGTTTTTTCCCTCCAACCCCGACAATTCATGTCTGCCTGGAACTTGCTTTGTGCACAGGGATATTGTCATGCTTAAACAGGTTTGAAGCATAAATCCTATACAGTTATGTGTGTTTAATTGCATCTGGGTGTGATGGACAGATGTGTACAAACCTCAGGCCATATGTTAGCTGCTCATTGCTTGTCTATGTTATAACTCGCAATTAGGAAAAGATCCAGATTTTAGCATAACTGACCAGAGTTGCTGTTGATTCAGCATTGAAGGTCAAGGTAAAATCCTTATTATTAACAAACTAGGTCAAAATAAATCTGTGTGCCAGATGTGTATCTAGTGCAGGTATTTACCGTTTCAGCTTGTTTGTGTGATTTCACATCGCGAGCCCAGAAAATGTTGGAAAGCTGATCTGTTTCATCACCTACTGACCCGTGCTAGGAGCCAAATGAAAGGCTGGGCCCATCCCACCTTGTGCTTTTTTTTTTTTTTTCATATTCACTAAGGATAAAGTATTTATAATCGCTGGATTTTATATCCACCAAAACAGCTTGGGCCCATCAGCAAATTGCGATGGCATATGGTATAGGTTTATGATTCATCTGGCACCCGCATAGCAATGAGGGCCCATCATCCATCAGCAAACACAGAGAAAATATCGTAATGTTCAATGATGCCAGCGACAGGAAAGAGGTGCGTGGGAAGGCTGTTTGCTTGAGAACTTGGAGCAGCTGAGGAAGTAAAGCATGTTGTCTTGGCCCCACTCTCCCGTGGCCAGGTTGGATTAAAGTTGGCGTTCGCTCCAGACAGCCTGAGCTGGACCAATCTGGAGATGGGTGATCTGCCTTAACATGACTTTACAAACACAAAGAAAGAGACGCTTACATATGTGATGGTGTTGCTTTCTCAAAACAGAGGTGATTTTAAGAATGAATACATTTAAACCGTGCCTCATTTTGAAATTGGTTGTTCTAGAATAGAAATGGAGTAGATTCCACTTCAGGACAAAGGGTATTCAGATAATTCAAACCTCATTTAGCGGTTTTCAACAATTAGCATTTGATTTTGTGAATACTAACACTCAGGGGTGGTGAGAATCACCTTTATAACATATTCCCTAATATACTTGAGGAAAGCTGGACAGGCGTTTGGATATCACTGTGTGGGATGATGTAAACCCTCTAGATTATAAGCTGGTAAAGGTGCACAATGATGCCCAGTTAGCATTATCAGAGATTTCTTGGAATTGGGGCTTCTGACACTACGAAGTTTAAGGACAAAGTGGACATTTTGTGAGATTACTAAAGAGTTAAATTTGTCTGGTTTAGTTCAATTCAGCTTCACTGTCACACATCAGTTGCTTTCCAGTGGCTTGGTGCTGTTCATGTCAGCTGAGATCTGCCATCACCCACATACACACGTCAGTCCTACTCAATGGAAGATATAGATACAAACATTTTCGATAAGCACATACAAATGTGAGACAGATGTGCCACGTGAAATTTGCTCATTTTCCCACCTTAATGCTCCAGACTCCTGCTAAGCCAAACCCTCACCAACCAAAGTTCAATACACAGACAGGTCATGACAGTGATGCTTATATTTTGAGGTCATCATTCATTCCAAATGATGCTCTCAGGTGCATGAAGGGCACCATAAGGAACATTCTGGGGGTTTGTTGCAAGGCTTGTTGATTGGCTGCAAAATTGGGTAATAGAACCTTTTGGCAAAAAATCATTGGATTAGCCAGAAGGTCTGCCCCTGAGTCATCTGGCCATCAATGAAAGGTGCATTGAGCTAATCACCAAGGCATGCAGTCTTCCCATCTTTCCCACCCAAAAAGGCAGTTTTTATGGAGAGCAGTTTCATTTTGTGATCGTTCATAGGCTCATAAAATAACAAACTCCAAGGTGGAGACCCTTTAAACCCTTTAAAGAACCTTAAGGTGGAGACTCTTGCCAGGTTCTCAGGGAAGCGTGGCAGATGGAAACTGTTTAAGAATGTAGAGAGAGAATGGCTTCCAATATTTAGTGGGAGTAAGCTGACAGCACCATTGGAGACTCTACTTTGTATGATAGGAATAGAGTAAACGTAGCGCCTGTATGCTTGTTAGCATAATCCAGTTAATTTCATAACCACACTAATGAAAGAACCATATGGCCAGAAAGGTCTACTCAACCACATGTATTGTACTATTTCTCTTGTAGTTTTCTATGGTAAACCATCATATTATCATGGTATGCACTATAGTACTTTAGAGAACCAGGGTAGGTACCATGGTAGTACAGTAATATGGTATGTGCTTCAATACTTTGGGGATTGCCATGATACTTATTTGGATACCACAGGCCAACATTCATCAGGTATCTAATATGGAATGTTAGTACAGATATTGTATAGAACAGACTGTATAACATATTTTTGACTGCATCCTGTTACGTATTTCATAGTACCATACTATAGTACATAGTATAGAAATTATTTCAGAGTATGTACTATATCACCAAATAAATACCATGGTACTTTCAAAAATAGCATATTACAGGTATGTACCATCAGATTTGCCATGGCATCTGTACAGTAGGAATGGTATTTCTTATGGTAGATGATGGGAGTGGATTCAAATCTATCACATGCTATAGGGAATAGATTTCTTGTAGATCTGACTTGTAGCAGAAGCTGTCAGATATCTCTCATCAAGGTTTTAATGAGATCCATTATGTTCCCTAAAAAAGGGAAAGACTGCTGCAAAAAATGGTATGTGTTGCAAATGTTATGTCTCACAACATTACACGACTTTTTGAAGAAGTTCAGGGATGTACCCAACCCCTGACCAAAGATCCCAATCTTACAGACTCCTGCTGAAATTCTGTTACAAATTCTGTTGATAATTGATTTTGTATGTTTTTATTAGTGTGTCTACTTTCATGATCAGCATGACTCCCTGGAGGTTGAGGCTACAGTGCTAACCATTACACCACTGTGCTATCACTGTTATTTCATATTATATCTATTTACTTGAATATAACATTTGCTTATTGTTTTGTGTTTATGTGTTAACAATAATTGGGCAACAGTATAATATATTCATTCATGGCCGATAAAGCTGTTTGAATTGAGTCTGGGGACAAAAACACAAACACGCACACACACATCAAGCAGTGAACCCTCAAAGACTGGTCAAAATGTCACCTTACACAGGTTGCACATGAGATGCAATTTTAAACATTAGCACAAATTTCCATAACATCTGCTCACAAATTTTTAAAGCTGTTTGAACCATTTTTAGTGCAGGGTTTTAAAATGTGATGACAGGACGTGATCACCTCTAGCCATCTCCTCTCTCCATGGTCATTAAATGAACTTTCCTGACCAGCAGCAAGGTGACTCCGTGTGCAGTGTTTGAGGCGAATAAACGCTGCTCGTTTTCGATTGGCTCCGAGGCTCCTCGGTCATTTTCACTGCCAGGTTGAGTGGAACCAAAGGCTGCCTGCACAATATTTTTACTCTCATCCAGGGGCCTTCAGTGAACCGACACTCGTGTGTTGGGTTTTTAGCATTAACAGACGGAGCTCTGGCCCTTCAGCACTGAGGTGAGTGTGTTGGAGTATGAGTCAGTGTATGCCTGCTGGCAGTTCACTACACACATTGTGCTTTTTTTATTTGGTGCAGACTGGTTTTCCAGGATAGGTGATTTTAATATTCAGGTATCATGACAAAATCTGTTTTGTTGATAGATGATAGATAGATATATATATAAAAATGTTAAACCAAATGTAATATTGTTGAAAATGTAATGTGAAAATAGTATATGGTATTGTTATAAAACAACATGTTTATGAAGCATTTTTATTAATTAATAAAACAGCACTAGAATTACTGGCACCCTGCCAGACATGAAGCAAAGGTACAACAAACACCAGATGATTAAAAAAATTCTTCTTAAA
The DNA here is from genome assembly GCA_030347435.1 of Clarias fuscus. NCBI lineage: Eukaryota > Metazoa > Chordata > Actinopteri > Siluriformes > Clariidae > Clarias > Clarias fuscus. The sequence goes on from CM059208.1 coordinate 20,291,816, forward strand.
AATATAATATATCTCTTTTAAAAAATGTCAGTCAAAGAAATTACAAAAAAATAGTATGATGTATATAATAATAATAATAATAATAACAACAACAACAACAACAACAACAACAACAATAATAATAATAATAATAATAATAATAATAATAATAATAATAATAATTATTATTATTATTATTATTATTATTATATATTTATATCAATACATTTTGTATTCAAATATTTATAATATTTAACTTTTTATTTTCCTAAAGTGTGTATAATTTCACTGACTCATATATACATACAGAATATTTATATTAATAAATAAAATTATTGGTCCCCAAAAGGTTAGATATGAAATATATAAAAATTGCACAATCATTTTGTAATTTTGTCAAAACAACAACAACAACAACAACAACAACAACAACAACAACAACAACAAAACAATTAAATAAATTACTGGCAACATAGTACACAAAGTTTCAATACACTCACATCACATTCGGCCCATAATCAAGCTTTTCATAATTAAAACAAGTATCAGTATCACATCTTTGTATATAAAACCCATGAGTATAAAAATCCTGCACTGTTCGAAAGATGGCCGAGGAATTTCTTTTTCTGTTGAAAACAATCCGAATTTGCGATTCCATCCATTAGTTATTCCATTTGGGGTGTATTCCAAACTCGATCAGTTCCAGATCCACTGCAAACTTGACCAGAATAAAGTGATTATTGAAGGTGAACGTCCAAAACTAAAATTTAATTCAAGTCATACACATCAGTTGAGCTTCTCACCAAAACCTTCCGATTATGTCCTTAATACCCAAACTGTAGAGCAAGGAAGCAGTAAAAGTATAATCCTCCACCTGTATAATCCTTAATCCTAAAAACTAAATATTTTACGGTATGAGATTAGGTTTTATTTGCTTTAAATGATGCGTGAAGCCCAAAGAACAGGCACATTATAGAAGGTTATCATCCAGTAATATGATCTCAAAGATTCTGTAAAGAAACTGTGACAACTGAGGCTTAAGAGGCAAACAGCTGCCTCTCAACTTAAAACCAACCACAGGAAGTGCAGGTTAATTTTATTACTGCCATATCATCAGCATATGCTCTCTTGTTTGCATTGTAGTTGCATAACACTCAACCAATACTTGTTTTTTTTTTTTACTTCTTTTCTGTAATAAGCAAAATTTATTCTGAAAAAAAAAATATTTCCAATTATTTATATATAACATTATTTACCATTTAATCCTGGACTCAACAGCACCCCTGTCTCTTTAGATACTGTAACCAAAGCTTTTTACAGTATCTAAGTGCCTGTCCATGCAGCTGTGCTGATAATGTGGACAGAATAATCTCAGTTTCAATGTACACTGCATACTACATGTACTTTGACATTTGATTTTTATATCTTATAAGTAGTTGCATATTCAAATTATTTTACCTTATAGAAAGCTTGATTATGTATCACACATACACTAACTTCTATATACAGTTCTGTTTTATGAAACATCCAGGGCATCGTTTTCTATGACACATTTATCATTTAAACTTTTTCAGCTTTCAAAATGGGAAGATAAAACTGCTTCATCAAGCAACTGCAAGAATGTAGTTATTCATATAAAACCACGTAATTCAACATTTCCGCCTCATGAGCGGATCATCAGACGGTGTGAACGCTGTAATAATGAGCCGTTCACTCCTACTAATTCTTGCTACTTTCCCAGCATGGCCACGGCATCGGCTGCTTTGACCTGCCGTTGCACTAAAGTTGTTTTATTGCTAAAAGCAGCTTCGTGAAACTTCAATCACGCCTCATTTCAGACAGCGATGGCCTTGAGAGGTGTGAGATGGCGTTAGTCATGCATTGTAATGATATAAGATTCAGCTGGAGCGCAAGACTGAACGATAAGTCCTGCAGACTGGAGCAGGAAACATGCAAGTAATAAAGTTTAAGAGCATGTGCTGAATTCTGTTGATCACTATATATATATCGAAAAAGAACGAGTACATTACATGAATTCAACCCTACATCCAATATCGTTTAAATATAATAGTCTTGAAATGAGAGAGACATGTAAGGACATCGTCCAAAAGGTTATATAGTGTCCATGTTTGAAGAAAATACCTATTTATTTATTAAAAATCTCCCCTCTGGACAGTTCTTCTTTTAAAGTCTTAAAGAATAAAGATTTAAAGTTTAACAAATACCTTTACTAAAACCTTTACAGATACAGTATGTGTTCTCACGAAATGTTGATTGCTGTACTGAGCAACTGTATTTGGACCAATTTAGAAATTATTCTTGATTAAACAGGTTTTCTGTTATTTTCTCGGTAGATGAAATGCCTGTTAATTAAGAAATACCCGTTATCTAGTTAAAAAATGGATATTTAGACGTGGGTTTTATGGGTAAATCAGTTAAAAGTCATCACTGACATGAAGTTATTACATTTACATTTCATTCATCTTTCCTCACTCACACATTCTCTATACCTCTTATCCTAGTGAATCTCCCTGTGCCAGGGGACTCGGGCATACACCCTGGGTCGGGTCCCAGTCCATCACAGTTTTGGAAATGCCAATAAGACTAATCTGCATGTCTGGAGGAAACCAACCAAGCACTGGGAGAGCATGCGAGCTCAAACCCTCGACCCTGCAAAGTGCAAGTCCAGTGTTAACTACTACACCATTCTGCTACCTGATTCATCTTTAGTCAGCACTTTATCCTGGTCAGTATCATGGTGAATCCAGATTCTATCCTGGAAACTCTGGGAATGCATTGACGGTATGCCAGTCCATTGAGTCCACATGCAAACATTCACAACTGTTCAAATTTATGGGTAAATCAGCTTAACTAATCCACCTGCATACTGCATGTTGATGGGAGGTAAAACACTCAGAGAGCAACTCGAACAGACATCGATCTGTGGACCCTGGAGTTACAGCACCATGCTATCATTGTATACATTTTATTTTATTTGTATGCTAATTAATTGCTAAATGTATAGTATAATATAGAATAATTATATTAAATAATATGTACATACATATTATTTAATATAATTTTATTTAAAATGTATATAAGTACTTAACAGTTATATAACCATTATTTATTATACTGGCTCAGACGGTTGAGGCTCTGGGTTGCTGAACAGAGGGTAAGGAATTTGACTCCCAGGACCACCATGTTGGCACTTTTGGGTCCTTGAGCAAGGCTCTTAACTATTACAAAATCACTTAGTCATTACCCGTCCCAGTGCCTAGATGAGAAAGGAAGAAGCATGAGTGTCAGATGGGCAACACTGCCCCATTAAAGCCACCATTACTATAGAATTGAAAAGTGTAAAGTGTAATCAATGCTTTAAATGAATAATCTAAGATGTAAAGAATGATGCAACTGAAGTGTGTGTTGTATCTGTTCTTGCTTTCGATATGATCGAGTACTTTGGACATCCTATGTAGAAGTTGTCCACATCCGATATTTCATCTATAAAGCATTCATAAGTGAGCAGAATTAAAAGCATATGAAAATAGCGGTTTGAATCTTTGAATGTTACTGCAACGTGTTTTAAGCTGCACAAAATGCTCAGCTGAGCGTTAATCTGCTTATGTGTGTGGCTGATGAATCTGTTAGTGTTCAGTGATACCATCTGGGTGCTTATGCAGAGTGACCACAGTTCCACTTGGCAAAATATAGCTACATTTATTTCATACAAATGGACAGAACAATAATGCAAATTAAATGGTTCAGTGAAGCTCCATGAAGATGGATTTCATAAAAAAATGCATAGCAAGGTTCCGCGAATACGGGATGTTTTAACAAACGTGAAACATAGTACTATATCTGTAAATACTGTTGCAATGTATAAACTTATATCGGTCTACTTACACACAGAAATAATGCCCTCTGCGGGGCATCACCTGAAGAACTTGTTTTTACCCATCGTTCACATTTACAATATTCATGAGTGACATTAGCAATATTAAATATGAATAGGAAGGACATAAAAAAGGATGTCATCATGTAAGGTTGGAGCATGGACCCACATGAAATTGGTTGGTAAATACACAAATATTGGTAAATAAATTATTCCTGAAAATATACCCCTTTTATTTCTTTCGATGCCAATTAAATGACACATTCACTGGTTAAAATCACAGCATTATCATACAATTAAATTCATGAAAAACAAAGAAGGTAACAGAATAGTGCATTCTTTTTGTTGATTAGTAAATTTCAATGTTTGTAATTTATTGAAGATTTTAATTTTAAATATTGTATTTTTGCTGTTTGTTATTATTCTGATGCTGTTTCATAGCAATTGCTTTTACAAAGTGCTCTGCAATTCACTCACCAATAATAATAATAATAATAATAATCCGAATAAATAAATGTTTTTCCATGCTAACGGTGTTGTTTAGTGAGAAGCATACACACAGAAATTTTTTTTTCTTTAATTTAGACTTGTAAATAAAAAAGGTGCAAAACAGGAATTGGCATTTCAGTATAAGTGAAGCCACAACTCCTTGTGAAAGTACATTATTGTGCACACTTACAATAACACAAACTCAATGTGATTATAAAACATATAAATATAAAATGATTTTTAAAATAATAATAAAAAAAAAACATTTACAAATAAAATAAAATAAAATAAACAACTCTCCACAACAGTGCACTGGAGAGACCGAAATTGTGCTGCTAACTAGTATGCTGAGAAAGTATTACAATAAGCTGTGTTAGTGCAGAGTGTAAATATCTAATTAGGATAAATAACAGCTCAAGAATCTGTGACATAAGACGAAATGAGAAAAAGAAAAACAGTTTTGTTCATGATGGCCAAAACGGGTGAGTTTATTCCAAATATGCAAAAAAAAAATTTTTTCTTTCTTTTTTTTTTTTTTAATTTCAAGATTTTATTTTTTTTTTGGTTCGCAGCCTGAGGAGAAAATCTTGGCTTTTACGTTTCAAATAAAGACAACAAAGGAATAATTAGAGCGGCGTGCTTCGGCAATGCCCCTACTGTCTACGAGCTCTCGCCTGCACTCCGAATAGGAGCGTGTGCGCCCCTTTTCCATTCCCCCCTCAAACTTGATGGTTGTTGAACTTATTTTTAGTGTCATTTGATAAGCTTCCCTGCTTGCATCGAGACATCCCACTGACCCAGCCACTGGTCATTGTCTATACAGTTTCCCATCAAAGCTGGCGCGCTTTGTCAGATATCCACTCGAATATCCATTCTCCATCTGAAGTAGCGCATCCAAAGTGACTGGATCGTTCGAGCCTTTTTTTTCCCCTCAGCTGCTGCCCTCTTTCCCCGATGGCATTTCTATCCATACTGGCATCATTTCCTGAACGGCGTCATGACAGCGCATTGGGCGAATGTACAAATAATATATATTGTTTGCGTGTGTATGTGTGTGTGTGTGTGTGTGTGTGTGTGTGTGTGTGTGTGTGTGTGTGTGTGTGTGTGTGTGCGTGTGTGTGTGCGTGTGTGTGTGTGTGTGTGTGTGTGCGTGTGTGTGTGTGATGAGGATGATATCTGGAAATGAACAATACTCGTTCTTCCGAAATTTGCATTTTGTGCTTTGCATGATGGGTCTTTTAATTCTAATTGATGCAGATAGAATAACAAGTTCGTCCGTATCAAAAGGCATAAAAAAGATCCTGCCTCTGCTTGCTCATGCTTTTAATTATTTAATTAAGTTGGTTACTGTTGGTTGGTCAGTGGAACAACATCTATTTCTACTGTATATTTCTATGTGTATATTAAAAAGGAGGTGCACTTATAAATCCTGATAATTAATGTATTAGTAAAGCAAAAGTGCAAAATAAAAAGCACAAGGCTCTTAAAGTGGCACAAAAGTAGCCTATTTGGTCATCCGGTCTTTTTATCCGGTCTCATGGTAAAATAATGACCTGGTAATGTCTCCGCTCCCGAGCGCACGATGATGGAAAGGTGTCTCCAGAAAAAACGAAAGGGCAAAATCTTAACGCGTCCAGGACCTTAGGGCGTTCTGTCTACAGTTTGTCATGCGTGTGCACTTCTCAGTGTTAAAATGACAGGATCCGCAGTCACCGAGGTCCCGCTAGGCACTGGGCAATGCTGGAGAGGCTTTGTGGTGAGACATTGCCAAGAGGCGCTGGACTTTCAGCACTCACCAAGCCTACTGGGATTATTGACTCCAACGGAAAACAGACCTCCTCTTTTTATTTCACCCTCCAAAGTAGTCTCTCTCTCTCTCTCTCTCTCTCTCTCTCTCTTTCTCTCTGTGTCCTAAATTTTTTTTTTGTCCCCACATAAGGCACAATATGGTCAGAATATGTTATGCCCTTGGTGTGTATGAAAAATACTATTCATATCTGCCCCGCATCCCCCCCCAACTGTTGTATTTAATTTATCCGAAATCAAGCTTTGAAAAATCACAAGTTAAGCTTTTTGGAAAGGAAACATTTCAGATGTGATGAGATGGCCAATACGATCAAATTAAAGATCCTTAACCTAATACAAGCTGTAACACATGGCTAATGGACAAAGCATACTGTCTCAAAACAAACAAGCAAACAAACACCAAGAAAAAACCCTGGAATTATTTTCTTTTGTTTCGCTTTTCCCGCTCTCATATTTCCTCTATACATGCATGCTTTGATGATGAAAGGCTGTCTAGTGATGAGGGACACGACTGAAATTCATGCAGCGTCCCTGAAACAAACAAACAAACAAACAAACAAACAAACAATTAATAATAACGTTAAACACAATAGAAAAAAAATGACCATGAGATTTATATTCCAGGAACTTTTAATTTAATTTCATTAATAAGAACACCACAGACATATTTTTTCCCTTTTTTTAAAATAAAGAAATAAAGACAAAGGAAAAATGTAATAATTTTAAAAAACTATAACTTTATATGACAATTTGGGCCACTTTATGTATGTATTTATATATTTACTTACGTATTTTATTATAAAATATCTACCCTGCTCCATTGGGATTTCATAACCAATTTTCTTCACACATGAACATGAATTATAATTAACGTATAAAATACAATATCAAGGCATATCCTCACAGAACACTACAGACCTAGAAAAATAAATGTTAAAATAAATGTAATAATTAAAAACAATTTTTTTAAAATATTAAAAGCAAAGACAAAAAGTATAAAAAGACAGGAACTGACCTAGTCAGTACATATGATATATAGATATAGAGTGTGCTAAAATGATCTAATCACAGTCTCTGCTCTGACTCCTGCAGAGACACAGATACATTAGTGTAAAGGTATGTCTGTGTCTCTGTCCCTCGTTGCCAGAGTGTAAATAGATTATTGACTTTAGAGGTTCAGACCACTGGAGACACTTAAACAACTGGCAAAAAGAGGGAGCTCTCGGACAGCTTATTCCTGTACACACATGCACACACACGCACACACACGCACACACACACACGCACACACACACACGCACACACACACACACACGCACACACACACACGCTCTTCTTTTTGTGACTTCAGTATTACACACTGGATTATACACATAATGTAGATTTATTCTATGTATGCAACTCTCTATATATAATAAAATGTTCTATAACAAAAAACTCCACCTCGAATTGTAACCTCAGTAACCAGCAAATAAGATTTATGCCTTTAAGTTTTGAAGCAGCTCATGTCATTAACTGGTCATGCTATATAGACATCTACTGCTACTGTAAAATGTATTAATTTTACAATTTTGAATGCTAGTTAATGGCCATACGACCCCAACAATTTCGGTAGTTTATATATCAATATAAAACAGGTGATGGCAGAGATGATCAGGCCGGTGATAGGATACTGTATGCTGAGTGGTTGGAACAGACGAGAGGGGTAATGAGGTTGCTGCTCAGGCTGTTACATAAACAAACACATTTTAAATTGTATTTTTAGGCACTTTGCAGCCTGTCGCATTAAAACATTTGTTCCCATTTCTTTAACTGAAGCAATTGATTAACATAATTTAATTTCATAATATAATTGAAGCTACAATTTAAATAATGAAGAAATGAGTGAGAATACACATTACCATGCATCACCAGGAAAGCAATGGCAAAGCTTATATACTACAGATTAATGCATAATCCAATATTCTTGCTCATTTGGCAATAAGCACAACTAAACTGCATTGATTTGAGTGTAAGCTTTAGTGCGAGTTAATTTAGTGGTAGAAGTGGTTGAGTAAGTGTACGCTAACTGAGCTGCTCGTGGTGTCTCCGTGCTTTGAGTTACAGTCTGGGGTTATATTCCAGCTCTGTCAATCTGCCATTGGTTGGATCCTTGGACCTTTTTTTTTTTCTTTAAATCAAAATACTATGCAAAAATGTATTTACCTTAAATATGTTTAGGGTTGTTGATTTAAAAAATAAAATAATGTATATAGAAACAAAAAGAAAAAAAAACTGCAATAGTACTACACTTTTTTACATTAACTCTGTTATTCCATCACATGAAATCTATCCCCACTGCCATTCCTCTTGTGTTAAAAAACAACTCCACAGCCAGAATCAGGAATAAACTCTTTAAATTGGCGTAATTTGCCCTACTTTTGCAAGTGCTAATGCACGTTGGACGAAACCCGGCAGTGCCATATACTCTCCACGCATGGAAGGCTTCTCCTGTAAGCCGCGTGAGGCAGACCCTCTGTGCTAGATCTCGTTCTGTCAACAAATAAGGCGCATCAGATGCTGTTTTGGCCATGGCCGACTGTGCCGATAAGTTCACTGGATTTCAAAGAGCTTTGACGGAGGAGCTCGGAAAAGCTGCCCTGCTCTGCACACAACGGCCCGGAGAGCTGACCAGGTGGGGTACAATACGGTCAGTCCCGCTCTGTACCACGCGCTCCAACACAGCAGCAGGCACAGGTCTGGCACTTCTTACTGTACTCTGTGCCACGGTGGCCTGAGGTGGGCAAGACCCAAGCATGACAATGCCAGGAAAATAGCAAGATGGAATCAGATGATTAAAAATATATATAGGGAAAATATTTGACTGCTCAGGATTAGAAAACTATATTTGTAAAAGTCTCCATATATAAGGGAAACTACAATTTTTCACACTTACTTCATATATATATAAATATATAAATACTGTATATCTGGGGGTATATAAATAAATATATATTCCCTGGATAGCCTTTAAAAATTACTTTGAGTAAATAAGAACATATTGAAATCATAACTGTCATGGCTCTATTGGGACGCTGTATAAAAAAGTGGTAATTTCGCCTATGTAGTATATGGAGACTTTTGCGTCACCAAGTATATTACCAGGCAATTGTACTTCATGACAGAATCACTGTGCTGCATTTATCCCAAATCCCAATAAATCTCTTCCGTCCTCCTACAATCCATGAACCATCTTCATCCATCTCAAGAAAACGAAGCAAAAAAGCAAAGAGCATGTCAATTTCTGGGAAAAGACGTCTTATTAAAACCTTACAAAGAACAGATCTTAAATAAAAACATCAGTCTCATCAAAAGACAACCCCCCCCCCCCCCCCCCCCTCCATTTCAAAACATATGTAACACCTTTAGAGATCGGCCAAACTCTGACTTCATGACATCGTCTCTGTTCTATGTTCTTATGCTTGGAGCCAACTCCATAGCACACAGTGTTGATAGCGTCAGGCTTCAGAGAGCATGTCATGTGCCGATCGTGCCGTGTGTTGAGGCACCAGGCCAATGGACCAGTCCATCTGCAAGTTTGCATCTCATCTTCTACAAAAGCCGTGCTCTGGAACAGCTTGATTCCCTTGATGTTAGAACTCACTGAGGAGCTGTTTTGCAATTCCCTGCTCTTTGAGACTGAGATTCAGTAAGTGCAGACAAAATCTCTATAATTAAACTTTGGCACGTTCTCATATCCATAACCTCTCAGCTCAAAATGCAATTCCAGTCAAAAGTTTGGTCTTTCCTGGTTTTTATTTCTTTCTACGGTGTAAAACAAAGCTGAAGGCGTACAAAATACGCAATAATCTCTTTGATAGTGAGATGTGTCGGCTACTTATGGTCTGTAAAGTCTTCATACCGGCTCTAATTCGAGGTGCTGGTTGTTAATTGGTGTTTTCTGAGGCTGGTAACTCTAAATGAACTTTGTGTCTATGCCTTGTGTCTATAACTTATAGCCAACCACAGGGTCAAGTAGAGGGTGTTTTTTTATGTTATCTGTAAATAAGTACAATACGTATGAAATAAAACAATCTACAATGCAATTATCTACTGTAACCAATATAAAAAACAAACATTAAAAATATAACATTATCTTTTGATTGAGAATCTCCATGAATCTACAGTATAATGATACATCAGCCAAACAATGAAGAATTAACGGCCTATCAAGAACCGAGGTACTCTTACATGTTTGGAGTATGATCTGTTTTCAGAGATGAGTTATGCGTGTAGTGAGTATCTAACACTGAAACTGCACACATCGATATTCAAATCTCAGAAATAACTAGACGGTAAAATTCCAAGCACTAAGGTAACACTTTCAGAGTTCGCGTGAGTCAAACTGGACCTTTATAAACACTGTAGGGTGTTAATTTAACACTCGGGGTGTTAATTCCACACAGGGAATTTTGCTGTGTATGGATGTTACATGAGATTTATACAGCAAATATGTTCTGGGCAATTAAAATCTTGAGCAATATTATTAAATCAAGGTGATTTAAACAATTTATTTTTCACATCATATGCAACCACTTCAGGTGTATATAGAATATATTGAATAAGAAAATATACAATATATGCAGACATTATGCAGAATAAGTATATATATATATATATATATATATATATATATATATATATATATATATATATATATACAGAGAATATATAGAATATATATGCAGAGAGATTAACAGATCAAAACTCTGAATAGGGTTCTCAAAAAATTTACTGGACATACGTACACATTTCCCAACCCAAACGTTGGGGAGAAAGAATTTCCCCTTTGATGCAACTTTGGTCTGAAGTCACCGATTTATGTCACCGACTTATGACTTATGACTCTTTCATAACAGGTGCAGGAAGAATGTGGTTCCTTATGTAATGTTATGTACATAGTATTTTATTACAGTGATCAGTTATTGTTGAGGAATTACTACTGAATCACTTGATTGAAGTACTTAAGCAGTATTTAATGAACCGTACTGTAAAATGTTTATCACTGTCAGCCCTTAAACACGTCCCTTAAACAAGATAATCATTTTACTGTATTGTACCGCACTTGAATATGTAACAATAGTTTTTCCTTCTTTTAATCATTATTCACTAGGTAAGATAATCATGTAAAACTAACATGCACTGATTTACACTGTACAGTACATACTAGTAATATGTTATCGAAATACCAAACCAAAGTAAGAAGTCTATTAAACCAGCTCCAGCACTCGTGCTAACATATTATTCATCTGAGAATCCTTTCAAAAAAGAGGAAATTCTGAGACATATGATCAGCAACCAAGCCCTGGCCAGCCAGTTCCTCACTAAACCAGGGACACAAAGAGAAGTGATGCTTTTTAATCTTGAGCTGATCATAAAAAAACCTTTATGCTAGCATCCAGAGTCATAACATTAGCATATATTTTATCACCATGTCCATATTCGCAATGATGACAGAAGCAGAGTTGAGGGTAAACACACAATAACTCTCGGTGGCGTTAGGATATTGGCCAACTATCTTTCCATTTGATGGATTTATGGTTTGATTATTCGAGCGGTTGTCTGGATGATTTTCTGAGTTCACATCGACATTCAACGCTTGTCAGAAATGATGGTGGGACGTAAACATATATATGTACATATGATCCCTTTTAAAAGGAATGTTTGCGAGCTGCATTAGGGCAGAACAACATAATTGACTTGTCCTTTTATACAAAGGCCTTAAATATTTATACACCAATATATATTGTCTTGAATGGAAAAAAATCCATAGTAGTGCTGGTAGTCATTATAGTTTTGTTAGCATAGTAGTTATGAGTACGACAATTCATTAGTTATATAATATTTGTTACCATTTTATGAGTACAGTAATTCAACATTAGTCATGAATTATTGCACTTCAGTCACAAAGTATTTAGTAATTTCTGAGAACTACCCTGATAAAACTTAATAGCTTAAAGCTAAGATAGCATCAAATAAGTAACTGGAATTTACCAGACATTTGACTAAAAATCAAGATTAGTGGTTTTTGCTTGGGCTATAACATTTGGATAAAAAGAACAAAAATTTTGAACCCATTAGCCAGAAATGTTTGAGGGCAGCAAGAAAAATAACCTATTTATTTCTCATTGGATGGAGGAGCCAGAAGGATCGATACTTGACTAGAAAATAATTTTCTGGGCTTTTCCAACAAGCATAATGATTGGCCTAAATCAGTGTGGAAAGAAAAAGCGTTAAAAGGCAGCAGATGTTTAATAAGCATTAACTCAAGTTAATTTGAAAAAAGCAAAGAAAAATATATAAAAATAAAAATATTAATTCATCGTCTCTTATAGTATTCTGATTTTTTTTTCATTTTATTATTATTATTATCATTATTCATTTTATTACATTTGTTTGTAAATGGAAGGTGCATAGAAGTGTGCATGATGGCTGGAACCAAACAGCTACAAATGGTTTCTAGATTCAAACCACAGGCTGACAGAGTGACAGGATGTTGACTCAGAACCAGGAAGCTGGTGTTTCCTTTAACCTCAATTTTAACATTGCCCCAAACGATATAACCACAAAGCTTATCTGGCACGCCATTGCACTTCACCACTATGTTAACCAGATCCTGGGTATATTTAAGCTATGGTATATAACAGTTTTCAATTAAAGAGCAACTAACATTTCTCATTCAAAGCCCCACCATCTAGTAAAGAGATTAAAACAGAAAGCCTTCTTTCCCCAAAAACCGCACGGGCAACATCACAGACGCCTGCAGATGTTTCCTAATCACTACCCTTCCTCTTTCCCCAGAATACCGTTGTCAGGGTAAGGGTACATCATTGCCAGCTAACAGCTCTGGGCATCATCCCCTGGTTGTTTGAGAGAAAATGCCAGTCGTTTTGGCGGAGTGCGGACACTCACAGACGGCACAGCCGGGCACAGATGGCACTAATGGACAAGTGAAATCCAACAGAGGGAGCGGGACCGAGCCGCAGAGGAAGCGTCATTCCAAATAGCTGCGGTGCAAGCCAGGCCCCCATACCATCCTCCAGTGGGGTTTCAAGCATAAAGAATTTAAAGTGATAAAATAATCATGATGAGAGATGCTATTGGGCAAAATAATTAATTGGATCTGAATATATGAAAAAAATAGAAATTAGACATTTTTTCCTATTTTATTTAGTTGTACTGTATTAATACAGCGTAATCTTGCAGTATTCTTGGAATAAAATCTGAATATTTTTAAATCGTTGATTTTGTGTCCCCGAACCCGAATATCTTACAGATATATTGTATGTTTATTTGGTGATCATTTGTTTCAAAATTCCAATATGGCTAAATCCTAACCTCCCAGCAGAAGCAGACATATTTTCCGCTCTAATTTAGAAAAAGTTGCCATCAATCTTTGCAGAGATCTAATTTCCGAATATCTGAATATTACACCGTGGTACACTAATAAAACCTCAATTGAAATGAGTGAGTCAAATCACGCGTCAGCTTCAGCTGCATGTTCACAGGTTCCCACACACTACTCCATTACTTAGATCAAATGTACTGTATGGGACGCACCAAATTTCCCAGGGCGGAAAAAAAGTATTTCGGTGAAGTTTAGTTAGAGGTAATTTTTGTCCAACGGTAATAAAAACTGCTGTATATGGAACCGATTTAAGACTTTAATCATTTAGACTTTTTTTTTAAAGCTCACCTGCAGAAAGTTATATTAAACATATTTTACAGTCATTATATGTAAACTACAGTAATTTCTACAATACTGTACTCAAACCAGCATAGTACTAGTATAGTACAAAAATGTATAGTAAATTCAGTTTAATAGTTTACTGCTGATGAATAAAATATGACTGATCTTAAATGTGTCGTTTTGAGGCAAGATTTATAATTTTTTCTACAAATCTGTTATAGGAGAGTCACCAACTGGCAAAAGTGTACTGATATTCTACCAAGTCATGTAATGTATCAGTATCAGAATCAACACATCTGCTTTCGGCCCTCTCAGCATGCCTGCCTGCTTTTCCTGATTTCCTCTGAGAAAGATCAAGACACTGCAAATGAACATCTAAAAAGCCTATGGGCTCATCAGTGCTTTATACTGTCTCTAGTGTAATAGTGCATGTGCATGTGTGTGTGTGTGTGTGTGTGTGTGTGTATGTGTGTGTGTGTACATGGGTGGGGGTGGTGGGTGCACAATCCCCAGCTTGCCTTGCCCTCCACCAGCACAGTGGTGGTCAGGGGTCGCATATGATCGTAGCAAAGGGGAAGAGCAAATCATGTGACAAGGGCAGCGATAATTGGAGGGAGCTGTCAGGATGGAGCAGCGGTGAGTGTGTGCAAGAGTCCTGCCATTTGGACATGTCGGTGCACATGTGCCAGGAAGCCCGCCCTCCCATGGGGTGGCACACATTAAGGCCTGTGATGAGGCTAATGTGGGCAGAAATGGCCTTGGCACTCGGCCCATGTGGGTTCCATGCCGTGACCTATCAGAGCAGCCTCAATGTAAAGGCAAATGTACAGCCAGTCTTAACACCTGACACACTAGGCTCAGAACAACATCGTAAGGATGTTCAGTGTATTTATACTGGATACAAGGCCGAGAGATATATTTTTATTATTAGCTGTAGCGTGTCTGTTGAATATATATTTAGCTTAAAGTGTCTTATTTCTCCATTCATCAAAAATGACCTTAATGTTATTTATATTTAGATTAATTTCATAAGCAAGAAAATCATTTGTTCATGTACATAATACTAAATGTAGAAGCAATTCTAATGTATTACACAGTGTGTCAAAATAAAGTGCTACCTGTTTTAAAAAAGTGGCTTTTTTATGGGACTGCAGCTACAATAAGCCTTCTGAAAACAAAGGAATATGTACTGTATAAATATTATACTAAGAAATATAGTGTGAGTAATGTAAGGCTTATGACAAAGCCTGTTTAAAACCTTTGTAAGATGTGCATTGCTTTGTCGTTACATGAATCAGAGAAGCAAGAAGAACCCAATCACCATTTTGAGTCATTTGTTCACATGTACTGAGAAATCAGTCTGGTTGAACATTGATAGGTGTTTATTGTTATTATTATTATTATTATTATTCACTAGGTATTGAAGCATGGAATCTTCTTCAGCTGAAATGCTGGTGAGTAATCAAAAACAATAATGTGAAGTACCACTCATAGTCATTCTTCAATTCCAAATTATTATTATTTTTTTTTCATTTAAGTGGGTGAGTCAAAAATGATCTTCACTCTGGCTGTAGAATATGTTCTAATTAACTTTCAGGAAAGACAAATGCATACATTTTTGACATAATCGCTTTGTGGTCTCAGGTACACCCTCAGGTCACAAAAATGAGTCTCTGCACGCTGCTCTTTTTTAGTGCAAATCACAAGTGGGGCATCTAGTTTTGCTCGCACCGCAGTTAGAGATGAACTGATGTAACATGCTTAACCCTGGACAGCAGTGACTGGGGAGACAGTGGGTTGAATGGAAACGCTGACTAACAGGCATTTTAATATAACCCGGAGTGCGGATAATTTTCGACTTACCTTCGTATTTACGAAACCGATAGCAGGCATTTAGAGCGCTGTTGTGAATGGCAATATTGACCTTCTTCAGCTTTTAACAAAGTGTAGTTATAAACTGTAGGTAAAAACGAACTAATAACATTAACTTTAATGCTTGAACTAAAATGCATCAAAAGATCACCTAATCTGTAACTGTTTCTTTTTCTCGAGTCTGTATCCACTCTAAAGTCCAAAGTGGCTGACAGGAGTGAACCTGATGCATTCTTTTTTCCTTAGCTTATCTAGTTTAAGATTTTTCTGAGATGCTTTTCTGCTCATCATGTTTGTACAGAGTAGTTATTTGAGACACTCTGGCCATGTGAACTAGTCTGACCATTCCCCTTATTACAAGGCATACAGTATGTGCACACGCAACGAATCCTGATTGGGGTGTTTTGGGGTGTTCTTTGCGTATCCTTTTGTTTAAATTCTAAAAACAAAACTGTTTTGTGTGAACATTACCTGAAGCGCGTATGAATGACGTGTCCAGGTGTTCCTATTAAAATGGCCACTAATTCCCGTAGATACACAATTTCTTTTGTTCTTTGTTTTAAATAATAATGGGAAAATATGTTACGCAAAAATGAGAAACAAAAAATCACTACATACAGTAAATTACTCAACGTTGATATTAGCTAGCTAATCCTAATTTGTTTTATATCCTGATTTTAACATCAAAGTAAAACACTGGTCGTTGGAAAATGCTAATGTGTCATGTGCCTTGTTTATTTGCACAAAATATAACCATGCAAATATGTCTTCAATTTATAACTCTGGGTTGTCTTAATATGTTAATTCATTCCATTTTCCTTGGCAAAAAATTTGCACCTTTAAATTACGACACGGAAAAGTTGTTCGTTATTTACTACCACGAAAGCGCAGGAGTAGGAAAATGCACCCGGCCTGCTCGAGCGGCTATGCTCGGTGGAAAGCTTCGACAATAAAGCATCTTGTTGTGTCTACTGAGGAAAATATGCTTATCAAGCCGCATGGTAATGTAAGCAGTAAATAACGTTATCGCTGCGCGGCCACGGAGGAACCGGAGCAGTGTGAAGCGGCTCCGGGCTAGGCGAGATTATGAAAGGAGGCACGAGGCTGTTTGAATTGTGCACGTGCACAAACGTTATCGTAGGAGTGTACGCCAAGATAAAAAGGAAACAAATGTATTCGTTATTATGTCACTTCATTACAACACTTTATTGTATACGGAGTGTCTGACCAATTAAAACCAAGAACTACATGTGGCTGATTCCGACACTGGCACTTAGACCTGGTGGTTAGACCTGAAGCTGCATTTGCACATCCGGAGCTTTCATAGTTTGAAGTCATGTGTGCACTCCTGCCTCTTTCGCTCACCTCTTGGCACAAAGATACGCTGTGACCTTTATTACAGCAACAGCACTGACCTTCTGGAAAATAATATGCACGATATAACAAACTACACGTTAGTCGTGGCATACTGTAACACTTTCCAAATCCTTTTTTTTCTTTCTTTCTTTCTTTATCTTCCTCCCCATCTGCTTCTTTTCAATCTATTGGAATTTCAACACTGTCTTGACTATAAATTATAAAGGGTATTTTACTGCGAGTCATGGTGTTGTTCCACTCCTGCCTGTTTGGATTTATATATAATGCCTTAAAGAAAAAAAAAAAAACTTAAACGAAATGAATGTGCTTTGTTTGGACAAGGGAATTGCGCAACACAGAGAAACAAGTCATATGGTTTCGATCAATATCAACATACACAGAGCACATTCTGCTGAGAGCCTGGGAAGGAGCTCAGCATTCCATGTGACTTGTGCTGCATAGAAATATCCGACTGCTAACGTAGGTTACTGAAACCCTTCAATGACAAACTTTTTCCATTAATGAGGTTGTGAACAAACATGCACAAGACAAAAGTGGCTGAACTACAAATTCTGACCTCTGTATGCTTACTCCATGACCATCCATAATTAAACTGTAAATGGAAACTCAATCAACGTGAATGATCTTTTAATCAGGTGCCCCACCTCGATAAACTAACAGTCATAGCCAAAGCTTTGGCTACATTTAAACCAATGAGATGAGGGGGGGAAAAAAACTGGACTACTCCAGCTGTAGTCTAGAGTCTGGGCTTTCCTCCATACACACATGTACTGGAAACTGCTGAAGGGGGTGCGATGCAAGAGGAACAGCTGTTACCTGTAGGTGGTGCCAAACGGCAACCACTTCCTTCACTACACTTCCAGTTGCAGAAGCACTAAAGTCCTGCCCATGATGCTACTGAGTCATGTGAGGTCGGCAGGTGGGGATGTTGCTGTGGCAAGCAGGACAGCTGGACGTGAAATTACAATAAAAACTCCTGTATTTTGTAGGACTATGAACTAAAAAGAAAACCCTAGTTAAGAAAACCTGGACAGAAAGGCCAAAATGGAGATCAGGGCCCAAATTCACAAAGCTTCTTATGCCTTAAAAGTTGCTCATAGTGACGAAGAAAATTCTTATAATTATGACAATTTCTTAGAATTTCCTCTTAAATTTAGGACTAAATCTTAAAAAAAAAAAACATTTAAAAAATCATGAAACAGTTAATAATTTAACTAACTATCTAGTTAAGAGTAGAGAGGAGGACTTTTAAGAGGCTTAAGAGTTTCTACAGCAGAGGACAAAATGGCAGAAAGAAGAAATATTCTCCAAACACTGAACGTAAACCTAAACGTAAACACTGACCTTCTGTACCATTTGATTTTCTTGTTCTTTTACTTCCTTCCATTCAGCGCATTTCAAGATCTTTACAGAGGTCAGAGGTTATTTTTTATCAACCAATCACAGTCCTTGAATTGCTGCATCATCCCTAGCAACAGGGTCAACCCCACCTCCTCACTAAGATAAAGGTTTTTGTACTTTCCTTACTCAGATTTGCTCTTTGAAGTTTCCTAAATCACTTTTAGTCTAGGTCTCCCAGCTAGGACTTTTTAACCTAAGATAGGAGCTGTCTGAGAGAATTCTAAGAAGCTTTGTGAAAACGGGCCCAGATGTTTACAGTAATGTGCTACTATTGCGTATGGTTGTAATACGATTTAAGGAAAGACTGATGCCATCTGTTTACCAAGAAAATAAAACCTACTCAAAAGCTCATCATCCTGTTTTCTTAAGCAGACATATTGTGTACTGAGTGAAAGGTGACGGCCAGTCGATTCTTCAAGGAAGGGGAAGTGCTAAAGCAAACCACATGTTTATTGCAGTGTATGAAATATTTTGTGTAGAATGTGACTGTGGAACATCACACTTACTGAAGTTATTATTTAAAATATTTGAGACATTTTCCAGTCCTGACACGAGCAAATACAATAAGGGTCTGAGAAAGGATCCCGAATGAGACAAAAACAAGCATACAAGGGACTATGATAAGGTACGCTGTGAAAAAAAAAATTTTCAGAGCAAGACTTAACGATACACCTTTTTATGAAGGGTGTAAGCTAATCATGTAAAATTGAGCATACTGTAGATCAGTTAAAAATATCTGTATATGTGCCCAGACTGTTTGTCTGCAGATATGTGTATTTCTGTATGTATACAGTAGGTTAGTTTACCATGTTATGGGTATTGCAAGACTTGGATGATAGAGTAAAGAAATGCATAAAAGTATTATCCTCTTGGGATCATTGGAACAAATATGATGTTTAAATTCAAATAAACAAATATGATGCAAGACTACATAAAGCCATGGTAAACAATGTTCCTCTAATAATAGGAGTTTTTGTTTCTGCTTACAGGAGCTGACCAGATGCATAAAGAAAAGGAAGCATTCGACAGAGATGTGGCTTCGTTAGAATCATGTGACAAAATATTTTTGTATTTCTCAGAAACAGCAACTCTGTGGGAAATTCCGGTGACTCCTTGCAATGGATTAGCCAATATAACCCTCAGAATTCCTGACACGGAAATGCTCAAAATAAACTTATTTGGGGTGTATAGTGGGTTAGTGGGTTTCCTTCAGGTACTCCGGTTTCCTTACACAGTACAAAACCATGCAAATTGCCGTTCCCAACGTGTGAATGAGCATGTGAGTGTGTGAGAGTGTGTGGGGCCTGCGATGGATTGACACCCCATCCAGGGTGGACCCCTAAGTCTCATGGGATAGGCTCCAGCCCCCCACCCCCACCCCCAGGACCTTGTATACAAGATAAAGCGGTATACATGAGGAGTGAGAGTGAGGAGAAGTGGCTCAGCAGTTCGCACTGTTGCCTTGCACCTCCAGGGTTAGGGGTTCGAATCATGACTCTGTTGTATGTATGCATGGAGTCACAATGCTTTCTGCGGTTTCTCTGATAGTGTGAGTGTTTGTGCTTGTGCCTTGCATGCATGAATGAAAATCTGCTAAATCTGGAACAGAGTAATGCTTTCTCTGTTGATCTGGTATCACCGCCGTTGCACCAGAAAGGTAATGCAACCAATGTTAACAAGTATATATTTAGCTGCAATGTACAGTCTGTGAGTTATGCTAAGAAAAAAAAAAAGAAGAAAAAAAAAAAAACATTCCAAACGGTGTTCAAATATATCAAACCTGAAATTCCCCCCAGCTACACCTCTCCATTGTGGCTCACTATGGACCGGAGCTAACATGCTGGTGTCCACTCAACCTCCGAGGGCACTGAGTCTGCATTCAGATATGCAGATGTCATGATAATGAGATGCCTCCTCAGACTTGCCTTGCTAGGACTGCAAATGTCTCTATCTGCAAGCGTGTGTGTGTGTGTGTGTGTGTGTGTGTGTGTGTGTGTGTGTGTGTGTGTGTGTGTGTGTGTGTGTGTGTGTGTGTGTGTGTGTGTGTGTGTGTGCGTGCATGCCAGTTTGTTTACCCCTTGAACCAAATACAGGCGCCAGCTTCACCCTATCTCTCATTCTCTCCTCTCCCTGTAAATGGAACATGCAATTGGGAAACGCTATTTATTTTGCTAAGGGCAAATGACAAGCGGGGCAAGGGCATTTGCTCAATGTTTTAATGCCACCATTCACCAACAGCGGGTGTCTAACTGTGGGTGTGTATGCGCCTGTGTGTGTTTGCAAACGAGGGGAGTGCGACTGCATGAATGTGAGAGTGTGTGTGAACTGGGGGAGGGGCGTCTATTAAATGGAGGATGACAGGGAGTAATTATTCTAATGCGCTACATGGCAGACTAAAGCGGAAGGCCTGTGCTGAGGTGTCAGCTGTGAGTCATTATGGCTGACACACGCTGGCTTCTGCAGAGGCAGCTGTCTCTCTCCCAGGTGGGCTGACAGAGGCCACCAACAGGGCCACCGCTAGAACTGCGTAGCTTTAGACTTGTAGGTGGCTCACGCAGGCTCGTGGACAAGGTGGGGAAGTGCAGGCGCTAATACTTTTTAGCCTGTCTGTGGTGTTCACATTTTATGAATAGACAAGATTAAGATGCACAAGCCTGGGTCTTTGGTGCGCATAAACTGATTTTGATGACATATTGAAAAAAACTGACTTTCATGTATTTCATATAGCATACAGAAAACATGGGGAAAATATCTTATACTGTTATAAATTGTCTGCGTTAAAGGTTCCATATTTGACTATTTCTTTAACAGGTGCACAAAGGTCTCAGAGCTCCCTCAAAGTGTGTGTGTTAACGATCAAGCTGAAATAGTCGTCGGAAAATGTATTTATTCAAAGTCCTATCACAAATGCACCATTTCAGGGTCTATGTGAATGAGAAACAAGCCAGGGGACGGAATCGTCTTGTATGAGATCTCAATAGGGAGAAGAAAAATCTAATTGGCTTGACCAATACAAAAATGGAAAAACAAAAAAATATATTTTTACGTATGTTTTTTTTTTTATTTGCATGCATACACAGTCTGCAACCTAAAAACGACTAACTTGCACTTGCACAAGAAACACGTTTCCCCCTACCATCATGAGTTCCAGTGCATCGAGAGGCCACGCTCTCTCTCTCTCTCTCTCTCTCTCTCTCTCTCTCTCTCTCTCTCTCTCTCTCTCTCTGGGTGAGGGATGGAATGCTTGCACTCCTGCATCAATCTTAGCCATACTAGCAAATCATGTCAGTCTGTGAGCTTGTTCAAAAGAAGGAGGAGGCTAGCGCTTTTCTCAGCATGTGTTATACCCACTCTTTAACTGTGCATGAGCAGCATGGTCAGAAGATGCAGTCGATGGCTTCACGTGCGTCTTCTAGATGGTAGCTGTCATTGATGAGGACAAGACTAAATATTTAAGAAAATCAGGGGAAAATATGAATTTCGCATAATAGGTCCCCATTAGGCGGCATGGTGGTGTAGCGGTTAGTGGCCTTGCACCTCCAGGGTCGGGGTTCGATTCCCGGCCAGGCTCGATTCCTGTTCCTGTGTGCACGGAGTTTGCATGTTCTCCCCGTGCTTGGGGGGTTTCCTCCCACAGTCCAAAGACATGCATGTGTGTGTGTGTGTACGCCCTGCGATTGTCCAGAGTGTACCCCGCTTTATGCCCTAAGTCTCCTGGGATAGACTCCAGGCCCCCCACGACCCTGAATATAGGATAAAGCGGTATAGAAGATGAGTGAGTGAGTGAGATTCCCTTGGCTTTAGGCAGAGATTGTTCTAGTGTGTATAAATAAATAAGTATAAAAACCGAAATATCCTTACACACACAAAAGTTTCCCATGGTGTATGGTAACTTTTTCATTGGTTTTCAGCATATATACAAACAGGTTTCTTGGCGTTGAAGTAATATATGTCAGACTCTTTCTTCCTCATGAAATTAAGTATCATTGCAAGTACGGAAGCTGCACGATGACTCAGTTAAAGCTGTGCTGTTTTTAGCTTCTATCATTTTTCACACACCGACTGCAGATGCTTCCTCTTTGATCAGCTGTCAACAAACCAGCTTCCCTGAACTTAACAGAAATAACATGCAACCTGCCATAACGTTGGTCGAGTTTTGATCTCTGGATTGGCTAAATTTCGTCTAGACGCTCATCCATGAAAATTCCCAGATTCACGTTTGATTGACACGAGACTCCACTTCATAAAAGATCCGACATGATGCAAACCTTACACTGAACAGTCAGCACACACAGGAAAGTGACATTCTTTCCTGCCAAATGCACAAGATAGATACCGCATCTGATGTTGATCTCTAAGATCGTATGCATACACACACAATGCGGAACGTATCTCTGTCCCCTGACTTCCTTCCCTTGCAGTGACGGTAGTGTGAAAGCATCGCATATCATCAGCGGCCTCATCCTTTATCGCTTTCTTTCAGTATACACAGAGTAACCTTCAGAAAAACCTGCTGACCGCCGTTTTACGTCTTCATTAGCGCCGGTGTCAGTCATGGATAGTTTCTCTCATATTAATTTGACAAGACATAGAGGATGAAAATAAAATTCTACTTTTACACCGTGTCCGGTAGTGTACTTATTTAGGGAACAGAAATTTTAAATGTCTCCATGCAGTCTAATTATGACTACACATCTGCAGTTTAATAACTATATTTAAAAATGATGAGTTACAACTAGTAAGACCACAAGTCTGCACACATCTGCATCTCTGCTCATAAAGAGTAAGAATCAGGACTACTTACACACATATGTTTTGACTGGGATTAAAACAGACAAGGGAAAACAATGCCCTATGTGAATCTCTCTATTACTGTACGTGAAGAAAGACTTGAAAGTCCATGAAACTGAACTGTTCACTCGGTGATGATATATGAGACGGGATGACCTATAACTCATTAAGGCTGACATCATCATTAAGGTTAGATTATAAACTGTTACCATTAGCATCATAGCCATCCATAATAATGACGATGAATGCCATATTGATTAAAATGTATGCCTCTTTTCTGCCATATCATAATATTCCAGCCCAATGAGTAGGAGATCTAGAAGGACAGGGCAGAATTTAGCTTTTTTTTCTCCAAACAGCAAGTGTATACTTTAAGTTTAAAATATGTTTGTAAAAAAATTATTTTCAATTGGTAATGAATTACATATTTGCAGCAGGTTAAATGATCAATGCAGAAAATGTTCTAATAAATCAAAATTAGACATCTTATATCTGATCAGGTCTATTGTAATTTATAATTTAGTTAAGAAGAGGTCTGACTCAGATTCAGTAAATAAAATGACTTTTAAAAAATCCCATGTGCTGTTTAAGTTGAAGTCTAGCTCATATTCGAAACCAGTTTAAGTGTCCGAGGCTGATAAGGTAGATAATGTGGCAGCTTAAAACAAGCCAAATATTACCGGTTATATACAGTATGGTTATAACTTAATGTGACATCATAAAGATTTATTTTTATGCTCTGGCAAATTTATTGTACTTTATAATAAACTAAAAAATGTAAAATGATTGAATTTTGTTGATGCTTTTTTTTTTTACAGAACAAATGTATTTATAAAATCATTTCCAAATATAGCTTCATATGTTTCTAAATGACCAAATTATAGTATATACTAATCACAGAATGAAAACATTCATATTTCAATAAAAATACTAATGCATTTCTGAAAATGTGGTTTGATCCTAAACCATTATTCTGTAGCTTTTTAAATGCTCATTAGATGCTCTGCCGTAATATTGTGAGGATTTCTCTCTCACGTTTTACTGTAATTGTTGGCTAAAATGCTTTTTGTAACAACGCATACTAAAGTTCTTTATATCGATATATACACACAAACATATTTCGCATTTCATCACATTAAAAATTCAAATTATTCAGATGAAGAGCAGAAGGCATTATAATACATTACTGATTCCCTGTGTGATTTCTGTGCAAGTCTGACACATGGAGACATAAATCTGTGCAACAAACCGGCCCGCAAAAAAAAGCTGACATTAACAATAATGCGACTTAATTGCGACCGAGATTCCTGGAGTTATCGTAATAATAATAATAATAATAATAATAATAATAATAATAATAATAATAATTTAGATATAATATAATAATACAATTTTATATGTATATAAATAAACAAGCATATATCAGAACTACCTGATTAAATTGAACCACATAAGGGAAATCAATGGGGGGAAAAAAAAACCTAAGATGAATATTTAAAAACATTTAATTTGCATAAAATATTTAAATATAAAATATTTTTACAAAAATTCACAGAAGAACTAAGTGAGGTTGAATATGAATATTCCAAATATTCAATTCTGAATAAATACAAAAAAAGAATATATTAAATTGGTTCTTCTCAAAAATATTCTAATATTAGTAATAAATAACATGTTACTTAGTAATAAGCAATAATAAAAAGGAGTCATATCTTTAGAAATCATTATAGCACAGCACAAATACTTCAAGACAACAAACATGCAAAAATTGTTTCTGGGTAAGAGTAAGTAGTCAATATCAGCATTTTCAATCCTCTTTCCCTGTAGTTCAGACGGACTTATTCTCTATTTGCTTTCCTCAATCCCTCCTTCCCTGAGTCACATTTCCAAAAACTGACGTGAGCTCACTGGGGTCCCCCATCTAATCTTGTTACCAGCAGGCCTGGCTGCGCAGGGAGCCTTGCAGCTTAACATGGCGCACATTACCAAATTTACAACCAGCCGCCCGGACATCTGCCCTACTTTTCTCCAGTTCGCGTGCCGAAATATTTCGAACAGGAAAAAAAAGAGAAAAAAAAAGGAGGGGGTAGATCTAATCTGGTTCAAAGAGCAAGAGGCCATTTCATCCGAATCGTCAAGCCCCAGCCACCGTTAAAGCTGTCACTTCTCTTCTGGGGCCGAAGCGGCTGAATGAAAGTGTCAGCCTTCGACATGCCGCTTGTTAGTGGGAACTGGGAGCGTCCACTGATAACGCTAATGAGGAGGATGAACACACCTATTGTTCCCCTGAGCTCCCCCCAAACACGCACCCAAACAATTCTCCCATTGTAGCATTTCCACACCAGCTACTTAAAGGCAATAAAAGGCCGAGGAGGCTCAGAGAGAGAGAGAGAGAGGGAGAGAGGGAGGTGGAGGAGTCAAACTTGGGTAATTGTGTTTGTGCTCCATCAGCCGCTTTAACTCTTCTTGTGTGCGAACGTCGGCTCCTTTTTCCGAAACACTTCATTATTTGTGATGCTCTGGTTTAATTCCAATTACCCTGTTAATTAGAAATCTCATGCTCTCTGATCTAGGGTACTTAACACCATTTGCATTTTTTTCCCTTTTTTTTCCCGCAACAAGAGCGCTTTTCAGTTCACCACCGAGTCAGTTCATTATATTTTATACAGCACGGCATTTAGTGTAGTGTTTGTCACGGAATAATACACCGATAATATATTCGGGTACGTATTTGCTAAACAGCTATTAGTATCTGTTGTTAGATCTTTCCCTATTTAGCTGTCTCCCTCTCTGTCTTTTTTGTTTTTTTCTTGGTTTATTTTGATGTAAATACCTAGCGTGTCATCCAGTTTAATCAGTAAATTAATGTTAATTAATTTGCATAACAAAGGGTTCTAATGGAATACGGAATGCAGTAATTTGGGGAGAAAAATCACGATTTAATTGAGAAGTTTCTTTCATTTCCTCCCTGCAAATATATATATATATATATATATAATAAAATGTAGGAGAACATGAAAGACTAAAGATTTCTATAACGTATAATAAGAAGGTGCAAAAGCATACAGCTGATGTAAGGAGAAAGCATGCGCCTTGATGTCGGTTCAAACCCTATTTACGGGGCCGTGCCGCGGCGCGTGACTCTGCTGATTAAGCGGCTCCTCGGTGAAACTGCCAGGATTCAGTTCATACTGCTCCGGCTAGTTCATTAGGACCTGAGTCGTCTCGCTCGCCTGGGCACAGCGCAAACAGTCCAGTATTGTCTGTGAGTGCTCGTGCCCCGATCCAATCTCTTACACAGTGCCACGGCTAAATCTGGCCATGTGTGTTAAAATCTCAATCTGGCCATGTGTGTCTGAGACCTGAGGGACTCGGCCTGCCAGCCCAGCGACTTAATCTCTTGCTTTTCCTCTCTCCCTGCTACCCTCCTCCGCCAAAATGCTCTTTGCCCGTGCCAGTGCTGCTACCCTTGCATCTCCGACGCCCATCCACCCCCTCCTCTAATGGCATTCTTCAAGAGCTGGGCTGCATCTCGCTGCCCGCTCACAGTCGCTTAATTAAAATGCTCCTGGCACACTGTTTATGTGACCGATGGCTGTTAAATTAAGACACTGTCACAGTGGGCTGTTTCTTAACCCCCGCTCTTTGGAAAATCGTGAGTCTCGGAATCACGAGCGCTTTTGTCCGCAGTGACAATTTCCACCAGTTAAAAAAAAAAAAAAAAAAAACGCAACCCGCCTCGTTTCAAGCGCCGCCATTAGGAAGCTACAAGTCGGCGTGCGCTAATAAGGTATCCGTTACAGCCGGAACGATTTTTAATAGGGTCACAGGGGTGACACTGAAGTGACATTCTATGTATTCATCGAATAAAAAGCATGTTTACTGTTTGAGGAAAAGGAAATGCTGCTCATGCTCAATCCGAGTCAATATCTGTCGATTTAAGGAACACGCCAGGCTTAGGAGTCGTCGCTCTTCTTGAATTTAAAAGAACAGAAAGCAGAAATCAGAATAATGTGGAAGCATAAGAAGAAGTGTAAGCTTTGTAAAATTATCCTGAGCTGTTTCTGGGAAACGGACCTTCAATGCAATCTTCCCAACCCACCGGGAATTCAAAAGTCTTTAAACACACAGCCTCAAATAAACAGCGCGTTCCTCTCCGTGACTTTGCCTTTCTGCGACAGATCGCCAGGGTTAATGTATGTTAATGTATCATTTCTAAAGGAGCTTGTTAGTGGCTTTTTGTAGGCTGCTGCTTTGTAAAACAATAGCAAGCCGGTCGGATTGGAGGCGGGCGAGGAAGCCGGGCGCGCGTTCAAAAGGCGCTGACGCTTTCCCCTACCTGCTGTCCCCGGCCGCTCTTTTCCGGAAAAACTCAGCGGCAGATGTTACGGCGCTAAGTTGGCTCTGAAGTGCCTCCCTGACTCCCAGATCTCCCCAACAACACAGTCAAAGTGCATTAGATCTCTTTATTTGTGCCCCGGGCAAGTGCAGCAGTGCAGCTGTGTCCATCTCCCGCTCTACCTTTGGTGTTGGAGCCCCTCAGGCGGTAAAATGGGAGACCAGTAAGTATTTGGACTGCTTATAAAACCTACAGCTGCTGAGAATCCTGCAGTCTGGCTACAGGCAGTGTGTGTGTGTGTGTGTGTGTGTGTGTGTGTGTGTGTGTGTGTGTGTGTGTGTGTGTGTGTGTGTGTGTGTGTGTGTGTGTATGTGTGTGTGTGTGTGTGTGTGTGTGTGTGTGTGTGTGTGTGTGTGTTGGAGTGGGGGTTGAGTGAAACAAGGGAATGGTGGGAGGGACCCCAGGGTCCAGGAGCTGAACAGATGTCTGCGACAACCTGCTTCCTTACACCTGTATGAGTCCTTGTAACCCGGCGATCCAGCACTGAAAAATTCATGACCCTGGAGGGTTCCTGTCGGCCATCAAAGCCCCCACTCTTCCTCTCCTCAGGCGGGGGACTTCTCGAGCTTTGATAACGCTCGCCTGGGCACAGAGCACCTGATGAAGAGCTTTAAAGTCAGTACGCTCAAACTGCGGCCTCGCAAAGCATGCCAGGGACCTGCTCAGAGTTTTCCAACCGCTCTGAACGCTCCACTGGGTTGAGCTTGTTTGGAGTTCTCGAGTTTGGAAGGTTTTTGTTTAGAGAAAGGTCATCAATAGTGGCTCAAACTCTAGCTGTGTGGGGGGTGAGTTTTTTTTTCTTCCTTTTTTTGAAATGCTGTGCCCACTTTGCTTCTGCAGACACTCTTTCCTACCCCAGTTATTTCGCACAAGGTTTAAATATACTGACTGTAGTTATTACAACCCAGCAGCTTGGAAACAACCGTGAACAAAAAATGAAAAATGAAATAATGTAATGAGGAATTTAAACTCAGCAGGGGTTCATTCCGATTAACGAAACTCCCTGAAAAACTAAAGGAACCAGTCATTTTTCACCAATCAAAAGCAGAACTGACTAGAAGGAAAGAACAAAGATAGATCTTAAGATAATCTTAAACTCCTAGAACAGGGTTAGCTGAGTTCTCGTCCAAAAAGAAAAAGTTACTTTAAGGGTTTGCTGGAGAATTGAACACTCTTACCTTTTGGGATTCGTTATAGATTTATTGTATAACTAAGAATCCATGGCTTTGGTTTCTTTACATAATTAAAGGATCGAAGCGTTCAAAATGGATTCACTGGGGTTTCATTGCAGAAATAAAGATGCTTTGCTTTCTGAAACGAGGTTCTTTATTAGCTGATTAAATAATTAAGAGTGGTTTAATTCGCTCCCAAAAAGGTGTTGTTGAGGAATCTTTGGCGATGAAAGATTCTTTGGTTTAAAAAAAAAATTCTTCGTTTCTAAAAAGGTTTCTGTGCAAAACGTATATAACTTATAGGATTTGGAACTTGGACTAATGTTATCATAATCACTTTCTCTTTATCTCGTATTCACTCACTCATTCTCTGGACAACTTATCCAGGAAGCCTAAAGCCTATCCCCAGGGGAACCGAGCCATGAAGCAGAATACCCTCCTGGGTGCCAATACATTGCAGGAAACAAAAACACACACTCATTCACACACTACGGGCAATTCGGAAGCTCCAAATAGCCTAACCTGCAAGTCATTGGACTGTGGGAGGAAACTGAAGTACCAGTAGGAAACCCACCAAACATGCAAACGGCACATGCGCAGACCTGAGGCAGGAATCGAACTCGTGACCCTGGAGGCAGATACAGGCCACAGTCCACTAAAACTGTACATGTCTAAAGCAGGACCTCTAGTGCTAATGCATCGGGGCTGTTGCTAACAGCATTATTATCACTCACTTCATCATCATGCTCATATAGAGTATATGATAACGCCCCTTTCGTAGAGGATGCTGTTATAATAACATGTTGAGAGTTCCCTAATTACTGAATTATCCTAAATGATGTGTAAAGAATCTCAGTTCTTGAATATACTACTGTACCAGTCAGAAGTCTGGACACACCATCTAATTCTGTAGTCCTTCTTGATTTAAATTCTTTCTACTACATTGTAAGACGATGCTGATGGTATCTGAAATATGCAATAATCCTGTAATAATACTGTAATAATACAGTAGAGGTGAGTTTTGGTCTTGCTTTCTTCATGAGAGCCAGTTTCATCATGATTCTTGATGGGTTTTTGCAAACGCACTCGACAATACTGTTCTTGCAAGAACTGTTCCAGAACAGCTGACCTTCGTGTCTTAAAATAACACCTGACTGTTGTTGCTGTTGTTTTTGTTATGTACTGTAATTACCTAATGCCATATGTGTTATTGCATAGTTCTGAAAAGAATCCAAATATTGTTATTGTAAGGTATTGTAAATGTCTTACATAAAATAAGTTAATTTTACTCTCTTTCTATCAGATCTGATATTGACGTGTTAAATCTTCCCCTGTTTCCTCTTGCATTTGTTCTTACTGTAAGGTGCTAACGCTCCCACGCTCACCTTCTCATTCTCTCTATGTCTCTCTCTCTCTCTCTCTCTCTCTCTCACTCTCTCTCTCTCTATGTCTCTCTCTCTCACTCTCTCTCTCACTCTCTCTCTATGTCTCTCTCTCTCTCTCTCTCTCTCTCTCTCACTCTCTCTCTCTCTATGTCTCTCTCTCTCACTCTCTCTCTCACTCTCTCTCTATGTCTCTCTCTCTCTCTCTCTCTCTCTCCCCCTGACTCGAGCCAACACCTCCTGGTTTCGTCTCTAGATGAACATCTGTCCTCAACCTCATCTCTTTTGTTCTTCAGGACATTTTTCAATGGTTTATGCTCTTTGTAATCCTTTGCCTGTCATAAACAGAGACCTCTCTGACAGACGACGTGTGTTTGTGTGTCTGATTCTCCTGGCGCCAGAAACGCTTATCGAAGCACCGCGGAATGCAGAAAAAAAATCCAACTCGTGTGCAAACTTTATACTGGTACTATGCAAGAGTACAATATATAACAGTTATCTGACTAACCTGCTGGAAGTGATCTTACTCAAGAAAGTATCTGTGCCTGTGTTTTTCACAACTTTGTTGCATTGTTACGTGCCATGCAAGAGGAAGAAAACCCTGCAGTGGTTTACCGTATTAGGGTGTGAATGTCATCCTGCTCTGAGTGTTTGCAGCTGTTGTGTGATGCAACGCACACACACACACACGCACGCACGCACGCACGCACGCACACACACACACACACACACACACAGCTAAAGGCAGAAATCCGGTTTCCTGCCCGTTAATTTATAGTATACTACAGTACTATCAGAGTGCAGACTTAAAGTCTAGTTCAAGTTTTATTATTACCATCATGACTTCTACCAAAAGTAGATGTCTGTGACCTACCTCAGCTGAAGAAGTGGGTCGCATAAGGGAAACTCGGTCATATTGTCTCCGCAGTAGAGCCCATAAAGCATCCAGACGACCCTGTATTAAAAAAAATAATAATAAATAAATAAATAAATAAATAAATATATATATATATATATATATATATATATATATATATATATATATATATATATATATATATATATATATATATATATATTATTATTATTATTATTATTATTATTATAAGGAAATAACAATTAAAAAAAATATTTCCATTAATGCAATATAATATTTCATTGACACAATGTTATTATTTTTCTGCTAACAGGGATAAAAATGATTATATAACATATTGTAAATAGTGATAAAATATACTACAAAATGCTTTACTGCTGCTAATGTGCTAAGCTTTATTAATAATAAAAAATGCTTAAATATTTCTTACACATTGTTACGACTGAGATGTTTACAATTAATCAATTATTATGCAATATTTTAGAATATAGTGAATATTAATAGGATCTAATTAGATGAGCTGGAACATAGACGTGTAGGTTATAAAAACATCCTTCAGGAATACAACGCCTTTATTCTTTACACCGGCTTTCTGTGGTCACGGGTGTTTTTCATGAACATCATATGACTGTATGGATCTCACAAGTAAATTTTGTTTTTGTTCTCTATGTATTTTTTGTTCTCGTATGAAAGAGGCAACTATAAAAAAATATTTGAGTTCTGACCTTTTTTTCTATTCTTATGGTGGCACTTATCCCCTTTTGTGCGAATACATAGCTGCGTATTAAAAATGCATTACATTAAGAGTCATATGATGTTCAAGTCATATCTCAAATATTCCTCTTCCTAGTCCTGTTCCGTATTTTGCAATACTGAATAGAAAAAAAAAAAAGTTTGTTGTGCTTATTTTAATGAGCTATGGTTTTCTGAATCACCATAACCACAGTGCCATGCTTAATATATAAAGCATTGAATATAAACTCATTCAAATATATATCCTAATGAATTATGGAACTTTATGTGCATTGTTAACTCTACAGTTTGCCAATCTAAATATGGAAGCTCACTAATGGCCTGTGTATCATTGCTGTATTTACACTATATACTGTACTGTATCTCTCTACTCATATATAGATAGCAATGTCTGTGTATCTTCCTTGATCGAAGTCCAAAGTAGGCAAACCTAAAATAATTAGATTTATTTAAAGAAGCACTTAGATTACTCCAAAAAAAAGCTTGATTAAAAATAAAATGAAATTAGTGTCACAGTCTGTATTATGTAATGTAATTGTGTATGATTTATGTATACAGTATATGATGTATATAAATTAAAGCCAACAGCACCTATATGATCAACCCACCTTGATTGGAGTGTACCATTTAGTTTCAGAGTGATGGTAGACAGGAGCAGCAGGTTTGGGCTTTTGGATCATCGGCTGTTCCACCTCTTCCGGGATTGAAACCACTGCATTCTTGGCCATCTCCAGTCGCGCCCCCTCCTCCGTCGAGCCTTTCTCACCCCAGCGAACCTGGAAATGCCACCGATTGTCTGGGTTATCGCATTGAAATCATAATCCAGCTCTTCCAAAAACAGAATATTTGATCAATGTCGAATGCTTTAATGTCTTTAATGCTTTAATTCGTCACATCTGTCACAGTGGTACATCCTCCATTATGTGTGCAGGGTACGAGTTTAAATTAATGGGCCACACAGTGGGGTAAGCCAGTACAATATGAAACAGCTTTTGAGCATCACCTCTGGATATCCTGAAGAGTTTCAAGAACAAAATGATAACAAAATAAATAAATAAATAAGAGACGATCTCTTAATGAATAAAATATTTCCCATGCCACAGGTCTCCCTAGCTGCTTTAGATTTCGCTTTAGAAAGAAGACTGGTTGATCTTAGGCACACCTCTCCCCAGGTCCACGGAAATGTTTCAGAAGTGGAGATGGGGCTGTCGAGATGAATAAAAGCTTTGTGCATTAAAGGAACAGAAAGAGGGGTGGTGCTCAGGACGCCATAAGTCTGGCGCTCACTCTCCCCGACTCCTGGGAAAAGTTTACTAAGCTTTTGGTGGGAAATCATAGAGACGCCACCTCTTCATGGGGCTATGGAGAAAGAGTAGCAGAGCATGGCAAGCACCTCTTACAATGCCACTTCCTTTTGAGAAGGAGACAGCAGTGAGGAGAGCATTATGGCTGAACAGCAGGGACTGACGAGATGGGCGTCTGCGAGATGAATTCATTAAGCTAGCGCAGCGGATCTTGATCCTTTATCATCAAGATAAGTTAAGAGAATGGGACGTGGCAGAAACCTGTCATCTTAAAGGCATCACTCAAGGTGTCCTAGATCTGAAAAGACGTCTATTGAAAACCTCAAGCCCCTGGTTCTTTTAAATGGATCAAATTAATATAATGCATATAAAAACACTTTTCTCTCTCTCTCTCTCGCTATATATAAGTTTAAGTTTACATAAAAATAAAATGAACAAAGCCAAACTTAATACTTTAAGACAATAGAAATTATTCCTCGCATCTACTGTAGAGTCTAAAGTGATATCTGATGATGATGAGTTCGGTTTTAAGCATATTTCGGCTACATTCTGCATGAAAAACCTTGCGTTTCGCATGATGCAAATTAGTCACCCTGCACACAGCAACATGCTTTACATATTTATTTGAGAGAAGAAAAAAAATTGTTGAGGAAATGGAAAGTAAATTGATTATTCATTTCAGTGTGCACAAGAGTATCCACCTTCAAAAGCAGGTGCGAGGTTGTCTAATCTACATGTCTTTGGACTGTGGGAGGAAACCGGAGAACCCGGAGGAAACCCAGCAAGCACGGGGAGAACATGCAAACTCCATGCACACAGAGACGGGAATCAAGGTGCGAGGCGACAGTGCTAACTACTACACCACCGTGCCACCTACAGAAAGTACTATTTATTTCTGTTTTTTCTTTGTTTTTGTTTTCATTCAAACTACTTAGAAAACAAATGGCATATCAGAACAATCATACTGTTTTTACTTGTTCTGACCCAAGAGTCCTAATTTGATGACAGCTTTGTTTATTAGCACATCATCTTCATCACTGAATCTGCAGGTATTTTCTTTTTATTCCTGGAATATTTTGATTCCTGAGGTTTCCTGGAGCTACGTGCTTGACCCACTTCACTACTTCACATTTCACAGACATTTAAAATCTGAGTGAATTATGCATGATGAACTAACTCTTAGTAAACTTAAGACACTGCAAGTTCATCAAGTACACCTGAGTGTATGAACTGGCACATAAATAGAACAATATTATTCATTTATTTATTTGTTTGTTTTGTTTGTTTGTTTGTTTGTTTGTTTGTTTACCTCCATGCGTTTGATACCCCCGGCTCCTCGTCCTCCATAATACGAGGCATCCACAGTCGGCCATTTCTTCTTAGGAAGCGGGCTTTCCTCCGGTTGCTTAAAAAAAGAGCGCATTACTTTTCAAGGCTGACGTCATAACCAAACATACATACCACATAATTAATGCATCATTAAATGAATTACATCAGGGAAATATTATATTTTCATACTAACAGGTGGTGGAGGAGGAGGAGGTCTTTGAGGAGGCGGGTCTTTAATAACCTGAGGACGAACAACAGTTTAATTATTATCAAGTCGCCGACACAAGCAGACATAATGAAATAAACCATCAAGTCTAATGAATATGTTCGGTATGCAGAACCATTGTTCTTAGGTCCTCGCACAGACTCAGAGGAACAGATTTACAATCGGACCACTGGAGCCCAGCACCTCCCTGTACGTCTGATTACATCGCTGCGCTTGTAAACCAACACAGCGGGCCCCTGGTGCAAAATAAAGAAAAGCTCAAAATCAACTTGTTGACAGGGGAGTCTTTGGGGTGAGCATGGCAGCACGTTTATCTCTTAATTAATTGGATGAGGTTCAGCGCTCCCTAGCAATCCCCCAATCATAAAGTCCTAAGGAGTTAATTAGCCCCAATGATATGCAGAAGGGAGGCTCAGGCTGCACTCCAGACCCCGTCTAGTAGAAGAGTGCCTCGTCCCCAGTGGAAGGAAGAAGCACGTGTGCACGCACAAACACATACACACTTCCTGTCAGAGCGAACAGGAAAAGGACTTTCTGCAGCATTGTTAGTGACATTTCATTGTATCTGCCGAGGCCAAAGCTGGTTCAAGGACCAAAAGTTTATTAGAGCCGTAAAATAGTTTTTTTTTTTTATCACTGAAACTTGCAGCACATATTGAACTCCTGGCAAATCGCATTTTCTAGCATCTGCACGCACCCTCTTAACCTAAAATCAGTCCTTACTCATGAAAGATGAATAGTCCACCCTTTGGAGGTTATGCATTTAGGAAATTAGTTTTCAGGGGGGGGGGGATCTTTCCTTATTATTACAAATCATAGGTCAAGCAGCTGTTTCATTCCCATTAAAACCCACAGATACAGTACCATTACTCCAATGTTGTCATTATATTAATGGAAAATTATCAATTAGACTTAATTAATTGCACTTTGACTGCTGGCAAACACAGAAACATGTGTTGGTGGATGCCAATAATTAACATATTTTTAGGGTGAACCTTTGGCTAAAGGATTAGCTCTTTTATGGAGTAATTAAGCAGCAGATTTATATTTTCACAACATATTGTAGGATAAATAAGGCATTATACAAATCACACCCTGGGCTGTTGGGTTTTCAAATACCTGATGGGCAGATGTGCGACAGATAAAAATAAACAAATAAATAAATAAATAAATACATTTTAAAAAAGCAGTGTTATAATTAAATTCCAAAATCGCTAAATACTTCGAGCCATCTGACTCTTCCCTGAGTGGCTACAAGCCACTACTGGAAAAAAAAAAAATCAACCAATCAGGTGTCACCCAGGCAACAACCCCATATGGCTTTGGAATAACTGTCCAATTGAAGTTTCTAGTCTGTTTCTGTTCTCTACACATCAAGCTGTTTCCTGGCTTCAACACATCGCAGATGCGGCAGCTAGCACATTTTCACCACAGAAAAAAAAAAGGGAAAAAGAAAAAAAATAGGCATTAACACAAACTTAACCTATTTATGAAAAAAAAATGGAAAGCCTTGTTATACAGTATGGCCATTTCTGTAAAGAGCGAAAACTTCTTCCATTATACTGCGGTATGGACTTAATTCTGTTTTAATACAAATGTTAGAACATTACTTGGCCTTGCATATGCCTGTAAGTCCAAAAATCAAGGCTAACTCACTACACCCACACTACACTACACTGACCTCCAATCTGGCAGCGCAGAGTATTCCATGAAAAATGGGAAAAGCAAGGAGGGCGGGGGAGGATGGCTTGATGCTTCTGAACATATCTGATTGCTGAAAATCTGGCAGGGCTGAGTTTAAATATTAACAAAGCACACATGGCCCTTCTCTTCTGCCGGAGGTCCCTGATGGAGGGGAGCAGCAGCTCCTCGCCTAAGACAAGCAGAGCCTGGTCCAGACATGCTGCAGGGGGTTTACATTTTAATGCCTTTGTTGGTTTTCCAAAATATGCTTCCATCTCATTCTGGATGAGCTCCCACCAGGTTCTCAAAGAGAGGTGCCGCATATCATTTTGAGCTGCTGCTGTGATGCCGATTGCTATAGTTCCACATCGCGCCATCTCTATAGTTTCCTGGTTAAGTGACGCTGATTTGCTTCTTGTAGAAGTGAGTACAAGCTTTCATGGGGTTTGAAGTTTCCTCCAATCTGTTACATATCTATATGTTATAGTAACCAGTATTGGATCTGGTTACTATAACATAGCACAGCTAAACTAAATTCTCAGTTGTGATTAATGAGAAGGAATTGATTATTTTTCAACAACAGCACGGTTCTGACAGTAATCATAGGATTTGCAGTTTTTTTTTTTTCCTGTAACAAGCTACGTTTTTATCTATGTTGTAATCTTCAAGACAAAGTGAGAGAAGTTACTTGCAAACACGACAAACCTCTGCAAAAAAAAAAAAAAAAAGGAAAAAAAAATCTGGTCTACACAATACACAGTATTAATCCATTTTGAAAGACAATGGCAATTTTTTGGATTAAAAGCCCTATGTGACACATGTCGCAACAATATTTGCAGCACTATTTGTTTTATTTCAATTTGTTTAATTCTTCCAATCAGAGCAGGTGAAAAGATGAGATGTTATTAAATCATTAGAATTGTAGTTAAAATTGTTAGCTAGTCCTGTCGCATGTGACTCCCAGTCACACCAGCATTTTGGAAATGATGTCTTGAGTACACAAATTTACAGATTGTCACATGACTGCGCCAGGATGTTCTAGTAATGTCATTTAGGGACATCATGAGTTAAAGTCAAGGATACAGCTGTAATCTTCCAGAACATTTAAAGAGTATGTGACACCATGGGTTCTCATGGGCTACGTGTGTAACTAAATCACTTTTTTGCTGGGGTATAAGAGAAATAAAACATAACAACACCTTATAACTGTCATGTTTTATTTCTTACATATTAAACACATTACAAATAAAAAGAAATTTCACTAAAACGCTGCCGAAAATGGTTCTTTCAGCCCATCAGAATGTAAAACCACCTAGGTCTCCACCCTACAAAACACTGGCACGAAAGAAAAATACCGGATGTCGGGGTAAGGTTTGGGTTTCTTGCATTGCCACAGCAACCCAACGTTTCAGTTTAACTGTGGCAGTCAGGGTTTTTACCACACAACCAAAGATGGGTGCAGAGGTTGAGCGGCATAGCCACAAGTGGCCTGCTTTATCCAAACAAACTAGACTTCACAGCAAACATCCAGCCGAGAAACATTCACTGCTGTGTCCTAACTTTAAAGGAACGAAGAGCTGATCAGAATATTAAACAGGACCCTACAGAGAGAAGGCTAACAGGAGGCCACGTGGTAAATGAGAAGAGATAATAACTGAAAAGACTCCGTTGGGAATATCACTGTTTAAAGCTTTGTCATGAAGAGGAGTGGGATTGCTCAGATGAATTGTGTTCATGTGATATTGATACACTCACCACAGTGCAGCAGAGAGGCCAGAACCACCACATGAGAGCCAGAGCGAGAAGGAGCAGCAGCACCAGGAATATAATGGCCACGATCGTACCATCCGACTGAGAAAAGAATAAATGCATTTCAGAGCCATTTTAAATTTCATGGAATTTTTTTTTTTACTGTTCTTAACATTTGTGCAATGCCTGTCATAACAATGCTCTGTGTGCGTGTGTGTGTGTGCGTGTGTGTGTGTGTGTGTGTATACAGAGTCAGCCAAAAAATGATAATATTATGATAATGTGACTCTGTATATATGATAATATGACTCAGATAATATCACATCTGTACTGTACATGATAATATAATATGATTTAACTATACTTCTATGAATTCTATAAAATATCATTGCAAAATCAAAAAGCAAACATATATTCAATAATGCATGCAATCACACAACTCCTCATTACCAGTCTTAGTTATCAATCTTCTATGTAAAACTTACGCAGGATGATGCAGTGATGGTGAAGGGACTTGTCACAAAAGACTTGCCTCCATTGAAACTAATCAGAACTTCCATTTGTCTAAGGAAATTCAAAACAAGCGTCAAAGTCTTGCAAATGACACTTTTACTGCACATAAAACAAAAATATTGGATTTCACAATAATCAGATAGAGAAAAAACGTATACATCGCAACACTTAGAGAAATAATATTGAGAGCTGAATTAATCTTGAGAGTATCATAGTTTTTACATTCTGCTATTACTGTACTCTTTCAGTACTGGTTTTATTTTGAACATTTTTCTCGTATAGAGAAATATATTTAGAAATTTTGAAATAGATAAAACTAAGGATCTTATCAACTATTTACTAAAGAAATTCTTGGGAGGTTTTATTATGTTATTAAGTGCCTAATGGTGAACATAACTGTAATTTCCATATGTCTGTTATAACAGAAATACAGTATAGGGAAGTGGCAGCTCAGGCGGCTAAGGCTCTAGGTTGTTGATCTGAGGATCTAGGTTTGAGCCCTGCCTCACCCCATATGACCCAGCCAATGGACGCTGTGCCGGTCCCAAGTCCGGATAAAATGGAAGGGTTTTGTCAGGAAGGGCATCCGTGTGCCAAGTTGTCTGTGGATCAGATGGTACTATACCATCAAGCTATGTAAAAAAGCCCACACATGTTCCAGCTAAGCAGAACATCTACAGTACAATTATAGAATGTAAAATAGCTTGTATACTAGATGTATTCCCACTTGCTCATACTTTTTTATTATATGGTACTGTAATTCATAAATTCATAGCATTTACCCCAAAATTTAGTTTAGTGTGGCATTCAAACACTTTTTTTTTAATTGGCTGTAAACTGCTTCAGCGGCTTGCAGGAATTCTTTAAAAGGTTCTTGCATGTTAACTAGACGCGTTTACTGAATGGAACAGAGGAGAGGCTAATTTAGCTGACATACTCGATACATGCAAATTTTAGGCAGACTGCTAATCAAGCTGGATATGTGGACGCTGAATGGGAGAGTAGCTCCAAATGTGTCCAATCAAATCCATGGAGACAGAATCGTCTGGCAAATATCTTTCTCAGATGTTTAATCACCAATCTTTCTCCATTCTGAATCTCAATTTGAAGGAAGACTGTTAGGTTTGATATATCAAGGTCTATCTAGTATTAACGGCTGAAGGAAACCTGGTTGGCACTTGCCCACATGTGCAAGACTTTGAGTACAGTAAAGATGACCGAGTGTGAAGTTAATCCTCTATTCTTAGAGGATCAGTATTATTGGAGTTATTGGAGTATCTTAGAGGATCAGTATTCTTAGGAACCAGTATTGTGGACAGGTTTCTATGCCACATCTAATTCCAGACACATCTCTGCCTTTTTATCCAGGCTTGATTTTATTCTGGCACCAGGGCACAAGGGTCAGAGGGACGACTCCAGCCACTGTGGGCTTGCAAATGGCACCAAGGGTGCAAGTCTGGAGGAGCTGCAGTTGGTTCAGTGATTGGGAATCAAACCCAGGCCATGAAGGTGAGCAAGCTAAGTGCTAGCAGCTTTTCCACTGAGGAACCGGATGGTTTTATTGTAGATGTTGCGAACCAGAAATTCATGCAAACCAGAGTAAACTTGTTTTCCACTTGCAGACAAGAAACCAGAAGAAAAAAAACCTTTGCTTCCGATTTACAGAGAAAAAGACACAAATGCGAGTTTGTTTTCAGGCTAGTTTTTTTTGGTCTTTAATGTGTGTGTTTTAAATGGCAGCAGTTGTGGAACTGCGGCCAGGGTCAACGCTAGTTTCCCTTTTTTTTTTTCAGTACTGAACTACAAGAGCCCTGAGTATTGCACAAAGCACTAGCTGTGCACTGCTTCAAGATCCAGCTCATTTAAACATGTTGTTTAAACAATTATCATTAATGACCTGTTGGAATATATATGAACCATTTTAAAATTTAAATTAAGGGGAAAAAAAACAGAAAAAGAAAAATAATTAAATAAAAAATATTTAAATTGTAGTGTTAAAAGGCTAACAACAATCATGGAGGGGAGGTGGCGAGAGAGAGACAGATGAGAGAGAGAGAGAGAGAGAAGGGCAGACAGGGACTGCTCCTATACTTGAAGATGCAGGTGGTATGTGAATACGCTTGTCAGGGCATGGTGAATTATTTAAATTGGAGCATAGAAAAGGGAATCGCTGCATCTGTCGCACATCCTTTTAAAGCCCTCTGCCAGATGTGTTTACTCGCTGCCTGTAGCAGCTAACTACTTAATGGGGCATAGTCGCAAAGCCAAGAGTTAATTAAGCAAACCCTTTAAATAGTGATCACATACAGAGGTTTCAGTGTTATAACATGCTGCATTATATGCACAAGTCTCAGCATAAGCTCACAGGCTCATTTCCACATTACAGGCATGGGACTCCTACTCACTGTCATGTGGCATTGTGGTGGAGAAGGAGAAGATTTAGTTAGCAATATGTAATTTTCTTGTGCGTTCAAGTTTCCAGACAAATGTGTCATTTGTTGGAAAGATGTCCCCATGACAAACAAAAAAATAAAATAGTGCAGCTTATTAACTAATACTCCCACTACACCCACATCATTCATCTCTACCATCGCCTTTTGAATACTTACTGTCCAGCATACTGCAGCTTTGGAGCAGGACACAGAACATAGTCATTCCGCACTGTGGCTGCTTTTTCATCTGGAAAATAAATGTTAGAAATGTTACATTACACCCCCAAACTAGCCAAAAAAATAACCTCAATATACACTATGTGTATGATATTATATTATTTATGGCTGTGAACAAGTTCACTGGAACTGCTGATGAGATCAGAGCTGGCCAGAGACCAGTGCCAGGATGTGTAGGATTTTTCCATAAAAATTATTTCAATACACAGTTTGGAAGCTTACAACATCTAACATGTATTGGTTTCATGAAAAACCAGAACAAAGACAGATTTACTCAATAGAATGGGAGGTGTAGAAATGACTAAACTATACTAT
Source organism: Clarias fuscus (assembly GCA_030347435.1). Classification (NCBI taxonomy): domain Eukaryota; kingdom Metazoa; phylum Chordata; class Actinopteri; order Siluriformes; family Clariidae; genus Clarias; species Clarias fuscus. Next base: position 20,333,526 of record CM059208.1, read on the forward strand.
ACTATACTATACTATACTATACTACTGTATATAATACTACTGTATACTATACTATACTATACTACTGTATACTATACCATACTACTGTATACTATACTATACTACACTGTACTATACTACTGTATATTATACTATACTACAGTACTGTATATTATGCTACTGTATACTATACCATACTATACTACTGTATACTATACCATACTACTGTATACTATACTATACTGTACTATACTACTGTATACTATACTATACTACAGTACTGTATATTATGCTACTGTATACTATACCATACTATACTACTGTATACTATACTATATGATACTAAACTATACTATACTACTGTATACTATACTATAATACTGTACACTATACTACTGTATACTATACTATATGATACTAAACTATACTACTGTATACTATACTATACTACTGTATACTATACTATAATACTGTACACTATACTACTGTATACTATACTATACTATACTATTGTACACTATTGTATACTATACTATAATACTGTACACTATACTATACTAATACTAATACTAATACTATACTATACTATACTATACTATACTATACTCCAGTTTTAATTTGGCCGATAACAAAGTTAATGGTAGAGTGATTTTAACTAAGCAGATTTATTAGTGTGACCAAATGATGGAAGACTTTGGACTTTGGGCTTTTTAGAGTCAGGAGTACACAGGCATAAAATAAAGATGTTAGCCAGAATCAAATTCAGCAAGTGCTAATACCTTGATGATTTTGTTGTTGTTGTTGAGGTAACAAATAAAATGTGATACAAAAAAATAGTGATATCACTATGATTATGGATGGGACTATGGCTATTTTCAGTCATACAACTGTGCATGTCTTAGGGTATTAAAGATGGTTATTCATTCATTCATTCATTCATTTTCTATCCTGTTTATTCTGTACAGAGTCTTTGGGTACACCCTGAATAGGGTGCCAATTCATCCCATTGCACACACTATAGGCAATTTGGGAACACCAATTAGCCAAAACTTCATGTCTCTGGACTTTGGAAGGAAAACCTGAGTACCTGGAGGAAACCATTCAAGCATGGGGAGAACATGTAAACTCCATGCACACAGACCCGAATCGAACCTGACACTGGAAGTGCGAGGCCGCAGTGCTAACCGCTATACCACCATGCCGCCTATAGAAGTGGTTATGATTTCTTTTAATTACTCTCATGCACTGGTCTCGCTCAAAATCAGTGTATAATAGATTTTTATTATCAAGTGGCTATCAAGTGTCAGTTCAGGTTAGTTGTAAAATCCATGATGGCTTAGTGGCTAGCACTGATGCCTTGCACCTCCAGGGTTGGAATCTTGCCTCCAGTCCATGTGCAGGGAGTTTGGATGTTCTTCTGGGGGTTTCCTCCAGGTGTCCCAGTTTCCCCAACAGTCCACAGACATGAACTGTAGGTTGATTTGCCAGAAGTGTATGATTAATTGTGTGTGCGTGCCTGGAGGTTGGGGACCTCAGCAATGTAACTTCGCCTCTTGGCCATAACCAGTAGTGTGAAGTCATGGGTGACTGCAGCCAGCAACATTGTGCACAATGTTGGCTTGACTAGATGGATTGAATTACGATGTACTGCATTTAGCATAGCTTAGTCTCTCTCCTGAGAATGGGTCAAGTTGCACTCGTTAGTTTTTTTTTTTTTTTTGGTGATGGGTTAACACAGATAATTGGAATAATCTGTACTTACAAGAAGTTTGACCGTCCACCAGGAAGCTGCATAAGACATCTTTGTCTCTTCCTTGCAAAAATCCATTCCCCCAGAGGACCAACTCGAAAGACTCTGCGGTATGTTAACCAGATGAGATCATAATGAGAAGCACACCTGGGAGCTGGCCGCACAAAGCAGTCGTGCACGCACACGTAAACACCCGTGCACGTCGGTAGAAACAGGAAGACTTGAAATACTCACGATTCACACAGACACTGGACGGATCCACCGATAAGATCTCTGTGCATGACTTCTTCAGGATCTGTAAGGCAAAAAGACCAAGCTCTTGATCATTTTCTCACCTCTGCACATCTGATAGGGCTTTGGCATTGCTCATGCTAAGCACTATATGGATCAATGAAAAGACTGTCACATACACTGCAGCCGAGAAAGAACTATGTCGGCTGTTATGGGAAAATGATATGCTACCATCGGCCATCTTCGCGCTCTATTAGAGACTCCAGGCTGACATTACCATATAAAAAGGCCCGTGTGATCCTACAGTCACCTCTCCTATCATCCATATAAATCAGCAGTGGACAAACTATGCAAATCTCTATACACGGCCGGCAAAAAGACAATATTAACCAAAATATATGGTGTTTGCAATGAGCGGCTCTGGAGATGAGGCTTCAGTCTGAAGTGCTGCGAGAGTATAAAAAGAGCTGATTAAATATGACATATGATAAACAATCCCATCATTAGAAGAAGGAAGTAAACATCATCTATCCTTGACGGGGGGATCCTAAAGATACCGCAGTTACTCTATTATCTACAACTCTCCAGCGCGATATCAAAAGGGGGTTGCGGAGTTCATTTCTCGCGTTTGACATGTATACAAGTTTAGCAGTTGATGAAAGAATTAAGCTGTTCACATTGCCTGAGGAAAGGCCTGAAAACAAGATGATGTCTCAAATGGAAGTCTGTCCAAATAGGCACTGATAGGCATGATAGGCTGTTATTTTAGGTGAGGTCATATTTACTGCCAGCAATAAAACAGCAGCGCTCACCAAGAGAGTTCCCTCACCGTCCCAATAGAACAAAAAGCTGAGTCTGCGAAAGCAAAGTTACCATCCCAGTCAATTACACCAAAATGATGCACTGAAGTGGTGCATACTGTATTTACTACTACATTTATATAGTAAAACAGATCCTCACATATAACTCTCATCAAACAAATAAAGATGTACTGATCCCGTGGACATTGGAATGTAAGCGGTAGAACCCCATCAGCGTTATCTAAATGCATTGAGTGAAAAGTAATTTGTGCAAACATCACAGCTAAGTCTACTTTAGGCTCTCACAGCAAAGCTGCACAGATGATCTCAAATCCTAAAAAATCTGAGTATCATGAGGATAACAAGCCCAACCTCCAGCATTACTAATCACTGGAGAATGCCTGTTTTGCAAGGCTCATACGTCCCTCTTGCCAAGTGAGCTTGACCAGCAGTTGATGGGACATGAGAGAAGTATGTGTGTATGTGTAATAAATATTATATATATATAATGCTACATGCTAGAGCTATATATATATAGCTCTAGCATGTAATTCATCTATCTATTATTAGTTATCTATTAAGTGCCTTGCATAACTATTGAATTGCATAAACTTTCATAATACTGTATATAATGCTTTAACTGGTTATGGACTGACCTGGGATAAAAGTAGATCCAGGGTCGAAAAATCTTACTAGTTGTAACGAACAAACTGTGGCTTTTTAAAACACAGTTAATAATCATATCAATAATATACGGTGGCCGTGAAGTGCAAGACAAATTAACAAAACGAAAACGAAATAACAAATTAAAAACCACAATAACAAAACCAAAACCAAAATAACAAAACCCAAAACAAAATTAAACATTCAAAAACAAAATAACAAAACCCAAATCAAAATAACAAATTCAAAAACAAAATAACAAAACCCAAAACAAAATAACAAAACCCAAAACTAATTTTGTTTTGCACTTTGTTAATATTTGTTTTCGGTTTTGCTATTTTGATTTTTAGTTTGTTATTTTGTTTTTGGTTTTGATATTTTGATTTTGAATTTGCTATTTTGTTTTCGGTTTTGTTAATTTGGTTTGCACCTCTCGGCCGTTCAGAAACGAACCGGAAAAGGTAGGTATAGTTTGCGAATGAAATTCTTAACGCTGATTGGATGAGACATCTGTCACTCAAGATATAAAGGAAGTACTGTAGCGGCGGTAGATTCGTGTGTGTATGAATGTGCAAACATGTACTGTCCTTTTTTGTGGTTTCAAATATGGCGTTCTGGCACATTTTTGAAGTTCTTGTGGAAAAAATCTTTCGCTTAAAAGAGACACAGCAGTTCGCAAACTAATCTTTATACCGTCATATGTAATCAGCATATCAAAAATCACGGCACGCGAATGTCCGTCCTCAAAGTAACGTTGAATAAATTCCATTTCCTTGCTTTCTAATGAAAGATTTCATTATTTTCTTAGTTTTGCAGACCGAAAAATGGTGAAGCAGAACACACAAGAAACAAAGTTAGAGACACAATTTCCTACTTCCTGTTTATCTTGAGTGACAGATGTCTCGTCCAATCAGTGGTAAGAATTTAATTTGCAAACTATACCTACCTTTTCCGGTTCTTTTCTGACTGACCGAGAAGTGCAATACAAATGAACAAAACCCAAAACAAAATAACAAATTTAAAACCAAATTAACAAATCCGAAAACAAAATAACAAAACCAAAAACAAAACAACAAAACCCAAAACAAAATAACAAATTAGTTTCGGGTTTTGTTATTTTGTTTTGGGTTTTGTTAATTTGTTTTGCACTTCACGGCCACTGTAATAATACCAATAAAATATGAAAATAAAATACTAATGAAATATAATTTCAGGTTGTGATGCATGAACAAACATCAAATCTCACTTATCCAGGTCAGATTCTGCACTTGCATAAATATATAATATAATATAATATAATATAATATAATATAATATAATATAATATAATATAATATAATATAATATAACATAATATAATATTTGCACACTTCCTGGACATTTCCATTTAAATTGATCTCTATTTCGTATATTTGTACAGATAAGTTTTTTATATTACTTATATATTTTTGAAATATTTTTATATTTGGTTCTATTTTCTACAGCTATGTTTCTATATCTAAACTGTCTCCTATTCTGTTCCACTATTTATTTCTTGTTAATTGTTTTCATATTTTTAAGGTCACGGGCAGACGTTTAAGCATTTCACTACATTTCATACTGTGTATTACTGTGTATGTGACAAATAAAATTTGAATTTGAGTTTGAATAATATAATATAATAATCATTCTAGCAAATGATTATTAATGACCATTATAAATGACATACTGTAACTTGCACAAAGCAACATACCGAATTAACAATTCCTTTAAGAGCCTGGAAGCCATCTTCGACAGGGAAGACTTGATTAATACTATCCGCAACATCAGCCAGCTGTGAGCAGAAAGTTAAACAGTGAGCATGAATGACCGTTTATAAACAGAAACACTGGTTACGGCAACAACATCAAAAATAAAATTCCCCTCCAATAACTCTTTCATCTCATCTTTACACATGAAGAAAGAACAGTGGTTGTACTGTATAAGGAACTGAACAAACACTGGTACTCGGAAAAAAATAACTATATTCAAATCAAGAAGCTCTTGTTAAAAATATAACCACATGATCATCTTCATAAGTTTGTAAAAACATCATATATAACCAGAATCGCTAGATTTCATTCTCAGCTGTTTATAAGAGTGCACCATATTACAGAAGGGAAAATGTTAAAATGGATGCATTCAAAACAACAACAACAACAACAATAATAATAATAATAATAATATCTGAACTTCATTTACCTGAGATTTGTCAAAGTCCTTAACTCCAACACAATATACGCGAGCTCCATACTCTCTTGCCTTATTTGCCTGCAAGAGAAAACAGTGAATTGGTATCACATTCTACAACATCACCACACTCATCGTCACAGCAACAAACATATCCTTACCTGTATTGTAGTAAGATCATAGATATATGGATCAAGCTTGCCATCTGTCAATGCAACTATAATGCTTGAACTTTTGGTTTGATGTTGCATCTGCTCAGTTGCCTAAAGACAAAAATATATAAAATTACGGCATATATACACAAAATATTATGAAGCAAGTAATGTAGGCTCAGTGTAGGATGTAGATAAACATTTTCTTATTGCTTATCTGGAATGTGAGTGATTTAAATTCTAAAGAAACTACTGTAAGATAATCTATTACATCAAGTGAAAATCACACGTCTTTTTTCTTTATATTTGAAATCTTACTCTTCACTGACATCCGAAATTTGGAATATACTGTATATAGCAGGATATTATACTGTACATGTGAAACGTGCAATATTTTTCTTTTTTTCCCCCTGATTTTCTCTCTAATTTAGTTGTGTCCAATTCCTCCCTGTCACTAGGGGGCGCTCCCACATTAAGGCTACTACTACCACTCAGCCAGGATGGCCGAAGACTATCACGTGTTTCCTCTGAACCACGTGACGCCAGCCAGCCGCATTGTTTCGAACTGACTGGCTGTAGAGCCGTGATTAATGTGGGAGCACTAAGTACCTCTCATCCCTCCCCTCTGAGCGAGCTCGGCCAATCAGCTCTCTCTATACCTTCGGCTGCGAGAGGTTACAGCATCACCCGGGAATCGAACTCGCGATCTCCGGATGATAGGGCGAGCACTTTACCACTGCGCCACTCTGAGGCCCTATATTTCTAGTCCAATTTACACACCCATCAGTCAAGAGAGTAAATATCCTTGTTTACCTTTATTATTCCTTCATGCATGTATGTATCACCTGCAGGTTTCACTTCACTCAATTTCTGTAAACCTTCCTTTATCTTTGCTCTGGAATGCATAAACATATAAAAGCAGTTGGTTACTTGGAACTTGAATTTGAAACTAAAATGGAGAACTTCATAATAATATAATTAATAACATAATATAGCTTCTATAACCAACTACTATTCAAAAGAGCTGTGCCACATCTGGATTTACAGAATTTCAAACACAACTGTACCTTTCTCCAGTGAGAGGCAAAATTATGGATGCACTCGTCGAGAAAACAATAAAAGACACCTTCATATTGGGGCTGAAATGGATAAAAAACATAATTAACATAAATAAAAGAAAGGTTTTGTCTGTACATTAGTCAGAACTAGCTCTTTCAATGATATATTTGCGTTTCATTTTCATACATCGGAGGACCCGAAACCAGTCTCTGAAAAATGTCTGTCTGTCTATCTGTCTGTCCAGTCAGATTTGTCACAGCATCACGCAAAAACTGACTGAACAGAATTTAATAAAACTTTGGCAGTAGTTCTGTATTTGCCTGAATTTATACCTGAAAAAAATTAAATAAAAAATGAAATAAAAATGTTAATTTATGTGCCAGATTACATCACACATCTAGTGATTTTTTGTACAAACATAGAGCTTATTCCCCTGAGGTGGGCGTGGCTATACGCATCACTCAACAGAGCCAATCAATACCATACTGTAGTTTACTGTGTATAGACAGAGTATGTGGAAGACACAGAAATGCACCTACAATCCGCCACAATCATCATGAAACACTAACAAAAGCGTGACATAAAATGGCTCACTCCAAAAAAAGGCTATGAAAACTGAACCTTCAAAAATGAATGGACAGATCAGTGTAGGTTTATTCTTCCTGCAGAAAGTTTAAAACCAGTTTGTCTCATATGTATGTTCTGTAACCATGACACATATTACAGAAGTGACAACAAGAATAGCAACAATAATAAAAATAACAATAATAACAATAACAATAATAATTATTATTATAAAACATGGTCTCAGTCTGAGGCGAGGGCATGTAAAATGCCCAAACTGAGATTCCAGTGTTATGCGCTCAAATCAAACTGTGGAGTAAAAGCGATGTTATAAACAGTTACATGCTAGATTTAATAATCTTTTCTTTTTTTTTAAGCTACTAATAAGCTACTTACTCAATGTAAACACCTGCATCAATAGATATTCATTTGAAAATGGAAACTGAATATTTTTCCTGGGATTACTTGATATTTTCTCAGCTGAAATAACAGTGCTGAAGTGAAGTTTATTAACTTAATTTTTGAAGTGTATGTGGCTGATGAATAAAGAAGTACAACTTAGCGTGAACAAGGCGTAAAAATACTCAATCTTGATTTTAAACATAGTATGTAATTACCAAATATTTCAGCATAACTCTGAGCAAAACGAGCTGAACAAATTGATTAAACTCTATATATGTTCTCTATGACTGAAACTTTAGTCAAGCATATATACTTTCATAGTGGAACATTAAGTTATTGTGATATTAATATTCAGTCCTTTATTATTGCTCCACTTTAAAGTAACCCAAACAGAACAATTTGGTTCAAATGGTTTATAAGAAATTTATATTTCCATATCCTGCCTAACATGTAGTCAATTATAAGATAATATAATTATTTAAGTAATGGGCCTAAAAATAATGCAGTTCTCTGTCACGTCAACATAGACGAAGATCCTCAGTCTCAACAGAGGTATGCTATGAATAAGATGCCTGTATGGACGTCTAATAAAAGGATGTGACATAGTTGTAAAAATTCCCTCAGGAAGAAGAAGTGATTAATCAAAAACATGTTGAGTGACTCACCCTGTACTCAGCACATCCAAAACACGACTGCTTTTTTTTTATGTATATCAAAGTGGTGCCTCATAAATAAAGCCCACAACTTCATGTTGCATTCTTGCATTGCATTATATGTTTCTTTTATCATTTTTATACTGTATGCGAGCGAGAAAAGAATAAACAATAGCATTTTGAGTTCAAGCTACCGATTATTGACCTGGTTCGTCAAGCAGTTGGTCTTTTTCTCAACCTTCTGTCACTAAATCTAATACAGAACTGGAACATGTTGGGTTTCAGACCTCACAGCTAGTCAGGTCTCAGGACTCATGAGCATAAGGAGAGGTGCCGCTTTTTCACACTTCACTGACACGTTCAACCTGCAATCATCCCCCACATGAGATTATTCATGAAAACAGAGCCAATATGCTCAACTAGGCAACCTCGACTAAAAAAAACATCAATCATCGTTTTCAATATTTCAGCGCGCGACGAAGTCATGGGCGCGTGCGGACGCCTGTTGAATGTACTGTCAAGTGAAACAAGTTTAAAGTTGAGTCACTGAGTCCAGACTTCAAATCAACTCTCAGCAGGATTGTTGAGTCTTCTATCGTACAATACTGAAGCGACTAGGGATCTCCTAGCCAATCCTCTCTGGACTAATGATTTAATTAACGTTTGATACAGCTGGTCTATCTAACACTGAACAAAGAAACAACGAGAGAGAGAAAGAGAGAGAGCGCGAGAGAGAGAGAGAGGGAGTGCAGGAACAGGAAAAGGGCCAGCAGATTCCACATGGTGCAACAGAAGAGTGTCAAAGTCAAGAGCAGACTGTGCTGGTCTACTCTCGCGCGCCATTCCTTAAAGTACATTCTCTGCCTCTCCTCCCGTTATGTGTGAGGGATAAGTGTGGCGTTGGAAGGTTTTGGTGCAAATGGCCATTCTCGCAGCCCAGAAGACTGAGCCTCCCTGCCACCCACTCCCACCTGCTCCCTTTGCTATTTTCTCAAGCAGACTGCTTTCTTCTGGCTAGGTCGCTACCGTCTGTACTGGCACATACATTGAGTCAACGTTACGTAAGTTCAACATTCATCAGGCCTTTTTTTTTTTGTGTGTGTTTATTTCATATCTCAAATTCCCCCTCCCCCTTTCAGAATCCTTTCCAAGCCGGATGTGTGGTAAGCTGAGCTGAATTGTGCACTTGGTTTCACAGTATAAGGCACTATCCTATATTTAATTAGTGTGCTATAAACTTTTAAATTTTCTTATAGAAGAAAAAAAAATAAAGAACTGCTTACCTCACAAATCGTTCTACAAGGTTGTGCACAAAGCCATAGATCTCTTTCCAATCTTTTGCGACACTTCCTGACCTGTATTAAAAAAAGGATGAAAGCACAGTGTCAATAAAGGACATAGAAATGTCGGTCAAAGGTATGGGTGAGGTGTTAAACCACAATGAGCAGTCAGAACAGCTGTAATTCATCTAATTTTATATTCAGCCTGTAATGGAAAAAACAGACATTTTTGATGGTAGAGTATGTGTCTGATGTGGTTAAGTGTGCTTGCTGTCTCAGTCAAGTTTTATTTGTTAACTATAAAAAAAAATAATTAAAAAAATATAATAATAATAATAATAATAATAATAATAATAATAATAATAATAATAATAATAATAATATATTCATATATTCATATATTAATATAAACAGTCTGGTTGTCCCACCAGTGAAAATTCTATCATGGCAAAAAAAAAAACAATAAAAAAAACACTCAAGTTGTTTAAGGATGGAGTCATATTCTGGTATTAAAGTAAAACCACTGCGCATTTTATGTGAGTTCTTCAAATCAAATTACAATACAGAAGAAATGTAACACCATTAACCATGATGCAGCAGTATCCAAACAGTATAAACTATGATATTTAATGGCTACAAGGTCGTTGAGGCAGTGATTGCAGTACATGCTGAGTCCATAAAATGGTGTCAGACAATAAGTCTAGGCAGAACCTGAGTGTTGTTAGCATTATGGGGAAGCTTTTTAGAGATTTAAACACGTGTGAACAACATTGATTTTGAGGTTTTAAATAGAGCAAAGACTGAATCTGTATATTTATCTCGTAATTTCCCTGATGTTAGGGTGGTGGCCAACCAGCAGTTCTTCAAAGATAAGGAAATAAGGATAATCATCAAATCAAACAAGTCAGAGAATAACAAATTCCTTAAAGCTGTATCTCACCAAAATAGTCTGGGCAGTTATTATAGCCATTGCTAGCAAAAAATGTTTTTTGTATTTAGCTCAAGACCTTAAAGAATAGCACTGGGTTTGGATGGTTGGATTGATTTGTTAGAGATTTGCTATGGTTGATCTCAAACTTTAATATACGCATGGTATGCGTACAGTTTTCTGATATACTTCTTTAGAAAAAGCAAACAGGGCTAAGGGACTTGCTCAACCTCACATAATGGCGGTCTGGTGAATCTGGGCCTAAAACCACCAACCTTCCGATCAGTAAGTCTTAACCCACTGAGTTACCTCTGCACAGGATGGATGCAGAAAGTCTGAAAGTCATTATGTTATTTTGTTTATTTAAGTGCTGGAAATATCTTTCCATCACTATATTTATTATTGAATTCTTTTAGACTATTCTCCTGCTCAAATAAATCCTTGATGTTTAATGAACCCCTCCCCCAAATGTTTGATTGTGTTCATAAATAAAATCTCTGCTAAATGTGATTGAGAACCACTAACCTAAGGCTCCGAAGGATCACAGTTCCTGAGTTGGGGCCAATCTTAGCTACATGCCCTAGATGTATACCTAAGATCTGCTGCTGTAACCTTTAAGCCTCCCCCAGTATCAAATTGTGTTTTGGTTGTTTATACTTGTTTTGGTTGTTTACACTTGTACTATCCAGTTTCACCCAGAAGAGGATGGATTCCTAGTTCCTCTGAAGATGTGTTGCTGTAATCTCAGAGGTTTTCCTTCCTCCTTGCACCACTAGGTTACACAGAAAAAAGTCTAGATCTGAATCTACCATGCAAGGCAAGCAAGAAGTAAATAGAGGCCCCTAGGTGTATTATACAATGTAATCACCCACATGGCCTGACATTATTATGACTAAAATATTTAAAAAGAGTTTTATGTTTTGTTTTGTTTTTTGGTATTTTGGTCCATCCATGAGCTATCCGTGCAACAGATACGCCCCACCCTGGGGATGTATCATTCATTTGAGTTTCATGTATCATTCATCATTCATGTATCATTCATTTGAGTTATTTAAGGGGTCAGGTTGCCAGCATGATCGTCATTCACACAATACGGGCAATTTGGGAACGCCAATTAGCCTAACCTTCATGAGTTCAGACTGTGGGAGGAAACCTAACCCTAACCCGGAGTAAAACACTTTCTTTCGGCTGTTCCGGTCAAGGGGTCACCACGGGCAGGCCCTGCAATCCTCACACAACTTGGCACAGGTTTAACCAGGTACGGGAC